>OY987302.1:55556223-56997218 GCA_963920635.1 Pseudeuparius sepicola
TTTTGCAGAGGAGCTGACCGATAAACACATCAAAAGTATGGTTCTAATCCTGAACATATTGAATTGCAAACTAAACACAACAACTGTTTCTGTATTTGTGAAGCAGAATTGCTTGCGGACCTTGTGTGTCAATTTTTATATGGCCTAAGTATATTATTTGCATAATAATTTATTAAGTTGTTTTAAACATAATCACTTAGATAAATACCTACAGAAAAA
Source organism: Pseudeuparius sepicola (assembly GCA_963920635.1). Lineage (NCBI taxonomy): Eukaryota > Metazoa > Arthropoda > Insecta > Coleoptera > Anthribidae > Pseudeuparius > Pseudeuparius sepicola. Next base: position 55,556,443 of record OY987302.1, read on the forward strand.
AATACAAATTCTGGAGGGAATTCCTTCTCGGATTAAAAAATTATATATCAGTCCAGTCAGTTCTTTATATCACAGTGTTCGCAAATAATAATAATAATAATAATAATAATAATAAGATGATAAAATTTCACGTCCCCAATAGATTTTTACAAAAAGAAAGTTAGCGGCTTTATAGTCCCATAAAGCCGTTAACTTTCTTTTTGTAAATAATAATAATAATAATTATATTATTATAATTGTCACCCTCACAATACTCCAAACTAGGTGTACCCTAGAAGCAACTCATCGTAACGTGACTAAAATATGAGTTTTAAATGAAAATTTTTAAATACTTACCTATAAATTTTACTTCGTCTGCAATTTCATAAATACAACAGTTCTTAGGCTGCATTTCACGTGCAGTAGAGATATATATATATATATATATATATATATATATATATATAGATATATATTTTAATTGATGTCTGCTTGTATTACTTTTTTAATTATTTGCCATCGCTTTAGGTACTCATTTTACAAATAAAAATTTTAAAATTGCAACGAATAAAAAATTTATATGTATGTAGGTATGTGACATTTAGCTACAACAAATAAGTCACGGTAAAAAAATGAAAAGAAGCAAAAATTATGGCAAAATAAGGACAATAAGAGGATAATTAATGAGCATGTGTGAGAACGATAATGAATTTTCTCAACTTTATTAGGATACATCGATCAGTTTATAAATACATTATGTTATTATTGATTAGGTAAGTATTCCAATATATTTTGGCAAACGAGATATTACCATAATCAAAAACGTACATATTACAAACATATTATCCTTCACACAGTGGTGGGCTTTATTTTTTAGACATTTTTTAGTCTTTATTATAGAGTTTTTTTTTTTGAGAAACCGTGCTCGGTCGACGGGCTTCCTTTAAATTTTGCCAGAAAGTAACAATTCTATCCCATATTTAACTTTTAATTCTTAGTGATGTTTTGCACTATTTAAATTGGACTACTGCAATAAAACGTCTCTATGTACCTATATAATTTACCTGTTTCCTATTTTAAAGAAATCAACCTTTATAAGAATATTTTGTCAATTATTATTTATTGATTAAATATAGGTATATATACAGGGTGTGTCAGAATTACACCACTTATATAAACAAATACAGAGTGTTCCATTTAAGAAAAACATAAGTTTGAGTAGTAGCATGGAAACGCTATGTTCAATTTTCTTGTAAATTGCATTGAAATCTGCAGAAAATTCTGTACAACTTTCGTATTTAACTTTTTTCTAGGACAAAAAATAAAAAATGAAGCGGGGTTGCAATCTTAGATGAATACCCCTGTACACTTGTGTTTATTAGGTATAGTTACCAGAAAAGGAAACACTCTTTATTCTATGTAGCTCTTGATTGCAAATAGATGGAAATTGTGCTATAAGGGCGCCACTGGCTCCAAAAAATATCTTGTTTATCGACGTCAGCACATCAGGTACTCAATCAAAGTAAGATTTGTTCTCAATAAAATCGTGTACGGTAATGTCTTCCAATGTTGATACACAATTCAGCCGTAAATTATAGAATATTTTTAGAAGTAACCGCGTTTACTTACAGGTACAATCACAGAATTGGCATTCGAATTTTACACGTAAAATTTCTAGCTTGCCCCATTATGTCTCTTATCTAAATACTTATTGAAATCTTTCGATTGCCAGATAGAAACAAATAAGTAATCTACCTCAATTTGTTGTTCGCGAGTATGTAGTGAAGTGTTTTTCGACCAACTACTCCCTGGCTTTTAAATATTTGGTGCTGCTGCGTATGGCTGTTTAGAACAAAGTCAAGATGTTCTGCAAGAAGTTTTGTTCCATCAAAGCTCTCCTTATAATCTTAGGTGCATGCATAGTTCTGTTCACTGGTGCCTTAGTGCTTGCATTCTATGGGATACCTGTCATTATACAATCACAAATTAAAGGCGTAAGTAGGTACTATATGAACCTCTTGAAATGTCAAAAGAATCCTTCGTAATAGAACCACAGATCCGTGATACTAAGCTCAAAGTCAAGAAGAATAATAACATAAACACAAACCTATTTCCAACTACCATGAAAGCAAGAAAAATTGTCCATGGTTTAAAAAATATATAAAACAATATACCTAAGTACTACTTATATCTTTCTTCTTCTTTATACAAGGTGTTCCAGAAATAGGTTTAATAAATGAAATCGCGCATAGATTAAAGGAGCCAGACGCCAGAGATATTCAGAAGCATTGTTGAAACCGTCCGCAAAAAAATTGTCGCTTCAGCAACTTTCAAACTTTAATTTTGGAACGAAAACAAACTGAAACAGATAAACTGTAATTTCTTACAATTCTTAGGACTCGGTACTAAGTTGAGGTAGGGGTATTTTGATTTAGTTATTAGTTTTTATATAAAATGTTATGCAAAATATTTGGTGTAGAGTACGGAAATTTCAACAATGGTTCTGGCAGTCTATGTGTAACTTTGTCTATGAATTGCAGAATATTTGACAGATTGTATGGCGGGAGTTTGATATAAATTTTTTGATAAAATCTGTCAATTATTAGATGCAAGCAATAGTATATTTCATTACGAGTCTGGAAATAAAGATTTTTCCGTGCGCGCGTGACAAATTCCCGTGTGAGGCGCAGCCGAAATTTTACTTCCACATAACACCAGTGTAAATCAGAGCCGTAATTATGATTTTTTGAAGGCGGGTTGATATTTAGGTATATTTTTCTTGTATAGACAAAAATTGAATGGAATCAAAATTTTTTCAAATTTTCAAATATTACCCAAGTTAACTGGAACTGTTTTTTTTTTTAATTTTTGCGACATCCATTTAAAAAATTTGAACCTGAATTTAAAAGTAAAAATCAGAGATTTGTTTTCTGCGAACAGTTATTAAGTCATAATAACATACATTTCGTTGACAACATACTTATTGTTTATCCAAAGTTAAGTCTGCGCCCTTAAATCTGAAATGAACGCAAAGGTTGGTCAACTAAAACGTTTTTAAAACAATCTGAAAATAAATGCGTACATCATTTAAATTAAAACAAAAGTAATTTGGTATCCGTTATACTTTAGCAAACAAAATTAGAACAAGGCACAGATCAGTGGGAGAGATTCGTCGATATTCCTTTCCCCTTGGATTTTAAAATCTACATTTGGCATGTAAATAATGTTGACGAAATATTGATGGGAAAGAATCCAGATGTCACAGAAAAGGGTCCTTATGTTTACAAGTAAGTAGGTACATACAGTGTGACCCATTTGTTTTGGGGTCAGTCTGTAAAAAGTGTATCAATTGTGCGATTTGGCTGATTTTTTTTTTAAATTGTAGAGCTCGATGAACTGCACATTTTGAACAAAAATTGCCTGGTTCGCATAAAATCCAAAGCCTACTATGACCGTTTTTATGAGCAAAATTTTAAGAAACCATATTAGCGTTTTTTTTTTGAAAAAATCTGTGTGCGCCAATGGATTGAGCACCCCTCGAAATGGGTATGTACAAAATTTCATCAAAATATTTCAAGTAATAACGATTTTGTAGAAAAATTAAAAATGCAGCCAAGGTACGTCTTTATTTTCAAAAATTCAAAGTTGGCCATGGAAAATAATTGAATTGTAATAATACAACCTTATGCTTATAAACACAAAACATAAAAACAATTAAAATTATAAAATTTTTGTAACTTCTACCAAGCCTCCATTTTCTACAATGCATTTGTCGTTCCTCTTGCGTACATTCAAAATTAAATTTCGTATTTGCTGTGGAGTAATTTCCTCACAACTACGGTTTATCCTAGCTTGTAGTTCTTGTAAATTATGGGGTCTTGACTTATAAACATTTTGCTTAAGTGTACCCCAAAGAAAAAAATCTAAAGGAGTTAAGTCCGGAGATCTCGGTGGCCACTCACAGAAAGGACTATTTCGCCCTATCCAACAGTTTTCAAAATTATTATCTAGCCAGTTTCTGATTAAACGAGCATTATGAATAGGACTGCCATCTAACTGTAACTTTAAATTTAAACGGTATCTTAATGGTAACTCATCTAAAGCATTTCTAAATTCAATTTCTAGAAAATTCAAGAAGCCAGCCGCATTCAAATTCCCTTCAAAGAAAAATGGGCCAATTATTCTGTCGCGTAGTATTCCACACCAAACGTTAATTTTTTGTGAATATTGTCTCCTTGCATTTATTATAAACTCTGGATTTTCAGCTGACCAGTGACGGCAGTTTTGACTTGACACTACACCATTTGTAGTAAACGTGGCTTCGTCGGTGAATAAAATTTCATTTAAAAAGTTGCCATTATGGAGATATTCACCTTGCAGCCAATAGCAAAATTCTAATCTTCTCTCCTCATCTCCTGGTTCCAGGGTGTGCAAAAATTTTGGCTTAAACGGTTTTATTTTGTTTTGTCTCAAACATCTCCTTATACTCTCTCTGGGTATATGAAGGTCTAAACTAGCCGTTCGAACACTATTTCGAGGATTGTCACTAAAGTATTGCAGAATTTGATTGTTATTTTCAACAAGTCCACGGCGTCCATTTTGCCTAGTTTTTAATAAATTTTTAGAAATCGATCCAGTTTCATCAAAAATATTGTTTATACGTTGTACAGTACTTCGACTCACTGATCTACCTGGGTGTCTATTGTTAAATTCGGCCGCAGCTTCTGCTGCCGAGCGCTCGTTGTCGCCCACGAGTCGAACAATTTCTATTTTGTCTCTTATGTTTAAATATTCCATAATTATGATAATTAATTGTATTGAGCACAAACAATTTCTGAACTCAATTTAGACAGTTTGACACTTAATAAAAGTAAACAATTCAATTATTTTCCATGGCCAACTTTGAATTTTTGAAAATAAAGACGTACCTTGGCTGCATTTTTAATTTTTCTACAAAATCGTTATTACTTGAAATATTTTGATGAAATTTTGTACATACCCATTTCGAGGGGTGCTCAATACATTGGCGCACACAGATTTTTTCAAAAAAAAACGCTAATATGGTTTCTTAAAATTTTGCTCATAAAAACGGTCATAGTAGGCTTTGGATTTTATGCGAACCAGGCAATTTTTGTTCAAAATGTGCAGTTCATCGAGCTCTACAATTTAAAAAAAAAATCAGCCAAATCGCACGATTGATACACTTTTTACAGACTGACCCCAAAACAAATGGGTCACACTGTAGAAAAGTAAACCCATGTTTAACAATAATAACAATTGAAAAATTGTAAAATGCGAAACTTAAAATTGTCCATTTCAGGGAACACAAGAAAAAGAATATAATAAGTTTCGATAGCAGTGAAGACAGTGTGACGTATGAAAATGAAGTAACTATAGAATTTGATCCGGAAAGCTCTGAAGGACAAGAAGATGATGAAGTCACCATTATCAATCCAATTTACCAAGTAAGAGCATGCACGTAAAAGTTATCTATGCAAATATAGGCTTTGTCCAACAAGACTGCAATATTTAATTCTTTTTAAAAAAATTATTACGTTTTTATTCAAACTTTGTAAGTAAAAGTATACATAGGTCCGTTATTTAAGTATTACTTTTTGATTTTTTTGAATATCAGTTAAACCATACAAATAGCAAGAAAAATATCATGATGTGATAGTACCATATACCTCAGGTATGTGGATAGTACCCAACTACGAAAACCTTTGGTGATTTAAAATTGACGTTATAGTAGAGTAAAATTGGGCCAAAACCCAAACATCCAAAAAACAAAGTTCTTTCTGGCGCGAAATAATTCCATACCCTCCTAAGAGTTACTACTAAAAAGTTACACCACCACCAGCGTCGGGTTTCGGGGGGAGGGGGTGAAAAGGGCAGGAAATTCTTATTTCTCACAGTTTTGCGTGAATATCTAGTAAACTATGAGGTTTAGCGCAAACGTCATCCTATACGCAAATGATATACATTAAATTCCGAACAAGAATTGTTATATACAGAATTATGGTAAAGTGAACGGTTTCCATAATATGGAGGGGTAAAGATTTCGTTGTTTTTTATTTCACGTAGTTTTTGTTGAAAAAACTTAAAATGATTACAGTATAAATTAGTAACTGAATAATGTATGTAGGATATATATAGATATATCTATGCATATATAGATACATATTACACCCATAGATTGTTATTTTTTGTCACAACATAACCTCATAAGTATATGACTGTAAATATGTCCAATACAAGTTTTAGTAGCCTTAGTTAATTTGTACTCACTTTTTGCCCTCATTCATTATAGCGTTCTGATTTCCATTCGTTCTTTTATGTCAAATCATTCCCATATCTAATTTGTCCTTGGCTTGTAAAAATGAGAAAGTCGTGAATAGGAAGCTCATGTGAAAAACAAGAAAATATATTAAACAATCTATATTGAAAAAATGGGAGGGAAATCAAAATGATACAAAAGGTTATAAGTTTTAGGTGAATCATTAATTGCGTTATCAGTCAGCACCAAATAGTTCACTCGGGCTGGTGAGAGGAAACAAATCTTCGTGTTCTTCGTCCTCTTGAGAATCATCATTGAAATCGTCGTCGATGATTACAGTATCTCTATTGAGACATGCAAGTCCTAAGCAATTGCTACACATACTTGAACAATTGAGACCACTTCTTCGACACTCGCAGTTTTGGACGCATCCATCTCTGCAGAAGCATACGATGAGGATTGTTTAATATATATTTTCTTGTTCTTCACATGAGCTTCCTATTCATGACTTTCTCGTTTTTACAAGCTAAGGACAAATTAGATATGGACGCTATAATGAATGAGGGCAAAAAATGGGTACAAATTAACTAAGGCTACTAACTTGTATTGGACATATTTACAGTCATATACTTATGAGATTATGTTGTGACAAAAAATAACAATCTATGGGTGTAATATGTATCTATATATGCATAGATATATCTATACATATTCTACATACATTATTCAGTTACTAATTTATACTGTAATCATTTTAAGTTTTTTCAGCAAAAACTACGTGAAATAAAAACTAAGAAATCTTTACCCCTCCATATCATGGAAACCGTTCACTTTACCATAATTCTGTATATAACAATTCTTATTCGGAATTTAATGTATATCATTTGCGTATAGGATGACGTTTGCGCTAAACCTCATAGTTTACTAGATATTCACGCAAAACTGTGAAAAATAAGAATTTCCTGCCCTTTTCACCCCCTCCCCCCGAAACCCGACGCTGGTGGTGGTGTAACTTTTTAGTACTAACTCTTAGGAGGGTATGGAAATATTTCGCGCTAGAAAGGACTTTTTCTTTGGTTGTTTGGGTTTGGCCTAATTTTGTGTTAGTTTTACTGTACTATATTAAGATTAACTCTTTTTACGTTCCAGACTGCTATCCAAATGTCATCGGACATAGAAAGGCTGGCGTTAGCCGGCTGCCTAGGTAAATTGCTGCCGAACAGGAAATACGACCTGAATCAACTTTTCATCACGGTGCCAATCCGAGATCTCTTGTTTGATGGGCTGCTTTACGGATATGAAGAGGATGCTGGGGTCGCATGTGGAATAGTCAGGAAAGTAGTGCTAAAAGAAGCTAAGAAGATAAAAGTAGTAGACTTCATTTATAAGGAAGGGGGAACCACTACGGAACTCGAGGACGTTGATCATATGAAGTTTTCTATGTTTTCTTTCGTAAGTATCTAGAGGTCCATATAAAGTACCCAAGCAGCATTTTTAGTCGCCGTTACGTTCCGGCGACTTTTGTTTGTAACTTTAAAGTTGTGATTACTACTGATAGGAACGTAATTACTACGTTCCTATTACGTCCCTGCGACCAAAATGGGGAACATTTTGAGGGTGATAGATACGTAACGGCGACCACCTAGCAACTTACACCGCTACGACGCGCTTACGTTCCGGCAACGTGGTGGAGACGTAGCAGCGTGGTAACCGCTACTTTGTTGGATTTGTTTTCTTCTTTACATTCGCGTCCTCGCTTTGTCTTTGTCTAAATAAATAAAAAGTATTCTAGCCCAACTTAAATTCAGTGAACGCAGATACTGGTTTTTAAAAAGATTTATTTTTCTCAAAAGGTACAATCTACAATAGATGTGAACCGTGAAATGGCTATGTCGAGACTGAATACACAAGAACGGGTGAAAACATAAAAAGTAACATTACTGCTGACAAAGGTGTTACATTACAATTATTACAAGAACTGCTTGTTTAACAAGTGTTTTCTAGTTGGCGTTGATATAACTCCTCCATCCCCAAATCGAGGTATATTTTTCAGTGGTTGAAAAATATCCGAGGGTTGGCTTGTGGATTTTCTTCCGCTTGGGCCGGTGCTACGTCTGTACATCTTCTTTTCTTGACTTGAATTATTAAAATGTACAATAAGGCAATCAGAATAAGTCCATAAATTGGTAATGTCCAAAAACTGGTTGACAGCGGATCTAGTGATTCTTCTACCGGTGTTAATCGTTGTTGGTCCATTTGAAGCTTATGTATTTCGTCAAGTCGAATATTTTGTAGCTTTAGTGTTGGTAATTTTCTGGGGTTTTCGGTTGTTGCAATTTTGATTTCTGGTAATAACAAGGGTTGTCCCTGATTTACGGATTTGTCATTAATAAAGTTATAATGTTTCAGTCGGAATTGGCATCCAGTCGGGATATTGATGAGATAATTTCCTTGAAGTGTTATGAAGTCGGTAGTTTCACATAATGTTTGGATTTTCGTTTTATTGGGAAAAATTCCAATATAGTGTGAATTGTCAATTTCTTGTACGAATTCTTCGTTAACTCGAACAGGGGTGAGCTGGCAGTTCCTTGGCGTAATCGTCAGTTGAAGTAATTGGAATAAACAATCTTCTTTAACTGCTCCTTCGATGAGAGAGTTTTCGGGACAGTAGAATTTGGGATGCAGGTTGGTGCAGGGAAGTGATACATATTGGTAGAAATTCTCATTCATGATCAGATATGTATTTTTAGGAATTATTGTGGTGGAATTTTGTGTTGGAATAGAAAATAAGTGATAGTATGAAAACGATTCTGGCATAGTGATTGGAAAGTGAACAACGAAAATTATTTTCGATCCTGAATAGTAAGATTCTACATTTAGAACATCGTAATATCGATGAATGTCTGTTTTTAAGGGAAAAATTAACTGTTCAGGTGAATAAAGAGTTTCTAAAATTTTTATAATATGTTGCAAATCATCAATTTTTAGTATGCTACTATGAACTTTACCTAGTCGGGAAAATGTCACAGCATTTTCTATGTCGTTTAATAACTGTAAAACCACGTTTAGTAGTCAATTAATTTGGTCTAAAATATCTCTCATTTTTGTATAAATTATGAATTCTGATTCAAACTTATTAACAAAATCTTCTATTACGATATTTAAGCGTTTTGTTATAAGTTCTTGATCATGTTTAATTAATGAAACTGTTTTATTAAAATTATTGATAATTCTTGTCGTCAATGAGATTTCTTTGTTTAACTTTTTGACAACAATTTTTTGATTATCCTGTAGATTCTTAATAGCTTGATCGTAATAGTAGGCATCGTCTGCATCTAAATTTCCGGTAATGGTTTTTATTATGGAACCTAATCCGTTTATAAGACCACGTTTTGTTCTACCAGCTGGATTGAGTGTGTCGAACTTTGTTTCTGCTGTATGTAACTGATACTTTAAAGCTTTATCAAAATTAATTAGGTCAACGGCGAAAGCATTTTTAAAGAAATCTTTCGCAACAAGGGAAATATCACTGTACTGATTTTTAATGAGTTCAATTTCATTTTTTATGGGGTTAAGATCAATGTAATGAATAAAGGTATGGGTTCGGGAGTAAACTTTGGCAGTTCCAAGTTTATAAGGAAGGATCCCTGGATTTTTGTCGAATTTAGTTATGGTTATGTCTGTCTGTACCTGCACTGTCAGTAGTACTACTAGGTGGAACCTGCAACAATTTTTTATGCTTTACTTTTGGTCGTCTAATATTTTGTTTGTGAAGAGTCTTTTTCGCGGTTTTTACCTGAATACTTTTATTTCGAACAACTTTACCTTTTTGGTACTTTTTGCATAATTTATTACGGTTGTTAGAAACTACTTTTCGATAGACGTCATCGTCTGGTTGATAAGTTAAAGGATCTTCTCGATTTTTATTATGATACTCTATAGTTTGTCCTTTGTGTTCTGTCAATTGTTCGTTTAATTTTTTATAAATTTGTTTTGTAGCTTCGCGGTGTTCTTCGATATAGTTATTCATTAGTTGCTGGTTAATGTCGATGTCAAAAGGGTCTTTCGTATTTAAATGTCCATTTATGACGTCGATAGGTTTTTGTTTGGTTGTAGAATGTATTGAATTATTGTATCCGAGTATTGCATAAGGCATTTGATTTAGAATGTCGATTTTTCCTTTGTTTTTATGAATTATTACTCTTAAATGTTCAAGAAGTGTCGAATGAAAACGTTCTATGGCTCCGTTTGATTGAGGGCTATTTATAGTGATATAGTGAGAGTTAATTTTGTGAGTTTTGAAAAATTCTTGTATTATAGAATTTTTAAATTCTGTACCGTTATCCATAACAACTAAAGAGGGTAAGCCGTGATGGGTCATGAAAATAACGAAAGCTTTTACAATTTCTATTGCGGATAACCCGTTTAAGGGGTATGCTTGACTGTACTTAGAGAATGTATCTATCATCGTTAAGAATTTTTGTCCGTGTGCTTGAAAGGTATCTACGTGAACAATTTCGAATGGTTTCGAAGGTGTGGGAGTAAGCATTAATTTTTGTTTAGGTGGATTTCGATCGTACTTATTTTGTTGGCATATTTCGCAGAAATTTATGTAGTTAGCAACGTCGTTTTTTATTCCGGGCCAGTAATATTTTCTTTTTATTCGGGTTTCAGTTTCTAGGATTCCGCGGTGGTTCGTCTTGCTTTCGTGATAATTTTGAATAATCTGAGTTTGCATATTTGCATCTGTTACATCTTCTAGGAAAGTATTACATTTCATTAACTTGTAAGCTGCATTTTTAAATGTTTTCCTGAGAATCTCGCATATACGTGGAGCATAATCTTCTTTATCAAAATATATAGCATAAGTGAATTTAGGATCTAAATAATTTTTAAACAAGTTAATTATGTCGGTTTCTACATTATTTATGGAAATTTGGACATTTAAACGTTTTTTATTAGGAAAAGTGCTTTCGCGTTTAGGCGTCGCTGGGGAATGTAAAACAAATTTTATTTTAATTTGGTGGTCAAAAGAATTTAAACACCTGTCAGTCGAGGGTAATTCTTGTATTGGATTTTCATGGCTAGTATGAACCGTGTTATCGTCGATTTCCTCGGCTGATATAGTTTCTTCTGATGAAGGATCCTGATTTGGGTCTTGATTAATTTGTGCATTATTTGTCGATGGTTCGTTCACGTCATTTAAGTCTGGTTGCTCGTCAATGTTTCCTGTAGTCGAAAAATTGTCAGTTTCTTTTTCTTTTGATTTTTCGAGAGATTTGTTAAATTCTTCTATGTAATTAAAAATTTTCTTTGGTGTGTATTTCTACACGTGAAAGTGCGTCTGCGTTTGTGTTTGTCTTTCCTTTTTTGTATTGTATTTCATAGTCAAATTCTTCAAGTTTTAGTCGCCATCTTACTAGTCGTGAGTTGGGTTCTTTTAGTGACATAAGCCACACGAGAGTTCTATGATCTGTTAAAATTTTGAATTTGCGTCCAAATAAATATGGTCTGAAATATTTTGTTGCAAATACGATTGCTAAAAGCTCTTTTTCGATGGTGCTGTAATTTTGTTCCGATTCATTTAGAGTCCGAGAGGCGTATGCAATAGGTTTGTCATTTCCGATAGGCCCTTGTGATAAGATAGCGCCGATCGCGACGTTACTTGCATCAGTGGTCAAGTTAAACTGTTTCGTAAAGTCGGGGTATTGTAAAAGTGGTTCATTCATTAAGAGATTTTTACAGTCTTCAAAGCATTTGACATATTGGGGAGTTAATTCGATTTTTACATCCTTTTTTAAACATAAAGTGAAGGGTTTAGTGATACGAGCGAAGTCTTTAATAAATTTTCTGTATTAACCTAATAAACCTAAAAATCCTTTTATCTCTTTTGTTGTTTTTGGTAAGGGATATTTTTTTATAGCAATAATTTTGTCTGGGTTTGGTCGTACTCCTTCTGGGGTAACAACATGTCCGAGATACGCGACTTCTTTTTGTAAAAATTCCGATTTATCGAGCTGAATTTTGAAATTTGTTTCTCTTAGGCGTTGAAATACTTTTGTTAAATTTATTAAGTGTTCTTGAAGCGAAGTGGAAAAGATTATGATATCGTCGAGATATACAAGGCATATCTCGTTTTGTAACCCTCTGAGGATATTGTCTATTACCCTCTGAAAGGTTGCAGGGGCGTTTTTTAAGCCCATAGGCATTCGAACGTATTCGTAATGCCCGTTCTCTACGTTAAAAGCGGTTTTAGGGATGTCTGCAGGGTTCATCTCAATTTGATGAAATCCACTTGCCAAGTCTAGTGTCGTGAAGTAGTTACAACGTCCAAGTTTGTCTAGTACGTCTGTAATGTTAGGGAGAGGGTAGCGGTCATCGATAGTTTTTTCGTTTAATTTGCGATAGTCGACGACTATTCGCCACTTTTTCTGTCCAGATGCGTCGGCCTTTTTGGGGACGATCCATATGGGGGATGACCAGGGTGAATTACTTGGTCTAATTATACCTTGGTCTAACATCGAGGATATTTGTCTCTGTACTTCGGGTTTATGTATATACGGGTACCTATATGATTTGGTGTATACGGGAATTTCGTCTTTGGTCCTTATGCTGTGTTTCATTTGGTTCGTAAAAGTAAGAGGTAATTCGGGTCTATGAAAAATGTCTGAATATTTTCTGCAAATTTTTAAAATTTGTTTACGTTCTTCTTCATTCATGTGAGAGGTTCTAATTAAATTTTCTATGTCTGAATTTTCTAAATAAGTGTCATTGGGAATAATTTCTGCTGAGTAAATAAAATGTTCGTCTAAATCAAATTCTGATGTAGGTACAGGGTCGGTCAAAGTAATTTGGATAACGTCATCTGAATTATTAACTAGTTCAGCCCACGCTAAGTTTTCGTTTGCTGTAGAGAGAGAGCTTTTTAAAATTGCGCCTTGAAATTCCTGATATTTTAATAATACAGGTCCGTATTCTTCTTTAACGGGTAATTTAACAGGGGTTATACTATGTGGTTCTAACTGTAAATGGTAAAAATGTGATTGATTGGTTTCGTAATATCGAAGTGGTAAAATAGCATTTTCAGTTATAAGCTGATTTCGATTGTCTCTAAAATCTAAGAGTGCTTGTATTAATTTTATATTGTCCATCCCAATTAATCCATGGAAGGTTTTGTGAAAATTGAAAAGATAAAATTTCATTGGTAAATTTGATTTAAATTCTTGAAAACTTGGTATATTTGCGGAGTAATTTTGAGAATAACTTTGGAAAACTGAAGATACAATAAATGGATCATGCTGTATAAAATTTTTAAAATTTTGAAAAGCAATATTCGGGTTAATAAAAGATTTGGTGGAACCAGTGTCGATTAAAAGTTTGATTGGGGGGTTAGAGATACAAATATAGGGTAATATTTTTTTGTCAGGGAAATAGTGCAATTCTATTACGTTTCTAGTTCGTAATTTTGAGCGTGTTGAAAATTTGCGTCTTGCTCGGTGTGCGGTTCATAGAACTGTTCGTTATTTTCGGTTTCAATTATTGTGTCATTATAGGGTTCATACTGGTTTAGATCAGATTGATTGTCATAGTCAAGTTCATCGGTATGTTCGGTATTAAATAGTTCTTCAGATGCGAAATTGGGTTTTTGTCCGTAATTTTGGAAGTAAGAATTTGGTCGAATATTAGAATTTGGTTTTGGAATAGTTTGATTAATTCCAGACATTGGTGTAGGTCTGTTAGTGGGTGGTTTATTGGTAGGTTTAAATTGGTTTTGGGGTCTTCCAAATACTTGTGAGTTTGTGGGATATCTCTGTGAAGGAGGATTTGGATTTCTTTGGATATTGGATATAGGTCCGCGAGGAAATTGAGAATTAAATTGTCGGGGTTGTGTCCAGTTCGATCTTTGCATTATTTGGGGTTGATTTTGGGGTAAAGAGTAGCGATGTTGTGGTTGTGGTGGAAAATATTGGGCAGGAGTAGGTTTTCTTAAAATTTGAGTTTGGGGTGTATTAGATTTTTGATAATATTTTATATTTTCTTCTTCTGTAATAAATTGTAAAGCGGATGCTAGAGTAGTAGGTCTCATAGCACGAATTATAGGTCCCAGGGGTTCTCTTAAACCTGCTAGAAAAGTTTTTAATGCTTGTTTTGTGAAAAAATCGCGTTTAGACGGTCGACTTGCCTCATCACATTTTAGATCTATATGGTTACAAATGGTATTTAATAATTGCATAACTTTTTCGTGAAATTGGTAAGGAGATTCGTTAGGTTTCTGTCTTAAGTTTACAAGGTCTTGATTTAGACAATTTTCGTCTCTTTGATCGCCAAAATTCAAAATGAGAGTATTTTTTATATCGTCCCAAGTTTTACAACCATTAATAGCGACAACTTCCTCTGCTCTACCCTCTAGTTTGTTTAAAATTCCATTTAAAAGTAAAGTATTTTGAAAATTTTGAAGGTTCACTGCGTCAAAATAGTACACTAAAATTGATTCTGCTGAGGAAATAAATCGATGTAACTTATTTGGGTTTCCATCGAACAATGGAATAACACTAATATTTTTAATATCTAAGGCTGGTGCCATTTTAACACTACTTTCAAAAACTGAATTAATTTGTGATTGTTTTAATTTTATTTGATCAGATTCGATCGATAAATTTTCAAGTAATTCAGAAACTAAGCCTAACTCAGTGCCGGAGTAATCGTTTTCACAAAAGGAATCGTTACGGGACAAAGAGGAGTCTGACATGAAAGAGAAAAACTAACTCACAGTATCCACGTCCTTTCTGTTTCCATCTAGTGCCTGAAGTTCTTCTGGTAGGTGTTGGTGCTCACGGATGTCCACGTTGGAGTCCGAAAAAGTCCAAGCCCGAAAACAACTTCGTACACGATAGGTTACTTTTTTTTTTCCGTAAAGCGTTGAAACGCACCGGTTATCGATATTGATTCCGACGAAAAATCCGTACGACTGCGCCACTTAAATTCAGTGAACGCAGATACTGGTTTTTAAAAAGATTTATTTTTCTCAAAAGGTACAATCTACAATAGATGTGAACCGTAAAATGGCTATGTCGAGACTGAATACACAAGAACGGGTGAAAACATAAAAAGTAACATTACTGCTGACAAAGGTGTTACATTACAATTATTACAAGAACTGCTTGTTTAACAAGTGTTTTCTAGTTGGCGTTGATATAACTCCCAGCATCTTCCGTCATTTTTCAATAACCGTGGAAAATAGAAGTACCTAATATTTATTTTAACTTATATCTATGAATATGGTAGATATAAGAAAGGTATTAATTTGCTGATTTTTTTCTCGTTGCTAGATTCAAGAAACTAAAACGATTGAAAATTTTCTGTCAAATATGGCATTGATAGATTGAAAAGTAACAACGCGCCCTCTCAAAATGCATGTTTTAACACTTTTTTGTCGTGAAGATAAATTACGAAAATGTGCGAAATTATCTAAAAATGCTGAAAAATGCTTTTTTAATGTTTCTATAAGTTATACGAGTTTATTTTTGCTCAATTTTCTCTTTTTTGGGACACTTTTGAAGAAATAACTATTTCAGTACCAAAGGAAATTGACATTTGATATTAATGGCGTCTATCATCTTATAAGAAAATATGGCGTAATTTTCAGTAATTACTTCTAAGTATTATTTACCTTAAAATGGGTGTTTGAAGGCTTTGCCACTTAACTGGTAGTAACGGCAACTAGACTTTTTTCACTTTAAGGTAATTCCTACCTTTAAGACGAAAATTAGTTTTAGATATTTTAAACTCTAAAGTCCTAATTACTACAAGAGGACTTCAAGGTTCCAGAAGCCTCGTTTAAGTTCCGAATGCTACTACTAGGTTCCATTTGGAACTTTAACCTATAATTTTTATAGGAGAGTGTTATTTTCAGCCGGTGTGTTTTGTGCTATATTTCGAAATGTTGATATTTAAAATTGTAGCCACTCGAGAGAAGCGTTTTGTAATTTTGTATTAAAGACAGGTGCTCATGTTTCGATTTGTTTCATCCAACTGCTGCTTTAATTTTCTATAAAATGTGAATGTTTGTCTATAATTTTTTTTCTTTCTAATGGCTGACATTCCATTTTGGTCCCTATAGAAGTGACAGTTACTTTAAAGTAATTTTTTGTAGTAATTGGAACTTTCTAGTAATTTTAAAATGGAGTGGGAAGTAAAACTTACCATACAGTAGTTTTCTCGAGTAGCGGGAAAGTTAGTTCCACTTTAAATATGACTATATAGTTCCGTAACTTTGGAGGTATTTCTAAAGTCGCTAAGATGTAGAAGTTACTTTCACCGTTACCATAAAGTAATGAAAACTTTAAAGTGATAAACAAGTAACACGACAAAGTGATTGCGACCATTGAATATAACTTTAGAGTTAACGTGACTTTAACGTAATTTTGCATAGTAACAATTCCGTTCCAGATACTTCAAAAACTACTTAGAAGTAATGAAACCATAAAGTTCCAACTTGTAGTAATAATAACTACATAATTACTCATACTTTCTAAATAGTAATAGTAAAGTAAAGTAATAAAAACTAATAAATCGATTTTTAAGTAATAATTACGTAATAACTACTTATTCAAAGTTCCCATCTCAGTTACCGCGACTTTAATGCTGCTTGGGTAGGTACTCAAAAGTAAAAACGCACTTGATACGAGGGGATGATATGTGGAAGAGTCCCACTTTTCTTTTGTGAAACCAAAACATATTCTTGCAGAAATCCATAAACGGCACCAACAAGGAGGGATCGTTCACAGTGAACAGGGGCAGGTGGGACTCCAAACTCCTCGGAGATACGATGCGTTGGAAAGACAAGGAAGAAATGGAGGGCATGTGGGGCACAGAGCTATCCTTCAACAGTGAGACTTGCAACCGTCTCCGCGGAACAGACGCCACAATCTTTCATCCAAACATCAAGAAAAGTGACCGCTTGGAGACGTTCACTGTTGACATCTGCAGGTGAGTTATAACAATACCAAAGAGAATGTGTTATATGATGATGGCCCTGATAGGTATTATAATTATTATGCAACCAAAGATACAGGTTTGAGTGAAATAACTGAAGATATCCTAAAAATTAGATGAAAACTCTTATATATTTCTCATATATTTCGCCCGAAAATCGGCGCGCGCCGAATTTCGGGCGAAAACAGCGGCCGGGCCGGACGTAAACACGGCACAAATCTTTCAAAATTTCGGTTTTTCCGCGGGTATTCGCGAAGTTTCGATGTTGCAAAAGGTGCAAAATAGGGTGGTGATCAGTTTGAGCTGCATATAACAAAAATTCATCCGAATTTGCCGTTATTTCTTAATTAATTTGCATAATTTATGTCACAACGGGCTATTGAACACAAGACCAGAAGCTTATAATATTCAGGTAACCTTGAGTCGACCAATGAAAACGCGGAACCCTAAGTGGGATTTATCCTCTCGTACAGTATAATATGACAGGATGACAGCTTAAAGTATGGTTCCCTGCTATCTGCTGGACATTGAGAAAGTATGGAGTCAATGCTGCTGGATTAGGCTGGATTCTAAGAATAAAACTGCTTGCTTCGAGTATCCCTGGCTGGAGGTAGATAGCTATAGGTACCCATTAAGACCTTTTATAAATAAATAACGTAAGTACTTATACATCCCACAGTATTTCCGTATACATATTTTGTTTATTTGAAAGCAGTGTTTCCATTAAGTGTTTGTGAAAGGGAGACCTATTGAAGTTTAATAATAAGCTGCAGAAGCATGGAGTTTTGAAAAAGCTTATTCCAACAATCTTCCTATTATCGTGACAATAGATGTGTTGCACTGATATTATATAAACTATTTAAATCTATTTTCACCAGAAAATAGAACAGTAAAAGTACAAGGGTGGTTAAATTGATATATTTTTGATTTTTTATTAGGTAATAAATAATATTCTTGGTTACAAGTTATGTAAATATAGACATTTGCCTTGATACTAAGTATAATGGATATTTGATCTATCTATTTATGTATTCCTCCTCGTCATTATGTTCTTCCTCGATACATTCTTGGTTTTTAAAATGCTTCTTTTCAACTTTTTCGGAATTTGAGATGCTAGTTTTGGTGAAAAAATATTGGGCAGAACATCAGGATTTAATCGAAGGCGTATACGTGGACCTTGTATATACAGGGTGTCCGGTAAGTTCGGGGAAATCTCTCGCCAGCGTGTTGGTGACGTCAAAATATACCTGGTGTTTCATATATTTTTTTCCCCTAAAGTACTCCGTAACAGAACTACAGGGTCCCAAAGGGGTACTCACTGCTTTACATTTTTTGATTTAACTTTTGAACGCCCTTGTATATTTTGATGAAATTTTGGAATTTTGCATAGACGGTAAAAACCAATTACCTCATATTTGAATCATGCTTGGACAATGCCGTGGAAGTCAGGAACGGACTTCACGCAATACCCATGGGCTCAAAATTTTGACTGGTATAAATTTAAAAAGCCGAAAACAATTTTTTTTAAAGCCTTGAACATTTCTCTTCAAAAAAGGTACTCTTTATTCGTTTCGAAAAAGTCAACCGTTTTCATGGAAAAATCGCTTTTTTGAAATCCGTAACTTAAGATGCAATAATGGAAACTACCAGAATTTAGTGTTTTCACCTGACGGATAACAACAATTACGTGTGACAAGATTTGTCAATAATTTTTATTAGCAATGGAGCATTTTTATACTTATGCCGAATATGCAGACATGCATTTAATTTATGGACAAGCACACTGCAATTCTCTGGAGGCAAGCAGAATTTATGCTCAAAGATTTCCAAATCGCAATTTGCCAAATCGAAAAACATTTGTGAGAGTTGATCGTCGTTTAAGAGAAACAGGTAGTAAACAAACCGAGTTTAGAATGTCTTAAATCAGTCTCCTAAAATTTACATTAGGTAGTTTTTTACCTCGTCGTGGTGGGGAAGGGCCGCAAAGGAGAGCAAGAAATCAAAACTTAGAAGAGCACATATTGGATGAAATATCCGAAAACCCTTCTAATAGCGTTCGTAAGCTTGCAGCTCAGTTAAATACCACAAAGGGGGTTGTTCATGAAACATTGCGAGAACAGCTACTTTATCCTTATCACGTCCAAAAAGTGCATGCAATGTCTCCGAATGATTATCGTCCACGGCTTAACTATGCAAACTGGTTTTTGCAACAATTTATAGGCGATCCGAGTTTCACAGAAATTGTTTTATTTAGCGACGAAGCTGGCTTCACGAGAGACGGTATTACCAACAGTCGAAATCTGCACATTTGGCATGACGAAAACCCTCACGCCATAGTTCAGATCAAGCACCAACAAAGATTTCTGGTTAATGTTTGGGCAGGGATAATTGGGAATAATTTGATTGGTCCTTTTGTTTTGGATGAACGTTTGAATGGAGCTCTGTATTTACATTTTTTACAAAATAATTTAAATGATTTACTGGAAAATGTGCCCTTACAAATAAGGAATCAAATGTGGTTTATGCACGATGGCGCTCCCCCACATTATTCCCGGGAGGTACGTCTCTACTTAACCCAGCACTTTGACAATCGTTGGATAGGCCGAGGAGGACCTGTTTTGTGGCCACCTAGGTCTCCTGACCTCAATCCGTTAGATTTTTTTTTCTGGGGTCATCTCAAGGGACTAGTATATTCAACTCCTGTAAATACCAGGGAAGAGTTATTGGAAAGAATATTTCACTATTCTGATCAAATTCGAAATGATCCTGAAATGCTGTTTAGGGTGCAGCAAGAAAAAATTCGCAGGATAAGAAAATGTATTCGGGTAGAAGGAGCTCACTTTGAACATTTGCCCGACTAAACGAAACATTTTCTTTATAACCAAACTTTATTAAACTATTTTTAAACAGTTTCATTGTTTTTTTTCATTTTCTCGATATTAATGCCTACTGAAAATTGCAGTGTGCTAATAAAAATTATTGACAAATCTTGTCACACGTAATTGTTGTTATCCGTCAGGTGAAAACACTAAATTCTGGTAGTTTCCATTATTGCATCTTAAGTTACGGATTTCAAAAAAGCGATTTTTCCATGAAAACGGTTGACTTTTTCGAAACGAATAAAGAGTACCTTTTTTGAAGAGAAATGTTCAAGGCTTTAAAAAAAATTGTTTTCGGCTTTTTAAATTTATACCAGTCAAAATTTTGAGCCCATGGGTATTGCGTGAAGTCCGTTCCTGACTTCCACGGCATTGTCCAAGCATGATTCAAATATGAGGTAATTGGTTTTTACCGTCTATGCAAAATTCCAAAATTTCATCAAAATATACAAGGGCGTTCAAAAGTTAAATCAAAAAATGTAAAGCAGTGAGTACCCCTTTGGGACCCTGTAGTTCTGTTACGGAGTACTTTAGGGGAAAAAAATATATGAAACACCAGGTATATTTTGACGTCACCAACACGCTGGCGAGAGATTTCCCCGAACTTACCGGACACCCTGTATAAGAATTTTCCCCAATTTATTGTGTCTTCTTCAAGCTGGGTAGGAAAGGACTACTTAAATTGAAATAAAATTATAGCTTGGTATTTAAATGATCTTTGGTACAGGGTTATTCACTGAGAATTGACCCCCCCACCTAACTTTTTTGTTTTTTAAGATAAAAGGGTGATTCAAAAAACAAAATCGATGGTTCGGCGAATACTTCTTTATGCCGTGACCGTTTAGTGTACAGGGTGTTCCAAAAAAGTAGGACCAATGGCAACTTAATTTTTTTAAATGGAACACCCCGTATATTATTGGATTTTTGAATACGGAATTTTTCAAAAACGGAAAAAGAGAATGCCACAAAGTTTAATATCATTTTGATTGCCTTGATGAGCAGATTTCAAAAATCCAATGATATACAGGGTGTTCTATTTAAAAAAATTAAGTTGCCATTGGTCCTACTTTTTTGGAACACCCTGTACACTATACGGTCATGGCATAAAGAAGTATTCGCCGAACCATTGATTCCGTTTTTTGAATCACCCTTTTATCTTAAAAAACAAAAAAGTTAGGTGGGGGGTCAATTCTCATTGAATATCCCTGTACCTATCTTGCGGTATCTAAATATATCAACCAGATTTTATACCTACAAGTAATAGACTTTTCTATGTTTCCTACCTACATTATAAATATTACATAGGTGTATTATTTTTATAAGCAGATAAATAAAGTCATTTTTAGTTTCAATCTTGGTTTTAATATATGTATATACAGGGTGTCCAACTTAAAAACTGTACAAATCCGTAAAATCTTCATTTTTAGAGATAATCGCCTAAACTTTTTTTGTTTGAAAGGCCTTCAAAAACCGCTTCTTTTGACCTTCCTGCCATTTTCAAAATGCAAATCCAGGACCGGGTGCGATTTTTTTATAGCCCCGATTTTCAAGAAAACCATTTAGCGATTATTTTATTTAAAATCTGATACCACAGCGTTAATCAGAACGCCCCAAAACCCTCGTATACCAAATTTGAGCAAAAAATATACAGGGAGTTCCATTCTGTAGGGCGTCAAAGTTGAGCAAAGTATGAATTTTAAAGACATCTGGCGAGTCAAGTGTGCCATGAAGAAAAAGAAGCGGTTTTTGAAGGCCTTTCAAACAAAAAAAGTTTAGGCGATTATCTCCAAAAATAAAGATTTTACAGATTTGTACAGTTTTAAAGTTGGACAACCTGTAGATAATAATAAAAGACTTGTTATAACTTTAAAACAAAAATCTCAAAATAAAAATTATTTCAGTTTGAACTATTTGAAGTTTGAAGAATACCTATCAAGGATAGATAAAAAATCGACATTTCACAAGATTGTGTGAACTCATCTACAGAGGACTTTCAGAACATCGCGCCATCTTTTAAGAGAAAAAGGAGCAATAGCTTAAAATTTTGATTATTTTTTTATTTAAAAACTAAGAGGAACTGGTAACAATGAAATAGTCCAGAGGAATCTACTAAACTTCTATTATCCGCCTATATATGACCAGACTAGCCCATTATTGCAATTATTAATATTAGCACAAAAACTGCTCTAATGATGAATAGCGAATGCAAAAAGACGTGGAGACATTTAAATAATTAACATGATATAACCAAAACATTTTGTCCCATATGCCATGAGCGATTTCTTTTTAAAGATAACCTATAAAATCCTCATTGACTGGGAAGTGAAATTTGAATTGTTATTTATACCTACCTACTTGTTGAAATTTTGATATGTACCTATGTTAAAGTATAAGCATAATGAAAGATTTTGAAAAGCGATAAGAAACTATTACCAGCGCTATACGCTCTTATGGCGAAATTATATGTGGCAGACGATTGTTCTTCTTCAGTTAGCCTTCACTCAATGCTAATACTATGTTTGTATTTACCTATAGGTTTGTAGCAACCACCCAGGTGTGTCAGTTTTACAGAGGTGAAGGACGATTGATTTTGAAATTAGTTATTTACAAAAAAAACACTGAGGAATACTTTTACGGCAGCCTTATTACTTCGTGTATTCACTGCAACTATTATTTCATTTTGAAAAGGTCATAAATTGATTCATATGAAGGTTTTCTGTAATGGAAATGAATGCGGAAGTAAATGATTGAATAACAGTCTGTTTTTAAATACTTCACCTTAAGGTGTCGAAAAAGTTTAATTATTGATTTATTATGTTTGGACAAATCAAATATCAAATAATCTTCTACAAAAAATTTATATTCTACAAAAAATTGACTGAGAAAAATAAGATTTACATTCAATCTTGTTAATCTTAGTGAGAGTTTCCACAGGTCTAAGAATTTAATAAAACTAAAAGTAAAAGACGGGAACATTTCACTCGACGCTGGAACCATAATATTATCGTTGCAGAAAGATATTTGAGATTTTTACCAGCCATAGGGTGTATCTCCTTCTTAACTTTAAAACACAAAAAAATTGTAAACAAAAGGTTTAGGTAGCTATAAATATTATATTATCTGAGTGGGTCAAACATATCGAAACATTTTATTATGAAAACTTTCTGTAAAGTATCTTTTCTGTAAGGGATAGGCAAAATTATACTTTAACAAAGTGTTCCTAATTAAAATCACCAACACTCTATATCAAACTTTAAATCAACCTATCTACTACTTTCATATCATAACAAGATGCAAAAAATCATCTTCACACTATGCACACGGACATAATTTGGACATAAATGGAAATTATGAATAAGTTTCCCTAAAAATATTTTTCCAAATATATTGTGAAAAGGGACGAAGAATAAAGAAATCGTACCTTTTTGGTATTCGAATCATTCTGTAAGAAATTGTTTACTTGTTTAAAAACTAAATACCTAGGTACCTACATAAAATTTATAATCTTTTTATAGATGTTCATAAGTCAAAGCCCACTTTACATGCAGAAAAATCAGCAAAATGTCTACTTTGATTTTTTTCGAAAATTTACCTTCAGTTATGTACTGTCACTCATATTTTTTTCATAGAAATGTCTCTACTAGCAGATTTTAAATTTTAATGTAACAAGTGATAAAAATAATAATAATGAGAATAATAAACGTCTTTTACTTTAATGTTGGTTAATACAACAACATATAATATATTTATGTGACATACGATTATTTTGATAAACAATAATTTTATCCTATCAGCTGGCGAAGTCTAGCCAATGGCTACTTAAAATAATCTAATCTCGTAGTAATAAAAAAATACTTCAAATTAAGTAATCTAATTTCCCTATAAATACTTTGGATCTTAATTCAATATTCATTCTATACTATACGTATTTTGGGCATTTTTATCGACTTTCTCCAAAAACTGGTAAGTAAATTCGTCCTTATAGGAAACATCCTATAAATAATTGTAATCGTTGTATAAATTATTTCGATTTGGCTAATACGCTTACAAAGTGTACGACAGATTTTTTTTTAATTTACATTTATCAGAAAATTTTATTCTTGATAATTATTCATTCCTGCAAACTCAAAACGCAGTTTTCAAAATCTGAATATCCCATTTCGTATACAGGGGAGGTAGGTATGAAAATATGAAAATATGAAAAAAGCTCAAGAGCACCCTTATTTTTAATTTTAGAGAAAAGTTGTTTAGAATTAAAAAATAAATCCAACAATGAAGTTTCTATTCCATAAAACACTTTTTTCGGTATTTTTTTTATGATTTACCCCGTATAGCAAATAAAACCACTTTATTTAATGTGCCAGTTCGGTTTCAGAGAGGATTTATCAGGGACTATTTCCCTCGTCTTAATTTTCACCAATCACAAACGCGCTATTTTGAATTACAAATGGTTTAGAAACCATCTAGAGATGGAAAAACTGTATGACAGCACCTGTCAGCAGTTTTTTTCGAGTTTACCCGCGGCAAAACTTGACAGCTGTAGTATAATAGGTAGTTAGGTAGTACCTATGTTTTGTAAGCTATGTGTATGCAGAATAATCTGTTACTCATGAAATATTCTTGTCAAATACCATTCGGGCATCTAATTTTTCCTGTTATAGCTCCTGCAATATATAATCGAAAAAATACAATTTTTTTGGTGCAAACTTTCTGCCGGCCACTGTATATTTATTTTATTAACAGAGAGTGCAGGAAATTAGAAAGGAATACAAATAAAAAATAACTAAAAATAAATTTAAAATAAGTTAGTAGGTAAATTAGAGACCCCTGATGACAGGGGACAGGGACTCTAGTTATAGAGCTAGAACTGGGTCAAGAAATAAAACTTGTTGATCAATAACTAGGTAAAGGTAAAGACCTAATAACTTATTGATTTTGTCAACAATCAGTTTGGAGTCCATTTAATTAAATATTTAAAGTATTTAGCTCCACTGTAGGTACATTTTAAAGACATAATACTACCTCCTCTCATTGTCTCCTTATTTAATATTTAATTTGTGTATCGATTTTACATTATTATTAATCATTTAAAAATTCTAAACGTCGTATTTTTTATATTATCGTAAGTATAACATCCAGTTAGTTGTTTTTAGAGGACATATAGAGAATAATTTTATACGGTCTACCATAAAATGTAATTGCTTAAAACATAAATATTTACGTATGCCCACAAAAGTTGCACACCACAAATATGAAACACAACCTTGAATGTAGAGCTATAAAAATATCAAAATCGGACACTATTGTAGCTGGCTTATTTTACCAAAATTTCTCCAGATACTTCACCATCTTCTTCGGAAAAGTAATTGGCATGCATCTCTCCACTGGCACCCCATCCCTATCAATAATAAATTTTGTATAGTTCCAACCAATGGACTCTCCCAACAAACCACACTGCTTCCATTTCAAATACTTGAACAACGGATGTGCGTCCCTTCCGTTCACCAGGACTTTATCGAAAACATCAAATTGCACACCTTTCCTCGCCATATACATGACAATTTCGAAGTTCGATCTTGATTCCAACCTGAAGAACTGATCGCAAGGGAACGCGAGTATCCTCAGCCCTTTGCTCTCTGAATACTCGTTGCAGAGTTCCACCAAACCAGAAATATTACACGTGGATAACGGGCATTGGGAAGCTATGTTGACGATAATGCAAACGTGGCCCTCGTATCTTGCAAGGCAGATGTCTTCCCCCATGATGTCCTTAACGGTGAATTCGAAGATCGACTTGGCATGTTTGAAGTTCTTCGGGTTGGATAGGAGTTCGAACTGGTTCATCCTAAGAAAGCTTTCTTCTGAAATACAGGAAAGCCTTTACAGGGCACAAAAAGGGAAATGAAATGGTTTGTCTTATTCAATAAGAATGGTTTGGATAAACAAGTTGGTTTGTAGCGTGTTACAAATATTTTGTTGACTAAATTCCATAAAAAATGCAGAAGTTAGTTACATAAAGTAAACTAAAAAGATATTTACTTACTTACACAAAATTGATCTCTAGCGAAAATAGACTATAACTAAAATCGAGCAACTCTTACGCCTGGCGTAAACAAGAGCACGTGCGTTGAGATATTCGCCAGGGCCGCACTGAGGCACGACCTTTATTTAATTTTAATTTTACAATTGTTTACATCAAAATATTTCGGAAAAGAATTATTGGCTTCATTAAAGTGGTTCAAAACATCGATAAAATTATTTGTGGCAGTGTCTAAATAGCTGAAAACAACAAGATAAAACCGCATAACTACACTTTTGCGATCGAGTACGTCCCTGTTGCCGAGTCGGGTGAAATTTTATAGCCGACCGACCAATTGCGGAATGTCATTAAACACGTGGTTTTATTTACGCCAGGCACGTAGTTATAGATATGGTGATGGTGGTACCTATATTATAGTAAAAATAATATAAAAAACGGTCGTTTCTAATTTGCGTTTTTCATTTTTCTACATTCGTAATCATGTGTTCTGTTGACAATGTATTAATGTTATTTTTAATTAAAACTACAAATATCAAATATATCATATATCGTCTTTAAATTGGGTCCATTCAATAAACAAATAACAACATAATGGTGCTTACCTATAATACTCGTCAGGAGATAATCATTGATCTTTACTTTTCTATATAGAAGTGCACTTACAGTTTCAACAAAAACCACTTAACTCAACGTGTATCAAAATGTTTATAACATTGTAAAAATGATAAAACGTAGATGATAGAAGTTGCTATTAATTGTAAATTATTACCCATTTCCCTTATTACAAAATAAAAATTATTAGGTGACTATAAAATTTGATAAATACAGCATTTATCGAAATTTCAAAAGAAATAAAAACAAAATCGTTTTTATTTTTTTTTTCTATTTGGAACTTCCTCGGTTTTCTATATTAGCGTTATTTATTTATTTACTTCGAGTCAGCCATTAACACTAACTGCCCAGGCCCATGACTTATTTTTAAGCGATACCTATTTTATGGTGTCAAAACTTTGAAAACTCTTTATACCTAATAATATAGAAACAGAATTATTTGCTCTGATATAAAAACAGACAAGAAAAAAATTATTAAGCTGTTTGATAATGTCAATTAGATAAGTGAGGGTTTAATCTTATAGCGCGTTGACTGACGTATTTATAAATTGTTCTAATGTGGTTTAAGTTATAACTTGGTAGGTACTTAGATATTGGACAGGTGTATTATACAGGGTGAGTTACGTAGGCAACACGGTGGTCCAAAAAAAGTGAAGACAAAACTTGTAGAGAAACGAAGGCCTGGAAGGGACACTCGCCTTTTTTAATTATTTTATTTTAAAATTTCGACTTATTAACTGGAAATTTTAAAATTTCGTGATATACCTAAGTCGAAATTTTACGGTAAAATTTCGACTTAGAAGTCGAAATTTTAAAATTTTGACTTTTAACTCGAAATTTTAAAATAAAATAATTAAAAAAGGCGAGTGTGCCTTTCAGGCCTTCGTAGAAACATGAGTGCTACATTCTGGAAATATTTTCCAATATACAGGGTGGTCCAATAAATAGTGGTGACCCAAAGTTATGCTTTTGTAAATGGAACACGCTGTATTTTATTTTTATTACATTTGAAAAGTCTTCAAAGAGTAGATTCTTTTTGATACTTACATTTGGAACTTAATTTCTTAAAAACTAAATAAAATTTTGGGACTAAGACCGAAGATTGCTTGTTACGCCACTCCTAGTTGATAATTTTGGACTGATATCGAGATAAAATTCTAAATAACATACGGGGTGATTCGGTTACGCCAGTCCTAAGTTTACTCATTATTTTTAAATGGTATTTTATTATATTTTTGGATGATGCTTAATTTTTAGTATAAGGTATTAAGAATCTAACTTTAAGGTTAGAGACTCATCGGTTAAGAAGTTATTGTCATTTTATTCTAAGAAAAGAGAAAAGGGCCTCAAAAGGGCCGATTACCTTGTTAGGATGTCAAAATAGCCCAAAATCGTATTATTGGTATTTGAGTAATACATTTCCAAGTGTCCCCTTTTTTCATTTAAAAATTAAAATAACTCCATAAAGACTTTGGTTAGAACCCTAATAGGTACTCTATCAAAAAGAATACCTATCTACTCTTTATGTGCTTTTCAAAATATGTAACAAAATATAAACTGATGTTTCATTTAAAAAACAGAACTTTGGGTCATCACTTAATGGACCACCCTGTATATTGAAAAATATTTTCATAATTTAGTAGGTAGGACTCATGTTTCTATATTTCTCTTTACTTTTTTTCTAGCATTAACATTGCAAGATATTGACCAGGGCGGCCTACGCAAGTTACCCTGTATGAAATTAATGAGGAGACTAATTATAAGTAATAGGTATATTATATTATCTTTTATTTTAAAATATGACACTCTTGACAAAGAATATAAATACAGACAACAAAATGTGTGCAAAAGCCTTAAACTACTCCACCATATCTTTACCAGTACTTGTCGAGAGACGAAACCAGATCCTTTGGATTGGTGCTCGGCCCGTGCCTCTCAACCGGCTGTCCATTTTTATCAATGATGAACTTGGTAAAATTCCATTTGATGAAATCACCAAAAGTACCGCCCTGTTTGTTCTTCAGAAACTTGAACAGCGGATGGGCCTCATCTCCGTTGACTTTGACTTTGTCGAACATGTCAAACTTAACATTTTTCTTAGCCACAAACTCACAGATTTCAGTGTTGGTACCAGGTTCCTGTCCGCCGAATTGGTTGCAGGGGAATGCCAGGATCCTCAGTCCTTTACTTTCCCCGTACTGGTCGTAAAGATCAACGAGTTCGGCGTAGTTGTTTTTTGTATAACCGCACTGAGAGGCTACGTTTACAATAATACATACGTGCCCCCTGTACTTTTCAAAAGAAACATCTTGTCCGGTGATGTCTTTAGCCGAAAACTCGTAGATCGATTTGGCTTCTTTATAATTTTCTGGATTCATCTTCGGAGAGACGGTCGCTACGGATCTGAAAGCGGCGATGCCGACGCTAGCGCCAACCTTGAACAACTGCTGGAATCGGAGGACAACCATTTGTTCGGATTTCGGTGACTCGCGCAATCGAGAACTAATTGTTATTCAAACTGGAAGTGCTGAGTAATGTTTTCGTTTTGTTAGATAAAATAATGGAGTAAAAGTCTGAGGTCACCTGGGTTCTGATAGCGTAATGAAACTAACTTCGCGTCAGGGTTTTCGGGGGGGTGCATTTTTTCGGGATGCAAGCCCAAAATTTTGGAGGCTGTGGTTAAATGCCCTAAACATTTCGGCATCTTGGAAGAAGAAGCTGGTATTTAAGATGACTAGCTTTTTATTTCAGAGGTCTGGATTAAGCCTAATTTTTTATAATATAGGAGTACCAGTAGAATTTAATTTTTTCCATAAAATACAAATTAACACTATAATAAAGAAAATTAGATCTAATCCCATTTATTAGAGCCAATTTAAATTATTTTTACTTAGGAAAACAAATTGTGTCTTATTTTTAATTTTTAATTAGATCTCATCACCCCATTTATCATTTATACTTAAGAGCCAATTTAAAAAAATTGAATTATTTTTATTTATGAAAAAAATTGTTTCTTATTTTTTTATTAGCAGTCCCAAGCAAGAGAGTCTTATTTGCGGTAGGTATTTGGAATTCATGGCCTACTATGATTTTTTAAAATAGCGAATTTTTTAAAAACCTTAGCTTATTATAGGTATAGGTACCTATACCTACTATATACCTATATCACAGCTTCTAAGCTGTGCCTATATTTCTTATTTACCTATAGCGATTTTTTTTACAGAAAATCTGACTTCATAATCATCATATGTAGTACAGTAGGTATAATCCCTTCAAAACCCTCTTTCGCAAAAATTTTGCAAAATAACTGGAAGGTGTTCTTTTAATAGGAATATTTTATTCGGTTTAAAACATTAATCAATTTAAAGTCTATCCATATAAGTTACAGCGGCAATAGATATAAACAAAGTCAAAGCCTTACGATCGATTACCAATTCTGAACTAATTCTTTTAGAAGTTCTAAAATTTGTGTTTCTACCTTTCGTGGATCTTTATAAATTTTCTTAAATTAAGTAGCAAAATAAATTTACAGAATATACTGCTCGCGATCCGATCTAAAATATGCAGGAAACTCGACTGAGGAATGAGCCGGCCCTGCCTTCTGTTCGCCGCGTAAACACTTGACATTTTATCACAGCCAGACCAATAAGATAATAGGTCACGTGGTGGCCAATGTTTTGATCTTGATCCACTCCCTCTGTAACTTGGATAGACTTTTAGGCGTTGACTGACGTATTAATAAAGACTGCTCATGGCTGTCATGTATGTTTGACAGGTCTCTGGCTCACCATGCGCTTACCGGAGACAAAATACAATGCAAAATACATTGTTGACCATAGGCGCCATCTACTTTCCAGGACATGAAACTATTATAGCCGTGAGAAGTCTTATTAATACGTCAGTCAACGCTTTACCGCTTTAGGTATTTCATTCAATCAGTGACTATAGAAAGAATTCTATACTCACTGATTCAATAGGATTATTTTCCTTTTCTCAAGTTTATACCTATAGCTACGAAATCAACGTTTTCGGCATCACTGTTTACATAATATATTAAAAAATAGGTACTACCTATTATTTTATTTATTTACCTATTGATTTTAAATCTTAAATTTATTTGGAAATTTACTGATATTCATGTAATAGATACCTATTTAGAACGGAATTTCACAGCAATGTTACGCCAAATATGAGTACACGGTACCTAAGTACTTTGCGACTGTGGACTGTGACCATTGATTAAGGTATTCAATGCTGTGACTAGGTGTTATTAGAGATATAATTTGGCATGATAGTATTATTTTTTATTTATTGGACATTTTTTGCTGTTAATAACTGTACGATGCGGGATGCGGTTAACGGTGAATATTGTTTGCTTTGTCTATGCTTTCAGGGTCAAACTTGATTATGATTTATAAGTTCCGATAAGTTCCAATAGGTATATACCTAATCTATATTAAAGGAATACAATGGAATGGAATATCTTACTTATTTAATATTTTGAAATTCCACAAATCCGTACTAGGGAAGCGTAGAAGGGCCACGTAGGTATATAGTAATTTATTTTTAAAATTCAGTTTTTTCTCAAAATTTTGACTTTCTTCTCTGAATTTGAAATTTCGAAGAAAAAAGCCCGAATTTTAACATTCTGGGGAAAGTCAAATTTTGAGAAAAAACTGAATTTTAAAATTTAGAGAAAAGTCTGAATTAAACAAATACTTATGGTTCAATACATGACACATTTTATTTTTCTTGTGTTATTATTATATTATTATATATAATATTACATTTCACGTTCGATTTAGATATAATAACAAAGTACGCAAAATAATATATATAACAATCATATAAAATTTATAACTATTATAAACTAGATATACCTACCGAAGTTATACAGGTCTAATAGAATAGCATTTAGATATCTATTTAGGATAAATATTTATAGAGATACACAATAATAAATAAATCTTTGACCATGTTCACCAGTACTTCTCCAACGATTTAACCAGATCCTTGGGAGGCGTGCTGGGCCCGTGTCTCTCCACCGGCTGTCCATTTTTGTCGATTATGAACTTGGTGAAGTTCCACTTGATGAAACTCCCCAGGGTACCCCCCTGCTTGTTCTTCAAGTAGGTCCACAATGGATGCGCGTCGCTGCCGTTCACGTTGATCTTCTCAAACATGTCGAACTTTACGTTTTTCTTTGCGACAAACTCGCAGATCTGCTCGCTATCCCCCGGTTCCTCCCCTGCGAACTGGTTGCAGGGGAACGCCAGGATCCTCAGGCCTTTGCTCTCCGCATATTCGTCGTAGAGTTGCACCAGTTCCTCGTAGTTGTTTTTGGTGTAGCCGCATTGGGAAGCAACGTTCACTATGATGCAAACGTGTCCTTTATACTTTTCCAAAGATACGTCGTTGCCTTTTATATCCTTGGCAGTGAACTCGTAGATCGAGTTGGCTTCTTTCGGGTCTGGATTCGACATTTTTTCCACGCACTGATAACACCTCTGATTCTTGCAGGCACTTTCAACACTGCCGAAATTTTAAATATTAATAAAGTACTGCCAAGCCTGAACAACTATTTTATATAGAATAGTCATAAAATTTGCTGTGTCGTAGGTCATGTGGTCATGTGATAAAAATGATGAACAGTTTTGTAAACAATATACGTGACTTGTGTCAGAGAACAAGTGTTCTCTGCTTGTGTGTATGACTCATGCAGTGTTGCCATCTCTAGCGCCGAGCGCCAGGTGGTACAAAGTTTTTAAGCGCCGACTTCTTCTTCTAAATTCATCAATAGTGAGGTCAGTAGTTCAGAGGGGCATTTAGCTCGAAATGCTAACTTGTTTGTTTATGCCCCCCTCCCCCGCACAAGCATGTGGTTGCTTCTGGGGTACTCCTAGCTTGGAGTATTGTGAGGGTGAGAATTATTATTATTATTATATTATTATTTAAAATCTTTGAAAATCTTACCTATTTAGCTTGGACAAAAATAATTTTCGCAAAATATCAAGCTGTGTCGATTTATTATATTATTATAAAATGATATTTTCGTAAAATATTAATATTCCCAATTCGTACATTAGCCAATATCAAATAACACATACAGAAAGCTACATAATTTCTGTGCCAATAATGAACATCTATACTTTTATTTATACAACCTATACAAATTCATCAGGGCCGGCCACTTGAACATGTCAGCAAAATAGGAATTTTAAAGACATCTGACAAGTCAAGTGTGTGCCATTATATGGAATCTGGAATCCCCTCAAAACAGTTGAATGTTGAATGGACAACGCAGAAGACTACTTAAAGTTTTAGTATGCAAAGATCCAACAATACAAAGTGCCATATCAAAGAAATTAATTTTTTTGAGCCAAAAATCGAGTAATAATATTAACGAACTAATAAGTCTAAAAAATACAAAAGGCTGCCAATCAGCAAGTTATGAGAATTATAGGCAGTGGCGCAACGGCAGCCCCCCCGAGCTCCGACCAACCAAGCGAAAAAGCCCTAAACAATGCTAGATAAAAACAATGCTACAGGATCGTTTCTTTACAAGACCGAATGATTTTTTTTAAGTTTATGTTATGATTTATCAAATTTACGATATTCGCAGGATATCGGATATATCTGTGGTACACACAGCAGTAGTTGACATTTAATGAAAGATTAGTTGTCTGGCCGGCAGTCGGCACAGAACAGATACACAAGTCACACGCACGCGCTTCGCGCCGCGCGCTTTAAAACCTAACTAACCAATAACCTGCGCCGAACCACAATACACAAATAACGGTATGCCAGCTAGGAGAACGCTAATTAAACTCTTCTGCGCATCTACGTCACATCTACAAAAGCTCGGACAACTAATAAAAAATAGTCCGGAAATTAGTCCCACTGCGACATACGTCAGTTATCAATTTCGCGTCAAGTTAAATGCAAAGATAGAATGTAGGCACCTTGAGATACTTTGGTGTATATGTGGTTGCCGAGCTCACTATAAAACGAGTCAAATTTCCGTTTAAAAATAAAAGTAAGCCATGATTTTGTCGAATAAGCGTGACCGTTAACGTCACAGCACCTGCGCGCGGGCATCCCGTTTTCTGTGTATCGTGCACCGAACTTAAAACTAATCTGACCTGAATTATATGCGCCTGGCCTTCTGTTTTCTACTGTCCTTCACATACAGCATGGCCGTAGATAAGAGGGGTTGAGTGTTCAAATCCATCCCATTGAGAAAAAAAGAAGAGGAAACATAATTATTGTGGTGATAACTTTACAATTTTCTACGCCCTAGTCCTTAAAATTTCTAAAAAATTTCGCATGCGGCGCATTTTAATAAGCAAACACCTCTCTTTAATGCCGCCTGCTTTTAAAAATCAATAATCATTATGGATCCACAAGGAAATGGATTTCTATAGGAAGTGGCCTACCTATCTATATATTCTACATTTGGCCCATTGAGAGGATGTGGCAATAAATTTATAGGCACTAACTTATATTTTTACTTCGACATCACTCAAGGAATTCTCTCTCGGGCTTTTATGTAAAAAAAGAGTACCTATAGATACTTCTTACAGTTACTGCATAGTTAAATTATTACGTATTGTTATGGTTCCGGTTCCACAGTTAACAAAGAAAAAACTACAATCAATTGCGTAATATTTTTTGCTAATATTAGGTTAGTACTATATATTTGCAAAAATATATAATATATATATGCAAAATGAACTTTGTCAACCAGCCCCCCCTGACAATAATTTCTGGTTGCGCCACTGATTGCTCATGTTAAGTCTTGAAAATATGGAAATTTTTCGCCAGCGGGGCAATTTTTAAGTAAGTACAACAAATAAGTTTCAATTTTTTAAATTTGTGGACCCCCTTATTATCGACAAGTCCAGCTAGGCCCCTGGTGGATTTATTTTTCAAGTAGGTTGACGGCGTTGACGCTCTACTACATGTTTTACCCACTTATGACATGACACACAATTTGTACTCGTGTAAAACCCGCTTAAGCGTCAAGCTCTCACGCTGACCAATAACTGGGTCTGGCAACATTGCTCAGACTACGCTGTCTTGGACTTGGACCTAACCTTTGTGTGTTATCTAATTCTAATTTTAGGTTATTTGGTTTCGGGTCCGTAGATACGGGTAGGGTTCCTAAATAGGGTTCCTAATGAAGGAACCCTAAATACGGGACACTCGGAACAGTTCGGTCGGGTTGTGTTGCCCCTAATATGACCGTAATTGTCCCCATAGCACCTATTATACAGGGTTTTCAAACTTAAGTCGACACTATTGCTAACTTCGTTATTATTGGAGCTACAAAATTAGTTGAATAAGCAGGCAAACTAGTAATAGGTATTTTTTACACTAATTAATGGGGAAAACGTAATAAAAATAAAAGCGAACTTAGCGTTCTTAACACAATAGTACCGACTTAAGTTTGAAAACCCGTCATGGAGGTGGTGTAGAAAACACTTATAACTTATAGCGAAAATTTGCTCTACCTATGTAAACTTTCCTTGGAAACAAAAATAGTTTTTCATATATTTTTTAGCATTTCTGAAGTAGGTATCTGCTGTTCTTTCATTTGACATTATTTACCAACTTGTGAGGATAGCAAGTTTGAATTTTATACTTTTAAAGTGGTTTTTAGGCAATTTTACATGTACACACGTGTTGACACTTCTTGGACATAATTATCTGATATGGTTGACACAAAAAGCACACGTCTGAAATGTCAGACGTTTTCCAATGTCAACACATGCCAAACGTTTTTGATATTTTATGTCTGGACATTCTCCACCACTGATAAATGAAAGTATTTGACTAAAAAATTATCTTTTATTGAGAGAATGTGATAATACAAAAATACTCTACAATAGATTTACTAAACTAGCTAAAATGAGGCAAACAATAACATTAAAATCAAAACACTGTGCAAACTTCTAGTATGAACAAAAGTCAAGTATGTTGAAGAAATCCCTATTAAGACACAAAAATTTCAATCAACATTTAACTTGTTTTAAACCTTCTAAAATGACTAACTAATCAAGCATATAAACTCAAGAGATAAACTGGTATTAAACAGAACATTGAACAGTACCTAAACTCCTAGATATTCCCTGAAGTATAATTGGTAACCAAACAAAACTTTCTATACAATACATAAATTTCTATTATTATTAGAGCATTGTAATATATTAGGTATTTTTTTATAAAGATCGGTAATAATTATTGCATTTTTTTAACGAGCTATATCTTTGAGATTTCAAAACAAAAACAGATAGTAGGTAATTTGTAATTATTAGAACTTGTTTCCAAATCTCAAGAGACATTAGATATGTATCATTTCTTAAATCTGCAATTTTACCATAGTTTCTCAAGAGTTTCCAATAGTTTCAATGGCTTTACAGTTGGTTGAAATCTATCCACAACCTTCCCTTCTTTATCTATAATAAACTTTGTGAAGTTCCATGTGATGTCTTTGCCTTTTGGTCCTGCCTTCTGTTCCTTCAACCACTTCCACAACGGATGCTCATTTTTCCCATTAACTTGAATCTTCTCGAACATATCAAACTTGACATTTCTTGCTTCAACAAATTCACATATTTTGTCAGCATTGCCTGGTTCTTGACTGCTGAACTGGTTACAGGGGAAAGCTAGTATTCTTAAACCCTTGCTGCCAGAATATTTGTCATAAAGTTGTACGAATTGTTCGTAGTTGCTTTTGGTGTGGCCGCACTTTGAAGCTACATTAACCACTATGCATACATGGCCTTTATATTTGTTCAACGATACTTCTTTACCTTTTATGGTATTGGCTTTGAATTCGTGTAAAGAACCTTCTTCGGTGAACGTTACCTCTTTCAGACTCTCTTCGGTTTTCTTTCTACGTCCTCGTTTTGCTGGTTCGGGCTTGGTTTCCTCAACTGACTCGCCATTTGCTTGTTCTGAAGTGTCGGTTTTCTTCTGACGACCCCGTCTGGTAGCTGGCACTACAGGCTTCTCTGGTTCAACTAGAACAGCAGGTTTTACTCTCCTACTTCTTTTTGGAGGAGAAGGTGCAGATTCTTCCTCTTTATCAGCATTTTCCAAAACCTCTTGTTTTTTATCACCTTTTTGCGTCCTTCCCTTGCGTTTTGGCGGTTCTTCTGCTTTTGCAACGTCATCTGCTTTCGCCGGGGCAGCTTTCCTACCTCGTTTTTTTGGCGATTCTTCTGGTTCGGCTACAATTTTTTCCTCCGCCGCTTTTTCAGCATTCTTTGTTGCAATCTTCCTTTTTGGCGGCATTATTATCGGAATCTTCTCCAATTAAAAGCGGAAATTTATGGAGCGCGATTTCTCTATAACCTAGCTGCGTTACAACCTAACCACAAATCTTTCTATTTTGTTGTTTTGTAAGCGTCTACATGAAGTTATCTGCAAAATGAGGTCATGTGTGGGTTTTATCCAGTATGTAACAAAGAAAATATTTTTACAGGGTGGTCGATATAGAATACGTCAGAGAAGATACTTATAAAGGAATAACAGGATATCGTTTCGAGGCAACGCAGGATACACTTTGGTCGACGACTGAAAATCCCGAAAATGATTGCTACTGCACGAAAGGAACTTCAGATATAGATGGGAACCCCGCATGCTTTCTTGATGGAGTTTTCGATTACTCGCCATGTTTAGGTAAGACTGGAGGATAAGATAACACGAAATTTGAAAGGAGCAATTATTATTTATATAAAAAATTATCACAAATTTTTACCGGAATCTTAATCGCGATTACCGCGATGACCGTCAATTTTACAATCGTTTCAGAACCACAAACACAAACTATTTGATCTTATGATTGTTGATAATCTACAATGTATTTCTGCTTCTCTACTACTTGTTCTAATAAGGCCGCTGACGGATAGATGGCGCCACAAGTTACTTAGCTACAAAAAAAATGATGTTATACACGCGAAAAAATTCATTTTAAAAAATTGTCGTATAAAAGTTGTAGAATCAAATTTTATTTTTTGTGGTGATTTTATACAGGGAATTGCACAAAACCGTTATAAACCAAATTTATGCACGATTAAATATACCTACATTTATGATCTTTATGATTATTTTAGGTCTACCACTGCGATTTTCTCGCTTATATTTTGTGCCTCACAAAAAAACGTAAGAAACAAAAAGGCGTCAATTTTGGATAGCTCGATGACGCTGAAAAGAATATCAGCATCCATGGCCAACTTTTCGAGCAATATATAAAAAAAATAAATTGGGTAAAACCACAACAGGATAACGTATATAGGTAGTGCAACTATTAGACAATAAAGTTTATTGTAAGAGGTAGAAGAAAACTTTTATATTTTGATGAAAATTGATGGCACTAAGAAAGGTTTTACACACAGGGCTTTTCGGCTCTCATCTTTCACATGCAATAAACATTATTATAGGTAATAGTAATATACTCCGTGTACGTATTATTTGATTTTTTTTATATTGCGATTGAGTAAAGAAATAATTCAATAATATTGCTCGACAAATAAGTTGGCCATGGATGCCGATTTTCTTTTCAGCGTCATCTTAGCTATCTAAAATTTCCATGTGTATATTTATTATTACGCGAAATAAGCGAGAAAATCGAGGTGGTAGAGCTAAAAAAATCATCCTGTATATATTTATGCATTGTTGAAATCTACTACGATGATTATGTCGTGATATACAGGGTGTGTTTTTTTCGATGACCACTATGGGGATCTCGGAAACTAGCAGAGCTATAGAACAAAGGTTAAATGGGGAAAGAATTAATTGCAGTTTTGAATGCTCGATCTAATGCCCCTTTTGGATTTTTAAAAAAGTTCATGGCTCACTAGATATTTTGAAACGAGTGATTTTTGCTATTTCATCAGACCTCCTGTAGCTCCCGTTATTTCTGATTGATTATACAGAAAAACTATAGACACAAAAATTGTAGATCATTTTGGGCTTAATGAGATAATCTAATCCAATTTTTTATGTTGTTTGTGATTTTTGAGATAACATAAACTTTTGTTTTTTTTTTAAATGTAAATCATATATGTTGGCTGTGGCCTTATCAAATCGGCCATTTTTGAGCTTTCCAAAGATATAATACTCGGCATAGTTATTATAAAAAATAAAAGAGCTATGGCTAATTTTCTGATTTTTTTTTAAATTTTTGTTGAGAAAGAGTCTTCTGGATGACGTCATGGGAATGCCGGCAATAATCGTCGGCAAGGGCAACACACGAGGGAACGTCATATAATTACATCATCTGACAGCATTCCTGTGACGTCAGCGTTCGCTC
Organism: Pseudeuparius sepicola; assembly: GCA_963920635.1. Classification (NCBI taxonomy): domain Eukaryota; kingdom Metazoa; phylum Arthropoda; class Insecta; order Coleoptera; family Anthribidae; genus Pseudeuparius; species Pseudeuparius sepicola. The sequence goes on from OY987302.1 coordinate 55,595,544, forward strand.
TCTCTCTCTCTCTCTACGTTAGTGGGTAACCTTCTTACTTTACGGGTCTTGGGCATTGTCATTAAATTTGAAAAGCGAAGAAACAAAAAGTAAATTGAATGTTCAAACGGTTTCGCGCGCTCTAGCGGCGGAAATAAGAACTAATGGGGGAGGACATAATTCGATAGTAAATTTTCTGCGCTACAATTTTTAACTGAAGTATTTTTCTTCTAGAATACGTAGTTTTCGAGTAAAACGCAAAAACAGCTAAAAAACAGGAAAATTTTCTTTGCCTGCGACTTCGCGTGTGTGAACATTCTTTTTTGGAATGACAAAACCTAACCTTTTCCATCAGGTTAGGTTGCTGTAATTTTTGCAGTCGCTAAAAGGTGCTTTTGACGTCTAATTCCGGTGGACTAAGGGTTGACTGACGTATTGCTAAAGACTGCTCACGGCTGTCATGTTTGACACATCAGCGTCATCTATATTCCAGAATATTAAGCTACAGTCTTGAGAAGTCTTATACATACGTCAGTCAACGGTTCTAGTTTATCATTTTTTCAATAAATATGGAAATTAAGCGATTTCTTAGATCGAAATCATTCTTTCCACCGGGTCAATTGTTTTTCATGTCTAATTACCCAATTTTATCCTTTTTTTAGGAGCTCCAAATCTAATTTCTTTCCCTCACTTTTTGGACGCGGATCCGAAATACAGCGTCAACACAACTGGTTTCAGCCCAGACGAAGATAAGCACAGGATATACTTGCTCGTCGAACCAGTAGGCTTTACCTTCAATAATATCTTTAAACCGCAATAATTTTTTACAATATTTTCAGAACACCGGCACCCCATTGGAAGGCCACAAACGAGTCCAAATGAATTCTGTACTAAGACCGATTCGTTTCATCCCTAGTACGGATAATGTTCCTAGGGTCGTAATGCCAATAGCTTGGATTGATGAAGTAAGTGTTTTTTTTTATAGATAACAAAATTAGAGGGGGATAATGGAGATTTAACATTAAATTAAATTACATAGTTCGGCGACCCATTTCCAGAGGGCTCACTTGGCGGTTTTGGTACATGCGCATTTCATTTTGCTTTCGAGATGTCATTTAGTCATTTGCATTTGCTGCTCATGATAGGAGTATAGGAGGTAATAAGGAATTTCGAAGAGTTATGATATGATATGATGACTCGATACGATACATTTCAAAACGGATCTGATATCAGGTTTATTGGCTTGGATAATGTTATTATTTACAGGAAGTGGCTATTTATACGTCCGACGGATACAAACGTCAGTATACGTCTTGCGCTCTCATTGGTCGATTGAGCCACGTGACACATAACCTTACTTCTACCACAGACATATATAGCTTCGCTATATATAGGTCTGTGCTTCTACCGTCCGATGGATTATGAATCGGCTTGTTTACTAAGTCGATTGGATGATGTCCGAGATTGACCTATCTTGTCTCATTTTATATTGCGTATGCCCTACTTTTTCCGCGATGGGCGCTGCGGAATGAAAAATGAAGTGGTTATTTTATTATTTACAATGATGTAACCCACCCCCGATTTTCTTGAAATTTTGGCTACCCCCCTACAATGTCAGGGGCATCGCAGGTGGCGAATGTCGGGGGGTAGCCAAAATTTCAAGAAAATCGGGGGTGAGTTACACCATTGGAAATTATTACCACTACTTTTTTCATACGGCAGCGTCTATCCCCCAAAAAGGAGCAGAGAAAAATGCACTTCCGACGTATCTAAATATTAGTTCACTTCGGCTTCGGACGTGTACGGAGTTAAATGCACGTCCAAAGGAGTCACGTGACTCAGCCCGCCAATGAGAGCGCAAGACGGTATACTGACGTTTGTATCCGTCGGACGTATAAATAGCCACTTCCTTATTTATAATATAGATATTACTATTAGAGATGTAGGTAATATCAAATAGGTAAATATCAAACTGGCAATCTCCACCCTCTAATTCTGTTATTAGAGATCCATCGATTGTCTCACTTAATAGTGAACCAACCTTATAACTTTATTTATTTCTAAATTAGTTGAACACCTACTCCAAAGTCAAAGCCACCTGCCCAAGCAGCATTAAAGTTGCGGTAACTGAGATAGGAACTTTGAATAAGTAGTTATGACGTAATTATTACTTAAAAATCGACTTATTAGTTTTTATTACTTATGTTGAGAAAGTATGAGTAATTACGTAGTAATTATTACTACAAGTTGGAACTTTATGGTTTCAGTACTTCTAAGTAGTTTTTGAAGTATCTGGAACGGAATTATTACTATGCAAAATTACGTTAAAGTCACGTTAACTCTAAAGTTATATTCAATGGTCACAATTACTTTGTCGTGTTACTTGTTTATCACTTTAAAGTTTTCATTACTTTATGGTAACGGTGAAAGTAACTTCTACATCTTAGCGACTTTAGAAATACCTCCAAAGTTACGGAACTATATATGTAGTCATATTTAAAGTGAAATTAACTTTCCCGCTACTCGAGAAAACTACTGTATGGTAAGTTTTACTTCCCACTCCATTTTAAAATTACTAGAAAGTTCCAATTACTATAAAAAAAAATACTTTAAAGTAACTGTCACTTCTATAGGGACCAAAATGGAAACTACATTTAGTTCCTTACAATCGTTTGAAGGATTGGGTCGTTTTTGCGAAGTGATGAAAATGTCAGCCATTAGAAAAAAGAAAAATTATAGACACACATTCACATTTTATAGAAAATAAAGCAGCAGTTGGATGAAACGAATCTAAACACGAGCACTTGTCTTCAATACAAAATTACAAAACGCTTCTCTTGAGTGGCTACAATTTTAAATATCAACCTTTCGAAATATAGCACAAAACATACCGGCTGAAAATAACACTATCATATAAAAATTATAGGTTGAAGTTCCAAATGAGACCTAGTAGTAGCATTCGGAACTTAAACGAGGCTTCTGGAACTTTGAAGTTCTCTTGTAGTAATTGGGACTTTAGAGTTTAAAATATCTAAAACTAATTTTCGTCTTAAAGGTAGGAATTACCTTAAAGTGAAAAAAGTCTAGTTGCCGTTACTACCAGTACTACCAATTAAGTGGCAAAGCCTTCAAACACCCATTTTAAGGTAAATAATACTTAGAAGTAATTACTGAAAATTACGCCATATTTTCTTATAAAATGATAGATGCCATTAATATCAAATGTCAATTTCCTTTGGTACTAAAAGCTTCAAAATTGTCTGAAAAAAAGAGAAAATTAAGCAAAAATGAACTCGTATAACTTATATAAATATTAAAAAAGCATTTTTCAGCATTTTTAGGTAATTTCGCACATTTTCGTAATTTATCCTCCCGATAAAAAAGTGTTAAAACATGCATTTTGAGAGGGCGCGTTGTTACTTTTCAATCTATCAACGTCATATTTGACAGAAAATTTTCAATCGTTTTAGTTTCTTGAATCTAGCAACGAGAAATAAATCAGCAAATTAATACCTTTCTTATACCTACCATTATTCATAGATATAAGTTAAAAATAAATATTAGGTACTTCCATTTTCCACGGTTATTGAAAAATGACGGAAGATGCTGGGCTAGAATACTTTTTAATTATTTAGACAAAGACAAAGCGAGGACGCGAATGTAAAGAAGCAAACAAATCCAACAAAGTAGCGGCACAGACATATATAGCTTAGCGAAGCTAGATAGGTCTGTGGTAGCGGTGACCACGCTGCTACGTCTCCACCACGTTGCCGGAACGTAAGCGCGTCGTAGCGGTGTAAGTTGCTAGGTGGTCGCCGTTACGTATCTATCACCCTCAAAATGTTCCCCATTTTGGTCGCAGGGACGTAATAGGAACGTAATAATTACGTTCCTATCAGTAGTAATCACAACTTTAAAGTGACAAACAAAAGTCGCCGGAACGTAACGGCGACTAAAAATGCTGCTTGGGCTGCCTTTCCACAATCGAGGCTAAAAATCCGTTATATTAGGCATTTAAAAAAATATATTTAAAAAAGTTGTTCAGAATCGCTCATCCAGAACCCTAAATCCAAAATGTTGTCAAATCAAAAAATACCTACTACCTACCTAAATAAAAAAAAAGTGAACTCCAAAAATAGCAATTTAATAATTTCCTGCGTTTACAAAAGTGTGCCATGGAAGTTTTGAAGACAAGTTATTTGCTGTGTACGTGCAGTACTGTCTATTGTCATTCATTGCCATTGGCATACGTAAGTGTCAAAATTTTCACTAGGCATGGCCTACATTTTAGACAACGCGCTCGCGAATTTAAATTGCAGAAACTATACTTTTTCTCAAAAATTTTTTTATGCGACCCGAATGAAATTTTACATGTATGCACAAAAAGGATCTGAGTCCAAATTTGAACAGAAAAGTGTATGGTGCCATTTAAAAAAACAAAGTTGGTTGCCAAAACGAAATAACTGGCTCCCAAAAAAATTCAAGGTCACCAGAATTTGTAGATAGATAAACTGAAAAAAAAAAACTCTCGTCTGAAACATTTTTTATGCAAGGTGTCTTTAAAAAGTTATATCCATTATTCCATCTAAATTGGGCACCCTGTATAAGGTATAAGGTTGTTTCACTATTAAGTGAGACTCTGTAGAATGAGGATTTATGAAACGACTTTTTCATACTTTTGTTGTCAACAGCTTGCATTATAGCGTTGAGTGTTAAGGTGGGTTTATGCAAGCCAATTTAACGTAATTTGACAATAACGTAACGTGTAAGAGAGAAATTAAAATGTATGTTATTCAATGGGAGTGTTTATGCAGCAAAATTTAACGTAACGTGTAAAAGATAACCAACTTTTAACTTAAAATGAAAGAAAATCTCAGTTGGGGCATGCAACGTTTCAAATTGCCTCGTGTGTTTCTTAAATCCCCGATCTATGGTTCTGATTTGAGAGATGATCGTTAAGCTAACAAATTAAAAATTTTTATATTTTAGGGAGTAAACTTACCTCAAAAATACGTGGACTTGTTGAATGATCAATATTTTTCAAAAGTGAAAATAGCAGATGGTGTAAAATATGCTCTGATTGCGGCTACAGCAGCTGCGCTAGTGGTCACTGCGATATTCTTGCTCAGGAAAAAGTTTTTTTAACAAGTAGATAGGGCGATAGGGCTAATATTTAGTTCAATTTTTAACAGATACCACACACTATTAATAATATATTTTTACCGATAAAGTGCAAAAGAATGGATCTCAGTTCTTTCTGTCATCGCTAGCGACCAAATTTGTACTATTAAGAAGGTTGTGAACAAGTTTTGTATGGATAATTATTGAAAAGAAGACTGATTATAAAATCATATTTTCTTAGTTTTATTTGATTCTCCTTCCTATTAATATATTGACCTAATGAAGAAGAGAATGAGCCGATTCTGGTTTGATTTTTGGTAGGTAATGGCTGGCAATAGTGAAAAATCAAACAACTACGTTTACTGAAAACAAGTGGTTTTTATATTTTGCATTTTTTTTTTCAAATAATACAGAAAAGAGAAATAATATCAATATAATTTTTGGGAACTACTGACTCACTTCAAATTTTTGATATCCTCCAGCAAAGTTGTTTTTTCACAAATGCATAAATCATTTTGCTACTCAAGAAACTTAGCTGAGAACTACTAAATAAATTTACCTAACCTACCTTAAAATACGACAACCGTTACGTACCCACGTACAAATTTGGATAGAACAACACACAGAACACTGATCCGCTGTAACCTAGCATGTTATAATAAATAAATTGTAGTATGTATCAAGTATTTTCAAGATAAGACTTGTGATAAATTTTTAATATAAATAAATATATTCGAGAAAAATATTACAAGGACCAAAGCGTTCTGTGTGTTTAAGGAACATAAAAAAAAATAAAAATAACCGGCATACCACCCTGTTTGTCTCGTTTTCTTTCCTTTTCTGTAGGTACTTACTACAAATTTAAGGCATCAAGTCACAGTTCCTTTGGAACTAATATATCTACTATTTTTTCTTACTGTGTCCCAGAAGTTAGCATTCAAAACTTTCTACAACTCCTTAATACTGGAATCAAAGTAATAAATAATAAAAATCGATAGTATAGTGATCTTCACTGGGCAAGACCTTTCATTTTAACTAATGTGATCTAATCTATAATACCTATTACACTTTCTACGTAATATCAAAATTCATCTAAATTATTCGCAAAGTCGTAGGACATTTTTCGAGTGAAAGTAATGAACACTTACAGAAAGACACAAGATTTTGAGCTTATATCAAAAACTTAGGTATCTACAAATCACAATCAAATGTTAAATCATATAAATAAGAATGGCGAATGAATTCTCACTAAAAAAATATGTTAAAAAACGAAACCGATTAGTCAAGGTAAGGAAAAAACGTCGCGACTTCAACCCAAGTCCTTTTTTGTGTAAAGTTTTAATATAAAACAATAATTTTTTTAAAAAAGTGCGATGCCGCTTGTTGCAGATTGAAATTGCGGCGTTTAGTCAAAAATAATTTTACCTCCGTTCGAATAAACATTGTTCTACCTGCTTAGAAAAAAAATCACAGATCGAACTGCAGTCTACTATATCTAATTTTAACTTCAGCATAGCTCATTCTATAGACGTCCTGTGTAATTAAATATCATATATAGAAACAACGTGGCTATGCGCATATATATATTCTTAACAAGTGTTGGCAAAGTTCAGGGAGCCGTGTGTTGCAGTTCCGTTACAATTTTTGGAAGATCTTCTTTATTGTCATGTTGGAAGAGAAAAACGGTTTAAGAAACAATTTGCCTGGTGTAGAATCGTTCGAAAAATACTTTTGTAGTCGACCGGGTTCCAGCCGGTGGAAACCCCGAAGAGGCAGTGCCATTTCTCCCTTGACGACTCCCTGAGAGACGCTGCAAGAACGCCCGAGATGAGACCCCCCCACCCCCCGCTCAACCGTTTATGATCTCCAGGACGCTGACGTAGGTCCCCGTCAGGAAACCCACCAGGCCGAAGACGATCAGGAAGAGATTCTTGTACAGCCGCCAGTTGTAGCGGCCCAGGCCGGGGTCCTCGTAGCACGTCACCAGGTCGATGATGGACGGGAAGATGAGGCCGAGCATGGACAGGCACACCGCGCCGACCAGCGATATGAAGCCGCCCAGGTTGGGGATGAGGATCGCGAGGACGACGGTGAGGACGACGAGACAGGCGCGTATCACGTAGTTGGCCATGTTCTGCTTGGCGGTGCTGAACTTGCCCTTGACCGCTTTCCAGATGATCTCCATCGGCACGTAGAACTGGAGGGCGTAGGTGAAGAAGATCGCCACCGCGATCATCAGTTTGACGGACTGCGCGAGTCTGGAAAGGAAGAAATTATGTCTGTTATACACGTATTTGTCTATTTCACATTTCAATATACAGTGTGTCCCAATTTGATACTGGACACCTCAGAACTATATGAAGGACATGGAAAACAAATGGTCTCTATTTTTTTATTGGTAGTCCCAAGGGAGAGTATCTCATAGGCAGGTGGTATTTGGATGGGGTAATTATTTCATGGCCTGCTATGATGTTTTAAAATAGCTAATTTTTAAGAAACCCTATTAGGAATTTTTTTACGACAAAATGTTATTAAGCAAACTTGTTCAGAATGAAAAACTGAGTAGATTCGCAAAATTTTAAAAGGCTAGCCCTACTTTGATTTTTAGCTTTTTCGCCTTTTTTCCCACTTTTTTCTTAGAAATGTGTAATTACTGGAGCTCTCACGTCAAAATATTATTAAGGAAACTTGATCATCGTGAAAAAATAAAATTTTGACGTGAAAGCTCCAGAAAGGACACTTTTCTAAGAAAAAGTGGAAGATAAATCTAAAAATCAAAGTAGGCCTAGCCTTTTGAAATTTTGCGAATCTACTCAGTTTTTCATTCTGAACAAGTTTTCTTAATAACATTTTGTCGTAAAAAATCCCTAATGGGGTTTCTTGAAAATTTGCTATTTTAAAAAATCATAGCAGGCCATGAAATAATTACCCCATCATAAAATGGCTTTTTCCGATCTGTAGCGAGTAACACGCATAATTTTAAACTTTTAGTCAATACAAATTTTGATCTAAGTAATTACTCACATTTTGAGACAAAAATTATTATTTAAAAATATTTAGCACAATGGCTGTTATTAGCATTTGCACAAAAGCCTAATGACGGCCATTGTGATAAATATTTTTAAATAATGTTTGTTTCAAAATGTGAGTAATTACTTAGATTAAAATTTGTATCGACCAAAAGTTTAAAATTATGCGTGTTACTCGCTACAGATCGAAAAACGCCATTTTATGGGTCAAAATGTCGAATCACCACATACGTGCTGTACATTGAGTCTTAAACAACTTTTAAATTATGCGTGTTACTCGCTACACATCGAAAAAAGCCATTTTATGGGTCAAAATGCCGAATCACCACATACATGCTGTACATTGAGTCTTAAACAACTTTTTTTTTGGAAAACAATTGAAAGGCCTTTTCCAAGATTTATTATTTATTTTTTTAATTATAATATCAAATAAACCCATTTTTTTTCTCTTCGGGGTCAAAAAACACACCAGTAAAATCTATTTAGGAAAAAAGCTACTTACGGTTCATGCTTGGACAGGTTCAGCGTGATGCTACCCTGGGTGGTATCGCCGTACTTCAAATAACCGAAGAATCCGGTAACTGCGTACAACGTCACCACCGACCCCATGCCGATGTTGAGCACGCCGGGACAACCGATGAAATGCGTCGGGGTCTTCATGTTGTTCTCCAGCGGCATCACCACGCCGATCCCCTCCAGCGCGAAGATCGCCGTACCGAAGAACATCGGCAGTTCCGTGACGCTCTTCACGTACGCCCTTTCCGACACCTCCGGCAGGTCCCCCGTAAAGATGTAATAAAACGTGATGCCGAGCCCGACGGCCACCAAGACGTTGGCCATCATCGACAGGGGCGACAGGTACTTCAGGTTCCTGATGAGGTTGATGAGGAGCAGCGGCACGAGCAGCGCCGCCATGATCACGCGCAGGTCGAGATCGAGCCCGTCCGAGTACTCGTCGACGACCTGCTTGATGTTGGTCGCGACGAACACGACGTACACGCAGCAACAGCCGAGCAGATCGATCACGAGGAACATGTTGATGGACGCCTTGGCGAACCTGGCCCACGGCTGGACGGCAGGCGGGCCGGCCAGGAAGGCGGCCTCGGCGACCTCGGCGAAGCCGAGCGACGGCACGCGCGTCCGCCTGCACAGCTCGTGGGCGCTCCTCACGAGGATGTGGACGCAGTACGTGCAGATGGCGCCGATGGCGAACGTGCAGACCAGGCCGAGGAAGAGGCCGGCGTGGGCGAAGGCGAGCGGCATCGCGAGGATGCCGCTGCCCAGGCTGCCCTTGAGGAGGTGGATGAGGGTGTCCGTGTCGCTGGAAGAGAACGGGGGGAGATATACCTATGAGTTTGGGGTAGAGGTTTAACATCACGGAAAAAAACAGGAAAAATTTGAAAAAAACAAGTTTTTTCCCGTTTTTTTCCGAAGCCCAAAAAATGGAAAAATTGGAAAAAATGGAAAATTTCAGATAAAATTCGAATAAACAATGAAAGTTTAACAAACACTCAAATTATATTTTGGTATTCCTACATATTTTGCTCGAAAAAACCTCAAAGGGTCTAAAAATAACATATTTTGATAGTAATGCTTTATTTAAAACATATTAAATAAACAAAACACTTATTGATCAACAATAAAAAACTAAAAACAATAATTATTTTTAACTTTTTATTATATGTATATTATATAAAACATTTTTCTTGAAATCGGCATTAAAATGTCCCAAAATCATCATTAAAAGCACAGAAATCGTACAATAATGTAGCCCATTATTGTACGATTTTTTCAATAAGTAGGCCTTGGCGAGATGTAAACATCAAACGTCAGACGCGGAGAAATCGCCCGTCAAAAGTGACCAAATATTCAAAACCCGGCCGATAAAGGCTCATTTAACTTTTCGTACACATTGCGAAATTGTTTCCTATAGAAGCGCAATCCTTCAGTATACATATTTTAGTACATTTGAAAATCAATAGATTTGTTGTGTAGGCTGCACAAGAAGCAGCAGTTTGTTTTTTCTGTCAGAAGGTGCCGTACATCATTATACTTGTCCAAGGTAGAGCGATCGGTAAAGTCAAGCAACGCCGCGCGTAGTCGGTTCGTGGACGGGTGATCCCTTATTATTATTTTCTTGCCTAATAAAACAATTTTTTTTTCCGATTTCAAAAAAAAATATAATATGTACCTCGGCACTGAAGTTCTTTTTATGACTCATGTGGTTTATTTGCCTCGGCCAGAGGCCTCGGCAACTAAAGTCCACATGAGTCATAAAAAGTTGAACTTCAGTGCCTTGGTACATAAATAACTATTATTCAAAAATATTTATTTTATTTCTTTTTTATTACGTATTATTAAAAAAATTGTTTTTTTTCCGTTTTTTTCCAAATTTTCCGGAAAAAAAAACGTTTTTTTCTGACGATCAATTTTTCCGGAAATTTTAAACCTCTAGTTTGGGGTGTGAGTTTTGAGGCTTTCTCGGCCGCTGTCCATATGGGAATGAATTTCCGGGATGGAGTCATTTTCCAGACGTTTCGCTGATCATAGCATCTTCAGTGATGACTCGTCAGACTGCGACCGATCAACTGACATCAGACGAGTCCGGAAATTCATTCTCAAAGGATTAGCGTTTTAAGCTAAAATTCGATAATTAAAATGGAAGGTAGTTTTCCAGTAAAAAGTGGTGAATAACGATTGAATAGGTGAAGTAATTTGATATTTTAATTTTTTATTATTATTACCACGTTTGTATTAACTCACTAGAGATTTAAACACAGCTCAGATCTGGATCACTCGCTATGTACTATATAGGTACAGGGTGTCCCATTTTGGGTGTTTTTGGGTGTTTTTCTCAAAAATCTCGGTTATTATTAAAGCTAGAGGCTTGCGGTTTTAACGTCACTGTACTACTTTTTTAAAAGGAATTTGGTGGACCAATCAGATTTTAGATAAGTTTTATAGTTTCCGCGCATTGGCGCAGGACTGAAATTTTCGATTTTTTGGAAACCTCTCTCCTGGCTACAACTTATATATATCGACAAATTTAATCAACTATTTTTTTGATTTTTTGGCGTAGAATCGAATGGAATAATTATTTTTTTGGTAGCGTTAATAGTTTTTGAGATATGAACCAAAGTTATATATATATTTTAATGGAAACCATAGTTCATATCTCAAAAACTATTAACGCTACCAAAAAAGAAAAACTAATTATTCCATTAAATTCTGCGCCAAAAAATCAAAAAAATAGTTGATTAAATTTGTCGATATATATAAGTTGTAGCCAGGAGAGAGGTTTCCAAAAAATCGAAAATTTCAGTCCTGCGCCAATGCGCGGAAACTATAAAACTTATCTAAAATCCGATCGGTCCACCAAATTCCTCTCAAAAAGTATTACAGTGACGTGAAAACCGCAACTCTCTAGCTTTAATAATAACCGATATTTTTGAGAAAAACACCCAAAAACACCCAAAATGGGACACCCTGTACATATTAATCTTGGTCACTATAAAAAAATATGAATATTAAACAAAAATATTTGAAATTTATGATATGCACTAAACTAGTAATAAATAATTAAAAAGATTGGTACATTATTATTGGTAGGTAGGTGTAACAATTTTCTATTTCAAATATATCATCAGGTGAAGAAAAACTGAAATAAATCTGAAATTTGCCATAAGTCTGTCATAATCTCATCAAGATGTTTAAAATCGATTGCAAAATTTCAAACACAAGACTAAAACGCAGAAAATAATAAAAATTAAATAAAAAAAATTAAAATAAAAGTTCATACCATGTTTTTAAAAAGGACTACAAGTATAATAATATAATAGTATTATATATTATTTTATTATAAAAACGTGGTATATTAAATTTTTTTATTTGAATTTTATTATTTTGATATGAATTTAGTATTGAAAAATTTGCCCAAATAATTAACAGAATTATTTTAATTTCTGTTACATATCATTGAAAGGGTAATTTTAGTGGATATTTTAATGATATTTTAATCTACGGAAAAATAACAATACCTAAACACATTTATTTATTTCCGGTTAAACCGGAAGTGATACTCAAATTATAAAGGAGCAGAATTTACTATTTTTGATTTTTAGCCAAAATGCAATCAAACTACATTTTTCTATCTTTTCAAAGAAATAGGTTTTTTCGGATTTTCTGGGGAAAAAAACTGTATCACCTTGGTATTTATTTCTTTACTTTGGGTCTGTTTATATCAAATTCAAATTTTATAAATAAATATTTAATTATTAAGTTTCAACAACTTAATTTTAACACCTTGTCTAAATGAAAAATGGCATCCCTTGAAACACCCGGTATAACCGTTAGATAAGAAGTATCTACCTATCTACCCTACCACAGTGTTGAAATTATTATACAGGATGAGTCAGAATGTATAGTAAATACTTTAAAGGCGTGTTCGGCAGGTGGTTTTCAGGGGGTCTTTCATATAAAATTTTTCGATTTGGGCTTTCCTTGCCAAGTTATTCGGGTCTACAAGGTGACTATCTATTGTAACATTTTTTTTATTCCGAAGCTGAATTGTTGTTACCTGATATTTTTGTTGTTTTAATGCTCAATAAAAATAATTAAATTGTTTGACGCCCGCCTACTATAAATTTTTACTTGATTTTCTGGAACAGAATGGTATTTGGCAAGAAATTATTTTTTTGTAGTAAAAATATTGTGTTTTCGAGAAAAAATGTAGAGGGAAAAAAGTTTCTTAAATAAAAGGGCTACACAAATCATATTTTTGTTATACATAAAAATGACCCACAAAAAAGTTCGCGCAAAAAAATTAATAGGGGTTGTTAGTTTTTACCTTTTTTTTTAGGGCAATGTGTAAATGAATAAACTATCCTAAGGTGTCTTCTAGTAAGTAGATAACACATACCAAATTTCAAATTTTTAAGTAGCGTCATTATTGAGATATAAATAAAAAATACTTTTGGGTCACGCTGTAGACAGGGTGCCGACTCCAGGGGGGCACCGGGGCGCGTGCCCCCTATGAAAATTCTACGCCTCCCATGGGCATAGCCCCGGCGACAAAAAAACGTGACATAGACATTTTTAAAAATACATTTATAAATAAATCAGAACAAATAAAAAATATATATTTTCCCTCGAGACTGTTTCAATGTGATATATGGCGTGATAAGGCTATGTATATAGGTACCTGCCATTACAGGTGACTTTGTTTTATGTTTTTAGTTTATTTGTGAGGTTTTTTTTACAATTTTTATTATTTTTATTGTTTTGTTAAAACAGAAAGTTGTTTTATTTTTGTAAAAACTTTTTTATTTTATATTAAGTATTTACTTATTTATTTGTTTTTATTAAAAAAAATTCGTAAAAAATGTCTGTATATTTTTTGCCCCCCATGGAATTCTGAAAACCCGGCGCCCCTGTAACTTGGCAAAGAAAGCCCAAATCGAAAAATTTTATACGAAAGACCCCCCTTAAAACCACCTGCCCCTTTAAAGTATTTACTATACATTCTGACTCACCCTGTATATTAAAAAACTATTCCGAAATAGGAAAAGTTACAGGTTAGACCAAAAAATATAAATTCATGTCATATAAATATTGCAAGAATAACTACTACGTCTCGCGGTTCCTGGATATATCTATAATGTATTATTTCTATCGCTAAGAGAACATCCTGCTGCATGAAATTAATAGTTCTGGTCCTGTATAAGAACTTATTGCACGAGTTTTCTTTTCATAAATATTTCTATAGGCTTTTCAATACATCTATTTTTTATATTGCACAATGGAATCAATATCTTGTCTCAAGTTTTATAATGCCTCGGAAGGTATTGTCCGGAACATCTTGTTCCATTCAATCATGTTTCGTAGAGAGGTTCAAAGATGTTTTAGATATAGGATCAAAGCGTTGACTGACGTATTGATAAAGACTGCTCACGGCTGTCATGTTTGACAGTTCTCTGGCTCACAATGCGCTTCCCGGAGACAAAATACAATGCAAAATACATTGTTGACCATAGGCGCCATCTACTTTCCAGGACATGAATCTATAGCCGTGAGAAGTCTTTATAAATACGTCAGTCAACGATCAAAGTGTAGCATTTTTAGCGATTTGCTTTTCTCTGTTTGTGATCATCGTCATATTAACTTCATACAAAACTCGTTCTGTTTGGTTGTTTTCTGAGATGCGAGCATAAAAAAAATCACGAACAAATTCACGTTGATACTTACGAGGTGGGATGGTCGACCTTCCTATGCTGGAACGGATCATATTCTCCAGCCTCCGGGTCCAACTTCCGATTATCACAGAGTGGTACTGTGGACCCATTGGCCGATTGTACCGGTACTTCATTTTGTCCACACTTATAACTGCAAAATGGTACCGATTAGACAAATGCCCCGATCGTACAGATCTTGTTTACGCATGTATGTGGCTCGGAATTTTCTTAAACTTTCAAGATGCGTAAACTCGATCATTCGTTGGTTAGTAAAAGAAGGATGACCTCTAACACGACCGGCGAAATTTTTATGTGCAAATATTAAATAGGAATTATGCTCGGAAAGATTCCCGACCGTGTCGAGTCATCCTTTAATTTGAGGATGGTAAAAAAAATGTTACGTAATGTTAGTCGAGGTGTTACACAAAATAAAATCGCTTTGGGATTTTGCAAGAGGAATGCGAGGATGTCCACGAAAGTATTTTTAGATCAGTTAGTAAGTGCAGTATGCCGGAATTCCAGTTCTAAAATTAAGTGGCTCAGGAAAAAGTCAGATGGATTACTTATAGAGTTCCGTTGGAGGAACTTCTGGTTCGTATTAGTTCTGGAATTCCCAAATAAAATTAAGAAAGTTCTTGATGACTAATTAATGAATGAAGTATAATAAATCACAATTAAAGCTGCTTGTTATAAAAATTATTTCATTAATTAATTGCAACAATATCTTTTGAATGATTTGCAATCACAGACAAAATGGTCAGTTATATTCATATCAGAAAGAAATCGAAATCGAAAATACAGCATTTTGACGTTATTAATAATATGCTCTATAAGGGATAAGTGTAATGACGTACCTAATACATCTTATTCAAAATTTCAAATTAAATCATTAAATTCTCCTTTTTTGCTATACTATATCATATTTAATTGTTTTAGGAAAATAAAATATACACTGTGTCCCGGATAAGAATGAACAGCATGGGGATATTGCAAACGGTGAGAGATAGGGCAACGGTTAAATGGGGAAAAGTTGCGCAATTTCGAGGTCAATAAAATGGCACAAACAGATTTCTAATATCTTTTTTCGTTTTTGAGTTATTTTGAAAAAAGTAAAATTTTGCGTTTTCGATTTTATTTTTTTCTGAAGTTGCTATCACAGATAGAGAAAAAAGAAAAGCACTTTCTTATGGCACTTTTTAACGGGCCTTAAGATGGCGTTTTTAGATTTGTTCTACAACGTTTCGTTTTTGAGAAACCATCTTCAACTTAATTTTTTTAAATACGGACCTGGATTTTTTTTTGCAGATTTTGAAAGCACTTTTCATTGCAAATACCATGATGTATGACAAGAAATATTTTTAAAATGTTTTGAGACAATTATACTGAAAATTCCTTTTTTCCATTATTTTTTTTCTAATGCGGCCCTGTATTTAACAATAAGATGTCTAAATATTAATCAGCATTGTCAACAATTTAACTTACAACTTATCTTTCAATTGGAGAACTAAAAAAAGGAGGGCACATACGATAATAAAAAATAAATAAAAATCCTCCACCTACAAGGCTTTGAAACAACGAAACCAATCCCTTGTCATTTGTCATAACTCCCACTGTATCATTTAGTTAACAATTTATTTCATTACAAATGGAGGGTGCTTTTTCAAATGACGACAAATTTAGCATGTCAGCATGTTATATCTTGTGTCACAGAAATAGTGTAGAGGCCGAACGATGTATTTTTGCAATTAATAAATGGCAAAAGTTATTGATTACGTTGGCTTAAAGCTTTTTTCTCGCAATTAGGAAAAGCGAAGAATTTACTCCAAAACACAATGCGACACTGTTTGCTGTCCAACAACAGAGGAAAACACTTCACACATCAGACGCAGGGCCGTACAATTTAAAAATATTAAGTTTTCGAAGTAAAAATAAACTGTAAGTTAAATTGTTGTCAATACTGATTAATATTTAGACTCCTTATTATTAAATACAGGGCCGCATTAGACAAAATGAATGGAAAAAAATGAATTTTCAGTATAATTGTCTCAAAACATTTTAAAAATATTTCGTGTCATACATCATGGTATTTGCAATGAAAAGTGCTTTCAAAATCTACAAAAAAAAATCCAGGTCCGTATTTAAAAAAATTAAGTTGAAGATGGTTTCTCAAAAACGAAACGTTGTAGAACAAATCTAAAAACGCCATCTTAAATCCCGTTAAAAAGTGCCATAAGAAAGTGTTCTTCTTTTTTTGTCTATCTGTGATAACAACTTCAGAAAAAAATAAAATCGAAAACGCAAAATTTTACTTTTTTCAAAATAACTCAAAAACGAAAAAAGATATTAAAAATCTGTTTGTGCCATTTTATTGACCTCAAAATTGCGCAACTTTTTCCCCATTTAACCGTTGCCCTATCTCTCACCGTTTGCAATATCCCCATGCTGTTCATTCTTATCCGGGACACAGTGTAGTCGAAAAAAAAAATTAGCAATACTTTCGTGTGGAGTGACGGGATGATCTTCTGTGGGTTTGTCGTGGGTAAACTGAAAATGTGTGTCCTAACTGTTTCCGAACAATTTTAATAAAAAAATATATATAAAAAATTTAAAGTAATTGTACCATGGAGGTGTCCAAACTTTGAAATCCGCCGCTCCCTGAACTCTCAGCACACACCGACAACGGGTAAGTACTTCTTTTGAGGGCTCCGAAAGCAACGTTGCCAATAACGCTTATAAACCTTACAAAATATAATCAAAACACAACTATTTTTCAACCATGTATAAACGCATTGGCAGCCTAAGTACTAAACAAAAAAACATAATGTCTTTCGCGAAAGGATTCTCAAGCGTTATATTAGTAAGTACCCGGGGTGGTAATAAGGCGAATACAAATCAAGAAAATTGAGGAACAGCTTTGAAAACACGTAGGTTAAGTACCAAGGTTTACAAACAATATAATGTGCTAATATGCACAGATAATTATTTATAGGTAAAAATGTGTTTTAACACACTCCAGAAAAAAGGTTTCTAATTTTCACATGCAAAACGCACGTAGAAAAATTTAAAAGAATATATAAATTTAAAAGAATACGGTTACTGTATGGACTAGAAAATTTTTTGGATTCGAAAAATAGTTGACGTATACTTTGTAAGAATTATCACACTAAAAACACCTCAAACAATCTGCAAGAAGCTGTTATAATTCTGTAAGCAATGATTTGATGTCCTTACAAGCCATCTTGTTAGTGTCCGATGTTGAAGCATTAAAGGTGAATATTATTCTTGTTGAAGGTATACAAGATAAGAAGAAGTAAAACACAATCAATATTTTTATCGTACTGTCAACAAAAATTCGTGGTAGATAACACAACGTTTATATCAACAAATGACACGAACGGAAATATTTCACTAGAGCAATTCATTTTCTCTCCCTTTTGCTGATTTGTATTCGCGTTAAAAAAAGTCAAGCGCCCTATATCTATTTCTGCCTGCAGATATACATGGTTTTTTGCAATAAAAATAATCACAATAAATTTTTCCAATCACCAACAATATAAAAAAGTTAAAATTAGATTATACCTTCAAAAAAGAAGCGTTGTGAATTCGATGGATGAATCGTGCAGGGCTCAAAACGGGCTGAGAATCGCTTCAATAAGTTTGTAAAAAAATTCTTAAAGATTCAATTTATTTCAAAGATGAATTTTTCTAAGATTGGCCTTGACCTTACAAATTACAGAATAGATATCTCGGTAGCTATCGTACCGTTACAAAATACAGTTATCGCGAAGCTTCCGTAAAAAATGAAAGTATAGTATCATTTTGCGATTTCCAGATGATGTGAGCAGTGCATCTAAGCCTTCTAGCATGGAACACGGGTTACTTACTTAGTCATGACTACTGTGTTTACACCGCCCTTTTTCTGGTCTACTTGGGCTATGATTTGGGGCTGTAACAAAAATAGCATCGTAAAAATTGGGACAGACCACTTTGGTCAAATGAGTTCAAGAGCAGTCGTTCTTTTAGGCTATTTTTAGATAGTCGAATAATCCCTATATTTGATTCAACGACCATAAGTAGGAAATCGTAGATTTCATTCAATCAGCAAATTGCAGTGAGCAAAGTTCAGACTATATTAGAAATAAACGTCCATAATATATGTTTAATCAAGATGAATGACAACAATTTATTGTTTCGTTCACATCTTCTCATAAGTTTAAAAGGGAAAGCTACTCGTTCATTTTTTATATTGAATCGATATTTCTTGCTTTTTTGCACTTTATTGAATTAATATCCATAATTTTACATTTCATGATATTTGCCCCAGACATTTTTTATATAACCTAATAAAAGTGCGCATTAATTCAAAGAACAGCATTGTTTGAAAGCTTTTTACGAATAAATTGTTTACCTACATCGCAGCCAACGTGGAAAATGAACAATAATTGCAAAAGGAGTGCCACAGGGTCGACGACCTTTGAACATCCCATATATATACATATATACATAGGTATAGTAAGGAGCCTTAGGTTTTATGGTTTCCCATTAAAGGATTTAATAAGCAAAACCAATCGCCACAAGCGTATAGAAAACATTGACTGCACTTTCTTCAACTTTAGTGGTCTGGTCTATCTCAAGATCTTCTCCGCATACAATAAATAGCGTACCTATGTCAAAAAGGGAAATCAAGTATAAAAAAACCTCATTAATGTTGAAATTCCAAAAACTCAATAATATGTGGTTTAGACCTGTTCGCTGTTTTGAAGTTCTAATTTTGAAAGGCAGAGGTGTGAATTCGACTTAAAAAAATGTTTGGCAAATTTTTCGAGAAACGTAGCTACGTTCTTTGTGTTTTCAATTTTTGTTTGAAATGCCAAAAAGTATCGCGTGTTTCACTCGTATGTTATTTATACTTCAAGCATCTTAGAAATAGATACTAATAATTTTTGTAGTTTGTATTTTGAATCGGCAGATTATTTATAGAATGTGCGAGGACGCGTTAACCAATTTCAATAATAAGTTCAAATAAATATTATTATTATTTGCAGAGCAGAATGTTGCAACTGATAGGTAGGTACCTACTTGAGCATACTATTTGGGCATTAAAATCACTAGCATAACCACAAAATCTTGCCATATGGAATAAGCTGGAAATTGAAAAGTGCAACAAAGAATTATCAGGAGATTAACTGGATTGTGCAACGTCGCATTTTTAAACCGGCAACGTCGCATTTAAATTTGGCGGGATGTGTCAGATACGGAGCGCAGTGTTGCCAAATGTGTTGACAATTCTATACTGTGGCTTTTTCGGCTGGAGCTTTTTTCGGAGTCAGTCAGCGCGTTACTCCGGAAATTTGCCTTGAATTCCACTAGTCAAGAAATATTTGTTGGAAGTCTTTTTGTATGTAAATTCAAATGAACAACGACTTTCGAAATTTTTGTGAATTTTGTTGTACAACTTAAAAATAAAATTTGGGTTCCATAAACATGAAAGAAATCCGGAAGACTGTATTATCCCACGCAATTTCCAGTATCATCGTCATCAAAGAATAATTTATAGATACTGAGATATTTAAAAAAAAAAACTATGAGCTATTCTCGGTCGGATATTTATTATTGTTTGATCTTTTAGAAACCGATCTTCGCTATTATTATCCCCTCTGACCTACTTCAAGAAGAAATTGCAATCAATTTATATTTCTGTTGGCCTTGCTCTTACGTCCCTCGTTCCACATTTTGCAAATTCAAAAATATCGAAATTCTAACTAGAGATTTATGTTCGACCGGTAAACCTATTATATTCCTGCAGTTCAAAAAAGTGCTGGCCTCTACATATACGGATATCCGGAAGAAATGTACGATAATCAAGGTTTTTGGATAAAAAGTTTTCTATGCACTTTTTGGGATTGAGGTAGCGCAAGAACGTTATTGGTTTAATTTTAGGCAAATTAGAAAAAAGTTATACTGTATCAGCAATAATGTTATGTTTTGAAATAAGAAAAGAAACTGTAGGCAAAGGTTTTCCATTTTTCTTGTTTTTTTCGCTTTTTTTTTTGGAAATTGACGGTTTTCCAACCATAAAGTCCCAACAAACACTTTCTTGCTGCTGAAAAATAGCCACAATTATTACTAATAATTATTATATGTTTGTCCATTCAATTCACAATGAATTTATTTATTATTAAATTTATTCGAATCTGACATGGGTATTCAAGTTTATTTTTTCGAAAGTTGCCTGGATCCGTTATATTTATTTATATTAAATTTTAGTGACTCAACTGCAACGCCCCCTGCTACCTATTTGCTTATGATATACTCTGCTATATTCATTTCAGTGGAAAATTTCTGCATATTATTACGACTTGTTTTATGACAATACTTGCCTTATTTTTAGTTTAGTAAGCAAATTTATTACCCATATCGGTGCTATATGGTTTCCTTTGCGATAAATGTTTTCATTAGATAATAAACCACAATGGCAAATGGTGGTAAAAACAATTTCGGTTTATACAGAACATGTAATAAGAATGGCTAATAAAAGTTTTTCGAAGTTCAACACATATCTTAGAATTTATGAACATAAGACAATATCATTTGATGTAATAACCACTAGCAATTATTAACTATTATAGTAAGTAGACCGAATGACAAAAGAGAGCCCATGTAAGAAAGAAAATAGTCATTAAAATTGAACGGAAATATTGTTTGATATTTCCTCCGAAAAAATACAATTTTGATAACGGGAACAAAATTTCAATACGAGAGCTGGTTAGGAGTGAAACAATTGGAAAGAGCTAGGTTAGGCCAAAGTTTATTATAACTATTTTATTCTGTAAACTTTGGTTAGGTTCACCTGTTGGTGCTATTAAAGATTGGTATGTGTATCAACGATATATATATATAAGAAGAGATACAGATACATTACCAAAGGCAACTTGTTTTGTTTCATGGTTTTAAAAATATGTTATTGTTTGCACATTCAAGGTTTTTAAGGGAATTTTTTTATACGATTTAGGTTATTTTGTAAATATAAATATCTCAAAACATACAATGTGTCCACGGATAGAGTTCACATAAGGTGTAAATGACAAAAAAAATTCGAGTTGAAATTTGAGCTTCTGGGGATAAGCCCTGCTTGGTTTGAAACTAATTTGTGACGTAATTTTAGTTTCGAAAAATCACGTATGCCTTGGGAATTTTGAAAAAACCAATTTTCCACATCAGTAAAGTGCCCTTTCTGTAGGTTTTACGACAAAATGTTATTAAGTTAACTTGTTCAGAATGAAGAACTGAGTAGGTTTGCGATAGGCCTACTTTGATTTTTTGTCATTTTCCCCACTTTTCTCTAGAAAAGTGCACTTTGTGTAGCTTTCACATTAAAATGTTATTAAGAAAATTTGCTCAGAATTAAAAACTGAGTAGGTTTGCGAAATTTCGAAAGTCTAGGCCTACTTTGATTTTTTTCTGCTAAAAAATTAAAATGCACAAAAATCAAAGTAGACCTAGGCTTTTGAATTTTTTCACACCTATCCAGATTTTCATTGTGAACAAGTGACGTAATTTTAGTTTCGAACAATCACGTATGCCTTGGGAGCTTTGAAAAAACTAATTTTCGACATCAGTAAAGTGCCCTTTCTGTAGGTTTTACGACAAAATGTTATTAAGTTAACTTGTTCAGAATGAAGAACTGAGTAGGTTTGCGAAATTTTGAAAGTCTAGGCCTACTTCGATTTTTTGTCATTTTCCCCACTTTTCTCTAGAAAAGTGCACTTTGTGTAGCTTTCACATTAAAATGTTATTAAGAAAATTTGCTCAGAATTAAAAACTGAGTAGGTTTGCGAAATTTCGAAAGTCTAGGCCTACTTTGATTTTTTTCTGCTAAAAAATTAAAATGCACAAAAATCAAAGTAGACCTAGGCTTTTGAATTTTTTCACACCTATCCAGATTTTCACTGTGAACAAGTTTTCTTAATAACATTTTAATGTGAAAGCTACACAAAGTGCACTTTTCTAAAGAAAAGTGGGAAAAAATGCCAAAAAATCAAAGTAGGCCTGAACTTTCGAAATTTCGCAAACCAACTCAGTTCTTCATTTTGAACAAGTTAACTTAATAACATTTTGTCGTAAAACCTACAGAAAGGGCACTTTACTGATGTGGAAAGTTAGTTTTTTCAAAATTCCCAAGGCATACGTGATTTTTCGAAACTAAAATTACGTCGCAAATTAGTTTCAAACCAAGCAGGGCTTATCCCCAGAAGCTCAAATTTCAATTCGAAAATTTTTTGTCATTTACACCTTATGTGAACTCTATCCGTGGACACACTGTATATACGATGTGCGAGTCTATCAAAAAACTATTTATTATACAAAATAGGAAATACTGAATTTAATAAATGCCAATGCAAACAAATTACCTCGTCTTCTTCCCCCCGATCCTCTAATGTAGAAGCAAAATAAAACCGTGCTATTTGCATTAGCGAAAGTTGTCTATAGGCAACTATTTCAACATTTTTTTTTTCGTAAATGTTAAAACAGTAATAAAATGTTTCTCTCAATCTCCTCAAATCCCGTTTTCCAAAATGACAGAACATTTAATACGTCCATTAACCAATCTGCGTCAATGAAACAGATAATTAGAAACGATTACGAACACACTTTCTACCGTGGACGCAGACCGTTTCTATGGCGTCAGCGAAGTTCCAAGTCATCGCCCTTCTACCTTTTTCCATACAATTTCACCCAAGTAGGTTTTTAAACCGTTATGCGCCGAGATTATTTGTTGTCGTTCGCGCTTTGTTGGTAAACAGTTTTTTTATTGACAAAAAAATTACATGGAAGAAAGCAAGTGACGCCACTGGGTACCGAACCCGTGCGAACGTCGGCTGTTTCGAGTTTCACGGTACCGGCACGTGATTCGAGAACCCAAGATTAAACGCCGATAGCATTATTTACATTCACAAGTCCGCCAGACAAGTCCAGACTTGTCGCGGGACGGCAATAAAGTGGAAGAGATTAGTCATTAGTCTGTCATTCATGGCTTATGCAACCGCTTCTACCTGCCAATGATTACGGAAATTACCCTCGGACCGTTCATGTTCAAGGGAACTCAGCGTTAGGAAAATCGGACTCTCAACTTTTTAGCCGCCACCCAAGGTTACATTGTTGGCTATTCATAGAAGCGGCTTTTTTGTGGGACTTTGACCGATACGGTTTTTTCTATGTAGAATCTGACTTGTAGATTTCCGTTTCGAACCCATCGTGCCGGTCGCTGCGTGGTAGCGCGGAGTCATTTATGAGACTGCGGGTATCGACTGGGGCCGGGGAGGTAAGCTTGGGGTATACCGGCGGGGAAGCTCACAGCGACCGGCGCTTCGTGCTTTTAAACAAACGGGTGCGATATCTAATGAAGAAATTTGTTAATATCTCATAGTGTCGTTGAAAATGTTTGTAGAAGAGCCAAATTTTTCAATATACCTAGGTGGAGTAGGTACTTATCTGTTCCTACTATTGCGTAGATGGCAAGCGAGTCGTCATATAGAAATATTTACTTTTTATTAAACCGCTCGTAAATGTAAATATAATATAAATAAATATTGTAAATTCAATTTATTGGGCTTTGGGCTAATAAAAAATCGTTGTTTCGAAGTTTAATTTATTCTAGATAATTTTTTATATGGCAACAATTAATGCGGTGTATTTATCTCGTTTTTAATTTTTTACATGGCAACAGTAAATAATTCTGTGTGTTCATCTCGTTTTTAATTTCTGTTTTTTTTGGCAAGTCATCTATGAAACAATTAAACCCGTAAGGGGTCAATTTGGTGTCCTTGGGGAACACCGTCTAGGAAGCGCAACGCACTGTTTCTTGTGGTTAAACCCTACAATTGTGTATCGGCCTTGGCTATAATTTCGAAAAAGCATGAGGTCATCCGTCTCCCATTATAGTTTAATCATTTAATTGAATGGAAATCAACGTTTTCTGGTCAATTTTGTGAAATGTTATATCGGTTCGTATGCACGTGTCGAAAATTAAAAATCTGCTTTCTGCCTAACCAATTTCTTCAACCAAGTGACCTATAGATAAATCAAACAATTGAAAAAACTCCACAACAATCGTGATAATTGATCCAAACATAAGTAAACACCCAACGAAACTGGTAGGTTTGTTGACTGCAGAACGAATGCACCGGCGGTTTTTAGTCTCAGTACTTTTCCACTCGCTGACACGGCTGACGTCACAGATGGCTTCGGGCATTTCGAGCCATTCATGGAATTGTGGCGCCAGCACCTGGGGTTTTTATGGCCAATTTCTAATGACTTGGCAAATGTTTGGTCGAGGAGGTGTGGGGTGTTTGTTGCCAAAATTTGAAAAAATGTAGGTTTCAAAGAGAAATATAGTTTTGAAAACGCAGGGGAAAGTATGCCACAAAATGTTATCATAGTCGAGTAGGTAGCTAGGTATTGCTGATAAAAACTAATTTGGTTGTGGAACGACTTTAAAAAACTGCCACTATTTCGTAACTGGCGTTTTGATAACATATCTAAATAACGTTTTTAAATTGTTAGGAATAAAGTAGAAGGATAGCGGTAGGCATGTAACCATGGGGTTTATTAAAAATATAGGCAGAACAATCACAACAAAAACAAAATTTAATTTGAAATTTGAAAATTTTTCTAAAAACTGTTAGTATTCTTTGTATTAATACATTTTTTAAATAGGATTACGTAAGATTAAGAGAATAAACAAATCGAAGAAATAGAAGCACAAATAAATATCTTTAACCCCCACTCTTTTTCGGCACATACATAAACGTTTTCATCGGTTTCAATATTTACAAACAAAAAATGATATTTTTGGAGGAAGACGGATTAAGAGAGGGAAATTATGTAGGTACCTATCTATGACCATAAATATTTTTTTTACAAAAAAGGGAAAGAATTTTTTTTTCAAAAAACCGCCAAGCCTTAGAAAATCCCCACAGACAATTCGGACGAATTTCGAAAAAAGCTCTAAAGCCCGTAGGTACAATTCGCGCGGTGCGCTGTCGACCTGGCCGGTTGGCAGCAGTTCGACAAAATGGCGGCCGCCGCACGAATTTCAAATTCGAAGACGCAAGCGAAAAAAATTTGCCGAAAGTTTACCTTGAATACCCCGTGCAGTGGGGCCGTCTCCCTGTTTTTCTTCGACATCTTGGAGTGTTTCTGCAAGGCTTTTGCGCGGTGATCACTGAAACGTTGTTGGTTTGCGCGCGGTGTTACCCCAATGAAGGCCGAACTTAGAATGAACCGCTGCCCTGGCGCGTTTGAACCGCGACGCGAATAGTCTAAGCGTAGGGAGCGGTGGTGGGGGGCGCGCAACGGCGAAAAATTCAGAGTTGTGGTTTATTTATAATGAACGGCCGTATTTATTTACGGGTTTTTCGGATGTTTGGAGATCCCGGTCACATGCGAAAACGATGTACACTGGAGGAAACAAGTTACGTATCGACAATGCACAAAAAAAATCACGTTTATAAACTTTTCCAAGCAAAAAAGAAAAAAAGGAGGAAACAGAGAAAGAAATAAATAAAGAGAGAAAAAAGAAATAACATTGAATGGGCATTATGTCTGACATTTTTTTGTCGGAGCAGTGTAGATAGGTATGTGCGCACATTATGGCAAAGTTTACAGAATACTATGCGTAGACTTTGATGTTTCATAGAATTAGGAAGTAATCACGAAAACGTAGAATGATGCTATATAGATAAAAAGCAGATGACTCTAGTATGCTAATACAAGATCATTTTTATTTTTGTTCAAATTAGTTAGCACTTTTATAGCCGTGCGCCAGATAACAAATTTTTTACATTGTGCAACAAAATAAAAATCTAAAATTTCACACAAGTTCGCAGTTCATTTCTTTATCTATAAAGTTTAGCGTTTAGCGTTTCTGTAGTAAACTATGGTTAATGATGATCTAATTTTTTTTTATCGAAAACTATTATGTGCAACCCTTTTGATTGATCACAGTTTCAAACGAATATCTAAGTATTTCTTGTCTGTAACAAATACCCAGATTATGGGATTCTATATATAACTCATAGGATAGGCACTTTTACAAGTTTTTAATATTACCCAACAGCAATAATCCATAATATATTAACCTTATCGAATAAGATTTGAGGTTCATTTCTATTTTTATTCTATTTTATTACTCTTTGATATTTTTGTAAGTGGAATTTCTTGTAATTAAGCGATAATTGCCTAGTCAGTCTTTTATATTGGAAAGCTTATATTTGATAATGTAAAAATTGTCTTATCTTTGATTTGAAATCTGAAAAATCCCTAATATTTTGTCACTCGATTGACGGTGAAAGTAAGAATATTGTATACAGTTCTATTCAAAAAGTTTGAACAAAGTGGGAAAAAATATTAGAATTTTTGAAAATCTGATTTCTGGCTATGTTGGTGTATGTTTTGGGTACAATATTGCGTTTAAAGAAATTTGACGCTAAGTATTAAAAAGTTATTAAAAATGTTTTGTTTGTATTGTATTATTGTGCCTCTATGCATTGATTTATTTTTTCCCACAAATAACCAACGACACTAGTCTTTCTTACTAAATAATACGATAATACTATGTAAATAATAAAAAAATACAAATAAACTTTATGAATAGCACTGTATATCGTTCGAAATAAAATACAAAAATATTTTCATTTTATTAACTTTAGACTTCCTGTTCTGCAAATTATATCTATAATTTCATATTAATAAGTATTAATCTTAGAATAACCGATTGTGCAATATAAGTTCATCCTAAGTTCATAAATAATTATTATTAGGTTCATGGATTCCACGATGGTTGTTGTTACTGAGGAAATGCGTTAGGATGGTATTTTATATTTTAATCATTTTGGAAGAAAATGCAGTCATAATATCTTCATCGACCCAATAATACGAGAATTTTAACAACGCCATTCAATGTTTTTTTAATAATTTTTAACCCCAAACCAGTCTGACTACACTTGAATAAAATTTCGGAAAATCGCTACTACACTATATCTATCGAAAATTTTTAATAAGGCAATATTCTGGAGTGTTTAAAGGTGATTTTTTGAACTAAAAATGTACCTATCAACACTATGATATGGTATTAGATATTTTGAAATTGTCACTTTAATGAATATTTACAGTAAAAATATAAAAATATAAGAGAAAATTAAACATAATTTGCAGAACAAACATTTATATATCAATATTAAGGTCAAAATTATTTGCAAATTCCAATTTTTAAATTTTAACCCGGAATATATTAGGTTATTACAACTCTATAGGTACCCCAAACTCCGATGTAAACAGTTTTATAACGTTAACAGTGAAGATAAGAACTTTATTGTTAGTTATTCTTCAAATATTTAGTTTTTGTCCTTACCAACGTCCTGAGTCTCCAGAAACAATTTTACAAGTCGAAACTTGTTTAACACGCTACATTCATTTCTATTGTGCTTTACCAGGACTACCAGGTAGGCCGTGTACAAATAATATGACGCTGAAAATGGTAGTAAAAAAGGCAAAACAAATTCGTCTAAATTCTACAACTATAACTACCTTGGGTATACAGGGTGGCCCAGGGAAAAGTTTCCACCCAGGTTATTTCAGAAAATAGCGTTTATTCCAAAAAACGCAAAAACTCGTCGATTTAGTTTGCATTGCAGAGGAAAGCAGTGCTGTAGTTGCATAAGTTGAAACCCTCTGGCTGGAATAGCTACCACCTCAAATTATAGGGGTCAAGTGACACTTCAAAACTGCTGCCCTTGCACAATCGCTGTTCTTAAAGTAAATTGATGACATTTCAACTCTTTCACCAATAGTGTACATGTACACCATGACACCATGTTTGCAAAATAAATAACAGTTTAGGTATTGTACCTATTTACTTTAAACGTTGACTGAAATATCTGTTCAAAAAAATAGAAGATGTCATTTTTTAATTTTTTGTATTTACCTACTTTTACCTAAAATGTGCTCAAAATTAAAAATTAATATAGAGTTGTAAAGAGGGTTAAATTACCTTTAATTTGAGGTGTCACTGTACCCCTATTCCCATTTAAGAAATTTGAGGTGGTAGCTACCCCAGCCAGAGGGTTGCAACTACAGCACTGCTTTCCTCTGCAATGGATGTCCCCCTTTCAAACTAAATCGACGTGGTTTTGCGTTTTTTGGAAGGAACGGTATTTTCTGAAATAATCTGGGTGGAAACTTTTCCCTGGGCCACCCTGTAGGTATATTCTGGAAGCACAGTGAAAATACAGACTTATGTAAATTAAGCAAATAGAATATTTTTAGAATTTAAAAAAGGTTACTAATGACTACTGTCAGTAAAAATAACTAATTGCTGTTGGTAACTATTGTTTTCTAGCTACCACTTAAAGATGTAAACACTGAACACTTAAAAAAGTAAAAATGTATTATTTATTCTATTTGAAAAATACAAAGAACGTGACCATGCAAAAAATTTATTTTCATCAATTTTCGACAGAAAATACACGTGTGCCGCTTCAAAGTAGGTAAGAAATGTGCCTAGTTTTACATAAATTTGTATAATTCTGCTATTTCCTCCCAACATGAAAGATAAGTTGATACTAAAATCCAAATGAAGCAACTAAACCAATGGGAAAACCTCAAAATATTGTATTTTTTATTTTGGAAAATTTAATAATATTAGTATATTATTTATATTATAATATTTGAAACTAAATTCCGAGAGAAGATATTCATGATATTTAACGTTTCTGCAATTCCTAGTGGAAAGTTTTAACGTCTTTATCAGCTTTGTGTTTTGTCTAAATAAGCAAAGCATACATAACAATACAAATTCTTTAGCAATGATATTATTCTTTGCTCTAATATAAAAATATAAGTGCAGTAAAAATTTCCACAGTCACATTTTTTATGGCTTTTGTTTTTTCTATAGAACAATAACGGATACTGATAAGTCTGTATTATTCATATATCCAGTCCATTTGTTTATTAGAAAAATTATAAA
Source organism: Pseudeuparius sepicola (assembly GCA_963920635.1). Lineage (NCBI taxonomy): Eukaryota > Metazoa > Arthropoda > Insecta > Coleoptera > Anthribidae > Pseudeuparius > Pseudeuparius sepicola. The sequence continues at coordinate 55,624,928 of OY987302.1, forward strand.
GAAATTGTAAAATTCACAAAGACCTACAAAAGTTCCGTCTGTCATTATTATACGGAAGCGTAGAAGGGCCACGTAGTGAATTTTTTTAAAATTCAGACTTTTTTCTCAAAATTTTGACTTTATTCTCAAAATTTTGAGATTTTTCTCAAAATTTTGGCTTTTTTCTCTAAATTTTAAAATTCAGAGTTTTTTTCTCTAAATTTTAAAATTTAGACTTTTCAAAATCAAAATCAAAATTTTGAGAAAAAAGTCAACATTTTGAGAAAAATATCAAAATTTTGAAAATAAAGTCAAAATTTTGAGAAAAAAGTCTTAATTTTACAAAAATTTACTACGTGGCCCTTCTACGCTTCTGTATTATTACGTTAAGTTTTCTAAAACCGAAAATAATAGATAATTAATAACCGTATTTCGTATAGAAAAGTTTGCTTTACTTTTACTTGCTTGAATAGTAGGTAATAGTAATAATGCCACCTTTGCCATTTTTATAATTATTGCAAAGGACAGTTTTGGTCTTATGATATACAGTGCTATTCATAAAGTTTGGGAAAAATTTGTATTATTAGAATTTTTGAAAATCTGATTGCGGGCTATGTTGGTGTATGTTTTGGGTAGGTGCACTACATTTAAAATTAAAAACTTAGAAATCAGGTACTGGATATTTTTCCCGCAAATAACCTAGAACACGTATTTATTGGTTACTCTTTTAATACCTTCATCGCAAAATTAAGGAGAAAATAAGATTTTTTAAAACAGTTTTAAGAACATGTTCCTATTAGGTGAAAACTTTATGAATAGCACTGTATATTGCGTATACGGAAAATTTAGCAAAAAATATATTTAATACGTTCTAATTTTTTTCTTTTTAGACATCAGACAGGATATTTCAACTAGTGAACTATAAAAGTCTCCAAACGATAAAGTTGGACCATTTGTTTAAGAAATTTGACTCATGTGATGTATATTCATTAGGAAAGGTCATGCTCCTACTTTTTAAACAATAATACACAAATGTATGCAGATGTAATTAAATATTCAAATTTTAAAATAGTATTAGTAGCTATTCCTTTCAATAGATGAAAAATTACGTCTTCGCCAATTTATAATATATTTATTAAGAAAATATTTTCAGCTAGCGGACACTTTAGTAGCGACAAGCACAAGATGAATATGAATTATATTGGTCTGTGATACTACCATTGATTAAGGTATTTCAATGATACTACATAATATTATAGTGAAATATGATTATGAATAATTTTCGAAATTGTGTGTACCCCTTTATTAACTCTTTGTCCTTTTATTTGCGCATTTATTAGTAAATATCTGCATACCTACAGAAACAAATAGCTTTGGTGATGAAATTTTTCAGAAATTAAACATTTCAGAATAATATTTCAAATGGAATCCAGAAGAACCTTCAACAAAGAAAGGGTAATTTAGAAAACTTTATCAATTTATACTTTAATTAAAATTGGCAATCTTGGTCAATGGGGAAATGTATTGTTACTTTTGAAATGTATACAGTGTGGTCATTTAAATGAGCAACATATGGGATTTTTTTATTAATTGCACAACGAAAATACAAATATACCGAAAGTTAGTGCATGTTCTATAATCATATTAGGCGTACCTACTTAGAATGGTTGCAAGTCAAACAGTATACAGGGTAGGTCAGAAAATATAAAAATTGTACAAGAGTAAAGTACCCCTATTTCAGAAAATTCGGCACAATGTTATTAAGAAAAGTTGTCTAGAATTAAAAGATATGCCTAAATACCAAAACATGGCCTCCTAAGAAAAAAATATATTTTTGAAAAACATTAATAATTTTCTAAAAAAATTATTTTAATATTCACCCTAAACAATTTCATAAATCAATCAAAATTAAATCAATTTGGCATAACTCAGTTCAAATTCAAGCATGTTTGTAAAATTAACTTAGATTTTTAATTTTTCAGGGAATCGCAAACTTCATATTTGTTGCAACATATTAAACAAAATTTCGCAAAAATTCTTCTGAACAAGGTAACGCATTAGTAATGATAACGTGTAGGTATATTAAAAAAAACTCTCATTTAAGGTGCAAAGTTTTTATTTAAATGTTTATTAGGAAACTGTGGAAATTAGTTGACGAAAAAATTTTTTTCTTAGGTTAGTTTTTGTATTTAGGCATAGCTTTTAATTCTAAACAACTTTTTTTTAATAACCTTTTGCTGAATTCTTTGAAATGATAAATGAGGGTACTTTACTCTTGTGCAATTTTTATATTTTTTTACCTACCCTGTCGGCTGTTTAACTTGCAACCATTCTAAGTGCACCTAATATGATTATTGAACATGCATCAACATTCGGCAATATCTGGATTTTGGTTGTGCAATTAATAAAAAAGTCCCATACAGGGTGTCTACTTTTAAGTGTAGGTATACAAATCGATAAAAAATGTATTTTGTGAGATATTTTCAAAAATTTATTTTGTTCGAAAGGTCTTCAAAAAACGCTTCTTTTGACGTTTTTACTTTTGTCAAAATGCAAATCCGGGGACGGCTACGGTTTTTTTATACCCCGATTTTCACAAAAACTACTTAGCGATTTTTTTATTTAAAATCTGACACAACCGCGTTAATCAGGACACCCCAAAACCCCCATATACTAAATTTGAACAAAAAATGTAGAGGGTGTTCGGTTCTACACCGTGTTAAAGTTGAGCAAAATAGGGACTTCAACTTCAAAGGCACCTGGCGAGTCAAGCGTGGCCATGGAATTTTTTCAAAATAGTGGAAGTATTAACAGTGTTGATGAAAGAAGTTGCGAGAAGAAATATACAGGATGTTTTTCTCTACAGCGTCTCAAATTTCCGATTTTTTCTGTTCTGTTAATCTTAATTTTTGGCCAACTTGACCAGCATAAAATTCGAAAAAAAAACGGAAATTTGAGACGCTGCAGAGAAAAACATCCTGTATATTTCTTCTTGCAATTTCTTCCATCAACACTTTGGGTGGTCCTGTTAATTCTTCCACTGTTTTGAAATAATTCCATGGCACGCTTGACTCGCCAGGTGCCTTTGAAGTCCCTATTTTGCTCAACTTTAACACTGTGTAGAACCGAACAGCCTCTACATTTTTGTTAAAATTTAGTATATCCTGATTAACGTTGTTGTGTCAGATTTTAAATAAAAAAAATCGCTAAATGGTTTTTGTGAAAATCGGGGTATAAAAAAATCGTAGCCGTCCCTGGATTTACATTTTGACAAAAGTAAAAACGTCAACCCATCGGCGAGATTCAACTTTTCTCGAAATCAGGCTTAGCTAAGCTATTCTTTGTCTATCTCTTCGGGAAATAGGAGAAGCCTCCCACCAACACAAACGCGATGTTCAGAGTTGCTTTTTGATAACAGCGCTGAAAAGAAAATTGGTCCAATTTTTATATTTACAATTCTGTTTATTTCAAAAATAAACGGGTCATGGGTTGGATTCCTTCGCGGCTACCCCGGTAGATCAAGTCGTTCCTAAGTTCTCTCGCGACCCCCGTAACCCGCTCTCGCACCCCAGCCCGCACCACAAAAACACGTTTCCCTCCTTACCGCCTTGCTACCACTCTCTGTAGAGAGATGGCGGCGAAATCTTGCCGGGGCCGGCTTCGAGAATGCCGAATACAGATAGAGCAGGTATAGCGGCGGCCAGGTAGGCATATAAAAAGGCAGAAAACCAGTACCGTGTTTATTACAGCGAGCTGGGGAAAGGGCGGTTGAGTTCTCGGCTGTTCTTGGGCCTTCGAGAATATCCGTGGAAGGGCGGGAAGCGTTTAGAGATTGTAGAAATATTTTGGAGTTCGAGAAAATTCTGCAGCTTTGGATGGCGCTGACGCTAAGCAAGACTAAGAGCCACCCAACGCTAAGAGTGTTACGTGACTAAAAAGCAATTCTGCAGGCATCGCTGAACCTTACTTGAAAATCTCCTTAATAAAACTATTAAAAAATGCCAATAATACGCCCTACTGCACTGGATACCGTCCCAAAACCTGAAGCAAAACTGACACTTGCCCGCGCGATCTACATGTGACACTAACCTTCTTTGTTTTATGCGCTAATTGCCTTAATACGTCTATCTTTGTTTCGATGAGACCTCGGCCGAAGTTCGGCACTACACGATTCAGTTCCGGCCAGGCCTGTGGACTGTTCAGTTAAAAATATTTAGGATGTCAAATAAACTTCGATCGCGCCGGAGAGGCCAAATCCGAGACGCGCCCGGCCGAGAATCACCCTCCACGTTGGGTTTTGGACTGAACAGTCCAACTGTACAGTTCAAAACTGATAAAAAACTGAACGTGAAGGGTGGGTTTGACACTATTTGTTGAGACATACATAAATTTGTAATGTTTATGGAAGCTAAAGTCGAAGGCATATTCGAACAGAAATTTAGCCAAATATCTTAAAGTTGCAGCTCGGGTCAAATGGCTTCCCACATAATTATATTTTGTTTTTGTATCCTCTTATTTTTCTTTCAATTTTTTTGGTCTCCTCTTCTTCTTTCAATAAACGAATGGCGACTGCTGCTTTTCGTTTTTCGACATATTCTTTAAAATTCTCACCCTCCAGCTATGGATTAAAGGTCTTCGATTTTGCCGGTGAACTGACCGAAAATGCCAGTTTGTTTATCTGAACGTGTAGGGTGAAAAGAGGCACAGTTCCCGCCTTGAGGCAAAAACTGTCAGTTGCGGTCTTTGAGGCCAAACCGGAGCGTGAAGGGCCCGCATAAGAGGCAAGATGGCCATGTACAAGTTATAGTTGGTGTGAAATGACGTTTAATAATGAAATAGTATATTACATAGCGAGAGTTGTAAACAGCTTATTACGTATGAGTGGAAAAGTTGCACACGAGCCGCTCAGCGGCGAGTGCTGTAATTCCACGAGTATGTAATAAGCTTACAACTCGAGTTTTGTATTATAATTTTTCTTCGACGAAAGAAAAACTATTATAATGGATAAACTATACTTCTGATTATCTGACAGCCAACAATTAGTATGTTGGTTAGTTGCTATGGTGACGCGGATGCCGCGCTGACAAGGCACCCGTGATAATTGCGTTTTAGTTAAGAACAGATACGGAATTTTTTTTATTACGTGTCAGTCATTACGTGTCAGTGTTGGTAACAATGGACTTACTTATAACCTAAACCGTCACTTAATAGGTATGTTACTAGCATAGGAGTAGAAAAAATACATAAATATACACAGTACCTACGTAGTAAAATTGATTGATTTTATGTACATTTACTAAAATTCCTTTGAATTAAATAGGTAGGTACCAATGTAGTTCGAAATATTTTACAGAGTTCTGAAATAAAGTAGGTATAGCGGTAGGATTGGTAGGAATAAAATTGAAAGATGGAAAATTTTTCTACATATACAACATTTCTCTAAATTTTGAGAAAATAACAAAATATAATATTTCAGAGTTAAAACAATTTGACGTATTTGCTTTTCAGCAAGTCATTTTTCCCCCGCACAAGCATTTAGTTCTTTAGTTGCTTCTGGGTACTCCTAGTTTAGAGTATTGTGAGGGTGAGAATGATTATTATTATTTTCAAGCATATTATTAAAAAAAATTGTTTTGTCTTCTAAACCAGCTGTCGGCTGTTGTAGGAATGTTTTATAAGAAAAAAATATTATGTTCGCAAAACGATTGCAAAAATACGAACATTTTAAATAATTCGTCATTATTTTACCAAGAGAGTAATAAAAATATGAGTCACGATGTATGTACTTGTAATTTTCCTCGTAATTTTCCATACGAAAATATGCGATAATACAAAACACCAAAATTCACACACATATTCCCCATTTCTCTATTTTTGTTAATATAAGCAAAGATAATAATATAGATATATATACCTACTTCAAGTTTTTTTAAAAAATAAATATATATGAATTAGAATTTTTCTTATCAAAACCTTTTAGAAACATCCTCTGATCCATTATGCTGGCATAGAATAACATACAGTGTGGATAGAAATTGTGGAATATTGCTTATATTTCTTAAAATATTCCTCATATCAAAAATATGTTTTAATAAAAGTGTTAGGGGAAATTATTTCCCGTTTAGTGATATCAAGCAAGCTTTCGTAGCACAAAAAATGTGGTTGCCATGGTAACGGACTTAATTTTTTTAAATGGTACCATATACTTTTTTGGTGAAAATTAATACATTGGAACTTTCTGAATACGATACAATACAATTTTAATGGGGTTGCTTAAGAAAAAAATACAACAAATTCAATTTTTATAACTTTATTTTATGTCCTAAAGTAAGCAGTCAAAAGATCAACGTTCATAATAGAAAACTTAATTTTTTTGTATTTTTTTATGCGACCCCTTAAAATTGTATTGTATCGTATTCAGAAAGTTCCAATGTATTAATTTTCACCAAAAAAAGTATATGGTACCATTTAAAAAAATTAAGTCGGTCACCATGACAACCACATTTTTTGTGCTACGAAAGCTTGTTTGATATCACTAAACGGGAAATAATTTCCTTTAACACTTTTATTAAAACATGTTTTTGATATGAGGAATATTTTAAGAAATATAAGCAATCTTCCACAATTTCTATCCACACTATATAGAAAAGTATTATTAATGTTATAAACGTTTTCCTACTTCTTTATTTAGAAAGAAAAATACATAATTATTTTAATCTTATGTTTTATTTCGTTTTCTGTGTAGATTAATAAAAACGTATAGCTATGCCATTTTTTAGTATAAAAATATTTATACAGTGTCCATTGAATTTTTTAATTGGGTTTTTCGCCACCAAACTGGTTAAAAGACAACTTTTTCAAGTTGCCTGGAAAATTAATAAATTACTATCAGTAAATGAACAAAACTTTCAACGTGGAACTCAAAAAATAACTTCAACAAATTTGTTTTCTGAGCTTTCGGAGAATAAATCTTCCTCCTTTCTCAAAGATCATGTCACGTCAAAGTGAAATGACAGATTCATTTACTGTTAAGAATTTATTAATTTTCCAGGCAACTTGAAAAAGTTGTCTTTTAACGAGTTTGGTGGCGAAAAACCCAATTAAAAGATCCAATGGATCTGTTTTGCGCCACAAATAAATTTTAGAAAATACTTATACAGTGTGTAAGAGACAATTCAAATTCAAATTGATTGTCAAAAAACTTTTTTCATCCTATAGAACTCGAAGGGCTTATAAGGGGTTATAATTTTTTGAAATAGTCCAAAAATCACAATACCATATTAGCGCTGGGTGAGGATTATTTTCAGTCAACGATATTAGGCCCTTTTGTAAGAATAAAATGGATAGTGCCATCTAATTGGCCATAGTTGAAAAAACTTGGGTTATCGTGAGTACCTTGTATAAATCATAGGACATATTGTGATGATATTTTTTTGCGAATCGATTAACTCTTTCCCAAGGTATCATTTTATGTAGTATAGCCAGTCAAGCTCATAGGTAAATAGGGTATTTCGTAAAAACTTGGGATTTTACTGTATTCTATTAGTCTCCATTGGAAAAATATATTTCATTTTAACATTTTCCTACAATTGTAGCTATCATGCTTCATCCTGAATAATTAATTCTGCGCTTTATTCGACAAGTTAAATCAATCAAATGCCATGAAAACAAAAATGGTATCGCCTATATATTCGACAGTTACCTAGGTTAGGTTAGGTATATAGCGCTTAATGTAGAACCTCGATTTGTTTATTTAAATATATTTTTTAAATAAATAATTTTCCTAACATTTGAATTTTTTTACGAACACCCTGTATGAGTTAAATTGGCTATAGCATGTAAAATAATATCCTAGGCAAAGCTTAATGGATTCTCGAAAAAAGATCGCCAACATATACATACGGTTTTGTGATTTTTGGAAGGTCTTCTTTTAACAAAGAATGGAACTTATAACCCAAAATGCAGAGCTCTTCGACTTATACTAGGTTGAAAAATACGGAATTGGCTCCACTCAAAGTGTATATACACACTGTATACAGTGTGATTCACGTATGTGGTTCATTAGAAGTTTACGGAGAAGGAGTGCGAATTTGACATTTGGGTTACTTATATAACAGGTTGTAAATTTTCTTTCTAAAATATTTTCAACTTCCGATCACTTCCGGTTATACCGGAAGTCGATAGCAACTTTGTTATTTCAAATAGAACACCCTTGCACCATTTGGATCCTTATTAAATTCCAAATCTTTTTTCTGAATATAATGTGTACCCTATTCCTAACCGTTTTCGAGATATTCGCAAATTTTTGATTTTTTTGAGTGTTGCAGCCATCGACCATAGTGATGATAACTTTGAAATTTATGAATCTGGAAAACTGAAATTTTGGACTGTCGTAGGCGAAAGTCAACTTTATTAAGTGGTCTGTATGCCATTTCAAAATATTGTACAGGGTGTTCGAGAAAAAAATCCCAATATCAACATCGAAAAATTGAAAAAATCTCTTTTTTTCAAATGGAACCCTTATTTTTTATTGCACCATTTAAATGCTTGTGAAAAGGCAGTTCAAAAAGATATAACACACTATATGTCTAAATGAAGCGGTTGCTTCGTTATTACGCAAAATACGTATTTTTTCTGCTCTGTATCAACAAAGATATGCCATTTCTCAAGGAGCGTCACATTATAGGTGGCCATGGAAAATGAAATAACGCAATTATATGACAAGGTTAAGGGCTATTTAATATTGTTTTTCCCTGAGAAGCAACAATACATAATTAAATAATACTAACAATTACAAAATAATAGGTACTAGAAGAAAAAAACAAGAAACTACATATAAGTAAAACACTTTATTCATACTATGCTATTTATCTGTTACGTATTTACATTTGCTTCTCTTTGTTTGGATCTTGCCATGGACTATGAAATTTCGTTCGAACTTTCTGAATTTTTCTTTTCGTCAAAGATTCGGTAAATGTAAATTTCATGTGTTGACAATTGGTAGGATTTAGGGTTAAAACCAAATGGAAATTATATTAGTTCATTGCCAACGTTTCGGTATATTTTATAACCATCATCAGGGCTCTACAAAGATATTACATAATATGTTAATAAGGTTCCTTAAAAAATTAAAATATAGGAAAAAAAGAGGAACAAAAAACAAGGACAAAAAACAAGGTACAAATTGCAATGCTTACCCAACCCAATAAAATACAGGGTGGTTCACTTTTATGTGGTAGGACTTTAACATTAGATAGAAAAAGATAATCTAAAATGAAAATTGTATATCAACATATATCGGGGAAAGCTTAGTTTCCGAGATACAGGGCGTTGAAGTGTTGGAAAAAATATGAAGTATTTTTTACACTGTCCGAACCAGTGGAGATATTTAAACCAAATTTGATGTGTAGTACCACCTTTTTGACTACGATATTTAGTGATAATATCAAGGTCCTGAAATAACCAGTGGTGGAGTTATGGGTTTTCACTATCACTAAATTTAAAAAGTAATTAGTACGGACCTGTCTCACATCAACGTAAAATTTTTTTTCGTAAAGTTCTTTCAATTCTCTACAAAAAGTGTATCTTGACATTTTTTTGTATCTGCCACGGTTGTGTAGTAAATAAATTATTTCGTTTCCATCTCAGCCTTTTTTGCCTAAAAATGTGTTTTCTAAGATTATTGATAAATATCGCAAATAACAGAAATTAATTATGGAACACTTTTCGGATTCAGCTATTTTATTTTTAATTTTATGGAAACAATTTTAAAAATAAACTGGCACTTGGTTTGAGGTACATTACTTTATTATCATTTTAACATTTTTATCAAATCTAGTATTATTTCTTAATAATTTTTATAATTCTAAATTTGTACAACATTCAACAATTGTTCAAAATGTGATCCATTCTGTTGCACACATAATTCACTTCGACGCCTAACGGATTGAACAGCATCGATTAAATTGCCATTTCTCAATTCATCGCACGCATTTCTGATACGATCAATAAGTTGTTCCCTTGTTTCTACAGGAGTCGCATAGACTTGTTCTTTTAAAAATCCCCATACGAAGAAGTCCAGAGGTGTTATGTCCGGAGAACGTGGTGGCCAAGCGACCGGTCCCCCTCGTCCGATCCACCTATTTGGAAAGTTATTATTTAACCAGTTCCTCACATTTCGGTGAAAATGTGCAGGACAGCCGTCAAGTTGGAACCAAGCCAACAATCTTAAGTTTAAAGGAATGTCTTCCCACATATTATTATGCTCAGCTACTAAAAACTCCAAAAAATTGTCACCATTCACTCGCTGTGGCAAAAAAAAGGGTCCAAACAGATGATGGTTGTACAGTCCAATCCAAACATTGACACTAAATTCGACCTGAAAATTTCTTGGCCGGATTGCATGTGGGTTTTCTTGTGCCCAAATATGCTGATTATGAAAGTTTACTACTCCACGACGAGTAAAACACGACTCGTCCGTCCATAAAATGTTATTTAAAAATTGTCTATTTCCTTCAATTGACTCCAAAATCCATCGGCAAAACACTAATCTTCTTTCTGCATCGCCGGGCCTCACACCTTGTACGGGTTGTAGATGATACGCATGCCTATGATCTCTTTTTAAAGCTCGCAAAATTGCAGACTTTGAAACACGTAGGGCCACTGACACTCTTCTGCTACTTGTTGTAGGATTCCTATCGAATTCACGAAGAATCTCATTGTTGCGTCTGACTTGTTGGATATTGTTTTCATTTCCTCGTTCGACGATTCTAGTTCTCAGACCGCGAGTTCTGAATTGCCGGTGCATGTTAACAAACACCGAGGGACGCGGATGGCGCCTATTTGGAAATCGCCTCCGGTATTCTCTGGCTGCTTCCGCAGAGTTCCCATTTGCAACTCCATAGCAAAAATGGATGTCAGCCTGCTCTTCATTTGTAAATTGGAACGGCATTTTAATTATTAACAAAGACAAACTGCGGCGCTGCTACGTTCATCTACTGGATGACAGATTATTGTATTATTAACTGTCAATAAGATTTTCTTTTCCATGGCACACTTATCTTCACCAGTACGGCGATGCAGAAAGGACATTAGTATTTTGCCGATGGATTTTGTAGTCAAAGGAAATAAGACAATTTTTAAATAACATTTTATGGGCGGAAGAATCATGTTTTACTCGTCGTGGTATAATTTAGAATTCTACAAATTTAGAATTATAAAAATTATTAAGAAATAATACAGATTTGATAAAAATGTTAAAATGATAATAAAGTAATGTACCTCAAACCAAGTGCCAGTTTATTTTTAAAATTGTTTCCATAAAATTAAAAATAAAATAGCTGAATCCGAAAAGTGTTCCATAATTAATTTCTGTTATTTGCGATATTTGTCAATAATCTTAGAAAACACATTTTTAGGCAAAAAAGGCTGAGATGGAAACGAAATAATTTATTTACTACACAACCGTGGCAGATACAAAAAAATGTCAAGATACACTTTTTGTAGAGAATTGAAAGAACTTTACGAAAAAAAAATTTACGTTGATGTGAGACAGGTCCGTACTAATTACTTTTTAAATTTAGTGATAGTGAAAACCCATAACTCCACCACTGGTTATTTCAGGACCTTCATATTATCACTAAATATCGTAGTCAAAAAGGTGGTACTACACATCAAATTTGGTTTAAATATCTCCACTGGTTCGGACAGTGTAAAAACTACTTCATATTTTTTCTAACACTTCAACGCCCTGTATCTCGGAAACTAAGCTTTCCCCGATATATGTTGATATAAAATTTTCATTTTAGATTATCTTTTTCTATCTAATGTTAAAGTCCTACCACATAAAAGTGAACCACCCTGTATACCGAGACGTTGGCAATGAAGTAATACAGGGTGAGTCACATCTAAAGGCAGAGCCGAAAACACAAGGTAGAACTCGCTAAAATAAGCACATATGCTTAATAAACATTAGCCCAAAAAAGCTTGGTTCTCCATATACAGCGTGTTGAAAATTTTCCAAAAATAACATATTTTTTTAATTTCTTTCGAACCCATTTAGGAATTCCAACCAAATTTGGTGCACATTATACACTGGACGGTTGCCATTTTGTGGAATAATTTGACCCCGTTCCGATCACCAGCGGCGTAGGTACAAATAGTTACTGTAAATAATTGTAGAAAAAAAGTAGTACGGCCCTGTGCAAAACCAAAAATTTTGCCTTTTTTGGATAGCCCATTTAATTTGGAACAAAAAGTGCCTCTTGGTATTTTTTTTATTTCTGGTACAGTTTCTTCGTAATTTCGGATTTTTTAAACTAGTGTTAAGGTGATTATGCTGGCATTTAAAATAAAATTATTTGTATCTACGCCGCTGCTCATCTGAACAGGGCCAAATTATTGCACAAAATGACAACCCATAATATGTATAAAATAATTCCTAAACGGGCTAGAAAAAAATTAAAAATATTTGGAAAAGTTTCAACACCCTGTATATGGAGAACCAAGCGTTTTTGAGCTAATGTTTATTAAGCATATGTGCTTATTTTAGCCAATTCTACTTTGTGTTTTCGGCTCTGCCTTTAGATGTGACTCACCCTGTATAATTTCCATTTGGTTTTAACCCTAACTCCTACCAATTCTCAACACATTCAAGATTAAGGGTTACTAAAATTTTTACCAGTTACTACGTTCAATGTAAATTTCAATAAAAACTGTAATTTCTAAAATTCTTTTGCACTCTCTATGAGTGTAAAACATATTCAAAATATCTTCGTTAGAATAGTTAATTTGAGCCATTCTTGTCAATAGTTAATATTTTTTAGTTTGGAACACAATAAATGACAATCACAAATGAAAAATCCATGGCCGCCTATTAGAAAAGGTCCGTTGTTTCTTGATATGGAGCAGCAAAAATACGTATTTTGCGTAATAACGAAGCAACCGCTTCATTTAGACATATAGTATGAGTTCCATTTGAAAAAAATTAGATTTTTCAATTTTTCGATGTTGATATTGGGATTTTTTTCCCGATCACCCTGTACAATATTTTGAAATGGCATACAGACCACTTAATAAAGTTGACTTTCGCCTACGACAGTCCAAAATTTCAGTTTTCCAGATTCATAAATTTCAAAGTTATCATCACTATGGTCGATAGCTGCAACACTCAAAAAAATCAAAAAATTGCGAATATCTCCAAAAGGGTTAGGAATAGTGTACACATTATATTCAGAAAAAAAGTTTGTTTTATTTGAAATAACAAAGTTGCTATCGACTTCAGGCATAACCGGAAGATATCGGAAGTTGGAAATATTTTAGAAATAAAGTTTACAACCTGTTATATAAGTAACCAAAATTTCAAATCAAAATTCGCACTCCTTCCCCGTAAACTTCTAATGAACCACTTACGTGAATCACCCTGTATATACCTACTTACCAATATTTATTCCATTTTTTCGAAATATTTGAAAATTGCCCATAATTTCATATGAACCACGATATTGACATCTATCTTCCAACTGACAGATTAATAACGAAAAGTGGATTAAAAAAGAATTATAGAGATCATATTACTAATCCTTTTCTTTTCGCATTGATAAGGTAATAATATATAGGTGAAAAGTGAAATTTGCTATATCATTTTTCAGGTAAAAATCCAATAAACTCTCTGGAATTACCATTTTCGGCACACCCTAATTTAAAGATTTTTGCATGGGGTGACTGACTACCTTTACACCAAGATGACTCATACTATGCAATCGTTCGGCCAAATTCAACCCCAACCCCTATAACCCCTATAATTCGAGGGCTTGAGGGCTTGGGGCATTAAATATATTTTATTACATTTTTTGCGACCATCCAAAAATAAAAGATGACATACCTACCTAACATAGCCATTGCCAAAAATATCAGCTTTATGAGTGTCGGTGATGGGCATTTTTGAAAGATGACGTGAATCTATTTGTATTTTTTTATATGATTTTTTCTACTAGGTACCGTATCGTTTCGCTGATGACCCTTCCCACTTTATGGATTTGTATATGGATCAATAATTAAGTATTATTGTAACCAACATTTTATGTTGTTTAATGCGTTTTTTCGGAAGATCCTTAATTCCAAAGAAACTGTCTCATTGGTAGTACTGATACTATTACAAATAGCGAAAAAATTACTATTTCCCAGTTTTGCAGCTGACAAACACTTTCGAGACACCTTGTATAGACACGTGAATATGAGAAACACAAGATGGCATTACTAATCGTATGTTTTAGTAATTAGTAATCTTTATCCAAAGTTAAGGTATACATTCTAAAAAATGACTCAATTATCAGGGAGATAAGTAAATACCATTTTATCATTAAGTAAATGTGTTAATAATTACTGGATGACAGATAAAAGTGAAGTAATTAGTGCGATGTAGTAACTGTTGTGGAAATCTCATTATCTAATATTTCCATTGATAATTTTATTCAAAAAATTAAACCGAGTGCAAGTTGGATCACAGCATTCAGTGAAATATGTATACCTATGTAAATAGGAACAATATCTGCCAATTTTGATAATTCACTGGTGTCAAAGTAACAAGTCGCCATCTATTTTTGGATCAAATATTACCACAATCATTAATTTCTCATTGTGTTTTAGCCAATATACTATACAGGCTAGGTACTTCACAACCAATTTACTGTAAAATTTGACCACTACTGTTTTTCTTTTAGTATATTTTAGTGGGAAATAAAAACCTACATTACCTATTTTGTTACTCCCTGTATAAGTACTCATGATCACAGATAACTGTTATCTGTCATTCCGTGAAAAAATATCTATAAACTAATTATAGTTGTAGGATTATATGTTTACCTCAAAAATAAAGAAAATAGTGCTCATTTAAATTGGACCACCCTGTACCTAATAAATAAGGTAAAACTTTGTTTAAAAATATAGCACTTGTAAAGCATTTATGCCACAAAATATGGTTAATTTCTATGGGTTCACTCAGTGGTGTATTCCTGGGGGCAAAGGGGGTAATTGCCCCCCCCCCCCCCCAGAGCTGTCGAGATAAACGAGATTTGTAATATCAAAATTAATAATACCAAAAATTATATACTCCTGGCCTAATCTGAAAATGCAGTGAACATCAAACATCTACAATTTGTTATTTGTTTCATCTTATCTTCTCGAAATTAAAACCTGTGCAGTAGATTTGATAACGCGCCGTTCGTATATTATGCACATACTCCGTCGATCGCAGCGCGTAACCGTAAATTAGGCAAAACAACCTACTAAACATATTTTGCACAATTACAGACAGTGTACCAGAAAGAACAAAGAACATTTTAAAAAACTGAAAATTTTAAAAATTTATATTAGAAACAATATTAGCGAAAACCGACTGAATGGGTTAACACTCCTTTATGTGTACTGAAATACCCATATCTCCAGAGGAGATATTTGACGAGCTCAAGACCAAAAAAAGGATACTTGATTTTGTGATATAGATTTTACTGGTTCGAAGAAGAATTGGTAATAACTTAAAAAATTAAAAAGAAAAATGGAAATTATGACGAAAAGTTCATATGAACATAGGTCCGCAGATGTTTGGTTTGCGAGATGCAGGGTGTTTTATTTTCGATTATTTTCGATTTTTTTAAGTAACTTTTTTGAGACGACAAAATTTTCTTGCAAAAAAACAACAACAAGTTAATTAAACTGTCAAAAAATAAATGTGCTTGTTTATTTAAATTTTATTTTGAATTTAATTGCATGCGAGTGTCGATATGCACCTGCATCGATGCAGAAATTTGAAAATTTCTCGAAAACGGTCACCTTTGGCGTTATTCACCAAGTATACCTTTTTTGCTTAGAAAACGTGTGGAAAGAGGATACATTCAACAAAATGTCGTAAAAGTTTATTGTTAATTAAATTAAATAATGATAGCGGATTGAACCAAAAATAATATCAAATTATGACTTCTCTTCCCAAAAAAACCCCGGCTAAAAAATTTTGCAAGAAAATGTTGTCGTCCCAAAAAATTACTTAAAAAAAATCGAAAATAAAATTTCAATTTCAACACCCTGCATCTCGAAACCAAACATCTGCGGACCCATGTTCATATGAACTTTTCGTCATATTGTCCATTTTTCTTTTTAATTTTTCAAGTTGGTGCATTTATTGCTGGACACCCTGTATTTATTTATTTTAGAAAATTTGTTTATTTATAACTGATTGCCCCCTCCCCCCCGCCCCAGACGTTAATCCTGGATACGTCACTGGGCTCACTAGTCATCGAACTGATGACACCTGGTGATTTTCGTGGAAAGTAGTTTTGATATCGTTTTCATCTTTACACTTCTCCATATCCTTCGCCCACGCGCCACCGCCGAAAACCACCGTTGGACCGGCGTCGCGGCGGCGTCGGGTCGCACGTGGACGCCTGGCATCCGTGACGTAGGTAACCCCTCTGACAAGTGCGACATACACTCGGCCTGGCATCCGTGACGTAGGTAACCCCTCTGACAAGTGCGACCAATGACGTCAGAACCTATAGACGGGTTTGTTTTGATAAACGCTTGACGCCCAGAACTAATCACAATCTAAGCGCTCCATTAAATTATTCCGAAAATGTCGCGAGATTGTCAGAAATTGCCCCTTTTTGTCGAGCCGTAGCGAACTTATTTCGACTTTGGGCTCGGAGGCTGGCGTCGTTAGACCATCCCCCAAGTCTTCAGGTGAGGTTCCGATGCTTCCGGCACCCCCAAACAAGAAAAAACATGCGATATCTAAGTGTGATTCTGGAGGAACTATAACCAGGAATCACCGGGTGTATAGTTGGTTGATGGTTGACTTTCTGTCTTTGTTTGTAGCATGTTGTTAGAGTAGTATGGATATATTTAATCTTGGCGTCAAAATAAAGGGCATTTTAACAATGGGGCACCACGTCTATAGGTTTTGACGTCATTGAGTGCGACATACACTCGGCCGGGCGTCGGCGTGCTGGCCAACGGCCAGACACCACTGTTTACAAGCCCGCTCCTCCGATTGATCGTATTCGATGTATTTTACATTAGTAGGCCGGCCAATCCCCGGAGATGCTGATAAGATGCAAGGATGCAAGACATTCGAATTAATAACTATGTCTAGAGATAGAAGCTGACAGCAAAACTTGAGCAAGTGAAACAACAAATAAATCGGCCCAACCACAGTAGATATACTAAGGGAGTTCCCGGCCACTTGCCCCATGTAATCACCATAAGACCAGAAATCCCTGCTTTGGCTACGTCACACCCGAGGCCAAGGCCTACTATAAAGACAGGCCCTGGCGCACAAAAATCACGTGACCATCTTAGTCGGACGTTACATGTTATTTGTCACATAACTGAAAGCGGCAGCTTGGGTTTTGAGAAGTTTTCAATGTTTAAAGTGTTTTTAAACGTCTTAGTGTATATTTTAGAAACAAGTTTGTGTCTAGTGCGCGTGTGTCCTGGCGGAGGGGAACCGCCCAGGTGTTATTATGGCCTCTGGGTGACTGGGTGGGAGTCGGGCCGTCCAAGAGTATTGGCACAGAATATTTCCCTATTCTGTGGTATTGGTGCCGCTCGCACCGTCGCGACGCGTGAGCGCTGTAAGGGGAATTCTCCTCCAAACCACAGAATAGGGAACCCGGAATGGACTATTATGGACATGGGACAGTATTAGTATTGGACAGTGACAGTGACAGTGGAGCCTGAGACACGAGGGGTGAACTGCTTACAGGAGATCCGCGAGTTCAGACGGTCCGGGTGGCTGGAAGCCGTTCCCGTTGACCACGTTCGGGTTTGTGTATTTATTGTATTCACCATTCACATTGTGCGAAATAAATCAGTGTTGTAACATACTCGAGGATTTTCGTTGTCGACCTACGCCCTGATATGGTCTTTTCACGCTGCCGATCAACTGAGACCTCGTCAATATTTACAGTGTACCTACTGAGGTTAGTTTTCATTTTTATTTCGTAAAAAATAACCTAAATACCAAATATTGGGTCTGTTTATATTATAATTATACATATTACAAAAGCCAGGAAGAAAGTGTCGCCATAACAAACATTTGTTTTGTCTCGGGATGAAAATTTGCGTCAAAAATAGATTCGTCAAATCCCAACTGAGATTTAATTTCTAAAAAACCCTTAAGTATGTGTGGCTAACACATTTTCAAGAAAGTGAAACAATAATTAAAGTGGACAAATATGTTGTGGGAGGAAAATACCTATAGAGATGAATAACACCTAACTAAGCTAAAGGAAGGTGATGTCCCAACAATTTTTGAGAATGTGCCAAAATATTGTGAGTGCAGTGCCGTTTAACTCTCAGCCTAAAACAGCAGGCAGGTTGAAAATTTTGAAAAAACAATTAGAGAAAGCTTGGATGCACAAAACCAATAATGTAATAGATGAAAGAAAACTTGCCAAATTGTTACGAAATTTGTTTTTTCTACTTATCTCCAAAAATGCCATTCATTATATAGAACTAAGTTGGTCACGTGACTACGCGATTATGCGTTAGCGCCGTGGCCTGTCTTTATCGTTGGCCTCGCCCGAGGCCACGTGACGTCACGGGGACACGTTTGCCCCCAATTGACCTCTAGATCCCGGGAGAGTTCGAACGCAGGTCTCCATGTTAACCTCCATAAGACCCAAAAGCTGCATTCTGACTGGTACGGCCTGCAAGACTCTCAAAATATGTCATTTCATGACAGGTGCAAAAGCCGCCATTGCCTCCGCTTCATTTGCAATCCGCTGTTCGAAGAGGCAACATCTCGCCCTGATTTTTTGATGGCATCCAGACACAGCTTACCCTAACATGCAGATTTGTCCCGACGTGTTTTAGAATTTTCTGGAAATCTGCGTTTCCAACTCGCTTGCCCCATGTACAATTGCGACGGGAACGTGATTAGACGTTGAATTTTCTATTTGCCAGCAATAAAGTGTATGCTGATGTAAGCTTTATGCAAGTACAGTGGATCCCTCATACATCGATATTCCCAAATATCTTGATAGACGAGCAAAAGGGAGATGAAGTTCCATGCGAAATTCTTAGAAAAATGCTACGGCTGTGGGGAGTTCCTGGAATGCACATCGCCGTTCGAACCCCCTGTATATCATACCTCTGGTAGATTCTAAAACCCCCTGTAAACCCATCTGAAGGAGGCCGTATGGTACCAAATCTTTGGAATGTGATAAGTAAAGAAGGCATGATGCAACAAAATACAATTAAAAAAATAAAATTTTTGTTTTTCAAAAACATATGAATAGTAGTAGCAAGACTATGAGAGTTCTAGGCATATATAATATATATATTAGTATAATTTCTTTTTAATAAACCAAGTTTTCGGTCTACAATTAGGTATGTCACCTTCGTCAGGTCTGAAACTTAATTTTATTATGTTAGATTTTTTATAATTATTAAAAATACAATTCAACTTAACTGAAATTATATAATTTTATCATACGTATTTTGAGAATCTTCGAGGGCTTTGAGAGCTTTCGAATAGTATAAATGTGCAGAAATATTTTAAAAATTCATAATTCTTATTATCAATAGATACTATTAGTAGTAAGACTAAGAGAGTTCTAGGCTAAACTTGTAGAGACTTGTGTGGCCCCCCAGAACTCTCAATCACCAAACCCCTATAAGAGTTCTGGGCCAGACAAATCTCGATAGGTTTGATCATACTATGATTGGCTGAAGAATGGTTATTTCCTGAAATTTGAATATTTTACAGCCGCGATAGTAGCATATAATTGAAACAAATGATACTTAAATTCAGTTTAATATCTTCCCATAATTAATTTTATTGAGTCCAGTTTATGGCATAACAATAAAAACAAATCAATTTTTATTTCATTTTTTAAAGGAAAGTTCACGGCAACGAAAATCAAACAATAGTCGAATAGACAATGAAGAGTCCAAGCCTTGTCTATCATGGATAGACAAGGGTCCAAGATAACAGCATGGCTCTTTCAACAAAATTACACTCCTGGACAAAATTAACGGATCACTTTAATTAATCTAAATATTTACAATAAAAACACAAAATAAAACTAAGTTACATTGAAATGATAATGAACATCTACAAATTAGTTAAACATGAAATTAACATGACCTTAATTTGGGTTAATGTTTGCGTTAAAAATGTGTTTTTGCTGAAAATGCATAAATGAGTCAGCATAACTCCAAACTAAAAAAGAAAAAAAAAGCAAATCAGAATAAATGCATCTTGGTCAACTGGTCAACACAAATACTGTGTAAGCCCTCCTCTACTTCTTATCACTACATTCATGCATCGAGGCATGCTTGATATCAAATGTTCAACAAAAGCTTGTGGAATATTCTCCCATTCTTCAATAGCGACCCGTAGAGTTGGTCTACGATTTCGAATCTCTTTTTTTAGATAGTCCCATAGATGCTCTATCTATAGGATTCATGTCAGGACTGTTAGGTGGCCACTGTAATAAAGGATATTAACATCATTTAGGTAGGCAATAACCTGTCTAGCCACATGGGGACGAGCATTGTCCTGCATGAATGAAAAGTTAGGTCCAACAAACGGAACAAAAGGCATTATATGTTCGACAATAATGTTGTCTAAGTAATATTGGGCATTCATAGACCAACTTTGTATGAGCATCGAAAAAAATTCCCCACCAAACATTTTAGAGCCACCACCAAAAGTTACTTTAGGAGACATATTGCAGCTGGCAAACCTTTCTCCTCGCTTTCGCCAGGCACGCTCACATTCATCTGTAGCTTTAAGGCTAACTCGAGTTTCATCGGAGAACAGAACTTGTTCCAATCGTTGATGGTCCAATTCTGATGTAGTCTTGCAAAATTCAATCTCTGAACTTTGTGTTCTCTGGTAAGCAATGGTTTTTTGGCAGGTCTTCTGTTGATCAATCCTGCTTCATGTAAACGTCTTCTAACCATTCGAGACGATATAGCGATATTTCGAACATCCGCTAATTCATTTTTCAGCAGATTGCTGGTGACTCTCCTGTCTCTGAGAGCACGTCGTCTCAAAAAACTATCATCAGTTTGATTAGTGCAACGTTTTCGCCCTTGCCCTGGTCTTCGATAGTACGTCTCATTATGTAGTCTTACTATTCGGCAGATGCTGGAATGATGGCTTCCTAACAAAGCAGCAACATATCGCATTAAATATCCTTCATTCAGGAGAGTGGATGCTCGCACTGCATCCTCAATTGACAAATTTCTTTCTTGATTTACTTGCAAACCAACTTCCCAACATGCATGTGATAAAAACAATCACAATCTATAGCTTGCTTTTCACAGACGCTTTGCTTTAATCAGCACTTTTTAAGAAAATTTTAACACAGTTTTTGTCTAAAACGAGGTTTAATATGAATTACTGTCAAAACAAGGTTATGTGATGCTATAGTTAACTTAAATGACAACTGCCACTGTAAAGCAAGGTCCATAACTTACTTGTCGCGAAAAAAAATATATAAAAATATAAAAAATATCGAGCAAAATATGAGTGGTGCGTTAATTCTGTCCAGGAGTTTATTCATTGTGGTTTCTTGCATACGAAATACGGTTTGCGCCAAGGCAGTAAAAAATAGTAGTACGATAAAGACTCTAATTAATAACCAGCACGTTGCTATTAGCTTTTTCAATTTGCCCACGCTGACGCTGTGTTTACATCGAGCTAACATCAATTTGTATTGTTTTTTCGGGATTTATTGTCCTACGCTTCATGACCGCTTGCACAGGCTATATGGGAAAAAGACACATCGACACCTCTTCAATCTCAATCAATCCAAGCTTATTTGCGGACAAGAAAAAGTGATCGCACAAAATTCTGACTGATTTGAACTGTTTTAGAAGAAACTATTATACCTGTTATATATCAACTTACAGTTTCACAGTTATTCCTTTCTCGAGTTCAAATATCAGAGCACAATACTTCACTGTTGTTGATTACAGGGGTATCGAAACTTGAATGCCCTGATTAAATGTCAAATCAACCACTTTATTTGAATATGGCGATTGTTATATCGCACTTACAAATAATATATCTAATAAGTTCACATCGATTTTGGGTGAAGGTAGAGGACTTTATCTAATGTAAATGCATTAGTACTTCTACAGAAATATTGATTAAATAAGGTATCATAGCCGAACAATACTCGTTCGGCTATGTTATAAGGTACCCAAGGATATGAGAAAATTTTTGAAGCTTATTTCATTTATTTTAATCTTTTTCTGAGCTTAAAACAGTAAATATGTATAGGTAATGTGTAGGTTTATAGTATAAAATAGGTATAATGTGTAGGTGTAATAGGTAGATATAATAGGTACTTGACTGTTAAAGTAAAGATAACAACAAGTTATTATTTACTGAAAATAACTAAAACACTAGTCCCCCACTAGTAGTCCCTTTCTTATTAAGTCAGAAACTTTTACTTTGTTGTTATTATTGCTCATTGTTTCTATCAAAATATTAACAGCATAATGTGTATCATAATAATATAAATTAATAATTAAATACAGTGTGTCCCAATTTGATACTGGACACCTCAGAAATATATGAAGGGCAAGGAAAACAAATGGTCTCTATTTTTTATTGGTAGTACCACGGGAGAGTACCTCATAGGCGGTGGTATTTGGATGGGGTAATTATTTCATGGCCTGCTATGATTTTTTAAAATAGCAAATTTTCAAGAAACCCCATTAGGGATTTTTTTATGACAAAATGTTAATAAGAAAACTTGTTCAGAATGAAAAACTGAGTACACTCGCAAAATTTCAAAAGGCTAGGACTACTTTGATTTTTAGATTTATCTCCCACTTTTTTCTTACAAAAGTGTCCTTTCTGGACCTTTCAAGTAAAAATTTTATTTTTTCACGATGATCAATTTCCTTAATAATATTTTGACGTGAAAACATGAGAAATGACACATTTCTAAGAAAAAAGTGTGAGAAAAAGGCGAAAAAGCTAAAAATCAAAGTAGGCCTAGACGTTTGAAATTTTGCAGTTCTACTCAGTTTTTGATTCTAAACAAGTTTAACAACATTTTGTCGTAAAAAAATTCCTAATAGAGTTTCCTGAAAATTAGCCATTTTAAAAAATCGTAGCAGGCTATGAAATAATTACCCCATCCAAATACCACCGCCTATGTGATACTCTCCCTTGGGACTGCCAATTCACAATCTACAAATAATACACAAAGGCAAAGGACACTCTTATCATCACATCATACAAAACCCTAAACACTTAGAAGGTTTACTTACCTACCCAAAATAAGTTCATCATGTCATACGTTAGCAAAATATCTATTTAAAATTATTGTTAATACGTTAGTAGGAAGCTCACATTAATTTATCGGAAACAGTAATTATTTTTTAGAAGAAACGAGGGAACATCAATTTCTGAAACAGTAACAGTAACTAGCTTTGATGTGGTCAGTCATTTTACTAATGTTCCTGTCGGCAAATCATTAAATATTATACGCATAAAGTTAGAAAACGATCAGACTTTAGTAGAATGGACAAATTTGAGTCTAAACGCAATATTAGAACTACTTAACAACACTGTGTTAATACCACTTATTTTCAACTAGGGATTTTACTAATGAATTTTAGCAACAGGAATTTGGAATGACATAAAGAGTTCAGTAGATATTATGTTCACCATCCTAATGCTTGGTGGAGATATGTAGATGACATATTTATAATATGGGAACATTGAGTAAATTATTTAAATCCATTATTACATTTTAAACTCACAAGAACATTCCAAATACTTAATAATCTATAATGTACCTTTCCTAGATGTTTCTATACTAAAATCAGATAGTATATAAACTTGTGTTTATAGAAAACTAACACTACTAGATATCTCCATTTTAATTCCAATCATCATATTAGTGTTAAAAAAGGAGTGGTTGAAATTTATATGGCAGGGCTAAAACGATTTGTTCTAAAAACACAAAATTTGAGAAGGAAATTAAACAGATCGGACACGTTCTTAAGAAGAATATAATATGCTATTAAATTTGTTGAGCAAGTTTTTCAGAATTGCGAACAAAACAACAATGCTAATAGAACTAGATAAATAAATCTGGTGGACCTGAGTGGTGGACCGACTAGTAAATTTAATTATTCCTTATATTCCTGAACTCTCAGATAAGTTAAAACGCATAAGCATTTTTAATGTCAGAACAGTATCTAGAACCAAAAATACATTAAGATCGATGATACCATTTAATAAGATACAATGTTAAAAAAATTGCATTTATAAAATGCCTTGTGAGTGTGGAAAGTTCTATGTTGGAGGGAGACCATTTAACGTTCGTTTAAAAGTACAAAAAAATTATATCAGGCAAAATCAAATTTCAAAGACAAAAATATGTGAACATTTTTTAATAATAATCATAGAATTTTGTCGGATATTATGTTCCAACCAATTCTCAAAGAAGTAGGAAATAGGCGACAAATAAATTAATCTGCTTTTATTTTAGGAAATACAGATAACTTGCTGAATGTTCAGCGGAATAATTCAGTAAATTATGATTGCCAATTATTCAAAGAGTAGTAGGTATAAATAATTAAATAGAAATTGAATAGGTTTCGGCTGCGTGCACGTAAATGTTAATAGGGAGGAAGAGGTGTATTTTCGTGCAAATTTTATTTGTAAAAATAGCATGCTATTTAAATATAATTTGCACGAAAATACACCTCTTCCTCTTGATTAAATAGAACATGATTATAATATCAGATAGGTGAATAGATTATTGTTCTGTTCTTATGACAGATTTATTCTCCAAAAATTCAGAAAACTAAAGTTGTTGGGGTTATGTTTGGGGTTATTTTTTCAAAGTTGCGTTCTTATTTATGAACTTTTACAATTATTGAATCTGCACTAACCACTGAAAAAGCGCCAGAGCTTATTTAGCAGTGTTTTTTCCTGACAACAATCAACCAATCATCCAATCACTTACAGAAGTACAAAAATATGCAAGCGCTGTCGTCTGAAAGGCGTGTGACGTTTTATGACATGTTTTTCTCAATATTTACATAAAAATAAATACGTTTTATTTTTAAATTCAAGGGCATTTTTAAAATAGTCTTGTAGAAAACGTAAACGCTATTATCAAAGGCACAATAAAAGGAACTATAAATAATACTAATGTAGATAGGTAACTACTGTAATTTATTTCGTAAACGGTAGGTTTAATGATTCCTTTATAGAAATAACACAAAAACTAGAGCCCGGCAAGTTGGTAACATTATAGGTGTTTATTATTTGTCTGAGATTATAGATAGGTATTTTATGAAATAATGGAATGTATCATTCATTTATATGTATCACTATTGTACAATGAAGTTAAGGGATACATTTCGTTATCTTTTCGCAACTCCTGAAAGAAGTTTACAATAACAAGGTGTCTAAAAATTCACTACACAGGTTTTAAAGGCGTATTTTTCAGTCCAATTTTTTTTTTCGCATTTAAACATTATTAATTGTTGTCCATAGCCAAAAACCGCAAAATTTCGAAATTTTTAAACTGCTGCAACTTTTTTATGTTTATAAATATTGCAAAAAGTTTAACATGAAAATTGTTGCTGCCACCGATTTTTTCTGTCAAAAAATAGCCGAGAAATTTTGAGTGAGCCACTTATATAAGCCACACTGTATACCTCTTCCTACAGACATCGTAAGTTTCCCGATTATTTTGAACAAAGTGACTACAGTTACTCATTAATAATTCCCTTGAAAATTCGAACACATGCATCCGTTCCTTTAGGCGGTTACTTTAAAAATGGCGTAAACCTAACTTTTGTTCGAATATGTCAAATGTCGACATACCTCACACAGATCCTATGATCGAAAAGAAGGACATCTACGTGGGTTGTCGACTGGAAACTTCGTCAACATCAAAATCCTTAACCCCATTGGCATCGATCCTACCCCGTATGTCTCCCCCAACCCCAAAACTTTCTCTCCCCTGGCTGGTGACGTACCGCCGGTCGGCGACGATATGTCTGGCGTCTGGCTTTGGATTGGGGTCTAGCTGGCCATGAATGAAACAACGAAAGGAAGTCGGCGAAAAGTAAATGGAGGCTCTCTTCCATTATAGATTATTCTGTCTAGATTGTCCTACCCTACTTAATATAACTGCTTATAGACCGAGGCGACGAGGTTAAAACAGTTAGGGGAACTAGGAAATGTGTACTTAACTTTTAGAATAAGTCTGAATAAGCATAGAGGGGATCATTATATCTGAGAAGACGAACTGAGAGTTTACTGTCTATATGTCCTGGAGTAGTTAGTAATAGCGAGTATATACGTTTATTATCATTAAGATGCAAATATTGCCATCATCTCTACTGCTTTCCTCAAAACCTTTGTATCTTCTGCGCAATGACAGTGGCTTCCATTGTTGTTGTCCTTTGTCAAAAAATTCATAAGGAGAGTAACGATGTACAGGGTGTCCCAAACACGACGGGCCAGGGTTATTATAGGCAAACAAAAAGAGCCAGTAGAAATTTGACTTGTGGGTTTCTTGTAGGACCAATCAAGCTTGCTTTTAGGCCAAAAAAAATAGTTTTTAGGAAATTGGGAAATATAGGTTATGACCATATACCTGTTTCTCTTTATATTTAGAAAGAGCAAGTTTTTCTGATACACTTTCGTAAATATATTTTTCTGATATATTGTTTCATTAAAAAGTTATATGCGTATGTTATTTGTAAAAATATGAAAAAGATGTCATAGTATTTTTTCTAATCTAATGGTGTTAAATCTGGCGACTTTCCTGGCTATTTGATGGGGCCATTTATTATTCCAATCCATTTATTTCTAAACTCATCATTTAGAAATTCTTTTACAATGCATTTTCTACCCGCAAAGGCAAATCAATTAGAAGAATAGTTAGAAACAATGATGCGACAGTCCAAGTGTTACAATATGTTGAAGATTACCGGAGAAACTCAATTAGACAAGCTAGTAGAGAATTAAAATTGAAAAATTCGTCCATACAACGAATTATGAAAGAAAACAAATATCATGACTTTAAATTAGATTACCTAGAAGATTTGTGATAGGCAAATATAAAAAAAAGGCTTGATTATATTGCAGAAATCATGGTGGTGACCGAGATTGTTGACAAGCTTATTTTCAGAGATATACTTTAGACAGACGAAAGTCGTTTTTTTAGTAATGGCTTACCTAACCCTAAAAACGAACATTATTGGTCCACTGAAAATCCCCATATTGTCAATCCAATTCGGAATCAGGGACACTTAGGCATTAATGTATGGTGTGGCATAATTCTTGTCTACCAATTTCTTGTCTACCAATTTCAGTCAACATGATCATCATTTAGTTGGGCCATATTTTTACGAAGGAGTTTTAACGGGAACAACATTCTCGTACCTCCAATTTTTGCATACTTACTTGGGAATTAATTTCTTGTTTATTATCCTCCAAATTGTTTTGGAAAGCACTAGCTGATCTAATAATATAATAAGTAATAAGTACAGAGTGAGCCTGAGCCATACTGAAGCAGTAAAAATATATTCTACCAACGCGTTATTTCAAATTATTCAATTTTTTTATTATGGCCTTCACTCAACGACAAAACTGAGCTTGCAGATTAAAAATCATAATCTCCACGACTTAATAACACTTAAACGGGAAGTCACCATGGGACATGCAAATTTCTGCACTACTACCTACCTATTTATCTTCTATTAGAGTAGCAGAGATCTGTACCTAACTGTTGCAGAGATATTTTATCCGTCCTCTTATTAATTTATATTAGTAAATTTCTTACGTCGATTCAAGGGTATACCATTACCGACAGGAAATGCGTAATAAATTGTCAGATTGACGTTTATAGCTCTCTATTGGGAAAATTGGACAATAACATTCGCATTAACGACTGTGACGTTAGATACTGTTTTATTTTCAGTGCAAGTTGAAAGTTGAATTCTCGGAAAGCTATCTGACTGTCACTGCCTTAATTGGGAAATACTTGTGTCAATCGAGTTGCTGTCCTTTTTGCATTATACCACAATAATAGAAACTTAACTATGGCATACTAGGTATATGAAGGCTATATTTTCTGTTTTCTCACAATAGGCATCGTAAAACTGCGGATAGCGTCTGTATAATGTATATCAGGAACGGTGGAACGGTAGATAATAGCGTGTACGTTTTCTACAAGACTATTTTAAAAATACCCTTGGATTTAAAAATACGCATTTATTTTTCTGCAAATATTGAGAAAAACACAGATTAAATCTATGACAGCGCTGGCATATTTTTGAATTTGTGTCTCAAACGCCTAATCTTAATAAGTGATTATTCGATTGGTTGATTTCGATTTCATACCGTACCTTAGGGACAATAAGAAAGTATACTCCTTATCCATTCTGTATAAATGTACAAATTATCTTTAACTGCGAACGAATACTTTAGTTTTATTACTCACCAAACATTGGACAATATTGCTATTATACTTAGAAACTAGAGATTCATGGCTTGACTTGATATTCAAGCTACTTGACTTGTCTTGAAATCAAGTCAAGTTCAAGTCAAGTAGTAAGTAATTTTCCAATATCAAGTCAAGTCAAGTATTTATTTCTCAAGTAATTGAAAAATCAAGTTTTTCTTGAAGCTACTTGATTACTTGATTTTTTATCAATTTCAAATTTTATTATCAGTTAGGACCAGTTAGGTAAATAATAATAATAAACCTTTGCATTGTACACTTTTTTGCAAAACTAGGAAAGAACAAAAATAAACTAATATTTTAAGTCCGTACCAAAACTATGTGTATAGTCAACAAAAACTTCTATTTGGGTGTCTGTGTCTGTGTAACATAGACAACAAAAACTTCTATTTGTTTCACTTTAACACCGTTCAAAGCACTTTTTTTCTTAATATATAAACATTTTTCTCGGAAACTTGGTTCTTATTTTGTGTGTTAATAATAAATAAACATGTTCACAAGTAAAAGTAAATTTTATTTTATTGCCAATTTTAGAGATTCATGGCTTGACTTGATATCAAGCTACTTGACTTGACTTGAAATCAAGTCAAGTTCAAGTCAGATAGTAATTTTCAAATATCAAGTCAAGTCAAATATTTAATTTGTCAAAAGCTTGATTTTCAAGTCAAGTCAAGTAATTTGTTAAAATGTCAAGCTACTTGACTTGATGAAACCCTATTAGAAACATTTTTAGTCCCACTGGGTCACGCTCGCATGCTAGTGCACCTGCTGATAGCGGGGCGGTCAACAACATTTCGGAATCCAGCGCATCGCGCATCATTCTCTTCAGTCTTCCACCGGCCACCAAGAAGAAAGTGTGTCACAAAAAAGCTCACACAATTACCGAAACCATTCGGTTCTCGCGGATTTCGAAGGCGAATAACAATTGTAATGTTACTTGTTAATCTTGTTATTGCTAGACAATAAAAGTTGTTTGCTGAAATCTCCGTTGGGTGTGTAGCTGCGAATGAAATTAAAAACAGCCACGATTCTGTCATACAAAATCTATGCAGCCAAGAATGTAAGCTTCTGTACTAGGTGAGTCTTGATATTAATATTCTTTATGCGGGATGATAGGACTACAGACGAACACCCATATTTAAAATAACTAACGCGCCGCTGCTATATCCCATGGGAGGTGTGGAAATGTGCAAATTTTTACAGATTTTCAAGGAATTATCCGGCGGTATGGCAACGCTGTAGTAGTAAGCCGTAAGCCATCGCTTCAATAATGAAGAGATCTTGCGCTCAGTGGCTCTCAAACTCGAGGAAGCTTCAAAGACTTGTTCATAATAATATTTAATGGAATTAATTTATGTTATGCAAGGTTACTTCATTAATGGTTAAAACATTCGACGACTTGACAGGGAAAGGGGAGGGGTGGAAGAAGCAAGGGGAAGAAAGCAGGCCGAATTTAAGTTGGTATCATTTACACGTGAATTGGCGAGTTAATAACTACCTAAACATTTGGCTCTTCCAGCCATAGGCGCACACATACTTGTTTGGCATTTTCTTTGTTTATGGCGTATATTTATGTTGTTTTGGCTGTTTTCGGTTATTTCTTCATTTTAACGGAACTTTGTGGTGCATCGCGGCTTTGTTTTATGTTCGTGTTTTTACTTTGTTTTCAGTTTTCAATACCGGTTTTTTCCCTTTTGATACGCCACTGGTATCAAGCTTGATGTTATAGTTCTATAGTCACTGATGTTATGTAGGTATCCGTAAGTACTTAACCTTATTTAATCAATATTTCTGATTTCTGTGAAAGTTCCATTGCATTTACATTAGATAAAATCCTTTACCTTCACCCAGAATTAATGTAAATATTTGTGAAAAAACACAATTAGTATTTAAAAATGGCCACTTAACCTATAGATCCTCCTAGCCATTTTATAGCTGCTCCAAAGGAGCTTACATTTATTTCGGCCAGAATTTTATTTAAAGCGACTCCATGATTGAAAGTTGTTTTAGATCTATCGATTTGTACTTAAACATTTCCTCTTATAGAGCAAACGTCACTAAAAAATATAATAAAACTTAGGTATACGTGGTGATTTTAGATTTGCAAAGTAGTTGGAAAGAATTTTCAAAAAGGCTTATTTGTTTATTTTAAAACCGAGACAAAAAATATATAATTAAATAATAAATTAAATGCTTATTCGATTTTCTCTCAAGAGTTTGTATTTTATCCAACAATTAATATATCATCACTTGATCAAATCAATTAATACTAGGTGTATGGTGTGATTTTCAAATCGGTTATACTAAATTGCAAAACAATCTAAAAATTTGCGACAAATCAACACTTGACCCTTTGGAAAAGTTAGATATGATAATATTTTAAATATTTATTAAAAATATCTACTTATTCCATATGAAATCTAAAACGCAACCTTTTTTTCAAATCATTATAATATATTAGGTAACTTTGGCGAATTTCAAGCTTCTCTTCTCATTCTCATGTTAAATAGTTTGCAATCTTATAAGTATCAATAACCATTTTTTCAATCCACCCTCTTTCAAGAATGTTGCTTTTCTCATCTTTCTAAATTTATTGAAATAAAAATTGTTGCCAATTTTTTTTAATTATAAGAGGTGATATTTCCAAAATTTTAATTTGTCAATTTTAACGGTATTGTTAAATTTTTTTTTTTGATTATTGGGCACTTAATTACTTATTACAAGAAATTAGTTCAGCATTTGTCCATAATACTATAACACAAAATGAACTGTTTTAGGTATACTGAAAAAAGCAAACATATGTTTTCATTAAAAATAGGCTTTTTCTTAAAACCACTCGTGGAATTATTTATTTTTAAAATTAGAAAGTTCACTGAGAGGTTCGGGTTTGGGTATTATTAAAACAGTCAGCTATTGTTACGTATGGGCAACCATTACCATAAATTCGTAATATACTTTGTCACAAAATGGAGCTTCAGATCACAAACACATATTTTATTGGAGGCTGCATTAAATACACAGGGTGAATTTCTAAACAGAATTTGCTGAAGTTATTATGGTAAGACCGAAAAGCTCCGTATAGCTACGTAGCACAGGCCTAAACCTACCTAGAATAATTAAAATAAAATTGATAGTAAAAAAACATTTTTAAAAACAAGCTTTTATTTAAATGCTCTGAAAAGAAGAAAATAAACTTTATAATAAATGAAACCAAGGCAAACTCATAATTTTGTTACATTATACAACTGTATATGATATAAAAGCTTGTCGCGAGATTTTCGTGCGTAAATTTCTTTTATATAAAAATACATTTTCTATTTAAAATTACTTTCAAGATATATACTATATATACTTATATTCTCGCGACAAGCTTTTATATCATATACAGTTGTATAATGTAACAAAATTATGGGTTTGCCTTGGTTTGATTTATTATAAAGTTTATTTTCTTCTTTTCAGAGCATTTAAATAAAAGCTTGTTTTTAAAAATATTTTTTACTATTAATTTTATTTTCAACTTTTTAGTTCTACTCTTCAAGCCCTTTCATTTAATGCCCATATTAAGGGAAAACAAAATGTAATCCGCCGTGTTGGAGCGGCGGCCATATTGAATTTAGTGTGATGTCACAAACTTTGTCGTTTTCTACTCTTCAAGCTTTTTCTATTGATACCCATATTAAGGGGGTTGACAAAAAATACATTATCCGCCATCTTAGAGGGGCGGCCATATTGAATTTAGTGTGATGTCACTAACTTTATCGTTTTCTACTCTTCAAGCCCTTTCATTTGATACCCATATTAAGGGAGTTTACAAAAAATACATTATCCGCCATCTTGGAGCGGCGGCCATATTGAATTTAGTGTGATGTCACTAACTGTATTGTTTTCTATTCTTCAAGCCCTTTTATTTGATACCCTTATTAAGGGGGTTGACAAAAAATACCTACATCATCCGCCATTTTGTGGCGACGGCCATTTTGAAAGTATTACAATATTGAGTATTGTATATTGTATTGTCACCGGAACTAAAGGTGTATGCAAAATTTCAGCTCAATCGGATGTCAGGAAGTGGTTCTAATGCAGCTTGCAAGATTTGACCTAAACATACATACAAACAATCATACATAGGTACATTGCAAGTTAAATAAAAGCTTGTAAAAAAGTTTGTTATCAAAGTTTTGTAGTGCCTAGGCATAGCAAAATTTGTAACACATTTTCATTTCTCACAGTCTACCATAAATTTTAGGATTTTGATCTAGGCTGAAAAATCAGCAACTTAAATAAAGATAAACATACATTGTAGTAACATCTATACACCCAAAACAAACATTATGATGTCTGCTTAATGTGTACCCCTCTAAAAAAGTTGGCACCTATTGCCGAAATACGCAGTTTCAAATAAATTTGAGCGAAATTTAAAGAAAAATAAAACAGACCATGTAATCATCAGTAAGCTGTATCTAAAAACAACAAGGTAATGAACTCAACAGTTTTTCTATTAGTTTTGGCGGTAGAAAAGCGCGTAGACTCAAAAACCTACATAACTTTATTATCCCTCAAATAATAAAAGTTACAGTCACCGGCAGATGTTCGCAGACATAAATTATTATTAAATGACAATTTTTCAAAAAGTGGCGGCGTTAAAACTCTAGATAGAAAATAATATGTTTGGCATGATTCCTGGATGCATAATGCGTGTAGTTTTTTACTACTGTGTGCTACTATGTAAAAGTTACAAGCCACAACAGGACAGTAACTTTGGGAAGATTTTAATGATGGGACTATTTCTGAAATACAAGTTGTACTGGAACTCGACCAAATAACTTAACAAAAGTGTGCGCGAGCCAGACGACTAGAACATTTTGGGAAACATTTAGGTAGGTATATGACATTTTGGACCTTTAATTTAGGCGTATGAATATTAAAAAAATATGCAACAAAAATAAAAGTTGCCCGAGAATGATATGACTAGGGTAAGCTGTGCCTCGAGTATCAAGTTAGTGTTTTCATCATGGCTGCCTGTTTAAAAATCTCATTCTATATTTTTGTAGTATGTATTTTTTTTATCTTTAGACCCCTATTTTTCCGTCACTGTCGCAGCCGTTAAAAAACATTATGTAAACGCGCGAAAATAATCTATAAATAGAAACGATTTATATGAGGGCATAACGACTGATGACATTTTTATTTGCACAATTGAAATGCTAATGCTAATGACGGGAAATATGGAATCAGACAATCGGCCGATGGCAATTATTTGATATTCTACTCTTTTGCATCAAAAATTAATATTAGATTATACCTAACGTTGCTTTTTGTGAAAATTGCAGGTAAGAGAATGCATAATATGTACAAGTCTCCGACCAATAATAAAATAATGCATAGGTACAGGGTGATCCATCAACCTACAGTAATTTCTGAGGTTAGAAAAAAGGAAATGTTTATAAACTACATCAAGCAGCTTCTGCCAGTCAAACAATTTGACATTTTCTAAGATTAATCCTAACACACCAACTTTCAAAATTTAATGTCTTGCAGTTCTTAGGACTTGATATCAAGTTGGGATATAAGTATTTTAATTTAGTTTTGATCTTTTATAAAAAAAAATCAAAATATTTATGTGACTCTGGTAGTCTATCTAGATGGATAGTGGTTGTACCACGAATCTAGATCCCTGCGTCACAATGTAATTTCCATTGTCGACCATTGTGACGCAGGGATAATTATTCGAGATATCCACTATAATTAAACTGATTGAAAGATAACTTATTCAAGTGTCATGACAACAGAAACAATAGTCCAGCCACCTGTCACATATTATTGTACCCTGTGTTCTGTCTAATTATTATCTGTAGGTACTAACTTATCTTTGAATAACTGGCAATAATATGTTACTGAATTCCACTGAACATTCAGCAACACAGGTGTCCTTATTTCCTAAAATAAATGCAGATTCCTTATAATTTTGCGCCAATTTGCTACTTCTTTTTTGAGAATTTGTTGGGTGATTCACTCTTCAGTCAACGCTACAAGTCTTCCCAACAGAACTTTCCACATTCACAAGCAATTTTATGAATGCATTTTTTTATCTTTACCTCATTAAATAGTTTCGTTTTAACTAGCATGGATTTTAATGTATTTTTGGTTTTAAATACTGTTATGACATTAAAAAGATTGCCTATGCGTTTTAGCTTATCTGATAGTCCAGGAAAATAAGGAATAATTAAATTTTCTGGTCGGTCCGCCAGATTTACTTCTCTTATTCTATTCTATTAGCATTGTTATTTTGTTGGCAATCCTGAAAAAATTACAATAAATTCAGTATGACAACTATTCCTCTTACATGTTTTATATGTTTCATTTCCTCAACAAATTTTGTGTTATTGGAACAAATCGTTTATTCAATGGCCATACAGACTTTTAGCGTTCACTCAACGCTTTTAGTTACAATGGAGATATCTATTAGTATGTGTTAGTTTTCTATAGACACTTGGACACTAGTTTCTATACTATCTGATTTTAGTATAGAAAAATCTAAGAAAGTTAATTGATTATTAATTTCTATTTCTAGGGTAAACTTAATAGAAGGTTCTTGTGAGTTTTTAAAATTAATAATAATAATGAATTTAAATCATCTACTCCCTGTGCCCCATAATATATAATAAATGTCATCTATACATCTCCACCCAACATTAGGTTGGTGAACATATTTAGTCAACTTATTTTCTTCAAAATCTTCCATGAATAAATTGCTTATGATATGATTGGTGATAAAGGAAACCTCATGGCGGTTCCAAATTCCTGCTGGTAACATTCATATCCTAGTTAAAAATATTTTCTAATATTTCTCCTTTGGAATGCGGCGTGAAAATATATTTAGGAAAACATCTAATATTTCTTGCGCATGTGCCCAAATCAATTTTATGTGATCTTTGATAAACCTTTCTCTAAATAGACACTAGAAAAAGGTAGAGATGGGTTGGACAAAATGATCCAGGACAGGACAAATACTTACTTATGGGATATTATTTAGAAACACAACAAAACAAAATTAGGCACCTACCACAACTTTGTGATATAAAATCGAGCTTCATTGTGAGTGTCACATGAAATTTCATCGTTGGTTGACGGTTGCATTCAATCGGGCCGATGGCGGCAAACGATGAGATCCAAGTGCCACGGACAAGTGAAGCTACTAGAGTTATATATACGGTGGTTTCACATTACCTAGGTATTTAATGTAGGTACGTTTTTTGGCTATTACCTTCAGTAGATACACCTCACGTTTTGTACTTTGGTCAGGAAATTTCCTAACACACAAGATCAAGGACAGCGTTTTTGGCTACGTCCCTTGCCAAAAATGATTAGCCCGTGTCGAAAGATTATAAAATCGCGGTTTTTGGACTTTTGCAATTCCCGAAGCGACGCCTTCTCCGAATTTATTATTAGATGAATCACGTGAAAACCCGGCACGAGAAACATGATAGTAACTGCCCACTTCGCTCACTGTCATGTTGTTTTTTTTATTTATGCGCTCGCGCTGCACAGGTATTATTTACGAAACTGTTCTACAGACAGTAGTGTCAGGAAGACCTTGTAAAAGCAGGGTATGCATTAAAAATCTTTGTAATTTTTTTGATTTTGAGAGAACTTCAACATCTGAATGGTGATGTTCACAAAAATATAGGCGCTATAAAAAGCTGTAAGTAGTCACGAAATTAAATCTGAGAAACAAAAAGACAAACAATGAACTGCTGCCCTTTGTGCATGTTACCACAGTAGAAACTAAACTGCCGCAAAATTTTAATAAAATAAATAAAAGATATATAAAACAATTTGACGTTTTGTCATTGTCATGCCATTTTTATAAATTTAAAAATACTGCATTGCGTATACCTACCAAATATTACTTTATAAGGTAAACATTACCTACTTTATAAAGTAAACAGTAAATAGTAAACAATAACACTTTATTTGGTGACATGTTGGGAAACCAAAGTTCTGTCTAGAAGCCAGACGTTCGTTTTACCCAATATTTACTATCTTCTATTTACTAATTCACGTAATAGAAACACGACAAAATAGTTTTTTTTTATACTACACACCTCCACAGGTTTAAAAATTTTAATACTTTTGGGCTCTTTGCCAAAAATCTCTGGGCGATAATTTATGCCTTGCCATAGCCCATTGCCAAAATTCATAGAAAATGATAATATCGTTCATGTGCGGTTTAACAGAAAAATATCACCTACACTTTTTTATACAGGGTGAGTCAGAATGTATAGTAAATGCTTTAAAGGGGTGTTCGGCAAGTGGTTTTAAGGGGGGTCTTTCATATAAAATTTTTCGGTTTGGGCTTTCCTTGCCAAGTTATTCGGGTCTACAGGGTGACCCAAATTTGTTTTATTTAAATCTCAATAACGGCGCTACTTAAAAATTTGGTTTGTGTTATCTACTTACTGGAAGACGCCTTAGGGTAGTTTATTCTTTTACCCTAAAAAAGGGTAAAAAGTAAGAACCCCTATTAATTTTTTTGCTCGAACTTTTTTGTGGGTCATTTTTACGTATAACAAAAATATGATTTGTTTAGCCCCTTTATTTAGGAAACTTTTCCCTTTACATTTTTTCTCGAAACAATATTTTTCCTACAAAAAAATATTTCATGCCAAATACCATTCCGCTAACTGCTCCAGAAAATCAAGTAAAAATTCATCGTAGGAGGGCGTCAAACAATTTAATTATTTATTTTATTGAACATTAAAAACAATAAAAATATCAAATAACAAAAATTCAGCATCAGGATAAAAAAAAAGATGTTACAGTAGATGCTCAAAATGATGTCAAGGACATAGCGTAATAGTATATAGTATAATATGGTATATGTGCCAGTGGCGGACTAAGGGGGGGGACGGTCCGCCCTGGGCCTCTGGTCCTGGGGAGCCTCCAAATTAAGGGAAATTTGAGAGTGTACTTGCATGATGTATACAGGGGTCGATAAAAAAAGTTATCGCGAAAAATCTTCTTTTCTTGCAAAATAATAAAATCTGATTTTTTACCTACACAACCATTAGAGGACCATTAAATAATACCTAATCCTGAATATTCAGTTTTTGTAATAACTTCCGGTTTTAGCCGAAATGGATGCGATTTTCTGTATTTTACAACTTACATATTTCGTTTAATCAGCATCATAATGCCAAAGAAGCTCCACCAAACTAGATAACACGGTCTCCTAAGAGTCGGTGTTTTGTACTTGATTGTCAGTTTTATTTTCATGGCTGACGTGATTTTTCATAAATCCGATTCTAATGTTTGATTCAGAATTAAAAAAGGAATCCTATAATGGTTAAATGAAAGGTGTAAGTTGTAAAACACAGAAAATCACTTTCATTTCCACTAAAACCGAAAGTTACTAATGTTTCAATTCAAAAGACTGAATATTCAGGGATGTTACTTAAAGGTTCTCAAATGGTTGTGTAGGTAAAAAATTATATTTTATTATTTTGTTGATATATATTTTTATCGGCCCCCTTATTATACATCAAGGTCATTTTTTGAATGATGATTTGCACGTAACACATTTGTTCTGCTTGGATTTTTTCAATTCGTCACTTTTAAATGAAACTCCTATTCAAATTGTGTTCTACCGTTGACTGAAATATTCGGAATATTTCAGTCAACGGTTCTACGTAAAAAAGTGCTGCAGCAATGTTTTAATAGAAACAGAAAATATTCAACCGAAATAAAGATACGTCCACTTTTGAAAATGCACATGTTCTTAATTTTTTGTTGCAAATTATTCTGATTCTGATTAAATTGCAGAACAAATATTGCCAGATTTAGCAGAAGCATTTTCTGTATGTGGACATAGGCTTTTCTTGCAAATATTACCAAAATTGGCATCAGATACACATACATGATATTATACATAAATGGGTGATTCGATTATTGTAAAGCAAAAACGCAGGTGTGAATAATCTAGTAGATATAAAAAACTTTTTTAAATAAGTTAAAAGGAAGCTTGTCAGTTCTAATGAATTAGCAATATGTATAGAGATGCATATTTATACTACAATCGTCTGTTTAATCGCATAGTATAAACGTTTATCTCTTGATAGTTCATTCACAATTTAATCTGCGTAAACATGTAAAACTCGCTTAGATGCATTAGGTAGACGATATATACGCTATTATTTCCGCAGTCGGTAGTTAGTACGTTCTAATTCTGTAAATATTATTGAAGCGAAACTCAAACGTTCAAAAATAACTAGACTTGTCTATCAGCAAGAATAGGATATTTCAGCGATATAACTCAGGAAAACAACGTATTCAGTGTATGGAAAATTCATAAATTGCTAAGGCCCATTGAAATTTTGCCGGTTGACTGTTGGAAAATATTTGTAACAAAAAATGTTTGTTTGTGGAAGAAACCTTATTGACGAATCATTTCTAGTAGCAGAGACCTATATAGCTTCTAGTGGGTACTTTGTGGAAACAAACTTGTTTTCTTTGCGCTCATTTTTATATTGGAAATATCATTTAAATATTATTTATTTTTTATTAAGGGTATGTGTAAAAAGAAAATTATGTATTTATGAACTATGAATGTAATGAATATTTAAAAAATAAGATCAAGGTGTTTCCTCCCAAATATTTGTTTATCATCTATCTGTGCCTGTAGAGTACCGAGTATCGAGTTCTTTTAGAATTAAGCATACATTAATATATTTTCATATTTTATTTATTACAAAATGTACTTGAGAATGACAATAATATCAAAATATTAAGTTTGGCTTTCTTATAATCATTATCTTTGTTTTAATCTTGTACAATGAGGCAGACAACTTTAAGGGCTCTATCCTAGTCCATAGAAGTTTATACAGTGTGGTCATTTAAGTGTGCAACATATGAGATTTTTTTAAATTAATTGCACAACAAAAATACAAATATTCTCCAAAGTTGGTGCATGTTCGATAATCATATTAGGCGCACTTAGAACGGTTGCAAGTCAAACAGCATACAGGGTAGGTAAAAAAATATAAAAAGTGTACAAGAGTAAAGTACCCTTATTTCAGAAAATTCAACAAAATGTTATTAAGAAAAGGTGTCTAGAATGAAAAGTTATGCCTAAATGCTAAAACAACGCCTCCTAAAAAAATATTGTTTTAAAAAACATTAATAATTTCCTAAAAAAATTGTTTTAATATTCACCCTATACAATTTCATAAATCAATCAAATTAAATCAATTTCGCATAACTTTGTTCGAATTCAAGCATATTTATAAAATTAACTTAGATTTTTAATTTTTTAGGGAATCACAAACTTCATGTTTGTTACAACGATATTAAACAAAATTTTACAATTTCTCAAAAATTCTTCTGAACAAGGTAAAACATTAGTAATGATAATGTGTATATTAAAAAACTCTCATTTAAGGTGCAAAATTTTTATTTTAAATGTTTATTAAGAAACTGGAAATTAATTGACGAAAAATTTTTTTCTTAGGAGGCTACGTTTTGGTATTTAGGAATAGCTTTTAATTCTAAACAACTTTTCCTAATAACCTTTAGCTGAATTTTTTGAAATAAGGGTTCTTTACTCTTGTACAATTTTTATATTTTTTGACCTGTCCTGTATGCTGTTTAACTTGCAACCATTCTAAGTGCACCTAACATGATTATTGAACATGCATCAACTTTCGGCAATATCTGTGTTTTGGTTATGCAATTAACAAAAAAAAAGTCCCATATGTTGCACACTTAAATGACCACACTGTATAAAATATAAAATCAAAGGCAACTTGATGAAAACCACAGTAACGATTTTCTTTAACTACTTGCCCTTAATTTAAGAATATACAAGGGCTGGTTTTCATGCATTAAATTAGCATATCAATCCGTAGGTTTAGGTAACTACAGCATATTTTTTCCGGGAACAAAAGTTAATAAGTATCATATATTTTATGGAAAATGTAAGAATTAAAAAATATATATTCTTCTTATCGTATACAGGGTGATTCACGTAAGTGGTTCATTAGAAGTTTACGGGGAAGGAGTGCGAATTTTGATTTGAAATTTTGGTTATTTATATAACAAGTTGTAAACTTTCTTTCTAAAATATTTTCAACTTCCGATCACTTCCGGTTGTACCGGAAGTCGATAGCAACTTTGTTATTTCAAATAGAACACCCTATATATTATTACACCATTTGATTCC
Organism: Pseudeuparius sepicola; assembly: GCA_963920635.1. Taxonomy (NCBI): domain Eukaryota; kingdom Metazoa; phylum Arthropoda; class Insecta; order Coleoptera; family Anthribidae; genus Pseudeuparius; species Pseudeuparius sepicola. The sequence goes on from OY987302.1 coordinate 55,665,644, forward strand.
CTATTAAATTTCAAATCTTTTTTCTGAAAATAATGTGTACCCTATTCCTAACCCTTTTCGAGATATTCGCAAATTTTTGAGTGTTGCAGCCATCGACCATCATAGTGATAACTTTGAAATTTATGAATCTGGAAAACTGAAATTTTAGACTGTCGTCGGCGAAAGTCAACTTTATTAAATGGCCTGTATGCCATTTCAAAATATTGTACAGGGAGTTCGGGAAAAAATTCCCAATATCAACATCGAAAAATTGAAAAATCTAATTTTTTTCAAAGTGCGGTTATTTTTTTGGTTTTCTGTCACCTGTTGAAGTGTCGCAGAATAAAACTGAATCACCCTGTACATATTAAAGAAATAAAAAAAAAATGTTCAAGTTCCCCATTGTAAGATCAACGTTAATAGATTCCAGTGGCGATTTAACGGTTCATTACGTATTTCGGCATCGAATGAAAGAGAGAGGGAAAGCGCGAATGCGGAAATCCGCGCTCCGTCATTACATCACACGTGCCTCAACGGGCAGGCCGAGCTCCACATCTCCTCGTTACCTTTCTGCCCCTGTACGGACCCTTCATCTCCGTCAACTCCATCGCGCGTTCCTTCCGATCCTTCCCTCCCTCGTCAGGACCTTTTATCCTGTCGGCGCCACCTCAGACCATGTTGGCGCGCGACGTTGCCGGCGGACGCACCTACGCGCCAACTGTCGGAGCGCGCCCCCAACTACTGGACGGCGGGCGGACGGTCCCAGCGTCCGGCCGGTGGGTATCTACGTCACGGGTGCCGGCGGCGCCTATTTTCGGCGTCGCGTTTTCGGGGACGGCGTCGCGACGGGCATCGACGAGGCGTGGCGGGGACAACATCTTGGAATGGGTGGAGGCACAGAGAAGACCACAGCCTTCTCAAGCTTACAAGCCCTGTGCAAACATGTGGCAACGCCGCAGCGGGACGGTTCAACGGGTCTATGCAGTATAGAGCCAGTGGCGCACCCAGAAAATATGATTGGGGGGGGGGGGCAACTCAGAGCCGTCAGACAGAAACTTTAGGCATGGCAAAAGACTTTCCAGTCAGGGCAGTTAGTACACATTTGAGAAGTGAGGGAGAGGTACCTAGAGGACGGTACTTTGTCGGTGGGGAGAGGGGGGGGGGTAAAAAAAGGAATTTAACCTTCGATATTAGATACAAATCGCGCCGCAGGCGAAAATTTGTGAAAGTTTCAAGTCAAATATAATATGAACATGAAAATTTTTTTGCTAATTATGCGGGCCCATAATCGTTTGTGCAGTAAGCAAGAATACTTTTTAACTCGCAAAAATCTAGTAATTATCAATAATAACACTGAACACCCTTTTGTGATTATTATATTGTTTCAAAGGGCCACATTATGTCTATAATTTTCTGGCCAGTGTAGTTAGGTATAGGTAAATTGAAATTTGTTTGAAAACCGGACAATAAAAATTATTGTTTTTTTAAGCGGGCAATAAAAAATGTACTTAGAGGTGTCTGCATACTAAAATGCGCCGAAGGCAATTTTTTTAGGAAATTTAAGGGCAAATTCAGTTTCAATGAAGTATAATAAATAAAAAAATCAACACGATGTCTTTTTTACTCTTTTTCTTTCTCAATGGTGCAGCGCCCTATCTACGGCTCTGGTGAGGTGAGGTGAACTTGTGGCTCAGGCAGGACAAACATTCTGCCAGGCAGCTCCCCGCCTGACTACGGCCCTGGGTCAACTTAAAAAGCTTGACGTAGTACATAAAAAATATTTTATGATTCAAAGAAATTTCCAAAATATGAAAAAAGATCAGATATTAGCCAGTCAGTGCGCAATAATTGCCGAGGGTCGCACAGCGGACAGTACATCTACGATACCACCCTACAATATGGAAGGTCTGGGGGGGGGGGCGAGGCCCCCGGGCCCCCCCCCCCCTGGGTGCGCCACTGTATAGTGCAGTCTGCACTTTGGCTTATTTTATCTTTTGGAATAAATGTTCAACGTTCAATCCTCTTTTTAATTATAACTTTGTTTCAATAATAGGGTACCTAAGTAAGTAGAGGCGTTCGTTTAACAGACAATAAAAGCAAGCAATAACAAGTAACAAAATAAACACAGAAGTATAAGTATTTATAATAAGTACGATTCCTGGTATGGATAGGTACATTTTCGACAAATAATATGGTAAATTTGGGCAAATAGAGGAGAATTTTTCGTAAAGTGCGCCATCGGGCAAATGATGATTACCTATCTTCTCTTATGGTCAAGGGCGTAGATAACTTTTTCTTCCGGGGGGTAATGGTAATATCTACTATTTATAGTTCGTCTGTTCCCCAATTATTAGGTTTTATTGCGATTTTATAGGTGGGTAGGTATCACGGACGTAGCCAAAAGGGAGGTTTCGAGGGTTCAAACCCCCCCCGAAATAAGCAAAATATTACCTAATATTATACCGAAAAAATACGAGGAGTTAAGAGTTAAATTATTATTACGTTTGAATATATGTAGTAATAGTAGCGCCTAGCGCCATCTTTTGACGAGAAGCAGACGCAGTTGCAGCCGAACTATTTTGTATTGTAGGGACACTTTGCGTTGTTTCTCGATTATTCGCCACGCCCCTCGGTCGAAATGAGCGGAACTTTGTGGAAGTTCGTGGAAGTTTGTTCCATGCGAACTCGAAGCGAATAAAAGTGAAAAGTGGTGAACGAATAGTGAAGATAATTGAGTGTACCGTGTAAGTGAGTAATTTTAGTGCGCTGTTATTCGATGACCTTGTTAAGGATAGATACGTGAATCATTATTACTGTCGAAAAATGGAGGGGAAAAAAAGGAAGGGTGATAAACTTAAAGGTATGGACTACTGGAAAAAGTGGTGTAGTCAAGGTCAAGGGGTTTCTAATAAAGAAACAAATTTGGATTTAGCTATCAAAGGTTCAGCTACCTTGCATGCTGATAAGAAGACTGCCTACCCCGAAATCTAGTTTGGAATGCCTAGATATGTGCGATAAAAACCTTTATCCTAATATTTACACATTACTACAAATCTTGGCTACCATTCCTGTATCCACTGCTACCCCAGAAAGGTCTTTCTCGAGCCTAAGGAGACTGAAAAACTATTTACGAAACACTACAAGTGAAAACAGACTTAATGGTTTGGCTCTAATGAACATTCACTATGGAACAGAAATTCATGCAGATGAAGTAGTGGATATATTTAAAAGAAAAAGCCGAAGATTTCTTCTTTAATGGTTTTAGATTTAGCGCAGAGGAACGAAATTAATTTATCCATTTCATTTAAAGTTAAGAACTTTATAAATATGTCGTAGTTTTTCGGATGAATATATAGATATTAAATTTCATGTAAGTATATTTTTGTTGTTTTATTTACTTCTCAAACTAAACCCCCCCAAAACTAAATCCTGGCTACGTCCGTGGTAGGTATGCATAAGTAAAGACTATTATAAAGCCAGATAAAACCAACACTAGTAATATATTGAATAACAATATAGTTACTATATACTTAAAACAAGGAACACTGAAACAAACTCAAAATAAAAAATGATAAAAATATAAAAATAAAATATATACTTTTCTTTGATGAAAACAGAAACAAAACAAAAAAAATAACAAGAAAAAAAATCAGTCTTTAAAAACCCTAATCTTAAAAAAACATTTATAAACTAAAAAAAAATAGTCAAAATATAAAAAAATAAAAATATATGCACACATAAACCAGTTTTTATAGAACTAAATCTAAAATCCTTTTGTTACTATTATTGGCAGCAAATCTGTTTAGCACCGCTTCAAGGCAAGGTTTTATATCCCTGTGAATATGCAGAAGCGCCAACCCTACAAGCCTCTCCTGTCCCATAGTGGACCTCAACCAAGATTTGAGTCTTTTTAAAGATGAAAAACTTCTTTCGGCAGAGGCTACACTTACAGGCAGTGTACAGAGAATTTTCAAAAGTTCATATATTTTTGGATATACAATTAGGATCGCAAAGGTAATGTTTCAAAAGCCGAAGTGGCAGACTTTCTTTGCTAAAATTTTTAAATTTAATTTTCCAAAGTTCTAATTCGCTTACTAAACTCGCAGCTATCAGATCCTTACTTTCATTGGTAAATTTGGATAAGGTTTTGGTTTTCTTGGGAGGGGTAATTACCCCCTCTACCCCCCCCCCGTATCTACGCCCTTGCTTATGGTTAAATTTTCATAAAAATACAAACAACAAGCGAACAGAGAACGGCATGTTGTGATTGAAATGGCAGTTAGGTTAATTTCATAATACATTCGACTAAATAATTATCTTCTGACTTTAACATTAAAGAAACTTTTGCAACAATATAAAGAATGGTTGGATTGTTAGAAAGTTCCTTTAATTTTAATGGATACTTTAGTTTGTCTATGCAATTGGCCCTTAATCATTTTATTCTTAAATTTTCGTCCTCATTGGAAAGCCCAAAACGAATACAAATTGACCGCTTGCCGTCAAGCAAAGAAAACCTAGCTACTTCAAGTTATTGTTACGCTTTGCTTGAAATTGTAAAGGAACGATTCTTCACTTCGAACTTTTCGAGAAATGTTTTATTATTTGTCTTTAATGACGTCTTAACTCTAAGACGCTATTCGTGTTTATTTTCACGCAATTAGAACAAAAGTATGGCACATCAAAATTCAGTGGCTGTATCTCATCTTTATGCCCAAAGATTTCCTCAAAGATTACATACAGGAATTGAGTTTTTTGCGTGTGATTCGGCGAGACAGAGAAACTGGCAAAACAAAAAACAAAACAAAACGAGCCGATCGTGTGGAGCCTTCATGGATCCGCAGGGCTCAACTTTGAACAGTTATTATGATGAGCTAACATCATTTTTATTTTATTATACTAAATTCTAGTTCTGGGTTTTTAATTTGAAATAAATTGATATAATCTCCAAAAAATATATATTTTACATTTTTTTTTCGCATATAGGGCGAGGAATACCCTGTATATTAATCATAAGTGAGATAATCATAGTTCCAGACGGCACCATGCGAAAAATTCCTAAAAAAAGTCGACTTACAACAAATTCAGTCCCATCTATTTTAAATTTTCTCACATTTAATGACTGTTGCTTAGGTGACAATTTAATTTGAACTTTTCCGTTATATATGCAATTAATTTTTTTATATGACTAATAATGCTGACATGAACATTATAGGATGACATCGATTTTTATGTATGCACCTTCCTACCTACCTATCATATTCCTGTATATAGATATACCTACCTATTGTGTTATTTTTGGATCTGTCTGATTTTCCCATACACGTGGTTTAAACAAACTTATTTTACATCATAAAGGCTAAATTCTATTAAAAGGACATTTGACTGGTACACATAAAAACCTCACTTACTTTAGCTTTGACATGCAAATATAAATAGCTTAAAGTAGTTGCTTTTAAGTCCAACTAAGGCTGTGTGTAAAAATATCTTCAGGAAGGAAGGATCTTGAATAGTTGACAGCTGTAACGAATTCGATCATTTAAATAATTTATTTATTAGTACAAGTCGGCAAACTTGGGAATCCAGAGCACCTTGAATGAGCCATGTCGGTAGTTTTGATTCATTACTCTCAGAATTAATAATTTCACTTTTAATGGTTTTATTAAATTTGTTGCTCTAGTACAAAATTAAAATTGTAATGACAAAAATGTACTTGCACTAGGTACCTTAATTAGTAGCTTTTCCCAGGTTCTCAAGGAATCTGGGAATTTATGATTCATTATTCACAGAATCTATTTGATTTCAGAATTCGTATGTTTTATGCAAAAGGTGAATGATGTCAGCAAAAAGTTGTATAATAGGTAGCAAATTAACTTCTTCCATACGTATCAAACTAATGTTTTCTATAAAAATTAACTAAAATGTGTTTCTTTATATTCATAGTAGCCTCAAAACAAATTTTATTTCATAACTTGTAAAGGTTATACCTACTATACATATGTACCATTGTACCTACTTGCATTTCGATCAATGAATAAAGAACCCCAGGAAGGAGCCAAAGCTCTATGGGCATTATAAAATACGGGAGACGGAAATCGCCATGTATGGAGACTGAATTTTGACAAAATATTTTTATATTTGACAGTTGTCACGGTGTTTTGTGCTATTAGATATTTGTGTAGTTCTTCGATAAGTACTTTTTGGAGATCTATTATGGTTAGCTGTGCAGCCTGCGGCTATTCCGTGACTACCAGAACAAAATGTTTGGGGGATAACATTCTATCGGTAAGTACTTTTGTAAACCGGAAACGGCATGCCGCCATATGCAGAGATTGGACCGGTCCACCTTAAAGCCCAAATTGGCTCCTTCCTGGGGTTCTTTATTCATAGATTTCGATTCTGTATAGATTAGGTTATGTATATTCTGTAGGAATCCACTAAAAATATAGGCCTGTTTGCAAATAAAAATGTCAAATTCAATTCTGTATTCAAAAAATCTATATCAAACTAAAATCGGTTGCCAATAGTTGGCAACACAGGATTTAAAAAACAAACTTGTTGTATGTATACAAAATATTATAACAATCATTCTACTTTGTATACAAACTTCAAGGAATATAAAAAACAGAGTTTACTCTACGAGTATGAACCTACTTGGTACTTGCTATTCTAAATTTCTGTGCCCAATAGAGCCTTTTCACACTGTTTTTTTATAAATGCATAATAATCATAGAATTTTGTGGGATAGGTCCCAACCAATTTTCAAAGAAGTAGGAAATAGGCGAAAAATTGTTCTAGGAAATGCGCAAAACTGGTTGCTGAATGCTCAGGAGAATTCACTAAAATATTATTGCCAGTTATTCAAAGAGAAGTTAGTACAGATAATTAGATAGAACACAGGGTACAATATCAGACAGGTGGCTAGGCTATTGTTTCTGTTGTCATGACACTTTAGCTTGACATTTATTATTCTGTCATTTCATTTTGACGTGACATTATTATCTTCAAGAAAAATTGATAATGGGCATAAGCACTCAATGTTAGAAAACAAAAAAAAACTAGTAACCGCATACACGTGTTTCATGCTATTTGGCAATCATCAGAACGGTGTAACATCAACCAAATCAAAAAGACAGGAATGATTTGGGAAGCAACAAATGAAGTCCAGGCAGGAGCCAACAGCACATTTGTAGCTTCAGTCAGCACATCCCCAATTCGGGGCTTGTACTAACATCGCCACGGAGGCTGCTAAAGGGATGTGCTTAATGAAGCTGCAAATGTGCTGTTGGCTCCTGCCTGGACTTCATTTGTTGCTTCCCAAATCATTCCTATCTTTTTGATTTGGTTGATGTTACACCGTACTGATGATTGCCAAATAGCATGAAACACGTGTATGCGATTACTAGTTTTTTTTTTGTTTTCTTGTATTTACATTTACAGTCACAATTTTACATCTTTGTTGTCATTATTATCTTCTCCGAAAATTCAGAAAACAAAGTTGTTGAAGTTATTTTTTGAGTTAAACCAAAGGTTAAACGTTCAAAGTTTCGTTATTTACGAATTCTCCTGGAAACTTGAAAAGTTGCCTTTTAATCAGTTTGGTTCAGGTTCTCCGACGAGAAACCCAATTAAAAATTAAATAGATTACATACATATTTTACTTTATTTGTAGGTTGTAAGTTCATGCCAAAGTGAACTATCACAATAATTAATTCATTATAGATTCTCTGCCAAAATACCGAACCGATACATAACTCATACGTAAACTTCTTTCGCCGACGATAATAAACCCATAAAATAATAAACCCATAAAATTTCCATATCGCTATTGCGGCGCATAGGTACCTCTATCTCTTGTTCAAACGAATTCGCTTAGTCAACCGGCAACCACCTAAGCAGATCCGAACGGAAATTTCCGTCGGCCGGTTCGCAAAACTGCGGTTATTAGCTCGCAGCTTTCTTGTTAATTGCATCATTGCGCGGTGCCGCCGTCGACTGGCGAGGGTCCGAGAATAGATCCTTGAGGGCCACCCGGCCGTGCGGCGGTCGGGATTCGTCTTCGCGGGACAAAGAGGTTGCGGGGGGATATGGAGTGTCTGAAGTCCGCAAAAATTTAATATTATTGTCGACAAATACATTTTTACTGTAAAATTCCGCATACACATTATCAATTCTAAGATTGCAATAAAATGCATAAATAAATGTGGGCCATTAGCATTAGGAATGACGCAACAGCACTAAAGCTGCAATAATTGTACTGTTGGCTCCTGCCTGGACTTCAATTTGTTGCTTCCCAAATCATGGCTACCTTTTTTATTTGATTGATGTTAGACGGTTCACGGTAGTGATGATTGCCAAATATCATGGAACACGTGCGTACGGTTACTACTTTTGAGTGTTTGCCCATTATCACTTTACTATACTTTTACACTCGCTAATCTTACATTCTTATTGTTATCAAATGAATAGTATAAGATAGTATTCTCTAAACTTTGGTATAAGTATAGTATATCTTGACTTTTCTTCAAAATAGGAACATTTACAGCCAATGCGAAATAATTTATGTTTTTAATAAGGCAGATAAATTATCACGTAGATAGCTGTAGCTTAAATCAATCAATAATTCGTAGGAATTGGTTATTTACAGTTAGTTATTTACAAATTGGATAGTTGGCTCTCAAACTAATAATTTACTAGTTTGGATTTCGAGACTAGAGCAGTAACTATGTGTATGGAACGTTTTTGAGTTGTTATTCAGTTTTTATCTGTTGAGTGAAGAATAATACTCAACGGTTTACCGTATGGACATCTTAGTCAGAACAATATTCATTGTGTGTGTTCGACTTCAGCCCTACCGGTTCGTATATTAAAAGTAATATAAATAATTCTTGCAACGTCAAGAGTTTGGACAACAAGCATTATTCATATGGACATTCCAGATGAGGTGTACCTTGAGATGTACATTATTTTATATAGAGTTGAAAATAATAATTCTACATTTCACTCTGACGTTTTGGAATAAACTAAATTACCTAAAGGATTGCTTGATTTTCCAACATGTTAATACGCGCAGAAGAAACCTTAACTGTGATTGGTTGATTTCAATTGCATTTTTTGTAGCATGAATTTTGCTTTAAAAGTCTTAAAAATGGCCCACTTGAACGGGATCACATTCCTTTCATTACCTGTCAAAAATGATACCTATTTTGTCCAAAAAAATCGCTGAACATGTTTAGATGTAAATTATTTTCTATTATTAAATATTTTTGAAAAGGTTTTTATTTTTCTACATTTACATAATAATTGTCCAAAATTTGAAAGCGCTATTAAAACATTTAATTTTTGCAATTTTTGATGAGGAAAAACTTATTTCATTTTAGTATCATTATAATACTATTATTAAATATCATTAAATGTGTATTTTTTAAAAGAAAATTATATTAACTCTTCAAAAGATTCTTCTCTACTAAATTATTGCTAAAATGATAATAAAACAATAAACATCATAAACTGCGCATGTGCTGACTTAGCCAGTTTTAGCTCGGGGATGTATTTTTACCTTTATAACCTGATTTGTTACTATACGTAACCATTACTCCAAAAAATGAAACTTTACAGTTATTATTCCTGTAGATATATTTTGAATTTAATAAAAAATAGAAGCATTCTTAAAGAACGTTCGAACTCAAAACTTCTAGTCCTATTGTATTTCGTGTTTCTTGAACTCGATAATTAAACGGACGTAACTATAAACGTAATATTTACGCTATTCATTATCTTACTGCCGTTATTTCAATGAGAAAATTTATATTAGTGTAAAATACAAAATACGACAAAAGTTAAGAAACTCCCGTTATGATGCTATTATAACTATGTCTACCTGGCATATTAAGTCACACCAAGCTTTTCTCATCTTCATAAGCTATTTTTCAGAGAAAATTACACATTTTCAGTTCATCCTATATCCTATATTAAGTTATTAAAGTTCGCAAGTCTACGATTTGTAAGAAAAATACCGCCATAACAAATTAGTTGGCATTTCATTCATTTGTTGAACTTTTACTGCTTCTATCTTTTATATGATTGATAAATAGGAGTGCCTATGCTGACCCTGAAATCTGGTCACAAGGAAATAAGAGGAAAATTGAAAAAGTGCAACATAGCATTTAAATTTGGCGGGATATGTCAGATACAGCGTTGCCAAATGTAAATTCTATGTGCTGACAATTTGTTTCCGCTGTAGCCGTTTTTGGTGTCCCGCCAATTCGTACCGCCGCACCAGGGTGCTTTTATCAAGGTATTATACCATTTTAGTGTTATCTACCTCGATTATCAATTAATCGACATTATCTTTATCGAACTAATTCCACAAAAATTTTATGCGCATTACACATCGTTCTTTATCGTAACTACATCGTAACGTAATATTAGGCAAACCGAAATCGACGTTATGACGCAGTAGGTAGCGACCGCAACGGCTCATTCTCATTCTAATCCGAGCCGTTTAACCTCATTTTTCGAATGTCTTCTAAAGCAAACGGAATTTTCCACTCGACATGTAATTTATAAAAAGAACTGTGGGCTGTGGGCAAGAGTTATTATCAGCGTCGCTCGTCCATATGGTTGGCGCCAGGACCGTACTGGAAAAGTAGATTTTGGGTAATTCTTTACCGTAGAAGTCTCGGACTAAAATATCATTTTTGATCTGAGGTAGAAGTGTATTTTTATAAATATCAATTATGGGAAATAATTTTTTCACATGTAGAGCAGAAAGTAACTAGGTATACATATATGTATTTCTTCTACCCTTTTATAATACCTAGAACGAACCCGATTGTTTTGAGTCTGATATAGGGACATAATATGCAATTCAATACATTTTTCCCAAAAACCACTTTACCTATGATAACGCTTGAAAAATCACAAAACTCAAAGTAACCCTATTATTTTCAAATTTCACACAGTAGCGTAATTTAATATACGGAATATCTTTTCTATCAAAAAACGATTTATTATGCATTAATAAATAGGAAATACTGAATTTAAGAAATGTCAATGTAAACAAATTACCTCGTCTTTTTCCCCCCGACCCATTAATATAGAAGCAAAATAAAACCATCTTATTTGTATTACCGTGAGTCATCTATTCCTATATATCCTTGGTTAGTACTGTTTATTGCAAGTTGCTCATAATAATACTAATATGAAATCTTAGAAAGTGTCAAATATGTAATTGACGTAACACGTAACAACCACAGAATGAACATAAAATATAATATTTCTATAAATATACACACTGCAGGAATTGTTGCATCATGTCATTGTGGGCCTCTATCTAAAAACAATTCAATATTCAACCGCATGGGCTGAATGGCAACCGATAAAAAAAAACGTGCAGCGCCAGACTATTAAACCATTAACTACAGCAAATTAATTGTTCACATAATGATTGCGTGATAAAATTATTTAGAAAACAAGCCGGTCCAATTAGCACCGAACTTAGAAGACCGAGATAATTTGGTAACGGCCAGTAAACGAAATTGCTTTGACATTGATAAACTTGTTTGGAGCAGTTTCTCTGAAATAAAAAAATAGTGCCAAACCCAGGAAAGCTATGCAGGAACGAGTACGGTGCTTGCATTCTTCTTGACATTACTTACTTGTGTATTCAAATAGCGATTTCCTGTATACAGAGTGTCTATAAAAACTATGTGACCAATTAGAATACGCATACGACCCATATAGCTTTCTAACAACAAGCTTTCTAGTGGCACAAGAGTTTTTTGTCTTGGTATCCCGCAAGGAGCTGTTCTCGGTCCCTTACTATTTACGTTGCCAGACAGGTTGTTTGGTGTAAGGTACAGACTTTTGGAGATCTAGGGCCTAACAAGTTTAAGAACACATTTTTCTACTTTAAGTCTTACTTTTTATATGGAGCACATACAATATTTGATTGTTCAGAAACTAAATCTTTAAGGTATTTTGTAGATTTTATACGAGACAAATTATGTCTGTGGACATCAATGATGATCTTGACGTCCCCACGCGTTCGCACAACACGTTGCGTGCCAAAAATAGTCACCACCAAATTAGAACGGACAATTGAGCGTATATTGTACCATCATTGGTCGCAATGGACACGTTAATTTAAATTCGTTAAAAAGGTTAAATCGTTGCTTGTCATTTAGCGAAAATGATTTGTATCAATTTGCGCTAATTGCCTTAACGGTTTAGTGTACCCGACGTACTTTAGTCACTGTTTGTTTTTGTGTGAGTTGCTTATGCGAGATCTCGTTTAGCACTCTGCCCATACGTGAGCTCTTGGGGTATACCCTGCCTAACTGCCTACCCATTTTAAATAATACCCAAGATTTAAGTATTTATTCACTTCTATGATGAACTTGCGTGTCTATTTACTAATAGTATTATTTTTCGAAATAATGAATTTTTAAAATTATTAGGTTTGTCAAGAAACCACATGCATAAAAAATATTACAATAATTAATAATAAATAGTCCAATAAAGATGTCAGTTTTGCAAAAAAACAACAGGAATATTTTTTCAGGGTTGCTTTGCTTGGGACCGGCCTTCTGAGGGTCCAACCAAAAGATCACACTCGAACTCCTGGTACGAATTGCGCTATAGGGTGGTTTCCTAAACAATATGGGTGCTTTCCTAAATATTTTTTATTGCAAAATGACTCTAATAAAATTTATAAGGGATTAAAGTATGAACAACTTTTCCTTATAATTTTTTTGTGTCTCTAATACATAATGAGTTACAGCGCATTACTTATTATGACAAAAATTCCTCACGCTGCAGGAGTGGTCTTGTAAAAAAATATTTACAAAATGAACCTTTGGTCAACTTTTTCTTCTCAACTTTTTTGTGAATTAATAATGCTCGGTAAATTATTAAGTATTGGAGACACAAGAAATGTTTATAAGACAAAGTTGACCAGAAGTTTATCCTCTAAAACTTTTATTAAGGTCATTTTTTGTAAAAAAAAATTACCAGACCACCTGCAGCGGACGGAATTTTTGTCATAATAAGTAATTCGCTGTAACTCGTTATGTATTAGAGATACATAACGTTCATATTTTGATCACTTACAACTTCTATTAGGCTAATTTTCCTCTAAAAAAATGTTTAGGAAACTACCCTGTAGTTCAATTCGTACCAGGAGTTCGAGTGTGATCTTTTCGTTGAACACTCAGGAGGCAGTCCCTAAGCAACCCTGAAAAAAATCAACCTGTTTGGATTTTTTTTGCAAAACTGACATCTTTATTGGACTAGCCCTAAAACCGTGTTAGTTCCCGAGCCATGTCAAACGTGGTCCGGTCTCGGTGCCTCGCGTTTTCTAAGAAATGAAAAATAATGTACAGGACATTTTGAGAGGTAAACTTTTATTGACAGAAAACGTTGAAACAAAAACTCGTCTAGGGAGACCAACTTCAGATTTACAATTATCTCAAAATCGCCACAGCATCCTCCTCGGATACCAAGCATTTTTTTGTTTTTCTCGTTTTTACATTTTATTTAACTACACCTGTTAGTTAGTATGTGTTTTCAAACTAGTTACATCCAACCGATTGAACTTCATACACTTTTGGTACAGATGGCAGTCAATCTAGTAGATATACTCAATATTGTAATTTGTACAAAATGGCCGCCGCTCCAAGATGGCGGATTACCTATTTTTTCACAACCTCCTTGACAGGTACAGGGCCGTGTTAAGGAGGGGCCCCGAGCGCCCTATTCAAGGGGGCGCCAAAATCAACAAAAGCGTTATTGGTATTTTCTTTTTGTGTGTGTGTGCTTAATATAACTCTCGGTATAACTACTACCACCCAAGCTGTCATCTAGGCAGTTTGGTTTGCTTCTGATTTTAGACAAGGGAATGGAGAGGACGCGTAACGTGTATATATACGGACCATATAGCAGAGAGTGCGCCCAAAGCCCAAATACAACAATGCGACGCCATAATTTGGTTCCAAACGTCGTGTGTGACAGCAGGTTTAGTTTTTGTGATTTTGTGCTCGTACGGATTGAAGACATTGTTATTTTTGTGGCATCATAATGGTGTTTTGTTCAGCTTTTGGTTGCAAAAGTCGAGTGAACAGAAAGTATCAGGAATAACCTTTCATAGATAAATATTTAGAGTTAGAAAAATAGCTTCAAGGAAAAAAGACATTGTTATTTGTATATTTATATATTTTAACAACTAAAATTTTGTTGCATTGTCGAAATTTTGTCTCTTTACAAACCGACAGTAATGCTTTTTAGGCAGTTTTCATTCTTTACCAGTCCACGCGATACGCCACTGGTGGTGCCTAACTGGGCACACTCAATTTGGCAGGATTATGCGTCCTCGCTCCCCTCCCCTTGTCTAAGCTTCTGACAAATAGATTTTAAGCGAATATTCCAAACCCTTTCTTGGACAAAAAATAACTGTATACCTAACTATACAAATTACTCATAATATTCATATTCAAATTTTGTGTATCTTTATCTATGTTTTATAGAGAATGCCCTTTATTTTTGTTGTCTTAGTACTTAAAAATATATTGTGTACCTAATTGATTTGGGGGGGGGGGGCGCCAACAAAAAACTTTGCCCCCAATATCGATGTAGAAGTAGTTGTTTTATAAGGAAATCTTGAAAATTCTGACATTTCTTTCTAATAAAAAAAATTCTGAAATTTTTTTTTTGTTTCTCCGGAAGCCCGCGGCTGCACCCGTGGTACCAGCCAAGCGGCCAAGGTCGGCGTCGGAGACGACGGGCACTGCGTCGGTTCGGTTCTCGGTTCCGTCGCCGCTGTTACGAAAGAGCCGCTCTGCTGCTGCTGCTGCCCGCCTGCGTCGTAACAATGTAGCAGGAAGGCGCGGCGCGGCGTCTGAGACGGCAGGACCGGACTATGCGAGCTTTCCAAAAGGGCGGGAGTTATTTTCATGCGAAACACTGAAATTATCTCTGCAGCATAGTCGATTTACGTCGAAGGGGCGCTAGTGAACAGTGCTGGCTCGCGGGTTACTGCACTTGTTTCAACTTTTTTTTGTCAATGAAAGACTTAAAAAGTTAATTACCTTTCAAATTGTCCTATTTTTCTTTTTGTTTACTTTTCCAACAATAGTACAATACTAGTAGTAACTGTTTAAGGCTCATATCTCATATCACTAACATAATGGTTGTTAAATCAGTCTCGACGTTACAATATTTTATCATGGATATTTTAGAATTTATTTTTTTATTACAATATTATTTATTATAATAGTAGTAACTGTTTTAGGCTCATATCACTATCATAATGATAGATAAATCAATATGGGCGTTCCAGTATTTTATGAGATGGATATTTTATGACGGTTTTCCTTTCAGGATTGTGTTTTATAAAAAAAAGGTGTATATTGTATTATTGCAATATTTTGGATGTCATTACCATCACCATCCAATCAAAAAACTTTTTTTTTTACAAAATTCCGGTATTTTAATTACATGAGAGATTTTTGACTATGGACAAAGATCATAATTCGAATATCATGATCTTTGCTATGATGGACCAAATGCATATATGTATCTTTTTCCCCCCAGACCAATTTTTCATTTATCCTTTATACCAGTCCCACGAATATTTTTACAATAATCTGACGCAGATACAGGATGTGGAAGATTCCAGCCAAGAATAAAGGACACCACAGAATTTTATCGTGTAATACGATAACGGGCGCTAAGCAAAATTCGATACGTAGTTATATATTATGATTTTAACTGCGTATTAGTAAAGTATCTTTATTACAATAACTTACTTGCATGGGCGCATGCAGGGGCGGGGGCAGAGGGAGGATTTGTCCCCCCCTGTAAAATTATTGTTTCGCTTCGCACTTTTATAACCACGTGCGAAGAATGATAAACACATGACTATAAATATTTAGTTATTAAGTGCAGTTAAGTACAAAATATTAATTTCGGATTTTCTTAATTTTATTATGTACCTTATATTATTGCCGAGATTATTGTATTCTACAAAGTCTACATGGACATATTGTGTAATGGTATATTACATCATACAATGAGGATTGTAACAAGCGTATTAGGTACCACCACGTAGGAATCTAAAAATCGAGAAATATTTATTTTTTGTTGTCTTTAATATTTGATATTTTTTGTTATACCTATACGTGTTGTTTTGTACCACTTAAACAATATGTCTATGTAGACTTTGGTAACATTGGTGATAATTGGTGATTGTTTTGTGTTAATATGCCAAAGAGTGTATCAAATATTTAATCATATATGCGGAGAAATATTTATTTTTGTTTCGTTTAGAATTTGATATTTTTGTTGTCATGTTGTGTCGTTTAGGAATGATCCTAACGATAAATTTTTATTTTTAGAAAATTAAAACGTGTTTGAAATATACAAAAATAATAAAGTTTTAATTTGACTTTTACCCCCCCCTAGATTTTTTTCTGCGGGCGAACATGCCTACTGGTGTTATTTTTTTATATTTCATAACAGAATGGAATATTTGAAATTACCACTAATCAACTTACAACGTTTTTATCCGTGGGAATTTACAGTGTAAAGCTTGCACCAGCACTATACATTTGTCGCCACCTGCAAAATATCTAAAAGGAAAAATGCAAAAATTCTCATCATATGCTTATAGCATCAGCATAATAAAAGTAGAACCAATCAAGAATAAAATCGTAAAAATCTTTACGACCAATAAGTCGAACACAATGAGTGTTTTGGTTTTTTCCAACCGCTAAACACTCAAGTTTATTTTGTGGGAAAAGAACAAATAGGAACTACGTAAACTACAACCCATTAATAGAGAAGAGGGAAGTGGTTAATCCCATATAGTGTTTTAGTGTTGTAGGAACTTACAAGAATAGATGCCCTTGAGGTGTTTTGATAACAGCAGGAAGCAGCAGCAGATTGTAGCCACTAACATAAATATGAAAAGAACAGTTCACTCAGACACAATATATTTTGAAGTTTGTTAGTGTAATTTGGAGGGTTGATCCATGTACTACGGGTTAATTTACGTCTGATAGGTCTATTTTTGGCCTTCCTCAAAATTGCCATTTTTAGATGTTTCTCAAAAAAGTTAACTGACCGGGCATTTAGACACTTCCAAGTTCAATTTCGACCAGATCGAGTCAAACTGCTTCGGATAATTTTATCGAGCTAATTTTTTTGCGAATTCTTCAAATTTCATTTTCCAAAGGGGTTGCCCTCCCCCCGAAAATCTCAGGACAATATTCGCTACGCACGTAGGAAATTTTCCTGGGCAAGTTCGGTTGTTCGTTGTTATTATACAGTGAGAACGCGAAGGTTGGAACAAATTCAATAAAATTTCTATAAACAAGGGGAAACACCTTAATTTTGTAATTTGCAAATTTTGACATATGAATGCGTCGTCGGATGTTGCAGATATGACGTCATGGTAATTTTTTTAAAATTGTAAGATATCATTCTTCTACATACAGAACGATGATTTTTGGTATAGGTTACATAAATTTTTTTTCGAGAAAAAAATATTTTTTCCTATTTATTTATTTACTTTCCTATGTGTTTGTCAAAGTAAATACGCCAATAAATGGTTGAAAATAGAAGACATAAGGCCTAAAAAAAAGCTCCAAGAAAGAAATAAGTTTTTAGAAAACTATTATTTTATAATTAAATGGTAGGCACTTCGAACATTTACTTTGATTACTTTTTCTTATTTGCTATCATTTGTTGGCGTATTATATCTAGGTAATTCCAAATAATATCACTGGCTTACACTTTCATTTATTTTGCCTCTAATTTTAAAATGCTGTTAAGGAAAATCGAATTGTCCATAGGTATGCTATTCCCAGAGGCCACTCGTAAATTTCCCTTCATTCTACTCAACATTGATGTACTTTTCAACCCTCTTCGAGACTTGTATGCGAAAATGGGGCACCTAAATCTGACACTATCTAACAGTCTATTGTAGTTATTTACCAACATTTTATACCTTTTATTTACCAACATTTCTAACTAAAATAATGTTATCCTATGCGGTTTTTATTTTATAGCAGGATATGTATCAACCTACATATTTTCCACCGCATATTTTGTTTTTACTTTAAATTATTAGGTACGGCATATACAAATAAATCTACAAAATCATTTTTATATCTGTCCATGGCCTAGGAAATCTGACTGCCTGTGGCTCGCCTTATGGTGCGCCACAAGAATTAATTTACCCGGGTCAATTCGCTCAAGATAAAAATCAAAGTTGGCAGGGGAACCGGTTAAATCCGGTTCCTGCGATTTTGCAACTAAAACTAAAAGTATGTGGCCGGCTATATTGGAGCACATGCGTCGTCTGGTCTCTGGATTGCACTGAGAGCTGAACAATTATTTAGGCAGCTGACAGTTTTAGTATAGACTGATACTAAGACAATACGATTTGGTATCGTTTCATTGTGTGTAGGCGTATGGTTTCATGATACTTTTTTTGCAATGAACAGATGGCAGCAAAAAAATTGGTGGCCATTTTTACGCAATTTTTATAGCAGCATAACAATGAATATACAACAAAAAAATTTTGCTGCATCAAGATGTAAGTAGCATGACGCTGCTATCCATTACTGGTACTTACCTAGGTTATCTATGCTCGTAGGTACCTACCCTTTCATATACATACAATATGTATAAGAATGTTACTATCACCTTATCTTTTATTTCCTATAGTTGAAAAAAATCTAAATTGAACATCGCATTTTGAGTTTTATTTAAATGTACCATCGAATATTTTTTTAATTAAAACAATAATTCGGTATATAGATCGTAGACTACATTTTAGTGGTTTGTATGTTTTGATACAATTGATATAGACTGATATATTTCTGATTGGATTGCCAAGATTGTTTGTTTACCATCCAAAATTCTCCCCTGTACTTTTCCCTTTCACAGGGGAATTAATTCCGTGGCTGGCCCTCAAGGAAGCCTGAATTTAGTTTATTTAATTTATATAGGTCGTTAATCAAATATCTATTCAGCCATTCCACCCATGTTGGAACGCTATTTCTATTTATATTTACTGTTTGCGTATGTCAGGCAGCAGAAATGATACCAAGCTCAGTCATCCATCAAACAATATAAGCCGCGTTTATTTTCAAATCACGTGGAGAGCGATATTAGCATTGATTTCCTTATTCAATGATATTAGTTATTCCAGCGCCACCTTTTAGCAAGTAGGCACATTTGGTTTTAAGGATCAAACAAGTTTCTCACACAAAATAGGGTCCTGTATAGTATTGGAATTATTGTCCACATTGGTGAGGTATAGTTACGGACAAGAAATTGTAGGTGGCACTGTAAACGTTTGTTCGAAAAAATAGGAATATAATTATTATTAATTTTAGTCCAGTCGCCAGTCGGTAAAGAGAAACGAATTGAGAATACTGACAGGCCCATTGTAAACACATATTATAAGAGTTATTTTCACAAAAATAGCGCAGTACGTCATTATCACGTCTTCTCGACGTCAACTATCACGAGAATAAAAACTGGGCATAGAAGTAATTTATTTCGACGTAATTTCGACGTTTTAAAAAATATTAGTACACAGCTTGTCACCAATATTCGACGTCGAATTGACGTCAAGGTTATAGCGTTGCTGGCTGGGATAGGTTTAATGAATTTTTGTAGTATTTTTAAAGTCACTTGAAACAGCATAAAAAACTCTAATTGCATAAAAAAAACTCAATATAGGACATAAGCGTCACGCAGTTTTTTAAAGATATACATATTCTAAAAGCAACATAATATTTCACTTTTAAGGTTTTTTTTAAGGTTGTCGTCAAACACAACGTAAAGGTTAATACACCATACAATATTGGCAAAAGGTCTCTAAAAAGCCATATCGATTACAACTATTTACGCAAATATATCCTAAAATCAATGAAATTATCGCACGCCTATCAATCGCATTTCGCTGTACAAGTGGCCGGCCGTCGAACAGTGTAGCCCATGCAAGTATATTGGTGATATATTATATTAGGCGAGCATGCAGTCAATTGTTTTTACTACAATATCTATCGTCTCTATCTCCTTCATCTCCTTTTACTTATAATACCAGGTGCGATTTAATATGGTTAAAAAAGTGTTTTGACTCGTATTTTATTGCCGGAAGAGCCTGTTCTCGAGCTACCCTGGTAAAATATAAATGAACTTGGAACACAGTGATATACGAGGCGCGATCTATTTCATAGCTTTTACCACGCTCTGCTACTGGTAAAAATACCAGACTTATCAGCCGAAATCACCCGTATAAAATTCACAGGTTTTTATGCTGTTCCAAGTGACTTTAGAAATACTATACCTGTAATTTATAAATAAAGAGGGTTGTTTTTGCAGCATATCAGCATATAATCAGTCGAAAAAAAAATGACACTAAGTACGCCATGACAATTCTGGTAAAACAAATGCAATGAAAACGAAAACCTTTTCCATAAAACTGACATCACAGTTAAAATGTTCAACAAAAACGAAAATATGAAAATTCAGTTTTTTGGAAATAAGTCCAAAACGATCGCAGTTAGCTTTGATTTCTCAGCGGCATTAGATTGGTCATAAAATTGTCTAAAACTTTCCTCATTTAAAGAACTCTCTATCTCTTGTAGTTACCAAGATCCCAATGGTGATGGCGTCTTCTACAACTACTATGCACTGATTATTCTTTACCTGATAGCCACAAAAATAGCCCTCTTTATTTATAATTACAGGTACAAAAATCGTTGTTATAAAAACTGAAGAAAAGGTTTATCTGTCAATGTCTCTGGAGTACCGTTAAGAAGTTGAAAAAAAAAACGATTTACAATACCTACCTTCTTTACTCTCTTTAGGTAGAAAGGTCTCCCAGGGTGGTCCGCCAATTTACTCACGCACTGTAATCGCGATAGCTCTTGAACGAAACTGTAGTCATAATAAATGCAGCAGCCACAACCGAAAGAGTTTCTCAACCGACTGTGGTTGTGAATTGTGCAATTAGTTCCATTGTAAAAATCGCCAAGGATTTTCCGACCCAAGAATGGAGCTTTATATAAATAAATTACCGATTGTGCGGCCCGATTTGAAAATGTGGTTATTTATCAGGCGATGCAATCAAGTTTCTGTGTCTAAGGAATAAGAGGTAAACTTGCGGCACGGAAAATGACAGGATCCGTGCTCTTCAAGATGAGTTTGAAACTTGAGATTTTTTCTGGGTTAAGTTTATTTCTTGGAAGATGCTGAGCGACGTTTACTAAAACCAACAGTTGTTCAACTCGTTGTCGACAAGTGACATTTAATTAACTTGTATAGACAAATTTTTATATTGTACCTATATGCTCCTGCAATTTGAGAATGATTCATTAAAAGTACCGATGTTCTTGAATCAAGTAGCCTTGTCCTTTGTACACGATTGAATGCACAAGAATGTAAATCGAATAGCTATATCTGTTTTTTCGCATGTTGTTACTTCCTAAAAGGTTGGTAAGCGGAAGGAAGTTTAAGTGATGATGTATAGGTGCGACGGAGGAACCAATTTACCTTTCTATAGTTTGCAGCTTCCGGATCAGTGGCGTATCAAGACTATATGATTTTATACATATTTTTTTTATAGACTTGGATCAATCGATTTTGGTTACAATAATTGAGAATTAGTAAACGTACCTAATTTACCTATATGCCTTATGGCATCTTTTAGTAGAACTATCCCCGTAATTAATTACATACCATGAACACGTTAGAAATGTGTTGTTATATGATTATTTAGAATTTTTTTCGAAATTTTAGCCCAACCACCACGATGGCCCAATGTAAAAGCACAGAAAAACCACAGCCGACTCTAGGAGAAGCCCCGAAGTAGAGAAAACTGACACTGCCTATCAGTTGATTTTACAAGAAATTTACCAGAATTCATTTGCGTAGTGCCGGTAGTGCTATCGCCGAAAGATTGCTACGACGAAGTGTGTCTCTGGGTGGAAACAGACAGCCCTAAGTGCTGGCGACAGCTTTTTTATAAATTTGTTTTGTTTGTGCAAAAGTTGAAACATTTCTATAAAAGTCGAGGGAAGCTAGAACTTAGTTATATACTTGGCTGTAAGTCAAATCGTAATTATAACTTGAAGTACAAGGGTTTTCTTTGCTTGACGGCAAGCGGTCAACTTGTATTCGTTTTGGGCTTTCCAAAGGACGAAAATTTAAGAATAAAATGATTAAGGGCCAATTGCATAGGCAAACTAAAGTACTCTTTAATATTAAAGAAGCTTTCTAACAATCCAACCATGGTTTATATAGTATAGTTGCAAAAGTTTCTTTACTAATGTTAAAGTCAAAAGATAATTTAGTTGAATGTATTATGAAATTGAACCTAACTGCCATTTCAATCAGAAGAGATTACTCTCCTTCACAACATGCTGTTCTCTGTTCGCTTGTTTGTATTTTTATGAAAATTTAACCATAAGGGAAGATAGATCATTTGCCTAATCGCGCACTTTGCGAAAAATTCTCACAAAAATTCGACTTACAACAAAATTTAGTCCCCTCTATTTACCAAATTATTTGTCGAAAATGTACTTATCCACACCACCAGGAATCGTACTTATTGTAAATACTTATACTTTCTGTGTATATTTTGTTACTTGTTACTGCTTTTATTTGTCTGTTAAACAAATGTACCTACTTACTTAGGTAGCCAATTATTGAAACAAAGTTCACAAATGTATTTAATTATAATTAAAAAGAAGGTTGAACATCTATTAGAGAAGATAAACTAAGCCAAAGTGCAGACTGCTCTATACTGCATAGACCCGTTGAACCGTCCCGCTGCGGCGTTGCCACATGTGTGCACATGGCTTGTAAGTTGAGAAGGTTGTGGAATAGCCACACGTGAAGCTATTCTGTGGTATAAGGAAAATCTCTGCATATCCTCGAATCACTTCGACTGGACGAAATAGATTTTAATTATCCAACTTTTAATTATCATCACTCATCACATTAGGGTCCCAACACCAAAAGAGACATAATTTTGCACAACAGGCGACCCACGCTCAACAGAGAATCCTCCTCGTTTACCAAAGTCCAATAAAGTTTTTTTATAATAGTTTTCCACCCGTCATAGCGTTAAGTATTCCCTTCGACGACTCTTAAACGATAATGGATCTTAACCAGCTCCTCCGCAACACCCAGAATCCGGCGCAGACTTGAAGGATGAACCTTTTAGCACCTGTTTACATTTTTGTATTTCACTAATACAATTTATAAGAACAATGATTCACATAAGTGCCTGCACAGAAGGTGGCTCGGTCCCATCCACATGAACCCCCGGCACCCAGCCGTTGCGAAATACGTTACGTACAGCTCCAGTAATTTATAATGTTTGGCGGCATGTTTCGTGAAGGATTTATAGGGTCCTGTTAGGTCTGAGTAATTTTAATAAAATCATAAAATTTCGGGGTATACTGGTTGACAGATCTCTATCTCGTCAATATCCAGTGGGAAGGTGGTGCTGGGTTTTGCGAAAATGTCGAACTCTGAGGACGAATCGGGACGTGGGGAGCAGACCAGACCTGCAGAAAGAAAGAAATTAATAAGGTAAGTGATTTTTTTATAATAATGTTTCGAATAATATAATGCAAGTTATTTATTAATAAAACTAGCAAATTCAACTTCAGTTCTAAACCAATAAAACGCTCATATTTAGTAGGTACTAATTATAATAGTGTAAATATCAGAAGAATTAATTGTATTTACATGAAATGTTTGCAATTATTGTTCAATTAACTCCCATCAATATGTCAAAATGCCGGTAAAAGTTAATATTGTTAAATTGTACCTAAAAATTTTCAATTTTTAAAATATACCAGACGGACAAATTTGAACTAAAGTAACATTCAGACATTATTTATAGCACGTTTTTTATGAAATTTTTAGAAAATTAAATGAAACTATAAAATATATAGCATTTATTCAAATTCAAAACAATGAATGTGAAGGAAGTAGATTTGCCATATAGGTATTTAACTATAGTATTTAAAGTATCAAAGCTATAGTTAATGCATATATACATATTAATTTATATTTATATCCAGGGTCCTATAAACATGCGTGCATAAAACATTAGTTTTTAAGATACGGAGAAAGTTATTCAACAGTGGCCTGCTTGGTGGCAACTAGTACCCCTTTTTTAAATATATTTTGTACGCCAATGGCTTTTGAAAAAGTTCGCTTAATTTTTTAATTTAAAGAGAAATTATCACGCATGGCAAAGGTATTGCGAAAAATCCCCAAATTTGCAAATGGTCTTTTTAGTGTTGTTCTTCTTTTTGTTCCGCGCGCCGTTAATACATACTAAGTAAAATAAAAAAATATATAATATGAACATAATTATCACGCGTTTTATAGCAACTTTTGTCCTAAAATTGTTTTTCCAGAAACTGGGGGCATCCTGTATACTAAAAAAAGCCACAATAATTATTCTTTACCAAAATAAACTTAGATATTGTCACTGAGTAAAATATAGGTCTGTGACTATACCAAAAGAAAAAAAGTAGCTCTAAATTTGGTAGGTCATTGGTGCTGAAGTAGAAAATCCATCGGGGAAAAAATAGTTAAAACACAATGCAAAATTCATTGTTGTGTCAACATTTTGTTCAAAAATAGATGGCGACAGGAGAGATTAATATTTTTCTCAAGGTTGCCTACATTTTATTGTAAATGTATTTAGTTATTTTAGTGCTCGAAAATATACTTATTTAGTAGGTATTGTGACCAGATTTCTGGTAGGTGGGTTCGTAGCGGCGAATAAATAAAAAAATTTGCCACTCGATGGAAACAGCGTTGTATTTATTTTAGTATGTTTTTGTTTCTACGAAAAGCTGGAAAATTACACAATAATCAATACCAAGCTAAATACACTAACAATCAAAACCTTACCTGGCACTAAGCCGGTGACTTATTTATATTATTAACAATAATAAACGCAGACACAACACTAAAAGCTGCCAGCCTCATAGACATTCACAAATAATAAAAGTGCGGCTAATAAATCGGAAATCTCGAAAACGAGCGGCGGCGGTTTTTTTACTTGGGCCAGCAAAAAATTGTTTTTGCTGGACGGGCGCACGGAGCCACCTAGTGTGCCAGAGTAACATCAAAAATCCAAAGCAACGGCGCAACAAGGCCACTAGAATCCAAACGCTCTGCTACATCTGCCCCCCAAACCCTTTGATTTCGAACCAGAGTGAAAATGGCAAAGGTTTAAAATTTTAACACAGAGGAAACGAAACTCAAGCTACACCAGCCTTACAAAATGGCCTTAAATGGCTTGCGTGAAACGAGCCCCGTTCTTCCCGTGTCTCGGGATCCTCCAATACGTAAGTCGCAAAGCTGACGCACTTTTTAATACGATACGGTCCGGAAAAAAGTAGCATCATTTTTCGGGTTTCCGCGGTCAAAGTGGACGACATCGGGTTGGTTCGCAACAACACCAGATCATCAACCTTGAACTCCCGATACGGCCGGCTGGGAAAATTTGCAGCTCGTCTCGCTGCCTTACCCTCCAATGTCTCTCGCGCTAACAACAGTCTGGTTTCAAGAGGCGAGCCCTGCTGGAGAGCTCCCGCATCGCGAAGATTTTCGGGCAATAAATAATTTTCCTGGCCAAAATGGAGCCCGTTTGGAGAAAAACCGGTGGACTCGTGAACCACATTGTTCAGGAAAAACTCGAAACTCTTTACCTCAAAAGCCCATCGCGTGTGTTTCGAATGACAGTAAACACGGCACAGCCTACCCAATTCGCGCATTACGCGCTCCGACACATTGGACTGGGGGTGACGTATGGAGCTGAATATAACAATCACTCCTAACGAAGTTAAAGTTTTCTTCCACAAGGCGCTGGTGAATTGGGTCCCGTGATCGGACAATATTTTTTCCGGCTTACCGACCTTAGGAAAATAATCCATAACCAATCGGTTAACACAAGCCCGAGTGGTCGCCTTTTTAAGGGGATACAAAGCCACGTATTTTGAAAAAACATCCAAGACTACGAGCAAGTAGGTAGCTCCAGCCCTACTCCTAGGCAAGGGTCCATAGAGGTCCAGGGCCACGAGCTCACATTTGGTGTGTGGCACAATCGGATTTATCGGGGGTTTTGGCAAGGTGACGTGCTTCGTTTTTTGACATATTACACACGACTTGATAACCCTTTTTATATCCTGGTGCATGCCCGACCACCAGACTTCTCTTTTCAGAGCACACCAAGTCTTGAAGACTCCGAAATGTCCGATACTTTGGTGAAAATGCCTACAAAACTCTGCGGTTAAAGCTTTGGGTACACAAAGTAAAGACGGCTCGTCTTCGGCTTGCCGGTGATATAATACATCGTCCCTTATCACAAAACGAGATTGTAACTTAGCATCCCGATCTAAATTGTTTTTGATAGAATCAAGTTTGGGATCGTCGCGCTGGCAAACCTTAATGTTCCCAAGTAGTTGCGCGAAAACCGGGGACAACTTGAAACCGGACAATATCTTGAAAGAACCTTCCGTAGGGTCCAAAAAATCTGGGCCCGAGAATCGAGAGAGCGCATCGGAAATATAATTCTCTTTGCCGGAAATGTACCTTATTTCGAAACTATATTCCTGAAGCATCAAAGCCCATCGAGTAATACGCGGCGACAACAATCGGCACGTATTTAGATAGGTAAGCGCCTTATTATCGGTGTGCAAAATGAACCTTCGGCCCATCAAGAAAGTGCGAAAACGCTTGATCGCCCAGACCGCCGCCAAGACCTCTTTTTCGCTCGCGCTATACCGTACCTCGCGAGGCAACAACACTCGACTGGCCCACGCAACGATCTTCTTTTCCCCATCGACTATCTGAAACAAGTGCGCTCCCAACGCCCGATCGCTCGCGTCCACACAAACGTTCCACGACTGTTCAGGATCCGGATGGTAGAGCATCGATGCGTTCCGTAGCAACGTTTTCACGCTTTCAAAAGCCTGTTGTTCGCTCTCACCCCAACGCCATGACTCACTTTTTCTTAAAAGTCTCGTTAGCGGCTCGCACGCCGCTGAAAATCTGGGGCAAAAATGCCTATCAAAATTACACAACCCTAAAAATTTTTGCAGCTCCTTCACGTTCTTGGGAACCCGATAATCGGTTATTGCTTGCATCCTATCCTCGGAGGGACGAACTCCTTCGGGAGTTATAACGTAGCCAACAAACTTTATTTCCCGTTGGAAAAACTTGCATTTTTTTAAATTTAATTTCAACCCGCATTCGGCTATTCGACCGAATACCTTGCCCAAATGCAACAAGTGTTCTTCGAAAGTATTCGACAGTACTAAAACGTCATCGACGTAACACAACAAAAAATCTTCAAACTCGGGACCAAAAACCTTGTCCACGCATCTGACGAACGAAGATACCGCCGTAGATAACCCGAACGGCAGAACACAAAATTGATACGTCCGCTGGCCTATCATAAAACCCGTGTACTTTTTGGAAGCTTCAGTAAGCGGTATTTGGTAATATCCCATAGTAAAATCTAGAGTTGACATGAATTTTCGACCGGAAATTCGCAAAATTAGTTCTTCTATGGGCGGGGGCATTTCGTATTCCTTCTGCATTATTTTATTGAGATAACGCGCGTCCAGACAGATCCTAACACTGTTATCCTTTTTTAGAGTTGTCATTATAGGAGACACATACGGGGTAGCCGCCCTTTCTACTATACCCCATTTTTCCATTTGGGTAATCGCATTTTCCACCGCGTGACGGTGCGCCAATGGTAAAGGATAGGGTTTTATAAAAAATTCCCTGTCTACGGTTAGCTTTATTTCGTGGCAATAGTTTTTTACTCGCCCCGGTATCTCCGAAAAAACCGACTCGTGGCTCTGCAAAAATTTCCCAAAGTCAAGTTTTTGTTCCTCACTCAGTGAAAAAGACATGTCCGAAACAGCACGAAATGCGTAGTTATTATTTTTCTCCGAAATATAATTGACTACAAATAGTTTATCACAAGCCACCAAACGTAATTTAAGGCTTTCGGGAGGAGTGGGTTCGTGAAGAAAAAACTTTTCGGGGATAACCACGCTTTGATTTTTAATTTTACACGTTATTTGCTGTTTTTCTAAGTCAATAACGGCCCGATACAAACGCAAAAAATCAATGCCTACAATTACTGGAAAAACGAGACCCGGAATTAATAAGAATTCATGCTCAAAAATGTGATTTCCAGCTCCAAATTTCAAAAGAGCTTGCTTTAGCACCTTTCGTGGCCCTGATCTAAAAGCACCAGATATTTTTATGCCCACGCAATTAAAACTGGGAATCTCGTCGTGGTAATCGCTCAACCTAGTCCAAACTTCTTCTGAAAAACCCGATACCTGCGACCCACTATCTATCAGGGCAAGAAAAAAGTACCCAAAAAAATCAATTTCGATTTGTGGGCAGCGAAGGTCATCAAGCCGCTGGTTGAAGTCACAAACATCTTCTGGTTCCTCCGAACAAGTCTTTACAATAATTTTAGCCCGCTTATTTTCCTTTTTCCCCGCCATCGGGCCTATTGCGGGGAACTCGGCTCGTTTCCCGACTCCTCAATCTCGTCAGAATTTATTTCCAAAAAAGATACATTTTTATTTTTGCTGGGAATAAACGACTTGTTACTATTAGGTAACCATTTTTTCGCCCTGTGGGGTATACAGGGGCATAAGGGGCTCCACCATGGACTGGAGTCTCGGAAACTCTCCCGGGGCCGACCTCGACGGCGCGCCTAAATTAGGCGCAGAAAATGGCATTGTTGGCCTACCTTGTTCATCCCACGGGGTTGAGGGTGGTGGTGGTGGGGGTACCTCTAAGTCGGCGTTCGGGAATCCCCTGTTTTCCCGGATTTGTGGTACTCTTTGCCCCTGTTGGTTGAAAAAAGACGCTCTTCTTCTTAGATTGTAATCATGCTCCCCTAAAGTTGGTCTGGGAGTATATTCCTGTCTGTTAGGCATGTTCTCTTCTTCGCCGCTAGTAGATACTTTGTATACGCACCTCGTATACTCGCTACTGCCCCACGTTGGGCGCCAAATGTGACCAGATTTCTGGTAGGTGGGTTCGTAGCGGCGAATAAATAAAAAAATTTGCCACTCGATGGAAACAGCGTTGTATTTATTTTAGTATGTTTTTGTTTCTACGAAAAGCTGGAAAATTACACAATAATCAATACCAAGCTAAATACACTAACAATCAAAACCTTACCTGGCACTAAGCCGGTGACTTATTTATATTATTAACAATAATAAACGCAGACACAACACTAAAAGCTGCCAGCCTCATAGACATTCACAAATAATAAAAGTGCGGCTAATAAATCGGAAATCTCGAAAACGAGCGGCGGCGGTTTTTTTACTTGGGCCAGCAAAAAATTGTTTTTGCTGGACGGGCGCACGGAGCCACCTAGTGTGCCAGAGTAACATCAAAAATCCAAAGCAACGGCGCAACAAGGCCACTAGAATCCAAACGCTCTGCTACAGTATAATGAAACAAATTAAATGATGATTTCCAAAAGTTCATACAATTTTATAGGAATAAGTCCGTAGCTAGTTTTTTTTTGTGGTAATAACCCAAGAGATTGTTATCTCCGGTTTTGGGAATTTTAATAAACCGTCATAATTCAAAATACTTATTTGGTATAGCTTTCAGATTTTTCAGTTGACAATAATTATTGATACATTTTTATATCAAAGTTATGTAGTTAATTTGTGTTAAGTGATTTTGTTGTTGTTAAGTGATGTTAAAAATAACAATAATTGACTGATGTATTTAAAATTTTGGCGAAAGTACTGGTCTTCGTATGCTTCTCGTAACTTTGTCCCAAGCTACTATCTAAATAATTCTGTCCATAATTTTGACAGAGTCGATCCCTACATCCTTACAAAACAAAAAAGATAATAAACAACAAAATTGTACTGTAAATACGGACCAAACACCAGTTTTGAACTTTAAAAATATATTTTTTAGATCTTTTGGATTTTTTAGCCCATGGCGTAACTAGAAATTTTCCTGGCTGAATACTTTTTTTTTTTGAGAAATAAAAATATAAGGAAAAGAATATACAAAAAATTAGAAAATAAACAAGATATTCTATTAAGTTATGAATCAGTCGGTACCATAATTTAATAATAATAATAATTAATAGAAGTAAAAGTGTCTATGTATAAATAACTCGAGTACTGTATCTTGGAAAGCATATAGAGCTTTGGGATGGTATAATGCTTAGGTAGCGATAGTAACGTTTGCCAATGAATTCCTTCATTTCTTATTTTGGACGCCTTTTGCAAAAAATGAGTTAATTTTCTAAAGGTCAATAAAATAAATAGATTAAATCAAATTAAACAAAAAATTTTTGTTTAGATTTACATATATTTTAGCGCCGTATAGATATTTATGTATTTGTGATTCATATAAAAATTAATTTCTCACAAATTTCTAGGTTTTATACGTAGATTTGTAAATTCGTATTTAATAATATGCATACACTGTCTAAAAAAATAATATATATACTGATTGATTAATGCTAATATTTTCTTTTTCATTTTTTTGAAAAACTCGATCCTATATTCTAATATAGGTACCTAAGTAAGACACAAAGACGCTATTTTTGAGACTCAACTACTGTACCCTAGAAAGCATATTTATAGAGCTTTTGGAGCTTAGAAAGCGAATGTAATATTTACCAATCAAGAAATTCCTTCATTTCTTAGTTTTGGCCGCCTTTTTGCAAAAAATTAGTTAATCTTCTAAAGATCGGTACAATAAATAGATAGCTTTATGTCCTGGAAAACAGATGGCTCTGATGGCTAACAATGTATTCTGCATTGTATTTTATCTCCGGAAAGCGCATGGTGAGCCAAAAATGTGTCAGACGTGACAGCCGTGAGCAGTCTTTAATAATGTTTTATGTTCAATTTTTCATACCTTGTTCATGGCGTATTGTTTTTTTACGTGAAACTACAAAATCCCCTCAAAGCAACCCTGTATATAATAAAAAAGAATCAATAGGGAAATCTAATCAAATCTGACTTACGTCAGCCCACATTAAAATGCAAGGGGGTAATAACAAAAATGTGCTAGATGCATACTGATTAGGTCCGTTACATTCCCTCTATTATTGGCAATAAAAATCATTGTTGGTTTAACCATTTATACCATGAAAAATATACGAGGAACTAGGAACTGGCAAAATATTTTTGCTAATGTGTGTTAATAATTTCTATTAAAATAAATCAACACTGAACGCTCGTGTTAAGTGTACCAAAAAAATTAAACAGAAATATTCGATGTTGGAAAATTAGCGATGAGCGCGTTCACTAACTTTAGCATTATTTATTGCGTATTGAAGTTATGAAAATTTTATTGTTCAAGTTGCAAGTTGCATAATAATTACCCAGGAATGAAGTTCGATATATTTCCAGTTCAACCTGTTGAAAATCTGCCAATCTTTTAACACACTGGCATTGATTAAGGTATTCGGAATATAATAATTTATATATTTTTTTGAAAATATTTATTATTCAGTATCCTACACAAAAAAACTTTGACGGTGCGTTTTTAAATAACCTGCAATGCGTCAAGGATTTTCAATTTCAATCTATAATCTAATTATTATACATATTGAAATAATTAAAGTGCGTTCATGACTGCCTTGAAAGCCTATTATTGAGTAAGGTTATTGTGAATGAAAAATATGACTGATTCCCATAACAATAGTCTTAAAAATTAAATTCGTTTTGCCCCTTTATGGATAGGCAATAAGGAAATTAAAACTATTTTTTAAATTGAAAGAAAGTTACGTGGCATCTAAAAATATAATTGGTTGACGTCTAACAAAACTAGGTACCTACTTTGTCATTTCTAACTCTTCCCCTACCAGAATAAATCTGATAATGAATTATTGTCATTCTCGCAATACTTTAAACTATAAAATATAAACGGGTTCATTTCTAAACTGCTAAAGCAAAACAATATTTTTAATCATTACATGTAGTTGTTGAAAAGAATCTGTCTGAAAAGAACAAGTTTATTAATTTTTATTTCGAAATGTCTTTCATGTGACCGTGACACACCTTCACTAACTACATTTCATTATAAAATAATAATATGAAACTATAATATGTAATATTTTGGAAGATGGTCTTATCACGGCATTATTAGAATATAATAGATGTCATAATAATTATCCCGACAATGGCTTCAGTTTAGGCAATCTTTTATTATAAAAATCGACATTACTTTTGAATATATAGGGTGTAAAGATTTGATCCGGAACAGCCCTGTAAAATTTTAATGCGCTGCACGATTTTGATGATTTTTTGTGTGTGTGAAGGAAGTGTCCTTATGCACTTGTAGGTAGGTGTAGGCCAGTAAAATTAAACAAAAATTGTCGAAAATTTGTTGTAATTCGATTCAGGATGTCATATGGAAAAATCGATATATTTATTGATAACATATTTAGCATTACACAAGTCGCTAGCAGAGGCATATTATGATTGGTTGGATTTTTATGGAAGGAGCTACCTTATTGGATGCAAGCAATATGAGGGAAATAATCGCTGAAATCCTACTCTTTTAGTTACATCCTAGTTACGCTAAACCCATACTGTGGCAGCTAAAACTGATAACCCGATGACTTCTTCGCATTACCTAATTTAATATAGGACTAGAAGATATGTCGATCGTTAAAGATCTATTAGCACAAAAAACATAATATTCAGAACCGAAAGCTCAACCTGAATGACAGCTGTCAAATGGACCTAAATGGGCTAGGGGCATTATTCTCGCATTGCGTGCGAGGAGTCCTGGGTTCAAATCTCGGTTGTGGCTGCTTTTTTATTTTTATTTTTATTTTTTAAATTACATTTAGAGGACGGGAAATGTTTATAATTCTTGTAGTTAATTTATTCCTAAGAAGTTGGGTTGATAAATACGACTACATACACACTGAATAATTATTAAACTATTTGCATTGTTGTTAAATTCCCTTTTTAACTACAACTCGTGGTATGTGCCTATAATAATAGATAATGCCTTTCGTTAATTTATCAGTCGCAGTCGTGGTATTTTCAGCTTTAGGATTATAATTCGTAAAATTAAGGAAAGGTATTACCGATAATAGGCACACCACTTGTTATATTACCCCTGATAATGCTATTAAAGATTTTTTTATTGAAAATCTGGCTGCGTAGCTTTATTCAGCACCCCCTGAAACCCGAATGTCCCAAATTTTATCTGAAAATCAAAAATGTTCCAGTAATTAATAAAAAAAAAACAGAAAAAAGACACCATCC
This sequence comes from Pseudeuparius sepicola, assembly GCA_963920635.1. Lineage (NCBI taxonomy): Eukaryota > Metazoa > Arthropoda > Insecta > Coleoptera > Anthribidae > Pseudeuparius > Pseudeuparius sepicola. The sequence continues at coordinate 55,698,979 of OY987302.1, forward strand.
TAGCGTTTTAAAATAATACTTAAACATGGCATATTTTCGGTGATCTGTGAAATGATAAAAAATTTAAAATATTTTTAATAAACGCCAATGATTTTGCATTTATGTATACTTTTTCATTACAAACAACTTTCTCTTATACCATTTTTCTCTACGACACAAAATAAGGGTACCTACTTTACTCTTATTGTAGTTTTGGACTCCCGACTCCCCCTTGTATATAAATTCCCATTTGTTGCGTACATACTTTCTGCCGGTCATACTGTATAGTATATATGTAGTTTTGTATAGTTATCTATAACAATAGATATTATTTTCAGCATTCCATGCAAAGATGTGGATTTATCATATTTGACGAAATTTAAAAAATTCGCTGCTTGGTTATTTACATACAACGATACAACTATAGGTTGAAATTGGGAGAACACTAAGGAAACTAAAAGAAAACAAAATATACAGGGTGTCTCAAAAATCTGACCAAGTGATGCTCACTTGCGGTCAAACCGGAAGTAAAAAATGCGAACCGACAATTTTTTGTTTTGTATTCTCATGACTAATATTCGGTGTTAAAATCCTACTTCACATTTTTTTGGAAAAGGGTGTTTTTTTAATAACTTCTTAACTACACTCTGGATGTTAAGTTCTTCAGAAAATTCTACACATGTTCAGTTTTTGAACCATCAATTTATCTTTAAAATTACCGAGAAAATCGGGTTTATCACACCCTGCACAAGGTAGGTAAACATTATTAATATTGTTCTGATGAGATTATCAATAAAGTCAACTTTCAACATTTTGAATGTTCAAAAATAGGTAGGTATATGTAGAACAAGATACTGTTGCCATATCGTAAGCACTAGCTGGAATTTTTCAAAATATAATTATTATTTAGGAATTAACTTTTGTGGTACATTGCTTGAATACCCCATGGAACAATTCCCTGAAAACAAATCAACGCAGTTCAGATTCTCAGAAGCAATTTTGCAAACGGTCGATTATTAATTTTATTGCCGGTAGTTTCATAAATATTCAGAACCTCTTCGGGCAATTTTGGCTTTGCTTATTGTTTGCGTATTTTCGTGTATATGGCCTTATTCAAAGGTGGTTGCTGAAGAATATTAATTGCCCGCGCTTTCGAGACTAGGAAAATGAACAGATAATATAAACAAAGAAAAAACAGTTAATTTAAAATTTATTGCGTAAAGTAATCATTTTCATCGATAAATAATTTTTGGAAGGCAGCATAGCCAAGGGCGCCCATAGAAAATATTTTAGGGGGGGGGCAAAATTATCTCATCTAACCTTGTTCTTTTTAGAACTACCTAGCTCTGAATCGATAATTGGTTTATGTGATTGTGGCCCAGTTAAATTTTGTATAAATTATTTCAGGGGTTTGTTTTATACAGGGTGTCCCGAAATTAGACTGCCATAATTTACCAGCGTATTCGACGACCTAAAAAAATGAAAAAAGTTCCTATAAACATTTCCTCAAAAATGCCCCCTAATGGGGCTATAGCCCCCGAAAGGGGCAGTTTCACAAACGGGTTTCTATAAATATTTCCAGAACGAACAAAGATAAAATTCTGAAATTTGATATGTGATGTTCCTGTGAGATTTGACATTTACCGAGGTAGCGATAGTTAGACATTCTTAATCATAGCCGTCCCAAATGGGGGGGTTCGGGAGTCAAAATTACCCCTTTTTTTGTATAGTTTTTTCCAGATTTCTTGCAAAATTATGAAAGTTGAAGGTATTCTACAAAGAAAAGGTGCTCTTGTTGAACTTCGATAGCATGCATCGTTTTCGAGTAAACTCGTTTTGAAAATTTTTTGCAGAGTGCCATGAAAATGCCTATTAGAAATTAGCCTGCCATAATCTACCACCACGTTTTTTGATACAAAAAAAATTAAAAAAGTTCGTATAAACATGGCCTCAAAAAAAGTCCCCTAAGAGGGCTATAGTCCCCGAAATGGACACTTTGGAAATCGGTTTTTTCTAAATATTTCCAGAACGAACAAAGATAAAATTATGAAATTTAGTGTGTGATATATCTGTGAGATTTGACGTTTACCGAGGTAGAGAGAGTTTGAAAGTCTTCATCATAGGCGTCCCAAATGAGGTGGGTCAAGGGGTTAAAAATATCCCAAAATTTTTTCTGCGCTTTTTTCATGGTTTATTCTCCCAGGTATGTCACATACCAAATTTCAGAATTTTATCTTTGCTCGTTATGGAAATATTTAGAAAAACCGTTGGCCAAAGTGTCCATTTCGGGAACTATAATAAAATATAACGCGAAGGGATTTTGAGAATCTCCAGGGGGGGGCACGTGCCCCCCCTTGCCCCCCCCCCCCTATGGGCGCCCATGAGCATAGCATACGTGGTTCTTTATAGTTCCCAAAAATGAAGCTCTCAGACTTGTACTGTCTATTACAAATAAAATAAATAGTGAATCTGCACTTTTTCCATAATTTGGAGAGAATTTTGTGTATAGATTTTAATCTGACTTGAAAAGTTCGTTGCGTTTAAAAAATTCCTTGTGAATGTGGAAAGTTCTATGTTGGGGAGACGTGTATATATTTAAAGTTTGTTTAAAAGAACATAAAAAAATCAAATTTCTAAGTCAAAAATACGCTCTCCTTATAATAATCAAAGAATTGTGTGGGATAGGTCTCAACCAATTCTCCGATAAATTACGGAATCGTCATTTATTCCAGGAAATACGGACACCGTTGTGTTGCTGAATGTTCAGTGAAATTCAGTAAAATATTACCAGTTATTCAAAGAGAAGTTTGTAGGTATATTAGATACAACACAGGGCACAATATCAGACAGGTGACTATGTTATTGTTCTGTTGTCATGGCACTTTGACTCGGCGTTTATTGTTCTGTCATTTCACACTGACATTATCTTTGAGAAAGGAGAAAGATTTATTCTCCGAAAGCTCAGAAAATGAAGTTCTTGAAGTTATTTTTTGAGTTAAGGTTCAATGTTTCGTTTTTTTTAATGTTCGGCCACAGAAGGCTCTTGGAAAGCCCTGAAGTTGAGAAAGCTGGCAACATGGCTTGAGGGTCTGCGCGGCGTGGCCTGTCACTCCCTGTCAGTTCATTTTACACGAAATTTACCAGAATTAATTTGTGTAGGGCGGGTAGTGCTATTGTCGCCAAATTGCTACGACGAGGCAGTGTGTCTCTGGGTGGAAACAGACAGTCCGAAGTGCTGGCGACAGCTTTTTAATAAATCCGTTTTGTTTGTGAAAAAATGAAACATTTCTTTAAAAGTTCGAAGTGAAGAATCGTTCCTTTACAATTTCAAGCCTCAAGATGCCTAGAGCCGTCGAGGGAAGCTAGAACTTAGTTATAGCACAGACCTATATAGCTTGAAGCTATATAGGTCTGTGGTTATAGGTATACCTGGCTGTAAGTCAAATCGTAAGAATAACTTGAAGTAGCTGGGTTTTCTTTGCTTGACGGAAAGCGGTCAACTTGTATTCGTTTTGGGCTTTCCAATGGACGAAAATTTAAGAATAAAATAAGGGCCAATTGCATGGACAAACTAAAGGACCCTTTCAAATTTAAGGAGCTTTCTAACCATCCAACCATTGCTTAGTATTGTTGCAAAAGTTTCTTTACCTAATGTTAAAGTCAAAAGATAATTTAGTTGAATGTACATATTATGAAATTGACCCTAACTGCCATTTCAATCAGAACATGCTGTTCTCGGTTCGCTTGTTGTTTGTATTTTTATGGAAATTTAACCATAAAGGAAGATAATCATCATTTGCCTGATGGCGCACTTTGCGAAGAATTGTCACAAAAATTCGACTTACAACAAAATATAGTCCACTCTATTTGCCCAAATTTACCATATTATTTGTCGAAAATGTACCTATCCACACCAGGAATCGCACATATGATAAATACTTATACTTCTGTGTATATTTTGTTACTTGTTACTGCTTTTATTATCTGTTAAACAAACGTACCTACTTACTTACGTACCTACCCAATTAATTATTATTGAAACAAAGTTCACAAATGTATCTAATTATAATTAAAAAGAGGGTTGAACATTTATTAGAAAAGATAAACTAAGCCAAAGTGCAGACTGCTCTATACTGCATAGACCCGTTGAACCGTCCCGCTGCGGCGTTGCCACGTGTTTGCACAGGGCTTGTAAGCTTGAGAAGGTTGTGTTTCGGCAGTTATAAATTTTCCTCGCAACTTGGAAAAGTTGTCTTTTAATTAGTTTGGTTCAGGTTTCTGTGGCGAACAACCCAATTAAAAACTAAATGGAACTTTTAAATGTGCTTAAATTTAGGCATAACGAGTCAGTCTTATTAAGTATTTACCTAACCCTGTCTCGAAATGTTTGATAAGTTAACGTTAGGAAAATATTTTTATAAATTAATTATTATATTTTGTTTCATCTCGTTACAGTACCAGGTGAAGATTTTGTACGGGTTTCAAGTTTTTTTAACATATTTAGACTTACCTTATAGAGAATATTTCGACTTAACGTTTTTTTATTTTAATATAAGATTTGTTTAACTTAGAAATTAATCATGAGAAAACCTCGTACTAAATACAGTGTGCTACCAATGAGCAAACATTATGAAGTGCTTCGTAGCTTTCTTAGTGACCTTATACACGATTTGTTGAACAGGAAAACACACTACAAGATTCCAGAGATTTGCTTCGATATTCATATTCACTTCACGTTAAAGTACTTAATTTACAATTTTCAAGATTAAATGAACAAACAAATGTTTCATTCAGATAACAGAATACCTAGTAGTTCCTGGGTAGTAGTATTTTGACACGGCATACATGAGTTCATACGCGGTTACCTACTGCCTTATTAAAATTCATGAAGACTTAAATTCAGTGCACATCGGCAGACGTAAAACCGATGCATGTCTGAATTCCCAGAAAGCTTTCAAATGTAAGAACCATCAACAAAACATCCTGATATCGGCTTGTATATGCCCGGGAGGAATAATGACTAAATTCAGTGATTTTCAGAGGAAATTTCCTTCAGGGGTATTTCGTCAATAATTAGAAAATATTTAATCACACCTATGTAATTTTGGGTTTGTGGGACACATATCTACTCTCAATTTAAATTTATATGACGTTAGGTTTGTATCATAAATTTTCAATTTTCGATAGCTATGAAATGGCCAGTATATAAAATATTATAAAATGGCCTTTATTACCTGTACCTATCGTAAATTATGAACAAGATATACAAATAAAAAATTAACATACAGTGTGGCCCGTTTGGAATGCAGACGATTTTGGCCGGGTTGTTTTCTAAAGATAGGATACAAAAAACTCTACTTTGGTGCAAAATTTTAAATCTTAATCTCAATTTTCAAGGCCTCTACTACGAATTTTTTTATAGTAAAATTGACGAAAAGCATTTAACAATTTTTTTTAATTAAAATCTGACATCACAGCTTTAATCAGGACACCATAAAACCCCCACATACCAAATTTGTACAAAAAACATACAGGGAGTTCCATTCTGGGGGTTGTTGCAAAATAGGAATTTTGAAGACATATGGCAAGCCAAGTGAGCCATGGAATCCCCTCAAAACAGTTGAATTGTCAACAGGACCACTCAAACTGTTGGTGTGCAAAGACCTTTAATACAAAGATATACAGAGTGTCTTTCTCTGTGCCATCTCAAAATGCCCTAATTTTTTTGGAACATTAAATCGAGTAGGTATGTTAAAACCTCCCCAGCCACTATAAACGAACTAACTCTAAAAATACAGAAACTTGCCAGTCAGTAAGTCCAAATGAGTGTGCCACAACCCACAGGAAACGCACAGAAAATGTACCATATCTTAGACAGTGACTTTATTGAGAAAGGTCCAATAATTTAAATTATTTTTTATTTGTTGGTTGGCATTTTGTAAAGAAATATATTACTATTGTGTTTATTATTATTAGTGTTTTTTTCAATAATTCCAGAGCACTCTTGACCAGTATAAAGTTTCATAAAAATTCAGCATTTTGAGATGGCCCAGAGAAAAATATCATGTATATTTTTGTATTGAATCTTTGCACACCAACACTTTGAGCAGTCCTCTCGATCATTCAACTGTTTTGAGGGGATTCCACGACACACTTAACTCGCCAGACGCCTTTAAAATTGCCATTTTGATCATCTTTGGAACCTTGTAGAATACAACTCCCTGTATATTTTTTTGTTCATATTTTGTACGTGGGAGTTTTGGGGTAGCCTTATTAACGCTGTGGTGTCAGATTTTAAATAAAAAAATCGCTAAATGATTTTCGTCATTTTTTTATTTTAAAAAAATCATATTAGGCCTAGAAAATTGAGATCAAGACCAGAAATTATGCACCAAAGTAAAGAGTTTTTTGTGACATATCTTTAGAAAAAAAACGGCTAAAATCGGATGAAAATAAAAATTGTACGGGCCACCCTGTATAATTGTATATGTATAGGAAGAAGGCACTGCGCAATCGATATAATCTACCCTTTGATATGACATAAAATTGTGGCTGCCAAAAAATGACATATTATCTCCTTCTGTCGGTTTTTAAGCATACTAACCGTCAGCTGAACTACTATTATACTTATGGTCCAAACAAGCATGCTACGTTTAAATTGGTCTCTAGATTTATAATTCTAAGTAGTAGTTTTTATTCTCAGAGATTCAACAAATTTTTGCGGAAATACCTACCGATCGATGAATTCTCAGATATGGAATTATGGAATATGAGTTAGGTACTTACTTTAAAATAATTATTACTACAATACATAATTATTAAATCTTTGTGTGCATACTCACATTTCACTGTCAACATCATTTATTTAACGCATGTTGTTGAATACATGTTTTCGAAACATGTATTTATATTTTGTTAAATTATTATATGTCTCTATGTAGGTATGGATTCCCTTTTGTATTATACACATACTGAAGGAAAATATTTTGTTTGGAATCATAAAATAGACTAAATAATATAAAATATAATCCATAATTTTTATTTTAGAAAATATTAGGAGCATTTCATTAATTACTAGGAAACTAACGCGCATCTACTAATAATTAAGCTTATTTTGAAGACTATTATTGTCTTACATTTATACACTGTATACGCGCTTCGTTATTGCATTTTGCTTCTTCTTCATATAACTACCTTTCGAAGGGTGCTAAGAAGCATATCAAAAGTATGGCAACTCCAAGGAACAAAAAACATAAGGTATGAACTCAAAGCAACGCATCAAAAAAAACTAAAAAAACACCCACAAATCCCCAATCCACGCGGTGGTGGGAGTCGGGAGGCTCTCCATATACCCCACTTCGTGCGTTCCGCGCGTCCCAGTCCGTTCACCTTCCCGCGAGAGCGCGAGCGCTGCACCGCACGACGCCCGCAGTCCTACGCGCGAACCCGCGAAACAGAGTCGCGCCTGCCGAACCGGTCACGTCGGGCGCATGCGACGCGCACGGTGGGCGATCCGCGGGAGTAAAGTGGCGAGATGGCCGGCAAGCAGAATGAGGGGTTCGAAGGGGACGATAGAAGCACCAGGTAAATTGGAGAGTGAAGGCTCGTCTCAAGGTTTTAGCAAACTGTCGCAAATTTTATACAAAATAATGCTTGAAAGGTTATTGTCACTAACAAAAAGAGGTTTGTGTACCTATGGGTTTAATAAATAACGTTTTTGCTCCTTTTTGTACACACAGTTTATATTGCTTTCTTTTTCTAAATATATTTTTTAATTTCACTGTCTCTCACTGAAGATGACCAAGATAGTGTGAAACACATGTAGGAGATTGCGCTCTCTTTCTCTCTCTTTGAATATGTATGTTTGTGATCTCATACATTCTTTTGTCGTAGACTGTGACTGGCTACTTTAACTTTCCTTCTTTTACTACAATATCAATAGTGTTTTATATGATTCTGATGCATGTGCAATCATTACAACTTCTATTTAGAAGACTTCTCGTCTAGCAAGAAAAAATAAAAAAGGTAAACCTTGTATTCACCACAATAATTATTAATTTGGTCATAATATTATTTTTGTTTTTCTACGGACTTTCCTACTGATCAGTTTGATTTGACAGGAATTTGATATAATTATAAAGTGTATATTTATGTTTTTGTGAACGCCCTTCGCTTTTGTTACTACTACCAATAATTATAAGCAAATTTAGATTTATGCTGCTAAAAATTCGTTTTAATGACATCTCAGACCAATAAAGCACTGTATACAATAGTAAAATAAAAAAAATTAAAGCAATCACAGGGTTGTCACCTTCATGGAAAACCTGGAAAACCACGAATTGTCAGTGAATTTCAATATTGCAATAAATTAAGGGAAAAGTCAGGGAAATGTCAACAGAGTCAGGGAAAATTGCTCTAATCCACGGAAAGTCATGGAATTTGACTTTTCGATATTTTTTCTGCTTTTAGATAGGTATTTAGTTTTTGAAATCATGAAACTATGTTTCGGAAATAAGATCTGTTTGATTATAAACTGATTTGTGGCATAAATTTAAATTCGAAAAATCAACTAGCAACCTAAGCCTTGGATATTTTGAAAAAGTTGTTTTTCCCACCTGGAAAGGGCTTTTTCTGTAGATGTTATTAAGGTTATTAAGGTGTTCAAAATGAAACATTGAGTAAGTGTGTGAAATTTCAAAATCCTGTAGGTCTAGTTCGAGTTCTTGTCAATTTTTCTCTTATTTTTCATTACAAAATATTACTAAGAAAATTGTTCAGGATGCAAAATTAGGGCCCTCTAGCAAGTTTAAAATCCATCCATCTATTTTGAATTTTTCATTTTTTTACTCTATAATAGTTGAATAGAAATCAAAGTAGACCCCAGATTTTGAAAGCTTACACAATTACCTACTCAGTATTTCATTCTGAACAACTTTGCTTAATATTTTTTTGTCGTAAAACCTAATACAGAAATTGCCCTTTGTGGTGTAAAAAATCAGTTTTTTAAAATTACCAAGCCATAATTGATTTTCGAAATTAAAAATTATTTCACCAAGTAGATTCTAATCAAACAGGTATTTTTGTCCAAATGCTCGACTTGGAAAAGTCAGGGAATTTAAAATTAGAAATGTGGTGGCAACCCTGTCAACAAAGTCAGGAAAATGTATTTCACTAAGGCTTACCTACTCTTGTCAAGGACTGCCTACTAATTATCAAGATCCTAGCAATCAAGGTAGCGGTTTTGAGGTGCAATGCATCTAGAAGACACAATAAAGTACACCGCCCCTGAACTCAATGTGACTTTCTAACTTTCCTATGTTCTTAAATAAATTCAATATTAAGTGTAAGAGGCAATATAACAAAGCTTTGTATTAGTAAACAGAGAAATATAATATAAGGATGACAATTTCTCGAAAAACTGCGGAAAGCCTCATGAGAATCCCATCGAAATCAAAACATAAAATAAAATCTTGTAAAAACACCCACAAATCCCCAATCCACGCGGTGGTGGGAGTGGGGAGGCTCTCCATATACCCCACTTCGTGCGTTCCGCGCGTCCCAGTCCGTGCACCTTCCCGCGAGAGAGCGAGCGCGAGCCCTGCACCGCACGACGCCCGCAGTCCTACGCGCGAACCCGCGAAACAGAGTCGCGCCTGCCGAACCGGTCACGTCGCGCGTCGGGCGCATGCGACGCGCACGGTGGGCGATCCGCGGGAGTAAAGTGGCGAGATGGCCGGCAAGCAGAATGAGGGGTTCGCGGGGGATGATAGGAGCAGCAGTTATGGCTGGTACATGATGGAATGTGAAAGGGGGCTACTTAACAACTAACAAAAATAATTCGAAAATATTTTATGATTTCTTACTTACTGTAAAACATAAAATAAAAATAATAACATTGTTTTTAAACATATAAATTTTGAGGAACATGAGAATTTTGGAAGCAGCAAATGTTATTATCGTTATTATCAAAGATTATGAGGAACAACCAAAATAACCCTTTTTGTTCCAGATATAAAATTAAAATATGAAAATGATTTACGCTGTATTTCTAAAACTAAGAGTTCTTCTCCTAAAATGATCTTTATACAAAATTTCAAAGTTTGTCTGCAAAAATCGGGAACACCCGGTACATTAACTACACCAGCTGAAGGACAGTCTTGAGTCTTGAGTTAGATGATAAAAAAAAAAGTATTTTTTGGGTGTTCATCACAAAGAGGGCAATAAATTTAAACTATTATTTAGTTGCCCCAACAAGTTTTCGGAAATATTTATTTCCTTTTTGTTTATCAAGCCTTGATAAAGGAAATAAATATTTCTAGGGCCTTGGTGCAATAAACAATAGTTTAAATTTATTAGTCCTATCTGTGATGGACACCAATGTTTTTTTCTTTTAATTATAACACGGGCCTGGTACATGTTAACTAAATTTAACAATAAAGGAAAACTCTCTTTAACAATGCACTTAAGATTTATAATATATGTATAGATGCTTGTCTAATCTCTAAAATTAAACAATCAAATAATTTTTTATTTAAAAAAATTGCAGCGTGCATGCCAAATGTATAACATTAAAATTAATTACCCTGGATACAAGACACTGAAGCAGATTCATAATTATGAAGAACCTAAATTCAAAATTCTTCGTTTAGGTAAATCTATTTTGATCGCAAAAACTAAGAAACTATTTTATGAAAAAATCTACCTAGATAGACTTTGTCGATGCTCACAAATTAATATATATATATATATATATATATATATATATATATATATATATATATATATATATATATATATATTTATTTATTATTTTATTTATTTATTAATATATATATATATATATTATTATTATATAATATATTTATATATATATATATATATATATATTTATATATATATATATATATATATATATATTATATAATAATAATATATATATATATATATTAATAAATAAATAAAATAATAAATAAATATATATATATATATATATATATATATATATATATATATATATGTATATATATTTTTTTGTTGTTAAGCAGGCGGAAATTTTAATAGGTATTATCAAAAAAAAATATTACGTAAGTCAACTCATAGGATTTTTTTCGTTGTTTAACCATAATGATTTAAGTACCTATACAGTAACTATAAGAAGTATGCACTATTTCTTTACAGGAAAGACAGACAGACACTCAGAACATCTTGAGTGAAGTGGAACTAAAAATAGGTATAAGTTAGTACCTACACCTGGGTAGTGACAGATTTTTGGACGTGATTTTACTCAGTATGCCTTTCAAAGGGCATTATGTTGCGTATATTCTCACAATAATAAGGTATGAATCAGAGAGTCATCCTGAGTTCTTCATATGGAAAACTGAGTTTTCAATTCTTGGAAAAATATGCGTTTTGATATGATTTTAGTCAGGCTGCCATGCGTTTTATAATGAAGCTCAAAATAGAAAGTTTGTCGGAAAACCATGGGCATACCGTAAACGTGGGCCCAAAGGGCTTTTATTGTCACGTGAACTTGTATTTTAATAATTAATTTTTCCACGTTTCTGAACAGGCTGCCAATGATAAATTTGTAAGTTCTTGTCATAAAACTGCTGAAGAAAAGATGGCATACCGTTTGCGCATGTCCAAGTACAGTTTAAATTGAATGTTATTTAATCAGTTAAACGATTCATGATTTATTCGATGTAAAGTGAACTTGGACATGCGCAAACGGTATGCCATCTTTTCTTCAGCAGTTTTATGACAAGAACTTACAAATTTATCATTGGCAGCCTGTTCAGAAACGTGGAAAAATTAATTATTAAAATACAAGTTCACGTGACAATAGTACCTAGCCCTTTGGGTCCACGTTAGCCTATATGGTTTTCCGAGGAATTTTCTATTTCGAACTTCATTATAAAATACATGGCAGCCTGACTAAAGCCATATCAAAACGCATATTTTTCGAATAAATGAAAACTCACTTTTCCATATGAACAACCCAGGATAACTCTCTGATTTATACCTTATTGTTGTGAGAATATACGCAACCGCAACATAACGCCCTTTGAAAGGCATACTGAGTAAAATCACGTCGAAAAATCTGTCACTATCTTCCGGTCTATATAGAATGTAGATAGGTACCTATAGAAATTTACTTCCTGGTGCACCCATAATAAGATTATTGAATTTTAAAAGCTGGTATTAAAAGTAGGTGTTAATTTGTTCATTAAAAGGCGCGGTACGCGAATTGTTTTAGAATTTTTAAGGGTAAATAGTGTAACTGAAACCCTGAAACATAGAAAATTATAATATTACATCACCATTATCTATTTCTCCTATATTTTTTCTCAATGGGGGCGGGTTGAACCCCCAATCCCCCCCCCTATCTACGGCCCTGCTCATAACGATACTGTTTACTGTTTGTTACCTAATTACCAAACACGATATTTCAAAAAAATCATTGTTGATATACCTTGACATTTTATCTTGTTATTTTTACTTGTCGTTGACAACCGCCGTGAGTGTATTTCCATTCATTTTACAAACGATATTTTTAGATGACGTTACGAATTCAAATATAGGACGCTCTCTTACGTTTCTACCAGTCCAGAGAAATCCTATATTGTTTTATTTATATCTTTTTTTCAATGTGTCACAAAGTAGGTAGATTGTATTTTTGAGAAATTCTGGAAAGCTGATAAATTCGACAGAATTTTTTTTTAGAAAAAATCAGTATTTTTTTTCCACGCAAACAGCATCCTCTAAAATTTATTTAGATTCAAATTACAGACATTTAAAGGGAACTAAGGTACGGGCGCGACCCTTGAAATCGTTCCAATACGTGCGGTCGCAAAGGAGTTCAACTGACAACGTTGCAATTACCCCTCCCCTCTCTCGAGGTTTGAAAGCCAGCGATAACCTTAAAAGCGTAAGTCACGGCAAATCTGACGGCAAATCTAACATCTTATTACGCGACATTGCCTTACGCGACATTGCCACTTTCGAGAAAAGGGAATCAACAAAACCGACGGAAAATCATCTTGGAAATTGCTTGTTTTTTCTCATTTCTCGATTTTTCGGAAGCCCTGGAAGAATCAGAGGAAGTTGTTGATTTGAGAACCGGTAGAATTGGAGCAACGTTGCCGCACTTACACGAAATTGTTGATTTCTTACTCATTTCTCATGCCTAGTGCAAACATTTATGAGGTCGCACCTGTACATAGGGTACCAATTAGTATAAGTAACTAATTTAAGTTTTGTGAGCGTGTCACACCTGTATTTTATTTAGCTTCGAACAGTCGTCAATAAAAGTGTTAGATAAGAGATGTGTGAAATGTGTGTTGAATATGATATAGCTATCAATGTTTACTTCCGGAATAAATTGACTTTATGGATAATATATTTATTTATAGGTAATCATATAAAGGAACAACAACGTTTTAGTATAATAACCTCTCAAAACTATCAAAGCTCGTTTTAGTAGATCATTTCAAGACCACATAAAAGCAACAAAATCTCATTTAAATATATGAGGATTTTTTTATTGGCTCTACTTTAATTTTTATGCATGTAAACAAACTAAATTCAACAATGAAAATTAAAATATTGACCATATTTATCTGGTGATGTGGAAACAACAATATATTTTTCAAGTAGGTAACATTTACTTTTCAAGAGAACATGTTTAATAAGAAAATTATTAAAAACAATGTGCTGTTCGTAAAATTTTGGCAACCAGTGTACACATAAAATGAAACTAATTGATCTTCACTATACCGCATTGCAAAAGGATTCGTATTTCTCAATTTGGCAAAAATAAACTACCAAAGTTATCAAAGTGTAGAATAACTTTATGAACAGCCAGTGCTCTGGACGGTAAGTCCCTTCTCGTTCTAAAAATAAAAGAAATAAAGAGAAATAAATACTAATACCAAAGATATATACAACCCTAAATACTAATACTGTAGTACACATAATTAGGTACACATTGGTCGTAATAGTGATTCATTTTATTGTCGCTGATTTCAGTGGCGGATTACCCTATAGGCAGAGTAGGCTATAGCCTAGGGGCCCAAGGCTTTAGGGGGCCCGTTGAATTCGGAATTGGAAAAGGTTTTACATTTTGCATTTTTCAAAAAAAGATAACATCACTCCTTATTTTTTCATCTGGGCTGTTGGGTACTCTTTTAGTCCACTCATATCAGTAACAACAAAGCAATTAATAAAACGATAAGTATGGTGTTCCTGAGACGAGCTCGGTTCCAAGTGGAGCAAAAAAATAAAAAATTGCAAAATTAAAGGCTTCAAGGCAAGCCGAAGTTTTGCGAAATGTTCTAAAAATAAATGTTTTTTTTTTTCAAAAAAAGGCATTAATACTAATACCTACCACTGATATTGATTCTGAATGTCAAAATGCGTGTGAATTATCGAAAAGTTGAAGGTAGGTTGAACTTTTTCTGCTGAAATTTGAAAAATTAAGCTTAGGGGATTTGCTTGCTTTCTGTTTTTGGTTTTTGTTCTCTAGGTAGGTATACCTATGAATTTTTTTGTGTTTTTTTTTTAGCTTCTTCAGATTTTTTTTGCTCTTTAGGTCTCGCTTTAGATAGATACATAAATCCCGATATTATTTTTTCCTTTGTTTTAGAAGTATTTGTTGAGAACAAAAATCTGAATCCTTAAGACTCAATGTACAGCACGTGAGTGGTGATTCAACATTTTGACCCATCAAATGGCTTTTTTGGTCTGTAGCGAGTAACACGCATAATTTTAAACATTTTGAGATAAAAATTATTTAAAAATATTTATCACAATGGCAGTTATTATAGTATTTGTGCAGAAAGCCTAATAACGGCCATTCTGATAAATAATTTTAAATAATTTTTGTCTCAAAATGTGAGTAATTACTTCGGTTAAAATTTGCATTGACCAAAAGTTTTAAATTATGCGTGTTACTCGCTACAGATCGAAAAAAGCCATTTTATGGGTCAAAATGTTGAATCACCACATACGTGCTGTACATTGAGTCTTAATAATATAGAAACCAAAAAAATTATGGCAAGCTTTGCAAGTATAATTGCCAGAAAAAAAGGTTTTAATTAATAATAAGTACATATAATATATTGTATCTACTCTGTTCTTAGAACATAAAGTTAAATGTTAAATTAATATTTTTTTCAATATGTCTTTTTCTAAAATAAATACAATTATTGATAAAAAACTATGGGAACTTTTACCTAAATTTTACCTAATTTTTTCATTGCGACGGGTCAAGGGGCCCTTAAATAAATTTAGCCTAGGGTCCAATATAGCTCTAATCCGCCCCTGGCTGATTTAGGTATTTATTACGAAGGCGAATTTTCTTCTTTTTTATTTGTATAAAATTTCAAGTTTAAACCCGAAATTTCAAGTTCGTACTTGAAATTAAGACTTGTAACTCAAACTTTTTGAGTTGAAACTTGAAATTTCGAGTTCAAACTTGAAATTTCTACCTTAAACTCGAAACTTAGAGTTTAAACTTTAATTTTACACAAATAAAAAAGGAAAAATGGGGCCTTTCTACTCCTTTGTAGTTTATTAACTTTTTTTTAATTTTTATTGCTTTTCAACTAAACACTTTGTGACTGATTGTCAATTTTTTTTTCAAGAAAGCTAACGACAAAGTGAGATAGCAAGTAATAATATTTACAACAAATTAACAATTAACTGTAAAATGTGCAAATTCATTTTAAGGTACGTTTTGTAGGAAAGCTACCACATAAACAATAACAGCAAACAAAATTCTTAGAATAAAACTAGATAGGTATTTTTTTTGCCTGATAATACCCAATGAATGATTGATTGGTATACTTAAATTGTCCATACTATTGTGGTAAACCTACTTGAAAAAATAAAACTTACTTCTTGATAATATATGATATAGGTATCAACTTTGTTTTAAATTTCCCCGATATACTTAATCTAAAAATGTGTTATTTTATTATCTGCCGATCTGAAGAAATAGTATTTTATTTATTTTCCTCTAGTTTATATACCTAATAATATTTATAAAATGTTAGAATAACCTTAAACCAGGTACTTAATTTATGAATTACCCAGTCAACCAGGTGTTACAACAACTATTTACAAAGCGATTTAATTTATTAAAGTTTACCTCCACGTAAAAATTGTCCCATGAACTCTGTCGCCAGTTTCATTATTTTGCGACACGAAATCCCATCTCGTTGTGGTTTTAAAAACCGAACAAAAAATGTAATTATCAATTTTTCTCATTTTTGCAAGGTATGTTCTTCGATTGACGTGGCAGGAAATATCTTATATAAATTTTTAATTAAAAAAATACATTCCAAGTTTCACAAATTGTAAACCAGAATATTGCCCAGAGATGTAATGATATCGAAACTAGGCATTTTTCTTGCCAATGTTTTTGCAAGTAATAATTTATACTTTAAATTAACTATTTATAGGTACACTACATTTTTGACAGTATTTGTCCAGTCTCAAAGAAGAGAAAACGCGACAGAAATGGTTTTGACCGATACATAGAAATGCATTGAAAATTGCCTAATAAAATCTATCTTAGAAACTTATTTTTATCAACTTAGTAGAACAAAAACGCAAGATCAAGGAATGTTCTGTAGAATATAATGTATTAAATAATATTATGATTAACAAATATTTGGAATGTGCACTTATTGAATATAAAAGTAGATGAATAGATAAAAATATAATCTGGAAAATAACTAGACTCTCAATATAGGTACTCATAGAAAATTTCGCTTCTGCGTCGATCAAATTTTTGATTTCACCATACATTTTACATTTCTAACAGCATCACAGCTGGTATTACTGACCGCATTCACTTTTTTGCATCTACTATATAGGCCAGTAAATGTTTATATATTATTAAGCAGTCGATAAGTCGAGGACGACTAGACGTAGGCAAGCATTAAAGAGCAACAGGTATTCAACGCCAAGGAAAGGCGTTCGATATTCGATAGAAATTCAACACATTTTAATGGCAACATGCCAATAACCCTTTCGAAGTTCATTTTCTATTGTTTTCATGTACGCCTATTGATTGAAACATTAAAGCATGATAATAATTGTAAATTATTCAAAAAATTATGGGTACCTATGTAGGTGTGGTCGTCTACATTAACTGGCCTGCAACCTGCGACAGCTAGTTGTAGTTGCAGAATGGTTGCAGCAAAATGCAAAGAAATGTATATAATTTATTTACTTCAGTAAATAATAAGTTATCTCTTGAATCGTCGTTTCAAGTTTGAAAATGAATTATTATCCTTTCAGTTGCATACATAAATTATTATGGTGGTACATTTTGTTCAATGCAATCAACTGTTGAGTTAATGATTTTTGACAACGAGCCAATTAAATGAATACATCATAAAAACTCAAGTAAATAACGACAGAGAATATATTCTCTGAGTAGACAGTAAAAATTTAAAAGGTATGAACAAGATCAAGGCAAACGAGGCATTAAAATTCAACTCGATATCGTAATATATCGAGAACTAAATAAATACGAATACCTACCACCAGAAAACACATAGTTTGTCCCAAGGAATCTGTTTCACAGAATTAGTTCTACTTCTTTACTCCACTGGGATTCTAATACTTATACCTACTACTGTTAAACATACCTAAGTATATACAAATTCACAAATTTTTGGCGATAATCGCATGAACTTTTTGTTTGAAGGGCCTTTAAAAACTGGTTGTTTTGACCTTTCCAACATTTTGAAAATTCAAATCCAGGGCCCGCTACCATTTTTTTATACCCCCAATTTTCATGAAAACTATTTAGCGATTTTTTTTATTTGCTAACTGACCACTCAGCGTTAATAAGGACACTCCAAAACCCCATATATCAAATTTGAACAAAAAATATGCAAGGAGTTCCATTCTGCAGAGTGCAAATTTGAGCAAAATACGAATTAAAGGCTTTAAAGGCATCTGACAAGTCAACTAGGCAATGGAATCCCCTCAAAACAAATGAATGGTCAACAGGACCACTCAAAATCTTGGTGTGCAAAGATCCGTACAAAATATGCAGGGTGTCTTTCTCTGTGCCGTCTCAAAGTGCTGAAATTTTTGGGGTCAAGTCGAAAAAATACAGAAGCCTGTACCACAACAGGAAACGCACAGAAAATGTACTATCTTAGATAGTGACTTTGTTAACAAAGGTCCAATAATTTAAATTGTTTTTTTTTTGTTGGCATTTGGTGAAAAAATAAATAGCTTTTGTGTTATTAATATTTTTTCAATAATTCCAGAGCACTCTTGATCCGTAGGTATAAAGTTTCATAAAAGCCCAGAGAAAAAAACCCTGTACATTTTTGTATTAAATCTTTGCATAAAAACACTTTGAGTGGTCCTGTTGACCATTCAACTGTTTTGAGGCGATTCCATGACACAATTAATTGACTCGCCAAATGTCTTTAAATATTTTGCTCAACTTTGACACCCTGCAGATTAGAACTCGCTGTATATTTTTGGTGTTTTGGGATTAATTCTCCGGAGTAATCGATAGGTATATTCAATATATCCATATATCAAAGTTGATTTTTTTTATGTATTAGGTTTATATTTTTTTAAATATAGATATAAAATGTATCATTATTGCTAACAAACAAGAGATGAGAGCCCACAGATAACGATAATCTCAATCTTAGTTTTCCAAAGCCTTCACTATCCTCCAGTTTAACTTAAACTGGAGAAATTATAATAGTTTTCGTTCCGATATATCGCATCAAAATATCGATATATTTACCGATATCGCAAGAAAAAATTGTTATAAATATATCGATATATTTATTTTAAATTAAAAAAAAAAACGATTAATGGTTTTCGTGAAAATCGGGGGTATCTATAAAAAAAGTCGTAACTGGCTCTGGATTTACATTTCGAAAATGGTAGGAAGATCAAAAGAAGCGGTTTTTGAAGGCCTTTCATACAAAAAAATAGTTCAGGCGATTATCTCCAAAAATAAAATTTTTATGTATTTGTATATGTTTAAAACTATAGACACCTTCTATGTCACCCTATGATAAATCTTTTTCTTTGGTAGACCATCTCAATTTACAAGGTCGCCTGTCATTATTATAATGCATATATGTATAGTAGTAAAGCTGTTTTTCTCGGAATTTTATTAATGCATTTATATAATAACATGATGGGAAAGGCGTAAAACATATCGTAAAAACACCACTGAAAACATTTTCCTCGCATCAAAGTGAAGTTTATGAACACTTTTGTTGTATGTATAGCATGTGATTAAGAGTATTTTGTTTATATGCGCCTTAAAATCAGAATTAGTCACGCATATACTCCATGTGTGTCTTACAATAAAAAAAAAAGTGACAGAGAAAAATACCAAGAAACTTCAGTATTATTTTAGATCCAAAGCCATGCCTACTAGTTTTGCGTCTTTGAAGAAAACAGTGTTTATAAGTTTCTCATTTTTATGTAAAGTTAGTAAAATGAGTAGGTATTACAATGGATTTGATTAGAGAGTTAAACGACTTTGGAATTTTTTCAAAAATTAAACAATACAAATTAAAATATTATCTAAAATAGGCTATAGTAGGTGCATCAATATGTAACTTTAAAAAATATATTCGTATTGTGTTAAAAAGCTACATACGTTTGCGGAATTAGTAGATAGGCATTCTCTACGTAACAAGTTACAATCAACATTGCTATCTTACCTATTTGAAAGTAGGTATTAGTTGTTAATAATATTAATAATACGTTAATACTCGCAGGTACTTTCTATTTCTTATATTTGTTTATCTTTTCCAGTTTTTCAGCTGCCGTCAACTCGACAGAGCAACTGACCAAAGACAAGGGAAACTCAGCTTACGCAGCTGTAGAACTTAAGGAGTTACAGGCGAAGGAAAGCGAGAACTATGACCCCTACGAGCACCGAGAAACCGAACACCCCACCACGTAAGTTAAATAGGTACTCCTTTTAAAATTTGGACGAGTCATAAAAATGTCCTAAAACATCGCTATGCATTCTGGATCATTCCAAGTCTAATACTTTTTAGTAGTACCCTTGTTTATGGAGGTGTAGTACCTACCTATTATACTACGATGTGAAATAGCATTCCAGTAGCGGTAAATACACCTATGCTAAGTATCTATTATGCAGTTGGAGTTTCACTGAAGAGGAAAACGTTATTAAGGTTGTTCACACACTCCGTGACAATGACTTTCGGTGTTTTACAAAATTTCCTCACTTCCGTGCATTCATCAATTAAGACTCACATCACGCATCTCTAATGACCCGACATCTAGCAAATATTAATGAATTCCAATTCCATTGACACACTTGCCGTCATATTTTAGCTACCATGAAAGACCACACGAGTAGCCTTGAAACTGACAATTGGTAAAGTGCTTTGATTCAATTCTGCAGACCCTTGATTCAATTACTTTTCATGGTAGGTATTAGGTGGGAAGTAATGGAAATAGATGTTATAAAGAATTAGCGACAATAACAGATTACTTATCTTCAAGCAGGATGTATGTACGTGGCAATCATCTTCTATATTAGATTCGAAAATAACTTAGTACCCCAGATGAAAAAATGCCCTATAAATTTTATAAAATTACCGGGTATGACCTAGTTTATACATAGATTCGGCCTAATTATGAATTGAGATAAAAATATGCATTTTCTTTTTACAAAATACTCATATAAAATCTTCCAAATATTAAAATAAAAGATTATTTAAACACAGGAACGCCAGGTACGATTATAAATATTTATGAGTCTTCAGGACCTAAGTATGTAAATTAATAATATTTCATGTTTTGAGGATGGAATTCCATGCTTGATGCAGATTCAATGAATGTAAATAAACTGGAATATTTTCTAAGAGACAGGTCAATAAACTAGTATCTACCTATCAGAAATATTGGTTGCATTGGAAAGTTGCATAGCGAATTTTACTTTTCTATGTTTTTATTGCTTCAAGCGTTTAATAGTATTTTTTTGGAAAATAAAAATATGCACTAAAATGATGAATTTGCAAGTCCAAAAAGGTAACCTCTACATAACACGTGTTATGTGGTAACCTCAAAATAGTTACGAGTAAATCAGAGAAATAGAGTAGGGAGAATACGCTACAAGCTGCGCGAACTGCCTAATAAAAGTCAACAGACTTGGCACTGCAGACTGCTTTAGAGGTCTTCGTCCTCGTTCGCCACGATGCACAGTAAAGGCATCAGCAGCAAAATGTTTTGAACAAACAAATTTATTTGGACTCAAAGTCCAATCAGTTCCCAAGTTAAGAATTATTAACCACATATTAAATCATTAAAATTTTTAAGATGCGCGCTTATGGTGCCCAAAATTTCGGCGATTGTTTTTACTAAACTTACCGAAAAAATGATACTCCCGGAGGTCTCCTATAGACTTAGAATTCTTACAGCTTGGTACTGCACACGACATTTTCCAAAAACACTGACCATTTCTCTGCTGAAAATACAACAACTACCGCTGAGAACAAACAGCAAACGTCAAAGTGAGGACAATATGGCGGCCATTACATTTGCCAGGAAATGGATGCGCAGGAGGTCAAAGCGCGTTCTCCCTACTCCATTTCTGTGGAGTAAATGCAAGTAGCCCAAGTGGCGCCCTCTGTGATATACGTAGAAGTTGACATTGTCAGCTAATTCTCCATACCAAAAAACACAGCAGTGCCAAATTTAAGTTCAGCAGCAGCTGGTAGATATAGTCATAATTCAATTTCAAAAAAGAATCTGACGCATATGAAGCTACAACGTGTGAAATGTTTAAATGAAAAACAATAAACCGTTGCTAGCCTTTCGTTAAATTTATGGAAAACCATAAAACGAACCAAAAACACAGGCGATGCTCCTATTGCCGTTTTTTTGTTTGTTTTTACTGCATTGTAGTCTATTTTTCTGGCTATAGTGAGAAAAACAAGATTATTAGACTCCAAAAAGTCATGGCATTGTAATTCATTTATAGTTTTCCCATGAATTGAACTGTTTTACTCTAACTGAAACAAACACTATGCTCACATGATAATAAATTTTATGAGAATAGTGCAATATTTAGTCATTCTCTGTCCAAAGTTCAACTGTCGTCTATTACCTATTTTATAACCCAAACAAAACATTCGCAATTCTATGAATTTTCATTTTTTTTTTTTCAGGAACCTGGAAACACTTATCCACCTACTCAAGGGCAGTTTGGGCACAGGCATTCTGGCCATGCCATTGGCCTTCCTTCACTCAGGTTACGTGGTCGGCACGATATCTACACTTCTTATTGGCAGCATCTGCACATATTGCATCCACATGTTGATAAAAGCAGAATACGAGCTATGCAAGCGGAAAGGATTGCCCAGTCTGACGTACCCATCTTGCGCGGAATGCGCTCTACAAGAAGGACCGCCGTTCTTCCAGAAATTAGCGCCGTATTCACCGTATGAACATATTTTGATATATTATTATTTCATTTTAAGGAAACTCTTACTATTTCAGGCATGTAACCAACGCGTTCCTCCTAACATACCAAATTGGAACATGTTGCGTCTACACAGTGTTCATAGGTGAAAATATACAAATGGTGTGTGAGCAGTACTTCGACGACCCTATAGATGCGAGGATCATCATGGTGATATTCTTGCTGCCACTGATTTTCATCAATTACATCAAGAACCTGAAACTGCTTGCGCCTTTGACAAGCATAGCCAACGTCATGACGATAGCGTCATTCGGAATCATTCTGTATTATTTGGTGTTGGAGGAAATCACCGTCTCCGATAAGGTCGCTGTTGGGACGTTGAAGGATTATCCTTTGTATTTCGGAACAGTGCTGTTCGCTCTGGAGGCAATCGGAGTGGTGAGTGTTTACTGCGTTGTAGCAGTTTTTCTAAGACAATATTTTTAAACAGATAGGTTTGCAAGCGTGATCTGTGAAATAAATAAATATTTGTCTGATTTATTACCAAAGTGCGGTATTTGTCACCGGGGTTTGGTAATTATCATGTTCATAAAAATATTTGGACGAATGAAGTTAATGAGAAAAGCAACACTTAATGTACAAACATAATTCCTAATAAGTTATATGAATATTTTCACCGTATATGTTAGCAGTAAACTTGTTAATTATTTATTTTTATTGAAATGTGGTAATTCATGAAAAGGGCACATAAATTTCATTTTTGTTATTGCAATTATTAATGAAGATAGTTATATGTCGTTTTATACAGGGTGATTTTTTTTCTATGCCCACTATGGGGATCTCGGAAACTAGCAGAGCTAGAACAAAGGTTAAATGGGGAAAGAATTGCAATTTTGAATGCTCAATCTAATGCCCCTTTTGGATTTTTAAAAAAGTTCCTGGCTCACTAGATATTTTGAAAAGAGTGATTTTTTGCTATTTCATCAGATCTCTGTAGCTCCGTTATTTCTGTTTATACAGAAAAACTGTAGAGATAAAAATTGTAGATAATTTTGGGCTTAATAAGATAATTTGATCCAATTTTTTTATGTTGTTTGTGATTTTTGAGATATGACAAATTTATGTTTTTTTTAAATGTAAATCATAGTTGGCTGTGGCCTTATAAAATCGGCAATTTTTTGATTTTTTTTTAAATTTTACATTGTCAGCCATGGAATATTATTATTATTACGTTCTCTTTTATAATTAGACATACTTCAAACTTTCTAATATTTGGTTTTTAGCTGGTAACAAAATGTAACAAAATAAAACAAAAATTAAAATTATTATCTATTATTTTAAAAGGTCACCTTTTAAAATAAAAAAGGTGTTCAAACAATCCACCATTATTATTTGTGCAAATATTGCATCTTTTTAAAACTGAATTTGTCGCCTTTCTTAGAGAGCGCCTGTCAATACCGGCAATTGCTTCTAAAACAACTGCTTGTTCTCATACTTTATTTTGTACTGTTCCCCACAAAAAGAAATCCAAAATAGACAAATCGGGAGATCGGGGCTGCCAGGAAATAGGTCTATTTCTCCCTATCCAACTATTTGGATGGAGCTAATAATCTAGGTACCTAATTTCTTACGGGCAAATAATTATGTGGTGGAGCTCCATCATGATAAGTTTCGTTTTATTTTGTTACATTTTGTTACCAACTAAAAATAAAATATTTGAAAGTTTGAAGTATGTCTTATTATAAAATAGTCTTATTATAAATAGAACGTAAATATTCCAGGGCTGACTATGTGAAAATTTAAAAAAAAAACAGAAAATTATCCATAGCTATTTTATTTTTTAAAATAACTATGCCGAGTATTATATTTTTGGAGAGCCCAAAAAATGGCCGATTTGATAAGGCCAGAGCCAACTATGATTTACATTTAAAAAATACAAGTTTATGTCATATCTCAAAAATCACAAACAACATAAAAACTTGGATAAGATTATCTTATTAAGCCCAAAGTTATCTACAATTTTTGTCTCTACAGTTTTTCTGTATAATCAGAAGTAATGGAGCTACAGAGATCTGATGAAATAGCAAAAATCATTTTTTTTTCAAAATATCTAGTGAGCCAACTTTTTAAAAATCCAAAAGGGGCATTAGATTGAGCATTCAAAAGCGCAATTTTTCCCCATTTAACCTTTGTTCTAGCTCCGCTAGTTTCCGAGATCCCCATAGTGGTCATCGAAAAAAACTCACCCTGTATGTCTTTGGGATAAAAAAATTAATTCTGCAATTATTTTGCAGAAATAAAGTGGGAATGTTTAAGAAGAGATAAAAGTATAAAAAAGTGAAAATATCTCGTAGGAATTGGTGCGTGCAACTTTTTATTATTTGTTTCTTTTTGTTTTTAATCCTTTTAATCTGAAAAGTACCTATACTCGAATCAAGCAACTCTGACGCCTGGCGTAAATAAAAGCACGTGTTCGATGGCGTTCTGCGAAATAAGTAAATTGGTCTATAGGCTACAAAATATTAATCGCGCCTGACAACAGGAATGTACTCGATGGCAAGTGTATTTATGCGGTTTTATCTTGCTGTTTTCACATGCGTTTAAGATATTTAGACACTGCCACAAATAATTTTATCGTTGCTTTGAACTATTTGAACAATTGATATTTTTATTTAATATAGCCGGACCTCCTCATGCTCATAGTTTTTATAAGTTGAAAATGAAAATATTGAATTAGTTGACTATAATTCGTAAAATAATAAGTAATAAAAATCTAAATCTTCTAAGCACCTATTTTTTGTATTTCAATTATATTTTTGTTTCCTTCTTCATTTACCTTCTTCATTTTAATTGTCCCAAAAAATAACACCAAAGTTTTCCAGATAATGCCCCTAGAAAACGAAATGAAAACCCCACACTCCTTCGGGGGTACTTGCGGAGTCCTCAACATCGGAATGATCACCATAATCACCCTCTACGTACTCATGGGTCTTTTTGGATACCTGGCCTTTGGTGTTGAAGTCAAAGGTTCAATCTCGTATACCATCGACGGAACAAAAATGTAAGAAACCTTCATCACTTCCCTTCCTTTCTATAACACGAATCCTCTTCCAGACCAGCACAAGTCTGCAAGGTCCTTCTGGCCTTCGCTATGTACATTTCTCATGCTCTTCAGATGTATGTTGCAATTGATATTGTGTGGAACCAGTATCTTCAGCCAAGATTTGAGAAGAACCGACACCAGATGTTTTTTGAGTATGTGGTTAGGACTTGCTTGGTAGTGATATCATGTAAGTATCTTATATATGCCGCCAAATGCCATAAGGGTATGGCTCCAAACCAAAGATAAAAATAGGGAGAAAGTTAACTTGAATTTGCAACATTTCATAAATAAGATAATAAGAAGCCAAAACACGCTAAATACCATAAATATAATTATTTTTCGTTGTTAAATTATTATTCTTTTCCTAAATATAACTCGTCGTGCGCCTTACAGCAAATATTATTTGTACCACTTGTTAATTTAACTCATTATAATATCCGTGCTAAGAAAACACCATCATACTATAATATGAACACTACTAATGATACCTATAACAGGGTGTCTCACAACGAACTGCCGCGATCGATTTCTGGGAAAATAGACTTTAATTTTTTTTTTAATTTGGCAGTTCACTAAAGTCGATGGAAGCAATTCGGCTAAAATATCTTCAAGATGGCGGCACTTCCGGTTATACCAGAAGTTGATGCCAACTTGCTTATTTTAAATAGGACACCCTATATATTATCTCATTTTTAGATTCTACGCCAAATTCTAAACACGTTTCATATGTATAATGTCTTATACCTATGTCTAACCGTTTTTGACATATTTTAAATTTTATGACAAAAATGACGTTTGCAGGCCTAAACATAACTATCAATTTCTTTCTATGTGAAAGCCATTATTATTCAATTGGGGTTGGTTTCCTTGTAGAAGGGGATTTAATTTAGTGGATTGTGTTAATATTTTAATAACAAATAAATACAGGGTGATCAAAAACTAACATTAAAAATGAAATTGAAAAAATCGTTAGAAGACTTTTTTAAATGGATACCCTCTATTTTTATAATTTTATCTTATTTTGCATTAAAAATAAGGGTGACTTTGTATAAGATTGTCTATTCCAAAATGCTGCAAAATTTTGAAATTTTCTAAAGTTGATTTCTTTGAATACAGAACCCCAGGAAGGAGCAAATTTGTGCCGGGACAGTCTGTATTATGACGGGATTCCGTTTTTACAGTGGCGCGCACCTTTGCGTTGTTTCGACAAACTAATCGAGGCAGGCAAAATATAAGTCTAGAGTAGCTTTACATTTTCTCTCAGTACACGTTATAGTAGTCAATGAATGTCATGGTGCTACTCAAACGGAGGCCATATTTCACAATTATAGATTGTGCTTTGTAAACAGCAATAATAAGTTGTTCGTAAAGGCTTACCTAACGTTTCAGTAAAAATTTCATTCATATTAATAATTATTTCATCCCCAATGCATCGAATTTGTTTTTATTCAAACTACAAGTTTTTCAATGCTAACCTATTATATTTTCAGTTTCCCTGGCCGTGGCAATACCCTACATAGACCTGTTCATCTCCCTGTTCGGTGCACTTTGCCTGTCAGCCCTGGGACTTGCCTTCCCCGCCATCATTGACACGAGTACCTATTGGTACCAACTGAAGGGCGCCAGGGGAGCACTCATTATGTTGAAAAACGGCGTCATAGTGCTGATAGCCTTCGCTGGCTTAGTGATCGGTACCGAGACGAGTATACGGGGTATCATAGATAAGTTTGCGCTTGGAAACTCCACAGAGTGATTTTGTTGTTAATAGTTATAGTTGTGATAAATGAGATTTGGATGCTGTGTGTCATAGGCATAAGTATGTCGTTTTTATGAATATGTGCCTAATAAAGTTGAATATAGATTTATATGTATAATAGGTATATAAACATTATTTGCTGCTGTGACAAATACATATACGAGTACATCTGTGTATATTAAGATTTTTTCCACTGTTTTATGTTCGCAATTGACCGATAAGAATGCCAACAAAACAAGTTTTTGGGCTATCGCGTAGGTACTGTGCCTGGTTTTTCATGTTAACACCCATAGGTAGGCTGCTGGAATTGAACGGGACATTTTTTTTATATATTTTTTGATTAAAAATGCTTAATATAGCTTAATCGTAGAAGGCATAACAATGCCAAACCCATGCTTCGCAAACGGTATGACCGTTCAGGGACATATCTATAAAAAAAATTGCACCAGACTACTTAGAGTTTTAGGGGTGTTAAGCCGAAATAAAAGACACACTTTAAATAAACAAATTGATTATTTCAAAAATCCCTTGTCTATCTAATGGGTTTTTGGTAAATCCAAAAAACTAGTCTACGTTGGCAGCCATTTATAGAAATTCCACGTTGAGGATGATATTTACAATACTTGATAGCGCAATAATTATCGTACCTGTGAGAAATGTTAGTGTAGGTATTATATTGATAGATTTTAATGTGTACAGAAACATGCCTCGCGCTTGGTCATTCTCTGATTTTTATAATATAAATAATGATCGAAAGCAAACTTCTTAGGTAGGTATGTACCTTCTTTATTTATTGTACCTATTGTTGATAATTTTTAATCTGTAAATAAGCAGCTTACTACAGTATTCACATTTTTGTTGTTCAATCGTCTGTCTTTGTTAAATGGTGATAAATTAGATTAAGATTAATATAAAATATTATTTTATTGACCATCGACCATCATTGTTAGACGTACTAAATTTATTTAATTTCTGTTCCATTACGTTAAAATATACAACGTCTATATTATTTATATTAAAACTAATATATTATGTAATTATTGTTTTTGTAAGTGGATGTATTTTAAGATGAATAAATGAAAAAAACCTATACAATATACATGTTATTATTTTATTCTAACAAGTATTGAGTATTCACGCGAAAACTGCGACCTATATTTTTGCAGATAGAGATGAAAGTTTTATCTAAAAGTTGCAAAATAAGTAACGGGCTTTACAAAGGCAGTTAGCCATGAATAAATAAAAATAAAAGTGAATCTTTTGATATTTTGATAGTTATACCTACGTCTGATTATCTCTATAGACAAAAAGAATGTTAAAAAGTTTGTTCAGTTAATAACTATAAAAGTAATAACAAAATGACAATACTCGTAGATACTCAACATTTCTTCCTACCTTTTAATTGTTACAGCACAAGTACAAAAAATCTGGTTCCATATTTCTGAAAGATGAATCCTACTTTGTCAACAATTATTATTGAACATCGCAGGTTTTTATGGAACATAGTTCTTCAACATCGGTATAGCCATGGTTCATAATAAAACAAAACAATCTATGAAGTATTGATTTTTCGAATGCAACTAACAGAGTACACACAAAAACAGTTATCTACATCAAGTTCAAGCGATTCACGCTAGGTTTCGCCGTGTGTTCAACAGGGCTTGTCTACTGGCTCTGAACAGGGCTTCATGTTGCCAATAAAACAAAAAATACAAATATCTATAATTTTTAAAATATTTCTTCTTTCTAACAAAAAAATACGAAATAATCTTCTGTCTACCTATCCAGAACTAAAAAATATGAACATAAATCGTTTCTTTAGATTTCGCATGATTTTAAACTTATTTAGAATCTATATGTATACCTACCTACCTAAGTATTTTCATTGAAAATAAGACTGAATGTATGTACCTACAGCACGTATGTGGTGATTTGACATTTTAACCCATAAAATGGCTTTTTTCGATCTCTGTAGGGAGTAACATGCATAATTTAAAACTTTTGGTCAATAAAAATTTTAATCTAAGTAATTACTCACATTTTAAGACAAAAATTATTATTTAAAAATATTTATCAGAATGGCCATCATTAGGCTTTTTGCGCATATGCTAATAACGGCCATTGTGCTAAATATTTTTAAATAATTTTTTTCCCAAATGTGAATATTACTTAGATTAAAATTTGTATTGACCAAAAGTTTAATATTATTCGTGTTACCTACTCGCTACAGATCGAAAAAAACCATTTTATGGGTCAAAATGTTGAATCACCACGCACGTGTTGTACAGGGTGTTCCCGTATATTTTGACCCACCCCTAGAGCCTATATTTTTCGAGTTAGAAAAAAATTAATTAAATGAAAGTTGTAGGGTTTTTTTTGAACCGCTAGGATCTGTTACTAGATAAAACAAATGAGCGCCGCAAATTTGCGAAAAAATATAAACTTACTTTTTTTAATAGAACACCCTGTATATTTGTGGATTTTTGAATTGCACGCATTTTTCCGATTCCAAGAATATAAATATGTTATATCCTTGTTTATAACAAGGGTTATATGTTTGCTCTAAGCATTCTCATATGATATTCCAAATTGCAGAAAAATAGGATCTTTATATTTAATCAAATTTGCCATGGAAAAACATGACAACTTAGGCAAGGGCATTCCTGTCAATCCATTATTTTGGGGACAATACACCTTGGTACCCTACAACTTTCATTTAACTAAAATAGAGGCTCGAGGGCGGGTGGGTCAAAATATGCGGGAACACCCTGTACAGTGAAGTAGTGAAGAAATAAGAAATATAAAAGATTCAGGCAAAGTAAAGATTATCATAACAACCAAAAACATCGTTTCAGCAAGTTTCACTCAACACGTTTTTTGACAGAATCTGAATATCCTTTAATGGCATTATAAGCAGGTAGGTACCTACCTGGTTTGTAAATTTTTAATAAACCCAAACTCTACAGAGGTTAGAAACTTTCATGAAACACAAGGATTACATGAAAAATAGAAACTAGAAATGTTTACAATGCTAGTAATAAATAGTAAACACTACACAACACAGTTTGATGATTAATGGTTTTAGGAATAGGTATGTAGGTATTATCACAGAATATATTTTATAGCCTACGGCGCGTAGCACTATATTTATTCTGTGTTATTCTGTGGTATTATGTATCTAAAACTTATTTTTTTAAATTTGGAACGCCATATTTTTTATCGCACATTTTAATATGAAATATGAGCTAATAATTAATTGATAACAGTATTTTTTTTACTTTTTCAGGCAAAAATAGAGTCCAAACCGACAACGTCCAAAAAATGTGGAACGCTTCACGATTTTGCGTGTCATCCTTGCGCAGGGGCCATGCTAATCTTCTCTGTATCGTTCCAATTTTAGTATATGTACCGCCGAAGCGAGTACATTAGTTCATTTCGGGACGTTGTATAATTACTTAGTGGTCATTAGTCTCTAGCGGTGAGATATAAGCGTCCAGCGCCATCTATCGGAGAGTAGCTAAAGTTCTATGGGCTAGCATTTAACTGACCTGCATCTGACGCAGAGATATGTCTGATCTGACGACAGTTTGAACATTCTTCCATTGTCCTACAATAATTTGGTGAAGGCACATAATAGCCACCGATGAAGGGAACTTATTGAATCAGAATATGGTGTATAGAGTGAGTCAATTTTGCATGGCAAATCTACCCGCTAGCTAAAAAATTTCGTACCTATATTATTTTCTTTGTAGTTGCATTGAATAAGAAATTCGAATACCCTAATCAATGGTAATGGTAGTTTTAAAACAACATTCATTTGTTTAACTTGACAGTGTAATATTAGTATTAAGACACAATGTACAGCACGTGCGTGGTGATTCAACATTTTCACCCATAAAATGGCTTTTTTCGATCTGTAGCGAGTAATACGCATAATTTTAAACGTTTGGTCAATACAAATTTTAATCTAAGTAATTACTCACATTTTGAGACAAAAATTATTTAAAAATATTTATCACAATGGCCGTTATTAGGCTTTTTGCGCAAATGCTAATAATGGCCATTGTGACAAATATTTTTAAATAATTTTGTCTTAAAATGTGAGTAATTACTTAGATTAAAATTTGTATTGACCAAAAGTTTTAAATTATGCGTGTTACTCGCTACAGATTGAAAAAAGCCATTTTATGGGTCAAAATTTTGAATCACCGCATAGGTACGTGCTGTACATTGAGCCTTAATATTAAGACAGTTTGGACTTACTGAAATAAATTGCATACATTTGGTCAGAGTCGGAAGTATACAGGATGATTTATTTAGGAATACCACCGCGATTTTCTCGCTTATTTTGCGCCCGACAAAAAAAACCGTAATGAACAAAAATGTGTCAACTTTGAAGCTAAGTAGTGCTTACAAAGAGATCATCATCCATGGCCAACTTGTCGCGCAATATAAAAAACTTCAAATTGGGCAAAAGTATTAATAGCCGTGGAATGTTTATTTTAAGAGATATAGGAAAACTTTTCTATTAAAAATTGATGGTACTGAAAAGCTTTATCCATCCGGGTGCTCAGATAGTTTAAGCAAATTACAGAGGGTCTTCGGCTCTCTTGAGAGCATGAACATTTTTGTCGATTTGAAGTTTTTGCGAAAAGTTGTGCATGGAGGTCCATTTCTTTTTTAACGTCGCCTGGCTGACCAAAATTGCCATAATATTTTATTTTTTTACGTATTTTCTGTGTGGCCCAAAATAAGCGAGAAAATCGCTTAATAAGAAATAAACAAAAAGAAATCATAGCCTCAAGAGAGCCGAAGATCGTGTGTAATTCTCTGAAACTATCTGAGTTCCCAGTTGCATAAAGCTTATTCTTTAGTGCCATCAATTTTCAATATAAAAGTTTTCCTCTATCTCTTAAAATAAACATGCTACGGCTATTGTTTTGCTCAATTTGAGGTTTTTTAATATTGCGCGGGAAATTGTCCATGGATGCCAATTCCTTTTGCAGCACTTAGCTGTCCAAAATTGCCACATTTTTGTTTCTTACCTTTTTTTGTACGGCTCAAAATAAACGAGAAAATCGCGGTGGTAGTTCTAAAAAAATCATCGAAAAATCCCTATAGAAGATCAAAATCGGGGTACAAATATTGGGTGAAGTTGCTTGTGGGCGATGTTTCATTTAGTAAAGTAGATACCAGTAAGACCAAGACGACAAGACGAAATGTAGATAGAGCCCACTCGATTGGACATATTTTCCAAGCATCTGGAAGAAATGTGGAACCGACTGATGGAAAATATTGAAAGGACTGGATGTGTATATAGGTATTCTTGGAATGATTCCCTCGAGACTTTGATCAGGTCCCATGCCTACCTATGCCCAGAATATATTGGGGACTGTTGTCTTTAACCCGTCCCGACCTTATCCAGAAATCCTCCTATCCAGTAACTCTAGAACGTCACGACGCCTCGGTCCGGAGTCCCACTCGAGCCCTTTGGCTCGTCCAACTAAAACACGAGCTTCTCCCGACGCCTACCCATCTATTTTCGGAGGTGCGAAAACCGCGCGCTCCTCTCCAAAACGCCGCAATGAAATGCCGCAAATTCGCATTCGGCCCGGTTCCGCTGGAGAATATCGGCATTTCCCGATGAGTAAGTAGCTGCATGGTAGCGCCGTAGCAATAATTGGTTAGGTATGCATTCCGATTGATCCGTAGTTTCGATTCGATTGGCACCAATATGGAAGTGTGACGTAAGTCGGTTGTGACGTAACGGGCAATAATTGGTCGGTGAACTTGCACAAGGAGACGCGCCGGGTTAAATCGATTGGCTTGGGACGGAGGAGCGTCACCAAGCACGTGGCGGACATTTGGAAAAACTATCGCTAGATATTTTTAATTCCAGCTACTTATGCATTTTCCGTATTTTATAACCATAATGTCGTCAGAAAAATCGCGTCATGGATCCCTGGAGTGCGCCATATTGAGAATTTATGTTGGTAGTAATTGTCGTAGGTCAGTAAGTACCTAGTTGAAAAGTAAATCGATAAAATCCACGTCTACCCTAGATTATTTTCTTAGATTAACTACCAAAAAATATATTTTGCAACATCTAACATTGCAATAAGAACTAAATAAAATATGTAGATGTTTTTCCTGTGGGTAGAGTCAGAACCTTCTCAAGCTTACAAGCCCTGTGCAAACGTGCGGCAACGCCGCAGCGGGACGGTTCAACGGGTATATGCAGTATAGAGCAGTCTGCACTTTGGCTTAGTTTATCTTTTCTAATAAATGTTCAACCCTTTTTTTAATTATAATTAGATACATTTGTGAACTTTGTTTCAATAATTGGGTACATAATTAAGTAGGTATACGTTGGTTTAACAGACAATAAAAGCAGAAACAAGTAACAAAATATACACAGAAGTATTTATAATAAGTACGATTCCTGGTGTGGATGGATAGGTACATTTTCGACAAATAATGTGGTAAATTTGAGCAAATAGACGGTACTACAATTTGTTGTAAGTCGAATTTTTGTGATAATTTTTCGCAAAGTGTGCCATCAGGCAAATGATGATTACCTACCTATCTTCCCCTATGGTTAAATTTTCATAAAAATGCAAACAACAAACGAACAGAGAACAGCGCATGTTGTGAAGGAGAGTAATCTCTTCTGTTTGAAATGGCAGCTAGGATCAATTTCATAATAATACATTCAACTAATTTATCTTTTGACATTAACATTAGGTAAAGAAACTTTATTTGCAACAATACTAAACAATGGTTGGATTGTTAGAAAGCTCCTTTAATTTTAAAAGGTACTTTAGTTTTTCTATGCAATTGGTCCTGCATTTTATTCTTAAATTTTCGCCCTTTGGATAGCCCAAAACGAATACAAGTTGACCGCTTGCCGTCAAGCAAAGAAAACCTAGCTATATACTTCATGTTATTATTACGATTTGACTTACTGCCAGGTATATAACTAAGTTCTAGCTTCCCTCCACGGTTCTAGGCATCTTGAGGTTTGAAATTGTAAAAGAACGATTCTTGACTTCGAACTTTTAGACAAACAAACAAATCAAATTTATAAAAAGCTGTCGCCGGCACTTCGGGCTGTCTGTTTCCACCCAGAGACACACTGCCTCGTCATAGCGATCTGGCGACGATAGCACTACTTGCACTACACAAATTAATTCTGGTAAATTTCCTGTAAAATCAACTGGCAGGGAGTGACAGGCCACGCGGGACGGGCGGAGCGGGCGGGCCGCCACGTTGCCGGATTTCGCGCTTCGGAGAGAGATTTAAGGACCAGCCTGAAAGTTTTTTGTGGCCGCGGCTGTACCTGATGCATTTAAAATAGGATAATCTATTTAATCTGAACGAACCACCTAAAATCATTATGATGGTAGCGAATTTATAATATAGTCTTGTGACCGAAAATGAAATTGCCAATTTTTGGAAAATATAATAAACAACCTCTAAATGTTATACAGATTCTAGATTATTTTATCTCAAACTTTTACAATCAAAGAAGCTTTATATGTAGAGTTAGAGCTAAAAATGGAAGTACAGGATAGACCTACTTCATTACCTACCACTACCTACTACCAAAGATACAGGGTGTTTCTTAATAACATGCTAATACTTAAGGGGGTTATCCTTGGGTCCATTTTGAGAAAAAAAATCATATTAACATATGTCCTAAAAGTCTTAACTTTTGAGATACAGGGTGGTAAAATTGGAACATGTTAATGTTAATGACTTAAATACGTGACAACTAGACTAGGTAAACAACTGTCAAAACTGTTTATGTTTACTAAACAAAATCTGCTTCTTGCCAACTAGCTCGTTTTGAATAACTGTTAATATCTAATTTTTTACCAAGGTGCAAATGAATGAGTTTTATTTTTTATGCGAAAACCGTATGTCAAACAAAAAAGATCAAGAGACCTCATTTGCTCAGAAAGGAACGGGAATTTCCAAAATAATGTTTACTTTAAGAATAATTAGTGGAGTGACAAATTTTTCTTTAAAAATATTCAATTCAAAACCCGTACAGACACCACTAGTAAAAGTAATAAAAGCATCAAAAAATGCATACCTATTGATGCATAGAAGTCGTGTACCAAATTTCACAAAAATATCTAGGGAAATACCAAAGTTATAATAAAAAAAAGAATGTTTTTCTTAAAAATTTAGCCCTCTGTAGTTCAAAAGTGAAGACTTTGAGGACATGAAGTTTTTTTTCTCAAAATGGACCCAAGAATAACCCCCTTAAGTATTAGAATGTTATTAAGAAACATTCTGTATATAACCATATATCTTTGCTACTACTAATACAGCCAAAATACTACTACTACGATGACTTGTTTTTTCTTTATTAACTAAACATATTTTGTTATTTACATAGGTTTGATTGATACACGTGCTGCGATGGTTCGTTTTCCTTTAAAAATAAACATGTCAAATAAAAACGTTAGTGCTGATAGGTCCCATTGACTGTAAAAATAGAACTAGAGCACCAAGCTATTGTAAATATTGTTTATATTATGATCCTCCGGAAAACATTTTTCTCGTGATGTTTTGACTATGACGCTCCAGAGAAAACATTCACGTAAATAAAAACTTGATTTATTTCAGTTTAGGCGATTTAACTTTCTTACAGTCATGCTACTTTTTCAAACCCAACGTAACCAGTAATCATTTCGGCTGCACTGGCCACTGTCCAAAAAAAAGAGAGAAATTCGCTGTGTAGGCAAAGGCACATTGGCGACAGTAACTTTCAGTTGACGAATGTCCTATAAAACATGACAATGACACGAAACTTTCCTTAAGTTAGATAAAAATATGAATGTTCTAAGTGTAGTTGGAATGCCACATTTCATCACAAACTTGGACAGAATTACGCCAAGAAAATTAAATCAGTTTCGGTTGTTCGTTCTCTTCTTGAGAGTCGGTGGAAAACAGACTACTTCCTCACTTTGTTAGCAATTTTATTTGTTTTAATTTGATTAAAAGATATTTCTTGGCACGTAAATAGGTTCTAAAATGGAGTTGGAAGCAACCAATTCCATTAGGCGCAAACAGTTCCTTTAAAAGCTGACATTAATTGTTTCAGAAGATTGTCTGGTACACTCGTGGACAAAATAATTATTGACGAATAGTTTAAAATATCCGTTGTTTAATATAGTTTGCAAAAATAAATTGTGGGAATCACTAATTATACCTAGATTTTGTACTATGAAGAATACTTTATTTTACAAATTTTAAGTGAATAATATACAGGGTGTCCAACTTTAAAATTGTACAAATCCGTAAAATCTTCATTTTTGGAGGTAATCGCCTAAACTTTTTTTTGTTTAAAAGGCCTTCAAAAACCGCTTCTTTTGAACTTCCTGTCATTTTCAAAATGCAAATCTTGGGCCGGCTGCGATTTTTTTATACCCCCGATTTTCACGAAAACCATTTAGCGATTTTTTTTTATTTAAAATCTGACCCCACAGCGTTAATCAGAACATCCCAGAACCCAAATTTAAATAAAAATATACTGGTAGTTCTATTCTGCAGAGTGTCAAAGTTGAGCAAAATAGGAATTTTAAAGGCATCTGCCAAGTCAAGTGTGCCATAGAATATCCTCAAAACAGTTGAATGGTCAACAGGGCCACTCAAGGTATTGGTGTGCAAAGGTCCAATACAAAATATACAGAGTGTTCTTATCTGTGCCATCTCAAATTACTAAATTTTTGGAACTTTATACGGGTCAAAAATCGAGTATATCAAAACCGCTCCACATACTATAAACGAACTAAATCTAAAAAATACAGAAGCCTGCCAGTCAGTAAGTCCATATCAGTTAATGTGGCTGATGTGCCACAACAGGAAACGCACAGAAAATGTATCATCTTAGACAGTGACTTTGTTGAGAAAATTTAAATAGTTTTTTTTTACTACTAACCTGAGAA
This sequence comes from Pseudeuparius sepicola, assembly GCA_963920635.1. Lineage (NCBI taxonomy): Eukaryota > Metazoa > Arthropoda > Insecta > Coleoptera > Anthribidae > Pseudeuparius > Pseudeuparius sepicola. The sequence continues at coordinate 55,736,238 of OY987302.1, forward strand.
ATCACCATTATTTACCTCATTCCTCTAATGAGAAGTAATATTTCTCTACCTAGGTAAATAATGATAATAAAAAAATACCTAGGTAAATAATGAAAAATTCTATGTGACATTTAAAAATTAGTGTCATTTTATCAGCTTAACAACTGAACTCCCAGGCTACTTGATATTTTGAAGTATTTGAAAAAGCGAGAAATTACTAAAATATGGCAATATTTCAATGTTAGTAAATAATGGCTCACTTCTCAACCTATGTATAATATACTATTATTATTGGTTGGCACTTTGTAAAGAAATGAATTACTTTTGTGTTTATTAATATTTTTCAATGATTCCAGAGCACTCCTGACCAGTATAAAGTTTAATAAAAATTCAGAATTTTGAGATGGCTCAGAGAAAAATACCCTGTATATTTTTGTAGCAAATCTGCAACTGATTTGAAGGAATTCAATTGCACACTTGACTCGCCAGATGCCTTTAAAATTCCTATTTTGCTCAACTTTGACACCCTACAGAATAGAACTTCCTGTATACTTTTTGATCAAATTTGGTATATGGGGGTTTTGGGGTGTTCTGATTAACGCTGTGTGGTCAGATTTTAAATAAAAAAATCGCTAAATAGTTTTCGTGAAAATCAGGGGTATAAAAAAATCGCAGCCGGCCCTGGATTTGCATTTTGAAAATGGCAGGAAGGTCAAAAGAAGCGGTTTTTGAAGGCCTTTCAAACAAAAAAAGGTTTAGGTGATTATCTCCAAAAGTGAAGATTTTACGGATAGGTATGTACAATTTTAAAGTTGGACACCCTGTATACATAATATTAAATAATTTAAAAATACTTTCAATAATTAATTAGTGATAACAAAGATATTCTTAATTTTGCCCATGAATTTATAAGATATTATTTTAATGCACTGGTTATTTGTTTGTTCAATTTAAAAATGATGTTATTATGTTATCACTTATCACCGTGTAGATCGAAAATCAGAAACAATAGGCATACAATCTATAAGGACGAATTATTGAATTATAGAGTTTCTATAAGTAGATAATCGGCAAAATAACTAACCTAGACATTTGACCACATGACAATTTTAAGAATCTTATTACGCAAGCACCTCCAGCATGCCAAAACGTCTAAATAATTGTTGCAACGTTTTCTCAAAATACACTTGGGATATATTACTAAGATAATATAGATAATTTAGCAAGTCCACAACTAATTGATTGGCACTGGTACCGACCAAAGAAAAATTCACAGAAAACAACATGCTACTTGAACTTTATAACATTATTCCTAATTATATAATTTGAAGATTAGCATTCTATAAACAATAATATTTTGATAGGCGTGAACTTGTGACCCCATCTTCCGCTTCATAGGGTAACGTAAGAAAGAAATAATGATATAAGCCTCAATTATTACTTAAACTCAGTGGCTACTTTATAATTTCTTATTCAAATAAACGAATAGAGGTCTGGGGAACATTTTCTAAATGAGCTTTATCAGTGATTACTATTAAGGTCGAGATTGCAATTGCTAAGAAGAAGACCGACCGTTATCTAACATAATGACTAAATTGCTTAAAATTGTATATACTTAGTAAGTACCTGCTAATATAACATGGAATATATATGTATATGTTACAGCCCATATAATAATGATAATAATAATTCTCACCCTCACAATACTCCAAACTAGGAGTACCCCAAAAGCAACCACAAGCTTTTGCGGGGGATGGGAGCAATTGCTATTATTTTGTCTTCGTTGCCATTTGCGGCTAGGGCCGACTTTTCTCTCCGTTATAACTAGGATAGCATTCGCTCAAGTACTACGGAAAACCCTAGAAAACCGTGTAGTAATCCCAGTGAGTGTAAGAAAAAAAAAACAGACCGTATGTATACGGTCTAGGCTGTATCTATACGGCCTAAATGCCGCAGACCGTATGTAAATGATATGGCATTTCATATACGGACTATACCGTTAACATACGGACTATTGACATTCAGACTGTATGTGCAATCGTAGTGAATTACCCTTCTTTTTTATATAGGCCCATTAAAGAAGAATATGCCTTCTTTTTAGTATGCATTTTGTAGAAAAAAATCTCGGGTACCTATACATTATACTAAATAATTACCTTTTTTCCTTCAAAATACTACGTAGCAGCAAAAAGTAATATCCTTCTTTGATGGGCCTATATAAAAAAGAAGGGGTAATTCAGAAATGGCGGACGTCGAAACCGCCCGGAAAACATTGCACATACATTCTGTCTTTGTTTAAATCTCTCTGTGATATACGGTCTAGTTGCAGATAGACCGTATATAATAGGACTAGTCCTTTTGCAAACAGACTAGACCGTTTGTTGACGGACAAGCTTCTTATACATATGGACTAATATCTTCAGTCCGTTTACATATGGACTAGTCCTTAGTCCTTTTGTATACGGCCTGTTTTACATATACGGTCTATAACATAGGTATATATGTAATAATGAGGGTACACAGACTATTTTTATATATAATATCATTGAGTAACGGAATATTATTTCTTTACTCAATGATAATGTTCAGTAAGCATCCGGAAGATTTTTTTGAGCCATAAATAATTATTTTATTATTAGAGCTACACAATATAGTTTGTAGCATAGTATGTCACAAAAACAATTCAATTACATAAATAACGGTTGGGTAATTAAAAATAAAAAAATACCGAGAAAACCCCTATAGCGGTCAGAACAAGTTTTTCTAAATCATTACGTACAGGGTGTTCCATTTTCGATACTTTTGCAGGTTATATTTATATTCTGAAATTCTTACGTCCTAGAACAAATGAGTGTACCTACGTCACTGAATTCTACGTGAAAAAATCTATAAGGGTCGATTTTTACCATTTCAACAAGTTGGCGTATAATAGACACTTTATACGGGGAGTGAAAATGGCAAATTTTAAAAATCACCTTGTATCTCGAAAAATAAGGGGGGCATGGAAATTCCCTTTACGGGGCCTTTGTTTTTATGGAAAAATAGACCAGCGTCCCGAAAACCGCAATCTAAAAATGACCGAGAGTCCCTGCAAAAGTATCGAAAATAGGACACCCTGTACACCTCTAAAAATAAAAAAGTTGTAGGTAAAAACTTGATCTCCAAATTGGAAAAAGAAAATTTCGCTTTTAAAGAGCTACGAAATTATTTTAAAACATAATATTCCACTCATATAGATTTATTGGAACAATGGGACTGGTACAGTATTGTTGATAAGCAATTAACCAAAATACCAAAGTAAATATTCCACGTCGTCATATGTCAGTGTCTGACATTTAGAATGTCTCATATTTTAAATATCGAGCTTTATTACGATTTACATTCTTTTCACGGTAACGAATTGTCTTTGCGAATTAATATTGCGCAATTTTATCATATTGACAGAGTTGAAATGACGCTACTCGTAGCGTATATTTTCTGTGAACCTATACGTAAATTATAGAAGAATAAACACTATTTTGGAATTACAGAATGATCTGTTCAACCAGTTGAAGAAACGAGAACTCTAGATATTATATTTTGGAACAGTATTTTGTAACGTAGGTACCTATGCAAAAATGAAAATAGAAAAATTTGTTTAAAGCTTCAAAGTGAACCAATGGTCATTATCATTAATATTAATATAGTGTTGGCCCAGCGACCAACCAACATGCAACGTTTTGGAGAGATTTGATTTATTTTAATTCGTGAAGTATTCACCATGAGTGTTGATTTGGCATTTAAGAAGAAAATTGCACGAATTCACATCATCTCTCCAGAATGTTGCATTTTGGCAATCATTTTGAAGTCAACTTGTCAAACTGACATAAAATAAACTATTGATAGTCACTACTGTTGTGCTGATGACGTGGTCTTTTCACATCGGTCTTTTTTATTTTGTCTCTTCGCTTACTGCCTTAAAATTAACCAGAAAATGTTTTACTCTTGCATGTTTTCGTCAAGTTTTACCCTTGTTTATAGTGTCATAAACAAGGATTGTACTCATTTTACGGACTCTTGAAATTATAGACAACGACATGCAATCGTGAAAAATTATCGCAAATTTTTAAGCACTGATGGAATAATACTACCGCCGAAAATTTCTATTTTTATCTTAAGTAATATGTCCAGAATATAGTAAATATGATTTATTCTATTATTTTCCTTTCAAACAAACATTCGTTATCAAAACCATAGATTGCCCCTGCATCCTATCCAAAAAATTGCGTTCTGTCTTTATCACACAGCATAAGTCCAATGTGGTAGAATGAGACGGAAAACAATTCAATTAATTAAAACTGGCTCACTGAAATGTTCAGTCCGTATCAGAACTTGCACGTACACGCACCATCACAGTGTGGCATGGTTTGAATTAAATTTTTAGTGAAGTTTGTTCTTCCGAGATTTTATGGTAATTATTCAATTTATTTGCTTATTTTGCTTGCCTCTGGTGTTTATGAGTTTATTTCGTTTTGCGAAACGTGCAGAATTTTAAAGATAAAAAATGCTTTATAAGTCGTTTTAGTTGGGAAACAAATATCTGCCTGATACCATGATATTAAAAATTCCATTAGACATTTTTCATTGGAAAGGAAATATACAAAAACAATAATTAGATTTCCAGGTCACATTGTTAAATTTTTGGCAGGAATAATATCTTTTTTTCTCTCCAGACGTGGTGTGGACAAATGTTGGAATAACAATAATTAATTATCAAATTACACAAATTCTTTTGAAATCCATCATGAAATATCGAAAATAATTTTTCGTTGTTTATGTTTTAAATGCAAGGAATATTCATATCACGTAAGATATTCGTTTATGGATGCAGTATCATCACAATAATAATTTGTAACTGTATATTATTTCTAAACGCATTTTTCTGATGCAGCTGCGTTCGTAATTAATATAGAGATCAACAAAACCATTAGCTCTAGTGACATTCCGATTTGTATCAATCTGCTAGCTTTGGAGTTGAACAAAAAATGTCGCTCAATAGTAACAAGCTTCCCACGTTCCTCAAAGTTATATCTCATCGTATTCATAAAAATTAAACCTTATACGAGTTTGCGAGTTACAAAAATTTGGTTTCTATTCATTGAAATATCTTTGTGAAGTTACAACTATTGCAAGCAAGCTATAAATAAATGGCCTTAATGTTCTATTTAAATTATGCAACGAAACATAAGCAAATTTTCTAAATGAAGTAAATATCTCAGACAGTTTAAGTTTTAAACCATTTGTAAATGCTCCACGCGTACCTACCTATTAAAAGAATTATATCATCTGTAAAACAGTTATTAATTTTCATTACTACGCCATTCATAAGTGGGGGAATTGAATGAACCTAATAACTTAGCTTGCTTGAATTGCTTAAATTATTTGTAAATGTATCATGCTTATAAACTGACACAATGGACTATGTGGTGGGAATAGTACCTACCTGCCTGGAAAATTTAAGTAATTTTCGTTATCGGCGGAATTATTTGTTGTCTTTGATTTTCGTAAGTCATTCCCAATATAAACAATACAAAAATATAACCACGAGTTCAAAAGACGAATTCCGAGTAATGCGTCCAAAATCCAGCGGAATTGTTTGCTTCGTTTGGAAACGCTGCCAAAATCTTTTAAGGCCAAAAATACGTTTGCGTAATTGAAACAAAGTTCGCTTTGGATTTTTTAATATTTTAAAAACTGTGGGTACACCTGTCACATTCAATGGACTTTAACCATGTCTCATATACAGAGTGTCTCGTGAATCAACCTTATAACTTCTTTAATTTTTAACCGACCAGAATTTTTACAAAATGTAGATGACATTGTTGCCTACTTATTTCCAAAAAATTAGTTGCCTACTCCAAAGTCAAAGTCACCTGCTATGCCACAATCGAGGCTAAAAATCCGAAAGTCATATTTTTTTCAAAAAAAAATTACTAAAAGAAGTTGTTCAGAATCGATCCAGAACCCTAAATCTAAAATTTTGTCAAAATAAAAAAAAAGTCTAAAAATAGCAATTTAAGAATTTCCTGCGTTTAGAAAAGTGGTCATAGAAGTGTTGAAGACAAATTGTTTCAAAAAGGAATCATTTTAAAATAAAATTAAAACCTACAAAACAAATTTAATTTTTTTTTTATTTTTACTTAATTTTTTTTATTTAATATTTTTTATTTTAACAACATTTTGGACTTAGGGTTCTGAATCGATTCTGAACAACTTTTTTTAGTACATTTTCATTTAAAAAAAAAGCCTAATATGACTTTCGGATTTTTAGCTTTCATTGTGGCATCGCAGGTGACTTTGACTTTGATGTAGACAACTAATTTCTTGGAAATAAGCAGGCAACAATGCTATCTAACTTTGGTAAAAATTTCGTTCTGGTCGGTTAAAAATTAAAGAAGTTATAAGGTCGTTTCACTCTTAAGTGAGACACTCTGTATTTATAAAAAAATAGATTGCCAATTTTGACTCACTTTTTCATTCATTTCGTCAATTTAGGTTTTGTAAATTAAAATCAACTAAACAACTACCCCTATCTCAATCAGAATGTTACACAAAGTCACACTTTTCCTAATTAGCTATATAAATAACTATTATTTGCTTTAACAGTTTAATCTTATACTACTTATGGTCTTACTTATTGGGTAATTTTGTTTGTAATTGTTTGGAAAGTTTGATCTGTTGTCTGTTTATGTTATACACACTGTGTCGTATATCTATGCAGCACACATATCTACGACATGCACACACAGATACAATATTTTATTTCAAGTTTATTTTTGATTTTTATACAGTGTCCTCCAAAAAGTTCGCATCGTACTAAAAGTTTTTAAATTAATAAAAAAATATAATGCCCTATTGACCAGAAGTTCATCCTCCAAAACTTGTATTAAGGTAATTAAAAAAATGTAATGGGCTGTACTCGTTGTGTATTAGAGATACAAAACAAATTCAAAAATTGTTCACACTTTGATCCCCTACAACTTTTGTTAGGGTAATTTTGCTCTAAAAAATGTTTAGGAAACCAGGCATATTGTTTAGGAAACCACTCTATAGCGCAATTCGTATCAGGAGTTCGAGTGTAATCTTTTGGTTGGACACTTAGGAGGCAGTACCCAAGCAACCCTGAAAAAATCATCCAGTTTGAATTTTTTTGCAAGACTTACATATTTATTGGACGAAGTCCATCAATAATAAAACTGCCTTAACCGCTAGGGCGAGTTACGTTTCTACTGCGGTAATATGCACAAAGGACAGCAGGTCGGGGGACACCCGCACGCCGGTGACGTCAAGCTCATGTGACTAATGCAGTTTATTTTCTCTTTTCTTTTCTACAGGGCACTTTAGAGTTAATGTCGTGGTCTCTCAGACCTCAGTCTCCTCCCACCCCCCATCGACCATTCCACCTCGATCCCGTCTGGTGATCCCATCCGAAAATATCCACCGGTACTATTCACGTGTCTCGGGCCAGTACAACGGAACAACCAGTACCGTAGGAGCGACCGCGTGGTACAATCACGTTGCGGGGCCCTCGTCCGCTTGCTCTTTGATATTCTTGACAACTACAAGTTAAAAGTTTTCGCTTGTGCCTGTCCACAGACGGAGAGTGCGACCCGGTGCGGTGAACGAACCCAAGGATGACCCAAGCAGAGAGCGTCAAGCTGCAGCCCGTAGGGCAGAACAAGTAAGTATGCACGAGGTTTTGCTGTAGTTTAGCACGAGATAAACTTTATAAGGAATTGAGTGCTGAGTGCATCTTGAGTGTCTTGTACCTATATTTAGGTGTTCCAGTATGCATTTTTGAATTTGCTTCAGTTCTGGTTAGGTATTTTCCAACCACCACCGGTACCTACTATAAGTACACCTATAGAACGGTAGAGCTAAAAAATCGCAGTTAAACCTACAAAACCGAAAGTGTGCGAGGAAGTACAGAGAAGTATTTTAGGGCTCAAAATAAGGAGATAGAGAATAGCCATTTGTATCACTAGGGAAGAAAGTACATCGTCAAAATGTACCTAGGTGACGAGGGTTCGCTATTTTTTTCGCGAAATATGCTGATTTTGATGATTCGAAAACATTATTTGATGCAACAAATCACGAATCTGTTTAGGTTGTAGCCTTTAATATAGAGGGTGTTGTTAGTTCTTAAAAAAATATCTCAAAATACACAGTACACTTTTACTTACGTAAAATTTCGAATTTTAATTTTAGTACCGAATATACAGGGTGTTCAACTTTAAAACTGTACAAATCCGTAACATCTTCATTTTTGGAGATAATCCCCTAAACTTTTTTTTGTTTGAAAGGCCTTCAAAAACCGCTTCTTTTGGGTGTCCCGCCATTTTCAAAATGCAAATCCAGTGCCGGCTGCGATTTTTTTTATACCCCCGATTTTCACGAAAACCATTTAGCGATTTTTTTATTTAAAATCTGACCCCACATCGTTAATCAGAACACACCAAAACCCCCATATACCAAATTTGAACAATAAATATATAGGGAGATTCATTCTGTAGGGTGTCAAAATTGAGCAAAATAGGAATTTTAAAGACATCTGGCGAGTTAAGTTTGCCATGGAATCCCTTCAAAACAGTTGCATGGTCAACAGGATAACTCAAAATTTACTACAAAAATATACAGAGTATTTTTCTCTGAGCCATCTCAAAATTCTGAAATTTTATGAAACTTATACCTACGGATCATGAGTGCTCTGGAATCATTAAAAACATTGATAAACACAAAAGTAATGTATTTCTGTACAAAATGATAACTAACAAATAAAAAGAGTTTAAATTATTGGACCTTTCTCAACAAAGTCACTGTCTAAGATGACACATTTTCTGTGCGTTTCCTATTGTGGCACACCAGCCACCTTAACTGATATGGACTTACTGACTGGCACGCTTCTGTATTTTTCATAATTAGTTCGTTTCTCAGAGAAATAACCAAGGATAGAGGGAGTAAGGACAAAAAGTAAACAAAGCCAACATCTTTTTGAGTGATGCCACGTACTCCATTGTTTACAGCATTTCATTTCAAAATAGAAGGGTTTAATAATGGGATTCAATGAAGGCTCACCTCCCATAACGCTAAATTAACAAATGTAGTTATTAATTTCTTGTATGTAACAGTTTTAAACTAAAACTAAATTGCGCTGTAATTATAGTATCTAATTACCACTTTAATAAAATCGTCACAGATACCTCAAACCGCCCGACATGGCAACGCTGCTGTTGATGCCCCGCCTCCCGCTGGCGCCGCGTCCGTTAACTCAGCGGTATTTGTTTTGTGTATGCCCAGCATGTCAAGTTTTCCGATTGTTTACGTATGCATTTTTCCCGTTTTTAATTGTTTTTCTGTTAATTTATAGGCTATTTATTAGTATTTAGGATATAGTGACTGATTTTGTATACAATGGGACGCAGAAAGTGTGTGGTATGTGGCTAAATTGATATTTCTCAGGATATAACCTATCTCAGGTAAACGTTGTACACACGGGCCTAATGTTTGTTTACTTCGGTAAATTTGCATAAGATGTTGGTTGACTACAAACGTATGTATTTTGAAGCTGTTGCTCCCTCTATCCTTGGTTATTTCTCTGAGGTTCGTTTATAGTGTGTGGAGTGGTTTTGATATACTCGATTTTTGACCCGTATAAAGTTCCAAAAATTTAGTAATTTGAGATGGCCATATACACTCTGTATTTTTTGTATTGGACCTTTGTACACCATAACCTTGAGTGGTCCTATTGATCATTCAACTGTTTTGAGGGGATTCCATGGCACACTTGATTTGGCAGATGCGTTTAAAATTCCTATTTTGCTCAAATTTGACACCCTGCAGAATGGAACTCCCTGTATATTTTTTATTCAAATTTGGTATATAAGGGTTTTGAGGTGTTCTGTGGGGTCAGATTTTAAATAAAAAAATCGCTAAATAGTTTTCGTGAAAATCGGGAGTATTAAAAACTCGCAGCCTGCCCTGGATTAGCATTTTTAAAATGGCGGGAAGGTGAAAAAAAGCGGCTTGTGAAGGCCTTTCAAACAAAAAAAAGTTTAGACGATTACCTCCAAAAATGAAGATTTTACGGATTTGTACAGTATTAAAGTTGGACACCCTGTATATGGTCTTCTTCAATCTATATAACTATGGTTATAATGCTGACTTTGATAACAGTTTTTCGAGATACCTGTATATTTTTCGATTTTTTGGTTCTTTTTGTCCCCTAAATTCCAACGATATAATAAGTACCTACAATTTCACATAGTTTTCTAAACAACGAATTAATAATTCTTTAATAACTAAATCTATTTATAAAATAAAAAAATTATTATTTATAATTATTAATATATATACTACTATTATGTCCACGGTTGGGGTGTCCAATACGAAAAGCTTCTTTATTTTTCATTTTATCAAAAAAAGATAGTCTCGATAAAGGCTTGTTCTTAAAAAAAACCTTTTTAAAAACAAGCCATGTACTAAAACGAATAAAATAAGTTTAAATTTTCCTTAAGATACTACCAAATTGCGACAAGTTTTTGTAAATCAAAAAGCTTGTCGCGCGTAATGTTCATAAAAAAAGTAGGTACCAATTAATTTTCTTGGACAGGGATTGGTTGATAAGCAAGTCCCTATTTGCCAAAGTATTTTCTTTACAATTCACCCGACAAGCTTTTTGATTTACAAAAACTTGTCGCAGTTTGGCATTGAATTATCTTAACGAAAACCTAACTTCATTTTATTCGTTTGTTTTTAAAAATTTTCTATTTTTCATTTTTTTTGTGCTTTTTAGTACCTATTCGATTCCCATGCCAGGAGGGTGATAAAGTTAGTCCGCCATCTTGGGGCATCCTTCATTTTAGCATGACGTCACTTACCTTATTATTTTCTACTGGACAAACTATTTCATTTGATACCCATGTCAAGTAGGTTGTGAAGAAATGCGCAATCCGCTATCTTGGGGCGGCCGCCATTTTAGATTTAGTATGGCGCCACTTCACTTATCGTTTTCCATCCGTCAAACCCTTTAATACCTATGTCGAGGAGGTTGTGAAGAAATAGGTATATAAAACTATACAGGGTGTAAATAAATAAGTCAGGTGGGACGCGTCTTTTTTGTGTGATTGGTCGGCATTTCTCGTCACCTAAAAGCCAAAGTCCGAAAACTGTCAAAAATTGCCCTTTTTCGCCGAGCTATACAGCCAATATTTCGGCTCGGGGCTCTGGGGTCGGAATTTTTAAAGCTTCCCTAAAGTCTTCAGGTGGGGTGTAGATGCTTCCGCTGCCCCCGAAAAATCAAAAAATGAGAAAAAACACGCAATTTCTAAGAGTGGTTCGTCAGGATTTTCCGTCAATTTTGCTAATTCTACAGCCGTCCCGTTTCTCGAAACTTGAAAATCGGGAGTCGAGAAATTTGGTTAAATATCGGATTTTCGAGGTTTATTTCAGTACTGGAGGAAAGTATACAAGATCCAATTAAGAAATTTACCACCTCCTTCGATTTTTAGAAAGGCACTTTTCGAATTTATCAAAATACTTTTGCGAAAAAGTAGTAAATATGTTCATGGGAAGGGTTGTACCTATTAAAAAATTAAAAATTAACCACAACTTGTTTAAATAACAATGATCGGGCCCATATTAATTGAGGCAACCTACTCGCTTCAAGTAAAGAAATATACTCTCTACATTTTACATAACATCTTCTCTAATCTTATAAGAGTTGAAATCATGTGGCCGGCTCTTGGACTATTACCAGCGCCCGTGTATATAATAGTCGCGTTGCTGTAGCAACCCGTGCACAACGATATTCCCGCACCGGTTGCTAAAACGTACGATGTAGTAGGTACATTTCGCAATTAAAATCGAACATACAATAAAGACATTTCCTTATAGTCTTAGAAAAAAATTTTAACAGCGCACCCTTATAGTTATAGGTAGGTATGTAAAATTAGGCATTTAATTCACTGAATTCGTTGAACAAATTTGGACAACAACCTAGACGCCTTAAGTTTTTATTCCCACAGAGACTTTAAAAATAAAAATGTTATTTTTAGTCTTTTTCTGTGCATTTTCTTTCATAGAATCGACAGGTGGGAACGATTTTTCAAAAGTCGCGCATGCGCTGAATTAGAAAGGGCAGACGCTTTTACCTTGGACACACTACACACTGTATCACAGAATAAGGTTATTCTGTGACTGTATGAAGTAAATATTACCATAATTTATCACTGGGTATAAAAACACAAAGTTTTCTCCAGATTTTCTGGAGGACCAAAATATATTTAAGACAGTGTGCACAAAAACTATTGCTATATAGGATAATATGTTGTAATACACATGAAACAATACCCGGTGAAGATGTTTATTAAAACTGTCAGTCATAATACAAGAAATCTGCCGGATAACTGTTTTTCATATCATCAATGGTACAGGAAGTTGACAATTTCCGTCAAGACCATTGTAGCAAATTTGTCGTCTGTAGTGAAAATTTTCAAAGCGTCTTCCAAATTGCCTACCTCGTAGCCGAGACTGCCGAAAATCGCCGTTATCCTGTCCGCCAACTCTCTCCGTTGTTCCTCCGACAAATTTTCTTTCATGAACTGCTTCACTTCTGGGGCGCAGACCCCCGTCGCTAGTCCAGCGATGCTTCCACAAAGCAAGCCTGCGAAAATCGTCCGGATTGGTTTCGTTTCCATTCGAAGATTTTGGCAAGATGCTTACCCCATATCCAGCACCTTGAGTTTTCTTCGTTGCCAAATGCGGAACCTATCATGGTTTTCATGACGGTCGACACCAATGCGGTGGTTTGCTCATTTTCGTCGTCCGCGATGTAGTTCAAAAACTGCAGAACAAAATGGGTTTCTTCTATCTCACACCCTATCGACGACATTTTGGAAACGGGCACTTCTAAACTAATGAGATCCACCAAACTATGTGCGTATTTATATATACCTATATTATAACAATGTACCGATTCTAATTGCGGAGATCGACGAGCAAACATAGATAATACCAGCGAAAGAGGAAAATTCAAATTTCTAAGAGATAAAAAATATCGCCCACTTATTTCGTTCGCAATACACTAAAAAAGGAATACTCTTGGATGAAATCCAACATACAAGTCAATTAATGGTTTTTATATTTCATATAAAAATATGTCGATGTCGTTTCCTTAAAATAAGATTAAACATTATTTGAAAATATACGCTTAATTCCACAACGGTGTACTTAAATGCAACTAATAGTTTTAAAGTATTTACTTCTCGGTAAAAATATATTAATACCTTGTTTTAATTACTTGGTATTTTATTCCAAGATGTGTTCCATTTTTTATACTTTTGCAGGTTATATTATTTATATTTTAAAATTCTTACCTCCTAGAGAAAATCCGTGTACGACACTGAATTCGTGAAAAAATCTATTATTTCAACAAAAAATCTACTATTTCAACAAGTAAATGGTAAATTTTAAAAATCAACTTGTATCCCAAAAACTAAGGAGGCTATGAAAATTCTGTTTAGGGGCTTTCTTATGAAAAAGTAGACCAGTGTCCTGAAAACCAAAACTCCCTATCCCTAAAAATTACCGAGAGATACCCTGCAAAAGTATCGAAAATGGGACATCCTGTCTTAAATAATAAATAATTTAAAGAAATAATACTCTTAGATCAAAGGTTCCCAACACAACGGTTTCTATTATTTTTACTATATTCTAGAAATTTATAAAACACGAGGTAATTTTTCCCTCGACTCCATCTATAATCAAACTAGTCTAACTATATCTATATACCATCAAATATAATTAAATTACCATAAAATATAATAAAAAAAGAAATTACTAAATAGTCTGTCAGCCACTGGGCATATAAGCAGCGTCCAGAATAGTATTCTCTAGACTTTGATATAAGGCTTCTATGAGAGCAAAGACGGTACCTACTGTCTAGTGTCTACCGTGAAATCACCGTTAGATGAACGCAACCGTTCACTAAATATTGACAAAAGCCAGCTTTGATCTTTTCGATATCTGACCATGATATTAATCCCTTTAAATTTATAAAAGATACATATTGACAGAGAGGATGAAATCTGTGATTGTAATTTCAATATTATTAAGGCGCTGCTGTGGAAAAGTTGTGAAGGTCGATACAAACGACAGAAAGAAAATCAACCGGGCCCATGACCCTTTAAAAGAACCAAAATTTTTCTTTTCTTTTCAATTATGGTTTGCTATCTCATGTAAGTATTGTGAAGCATGCCACTTCCAAAAAAGATGGTTGTTTGTATGGTATCGACTTATGCACAGTAGCCCCTTTTGTGTTTTGGTATGTTCTACCATTGAGTAAAGGCTATTAATTATTCCTTTACTCAATGGTTCTACTCATGAAATAAGCTCTAAGTATTGAACTTTTGCTGATTTTTTTTTGTAGCCAAATACAACTATTGATGAAGCTAATTCTCTTTCAATAATCTACTTATCATAGCCGCTGTTTGCAATTAGGTAATATTATGATAAAAAGCAAAATGAAGTCATGGCCTACTAGATAAGTACATTTTCAGTTGGTTCTAAGAGATACTTCTCTATTACTCCATATCAACCAAGAAAATATATATGCTGTCATGGGCGGCGCTAGGATTATTTTCAGGGAGGGCATGTGCATCTATACATTATACTATTAAGTAATAGGATATTAGTGTATTGTATAACTAGCGTGGGATTGCATTCATTTCCGCGATTATGGTACTTAGCAAGTGCTGCAAGTCATATAATATGAGTGAGTGGGAAATGAACATTCCGTACGAGTTTTACACAATACCTTTTTCTACGACTGTTTTTATAAGTAGTGTTTGAGTTCAAATTGTAGCTTTTCAGCTTTTTATAATTTAATTAATTTGAAAATGAACAAGTAGGTATTAAATCTAAGACAAATTTTAGTACCTACTTACAGTTATCAAAAAAATCTTTGGAAATTTTTCAGAAATTAAATTTTCTGCCGTCACATTTGCAGCTTCCAAAATATGCTATAGTGTCAATTCCATATTATTGATGCTGGTATAGTCCACTTTTGTTATAAATAACTAATTTAATTTTTTCACTTTAAAAATATACGAAAATTTACATAAATCAACAAAGCTGTTTGATTCCATGGCCTCCTACTACTTCAGTCAAATCTGTATAGTGGACCCGTAGCACAATGAGATTCCCACACCGGTTGATGTGACAACCAGTGCACACACCGGTTGCTGTGGCAACCGGTGCACAATGACATTCTCGCACCGGTTGCTACAAAGGTACAAAATAGTACCAATTAAAAACGAACACGCAATGAGGCCATTTCTTTACAGTCGAAGTAAAAATGTATAACAATAACAATGCATCTTTATAATTATAGGTAGATGTAAAATTAGGCATTTAATTCGGTGAACTAATTGACAAGGTGTTGAACTAATTTGGACAACAACCAGACGCCTTAAGTTTTTATTTACACAGTGACTTCAAAAATAAAAAACTATTTCTTAATATTTTTCTGCGCCCATGTGTCAGGGACTAATTTGTGTTTCTGGTATACAGATAAATTGTTATCAATGGATTTGTTTACCGATAAATGTTATGTGTCGTCTTTTTGCCAACACGTTGTAAAATAAAGAAATCTATCCGAAACAAATCTTAATAACTATATCCCCAATAAAAGCAACCGTTACGTAATAAACAAATTACAGAGGACCTGATTTATGCAATTGTCTGTAACTACCTGTATATCAGAAATAAGAAATAAACGTTGGACTCACAGTCAAAGTGAAACTGACAATAATTTTTTGTGACTATCCTATGAACATTAGTTATATTCCATGACAAAATAAAATTCAACTTCAAAATTTTATGCAAAAGTGTATATTTTGAGATATTTTTTAACAATAAGCTGTGGGTATATTAATTTTGACTTCGTATTAGAATTCCCCGCAAAATTCTACATAAAGATAATTTTTTATTTGTATTCTAGTGCAAAAATAACGAAAATAATGGCAAGACTTCGTTCAAATTAGGGCACCCTAATAAAAAAGTAGTCCTAGTCATAGAACGAAACCTTATTGAAAGCATAAAGAATTTGTGGGCCACATGATTTTTTGTCCATTCTTAAATTCCTTTCAGGCACAAACCACAATACCATGTAAAATTTGAAATTGGTAAGGTACCTACCAATTTCTTCAGAAGTGAACTTTCACTATACAAATAGCAATCTGAATTTTTAAACTTTTTCTTGGATATTATTTGTACAGAGTGTTGCCCAAGTGAATTTTAAACTAATTTTCCTAAAAAATAGTGAACTTTCACTATACAAATAGTAATCTGAATTTTTATACTTTTTCTTGAATATTATATTTGCACATAGTGTTGCCCAAGTGAATTTTAAGCGAGTTTGAAATTCCTTGGAGTTTAGCCTCAAAAATGCCAATATTAGGGCGTGAGGAACTTTTATTAAACCCATCGAAAGACTTCTAGTAATAAAAATAATTTTTTCATAAATAAATCTGCAATTTAGAAAATTCGTTTATGATCATTCTTAAATTTAATAAACAGTGACGCTCGATGTTCTCCGGTTCAGTTCAGGTTCAAAGTCAAGAAATTGTTGCCAATAAAATAGTTGCTTTTACATTTTTGAAGTGTGCCAAGAAACACGAACAAAATGTCCCAAAATTCCTTGTTCTACATTTCAATTATCGATTTTTCTCGAATAAAAAATGTATTTTTTTCAAAACTTACGTTATGCCGTGAATTTTTCAGCCAACCAAACGAAACCTGGAATCTCCTGGACAAACCAAAATCAGGGTAAATCATATTGCCACAAAATAATTTTCCAGCTTTTGTATACTTACCTATTCTTGCGGTGGAGGTCACACTTTTACCTATGCATTTTTGTGGGAAATTTAGTATTGTTGTAGTGGTAGTGGTTTTTGGGTTTCGTTAGTCATTTCATTTATTTGCATCTCTTTTCACCGAGCTTTTACTGTCACACTGTATAACACATCAATGTATAATGTTTCTTCGTTTCCTGTTTATAACAATTTATGTTTTCTTAATTTACTCTATTCATTAAATATTAATGTTTAGTCGGTGAACGGATAATTAGAAAAAAAAGAAATGTAGCAATTTTTATTTTTTGTTATAATTTTTAGAGGTGGTGGAGATCGAAACATAGAAAATGGAGAAGGAGATGAGTATGACCCACATCTCCACAGAGAAGTGGAAAGTCCCACCACGTAAGTACTAAGTTACCTCCGAAAATTTACTACTACTATATTTCCATACAAAAACTATAATAGTGAAATGAAAAATTATATATGGGCTAGTTGCTATGGCCATTGAATAATTCTTATCAATAATGGCATTCAATTTACCTTAGGCAAGGAAAGATAGAGGACGCCTAACAGCGCTTGCGACCGTGTTACCGACTGCCACATCGCACGATAGGCCAGTGCCGTAGCATGAAACGCGTTCTTAGCCAATATCACAAAAATACTAAAAATGAAAAGGTAGTTATTTTTGACTTACATGTAGTTTGAAATATTGGTATTTATTTGCAGATCATTTCCCAAATGTAAAGCTAGTGTCAAGTGCTGAAATATATTTATTTGCGGCGATTTCGAATCACTCAAAATAAAATAAATAATGCACGCCCATGGAAACCAGCCCATATTTTATGAAACTATCATAATCAATTAAGAAATTTTCAACAAAAACCATGTTAAAATATAATTATTTACAAACAAAACAATGCACTTTCTCATACTAAAAGGTATAAGGAATTTAAAGAAGTTATATTGAGAAAAAATAAAGTTTTAGGGCATCTTTCAAAGGTAGCTTGTTAAATATTTACCTGCGAAACGAAATCCCGGGTACTTGTCTGCTTTTGCAACCAAACGCTGAACAATTCACCATTATAAGAGTATATTTTCCCCTTAATCACTGTTACTTTTAATTCACAAATTCACGATATTAACTCACAACGTACTCGCTTTGCCTGCCACATATAAAATGGCCGCCGTTCAAAACGACGTAACAAAATCTATACACGGCAGGGTAGGCAAGCGCGGTGTCCTCTCTCTTTCCTTGTCTAAACAATTTACTAAAAACGCTTGATAATAATATAATTAGATTTTTTCTTGAATAAAATCCTTTCTTCCTATTGAAATTTGTCCAACTTTGCAGCCCCAATCAATCACATAATATGTGGTAGATTATGTTGTTTCATTTTTAATTTATTTATCCCAGGGACCAGTCTCGTATTGCGAAATTAAAATTTTAGTTATAAATGTTATTTTTATTATACTTCTTTGAAAACACCTTATTTTCATCTGTTTTAGCAATAATGAAAGATGGGCTAGCGCACGGAAACAGCGCATGGAAAAACTTTCCAAGCGCTGAATAAAAATACCGAATATATGGCTTTAAAATAGAAATATACAGCAAAGAAAACTAAATTTAAGAAACTCTATATGCTCTATGATATTTAACATATACCTATTTTGTATTTTAATTCGTAAGTGTTTCAATATTTAGATACATTTCTGTAATATTTTTGACGTTTTATTCACCTTATCTGACAATAACTAATTTACAACAAAGCACCTTTGAAATAATTTGAGAGTAACCATGGAAACGCATCATACATACCAAACACTATATTGTCTGCATTGTTTATTTTTTGTCAATTAAATTTATTATAATATGCCGATAAAATGTTTCTATTATACTTCTTTGAAAACACCTTATTTTCATCTGTTTTAGCAATAATGAAAGATGGGGTTTTTCGGGCTAGCGCACGGAAACAGCGCATGGAAAAACTGAATAAAAATACCGAATATATGGCTTTAAAATAGAAATATACAGCAAAGTAAACTAAATTTAAGAAACTCTATATGCTCTCTGATATTTAACATATACTTATTTTGTATTTTAATTCGTAAGTGTTTAAATATTTAGACACATTTCTGTAATATTTTTGACGTTTTATTCACCTTATCTGACAATAACTAATTTAGAACAAAGCAACTTTGAAATAATTTGAGAGTTACCATGGAAACGCATCATACATACCAATAACACTAATATATTGTCTGCATTGTTTATTTTTTGTAAATTAAATTTATTATAATATGCCGATAAAATGTTTTAAGTTTCCGTTTTCAAAGAAGTATAATAAAAAATATCGTTCATTACACGTCCAGAAATAGATTTTTCCGTGCTTGCATGACTTGAATTTGACACGCGCGCACGGAAAAATCTTTATTTCCAGACTCGTAATGAAATATACTATTTAAGTTTCCGTTTTCAAAGAAGTGTGAGGCGCAGCCGAACACGGGAATTTGTCACGCGCGCACGGAAAAATGTTTATTTCCAGACTCGTAATGAAATATACTATTTCAGAAATACCGAAACACTCGTCCATCTTCTCAAAGGCTGCCTGGGCACCGGCATCCTCGCCATGCCAGAAGCGTTCAAACATTCTGGCATGTCCAACGGCATTGTGTCCACGTTTCTGATAGGCGCCCTGTGCGCCTACTGTCTCCACGTTTTGGTAGGTGTAAAAAATTAATATGAGGAATTGTTATTTCTCTAGTTTTGCACATTTCAGGTAAGAGCTCAATACGCAATATGCAAAAAATTGAAAGTGGGCATCCTGACTTATCCAGAATCCATGAAAGTCGCTTGCGAAATTGGACCTTCGTGCCTTAAGCGATTTGCCCCTTTTGCTCCGTAAGTAGTATGTATTTAGAGATTTAGTATATTTTAGTACATACCTATATTTGTTATCTAATAAAGAAGATAAACCGAAGGTTAGCAATGAAAAATAAATAGTCTGAGAAATTTAAAATTACACTACTTATGGAAAACTATAGTCTATCCAAGTTACAGCGGCAGTAGATATAAACAAAGTCACATGACCGCCTTGCGATCGATTACCAGGGTCGGACTAATATGAGATTTCAAGTGGCTTGTAATTCTGAACTAATTCTTTTAGAAGTTCTAAAATTTGTGTTTCTACCTTTAGTGGATCTTTATAAATTTTCTTAAATTAAGCAGCAAAATAAATTTACAGAATATACTGCTCGCGATCCGATCTAAAATATGCAGGAAACTCGACTGAGGGAAGAGCCGGCCCTGCATTCTGCTCGCCGCGTAAACATTTGACATTTTATGACGGCCAGACCAATAAGAGAATAGGTCACGTGGTGGCCAATGTTTTGATCCACTGCCTCTGTAACTTGGATATAGACTTTAGATTCTTGCTCGCATTGCTAATCTTCAGGAAATGACATGGCTAGAACATTGCGATTGTACAGGGTGGTTTATGTAAGTGGCTCACTCAAAATTTCTCGGTTATTATTGCCATAATGAAAGTTTGCTGTCCATGGCCAACTATACGAAAACTAAGTATGGCGAAAAATCGGAAAAATTAGAAATTTTTAAACCGCTGTAAGTTTCTTATTTTTTTAAATACGGTAAAAAGTTTAACATGAAAATGGTTTATGAAATTATGTCTTATATTACTTTTGTTGTATGGATTACCGTAAAATTTTGACTCTCTTGGGCTCGAAAATTAAATTAATTGCATAGATGTTTAATTATATATGTGTATAATGTATAGCAAGAATGATGTGCCATTCAGCTTGATGTGTCACACTTGCTTGTTTGTTCTGTAGGTATTTACTACAGAAAAATATTAATATTTGTGGTTGACATAAAAGAAATAAATGTGCAATGATAGCGTTATGACGTTAGTAATGACATCTCCAATTCCAATGGTATTTTTCATATGGGGTTAAATAAACAGAAAAGTTTACTCAAAAGCTTAGCAAAATGTGCAATACTGAAAAATGAGAATACTTGAAATATGCATCAGCTGAAATGCTGAAGCGATGGGATGATGAAGAATGTGTTGTTGTTTGTTGTGAAAAGTAGGTGTTCATACTGAGTATTTATTGTAGCGTGCAATATTTTGTTATTGCTTTGGCAATACCATTACCAAAATGTTAAGTGTTACGTTCAATCAAAGATCATAATGTTCAATTGACGAATTTTTAATTTATTTGCATAACGGAAAAGGATGTCTGCAAGTTGCGCATTGTTTTGTTATTTAAAATAACATTTCTCGATTAGCTATTCCATACTCCAATAAGGGCATGTAAATCAGTTTATTTTAAAATTTTGAAAGCCTACTATGTCTACTTGAATTTAACGCCATAGGTACTAAATTTTACAAAATTATTTGCAAAAAAAATAATTGGTCGTTTTTATAAAACAAAATGCCATTTAATTTGACATGTCACACTTGCCAGTTTGTCCTCTGTTTACTCCAGAAAATAAAAAATATATACAGGGTGAGTTTTTTTCGATGCCTACTATGGGGATCTCCGAAACTAGCTTAGCTAGAACAAAGGTTAAATGGGGAAAGAATTGCAGTTTTGAACGCTCAATCTAATGCCCCTTTTGAATTTTTAAAAAAGTTCATGGCTTACTAGATATTTTGAAAAGAGTGATTTTTTGCTACTTCATCAGATTTCTGTAGCTCCGTTATTTCTGATTATACAGAAAAACTGTAGAGACAAAAATTGTAGACAATTTTGGGCTTAATAAGATAGTCTTATCCAATGTTTTATGTTGTTTGTGATTTTTGAGACATGTCATAAACTTGTGTTTTTTTAAACGTAAATCATAGTTGGCTGTGGCCTTATCAAATCGGCCATTTTTTGAGCTTTCCAGAGATATAATACTCGGCATAGTTATTATAAAAAATAAAATAGGTATGGCTAATTTTCTGATTTTATTTAAATTTTCACATATTCAGCCATGGAATATTTTCATAATTACGTTCTATTTTATAATAAGACATACTTCAAACTTTCAAATATTTTATTTTTAGCTGATAACAAAATGTAACAAAATAAAACAAAAATTATCATAATGGAGCTCCACCACATAATTATTTACCTAGATGAGCTCTATCCAAATAGTTGGATAGGGAGAAATAGACCTATTTCCTGGCACCCCCTATCCCCCGATTTGTCTGTTTTGGATTTATTTTTGTCTTCTTCTTTTGTCTTCTCTTTGTTTTTGTTTTATTTTGTTACATTTTGTTGCCAGCTAAAATCAAAATATTAGAAAGATTGAAGTATGTCTAATAATTATAAAATATAAAGTAATTATGGAAATATTCCATATGGCTGACTATGAGAAAATTTTAAAAAATCAGAAAATTAGCCATAGCTATTTTATTTTTTATAATAACTATGCCGAGTATTATATCTCTGCAAAGCTCAAAAAATGGCCGATTTGATAAGGCCACGGCCAACTATGATTTACATTTTAAAAAACACAAGTTTATATCATAATATCTCAAAAATCACAAACAACATAAAAAATTGGATAAGATTGACTTATTAAGCCCAAAATTGTTTACAATTCTTGTCTATACAGTTTTTTTGTATAATCAGAAATAGCGGAGCTACAGAGATCTGATGCAAAAAATCACTCTTTTCAAAATATCTAGTGAGCCATGAACTTTTTTAAAAATCCAAAAGGGGCATTAGATTGAGCATTCAAAAGTGCAATTTCCCCATTTAACCTTTGTTCTAGCTCTGTTAGTTTCCGAGATCCCCATAGTGGGCATCGAAAAAAACTCACCCTGTATTATATTACCAATACTTGTTGTCGACATAACATTAAAAAATAAACTCACTTGGAACAGTATAAAAACGTTTGGGCGGCGTTTGCTTTGTAACCAAGACCGAGTCTTAGGCGGCGCGCGGCCCTTAATAATATTATAAAAATTTTATTTAATTGCTCTAAAAAAGAATAAAACAAACTTTGAAATAATTCAAATTAAAGCAAACCAATAATTATTTTGTTACACAAAACAACACTACACAAAAATCTATGCACAAAACCAAAATCCGTAAAATCTAGGGCAATCCATATTTCCGGGCACGGCACTGGTTATACTGGCCTAACTGGCCCACGTCGACACCTGCTCCATGCATCTCCGAAACGTCGACCAATCAAATCGCTACGCTCGCTCTCTTATTGGCTGCCTCCTTGACTAGGTCGACGTCGACCGCATAAAAACCTTTGAATTTTATAGGGGTGATTTCTGCTGATAAGTCTGGTATTTTTAACAGTAGCAGGGGTGGTAAATGCTATGAAATAGATCGCGCCCCGTATATCACTGTTTTCCAAGTGAGTTCATTTATACCCGTGGAAATAAATGATCGGCAGCTAAGCTGATTAACTCCCCTTTTTTCAGGGGTGTGACGAATTTCTTCCTAATATTCTACCAACTAGGCATTTGCTGCGTCTACGTCGTCTTCGTCGGGAAGAACATGAAGTCGGTAATCGACCTGTACGTGGACGCGAAGCCCCACTTGATCATCTACCTGCTGGCGATGTTCGTTCCGTTCTTGCTCATCATCTGCGTGCGCAACCTGAAACTGTTGGCGCCGTTCTCGGTCGTCGCCAACGTGATCACGTTCGTCACGTTCGGCGTCGTCTGCTACTACGTGTTCCAAGATCTGGAATCGTTCACAGACAGGCCGAGCTTCGGTACGCTGATGGCTTACCCTCTATACTTCGGGACGACGCTCTTTTCTCTGCAAGCGGTTGGTGTGGTGATAGCGCTGGAGAACAACATGTCGTCGCCGAAAAGCTTCAGGGGGTCGTGCGGCGTTTTGAACGTCGGGATGGTTATCGTAACCGTCATCTACGTAGGCATGGGCATGATGGGATATTGGAAATACGGCGACGCGATCAAAAGCAGCATCACCCTTAATTTTCCGGATGAAGAAGTGTAAGTGGCCTCGGACGATTTGGGATTTCTTCACACGTTGATATTGTTACAGGTTATCGCAGAGTATCAAAGTTCTGTACTCTATTGCCATCTTCATCTCATATGGGCTGCAAGGCTACGTTCCCGTCCAAATAATGTGGACCACTTACATCGCGAAGCATCTAGATAATGCTGATGAAAAAAAGAAAATGATGTATGAGTATTTGCTGAGAATTGGATGTGTTGTTCTAACATGTAAGTCAATATTTTTTCTTCGTGCTACCAAAAATGTTGAAAAATATACTAGCTGATTCCGGTGCTCAACATGGGGATCTCGGCAACCGTAACAGATACAAAGTGTGTCAAATGGAGGCAATGGGTTGCTGAGATATTTAAGAAAAACTGAATTTTTGAAAATTAGATTTTATTTTTTTCTGGCGCCATTTGCGATAACATTGAAAAATAAATTATACTTTTTCGTTGCAACTTTTTCTGGACTACGTCATGGTATTTTTAGATTTTCGGGGTGACGTTTCGTTTTTGAGATAGAGGGATCATCTTTCAAAATGAATCGTTTTCCTGAGTACAATGTATGACCGTTAAAATGCACATTTACTAAGAGACAAATTAATACGGTCCTGGACGACTATGCATTTTTCCCTTTTTTTCAAACCTATTCAAATTAAGTACAACAGGTGATCATTATTTTAATACCTACTGGATTAATTAAACTCTGTGTTTGTCATATTTCGAAATTCTTTTTTATAAATACTTTAGGTAAATAACTACAATAATAATTATTAACAATAGTGGGATACATTTTACCTAAAGTATAAAAAAGAATTTCAAAATATGACTAACATGGAGTTTAATAATTAATCCCGTAGGTATTAAAATAATGATCACTTGTTATAATTGGAATAGCTTTGAAAAAAGAGAGAAAAATGTATAGTCCAGGACCGTATTAACTTTTTTCGTAGTCAATGTGCATTTTAGCGGCCAAAACGAGAAAAAAAAATTATGTGGCCAACGATTCGTTTCGAAATATAAAATAAAAATTCAGGTCCGTATTTAAAAAAATTAAGATGCTCCCGATATCTCAAAAACGAAACGTCGCCCTGAAAATCTAAAAATACCATGACGTAATACAGAAAAAGTTGCAATGGAATGCTACAATTTATTTTTCAATATTACCGCAAATGGCGCCAGAAAAATATAAAATCAAATTTTCAAAAATTCGCTTTTTCTTAAATATCTCAGTAACCCATGAAAATATTTTAACTTTCTCAACGGATTATTGTTAGGCGCCCACAGGCGCAAGTTTGCCACTATTTGACCTACTTCGTATCTGGTACGGATTCCGAGATCCCCAAGTTGAGCACCGGAACTGAATCACCCTGTATACCTACATGAAAATATATGTTTATCTTCATTTCATCATAAGTGTACAGGGTGCCCCAAATTAGACACTAAAATCTCTGGAGCTCAACTTTCGAGAAAAGTTTTATTCGGGATGTTTTTCATTTTCTTAAAAACATCCTTTGGGTAGTTGTTATGTGTAATTTACTGACGTAGACGGCAAGTTACTAAATATTTCCGTTTTTAGGCATAAAAAAAAGTTTATTGAGTGTCGAAAAATAGTCAAAAACAAAAAATTACGAAACTAAATTTATAGAAAAAACGACAATATCTGAGCAACCCATAAATAGTCATGTAACTTTTTTATTTGAGAATATTTTACCGTTTTTAAGTTATAACAACTCAAATATTTAAACAAAATCAGTTCATGGAAATCAGTTTAGAAATAACAATTTTACGGGGAGTTGGTAGATATATTAAAAAAACTTTGAGAATGCCAAGAATGTATGAATTAAGTAGTATATATGTAAACTCCAATATTCTTCATATTCTAGGTTCCTCAGATAAAACAAAATGTACCTAAGGGTAAAGTACCTACTCCTTTTATTTCCCTGTCAATTGTAAATATATAGATAATTCTAATACATACTACAAAATTAATATGCTTAAAAAACAAAATATAATTTAGTCAGATCAGAATTTTGTGAGGTGGATTACTTCTATTAACAGCAGGTGGATAAAACTATAGACCAACTATATAGACTCTAAGCGTTGGGTGAAGATTTAACTCAGTCAACGCTCTAAGAGTTAAAGATAATCAATACATTATTTAATTCAGAAAATATGAATAATAATTGAGAGATTTAGTTTGTTTCTTGTAGTTCAGAAAATCCCAATCAATGGCTAATGTATATCTCTTTGTATCCTTCTTCCTTCCATCTTTAAAATGAAAAAAATGTTATATTTATGTTCTACCCTTTTTTGGAGACGCAAGAAACAGTTTTTTTTTTGTATACAATCGAATAGAGACTAAAAGACAATTTTTTGCAGTTGTCCTGGCAGCAACAGTACCACTACTGGGTCTCTTCATTTCCCTGGTGGGTTCCTTCTGCTTGTCAGCATTGGGAATCGCCTTCCCCGCCATCATTGAACTCTGCGCGTACTGGCCAGACAAGCTGGGTCCAGGTAAATGGTTGCTGTGGAAAGACATACTGCTGATTGTGGTCGGCATAATAGGACTGTGTGCTGGCAGCTACAGCTGCATATACGAAATCGTGATAGCACTCTCCGAAGGAAAAACGTAATTTTAAGGGTTTTTTTTTATATAAAAGACAGACGTTCATTCTCATGTAGATGCTTCATTCTTAAATTGGAAAGCTTTGTTGCGTTTTAATTCACGACTGATACAAAAGCTTTTATAGGTTTAGAATGGAGCTTAAGTGTAATTGTTAGGTTTCATATATTCATATCATGATAAAGACTAAGTATATCTACTTATAGTGAGATGAAACACTTTAGAGAAGGATCTCTCGATAATTTGACATAATAATGATGATAACTGTGAAGAAACATATTGGAAATGTCCTGAAATTTTGCGCATTGGCGACATTGGCGTTGGCTTTAATTTTCTGTACAAAATATATAGAGGTAAGAGTCAAAAAGTCAAAATGATATTAAAATATTGGGTAGGTACTTTGTTTCAAAAAAATTATGATATTTACATAATAGTGATAAATATCACTATTGACTGATATATTAATAGAAGTATATCTATATATTATATAGTGTGTCCCCGGATTGTAGTCTCAATAGACAAGCATCATTTAAAATAAAAAGAAAATGCATGGAGAGCAAGGAAAGTTTTCTAACAATCCAGTGACATGCTGTATAATTATTTCTCTGTATCATCGAATGATTACCTTGTAAAAATTAATACAGTTTTCCTTGTTTTCACATTTATATGTCCGCCTAGATATAGATAGATAAAATGTTTAGAATAGTAATTGAGAGAAAAAAAATCGCTAATTAAGTGTTATAAAAAAACAATACCTACTTGTTACCAATAATAGTTGGTACACATTTCAGTGATAATAGTGATCTAGAGCATATATATGTATACAAAACACCGTAAAAAAATTGTTAACATGTTTTTGTATTTACCAGCGAACTATTTTTTGCAATGATAAATAGATACTTAGGTATATCCTAAGGAATTATTTAAATGTTTGTTAAAGACACTGATTGAAATAAATCATCAATTTGGGATTATTTATTGAGTTTCATTGTAGTGTCACACTCTAGCTAGATTGTTTTGTATAGAAAAATATTTTATATACAACTTGTGTTTAAAACAATTTTGTTAATATCTGTTGAAAAAATTTGGACCAAGGAATTGCCTTTAATTAACTCCTTTGTCCCGTTTTATTTAGAAATCATTCAAACGAAACTAGTAGAGGACCTACAATTTTGTATATGCGATGATTAAAATATTACCTGATCTATGCTGATGAAATTAATATACCTGGGCCGTCAGGCCCAAAAGCATCCACAAAGAGGCAGAAATTAGAATAATTTATCATCAGATAACTTCATTTTCAATAATTAAATTTTCAAAGCAATAGTAAAATGCAATTAAGTACAGCAGTAACGCGCAAGCCTCCTTCTTAACAGTGGGAATAACTCTTTAAAATATTATGGCCTGAAACTCTACCTCAGCGATGGTGCTGAAAGGTTTTGAAATTAAATCAGTTGTATTCTCTTGTACAAACAAAATTCACCTTATAAATACGGCAACTAGGTATTGCCACAAAACTTTTCTTTTGCACTCTGTACGTTATGTTGTCCTCTACTGACAAAAGTCAATTGTGTCACACCACTAGCCAAAAAACTGTTTAAAACGGCGCAAAAATATTTGTTGTAAGCAACAATCACATTAAGGAAAACAAACCATTCAAATGGCACCTAAAATACGAATTTCTGGAGAGACCACGAGGCTAAGGTAGTTCAAAATAACTGCACAAAATACCTATTGGTGGTTACAGATTCTATTTCGTAGAGGAGGTGGTGATAAAGCTGGGGATTCCGCGGATTACGACCCATACGACCATAGAGACCGTGAAAATCCCACCAAGTAACAAGCAGACACACAAATTCACGAATAACAACCATACTTTTTTAGTGATTTCGAAACATTTGTTCATATTGTCAAGGGAGCCTTGGGTACAGGAATTCTAGCTCTACCAGAAGGATTCAAGTTTGCTGGCATGTGGAATGGTATTGTCTCTACAATTGTTATTGGCATTCTCTGTACTTATTGCTATCAGATATTGGTTTGTATAATGAATGTCATCATCAGTATTCTTCAAATTTGATCATATTTTTTAGGCCAAGTCCCAGTACATGCTATGTAAAAAACGTGGTGTTGGTTTATTAACTTACCCAGAATCTATGAAAGTAGCTTGCGAATATGGACCGT
This sequence comes from Pseudeuparius sepicola, assembly GCA_963920635.1. NCBI lineage: Eukaryota > Metazoa > Arthropoda > Insecta > Coleoptera > Anthribidae > Pseudeuparius > Pseudeuparius sepicola. Next base: position 55,764,908 of record OY987302.1, read on the forward strand.
CTTGGATGAACAACCTGGCTCGAACGGCATTGTAAGTTTGAAAGAAATTACTTTTCTTGAATCAAAGTGGTTTTCGTGTTTTGAATAAAAAAAACTTGCAGAGATACTTAAAATAAAAATAAAGTAACTGTTACAAATTCAAATCATTTTTCAGCGTACTTACAGATGCTTTCCTAATGATCTACCAATTCGGCGCGGGCTGCGTATACGTTGTTTTCGTTGCTGTGAACGTAAAATCGGTGATAGATTTGCACGTTCCTGAAAAAATACATTTGCTGGTGTATTTCGCCGCAATGTTCATACCGTTCGTCCTCATCTTGTCCGTGCGAAATCTAAAACTACTCGCACCTTTCTCAACCGTTGCCAACGTCATTACGCTGGTAACTTTCGGCGTAGTTGGATACTACGTTTGCCGAAACTTGGAGCCCTTCAGCAAGCGACCGGCGTTTGGGAAGATCATGTCGTATCCGCTGTACTTCGGGACAGCTCTATTCGCGCTCCAAGCAGTGGGTGTTGTAAGTAAACGAAAAATTTAAGTTCCAGTTTTAAGTAGGTGTGTTTCCAGACGGTTGCTGCGGAAAATAACATGAAGACTCCGAGAAGTTACAGAAAACCGTTTGGTGTCCTCAACGTTGCCATGGCTATTGTCACAATCATATACGTAGTTGTGGGAATGTTGGGATACTGGAGATACGGTGAAGAGATCGAGAGCACTATTACCCTAAACTTTCCGAAAAATGAAATGTTAGACAGTTTAAAAGTTGTATTGCATTAATGTAACTTTACTGTTCGCAGACTGGCCCAAGTTATCAAAATTCTGTACTCCATAGCTATATACATATCTTATGGTCTTCAAGAATTCGTTGGATTCGATATATTGTGGGAAGGTTATGTTGTCAAACATTTTGAAAATTCCACTAGTACCAGGAAGTTGATATACGAGTATATAGTTCGATTTTCCATTGTTGTAGTTACATGTATGTTTCTCATTATTTTGCATATTTTATGCAACTCCAAGCTGAAAAAAAAAGATAAAAAATAATAAGTATACAGGGTCTCCCATAACCTATCCGCCAAAGGGCAACAGGTGGTACTAGACGTCAAAATATTCCATGTGAGCCAAAAATGCCTTAGTAAAGTGTTGGTCGAATGTGAGGCGTCATTTAATAGCCCAAGAAAGTGCCTTGAGGCGAAGCTATATAGGTCTGTGCTTGAGGTAAACAAGGGAGAGGGACACTTTCAACTCCTGTTGAAGTAAATTTAAAAAAAAATTTTATTTTGAATAACTTGCGTTGTATTTTGGATTTTTTTTTCGGTGTTTCTACATTCAGAGACGAATATCCCGCAAACGGCTTGAGATGTCGATATTGACCAATAGTATGTTATTTACGTGGAAATGATGACTCTTCTCTAGCTCGAAATCAAAACATTCCCAGCTTCACAAGGTAAAATATTATGCAGAATTTAATTCATCACGAAGTTCGCAGCAAGCGCCCTCTGGGAACTAGGTTCAAATTAGTACCGAATTCGGATTTCTCACCTTCAAAAACCGAAGTGTGTCAATTTTGAATAAGATATCTTCAACGGTTTTAGAATTATTGCAATTTTTCGAAAATAAAGTTTCATTTTCAAACGAGCAACATTTTACTAAGGCATTTTTGGCTCACACGGTATATTTTGACGTTATGGGGCACCCTGTATACAATACCTACTCAAACATGGTTTGTTGCAAAGTGGCAGAATTAGTGCGCACAGTTGTAAAAACAATGCGTCTTACTTTTGCCAACAAATGCCGATTGATATCAACGTATTCGGTTTATTGTTTTAGTTCTCTTGGCAGCGACGATACCATTATTGGGACTCTTCATATCGCTGGTAGGATGTCTCTGCTTGTCGTCATTGGGGATAGCATTTCCTGCAATAATGGAAATATGCGCCTACTGGCCTGACGATTTCGGTCCTGGAAAAATAAGACTGTGGAAGGATATAGTTATAATATTCATAGGCACCGTTGGATTAATTTCTGGAATGTATAGCTGTATTTTGGCGATTGTCGAGCGAATGCAAGAGGGTAATGTTTTAGGTTTTTCATGGTCATGCTATAATGACGAAGTGTGTTTTTCAGGAGATATTTACAATTAGAAGAACATTGCGAAGTAACCCTGACGGTTATTCCAAAAATCATTTTAAAAGGGAGCAAAATATATTGAAAATAAATATATTTATATACTTAATTCTTATTAAACGTATTTATTCCTTGAATTTTAGATTTGCCATTTTGAACCCAGTCAATACACATACATACAGGAATAATTATTCCTTTACTCAATGCAAATACCTAGACTGGTTAAAGAGCTATGCCCTCTTTATGAAGACTTCCTCTTTGAGATCAAATTAATAAACTTTTAAATTAATGTAAATAAATTATGCGCTTTTATTCAGCTGGTGTTGGAGATGACTGAAAAACAAAAAAAACAAAGCCAAACAGGCTAAAAAAATCACGAATTTGAGTTCTTAAAGTTCAATTAAGTATTTTAACTTATGAATGACTTAATAAATTAAATCATTCTTAGGTTAAATCCCCAAAGCATAAACTGTGTCATGAGATTTAAGTTCTTGAATTGAACTAAATAAAATTTCTTCAACTTTAATATAAATAGGTATAGTTATCTTTTATTAACAGCAGAGACATTTATGTTCCTCTAAAACATAATAATGGAAATATTTTACATATTTTTCTCATGAACAGTTCTCGGCTGTATTCCTGGTTGCATACCCACATCGCGAAACGTAGATAGAGGACGAGAAAGGCAAGGATTCGTTATCGATCCACGAGTCCATTAGTAACTTACAATCATATATTATAGATGGCGCTGGGGCCGGCATCTCACCGGCGCATCCTAGTTGCGATCGTTAAAGTAGGCAGAGCGGGCCACGGAAAAGCATACTTACCTGGCGTAGGGGTTACCGTGATCAATAAGGCGGTTCCCCCAGGGTGAGGCCCATCCATTGCACTACGGTCGGGCTGACCCCTGCGATTATCCCTAATGCGGATAACTCGGGCGCGTAATTTTTGGTAGTCGGGACTGCGTACGCGCTGTCCCGGTCTAAACTAATTAAAACAAAATTTTACGAAAGTTAAAAGTTTAATAGAAAGCGGAAAGCGTTGCTTTTTATTTTTTATTTTGTAGATAGGAGATGTCTATCTCTAGAAGGGGAGGAGAACCAAAATTATCATGTTTCGTGTTATTGTATGTCCATTGTCCACTCACTTGTCACTTCTTCGGCAAAAGCGCGAGCGCGACCAATAAAAATTGTCTCGTGACATACGTTATACATTAGTTATCAGTTTCACGTCAATTTAAATCCAGTACGCAGTCCCGACTACCAAAAATTACGCGCTCGAGTTTCGAGTTATCCAGGATAACTCAGGCGCGTATTTTTTGGTTTGGTTGCCCCGGTGAGATGCCTAAAATACGAATCTTGCCACAGCTTACCCTACCCGTTGAATGACTCACGCGCTCTGGGTATGCAACCAGGAATACAGCGAGAACCATTCATTTCCGTAACTACTTGTTCTCTTGATACATCGCGATTAGTGATTAGAGAGAAACATGTATTAAAATATTATTTCTATTACATATTATGTATTAGGGGAACATAAATGTCTCTGCTGTTAATACAAAATAACTACATATTTACAATTTATACCTATAGGTATTATATAGTATTGAGTAGGTAGCTAAAACTATAATTTTATTAGAACTAGTATTGTAGGTAAGGTACCTTTTCGGTATACCTAAGTACCTAAATATAAGCAGTTTAACATTTTGCAAAGAAGTGGTACCTATTATCCTAAAGTTCAAGAAATTTTATTTGGTTTGTACCTACTTCTAACTCCATTCTACTTACTAAAGATTTTTGGCGATGACTGAAGAGTGATCACCAAACGTTTTTAGGCAAGTCAAATTAGACCAAAAAGAGTGTCATCTGCGAGTTTTTCTGTTGATTTACCAAACCTAACGTACCTTATGTCTCAAAAAGTTTTGGCACAACATTCAACGACACGTTAAATAAAAGTAAAAATAAAATAATATCAAGCTGCCTTTGGAGAAAAAACATTGCTTACGTTGTTGACTTTGAGATGCCAGTTAATTTTTGTAAAGTTGTCACCACGGGTATCCCAACCTGGTTTTTTGCTCTTCTCACCAACCTCCCTGTCCTTTCTGCTGTAAATACTCGTGGTCTTCCACTTTTTGGGAGATTCAAACATGCTATTCCCTGCTCACACTCCGCTATGTGCGATAAATTGTCCTACGTGAAATATCTTCGTGCATTATTGGGCACCCGCCCAACCAATTTACAGATACTTTTTTGGAGTTCCAATTTATACGACAATGTAACGCCACATCACGATTTCGTACCTATATGCAGTATGCAGCTGTAGCTGCCGACACACAGTCCGACTATGCCGACCACAATCAGCATCTTGTCCTTTCCACAGCAACCATTTACCTGGACCCAGCTTGTCTGGCCAGTACGCGCAGAGTTCAATGATGGCGGGGAAGGCGATTCCCAATGCTGACAAGCAGAAGGAACCCACCAGGGAAATGAAGAGACCCAGGAGTGGTACTGTTATTGCTACCAGGACAACTGCAAAAATTGTCTGTTAGTCTCTATTCGATTTTATATAAAACACTGTTTCTTGTGTCTCCAAGAAGAGGTAAGGAAAGACATATATTTATAGTTAAAGTATAATGATAAAATTTTGTTTTCTATATTTTTGCCCTTGAGACATAAATAACAATTTATTAACGTTGCCCTTTTTTTCTTTTTATACTATTTTATTTTATGAAACATTTGCGTAAACGAGTTTGAATAAGTATGATTTATTTTTTAATAAAAATTGCTTTATCTCTCCACATTTATAAGGTGGCACAATGGATAATTTAAATAATTCGAAACAAATTGTTTCTATGAGTAGGTATAGGTAGAATTATTACTTGCCAATTTATTAAGTATTTAATTTCAATGTCTATAAAAATGATATTCTTTTATTGGGACAATAACCTTCTGTGTTACCTAGGTACTGTTTCTTTTTCTACATGAATAATTATATTTAGTTTAATTACAGAACAGTAGCCAAGTGGGAGCTACGAGTGAAGGTGACATAATCTATCCAATGGAAAATTTACCTTTTTTTTGCATATTTAGTTACAACCTTTACTATAAAATCATAATTACTCTAGTAGATATTCTTTTTTCTAATAGTTTAACGTACTGTTTTAAGGACTTTAATAACTCTATATATAATAATTATGCAAACTGGCTATGCTATAAGACATTTATACCCAAAACATTCACTTTTCAATCTGCAAAAATGTAGGCGGAAGCTAAATTTAAATCTGTTTGATGTAGGTGGTACTTTCCTAAAGTTAAGTAGGTAGGTAATATACCAGGCCATTTATACCAATTTTATGTTATCCCACAATATACATTTATTTATTTAGTTATTTATTGGCTTATGTTATTTGACATGTCAACAACATTTTTTTAGATAAAAAAAATAAAAAAAAATAAAAACAGACTTCAAAAATTTGCCCGTATTTATGCACACTCAACTAAAAATTAAAAAACAAAAAATAACACCGACTTCACAAATTTGCCCGTATTCGCATTTGAACTAAAATTTTATAAATATTTTTCTGTTTCTAAATTGAGTTATCTTTGGATTTGGTGACAGTGAAGGCAAGGAATTTAAATCTACTTAGTTAGATATAGATATGAATATACGAGTACATCATATCCATAGATTAAAGGATATATATATATATAGGGATAGATAGGCAACTCCCTATAATTTTTGGATGCCATACGCCCCCTGGTGACCTAAGTACAAACTAGACTATTTAAGCGGGAAATTTGAAATCTTTTATAGTCATTATACTTACAATTTTTAAGACACTTTTTAATTTTATAAATCCACATAGACATATGATAAATATCTATGTCTATGTCGAGTTATAAAATTAAAACGCGAAAAATGACAATATTAGGATAGGTATAATGAAAGCAAAAATTATATGGGAATAATAATTTTATATATTACAAACAGTTTGTTAATTACATTCACCACAATAACGCTAAACATCACAGATACAGATATATTACACTTTAGTCTTTATTACATGTATTGTTTGAGTTGATAAAATCTAAAATCTGCAAACTTTTTTTCCGGAGAAGAAATGTTTCCAAGTATTGATGGTTCAGCTGCAGGGTACTCCCATTATAGTACGTACCTACTAGCTATTAGTGGAATCTTATTGGGTAAATCCTCGGATGAATTTCTCCCTGAATCTGTAGAAAATAATAAATAATAATTATTATTAGTCTTTCATGGTGCACTGGGTATGATACTCGCAGAATCCTAGATATCATTTTAGTAATTTATTAAAAAGGTATAAAAAAGACACAATAGGCAAGTTCTTGCAAATAGAATTGAATTTTTAGAAATCTTTCAACAATCTTGAAGAGGAATCCCGACCAATAAATCCCAGGTAGGACAAAATTTAAAGAAGGCCATGACTCGGGGCACGCTAACGTGCCGTTAATTTTAACACTGCAGGCACGCTAAAATTAATAACGGGGTACTTCTGTTACATTTTCAGAAAAAATCAAAATACGTAATTAAGGCTCTGCCGAATGCAACAAGAAGGGAAATTTGATTTTTTTAAATTACCTAGGTATATTTCTTTTTTCGAAAAATACACCATTAATTTTAGCATGCATCACTAATTTTAGCCTTGCTGTGTGGTAAACAGAGCGGCATATAAACGTACCCCGAGTCACAACGTTTGAAGAAATTTAAACACCATTTGTAGTACTTCTTACCAATGCAAACTATGGGCGAAAATAAAGATTGCACAGCATCCTCCTTTATCCTAGAGTTGGACCATTTGCCTCCTGGGTATGTGCATGTACAATATGGCGTAAAATGCATGTCACAAACCCGTTAGCATCTTCTTGATGATTCAAGGAGAACATTTAATTTGTTGTTCCCATTTTTTTCAGACCAAGTTTACAAAGCCGTAAAAATAGCAGTTTGTTTTATCACAATAAAATCTAGATATTTTACTTACCGTTTTGTCCTTGGGAAAAATATGCATTTCCATCTTCGACCGTCGCGTCGTCCTTCTTCACAACCAGGTACACAACAAACCAAAACCATTTTAAAAACCAAACCAAATAATTATGAAAATAACGATAAATATATAAATGAACAAAACAAACACTAAAAACGCAGAAAATGTGAAATAATACACGAAAAACTATAAATAAAACGAACCGAGAATCACAAACAAAACATGTCAAACGCAAGGCCACAAATTAAAATAATGGCCGCCGGCCGCCACCTACCAATTTTTGATAATAATTGACAGAAATACGCCATAAACGCCCTCAAGCGACCTAAGTACAAACTATTGGGAAGGCTTTGATAAGTACAAGGGGGAGTTTCCAGGCCCTGATCATATCCTACATACATCATAACTTACTGTCACCGACTCCAAAGATAACTCGATTTAGAAAGAGAAAAATATTTCTAAAATTTCAGTTGAAATGTGCATATATGGACAAATTTGCGAAGTCGGTGTTATTTTTTGTTAATTTTTTTTTAATTTAAGTGGAGTGTAAGTGCAAATTTTTGAAGTCGGTTTTAATTTTTGTGTTCATTTTTTTTATTTCTTATTTTTTAGTTAATTATTAAGTGAATTATCGAAATCGGTCCAATATTATATTCCATCCCCTATTTGTCCACCCTTAGGATTGAAATTTTTCTCTTCAAATTTAAATGTGACCACCCCTAAGGTATACCTAACCCCTTTCTAATAAAATAAGAATCATCCAAATCGGTCCAATATGAACTTTCATCCCCTATTTATCTACCCTTAGGGGTGGAATTTTTTCTTTAAATTTAAATGGGACCATACCTAAGGTATCCCCTAAAAAATATAGGTGGTTATAGGTAATTACTTAGCTGATTTTCACGATCGGATCGCAAAAAAAATATATCCTAATCGCTTCCCCACATAATTATTATTATTATTCCCCCAAATTTCGAATATGAACATTAACTTTCAACGATCATAGATAGGAACCTACAGGATTATCCTCCAAGAATTTTTTACAGTGGCGTTCCTAGATGTTTGGCAGAATATAATAAAAAAATTCTTTCGGGTTATAAAAACTTCAAAAATCTTGAATTTCTAGGCTTTTCCGTCTCTTGCAATTATCTACGAGGTAATTGCAAAAATTGTAAGGTAGGTATAACAAAAATAATAATAGGTATTCTCAAAAATATACTTATATATTTATAACAATAAAATACCACAGGCAATCAGTCGTATTATGATGAGTAATATGTTTTGGGCGAGGTTTTGGGTCTGGTAGAATTTCCGGACAGAAAGGAACAAGGTAAATGTTTCTTTAAAATAAAAAATGTTTTAAAATATAAAAAAATAAGTAAAACATAAAACATCACTTACATTAGAAAAACAGCCTTTTTAAACAAAATACAAATGCATAGGTACGTAAAATTAAATAAATAATTTTCTAAGAAAAAGAAACTAAAAATGTAAGAATAATTAGGTTTACAAAGTAATACCTAATACAACTGAAAATAAATATATTTTGCATCGGAAAAGAAAAATACAGGTACCTACTTGTAAAAATAAATAAAACATGTTCTTCTAAATGAAACAAAAAAGTAAAATATTGGGGTTATCTCTTAGGTCATTGATTATATAAGGTAATTCCTTATTCAATGCTTAGGTACAAGGCACAAGATACAAGTTAAACGAATGGTACTTTTCTGGCTTTAACATTGGCAAACTCTGATATTATATCACTGATATTTATTGTATCAAGTAGAATACTTTCGATGGAAATTATTACTAAATCGGTTAATCTCTCCTGGCTCATAGAAGAGCTTAGATAATTTGCTATAATTTTTAATTTGGAAAATGAGGTACTCCCAAATAGTTCTTGGACTTGCAGTATATTCTGATGGAAGAAAGATATTTAAATTTTTTAGCCCACTATACAGGTCTGAAGCGTCGATATTCCCTACGAAATTTGCGGCCTACCAACGTCACGCCACGCAGCGCACTTGTCACAGAGCAAAGACCAGAATAGAGGTAATGTCGACTGCCGACCGACGCCGCAGACGGCTTACGGGTTTATATCAATATGGTGTTGTTGCATTGTTGACGATATTCTTTTTGAGGGAGAATGCAAGTAATGTAGAGACTTTAGTACCTTTTCTCTAAAAAAATATTCTTCCGCGATGGAAGGGCGGCCTGTGGCCGCCCCTAGATTTGGCCGCCCGTCTACAACGCAGACCTCTGCTGCCGGGTCAGCTCGCCCCTGATTTTTTAAATTTCAGCCACTGCGCTTCTCCGTTCTTCCCGGCCCGGTTTCGGCGAGGTTGGTCGCCCGCGCGCCCGCCGCACTCGCCGGCCTCCCACCGGACGAGTCCGGAGTCCGGGGGGGGGGGGGAGACGCTGACGTAACGGCGGCCGCCGCCGCCGCCTCAGTTGGCCGCGCGAGCCTTCGACGGCGCCCAGACGCGAAAATCGAGAGTGCCGCGGCCGCGGGGTCTCGTTCTTTGTCGTCAGGTGGACGCCGTCAGTGCCCGCGGAAGGACAAAGCCGTAGAGAAATAATTTATTTATTTGTCTATGGACAAAGCCATGCGGTCCGGCGCGGCGGTTGGGTAGAGAAGGACCGTACTGTTTGTGGTGGTGACAATACCGACGGCCCGCGACCCTGGGATGGTGGGACTCTGGAAGGCGACGTTGACATGCGCGAGGCGTAGGTAAGGTGACTGTGCTGTGGTGGTGGCGGGTGGGTTCAAGGGGTTGTTGTTGTTGTTTGTTCGTTGTGGCACAGATAACGTAACCTAGATTGGCAGCGCGGGTTGTTCCTTCAATCACCGCCAAAATATAAAAATTCTGGGTGATTCTTGTTTACGCCGAAAAGGTCTCCGCCCCCCGATCGATACGGATGTTGTCATAGCAACCGAACACGCTAGTCGGGGCAGAATATTAAAATAATTCCGGTTTCTTTGTAAATACGAGGTGGGTATTTTATGACATGCAATAAAACTGAGTATAATCAGAGAAAAGGAAGGGTGTTCTCTGGTATAATCCTACGGCTACTTCTCCCCATTTACAAATATTGCTAGGGGCTAAATAGTATTATTCATTCGATCTCTGCTCCGGAAGTGTAGGTACCTACCTATATTATTGTTATTCTGGTGAAGCGAATCGTAGTTTGGTTTGAATAAATGGGTAATATAGAGTGCCAGGAACCTAATCAAAGGAATCCGAAGAAAAGAAGAAAGGGTAACAAGTGTGTTTTTATGAATTGCAAGAATATTGCAAAAATTAAACATAAATTGCTGAAACCTCAACATTTTTACACCTTATGGATTCTAAATGACATCCCTGATAGTATTTTTCGATATCGTCAAAAACAACGGTACTCTCTACTTTTCTCTTGGTGACTAACAACAATTTTCTAAATTCGAAATACTGAACACCCTATATAAAAAATCATTTTAACAGTTTTGGGCGTTTTGGAACAAGCAGGAGTTTTTATAAAGAATGACTTCTTGTCATAAACCCCATCAATAAAAAAACTTTTCTCTCTTCCGGACATCAGAGCGGGACACGCTGTATGTTCTTCTTAATGAAACTTTACATCCAGAATTCCTTTGCGCTATTTCAAACTGCAAAAGCATAATATAGAATATAGGAATTTTTTATGTGGTTTCGATATTTCGATAAATAACTGACGTTTTTTTCTTGTCAAATGTCAAATTTGACAGTTACCACGTGACGACGTGCCCACTTTTGCGAACGTAATTTTTATCCTTGTATACAAGCACAAACTGCTGGAAAAGTCAAATTTTAAATAGTTCTGCAAAAAATTCCCTTATTATACAGACCTTATTTTTTGTCACATTGTATATTATCCAAGGGAGAATAATGGTCATTATAACTTATATTATACAATCCTACATTGTCCTTCCCTCGCATTCATCTATAAAACATTAAAATAACACTCCTACCACGTAAATGTGTAACCTAAATAGGTACTTCCACACTAACTGAGTTGAAGCAATTTCCTAGTTGTGATAACTTATAGTGGTTGTTATAGAACTGCAACGCTGTCTGCCTTATTATAATTTTTTTCTGTACCTACCTACCTCTACCTATTCGTAAATACAAAATCGCCTGTGCGGGTTCGCAGTATTTTTTACACAATACTCTCATAATGAGCGCCCCTGGTAGAATTGCATATGAGCCTTCCATTTTGAGAGAGGAGGGGCCACCTGCAGAGGGAATGGATTTATTGCACTTCTTGACTGCCGTCGACAGTTTTTGAGACTATAAAGTAGGGTTTTGGAATATTTTCTAATAGGTGACTCTGAGGCGAATCCGAATTCGGAGAACAAAGGATCTGCCAATCTAGGTTACGTTATCTGTGGTTTTGGCGATTGGTGCTTATTTAGGGACAAGTTTGTAATAACCAGGGACTCTTTAAAATAAGGGACCATGTCACAGTCTATCACATAGGAAAAGTGAAGCCTTGAGGGGAAGTTTGTGTTCTGTGGGCTCCAAAGGAGACCACAAGGGGGCTGATACAAGGTTATGTTATATGTCAGTGTCCAACTGCCATCAGGTTTTATGTGACATGCCAGTGCCATAGATTCTAAAGGAGGCAAAAGATTTCCCATCATAATTCGCAATTTTTAACTTTTCTAACTTCCAGATACTCAGATGTGTCAATTAAAGGTAATGCGGCCGCCTGTAGTAGTAGTCCCAATAATTGCAACCAGATTTTTCCTGTATTACCTTTAATAATCCTACAATTCTCATTACGTGGGCATTACGTATAAGTAGGTAGTTCAAAACAAATCGTATTTCGAAATTTTTTAATTATTAAGCAGGTAGCTTCAGTCAGGTCTTTTTTTTAAAGAGTTTTTATCTATACGACTACAAGTTTATTTTAAGTTTGTGAGGTACCTACCTTGGGAGAGAAATAAATATACAAAATTTTTATAATGAACACCGAGAAAAACTACATCATTAGAACTACTATAGAAATAAATAATGCTGGAAATAATTGCTGGAAATCAATTTCAACTATAAAATAAATTTCTTTCATTTGACAGTTGCCACATTCTGCACTTGTATACACAGCATTGTCAAGTCTAATTTTTAGAAATCATTATTAATTTTTACTAACAATCAAAGTACCTGTTATATTCATAGATTCTCCAATAAAATGGCATACTTGGCCATTAGAATGAGGAAAGAATACTGCTGAGTCCCCTTACTTTAAAAAGTCCCTGGTAATAACAAAAGGATAATGTACAACCTTGAATATTAATTAACTGTTTGTGGATTTGTTTCTACAAGTCTCAAAAACAGTTAATAGTTTTATTAGAATGTTAAGAACTACTACAAAACAAAAATCGTCCAGAAAAAACAAATAATTATAAATATGTATATTAAAAAAACCTTGTGATATTCTAGCTTTAAAATACGTACATCAAACATTATTAATCTTTACTAACAATCAAAGTACCTACCTGTTATATTCATAGATTCTCCAATAAAATGCCATACTTGGCCATTAGAATGAGGAAAGAATACTGCTGAGTCCCCTTACTTTAAAAAGTACCTGGTAATAACAAAAGGATAATGTACAACCTTGAATATTAATTAACTGTTTGTGGATTTGTTTCTACAAGTCTCAAAAACAGTTAATAGTTTTATTAGAATGTTAAGAATTACTACAAAACAAAAAACGTCCAGAAAAAAAAACAAATAATTGTAAATATGTATATAAAAAAATCTTGTGATATTCTAGCTTTAAAATACGTACATCAAACATCGTCAAATAAGGATATTTTATGATACTGTTTACCTATTTTTAGGTATTGCTATTAGCAGGTGCGGTTTCTCCATTGGTTCATTTGTGCAGTGAACACCCAATTAAATTTCATAAAAACACAGTATTTATTTATTTGATATGATGGAATCGTGTTCGATGTAATTTATAAAAGAAATGCCTATAATTTCGAGAGTCGAGTGCTTATAACAAATTTGACTACCTCGTCCGGACATAAACATTGTTCAAGAATGTGCCATAAGAAACAAACAATTTAAACATAGTTTTAAGATTGAACAATACAAAAAATTTTCTTGTACAGGTGTGACAAACTACATGCTTTGTTTTGGCCTTGTTTAGTTTTTGCAAACAATGAAAATACTACATCAGAATGAACAAAAAACGGGCGTTATCAACGAAAATTTAAAAAAAAAAACATGGATTTTCTCAAAGCAGCTCTCGGATATTGGCAATCTGGTTGTTATTAGACCCTGCCTATCGAAAAGCCATAAATGACTTTAACGCCAGTAAAAATTCGTTACATCTTGACCCGTCTTATTGATTAAATAAAATTGTGTGGCGTATTCGAGCTAGCATTGCAAAGACATCACGAGTCATCGGAGAGTTAAAATCCAGAAATATACAGGGGGCTTATTGGTTTTGTATTAGAAATCGATATGGCTATGAAACATAATTTTCAAGGAAATAATGTTTTTAAAGGTAGATAAGTCAAAATGGGTTTAAAGTGACATATTAGATGCTAGTGTAAAACAGGTTTCAGAAGCACGGTTTCTAACGATTCAGTGCTATGAATCTACTGATGTTTCTAGTTTCTACCCACCAGCAACTTTAAAGAATTTAACTGTTTTTAAATACGGAGCAAAAAAGTAAACTAATATCTATACAAACAATTCTGTAAAAAAGACGAATATGTGTTTCGAATTTCTACCCTTCGGATGGATATGGTGCAAAAAGTAATTTTACCGTAAAGTGTCTCCCAACTAAAGTGTCCCAAAATTCTCATGTTTCTATATTTAATCGTTTTTGAGAAAACAAAAATCAAAACCAAATGTTTTGTCCCTCTTAAGACTGAAATAACTTTGCAGGGAAGGCTTTAAACCACCTGTAGAACACCCTGTATAAAAAACATTGTGAAATAAGGATATTTTATTATATTGTTTACCTATTTATATGTATTAAGTTAAATATATTCATATAGTGACTTAATACAACTATGTATGTGGTTGCATGAATACCGAAAGGATTAGTCACTTTGAATATTATTTACCTCATTAATGTTGGATGCAACATTGTTTATAATAAGAGGAATTATAAAGAAAAGCCAGCATTAAGTAAAAATAAAAAAAAATGCGCATCAACAACTTTTTCTCTATTATGTACCATGTATACCATTATTATTATCGAAATTAGATTGAAAAATAAATAGCAAGATTTACATTTTTTGCACATACCTATTACACCCCTACTATTTACCCTAATGCCTTTAAAATAATAATATACATGTGGTATCTAAAGGGTAAAAGGTGATATAAGAGATAAGTTAAACAACTTACATTAGTGTTTAACAAAGAAAATATTTTAGCATATTTTTAGGAGTACCTATTTTAGGTTACTAAATTAAGATTTGAATTGATTTATCTTATCATAACAGTTATGAAGCCAGAGAAACTCGAGACTATCTTGTTTTTTACAAGTAAAATGTGCATCTTAAAATCAATATGGGGAGTAGATATTTAAATCATTTGGAATTTTTTCTCCATCTTAAAAAATATGGTCTAAATTTTTATATTCTATAAAATCTTTATTTTGGACATACACCAACGCTATAAAGAGGTTATTAAACTGTTTTTAGGTAATTCCATGGCACACTTGACTATCCAGATGACTTTAAATTATCTATACAGTGTGTCCACGGATGGACTTAACACTTAACTATACTTGTAAATTTTTTTATTTTCAATTCTTCGAAAAAAAGTCATTCTTCTAAAAAAAGTCTGCATGTCCTTAAAATAAAATTGACATGGAAAAAGTTGACATTACTTATACTGGGTGACCACAAAATTAAAGAAACGTTAATTAGCATAAGAGTAAACTACCTCTATTTGTAGAGATAATGGAAAAAGTTATAAAAAAATCAAATAAATGGTTTTCTGTAAATAGTACGACAAAACTGTATTAAGAAAACTTCCCCAGAATGGAAAACTGCGCATGATGACAAAATTTTACGATTCTAGGCCTACTTTGTATTTTGGAAAATATTGGAGGAAACGCAAAGTGGGCCTAGAATTGTCAAAAAATTTTCCATCATACACAGTTTCCTATTCTGAGTAACTTTTATTTATAAGTTTTGTCTTACTACCTACAGAAAATTATTTAATCGAAGAAAAACAAGAAAAAAATGAAAAAACGCTTTCAAATTTTGTACACTTAAGTAGCTTACCACGCTGAGCAAATTTTCTTTATAACTTTTTTCATTATCTCTACAAATGGAGGTAGTTTACTATTATGCTAATTAACGTTTCTTTAATTTTCTGGTCACCCACTATAAATTTTATTTTAACAACAAGCAGACTTTTTTTTATGAAGAATGACTTTTTTCGAAGAATTGAAAATAAAAAATTTTACAAATATAGTTAAGTCCATCCGTGGACACACTGTATATGACTGTTCTGAGGGCGCTACTTTAATTTAAAGTTTACTATGAATCATTATCATAGTGCATGAGCAGATGCTTATCAGAAATCCCTGGAAACACATTTAAAATATCAGTTTTCGTGTGCATTGTTTGCTTTTATTGTTTACATGGTTGGTTGTGTTTACCTACGAATAGCCTTTTACAGCGAAGGCAACAGCCAGCGACTTCAGTATGTCCATATTTGAGTCGTGGCATTGAAAATCTGGCATTTAGCACAGCTGGAACGAAATAATCATTCCCATGCCGTGTCGCCAAGAACATATCATCTTGAAGGTTAGCCTATGCTAATTTCTTTTATTTTGAATTGTATATTTACTTATACATAAACCTAGATACTATAAGATACTATAATTATTATATAAAGAATTCGATCGTGACTATTTGCTACCTAGTATTACCTATACAATTTTTAATTTCGCTGACTTGACATTCTTGAAATGTTCCTACGATCCTACCCTATTTCAAAAACAGGATTACAATTATTACAGTATTATTGGTCTGAGTGTCCTTTTTTAAATGGTTAATCATAATCTGACGAACAATACATATGCGTAGGTAAGTATTGTATATTATGTTTGCCACTGAACAAAAATTAGCAGTACCACCAATTGCGTTGTAAGCATATAAATTGCAAACCGGAAGTACCATTTAGAGCCAGGAAACGGCAGCACTGGCCAACTCCAGGTCTGCCTAGTTTGTTTTTAATGACTCATTACGTACCTAATTAACTGTCCATCTCCATGCAACAGTTTTGCATAGATACCTACTATATAGAGTCCCTTTAGGACACATGACATTTCATTTTCTATTTTTTTCCAAATTTCATAAACCTATTAAAAATAATTATTTCACGTTATAAGAAATTTCCGCAAGAATAAAGTCTTTAATATACCTACCTACAAACAAATCAGCAAAAATAAGGGAAATAAATAAAAAATGCCCTTTTGGAATGAGACGTGCAAAGTGGTAGCTATCGTATACTGTGTTCAAAAGGAATTGATAGCACAGACGAGGTTCCAGGGTCATAAAATGATCGTAAACCATAGGCGGCGTTATTCTCTTTTATTTTCAATGTGTAAAATAGAAAAATTATATTTTAATATATTATGGTTGTTGTCTATAAAACGAGGCCAACGATAAAGACAGGCCACGGCGCTAACGCATAATCGCGTAGTCACGTGACCAACTTAGTTCTATATAATGTATAATGAAAGGCATTTTTGGAGATAAGTAGAAAAAACAAATTTCGTAACAATTTGGCAAGTTTTCTTTCATCTATAACATTATTGGCTTTGTGCCTCCAGGCATTGTCTAATTGTTTTTTCAAAATTTTCAACCTGCCTCAGCTGTTTTAGGCTGAGAGTTAAACGGCACTGCACTCACAATATTTTGGCACATTCTCAAAAATTGTTGGGACATCACCTTCCTTTAGCTTAGGTGATATTCTCTATAGGTATTTTCCTCCCACAACACATTTGTCCACTTTAATTATTGTTTCACTTTCTTGAAAATGTGTTAGCCACACATACTTAAGGGTTTTTTACAAATTAAATCTCAGTTGGGATTTGACGAATCCATTTTTGGCGGAAATTTTCATCCCGAGGCAAAACAAATGTTTGTTATGGCGACACTTTCTTCCTGGCTTTTGTAATATGTATAAATATAATATAAACAGACCCAATATTTGGTATTTAGGTTATTTTTTACGAAATAAAAATGAAAAATAACCTCAGTAGGTAGGTATAATGTAAATATTGACGAGGTCTCAGTTGATCGGCAGCGTGAAAGACCGAATAGAAACCATATCAGGGCGTGGGTCGACAACGAAAATCCTCGAGTATGTTACAACACTGATTTATTTCGCACAAGGTGAATGGTGAATACAATAAATACAAAAACCCAAACGTGGTCAACGGGAACGGCTTCCAGCCACCCGGACCGTCTGAACTCGCGGATCTCCCGTAAACAGTTCACCCCGCTGTGTCTCAGGCTCCACTGTCCAATACTAATACTGTCCCATGTCCATAATAGTCCATTCCGGGTTCCCTATTCTGTGGTTCGGGGGAGAATTCCCCTTACAGCGCTCACGCGTCGCATCGCGTCGGTGCGAGCGGCACCAATACTCTTGGACGGCACGACTCCCACCCAGACACCCAGAGGCCATAATAACACCTGGGCGGTTCCCCTCCGCCAGGACACACGCGCACTAGACACAAACTTGTTTCTAAAATATAAACTAAGACGTTTAAAAACACTTTAAACATTGAAAACTTCTCAAAACCCAAGCTGCCGCTTTCAGTTATGTGACAAATGACATACGTCTGACTAAGATGGTCACGTGATTTTTGTGCGCCAGGGCCTGTCTTTATAGTAGGCCTTGCTATCAAATGAGTAGCGTATGCTGAATTTTCTTTTTTTTTTTTATTGTCAAAATCTCTTTCAGATGACAACCATATTTTCATGGATAATTTTCCTATTTACAAATTGAAAATAAAAGTAAGAAGTTATCTTCATTACATTACAATATTAACGCCCTTTTTGAGACAATTATGTAGGTATAATATTTAGGATGTAGGTAATTATCTTAATTCCTCCCAATTTTAATGGAGGCAATTATTAAAACCCTATTTATGTACCTTTTATTACTTTTATATTATTTATCAGACTTAAAATTGTAGGTAGTTACACCTATTTGCCTAAAATCCTTATAAATGGAATAATCATAAGGTGAAATATTCATTTGTCGTTTGGCAGTATAGTAGTCTGGCTTCGAGTTCATGTTTTATACCAAGACCTTCGAACCAGGTTTGCAAAAGCCACTTTTCTTCAAGAGAAAAAACTATAGTTTTAAATGTTCACGATGCACTGGTACGCCTACATCAGCAGGCAACCATTTATAGATTTCTGAAAGAAAGAAGGGCCACAGGTGAACTTAATGAAGCTAAGAAAAAACAGGAAAGAAGCCAACGCAAATCGACAGCGATTAAGTATGCCATAAGAAGGATAGTTCACAAGTTTTATTTCAAAAAAGAGCTACTAACATTAAATAAAATCTTACAAGCTGTGAATGAAGACAACGACTTGCCCGAAGTGAGAAGAACCACATTTTGGACAGTCCATTTTTCGCTGGGAGAAACAAAAGCGAAAGTCTATTCTAATAGACAAACTAGAAATCATTTGTTGGAGAAGAAACATTTTTTACTTAAATGAAACTTGGTTGAACGAGGTACATACTGTTTCAAAAGTATGGAAAGACAAAAATATTCAAAGTTCTCGGCAAATTTTTATGGAAGGGTGGTCAAGAGGTATAAACCCTCCCTCTGGAAAAAGTCGTAGGTTAATTCCAACGTGTGTTATTATAATTATAATATTATTATAATAATAACAGACGTTGGAGTGTATCAAAATTTAATATTTTTGCAAAATGGTATAAATGAATAAACTTTTTATTTTCCTTACCTGCCCTTAATCCAAACAAACCATTTTGCAACCGACTCTCCGCCTATGGCTTTATTAGCATTTTATTGCCTACCTATTGTTACTTGGAGATTACGGGGTGTGCCCAAGGAAGAACGGAGATAAATACATTGAACAAGTGACAAAGGTTTTTGTCGGACCCAGATACTTGAATTTATAATGAGGACAGAATGCTATCAATTCCATTTGAACAGAGTATAGCTTTTAATCTTTGAATAAAGAATCCCAGGAAGGAGTCAAAGCTCTATGTGTATTATAAAATACGTGAGACGGAAATCGCCCTGAGTATTAACCAAGTTTTGGCACAATATTTGGTTTGGTGATATCATAAAAGAATCTAAAACTAAATGTTTGAGAATAGACCATAGGTACCTAAGTAATTTAAATTAACTTTTGAGGCCATGCACTAAAGTGGCATAGGCGTTTGTGTAGGTAACTACTTCTTCATAATAATTGGAAATTTAAAATTAAAATTGCTGTATTGTCAAGGATTAGAATTGGTGTATTGTAGGTACTAATTTCACGAAAAATGATTATTTCTGCCTCGATTAGGTGGGCGCCACTCAAGGGCGCCCATAGAAAATATTTTAGGGGGGGGGGGGGGCAAAATTAAAAAAGTTTGGGTAAGAGCCTTGTTTATAAATAAACAAGGGTAAGAGTAACAAATAAACAATTCTTAATGTGAACCAACCTAAACAAAATACAAGAAAAAATTAAAACAATAAAACAAAACTTCAAAACATGTATTATTCACGTTAAAACTGAGTATACAGTTTACATTTTTCGTTTCTTTTATGTAGAATTAATTGGTGTAGGGAGCTATTTTATGAGTATCATCTCTGTAACTGATTTTTTATTATACTTCTTTGAAAACACCTTATTTTCATCTGTTTTAGCAACAATGAAAGATGGGTTTTTTCGGGCTAGCATACGGAAACAGCGCATGGAAAAACTTTCCGTGCGCTTGATAAAAATACCGAATATGGCTTTAAAATAGAAATATACAGCAAAGTAAATTAAATTTAGGAAACTCTATATGCTCTCTGATATTTAACATATACCTATTTTGTATTTTAATTCGTAAGTGTTTCAATATTTAGATACATTTCTGTAATATTTTTGACGTTTTATTCACCTTATCTGACAATAACTAATTTACAACAAAGCACCTTTGAAATAATTTGAGAGTAACCATGGAAACGCATCATACATACCAAACACTATATTGTCTGCATTGTTTATTTTTTGTCAATTTAATTTATTATAATATGCCGATAAATGTTTTTATTATACTTCTTTGAAAACACCTTATTTTCATCTGTTTTAGCTATAATGAAAGATGGGGTTTTTCGGGCTAGCGCACGGAAACAGCGCATGGAAAAACTTTCCGTGCGCTGAATAAAAATGCCGAATATATGGCTTTAAATTAGAAATATACAGCAAAGTAAACTAAATTTAAGAAACTCTATATGCTCTCTGATATTTAACATATACCTATTTTGTATTTTAATTCGTAAGTGTTTCAATATTTAGATACATTTCTGTAATATTTTTGACGTTTTATTCACCTTATCTGACAATAACTAATTTACAACAAAGCACCTTTGAAATAATTTGAGAGTAACCATGGAAACGCATCTTACATACCAAACACTATATTGTCTGCAGTCTGCATTGTTTATTTTTTGTCAATTAAATTTATTTTAATATGCCGATAAAATGTTTTAAGTTTCCGTTTTCAAAGAAGTATAATAAAAAATATCGTTCATTACACGTCCAGAAATAGATTTTTCCGTGCTTGCATGACTTCCCGTCACGCGCGCACGGAAAAATCTTTATTTCCAGACTCGTAATGAAAAATACTATTTCTTGAATTTTGCCAAACAAAAAAGGCCATTGTAACAATTAATGGATGCGCCTGTAAAACACGCATTGCCGATTAAGACCTTTCTGGTCTGAAAATCACATTTCGCTAACGGCATTTACATGCATTACATGCCATATAACTGATACATAGATACATCTTTCCGCTTGCCGCCCACGAGACCATAACTGTGAAACCTCAAAGTCGGTTTCCTGGAAAAGGGCACATAAAACAAAACCAAAATCTTCGCGGTATTTTACATAAATTTCAAATTCGCTTTGCCAGCGCCATGTATGGCCACATGTTATTTCAAATGCATATAATAAGTACTGGTGTGAATACTGTTGGTGCCTGCGGGCATAATTGTCTTGCTTTCTAGAGCAGTTTGTTAATTATTTATTTATGCGAACGGCCGTTTGCATTTAGGTAATCGCTTGGGTAATATTTAAAATAATTAAGGTAATTTGTCGCCTCGATGCAATTTTCGTTGCAACTGGAATTTCCGCGACGCGATTCATAACAAACGTGAAAATTTCTCTTTATCTCGTTTACTAAACCGATGAATGAAGAACTGAGACAAAAAGCTAATGGTTACGTTTCGAGCTGTTGCAGAATTCCAAAAGATGTTGTTGTGCAATCCCATCTGAAGGTCGCGAGAGAAATAGAAAAGCAAGCGTTGGTTAAGTCGGAAACAACCTGCCCTAACCATATTTGCGGATAATTGAGCGTTATGCAAACTGAACTTAAGTAACGGTTTTAGGCGGGGAATTGATTGAGGCAAAGAGACGAGCTGACAATATCAGGTCAAGACAATACGGTACTGTACTCCGACCTTATAGAGGCTCCTTAATAGTTTGCAAACTTTCTGACCTAATTAGAACAAAATGGCGACCATGGACACATAGATACATAAAAGTCTATGGATTGTCTATAAATATTACACCGATCATAAACTAGGACTTAACAAAAAAGCAAGACCACCTATTGGCGATATAATATGTCTAGGAAATCTCCTGCTCTTTGCTTCATAGTACCTAGTGCCACAGCCGAACAATCCTTCGGCTAGGCTAGTGCTTGTCAGATCAGGCAGATGCAAATGACCCAAATGAGTAGACATTATATGTTGATCTATGGAATCTTTATACAGCAAATAATAACCAGTGGTTTTTACTTCCATTCTCACATATATACGCTACAAAATACTCCCAAATATATTACAATCTAGAATTATCGTTTCTTCAACTGGTAGTGTTTATTCTTTTATTCTTTTTCAATTTACGTATGTGCATACGATTTTCTTATTATTATTATATCCTCTCTCTAGCTAGAGCCTCTATGATTACGTTTATAAATAATAAAATACGATGCCAAGGAAATAAGCGCTTAACTTGGATTGAATTGTATTATTATTAGATAAGGTATAGAATGAAAGCATTAAACATGATTTACAACAAATAGGCATGTCAGAGAAATTTTTAAAAAACTTATTTCCTGAATAACCTTTAGATTCGCATAAAAACCACCAGTAATTTGTTGTTATAAAGTACCGTTTCTAATGATCAGTATTTTATCTACAATATTGTTAAACGTGACCAATATTATTTTCATGCAAAATATTCGTTACTCGGCACTAGTTTAGTTCTTTTCTTGTTTTGTATACATTAGAAAGTTGTTTTATTTTATCAACTCAAGTGAACCCAATGTTAATTTTGCAATATTTTTTTGTTGTTGCATACCGACTGCTTAACACAAAATTTGTATGTAGTCGGATTATAGTATCATATTGTTTAAACAACATCTGTTGCATAGAATATTTTTTGTATCAACTATTATATTCTCAGACAAATATGTCGTTGAAAGAAAGACATATGGTTGTCGAAACAAGAGGAGGACAAAATAAAATCGTAAAATCTATAATAAAAAAAATGAAATTGCCATTTTTTTCTAGCGTACACAGAACTTTGCTTTAAACCGAGAAAATATGTAATTTGACCACAAAATCAAGTATCTAGCATCCACTCATGCACTTCTAACGTACTTTTAAATGCGCTTGATTACAGTAATCTGCTAGATTACCATCCATCTCCAAAGTCACAAAGGAAACTAACTTTCTCCAGAATCTTTCTACCTTGCCTACCAATTTACTCAAAAGTGTCTAACAAAAGATGAAACGTTGCTCTTCAAATTTAGTTAGGTACCGATATCACCGTCATCCATCCATATTCATTATGATGGTAGATCTTCGGCAGACACAAAAATTTTATGCAATGGGGTCAGTCTGAGAATAATGATGTCTGTTATATCATCGACGAGTTTTGAAAGATGAATTGTCGTCTAAAATAGCCGTGACAGGCTAAAATATTATCTACTATTTAGTTCAAGAAGTTGACTTTCAATTAGTAATTTATTACAAGCAAAATGTTCTGCATGGTGATCACTGATCAAAATAGAACAATAATAAATAAGTTTTTTACATCAACATCAAGTAGGTACCTTTAAATTTTAAACTGAAAAAACTGTACCTACCTACCTACTATCGCAAAACTCAATTTTGTTTCCAAATTGTTAAATTTGTGTTTATCATAAACATATAGGTAAGCTCGTAGGTAAGTATCCCCTAATTGTCATACTGTCCTCCAATTTTCAAAACAAGCGACTTTCAAACTATAATTCGGACAATTACTTGCCCTTGATTATCACTCATGTCAAGCAGAGGCGGTAGACTGTAATTTTCGACCAAATTATGTCTTAACAGTCTGGAGGTTTTTACCAGAAATCATTAAATTGGATGATAAGCATCTTCCCACGACTCGACAAATGAAAATAAACAATTTACCTTAAAACATTCTCACAGGAGACATCCTTAACTTTCAGAAGTGATGTTATCTGCAACTCTTGTGTCATGCGTATATGATGTATGGAATGAGAATGGTGAAAGACTTTCCTGTGTGGTACTTTTAAAAAAATTCTCAAGGTTGAGATTACTGCATTTTTTCTTTTCAGATGACCTAACTTCGAACCGAACGAATTTTGCATCGAGAAAATGGCACGAAGGGTAGCCAAGAACCATTACGTGGCATCACCAAGACATGTGGAATCTCCTGTACCAGTGCACCTAGCTAGAAGTGCAGCTTACTCAGATGGAGAGGAAAGTCAAAGGGCTCCTTCTGAAAGGACATTATCTGAATACACTTCAGTGGTAAGTCGGATAAAGCACGGAAAAAGCTCCATATTATCCAAAAGCTCCAAAATCGATAGATCTAAGTTTATAAAAACATGTGTCAATCCTAAAACTGGTTTCAAATAAAATGCTTTAGTTTTAATGTGAATTGCAACCGAGCAATATTCTGTAGGTGCCTTCTTAAAAATTGAAGATTTATAAGGTTGAAATAAAGCCAAGTTATTTTTATTACTTTTTTCTGCTTGATCTTTCCGAAGAATGTAACGGTTACTCCTAATGAACAAGCCATTATCACACGTGTTTTCCCTAAGATTTATATCATTGCTAACTATCTGCTTAACCGCTCCTTGTCAGATCTTAACATCGTATATACCGTTTTCCAAGAAGTGAAGGTCTTTGGGATATCCTGTTGTATCTCTCGTGTTAAACTTGATCTTGGCGATTCTTAGATTCCAAGCTATTCGCGAGAGAACCAAATCGTTTATAAGATGCACGTTCCTCGGCTATTTTACCATTTACGGTGTTATTTAGTTTTGCCCATTTACCTACATAAGAAGAAAATCCTTTATCGAAAGTCGTAATAAGGAAACAAGCACATGTACACTGAAAGCTTTTCGGTGTTTTATTGGTTTAAACAAGTAATAAATTTTTAGCCAAAGATATAACCATTCAGTAAAGGAATGATATAATCCTTAACGAAAAGAGTTCGCTATAGCATTTTTCACCCAAATATACAGTGTCCTCCAAAAAGTTCCCATCATATGGGAAAAGTTTTTAATTGACAATTTATTTTGAAATTCAATTTTGAGGTTACTTTTTTCTTTAGAAAACGTGAAAAATTAATAACTCGCTCAGACGTGATCACGTGAATTTCGCTATGTCTCAAAACTGGCAATTAAAAAATAAAATTGCTAAAATTGGATTTATTTGTTTAAATTTCAAAAAGTTTTAGATAGGTACTTAAAAAAGTTGTTTATTTTTTAGTTTTACATTAAATTTACTACTGGAAAAATTAATATATAATTGTTCATACCATAAATACTTGACTTGAATTTTGCAACAAACATACAGGGTGGCCCATTTGAAATGGCAGCACCCCCGTAAAATTTTTATTTTTCATCCATTTTTCAAAAGATAGGTCACAAAAAATCTTTTTTTTACTTTGGTGCAAAATTTCAGGTCTTAATCTCAATTTTCAAGGCCTTCTACTAATTTTTTCTATAGAAAAAAATCACGAAAACCATTTAGCGAGTATTTTATTTAAAATCTGACACCTCAGTGTTAATCAGGACCCTCTAAAACCCCCACATACCAAATTTGAAGAAAAAATATACAGGGAGTTCCTTTCTGCGGGTTGTCAAAGTTGAGCAAAATAGGAATTTTAATGAAATCTGGCAAGTCAAGTGTGCCAAGGAATCCCCTCAAAACAGTTGAATTGTCAACAGGACCACTCAAACTGTTGGTGTGCAAAGACTTAATACAAAAATATAGAGAGTGCCTTTAAATATATCATCGTAAAATAGACTGTGAGTTTATTGAGAAAGGTCCAACAATTTAAATTGTTTTTTATTTGTTGGTTCGCATTTTGTAAAGAAATAAATTATTACTTTTGTGTTCATTAATGTTTTTCAATAATTCCAGAGCAGTCTTGACCAATATAAAGTTTCATAAAAATTCAGCCTTTTGAGATGGCCCAGAGAAAAGTACTCTGTACATTTTTGCATTGAATCTTTGCATACTAACACTTTGAATAGTCCTGTTAATCATTCAACTGTTTTGAGGGGATTCGGGATTTCACGATACACTTGACTCTCCAGATGCCTTTAAAATTCCCATTTGGCTCATTTTTCTTGTAGAATGGAACTACCTCTATATTTTTTGTTCAAATTTGGTATGTGGTGGTTTTGGGGTGTCCTGATTAGCGCTGTGGTGTCAGATTTTAAATAAAAAAATCGCTAAATGGTTTGTCATTTTTTATTAGAGAAAATATTCGTAGTAGGCCTTGAAAATTGAGATTAAGACCTGAAATTTTGCATCAAAGTAATAGTTTTTTGCGACCAATCCTCGGAAAAAACTGCTATAATCTGAAGAAAAATAAAAAACTTACGGAAGTGCTTCCATCTCAAATGGGGCAAACTGTGTAACAGATTTTTAAAGCGTTACTATCTACATAATATTATTCTTATCGATATTTAGCAATATAAAGTGAATATATTGATAAAGTTAGTGATGCAAAATAGTTTTTATGTAGTTACAAGTTCAAAATTATTTTAAAAATGGCAAAAAGAAAATCTTTCAATGACTTCACACCACTTTTTCATGTAAAACCTTTTGAAATGTTGATTTTGAATAAATACACTTGTAGCGATTTTACTTTTTAAATGCCATTTTTGAAATTGAATTTCAAAATAAATCATTAATTCAAAAATTTCCCCCTAGACTGCGAACTTTTTGGATGACACTGTATAGTACTCATTTTTTACTTGGAAACTTACTTGAAACGTGGTTTGCTCTTAAATAATAATGTTATGGTTTTGTAGATAATTGAATTAATTAAACGGTAGTTAATAACTTTTTTTTAAATAACTGAAAAGCATAAAACTGCAGAGAATGCTATATAATTTAGTTTTCTCTTAAATACTTATTTTATGGAAGCCTATTATGTGATTTAACGTTTTCTAAAGAAAGACAATTCTATCCGCTTAGTACAGCATTTGCTATGTTAATGTTTCACTTTCATATTTGTTGTCCGACAAACGAAAAAAAAAAATAAAAAGAGGTCTATTTTTCAATTCTTTTATTGTTTCATGTGTTCAGATCATTTTCATTCCTCTTTTAGCCATACACGATAGTGAACGAACGCAATGGAAGAAAGTACAACGGCCACAATGGTTTAAGTTCACCTCGCGCTCCATCTGCCCTCAGCAGAGGCAGTGGCTACGACAAGTACGACAATGGATCTGATATATATGTTACAAGTGGAGCTTACAAAGCTCCATCCGAAATAAGGTGAGTTTCCAAGCTAAAGAAAATTAAAAAAAAACGACATACATTTGATAATAAGTAGGTACATTCCAAGGTTAGTTTATAGAAAGATTAGGACATTCCCCCACTCTTAAACAAAAGCAAAGGTAGTCCCCCAGCACCGGCAACATTGTGGTTCTTGGGTAGGTATATCTAGTTCTCCAATTTCGACGCTAAAAATATGTCATAGTAGGCCTTGTTTTGTTGAAATAAATTGTGCCGTTTTGCTCTAAAGTATAGTTTTTGATGTCCTATCGTTTATAAAAAAACCCGATCCGAATCGTATGATAATTACAAATTTTATGGCCACACTGTATGTTTTCATTACTAATATTCCGTGTTAAAATTCAAGGGTAGGTATTTATTTAAAAACTTTTACTTACACCCTATTCCTATATATTAAGCTTGAAGTTACATTCGAATTCCTCTGACAATTCTACACAAATTTAGTAGGTACCACGCAGATAATAGTTATTTATGTACCAAGGCACTGAAGTTCAACTTTTTATGACTCATGTGGAGTTTAGTTGCTGAGGCCTCTGGCCGAGGCAAATAAACCACATGAGTCATAAAAAGAACTTCGGTGCCGAGGTACATATTATATTTTTTTTAAATCGAAAAAAAAAAAGTTTTATTAGCCAAGAAAATAATAATAAGGGATCCACGGGCGTAGCCAAGGGGGGGGTTTCGGGGGTTCAACCCCCCCCCCCCCCCCCGAAATAAGCAAAATATTATCTAATATTATACCGAAAAAATACGAGGAGTGAAAAGTTAAATTATTATTACGTTTGAATATATTATGTAGTAATAGTAGCGCCTAGCGCCATCTTTTGACGAGAGGCAGACGCAGTTGCAGCCGAACTATTTTGTATTGTAGGGACACTTTGCGTTGTTTCTCGATTATTCGCCACGCCCCTAGGTCGAAATGAGCGGAACTTTGTGGAAGTTCGTGGAAGTTTCTGGACGGCTACTGGGCTGCTATATAAGCGGCGCCGCGGCGCGTGACCGCGCTTACGGCAGTATTGTTCCATGCGAACTCGAAGCGAATAAAAGTGAAAAGTGGTGAACGAATAGTGAAGAGAATTAAGTGTACCGTGTAAGTGAGTAATTTTAGTGCACTGTTATTCGATGACCTTGTTAAGGATAGATACGTGAATCATTATTAGTGTCGAAAAATGGAGGGGGAAAAAAGGAAGGGTGATAAACCTAAAGGTATGGACTACTGGAAAAAGTGGTGTAGTCAAGGTCAAGGGGTTTCTAATAAAGAAACAAATTTGGATTTAGCTATCAAAGCTTTAGCTACCTTGCATGCTGATAAGAAGACGTGTGATAAGATGTGCGATAAAAACCTTTATCCTAATATTTACCCCAGAAAGGTCTTTCTCGAGCCTAAGGAGACTGAAAAACTATTTACGAAACGCTACAAGTGAAAACAGACTTAATGGTTTGGCTCTAATGAACATTCACTATGGAACAGAAATTCATGCAGATGAAGTAGTGGATATATTTAAAAGAAAAAGCCGAAGATTTCTTCTTTAATGGTTTTAGATTTAGCGCAGAGGAACGAAATTAATTTATCCATTTCATTTAAAGTTAAGAACTTTATAAATATGTCGTAGTTTTTCGGATGAATATATAGATATTAAATTTCATGTAAGTATATTTTTGTTGTTTTATTTACTTCTCAAACTAAACCCCCCCCAAAACTAATCCTGGCTACGCCCGTGAAGGGATCACCCGTCCACGAACCGACTACGCGCGGCGTTCCTTGACTTTACCGATCGCTCTACCTAGTTAATTACAACATCTCTTTATTTCCTACTAAATTAGACAAGGGTGTTAATTTACTATCTTGCTTTACAATGCGCTTTGTTGCTCTTGCTTGACTACCGGCGCGGACGCAGCCGGGGGGCCAGATGGTCGGGCCCCGAGTATTCACCCTCTTTATATTCCTTATAGGTACGGGGAGGTCCCGTCAGAGACTTAACCCTCCTGATAGGTGGTGGCGGCATGGAGTATACTACGTGGCGGAGTACTGTTTAGTAAATATAATAATCTTTTATAATTTAGACAGGAAAAACGTTACTAAAAAACCTGCTTAACAGCTCTACCTAGGACAAGTATAAGGACGTACGGCACCTTCTGACAGAAAAACCGAACTGCTGCTTCTTGTGCAGCCTCCACAACAAATCTATTGATATTCAAATTTACTAAAATATGTACCTATACTGAAGGATTGCGCTTCTATAGGAAACAATTTCGCAATGTGTACGAAAAGTTAAATGAGCTTTTATCGGCCGGGTTTTGAATATTTGGTCACTTTTGACGGGCGATTTCTCTGCGTCTGACGTTTGATGTTTACATCTCGCCAAGGCCTACTTATTGAAAAAATCGTACAATAATGGGCTACATTATTGTACGATTTCTGTGCTTTTAATGACGATTTTGGGACATTTTAATGCCGATTTCAAGAAAAAAGTGTTATTTGTTTATTTATTGTGAGAAAACTATTTTCACCCTTTTGTATTTGGTTTTTCTTCACTTTTATAAATTGAATCACATATTTTTAATCCAATTACAATTATTTACCTATACCAAATTAACTGAACGAATTTTGTTGTTGTTATATTAGTTAATTATTTCCAAATACGTGTCACAATTTTTTTGTAAAACCATTAACACACGCCTTATGCAAGCTATATAACGTAGAACAATGCCTTATTAAACTAGTGCAAGAAATGTGGATTTTATTTACGTTTGTGAAGGAACTTTCTATTTCACTTGTAAATTAGATGTGTTTCACATTTCGTTTTGATACGAAATATATGTGATTCGTATGGGAACCCTACCTCTTCGAGTAGATTACTTACGTAACATAGATACCTACCTACAGATTTTTTTTATTTTGACGCAGATAGTACTATGTTGCTTTAGTGAAGGAAATCGGATGTAGGTACTTGACAAAACCTATGGCCCATTAAGTTTGAGTTCTTTGCACTCTATAGCGGAAATTATTATAAGCGTGCATCGTATACCTGTAATAATAGCTTTAACCCCAGATTCCTGTCCATGACTTTGTGGGGAAATAGCAAAAAATAAAGGAAAAGGAAATTATAAAAAAAAAATTCGAAAACGTTCCACAAAGTTCAACATTCGAAAAATTGGAAACATGCCTCAACCTTGTAGAAAAAATCGAACAACAATGATCCACTTTGGTGCCGATTTTTGACGATTTCGACACTCTTTAGCGCCGACTAAAAAACATTTTACTACATCTTCGATTCCAGCCGTGGTTCCAGGGCAAGGGCGCCGAGCCACTACTCGTACAGGTCAGGAGTGGCACCTTCTGTCGCCAGCAGGGCCAGCACGGTGCGCACGGGACGGACGTCGAGGAAGGGCGGAGTTACCATGGAGGCGATGGCAGCGCCTAATCCGTTCTGCCCCAACATCAAGGGGATGTGCTGCCTCATGCTGTTGCTCAACCTCGCCATCATACTCATCACCCTTGGATTTGTCATCGTCATACAATTCTTCGAGCCTGTATACGTTTGGTGAGTATTCAAGTGTGAAAACATAGTGGAGTAGTTCATCTCGCCGCGCACATCGCCAAGCACCTGGCACCTCGGCGATGAAAAGACAATATCATTATTTTAATACGGTTAACACATAGTGAAGTAGTTCACCTCGCCACACTGCTCGCCGCGATGCTCGCCGAGCATCGAGATACAAAATAATTTGACTTTGCGGATGCAGTTGCCTGAAACTAGCAATGTGATTGGTTGTTTTCCTGTACCCCTACTCCTTCTCTTCCGTGCGCGTGTCGGGCGTTGGGCGAGACAGTAGTACTAAACAAGTCCCAGCGTGCTGTGCTTGTTTTGCATTTTATGCATATAATGGGCATTGATAAGGAAAAATTAATTAACCTTGTGTATACAAAGCCCCAAATATGGGACCAACGACACAAGGCACATCACAACAGATATATTTTGGATAAATGTTGGAAAGACGTTGCTGCAAAATGTAATGTGTCAGGTAGGTGTACAATAAGTACCTATATTAAATTAGGTTTGTTCCAACTGCAATTCCAAATTAGTCAGCGCTATTCAAATTCCCTTACGACTTTCCGTGGCGCTGATCGGCTCTGACTGGTTTCTTTTACTGCTGGTTGGAATAGGCCTATTTTCATAGGTTCTAGGTAGTGAAATGAAATATGTATTTTTTTGACATTTTGCATTTATTAAAGTAATAATTACAAATAAGTAGCAAAATTTAAAAATACACAATACTTAACGTTTCAGTTTTGTTTTAATGCGTAAAAAAATATTCTTTATACATATCTCTCACCGCAGCTGCCTCTACTGTATAATTATTGTTTCTTCTACCTTTTGCAATAATTGTACGTAATACATTGTCGCTAGCTACATTTTCTCCTAAGTTATTTATTATATTTTCTTTATCAATTATAGTATTGTGAAGAACACAAATAGCTTTAATAATTGAATCGGCGGTGTCGGGGTGAGTTTCAATAGCCTTACATAATATTCTCCATTTCATTGTTATAATACCGAAACTACACTCAACAGTTTTACGTGCCCGAGATAGCCTATTATTAAATACTTCACTTTCTTGGGTCAATTTGTTCCTGGCATATGGTTTCATTAAATTTGTTAACAGTGGGTATGCTTCATCGCCTATGAAAACAAATGGCGCCTTAATATCAGAATGTGGCAAAAGATCTTCAGCTGGTATATTTAAAGCCTGTTTTTTCATTAATTTATAGAGTGCTGAGCTTCGAAACGTTCCCCCATCACTCTGTTTACCGTACGCGCCAACTTCAATAAAGACAAATCTGCAGTTAGAATCGCTGACAGCTTGTAACACAGTTGAAAAATATTGTTTGTAATTATAAAACATTGTCCCGGATCTAGGTGGACATCTAATCCGAACATGCTTCCCATCAATTGCGCCAAGACAATTTGGAAATTGCCACTTATCATAAAAATCTTTTGCTATCGTTCTAAATGTTTCCTCCGTGGGTGGCTTCATATGTAAAGGTTGCAAAATATCCCACAACAATGTAGTGATTTCTTGAACAATGTTGGCAACTGTTGAAGCCCCCAACCGAAAGGAAAATGCGAGACTTTTGAAAGAATTTCCAGTGGCAAGAAATCTGAAACAGAGTTAAGTATAATTACCTAATTAGCTAATGCTAATTCGGAATGTGTTCTATATCTCTAAATTGTACTACTACTAATATCATAGGTAATATTACGAAAGCGTTAAGTGTACACAAATGTAGATGCGGTTAGTGGTGGGAGAACTTTCTTCCGACTCTTTATATATTTATATAGCATTTCATTTTTTTAGTTGAATTTGCCAAGAAAACATGGAAGGTCTTAAGACAGCAGTTTAAAACACATTTTGACAAACTCCCTAAACCAAAAACGGGAGATCCTGCTCCTGACGTAGATGTAGACTGGCCTTATTTTAAAAGTTTGCTTTTTTTAAAAGACATTTTTGAACAAAGGCCAGTAAGTGGAAATTTAACGGATACAGAAGATCTTGCATCTCAAAATATATCCCAAGATGCATATGATAACAGTGATATGGATGATTCAGAAGACATATCATTTTCTATGCCAACACCTCCTGCTACTACTTCAAGGGCATCAAGCGTTGATTCTTTTGCCGATACATCTCAAGCTCCTACCCCAACTTCAAATGCCGCTAAACCAGACAGTTTGGGATACAGAAAGAGATTACGCCAGACTGACTTGATAGGACAAGGCTTATTGGAAATTGAAAAAGAAAAATTGAAAATCAAGAAAGAAAAAGCGACATCTTCATCTTTGGACAAAAATGATGAAGATTTGGCTTTTTTTCTTTCTATATTACCCCACGTAAAAAAATTACCTCCAGCCGATAAGCTTCGGTTTCGAATGAATGTTCAACAATTGCTAATGGACAGCGTGTATGCCAAAGGTGAAGAGGCAGCAAGGGTAGCATCACCACAGTCATTGGAAAGACCACCTGCACCTCCCGAGTCACCACTGATATATCACGACAATAATAAATCATATGCCGAATTGCAGCCTTGCCATTCTGGTTTATTATATACCGAAATGTCGACTTCTCACTTGACTGATTTTTAGCGTTAATACAGTGACCATGTCTATTGTCTAGATATTATCTATATGTATTGTATGTACATACCTACCAATATAAACATTCTAAGAATTGTATGTTTTTTTTTTTACAAAATTAGTTTTAAATATTAGTTTTAGAATCTTCAGAAAAAAAAATCGGTTATTATGGACAATTGATATATTTTTAATGTTTTTTTAACAATCGACGTTGCTAAAATTATTTTCTGAAGATTCGCCTATTATGTTGCAAAAAAGCTAAATAGTTTTTGAGAAAAAACAACATACGCATAGGTATGCTTATTAGATATTATGTATAAATTTTTCTCACCTTAGTGTTACTACTAATCTTTCTTCACCACTAACTGGCAACCTCTGCATGTTGGTAAATACTTTTTGAAGCCTCGGTTCTACTAGATTCAGGATATAGTAAAATGTTGGCCGAGTCATACGTAAGTATTCAAAAAATTTGTCGGGATATTCCTTTAATTGCTGGTACAAATGGTAAAACTCGCCATGTGTAGACCGTTCCATGTTTACGGGATGAACGCTGCACGTTCTTTCTTGTCGTGAAATTAACCACCATTTCACCGCGTTACTTGGTGAATCGCTATCACTCTCCGAATCCGACTTATTGAACATATTTAGGACCGCTCTGTGCCGGTAAACGTTCCTTGTACAACTGCCAACCTTCCTGAAAATATCGAGGTGAATGTTCCCCACTATGTTTTGCAGTGGCGACTATAGGTGCCTGGCCATATGACTGGCGATGTGCTTGGCGATGAGCGCGGCGAGGTGAACTACTCCACTATGTTTTCACACTAGATAAGACCATCGAGCTTATTCGTAAGATATATATTCGCCACGAAGCTTGTCTTATGAATCGCCATAAGGTCCTTTAAAATATGCATTTTGGTTGTTTAACATTTTACCATATGTATATGATAAAGGCCCGCCAGCTGGTGACCCGAAACGTCACTAAGTCATCAGAGAAACTACAAAGGCGGTCCTAAAGTGTCCGCTTTTCCTCCCTAAAGAACCCATTTTAAGGGAAAAGTGGGTTAAGGCCACCAAAAGAGATTTTGTTCTTACACAGTCTTTCAGGGTAAAAGTGGTTTTGGTTTGGACTGTGATACCTAACAATTTTACATGATTAAAAAACGTACATAACCACCTTAAAATCGGGAAGTTTTATGGTTTTTATTAATTCGAATTTAGTTGTATCTAGGCATGCAAATAATAAATAATTGGCATTTACGAAAATTTTACCGGTATATTTTTTCACTCTCGTAGATTATTATCCGTGTTGTAAAAAAAACCATGAGCGATACAGGGTGAGTTTTTTTCGATACCCACTATGGGGATCTCGGAAACTAGCAGAGCTAGAACAAAGGTTAAATGGGGAAAGAATTGCAGTTTTGAATGCTCAATCGAATGCCCCTTTTGGATTTTAAAAAAAGTTCATGGCTCACTAGATCTTTTGAAAAGAGTGATTTTTGCTATTTCATCAGATCTCTGCAGGTCCGTTATTTCTGATTATACAGAAAAACTGTAGAGACAAAAATTGTAGATAATTTTGGGCTTAATAAAATAATCTAATCCAGTTTTTTATGTTGTTTGTGATTTTTGAGATATGACATAAACTTGTATTTTTTTAAATGTAAATCATAGTTGGCTGTGGCCTTATCAAATCGGCAATTTTTTGAGCTTTCCAAAAATATAAAACTCGGCATAGTTATTATAAAAACTAAAATAGCTATGGCTAATTTTTTTTCTTAATTTTCACATAGTCAGCCATGGAATATTTTCATAATTACGTTCTATTTTATAATAAGATGTACTTCAAACTTTCAAATATTTTATTTTTAGCTGGTAACAAAATTTAACAAAATAAAACAAAAATTATCATGATGGAGCTCCACCACATAATTATTTACCCGTAAGAAAGTACCTAGATCAGCTCTATCCAAATAGTTGGATAGGGAGAAATAGACCTATTTCCTGGCAGCCCCGATCCCCCGATTTGTCTGTTTTGGATTTCTTTTTGTGGGGAACAGTACAAAATAAAGTATGAGACAATTGTTGAATTAAAAGCAGCTTTTTTATAAGCAATTGCCAGTATTGACAGGCGCTCTCTAAGAAAGGCGACAAATTCAGTTTAAAAAAGATGCAATATTTGCATAAATAATAATGGTGGATTGTCTAAACACCTTTTTTATTTTAAGAGGTGACCTTTTAAAATAATAATAATTTAAATTTCAGTTTTTTAATTTTTGTTTTATTTTGTTACATTTTGTTACCAGCTAAAAACAAAATATTAGAAAGTTTGAAGTATATCTAATTATAAAATAGAACGTAATTATGAAAATATTCCATGGCTGACTATGTGAAAATTAAAAAAAAAAAACAGAAAATTAGCCATAGCTCTTTTATTTTTTATAATAACTATGCCGAGTATTACATCTTTGGAAAGCTCAAAAAATGGCCGATTTTATAAGACCACAGCCAACTATGATTTACATTTAAAAAAAAAACACAAATTTATGTCATATCTCAAAAATCACAAACAACATAAACAATTTGATCAGATTATCATATTAAGCCCAAAATTATCTATAATTTTTGTCTCTACAATTTTTCTGTATAATCAGTAATAACGGAGCTACAGCAAATAATCAAAAAATAGCAAAAAATCACTCTTTTCAAAATATCTAGTGAGCCATGAACTTTTTTAAAAATCCAAAAGGGGCATTAGATTGAGCATTCAAAACTGCAATTCTTTCCCCATTTAACCCTTGTTCTATCTCGGCTAGTTTCCGAGATCCCCATAGTGGACATCGAAAAAAACTCACCCTGTATAAATATGTAAAGAATCATTTTAAAGTGTTTCGTTGCCAAATTTACAAAGTTGACATCTTGAAATTCGAATTTGGCGCCTTTGACGCCCTTGGATGACTCATCGCTTTCAGCTGCCGGCACAGAGACCGTATATTATACATAGAGCGCTGGAGCTTCCGCCATTATGGCTAATTTTGTACGACGCGCTGGGGCCTGCGGAGTTTGCGCGCTGTTTCGACAATAGGAGGGAAAACTTTTTCTCGACCAATAGCCTCTATGCATTCACTCATTCCGTCTATCCAGAAATCGTGCGTCTCTCCCTTGATCTAGAAAATATGCATGCACTCTGGGACATAAGTCAACTAAAATATTAAACGCGCATGTGTAATGGGCCCCAATATATACATTCATTTTTGGTCATTGATTTTCCGCGCACCCTATTCATAAAAAACACTCTTCAGCACTCTATGTATATTATGATCTCTGTGGCTGCCGGGCCTTGTTATTGGAAAGATTAGTTAT
This sequence comes from Pseudeuparius sepicola, assembly GCA_963920635.1. Classification (NCBI taxonomy): domain Eukaryota; kingdom Metazoa; phylum Arthropoda; class Insecta; order Coleoptera; family Anthribidae; genus Pseudeuparius; species Pseudeuparius sepicola. The sequence goes on from OY987302.1 coordinate 55,801,632, forward strand.
TAAAATACAAGTTCACGTGACAACAATAGCCCTTTTGGGCCCACGCTAACAGTGAGCCTGTGGTTTACGAGGAATTTTCTATTTTGAACTTTTTATAAAACACATGGACAATGGACATGGGGGCCTGACTAAAATCCATTGAGGTAGTATGGAGGGGAGAAGCTGTCACGTGACCAAAAACGGGTTCACCTACGTTATAAATTACCAGAACAACGTCAATTTGTTGACTCGGTGCTAGAGTGCATTAAAAGTGGCTAAAAGTGCAGTTTTCCTTGTTATTGCGAGCTATTGACCTCTGGAAATAAATATGTCATGTGCTGTACATTGTTGCAGTAGCAATTCTAAAGTGGACAAAAAGAAATTCACAGGAATTACATTTCACAGGTAATGTAAACAATAGACAGAGCCGTATCAATATAGTTTATAATATCCACTTTGGTACTTTATTAAAAGAAAAATATTACCTTTATAACTACTCTAGGTATGTATTTTTCAAGGATTGCCTACAGGGTGTTTCTTCCTTCGATTCAAAATAACCCCATAATATTTTCTTTCGTAGGTTTTTTATAATTTTACTAGGAATACTGTTTAATCAGACTCTGACGTGTCAGCCATATTGATCACAGACTTAGCCACATCCCCTGAACCCGTTTGCTATATGCGACAAAGTAATGTTATGGCGCCTCCCCCCATACTACCTCAATGCTAAAATCATATCGAAACGCATATTTTTCGAATAAATGAAAATTCAGTTTTCCATATGAAGAACCCGCAGGATGATTATCTGATTCATACCTTATTATTGTGAGAATATACCCTTTGAAAGGCATACTGAGTAAAATCATGTAAAAAATCTGTCACTACCTCCCGGTCTAAAACATCATAACGTGAAGCCGTGTTCGACAAGGCCTCGTCCGAAAATTTTGTTTAATCCTATGCCGTTGACTGACGTATTAATAAAGACTGCTCACGGATGTCATGTTTGCCAGTTCTCTGGCTCACCATGCGCTTCCCGGAGACAAAATACAATGCAAAATTCATTGTTGACCATAGGCGCCATCTACTTTCCAGGACATGAAACTATAGCCGTGAGAAGTCTTATTAAGTAATACCCGAGCATATATGCTCTGGTAATACGTCAGTCAACGCCTATGCCCTTACTAAAGACGACTGTCTCTTCCGCAGGGTGCTGGGCATAGTCTTCCTCATCTTCGGCTTCCTGACCCTCGTCGGCAGCCTCATCTACTGCGTGGTGATATGCAGGGACGTAAAGAGGCCCGGCGAGGTCAATCCCGACGAGCTGTACTGGACGCACCACTGGTCCAAGACCGTCGGCGCCTCGCCCGAGATCCACTACAGGGTTGGCGAGAAGTACAACGGCGACGACCCGTACGGCGACCGGTACTCGGTCAGCAAACTGTCCGGGAAGTACTCGGACAGGGAGACCAGGAACGGGAGGTACTGATGGCACGATGTAGGTTAGGTTGATTGTTTTGTCCGTCCACAGCCGCCTTATTTAAAATGAAATAGGCGGATTGACAGTAATATGGCGGCTGTAGATATAAACAGACGTTTGGTAGGTCGCTGGACTGCCTGTAATTATTGTTTTGTAGAAAAGAGGATACTTAAAACGATGTAAACTTAACAACAAATAACATATTATAATTTCGTTGTTGAAATAAAAGAAAAGCAAGCTTCCCCCAAGTAGACGTTTGCCAGCTGTCAAACCAATGAAAACATAAAGGTTCGTTCCAACTGAAGAAAAAACCGCACAATGTACGGTTGGCGCAAGCGCCGTACTTGTATGTACTCACCTGCGTTTAGTTGATTGTAAACTTAACCTATAAAAAAGAGTTCTAGAGCTTTCACAGGTCATCTCAGACGATTGAAAATGTATAAAGGTTTATTATTTGCGATATCTGCTTTATTTGCGAATGTTCTCTATGTACCTGAAAATACGAGCGATATTGGAGGGGACAGCGACCTAACACCTAACCTAGAAGAACTCTAAATTATGCTCACGGGGAATACAAGAACGGTTCAAAGCCTGGTTCATGCAGCAACTGTATCTTCTTATTGATGTTTTTGCTTTAAGAAATAAAGCATGGGTTCAAGCAGCTTGCTTTTTAAAAATTATTTGCAAATGCGCAATTTGAATCCATACTACTTTTTTAATGCTAAACAATTTTCGCATGATGGAGTTCTTCTTAGTGATTGTGGTTAACAATATAGCTTTTATTTGGCAAACAATTTTGTATTTATTAACCTCGAAATGATAATATGACAAAACGACGCGTGCGCAGTTCTAACCTATATCAGAATAATAAAGATTATAAAGAAAAAGTTGAAACTTCGCAACTTTTAAATGAAAGTAAAAGCAAATAAACATAAAGCAAAAGTGCTGCTTAAACGCTTCTATTATTTTACAATATGTTTAACTTTTAAAAGATAAAGCAAAAGCATAAAGATGCCCGAGTTGGAACGAACCTATAACGAAAATCTGTCGTGAACGTAAATATATTATGGTGAATAAAAAATATGTTTTTTTAATCGATTTTGTTGGCATCTGGTATTTTATCGCCTATTTAATAAGTTCGTCATAATTAACAAATTTTGTACAAAATTATGGGTATCTATACCAACTTCAACTTTGTTATATTGGAGAATTGTTTAAGGAATAAATAAGATATGCAAATTTTACGGGTTGAATATGTACTTGAAGGATAGAAAACTTTCGGATTAGGTACTGAAAATACAGTGTCCTCCAAAAAGTTCGCAGCATAGGGGGGAAATTTTTAATTAATGTTTTATTTTGAAATTTAATTTTGGGGTTACCTTTTGCTTGAAAAAAGATTAAAAATGACCCACACAAACGTTGTCATGTGACTTTCGTTATCTGCCAAAAATGACATTTAAAAAAATATATTGCCAAAAATGGGTTTATTTGTTAAAATATCAAAAAGTTTTACTTGAAAAAGTTGTTTCTTTTTTAATTTTACGTTAGTGTTCCAAATTTGAACGCTCTAATAAAAGATTGATTTTTTTGTCAATTTTTCTAATTTCTGAAAATTTTAAAAATTTATAACTTCGTAAAAACTTTTTTTATATCACTAGCTTTATCATTATTACTATTAATTTTTTATTACTAATTATAATTAGATAAGAATCGGTATTTTGCAAAAGAAAATGATATTAACGCTTTAAAAGCCTGTTATGTTTGCTGCAAAGTTGATGTACCGTCTAGCATTTAAGGTATAAATTTAGTTACATTACGTTTTCCAGTTCTAAATTGATGCCAAAATAATAATAAATTAAATTATCATCAAACTATTTTATGTATCTAAGCAAAATTCTTGACTTTTATGGAACAAATAATTATTACTTTTCAGTTTAATTTCGCATTAATTGATTTTGATGAGTAGGCCATGGAGAGAATTGATGCAATTTTTTTTTATTTGACAGTTTAATTAATACTCTTGAAACGGAGAATGGTAAAAACAATTGCTTCAATTCCCTTCATGGCTTACTCATCAATATCCATTAATGCAAAAGTAAACTTAAAGGTAATAATAATTATTTGTTCCATAAAAGTCAAGAATTTTGCTTAGATACGTAAAATAGTTTGCTGATAATTTAATTTATTATTATTTTGGCATCGATTTTGAACTGGAAAACGTAACGAAACTAAATTTATACCTTAAATGCTAGACAGTACATCAACTCTGCAGCAAACATAACAGAATTTTCATGCGTTAATATCATTTTCTTTTGAAAAATACCTATTCTTATCGTTAATTAGTAATAAAAAGTAAATAGAATGATAAAGCTAGTGATATAAAAAAGTTTTTAAGAAGTTACAAGTTCTTAAAATTTTCAGAAATTTCATAATTATTAAAAATTGGCAAAAAACTAAATCTTTTATTATAGCGATCAAATTTGGTACACTTAGGTAAAATTGAAAAAGAAACAACTTTTTTAAGTAAAACTTTTTGATATTTAAACAAATAAATCCATTTTTGGCGATATATTTTTTTATTTCATTTTTGACAGATAACGAAGGTCACATGACCACGTTTGAGTGGGTAATTTTTCATAGTTTTTCAAGCAAAAGGTAACCCCAAAATTAAATTTTAAAATAAAACATTAATTAAAACTTTCCCCCTATGCTGCGAACTTTTTGGAGGACACTGTATGTTTAATTATCAATAATAATTTAAAATAATTAATAAAGTTATGATTTTTATACAGATGTCATTTCACATAGGTATTTTTTCCAATTTGATTTCATTTATAAAAATTAGAAGTATAGGCAGGTACCTAAAGTAGGTAAAATTTTTATTCTGCTTATAATTTCCTTTCTGATGATGTATATACTTATAGGTTGTTCCACTTAAAAGGCCTATACACACTATCCACCTCAATAAAATTATTCAAATAAATTAATATTGAATTTTGAAACAAAATGCAGACATTATGATAAAATTAAAATAATTAATTTTTTTCTTCAAGGGAATGGGACTATTCAGTTTATTTTTCAGTGTATATGCCTACAACAGTATTTTCACGGAAAATAAACAAATTAATCTTAAAAGAAATGACACTTTGTTTGAAACCGTGCTAAATAAGAATTCTTTGTTGCTTTCTAATGCCTTTTTGAAAGATCTTATAAAACAAAAAAAAAAAAAAATCGGCCTATAAATAGAAATATTACGGGAGTGGTTTAGGTTGCAAGTGTAACACCCTGTATAACATATTAGCACAAAAATGGCCCTCTAATAAAAAAAACACCAGCGCAGGTGAATGGTATAGGTACGCCCTGGAAATTTTAGATTTTATTTCACAAATTGCTTAAGAAATTGGGGGTGCAACTACTTCACTGTCTAGCATCTACTTATACAATATTTTAAAATTTTCTTTTAATCGGTGATTTTCGTTTTTAAACATTTTGACTTGTAGGAAATACCATAGAAAATAGCAAGCAATTTTCTGTGAACACATTCAGATTAATTGTTCATGCTATGCCATTAAAGTTTATATGCAGATAAGAAGTAGGCATAATAACAGCTACAGAGAGATAACATTCTCAATTGTGTGCATTTTAATTTTCCAAAACTAATGACTAAACGGATATTTATCTTCGTAAACACAGAGATATTCTCTAGACTTTGATAGAGACCCACCCAGGTTAGTTTGGGAGGGGCTGTCCACTTCAAGCATGTTTAGAAATGAAACTATACTTTCTGCACGAATGTGTAAAAGAGGAGATTATGGATATGTTTGTATTTTGTTATTAAGGTTAACATCTGATGGAATAAAGGAATTCTACGCCTGTGGCTCTTTAAACAAGAAGACATAATAACACTTGGCTCTGTATATTTATTATAAACAGCTGATAGAAATAATACATTTCCAAGAACCATGCTACGAGACGAGCGATAAAATTCAAGGTTATTTAAACAGTCTGCTCAAGAAATATTAAATTTCTAAAAACGTAGGTATAATTTTAAAATGTCTTCTCGACCAGTGAACTCAAATAAAGTAAAATAAACACTTTCAGATAAACAATGAAAAAATCTATATTGCAATGATAACTGTGTAAACGGACTTATTTATCTGTGATTTTAATATTGTAACAGCATTGTATTTCTAACTTTATTTTCTTATTATTACTGGTAATAACTGTACTCACACCCTACCTTATCCATGTGATATTTAATTTCTAAATAGACTTTAATATGACTCCCTATTTTTTTCTAAAGCACTTTCCTCTAATTTTTATTTCAAACAACTTAGCTTTTACGCGTGTAAAATATGTGTACAAGGTGACCCACCGAAAATTGACACCGTCTTAACGACGGTCAAGGTTAGTTTATATTTATATGGTAAAAAATTTTAAGAAGTCCATACTAGGGCTGTCAATTGGTAATTTATATATTTTAAGTTGGCATCAATGCAGCAAAAAATGCAACCGGGCCAGAAGTACAGGTCAGTAACAAGCCCATTTGCACAATGAAGAACTACTAATAACACGAAAAGTAACAACACAGATAACGGTAAAACTCACGAAACATACAAAACCCGCGAATATTTCCACTGCCGAATGTTTGAACTAGTTTGAACGATCCGGAAAATTTTCACTGTCACTTTGACACACCGAAACTAAATTTGCCTGAGTTTGCACATAGACGCTGCCGAAAGCAGCTGATTATACCAAAATACCAGCTGCAAGCTTGAAATGAATATACCAAAAATGTCTGTGTGCGCATATAGCTGGAAGCGTTAAATGTTTAGGTAGTTACTAAATGTCTCCTTGCCTCTCTCACCCCCCCTTCCCTTCCAAGTCCTAGGATGTCCTAACCTCCAAGAAATAACCTTGATGACGGCGTCAATTTTCGGTGGGACAAGCTATACCTACCATGTATTTAAAAAACAATAATTATTATTGTAAATATTTCAAATAAACTATTTTGTAACATGCTGCGTTTTATTTCCTGTAAAAAAATCATAGCTTTACAATAGTCTGCGAAAAATGGGTAAAGTATGTGTTTTATTTTTAGTGATCCTAAAAGTAAAGGGAGATAAAAATATAAAAAGAAAAAGTTTCAGGTTTTTTCATTCAAATCTTAATACTGCCGGCAATAAATAGTCAACACGAGCTACAGTTTAAAAAAATACTTTTTATTCGTTCCACATAAACTTAGATTCGCATACAATACATGTATAAAATAAAAATGCAGACAGTTTATCAAAAGTACGACCATTGTAAGAAACAGAAATCTTAACTTAATACCTACAATTATTAAAAAAAAATTGTAAAGTATGACGTGGTTGTCCTAAACTGTTTAGTCACAAAGTTCAAGACGACCCTGTACATGCAGAGGGGTATACTTTAAACTAATACATATTGAGTTGAAAAAGAAAGCGAACAAAAAAAACAAACTGAAAAGAGGCCCCTTTAAATATATTATAAGTATTAAGTATAGTTCATGAGAATAAAAAATAGAACAATAAGAATACTTTTAGAACCTACCTATTGTTATACAGGTAGGTATGTATTTAGATAAAATTCTTGGCATCTCCCTAACCGACGACGAAGCCGCACTTGGAGCACTTCTTCTTCCTCATGCAGCAGCAGCACAGGAGCCCGCAGGGGAAGCAGAAGATGCACAGAAGCCAGGCGAGGCAGGAGTAGGTGCCTGTCCAGCTGTTGTTGTGGCAAACCGGGCAGCCGCGGGCTGCCTGGTTGCCTTGGACCACTACGCTGAGGTGTTGCGGAGGGCCTTCAAGAAAAGTGTCGGTGTCAGTTGTTGTTTCGGCCACCACCGAGTTATTAAACCTCGGGCCGTGAACGGGCACGTGGCAACGCCGCGGCCGGTCCGATCGCGGCTAATAGCGATCCGACTTTTTGGCGAACTCCTCGGCATTTTGGTTTAGTTTCTTTTTTCTAATAAATGTTTAACATTTTTGTTTGAATTGTAATTACCTACATGCTACATGTATTCGTGACTTTTGCTACGACAATTGGGTAGGTATAATTGATCACAACAAAAGCACGAACAAAATAATATACTACCCTTAGTACAGTAAAACTAACACAAAATTAGGCCAAACCCAAACATAAAAAAAAGTCCTTTCTAGCGCGAAATAGTTTCAGTCCCTCCTAAGAGTTAGTACTAAAAAGTTACACCACCACCAGCGTCGGGTTTCGGGGGGAGGGGGTGAAAAGGGCAGGAAATTCTTAATTTTCACAGTTTTGGGTGAATATCTAGTAAACTATGAGGTTTAGCGCAAACGTCATCCTATACGCAAATGATATACCTACATTAAATTCCGAACAAGAATTGTTATATACAGAATTATGGTAAAGTGAACGGTTTCCATGATATGGAGGGGTAAAGATTTCTTTGTTTTTATTTCACGTAGTTTTTGTTGAAAAAACTTAAAATGATTACAGTATAAATTAGTAACTGAATAATGTATGTAGAATAATACATATATCTATGCATATATAGATACATATTACACCCATAGATTGTTATTTTTTGTCACAACATAACCTCATAAGTATATGACTGTAAATATGTCCAATACAAGTTAGTAGCCTTAGTTAACTTGTACTCACTTTTTGCCCTCATTCATTATAGCGTTCTGATTTCCATTCGTTCTTTTATGTCAAATCATTCCCATATTATCTAATATGTCCTTAGCTTGTAAAAATGAGAAAGTCATGAATAGGAAGCTCATGTGAAAAACAAGAAAATATATATTAAACAATCCTCATCGTATGCTTCTGCAGAGATGGATGCGTCCAAAACTGCGAGTGTCGAAGAAGTGGTCTCAATTGTTCAAGTTTGTGCAGCAATTTCTTAGGACCTGCATGTCTCAATAGAGATACTGTAATCATCGACGACGATTTAAATGATGATTCTCAAGTAGAAGAAGAACACGAAGATTTGTTTCCTCTCACCAGCCCGAGTGAACTATTTGGTGCTGACTGATAACGCAATTAATGATTCACCTAAAACTTATAACGTTTTGAATCATTTTGATTTCCCTCCCATTTTTTCAATATAGATTGTTTAATATATTTTCTTGTTTTTCACATGAGCTTCCTATTCATGACTTTCTCATTTTTACAAGCTAAGGACAAATTTGATATGGGAATGATTTGACATAAAAGAACGAATGGAAATCAGAACGCTATAATGAATGAAGGCACAAAGTGAGTACAAATTAACTGAGGCTACTAACTTGTATTGGACATATTTACAGTCATATTCTTATGAGGTTATGTTGTGACGAAAAATAACAATCTATGGGTGTAATATGTATCTATATATGCATAGATATATGTATATATATATATATCCTACATACATTATTCAGTTACTAATTTATTAATAATTTTAAGCTTTTTCAACAAAAACTACGTGAAATAAAAACAAAGAAATCTTTGCCCCTCCATATCATGGAAACCGTTCACTTTACCATAATTCTGTATATAACAATTCTTGTTCGGAATTTAATGTATATCATTTGCGTATAGGATGACGTTTGCGCTAAACCTCATAGTTTACTAGATATTCACGTAAAACTGTGAGAAATAAGAATTTCCTGCCCTTTTCACCCCCTCCCCCCGAAACCCGACGCTGGTGGTGGTGTAACTTTTTAGTACTAACTCAATTGGTGGGTATGGAATTATTTCGCGCTAGAAAGAACTTTTTTTTGATGTTTGGGTTTTGGCCCAATTTTACTGTACTACCTGTTCAAATGGAATTGGTAGCACGATGCCCTCATTATAAATTCAAGTGACTAGGGTCCGACAAAAAACTTTGCCATTGGTTCAATGCATTTATCTGCGTTGTTCCTTGGGCGCACCCCGTAATCTCCAAATAACAATAGGCAATAAAATGCTAATAAAGGAAATTATAAGCCATAGGCTGAGGCTCGGTTGCAAAATGGTTTGTTTGGATTATGGAACAGGTAAGGAAAATAAAAAGTTTATTCATTTATTATCGTTTTTAACTGTTCCTAAAACCAACCGAAAATATTAAATTTTTAGACACTAATAAAACAAAGTATTTGATATTTTTATAATGTTAGCAATACAATTTCGTATAGAGAATTTTATTTATTAAAATAATATTAGAATTCAAAGTATAAAGGATCGTCTTCGGAAAATTTGGAAGAGTTGTCAAGTTGGCAATAATAAGAGGCTCAATTTCCAGAATGTCGTCAATCAATTTAGCAAGATTCCGACATTTTATTTTCTTCCGCAATAACATATGTTATATCGCATTTCGCCAACTTTCTGCAGTAATAATGTCCAGTGAATTGATCATCAGCTGCCGTACATCCTTAAGCTTATAAGTAGTGTTGTCTTGCAACATGTCCTTTCATTTGGGCATTGGCGTAGCTAAGGGGGGGCTGGGGGGGGGGGGCTAAGCCCCCTGGTATAAAAATAGCCCCCTGACAAATTCTAGCGTTTAATTTTTTTAATTTTTTTGACATTATAGGTTTACATTAAAAACCTTACTAATCTGATTTAATCTTGTTGCGTGTTCGTGTTATTGCGTATAGTAATAGACACTGACTAAAACACTAATAACAAAATAAAACAAACTAAACAGCGGCAACACTGAACACTGGCAACACTGCCGTCACGCTCTCATCCCGCACCCGACCCCGTCAGTCCGCCACACGCCACACTCACAGAATTAGCATCACTCAGGGACTCTTTAAAATAAGGGGACCCAGCATTTCACAGCCTATCACATAGGAAAAGTGAAGCCTTGAGGGGAAGTTTGTTTTTTGTAGACTCCAAGGAGACCACATAAGTGGGCTGGTACAAGGTTATGTTATATGTCAGTGTGTCCAACTTCCATCAGGTTTTATGTGATAAGATAGTGCCATAGATTCTAAAGGAGGCAAAAAATTTCCCATCATAATTCACAATTTTTAAGTTTTATAACTTCCAGATGCTCAGATGTGACAATTAAAGAATTTCAACTATACAATAAATTTGTTTCATTTGACAGTTGCCATATTCTGTATTTGTAGACACAACATTGTCAACTTTAATTTTTAGAAATCATGGAAACCGTTATTAATTTTTACTAACAATCAATGCACCTGTTTTATTAATAGATTCTCCAATAAAATGGCATACTTGGCATCACTGATACCATTAGAATGTGGAAAGAATAGGCCTAACTTTGGAAAGAATAATGCTGGGTCCCCTTACTTTAAAGAGTCCCTGGCATCACTGCGAACATGGACAGCTGGACGAGACTGCTAACTGTGATTGATATGTAATACTGCGCGAAGACGCCAATGTACATCTATATTTTTACTTATCAGTATACAGGGTGAGTTTTTTCGATGCCCATTATGGGGATCTCGGAAACTAGCAGAGCTAGAACAAAGGTTAAATGGGGAAAGAATTGCGGTTTCGACCGCTCAATCTAATGCCCCTTTCGGATTTTTAAAAAGTTAATGGCTCACTAGATATTTTGAAAAGAGTGATTTTTTGCTATTTCATCAGATCTCTGTAGCTCCGTTATTTCTGATTATACAAAAAAACTGTAGAGACAAAAATTGTAGATAATTTTGGGCATAATAAGATAATCTGATCCAATTTTTTATGTTGTTTGTGATTTTTTAGATATGATATAAACTTTTTTAAATGTAAATCATAGTTGGCTGTGGCCTTATAAAATAGGCCATTTTTTGAGCTTTCCAAAAATATAATACTCGGCATAGTTATTAAAAAAAAAGAGCAATGGCTAATTTTCTGATTTTTTTTTTAAATTTTCGCATAGTCAGCCATGGAATATTTTCATAATTACGTTCTATTTTATAATTAGACATACTACAAACTTTCTAATATTTTGTTTTTAGCTGGTAACAAAATGTAACAAAATAAAACAAAAATTAAAAAACTCAAATTCAAATTATTATTATTTTAAAAGGTCACCTTTTAAAATAAAGAAGGTGTTCAAACAATCCACCATTATTATTTATGCAAATATTGCATCTTTTTAAAATTGAATTTGTCGCCTTTCTTAGAGAGCGCCTGTCAATACTGGCAATCGCTTCTAAAACAGCTGTCTTAATTCAACAATTGTCTCGTACTTTATTTTGTACTGTTCCCCACAAAAATAAATCCAAAACAGACAATCGGGGGATCGGAGCTGCCAGAAAATAGGTCTATTTCTCCCTATCCAACTATTTGGATAGAGCTGATCTAGGTAATTTCTTACGGGCAAGTAATTATGTGGTGGAGCTCCATCATGATAATTTTTGTTTTATTTTGTTACATTTTGTTACCAGCTAAAAATAAAATATTTGAAAGTTTGAAGTATGTCTTATTATGCAATAGAACGTAATTATGAACATATTCCATGGCTGACTTTGGAAAGCTCAAAAAATGGCCGATTTGATAAGGCGACAGCCAACTATGATTTATATTTAAAAAAACACAAGTTTATGTCATATCTCAAAAATTACAAACAACATAAAAAATTGGATTAGATTATCTTATTAAGCCCAAAATTATCTACAATTTTTGTCACAACAGGTTTTCTGTATAATCAGAAATAACGAAGCTACAGAGATCTGATGGAATAGCAAAAAATCACTCTTTTCAAAGTATCTAGTGAGCCACGAACTTTTTTAAAAATCCAAAGGGGCAATAGATTTAGCATTCAAAACTGCAATTCTTTCCTCATTTAACCTTTGTTCTAGCTCTGCTAGTTTCCGAGATCCCCATAGTGGGCATCGAAAAAAACTCACCCTGTATGTAGTAAAGTTGTGTGTATTTAAATTAATAATTAAATAAGCTCTACTACAGTTTGCCTTAGTACTTTAATTTTCTTCATTTAGTTCAGTTACAAGTAAGTAGGTACCTACCTACCTAATTAATTGACAATAATTGACTATTCATTCATCCGAGCAATAATTCACGATACACACGATATATATACATATATACACCAAAGTGAATAAATAGCAGATTTCAAAAATCCAATAATATACAGGTTGTTCTATTTAAAAAAAAATTAAGTTGCCATTGGTCATACTTTTTTGGAACACCCTGTACACTAAACGGTCATGGCATAAAAAGTATTCGCCGAACCATTGATTTTGTTTTTTGAATCAGCCTTTTATCTTAAAAAACAAAAAAGTTAGGTGGGGGGTCAATTCTCAGTGAATAACCCTGTACATGTTCAAAAAGATGCTCGATTTTAAAGTCCATGCTGTACTTTATCAAATATATTTTGTATCACTATAATGAAGAAAACTTCCACTACTGAATAATTTCGAAGGTTACACATTTAGGGGGCATTATCACACAGTGCCAACCCAAGTGTGTTTTTGGTATTTGTTTTTAAAATTACTAAATTTTTCAAGTAACCAATGCTCAATTCAAATACTACATTATCTTAGGCATATTTGGACAAAAAAATCAACCAAATCTGATGTCTCGTTTGTCAAAACAATATACCTAAAATGTATTTTCTTCTTCTTCTCTAATATAAAATTACCAGAAATTTTTGGTATATTGTTTTTCCAAACGAAACATCAAATTTGGCTGATTTTTTTGTCCAAATATGCGCAATATAATGTAGTATGTGAGTTGAACATTGGTTTTATGAAAAACATAGGTAATAATTTTCTAAATAAACACAAAAAACTCGCTTGGGTTGGTAGTATTTAATGCTAGGTGTGTTTATGCTACCTTAAATAAAATTTTAAAAATCGAAAAACCGGATATCTGGAGAAATACACTAATAAGCTTTTCCCAATGGAACTTTGTGAGGTCGAAATATTAATTTTATGCCAAATTACAATCAAATCATTATTTTTTCGCAATGAAGCAGTTAAATTGAATTAACTACCAAAAAAGAGAAGGATATTTATTATTTTGTTCTGCCAAGAATCAAATAACCGAAGAATGTATTGAATTTATTCAATTTCACGCCGGTTCTGATTATGCATCATCTTTTATTAACACTCTACTTAGATAATGTGACAGAGTGCTACAAACATGTACCGGAAATAAAATAGATACAGAAAATATATTTTATAATTATTACAAAGAAGGTTATGCTATTTTTTGTCCAAAGTAAAAAAGGAAGAATTACCTTGTTATTTTCTTTTCTATTTGTTTACTAATTTTGGCAAACACTGTATGGTTCAGCTGTACACGGTGATTGTGATTAATAAATGCGTCTCCGGAGATAAAGAATAGCAAACATTGAAGCCGGAAATGAGTCAGAAATTCTACTGAGAATGTTTTATGTCAGCTGTTATAGACATAAAAAAAACTTTCATTGATAAAGTTTACTGGGTGGAAGGGGCAAGTAAAAATTCAGAAAAATTTAGCATATTATGCTTCAATTATTTTTTCTTCGAAATTTTCATATGCAACCCTATTTATTACCAAGATGTCAGGTCGCTTAAATGTAAAGAATATAGCAAAAAAACTTGTTTCCTTTAAGAACTAGGTACATATTTAAAAAAATAACGACTATAATTATAATAGACGCCTTGTATTTTATAGCTAAGTATAGCTTATATAAACTATAAAGTGAAAAGGGATAATTAAAATTCGCAAATAAATAACAACTTTAAGAGGATACCTACTATTTTACCTGCGCTTTTTATTGACTTTACATGCTTTACAATTTACATAATTAGTAATTTTGTGGCAAATATCCTTTTAAAAGAGACCTGGTTGGTTATAAAATATCGTATCCAAAATAATCCCGATGAGACATTTCAGATGTTATATCGTCTAAACACTTGACCGCGATAAACTTAAGAAAATGCAAGAAGAAATGTAAACTTTGCTGATATAAATGCAAATATTGTAATGGCGCTAATCTTATACCACTCTCATTTCTAATAAGAACATTCTGTGACTCAATTTACGTAGCTTATAATATAATAAGCTACTTACGTATCTTGAATATTATTGAAACCCAGGACACAATAATTTACCCAGGTAGGTACAATAGTATGATTTTATCAGTGGGAGTGGGACTGAATTTACGAAGGAATATAGAAATTGGACTCAATTTAGGTTTACCTCATTTCGCAACTGAAAGGAACAATTATAATTATATTATAATACCATTATAAAGTGCGAGAAAAAAGTAAATATGAAAAAAACATAATCTCTTTTATGAAAATAGATTAAACACATTTTGGTAAAATTGGCTGTATTTCACTGCGATACCAAAAGAATACCCAACGAATATTTTTTAAAACAGTCGCAGCTTTTACTTAGGCAACTCTTGAAATGTTGAGATTTGATAAAAGACTTTGTTCCCAGAGCAGACAGAAAGATCATTCCTGGAAAGCAACTGCGCAGAATCCCGACTACTTCTGACTATTTCTGGGGTCTAGTGGTCTGGGAACAAACCCAATGATGACAAAGGCATCTTCCCTATACTCTGTAACAATACTGACCTATCTATTATCAAGTTTTCTTTGAAATAAAAGTAACAACAAACTCTTACTTGTGTTTCCTGGGCCGTTCATGTTGTTGCCGATCGCACCGCAACGTCTAGGTACCACTGTGACAAATTCCGCAATTTTGAATTTTGCGCACCGCTACACCTCAATGTTATTCCCAAGGCACCGCGCGTGTAGCCGCTCCGAACCGAACGCCGCCGCAGCTGTTATTACAAAAATGCTGTTTCTAATTTCCAATGTTTGGTCTGACGCTGGCGGCTGGGGAGTTTCATCCGCCAGAACTGGGGACAGTTGAAAATTCATGGGCCTACTTGCGACCTCACGGTATAGGAGGATCTAGGTAGGTGGTAAGGTGGTGATGCAGCCAATATTATTGGAATAAATTGTGTGTGCCAACGTACTATTACTAAATATTACTTATTTTCGAAGCAGATTGTTCTTTAATTCAAAAAGGTGTACCTAGGACTTACTCCCATCATTTTGAATTCACTCGAAAGGAACCGATAGCGACACAGATGAAGTTCCAGCGCCATAAAATGATCGTAAACCTTAGGCAGCGTCAATTATCTTTGAAAATATGGTTGTGGCCAAAATCTCTTTCAGACAATAACCATATTTTTTAGGAGAATTTATCATCATCGTTATCTTAATTCCTAGCAATTTTAATACAGGCAATTATTAAAACCCTAATTTATTATGTACCTATTATTATAATGAGACTTACATTTACAGGTATTGGCATACCTATTTGCCTAACATCCTTATAAATGGAATGAAATATATATTAATTTGTTGTTTGGCGGTATAGTAGTATGAAGAAGGATTTCTAGATGGCGATTTATTAGGTTTTTAATCCAATTCTACTAAATAAGTATTAGCACGGGAAAATGACGGGCGATGTATTTGAAGAATATTTTCAGCAAATGATAGAGCGGATACCAAATAATTCCATACTTGTAATGGATAATGCAAATGCAAGTTATTATTCTATACTAGTGGAGAAACTTCCAACGAGGTTCTTGGAGAAAAGCGAATATTATTGAATGGCTGAACGAGTAGGGACTGCAGTTTGAAGAAGGAAAATGGTCAAAAAAGAACTTAAAGATAACCATGCAGCATTGGTCAGCAATTGAGCTTGTTATTATTTATTGCCTTAGAACACGACGACATTTTTTTAAATTGTAATATTATTTTACAATAAGTACAATACCACAGCTTAGTTAGGGTAAGCTGTGACAATACTATATATGTGAAATTTTATTTTCAACATCATTATAAATATCAAAAATTAATATTTTTTTGCAAAATTGTAAAAACGATAATAAAAGGATTTTTGTTATTTTCCTTACCTGACTACCCTTAACCCAAACAAACCTTAGGCAAGGAAGAGATGCGTTCTTAGCCAATATCACAAAAATGTAGCTAATTTTGACTTACATGTAATTTGAAATATTGGTATTTATTTGCAAATAATTTCCCAAATGTGAAGCTAGTGCCAAGTACTGAAATATATTTATTTGTGGCGATTTCGAATCAATCAAAATAAAATAAATAATGCACGTCCATGGGAACCAGCCCATACTTTATTAAACTAAGTATCATAATTAATTAAGAAATTTTCAATAAAAACGATGTTAAAAAATAATTATATTGGTCCCATTTACAAACAAAACGATGCACTTTATCATACTAAAAGGTAGAAGGAATTTGAAGAAGTTATATTGAGAAAAATTAAAGTTTTAGGGCATCTTTCCAAAGCAGCTTGTTAAATATTTACCTGTGAAACGAAATCCCGGGCTCTTGCTTTTCACTTCTGCTTTTGCAACTAAACGCTGAACAATTCACCAACGTAAGAGTATATTTTCCACTAAATCACTGTTACTTTCAATTCACAAATTCACGAAATTAACTCACAACAATTCACAACGTACTGGCTTTATTTGACACATATAAAATGGCCGCCGTTCAAAACAACGTAACAAAATCTATACATGGCAGGGTAGGCCAGAGCGGTGTCCTCTCTTTTTAATTTGTCTAAGAAACAAACCATTTTCAAGAGACTAACAGTGCTCTGATTTTACTTACAACAAATTAACTACCCGACCCTCCGCCTAAGGACTTACAATTTCCTTTATCAGCATTTTATTTCCTATTGTGATTTGGAGATTACAGGCAAATACATTGAACAAATTAATGCCAATGTATAATGAGGGCAGCGCCCTATCAATCTTTCGAATACACTATAGTTGTAGTGTTGATATTTTTGCTAGATATATTATGTACATAATATTATATGGCTAGCTAGCCGAATTGAATGGTTTTTGAACTAGTGAAATGTAATGGGCTTTTTCTTTAAATCAATTAATCTTTAAATAATATAATACACTAAAGTGTTTTATAATCTAGCAATGTAAATAACTGATATTGTTGAGGTTGAGCAAGAATAAGTAACATTACAAAGTATTATTCGTCTCCAAAATCCGACTAAACTACAAAGAACTTTTTACTTTGAGTTTTGAGTGCACAAAAAAAAATTATAGATTACTATACTGAAGACAAGATAAAATCATGATATAGTTCAACGCAGGAAAGAAAACGTTTCTAAAGAATGCGGGCAGCGTTGCGAGATTTCCTATACGAGTAGTCGTTATTTATTGGCGAATACAAGTTTTAGCATATTGAAGACGAATTTCTGAACTCCGTAATACCGAAAAAATAAAGCTCGCATCACGCGACCACTTACTCATTTTTATTTATCATTTATTTTTAACGCGGTGTATAAAACACCTGTTATATATTTTTCAACATCGTCTCGTCTACCATCGCCTTTGAAATACGGCAACAAAGCACTTCTGCTAGCGAGCCGGCCGACAAAACCAGTTAGCCAACGCGTTTTGTGCCTGTTTCTATAGTACGTAAAGTTAACTGCGTATTTGGGCTACCACACAGCGCTCACTTTTTCGGCCGCCGGCAAGCTTGGCAGAGAGCTCAGTGGCGTTTCGTATGTTCGGGAGTTAACGTGCGCAAAATGAGTAAACAGGGAATAACGTTGCAAGCACGATAAATAATTACCAATGTTATAAGGGTTTGCCTTCCTCCATAGTCTAAGGCATCACCGTTAAGAATAATATTTACTATAAATTAAGGTGGCATAAACACACATGGCATTCAATACTACCAACCCAAGTGAGTTTTTTGTGTTTATTTTGAAAATCGTTATGTTTTTCAAAAAAGCAATGCTCAACTCGAATACTGCATTATATTGCGCATATTTGGATAAAAAAATCAGCAAAATCCGATGTCTCGTTTGGAAAAACAATATACCTAAAGTTTCTGGTAATTTTATATTAGAGAAGAAGAAGAAAATACATTTCAGGTATATTGTTTTCGCAAACGAGACATCAGATTTGGCTGATTTTTTGTCCAAATATGTGCAATATAATGTAGTATTTGAGTTGAGCATTGGTTTTTTGTAAAACCTAGTAATTTTAAAAACAAACGCCAAAAACACACTTGGGTTGGCACTATTTGTGATAATGCCCCCTTAAATAACAATTATAAGAAAATTAAGTCAGTGAGTTACACAAAATTGAGCTACGCTCCTGAACTGTGACTAATTCTATAATATTTACGACTTCTTCTCCCTTGCGTCGCACGCATTCTGCCGTAAAGACTAGGTATACCTATTTGTATCATGTACTAAAATTGTATATTATTGTAATAAGAAAAATTAGCTCGATTCAAGCGATACAATGTGTTTTTTAATTAAAGAACTTTTTTTGAAAAATTAAAAATGCTATAGTGTGTGTAGATATTATCACAGGCAAAGCTACACGTAGGCTGTCAGAACCATGGAATTTCCGCACTCTACACCAAATAGTTTGCATAAAACTTTATATAAACCCTAATAACTAAATTAAAATACATATACCTTAACTTAGAATCGAGTCCTAAGAATTATGAGAAATTAAAATTTACCTGTTTTAATCCATTTTCACTCCAAAATTAAAGTTTGAAAATTGGTGTAGCGGAATTTTTTGCGGACGGTTTCAACAATGCTTCTGACTATATGTCTCCTTTAATCTATGGTGTTATACAAAATACAAGCGACCATGCAGAAATAGAAACATCAAAACGACTTACCAGTAGCTGCAGGAGGAGTTTGCATAACTAAAAAAAAAACAATATCCTTAGAATTATTGAAAGCAGATGGGATTGTCTTTGTTTAAAGAAGCACTTTTCATAGATGTTTTGTGTGAGAGTGTGTATGGTATGACGATGATGGAGGATTCAGTTTGATTTTTTTTTGTGCAATACTAACCATTGTTGACGACATAGAGTCTTTCTTGTTGAGTACTCATTGTTGGATTTTCTGGAAAAACGAAAATATACTTATAACGTTGGCTGTTGGCACATGGTGGTTGGTTATTATTTTTGACCTGAGTATCTGAGGTTGGTATAGTGGATAATTCGATAAAGCAAGTACAGAAAACTAAATGAGAGAAAACCGTAAATTGTTAGATATCCGGTGTCCCTGAAATAAATGCCAACATTTTAACCACGTAGGTATATTTGATATCCCGAATGATGATCCCTGAGTCACAATAGTCGACAATGGAAATTGCATTGTGGGCCATTGTGAACTAATACTAGCCATACGTTCCAGTGGCGCGTAACAAAACCCATCAAAATTTTTCTAAATATTTGACGAGTTACTTACTTCAGGGACTAAGGACACAATGTATCGGATGCAGATTTAACTTTGTCTACTTCCATATATTTTTATTTTGGAATAGGTACCTACCAAAAGTTAAGTGGCGGCCTGCCCCTGATGGCGCTGCAATAAGAAAAATTACGAAAACAAGAAAAGTTATCTCTGCATCAATGATCATACAGGGTATACCAACGAAAACTTGACCCCCCCCAAAAATTCGAAAACCGAACAATATTGAAAATTCGCCGAGACCCGTCGATTTTTGTTTTTGGGGGGAGCTTTTTTGACAGTCAAGCCAACGCGATATGTTCATCCCCCTAATCAATAGCAACTCCAACTTTAAAATTTTAAATGGAACTACCCCCCTTGTGGCACATCATTTTAAAGCCCTTTTTATTGCGAATACAGTGATGTATCGTTTTTAGAATTCTGTTGAGATTTGACAGAATTATTGGCTAAAAACGGAAAGTTGACAATCCACTGTACGCGTAGTAATTTCTACACAAATGTCCGCCACTATTAAGTTTTTTATCTACTACCACAGAAAATATAACTGGATATATTTTCTGTGCTACTACACACGACCAAATTACATAGTTTTTATTGACGTCTAGATCAGTTTACAAAAAAGTCACAAATGAAAAAGCAGAAGCAAAACAAAAAAAGTTCATACGAATTCAAACCTTACATATTTTTAAAACATGTAACAAAAAGTCACTGTCACAAAAAAAGTTCCGTTTTTTTGCTTCTAACCACGAAATCGTTTCTTTCAGCCTGCTATTGAAAGTGGAACCGTATTTTCGAAATGGTTTGTTTATTCTATCGCGGAAAGGGTCTAGAAATTGTTGCAATTTGTTATCGAAATCATGATTGCGCTAAAGCTACAGCACGAATAATTGCAACAATTTCTAACCTTTCCATGATAGAATAAACCATTTCAAAAACACGTTTACACTTTCAATAGCAGGCTGAAACTAACACGATTTCGTAGTTACAAGCAAAAAACCGGGACCTTTTTTTGACAGTGACTTTTTGTTACATCTTTTAAAAAGATATAAGGTTTGAATTCGTATGAACTTTTTTTCTTTTGCTTCAACTTTTTCATTTGTGACTTTTTTGTACACTGATCGACACGTCAATAAAAACTATAGGTAATTTGGTCGTGTGTAGTAGTTAAAAAACTTAATAGCGTGGCGGGCATTTGTGTAGACATTACTACGCGTACAGTGAATTGTCAACTTTCCGTTTTTAGCCAATAATTCTGTCAAATCCTAACAGAATTCTAAAAACGATTCACCACTGTATTCGCAATAAAAAGGGATCACAAGGGGGGTAGTTCCATTTGAAATTGTAAGTTGGGGTTGCTAGGGATTAGGGGGATGAACATATCGGGTTGGCTTGACTGTCAAAAAAGCTCCCCCCAAAAACAAAAATCGACGGGTCTCGGGGCGTATTTTCAAATATTGTTCGGTTTTCGAATTTTTAGGGGGTCAAGTTTTCGTTGGGATACCCTGTATAAACTGTCTGCATGCAAAGAAAAATACTCACGGGCGCTTGGAGATGGATATTCGGCACATCCAGCATTCGACAGTTCAGTGTATGGTGGCGGATTGCCACTCATCTTTTCCATAGCTTTTTACTTTGAAACAAAAGAGACAATTTATTAGCATATATCATATATAACAAAATCTGCATTTTAATTAAAAAACGCATAAAATATCTCATTAAAATTTAAAATTATGCACTAGTAAATTCCACACATTATATTTTTAGTTGCAGGCGGGCAGTTACATATTCCATCATTTTAAAGATACCTACTGTTGCCGATTTTGCAGGTTTTGAGTTATTTTTCTATGATTTCACATCAATGGTATGTATAGCTTTTATAGGGCGCATCTAGAGAAGGTCCTGCGGGCTTGTTTTAAAACTACTATTAAAAAAAGATTATTGCTTTCTGGTTTCAGGAATTCCATAAAACTATAATTTGTGTTTAGGAGACACAACAATTTAAAACTTTTAGGGATAGCAATTTGTATTTATTAAAAATAAGTATTTATACTTTTTTTCTTTTTAATTTGGTTAGCTACTTAGATCCTTTTTTCCAACAATAAAGTCATTAGCTTCATTGAAAAGACTGGTTAATAAAATTCATACATTTTTAAAAATATTTTATTATTATAGCTTGACTTTTAGGGCAAAAATATTAAGAAAAATTTTTATTTCCGGAAGTTTTGATTTTTTATACCTAATTTTCATAATTTTTTTGACTAGGGCGTCAATTTTTTATCTATCAAGGTTAAAGTATTTTTAATTACCGACATTTAAAAAAAAATCATTAAAATCGGAGTGTTTTTGATGGGTTCCGAGATGAAGCACTTTTTTGCCTAGCGCTAGTTTTCTAAAAATATGAAGCATATTATTTCCCAAACCAAATTTTACATAAACATGCCTTATATAATTTTTGGCCTGTATTGTAGGTATACTCTGCTCAAATAAAATTGATAGCACGCTGCCCTATACGATCTCTGTGGTCAGACGTCAGACGTGACCAAAGTCTAACATAGACTTTGAGACGTGACAGCCGTAAGCAGGGCTGGGCAAAATACTTTTGAAAAGTATATAAATAGTAAATACTAAATACTTGATTATTAGAAAAAGTATTTAAATACAAGATATTATTTTGAAATTAAAGGTATTTAAATACTAAATACCATTTAGTATTTCACTCAATTAAAATACCTACTTTTTGGTTTTAAATACTCTTAAAGTATTTAAATACTTAACAGGTAAAAGAAAAAGTGATAATGGGCATGAGCACTCAAAGTTAGAAAATAAAAAAAAATAGTAACCGCATACACGTGTTTCATGCTATTTGGCAATCATCAGTACGGTGTAACATCAACCAAATCGGTATTTAAATACTTTCAGGAATTTAAAATACTTTAAAACCTAAGTATCTATATTGTTTTATAAAAAGATGCAACTTTGCATAGATTTCCTAGATCAGTGAAACTTTTATCATAGTCAGATACACCTTTGTCGTTTTTACAAACATATACAGTGTGTTCAGATTTGATCCGAAACACCCTGTACAATTGTGATGTGCTACATGATTTTGATAATTTTTGTGTGTTGGAAGGGTCCTTATGCAGTTGTGAAGTAAATTAAAAAAGCTTGTGACGACATTAAAGTTTCAATATTTAAATATTACAAAAATATTTAAATACTTTCAGAGTATTTTAAATACTTAAGTATTTAAATACAAAAAAAAGAACTTAAATACTAAATACTTTGGTTGAGTAGGTATTTGGAATGTCAAATACAAATACTCAAATTGCAATAATATTATTTAAATACTGAGTATTTAAATACCTAAATGTATTTAAATTCCAAAAAGTATTTGTAATGATAAATACTTGCCCAGCTCTGGCCGTAAGCAATCCTTATTCGTCAGTCATCAGTCAGTCAACGTTATTATAAGCACAGAATAGCCACCGTCTATTCTGTGTTATAAGGTATATACTTTAGTTAGTATAGGTAGGTACTACTAGGTACCCGCACAATTTATGTTGGGCACCCCTTGCAAACCGAGTTGCAAACGGCCAAAGATTAGGGGTACCCATGACTCATGATACTAAGTATCAGGAGGGGTACCTACCTATATATATAAATAAACTTATCGCAGATGGCAGACACCATTCTTCAGACAATGGTATTTAAAATTGTAGATGTGGTGGAAGCTGCTTTTTGAAAATTTCAATTTCCTTATAAAATGAACCTGGCGTAGTGGCATTATAAAGACATTAAATTGTTTGTTTCATATAATTATATGTTGTTCCATCAAAGAGAAAATTCAAAAATAGTTACTCAAGGTATACGTATAAAATCTCTAACCTGACTTGTTTGTCAACTTTATGAAAATGAGCAAAATGGATAATATAAAATAGTATATTTCCTAACAAGTGCGGAAAGAGCCACTTTTCCGCACGCGATTGCAGTTGGCTGAACGACGCGTAGCGGAGTTCAGCCAAGAAATCGAGTGTGGAAAAGACACTTTCCGCAAGAGTTAGGAACACTATTTTTTCTACAAGCGTGCGGAAAACTAAGACACTTTACCGCACGCATTTACTTTTCCGCACGCATTTTAGTTTAGAAAGTGTCACTTTTCCGCACTAGTGCGGAAAAGTAGTGCGGATAAGTACTTTTCCGCACTAGTGCGGAAAAGTGCCACTTTCTAAACTAAAATGCGTGCGGAAAAGTGTACTTTTCCGCACGCTTGTAGAAAAAAAGCAATATTTCAGTTCTTTCCGAGGTTATCTTTACAGACGCCTACACTTTTTGCTTGTTAGGATTTATCTAAGTATAGTCGTCCATCGCGGGTTGTTATCATTCATCCGGTTTGGCCCAAAATAGTTGTTTCTTTTCATATTACAACAGAAATAAAACAACTAATAAAAATAAATAATTCTAATAGTTAGATCAGTCATTGGAAACAGGTATATCACATCATCAATAACTAGAAAAAGAGCAAAGTGCAATAAGTGTCACTTCTTGATCATTATTACAAAGCACGCTTGGGATCACTTATTAGGTACTGTCTTTCATTTCAAAACCCAATTGTTCACTCAATTCACTCAACGGTATTTTTTTAATAGCTTTCTATTTCTGTTCGTGCGAGTTCTTTCTTACGTTACGGTTTAATAATAATGTTAAATTACGTTAAATTGGCTTGCATTTAATAGTTTAAAGTTCGTTATTTGGCTAGCCATTGGAATTATTTAGCGAGGCCTATAATAATAATGTAAAACAAAACATACCGGTATTCTGCAAAAACAACACAAAGGCACAACACTTGGAACTGCGTATACGAGCACCTATAGGTACCAAAGCTTCTATTATGGGTGCACTGTGCACTTTTCTTTTCTTTTACGACACTCAGCTGTAGGTACTCTTTGGCCGAGCTGTTCGTATAAAATTTTAGGTACCGAAGCGAATTCAGAATTCCGACTAAGCCGGCCAGGCTAGACTCAGACCCCAGACCAGACGTGCGGTTCTACCAAACGAACGCCAACGAATTAATCCAGGGGCGGGCAATATGGGTCCAGAGAGGGGTCCAGACTGTCCAGAGCCCAGTCGACACCCAGCCCAAAATTTAAATACAGAGTTGGGAAAAATAATGGAATTGCCATAACTTTCGAAATAAGTAGTTGTTTAATAAGTAAAAAAATGTTTTGAATAAAAAGTTTATACCTTATTTGTTAAGTTTTTGCAGCATGCCCCAGTGTCCTTATAATTTTTATGTTCATTTGTACTTATATAGTACTTGTGCTAGGTATATGGCAGTTTGCATTCCCTCGAGGAAATTTCAGATAGGTATATATACCTACCTAATAAGAAATTTCCCTTTTCACAAACATTTTCTTTGTAGCTAGTCAAAAACTATAAAAATATCGTTATTGGCGTTATTGTACTTTAGTATAGTATGTACAAGTATTTGCAAGGCATTTCATCATAAAGAAAAAGAAACAAAACAAGTAGGTATCCATAAATAAAATAGCAACGAGGAAATTTTATGCCCTTGCAGTTGTAATGATGCGATTTATCACCAGAGAGAAAATAACTAAACTATATCATACTAATCATACTATCTTTTATATGTTTATGACTACGAACTAAGATATTGTTTGTAGAACGGATCTCTTAAATAAAGCTAGACCAGTGTTGCCAACTATAGCTCAGAGCATTTTCTTGTAGATACTAACCTCTAGCTGTCACTTCGATTTTAAGGATAGCGCATTTCAAAAATCCTTAATTTTAAAGTAAAAAAGGTAAGTTCTTTTTGGTTTCTTGTATTCATATTATCTAACAAACAATGTTTTAGAGGCTCACTAATAAATTATCCATTTAAATTAGAATTTAGAAGCATTCTAGGTACTTTTACACTTACCCCTTCAAATATAAGGCAAGGGGCAAGTGTAAGCATACTATAGAACAACATACTATAGAACCCATTTCTCTACACTGCTAATTCATAAAGTTCTTTTTATATATTATAATTTTGATTTACTTAGTTAATTTTTTTTATTTATTTTTAACATACTTTATACTTAAATATAAATAATTGCCTTTTAGGACAGAAATGAGTTATTTTATTTTTGCGACGAAATGGATAAGCTCTGTTATACGACAGAAAAGTTTGTAACTTATTTTCTAATAAAGATATTTGTTTGATTCAAAGTGTTATGTGATTATGGCAATGTTTTACACTTACCCCAGTGAAAATAGAAACACACTTACCCCTTGTTGGGGTAAGTGTAAAATGTCGGACACCAAAATATATTTTTTTTATCATAACTTGAACTCAATGTTAGCTGGTTCTTTCATGTTGCAGCATAAGGCATATAAATCCCTACGAAGTCCGTCCAGCAAAAACAAATGTTCTAAGTAAACTGTAAATATTTTTTTCCCTACTGAATGATACACTCTTAATTTTTGCTTGACACTATTACCCCAGTCTACCCTATATCAAAAAATGTAAATGTAAAAATGTCGAAATCATATTTACACACAAAAACGTAAAGGTTGGGTTAAAATATGAAAAATGGAAGAGTGAGTAAGACCTTTAGAAATTCCCTAAAAAAGGAAAATTCCCTCGAGTTGGCAACACTGAGCTAGACTGCTATGTCCGGAACCGGCTGCCGCCGGTAGAGGGGAGGCCAATAAGAAAGCTGCAAAGCTGCATTACCGTTCTTGACCAAAGACAAGGTGGCGTTGCTTCAGCGCCCTCTGGCGATGGCGATCGGACACAAATTGGTGGAGGGGGAAAGCAGGAATAATAGCAGTCCAGCTTTATTTATTTATAGGAGGTCCGTTTCTACCCAGAATAGGACGAATCTTCTGTGGTTTCTACAACCTACAAAAGTTATTAACAATATACAGTGTGCCCGTTTGGAATGGAGACACCTCTGTAAAATTTTTATTCTTCATCTGACTTTAGCCGTTTTTTTTTTCTAAAAATAGACCACAAAAAAATCTTTACGTTAGTGCAAAATTTCAGGTCTTATAAATCTCAATTTTCAAGGCCACTACGAATTTTTTTCTAGTAAAAAAAAGACAAAAATCATTTACCGATTTTTTTATTTAAAATCTGATACCACAGCGTTAATCCAGGACACCCCAAAACCCCCATATAACAAATTTGAACAAAAAATATACAGAGAGTTCCATTCTGCAAGGTGTCAAAGTTGAGCAAAACAGGAATTTTAAAGGCATCTGGCGAGTCAAGTGAGCCATGGAATTACTTCGAATCAGTTGAATGATGAAGAGGACCACTCATATTGTTGATGGCAGAAGACCAATAATAAAGGGTGACAAAAAATATATCTATACTTATTAGTATCTACTTACTACGGAGCGCTGCTCCGTACTACTTACGTTAACTACATTATGGTGGTTTACAAATCAGTGACGTCATAGGCATAGGCGGTAGTAAACCCACGTAAATCCTTTTAAAAATTAAATTATATAGAAAACTGATTGTGCTTTTGCAGTTTCAAATAGTGCAAAGGCTTTCTGGATGTACGACTTTTTTTATTCCATAAACATTTTCATTAAGAATAAACGTTTGCCAATATAAGGTATATGCACCTCCAACCAAAAATCCGTTCATAAAAGTACCTAAATAATAAATACCATTGAGTAAAGGATATTATTCCTTTACTCAATTTATACTTATATAGACCAATATATCAGTAGGAAAATTCACAAAATCAGTAAAATTATTATTGAGTAAAGATAGAATTATTCCTTTACTCAATGGCTATATGTAGATTGTAGATATCAACTAATAGTTCCAAATTGTTGTTTTTTAACGATGCTTATACTTTCATATTTATTTCCTAAGTATAGGCGTTGATTGAGGGAAGTTTGCCAATGGTATATCAATGGTATATCATTTCATTGTTTTGTTTTATCATTGAGTATAAAGGTATTCCTTTACTCCATGGTTTTATACATTTTTTTATCTTGTCAGGGTCTGTATTGTATTGAATTGCCTATTATCTAGTCTATGTTTAATAAAGTATAGATTCTATTACTAACTCAGACAAATAATGTTACTAAACAGTTTTTTTTATCTTGGCAGGGTTACAAAATATATTTACCTAAGTACTGCTGAATAAACTATAAAATTATGATAATCGGAGAACCTACACTACACCATACAATACTGCATACTTTGCAACATGCAGTATGCTGCATACCTACTCTGTATATATGCACGATAATGAACAACTTTTTTGCCAGATAAGCACTATATAATATACAATATGGCACTATACTGAATACAAGTTGCTCCAGTGGCGTCCTTCTCATACTTCTGCTTTTCAACTTTTATTTGTTTGTATTTTCTACCAACACCAATTTCATATTAGAGATAGATATAGGTGAGTAATCTGTGGATAGATATATACTTAGTAGTCATGAAGGAGGACTGGCAAATAACATCAAAGCTCAAAGCCTTTTTAAAATCTACATATTATTTTGTTTAAGTACTTCTTTGGTGAAGCGTCTTAAACGGTACAGGATCCAAGGGACAACCTTGTGGCATACCTCATTATTCCATAATTCACTCTATAGAAATAACCTATAACCTATGACCTATAAATAAGCCTAACTGAGCCACGAGGGTTCATCTCAGAGAGAAAATAACTAAACTTTCTCTCTGGTTCGTCTTTATCGTGGTGTATGGTGTATATAGGTGTATACAATCCTTTACAATATACTCATCACTCCCGCTCTTCTCCTCTCCTATCCATAAACAAGGGTCATACTTATGGAGCCCTATAAGAAGCACTTCGTAGTCATACTAGTTCTTGTTTGCGTATACCTGGTTGCCGCCAACAGTAACTAGAAACTTTATTATTTATTCGGCTAATTGGCTTCCTGGCTGTCAACTGTCAACGGCCAGGTGGCATGTCAACAACTATACGTCAACTTGACAAGCAAGAGCTGTGAAAAATTAAAACAAAAAGGCAGAAAACCTGAAAGTTCTTAAAGTAACAGCTTGGATTCAATTATACATAATAGTGTTTTGTCAAACATTTCGAAAAGCGCGGAGTTTAATAAGTTCATCTCGTTGGACTCGTCGATATGTCCGCAAACGCGTGGATCAAGACGTAAATGTGTGGGGACGACTCCGAATACCTACACGTCACGAAAAATGAAATACCCTTCGGCTACTTTGAAGGGTTTCCCGTCCAAAAACTAGCTCGACTTCTAAAAGATGCAGTCTAACCTGAAGACCAAAGAGATGTTTATTTTGAGGGCATTGGAGAAAATCCTCGGTGACAAGGAAATCAAAAGGTCTTACCATTCGCAGCTCAAAAGGGCTTGCGAGGCAGCCCTTGGTACGTATTCCAAGAATAGAAGCTTATTGCAGAGTTATAATGTTCAGTGGTATTTCTAAGTAAAAAAATGTTTGATTCGTTTTCCTCGATATCGAGGTTTTTTTCCACCAAGACGAGTTTTATGAGGTTACAATTTGCATAATTATCTTCTAATGTGATGTAGGCACGTATACTCAGTGGTTTTATATTGAAAGAAGTAGTAGTAAATGAAATTATTAGCCATAGAAAATGAAAGTTGAATTACCTAAGTAATTGCTGAAAGCTGTTCCATTTCATAGTGCAACATCTAGTTAAGTAATCTTCCATTTATTTCTAATATTTTTATTAATGTGAATAGCATAGGTGAAGACACCCTCAAATTTTGGACTCTAAAATTATTTTATTTGGGGACATTCTGTCGAAATTTCTCCCTATTTCTTGGAAATGCTTCGCATTTCCCCCTTTATGTACACTATTATATATATTCCTTTGAAGTTTCCCTCAAGTTTGTAGTCTAAGGACTACTTGGGTATCTTAAGTATAGCCTAAAAAGCTAAAAGATTAATTTTATCAGCAAGTTTTAGATATTTTCTCTAATCAAATCATAAAACCTATTTTTTACTATATACTCGTACAATAGTTTCGCTAAAGAAATATGTCACTATAGTTTATTAAAGACATCAATAAATTATATATGTTATTAATTAAAATTTCAAGAGTATCTAACTATTTAAAATATTTGTATTCAGGATAATTACCTAACAACATTTTTTAATTTTAGCATCGTAAATTTACGTTTGGTTTGTTTATTATTTACAATAATTTCAAACAGTTATGCCTTTATGATTTGCAGGTGTAAAATTAAAAAAATAATAATACAATCAGGGAATGTAGGTAACTCTAATAATTCTAATTTAACAATCTTGGAGGAAGCATTTATCAAAAATTATTTGTCTTTCGATATCCTTGACTTAACCACTACAGCCAACATATTTCACCATGTATTAATTGTTATTGTAAATAAACATGAATCTGACATTTGAAGAAACTATTAGATTTAAAACCTTTTAAAAACTCGTTAATATTTCATTGTTAATGTCTCTAACGTTTTGTCTACCTACTAACATATTAATGGTTAGCCAGTCAAACTTTTCATTTTTTACTGTTGCGTTAAATAAAAACATGGTGATAGACGTGTTGCAATTTCGTACTTTTTTTCAGAGGAACTAAAAAAGGAGACTTCCGAAATTCCTTCGCAAGATGAGGAAACGGAAAAAATATCTGACGCCTTACCCCTACCGAAAAGTGGCGAGGCAAACGCACTTACTACCGAAAAATATTTTCTACCCTTTGAATTAGCATGCCAAAGTAAATCGTCTCGTATAGTGGTGACAGCCCTTGATTGTCTGCAGAAACTCATTGCGTACGGGCACTTAACTGCCAACGTTCCAGACTCTACTACCCCTGGAAAATTTTTGATAGATAGGATAGTTGAGACGATATGTGCTTGCTTTACAGGACCACAGACAGATGAAGGTAAAAGTAACATATTTTTCTTATGTATAAACTTTTGTCGATATAAACACAAGTTTTTTTAAGTATAAGACTTTCATCTCTATGTGAATATTCTATGATTGATCACATAAAATGTACAATAGCTTGATTTGGGACTAGTTGGTTTATAAATAAAAGATTAATGATTGGTCGGGCAAATTTTACCCTAGCCGATGGTTGTTACGTGAAAAGTGGTGCCAAATAATTTTAGGTACACAGAGCTGGGAAAGATCGCGCCAAAAAAGATCTAGATCATAGATCAGATCGTTTTTCAAAAAAAGATCTAAGATCGTTTAAAAATAGATCTTTTCATGCCAAAACGATCTTAGATCCAAGATCGTCTAAAAATGATCTATTTAAAAAAGAGCAATCGATCTAAGACCTTTTGAACGATCTAAGATCTTCTAAACGATCTAAGATCTTCTAAACAATCTAAGATCTTCTAAACGATCTAAGATCTTCTAAACGATCTAAGATCCTCTAAATGACCTAAGATCTTTGAACAAAATTCATGATATTACTTATATAGTTAATAGATGTAGATGTCTATAAATACTTTTCCTAATTTTGCCATAGTATAAATATAAAGTGACATCTTTCAAAACCTGATACGTCCAGTTTTACGTAACTAGTTGTGTAAAGTAAAATTTTATGTAATTAGTTACGTAAAGTTACTACTCTAACTGAACAGGTTACATAATCAATCAGTTGATATACCTATTAAGAATTCGACTTTTCTTGTAAAAACGGGTTCATCTATTATTTATGCAATTTATAATTTTATAACTTAAGTTATAAAATTCGGAATTTTGAGAAATAGATAATTGAAAATAAAATACAAATTAACATAAGCATTTACTTAAATTTGACCTCAAAATAGGTTCTTGTAGTTGTAGGTAAAATGTACGTCAGTTTGTTTATATTATTCGTCAATTTTCGCGAACTCTGACAATTTGCACTTTAGCTGAGACCTAGAGATCTCCTGAGGTAAACTGCTTTAAATGAACGCTCGTTAGTAATGTAAGTAACTGAATTCGTAATACATAATATATATTTTAGAAATAATATGTAGATTATATTTATAAAAAGAAAAATCCTTGTTCGTACAAAACTATTCATTCTTCTAAAAAATATATACCTACCTTTTTACCTACATTATTTTGTATAAAAAAGTCACAGAAACGTTTCAAAAATGAACTACTTTACAACAATTGAGGTCAAAATGAGAACATATTTTACAAATATGTAGATATAAAAACAAAAACTCTTATTCCTACAACCACCCAGAGCACTATTTTTTATTCTTCAAAAATAAAACATTATTTTATATAAAAAAATCACAGAAACGTTTCAAAAACGAACGAAAACAAGAAACGATCTTAAATCTTTAAAACGATCTTAGATATTTTAAACGATCTTAGATCTTTAAAATTAACTAAGATCATCAAATTAAGATCAAAGATCAGATCTGTTTGAAACGATCTTTTTAAAAAAGATCGTCTTTAGTGAAACAAAAAAGATCTAAATCTAAGATCAAGATCGCGATCTTAGATCTTTAAAACGATATTTTTTAAATAGATCTGCCCAGCTCTGTAGGTACATTTAAAATGTGAAACTTACTCTCGAACTTACTTAACATTATAGACTGACAAACATTTATGTAACTTATAAATCTTGATTTTTTTTTGGAAGGTTAATAAAGTAACCCCACTTGACAATGCAATTATAAACTATTTCTTTTATACAATAATCTTATGTATCAGGTGTCCAGCTGCAAATAATCAAGGCCCTCCTAACGGTGGTCACTAGTCAACATGTCGAGGTCCACGAAGGTACCGTACTTCTGGCGGTACGGACCTGTTATAACATTTTCCTTGCCAGCAAGAACCTCATAAATCAAACCACGGCCAGGGCAACCTTAACGCAAATGTTAAATGTCATATTCACGCGGATGGAGAACCAAGCTCTTGAGGCAGAGGTAACAAAACATTCAGTTTACTGGCAGGGTTTGAAATAAAGTGAGCTAAATTTCTTATCGTTTGTTTAAACAAATGTAATGCTTGTGTGCCTACCAACTGTAAAAAATTCGCCATTTTTATGAAACAAAAAAGTGGTAAGTGTACAGCACATTTTATTTCTCACCCTGTTTATTAAGTATTACCCTAAAGTGGTAAGTTTTGTGATTTTCTTACAAATACAATTTTCGTAATATTATCCAGGTCCAGGCCGAGATCCAGTCTTCCAACGAGAAATTACAGCAACAGAATGATAGTAAAATCTTGAATGATGTGAAGTTGGTGAATGGGGATGTTAAGACTAAAATTAGAGATAATGACAAACCAGATGAAATTAGTAGCGTAGAAATTGTGACGGGTATTTTGGATGGCATATTGGACAATGTGATTATCGAGGTCGAGAATAAAGAGTTGCTAAATTCTTCGAATTCTATTGATGAGCATGATAACAGGAGTATTACATCGTCAATAACAAGGTACATTAAAAGATATATTATGGTAGATTGAAATTAAATCGATATATTTTTTAAAAAATGGTTAGTTATTCAAGAGTCCTTGCATCTTTGGGTAAATAATTTGACAGACATTGTTTGTGATGCTAGAACCTACGGAAACCTAGAAAACATTTCTTGATTCTATAATTGCTTAAAATTGACATTCCCCATCAGTGAAAGACCATTTATTCGGTAATACCAGTTATAAACTACGCAGATGTCACTAACATTCTCATGAGGTCCGATTCTTTCTCTGACTTGCTAGACGTGAGTGATAAAGTGCTTGGGAATGCCAAGAAATGGTTTGATGAAAATAATCTAACTATAAACACTGACAAATCAGTGTTTATGGCTTTCAGAACTAAGCAATCACAAACAAACTTTCCTACACACGTTACCCTGTTTGACTCACAAGTTGCTTTGTCTGACGCAACTAAATTTCTGGGGGTACATATAGATCAGAATATCTGTTGGAGTCATCATGTTGAGAATCCTTGCAAGACACTCAACTCAGTACTCTACACTTTTAGAGTTTTGCATAGTTATCTAAATCTAAGCACCTTGAGGGTCATTTATCATGCAAATTTCCACTCGAGGATGCGTTTTGGTATAATTTTCGGGGAAGTTGTTCTTTGGTAAACAAGGTTTTCAAGGTACAGAAGCGGCTGATTAGGAATATGGTTGGCCTAAGGGCCAGGGAGTCATGTCGGGGGGTCTTTCGGAGTTTGAACTTGCTGACTCTGCTTGGAACATACATTTATCAATCCCTTGTTTTCTCACACAGACAAAGCTCTAAATTTCAAATTCACCTGCAATCCAATGTTTACAACACCAGGAATCTCAACTTCATTCTGCCAAGCCATCGATTGGCTTTAACAGAAAAACAGCCAACATATACCTGTCTCAAGTTTTTTAATAAACTGCCTCAGCCCATAAAAGCTATCTCGGAACTTAAACTGTTTAAATCACAGGTTCTGCGGCTTTTAATATCACTAGAACCTTATGATGTTCTTGAATTTTTAAATACAAACGTATAAAGTTAGAAACCGAGACAGTTTTGTGTGCTCGGGCAGCCATTTGTATTGACGCTGATTTGATTTAATGTACACTGTCTTGTGTCTTTCTCTCAAATAAAGATTATGATCATTATTATTCGTTGACGTATTTATAAAGACTTCTCACGGCTATAGCTTTATGTCCTGGAAAATAGATGGCTCTGATGGCTGACAATGTATTCTGCATTGTATTTTATCTCCGGAAAGCGCATGGTGTGCCAAAAATGTGTCAGACGTGACAGCCGTGAGCAGTCTTTAATAATATATCAGTCAACAATTTATTTGTCTTGCTGTTACTTTTGTAGAGAATTCAAGCCTGCCAATATGAACCAATGAAATGACATAATTTTTAAAATATTAACATCAGATGATGCTTTCAGCGATAATAGGTACCACTAGATAGTGGTATTGTCGCTGATAATACGACTATCTAGTGTCGAGCCTTTAAACTTTTGCTTTTGACTGTGACAGTACTGATAGTTCATAAAAAATCCATTTGCATGTTTGTATGTTTATTCCTAACAGGATCCCATCCCAAGAAAGCATGGACACCCAGAGCGAAAATGACTCTGCTGTAACAGCCAAATTTACCCATATACTACAAAAGGATGCATTTCTCGTGTTCCGAGCTTTGTGCAAACTCTCTATGAAGCCCCTACCCGAAGGCATACCGGACCCCAAATCTCACGAGCTACGATCGAAGATATTATCCCTCCAATTACTCCTGTCGATTCTCCAAAATGCCGGCCCCGTATTCCGTTCAAACGAGATGTTTGTGACCGCAATCAAGCAATACTTGTGCGTGGCGCTGTCGAAGAATGGCGTCAGTTCGATCCCGAAAGTGTTCGAGTTGTCCCTGGCGATATTCCTGGCGTTACTGTCGAATTTCAAGATGCACCTCAAGATGCAGATCGAGGTGTTCTTCAAGGAGATATTCCTGAACATCTTGGAGACGTCGAACTCCTCGTTCGAACACAAGTGGATGGTTATCCAGGCGTTGACGAGGATCTGCGGGGACGCGCAGTCCGTCGTGGACATCTACGTCAATTATGACTGTGATCTGACCGCGGCGAACCTGTTCGAACGTCTGGTCAACGATTTGTTTAAGGTGGCGCAGGGCAGGCACGCCCAAGAGCTGGGCGCCTCGCCGAATCAGGAGAAAGCGATGAAGATTAGAGGTTTGGAGTGTCTGGTGTCGATTTTGAAGTGTATGGTCGAGTGGAGCAAGGATCTGTACGTGAATCCCAACCTGCAGAGTACGGTAGGCGAGCAACAGCGTAAAGAGAACGACGACGGGTCGTTAAGAAGCCACGGGGGCAGTTTGAACAGTTTGAATTCGAGCGAGAGCGGGAACAAGGAGATTTTGGATTCGCCCGAACAACTCGAGGTGCTCAAACAGCGGAAGGAGGTGAGGAGTCCCGCAAATACCACTGGGAAAAGGGGGAATTTCAATTCGTTTTTCGTTTGTAGGTTTGGGAAACGGGGATAGATCTTTTCAACAGGAAACCACACCGAGGCATCGCCTATCTCCAGGAGCAAAACCTCCTGGGCGTCAGTCAAGAGGAAATCGCCAGGTTCTTGCGCAACGAAGAGCGGCTCGACAAAACTTTCATCGGCAACTTCTTGGGCGAAAACGACGAGTTTTATAGAGAGGTTATGTATACTTACGTTGACCAAATGGACTTTACGAATATGGATTTCGTTGCCGCTCTAAGGCACTTTCTGGATGGGTTCAGGCTGCCAGGAGAAGCACAGAAAATTGACAGGTAGATGGCGTTATTCTCAGTGTTATTTTTGCTTTTTTTTTCTATAGATGGCTGGAGTGAGGCAGTTTTGGAGCATTTATGATCATTTATATAAATGTCGTAAGTTAGAGAATTAATGATAATTTCTGGTCACTTGTGAGCATTTATGGTCATTTATGAGCATTTATGGTCATTTATAAAAAATAATCCCTCCATTTCTAACCTATAAAACTACAAAACCGTTTCTAATTCTAACCTAGAATATTGTGAACTGTGTACCTACTTTGCAAAATGGTCAAAAAAAAAATTCAATTGTCTGGAATTACTTCAAGAAAAGAAGTGACCAAAAATTAAAATATCCTATTTGTGAACTTTGTAAAGCTGAATATTTTGCCCATGCAGGAAGAATGAGAAAACGTTTAATTCAATGTTCAAAGGCTACAGATAAAGAAGTTATTTGGATTTATAAAACAAAAATGAAAAAGTATTTCTGATGTAGATGTTAGTATTGAATATTGCATAAATAGCTGGTTTACGGCTGTGTAGTTATACTTAGTAGATAAAATAACGAGTCCTTCAGCCAGAAAGGTATATATTAAACTTATTGTAATACCAAGCTTTCGGTCTACTTCGTGATTTTCATCAGGGCTAGAAATTTTTTTAAATTATATGAAAATATTGAAAAAAGGTGGAATACAATTATGTTGATATAATATAATTTTGTTATTGATTAAACTTCAACATAATTGTAAGTAAATTTGCCACCTTTTTTCAATATTTTCTTATAATTTAAAAAAATGTTCTATCCCCGATGAAAATCACGAAGTAGACCGAAAGCTTGGTATTATAATAAGAAGTTTAATATATACCTTTCTGGCTGAAAGACTCGTTATTTTATCTATTGAATATTGCTCTCAGTGTTAATTAATTTAGGCAATTTTATTGCAATAATTATAATTACTGCGTTGAATTTCAGTTCAAAACTTTTTTAATAATTTTAAATTTTAACAATACTGGAATATTTTATTGATTGCTAACCTAACTAACCTACATCCTACATGTACCTACGCGTTGGGTCTTCTAAATCTGTCTTCAGTCTGTATCTAGATTTTTTTTAATTTTACTCTTTTTTTATTTTTGTTTAACTTTATACTTTTTTAATCAAAAGTCATACATATGGGGCCTTGTTTTAAAGGTCTTTTCACAAGCAATCGAATGGCACCATTTTCAAAAAAGTCCATAAATGCTCGAGGCCTCGGCGGACATTTTTAAAAGTGTCCTGCTCAAAATCATAAATGCTCGGACATTTGCCATCTATATTTTTTTCTATATGTTCTTAAATTATACTTATATGTAAGGCACTTTATAATATTATCCACATATCTATAATATCTATCTATCTAGCCTCAGCAAAAAGTAACAACTA
The DNA here is from genome assembly GCA_963920635.1 of Pseudeuparius sepicola. Taxonomy (NCBI): domain Eukaryota; kingdom Metazoa; phylum Arthropoda; class Insecta; order Coleoptera; family Anthribidae; genus Pseudeuparius; species Pseudeuparius sepicola. The sequence continues at coordinate 55,839,003 of OY987302.1, forward strand.
ATGCTATAAACACCCATATACTTATATAAATATAGCAATCTACAAGGTGTTACGCCTCAATATGTAATATACATATAACATACTTTTCAAAAAAAATCCCAATCTAACTGCAAAACTTCGGTCTTTCAGAGCCTTTACTCAATAATTGTTTTGTTATAGGTTGATGGAGAAATTTGCGAGTAGATATTGCGAATGCAACCCGAACAACGGTCTCTTTGCTAGCGCGGACACGGCCTACGTTCTCGCCTTTTCCATAATAATGCTTACTACCGATTTACACTCGCCCCAAGTCAAAAACAAGATGACCAAAGAACAGTACATAAAACTAAACCGGGGGAACACCGAGAGCAAAGACGTTCCCGAAGAGTATCTCTCGCAGATCTACGACGAAATCGCCGGCCACGAGATAAAAATGAAGAACACGGTAAACAAACCGGGTAAGCAACAGATCAACAGCGAAAAGAGGCGTAAGATTCTGTTCAACATGGAAATGGAGGCCATTTCGACTGCGGCGAAAAACCTGATGGAATCTGTTTCGCACGTCCAAGCCCCGTTTACTTTAGCGAAACATCTGGAACACGTTCGCCCGATGTTCAAAATGGCGTGGACCTCGTTCCTGGCCGCGTTCAGCGTCGGCCTGCAAGACTGCGACGATCCCGAAGTCGCCGCCCTGTGCTTAGACGGCATCCGCTGCGCCATAAGAATCGCCTGCATCTTCCACATGAGCCTAGAACGAGACGCCTACGTCCAGGCGCTCTCCAGGTTCACGCTACTGAACGCAAACTCCTCCCCGATAACAGACATGAAAGCCAAAAACATAGACACGATAAAGACGCTGATAATGGTCGCGCACACGGACGGAAACTACCTGGGCACGTCGTGGCTGGACATTTTGAAGTGCATATCGCAGCTGGAGCTGGCGCAGCTTATAGGTACGGGCGTGCGGCCGGAGTTCCTGTCGGGGCCGGGGCACAAGCCGCCCGACCCGAGCAGCAAGGAGCACATCGGCCAGACCAGCTCGCAGAGCGTAGTAGTGGCGGTAGACAGAATATTCACGGGATCGACGAGGCTGGACGGCGACGCCATCGTCGAATTCGTCAAGGCGCTCTGTCAAATATCGTTGGACGAACTAGCGTATCCAGGTAGGGATGGGCAAATTTCCAGGGAAAGTGAAATTTCACTTTGAAATTTTCGCGAAACTTTCGAAATTTATGAAATTTTCGCGTAACTTTCGAAATTTATGAAATTTAAAGAAATTTTTGCGAAATATTTGAAACATTCAATGTGATGTTGAAATTTATGAAATTTATGAAATTTAAAGAAAGTTTCCCGTGAAAATTTCGCAATAATTTCCTATAGAAATTTTCGCGAAACTTTCGAAATTTATGAAATTTAAAAAAATGTTTGCGAAATATTTGAAGCTTTCAATGTGATGTTGAAATTTATGAAATTTAAAGAAAGTTTCACGTGAAAATTTCGCAATAATTTCCTATAGGAATTTTCGCGAAACTTTCGAAATTTATGAAATTTAAAGAAATTTTCGCGAAATATTTGAAACTTTCAATGTGATGTTGAAATTTATGAAATTTAAAGAAAGTTTCCCGTGAAAATTTCGCAATAATTTCCTATAGAAATTTTCGCGAAACTTTCTAAATTTATGATATTTAAAGAAATTTTCGCGAAATATTTGAAACTTTCAATGTGATGTGGAAATTTATGAAATTTAAAGAAAGTTTCCCGTGAAAATTTCGCAATAATTTCCTATAGAAATTTTCGCGAAACTTTCGAAATTTATGAAATTTAAAGAAATTTTCGCGAAATATTTGAAACTTTCAATGTGATGTTGAAATTTATGAAATTTAAAGAAAGTTTCCCGTGAAAATTTCGCAATAATTTCCTATAGAAATTTTCGCGAAACTTTCGAAATTTATGAAATTTAAAGAAATTTTCGCGAAATATTTGAAACTTTCAATGTGATGTTGAAATTTATGAAATTTAAAGAAAGTTTCCCGTGAAAATTTCGCAATAATTTCCTATAGAAATTTTCGCGAAACTTTCGAAATTTATGAAATTTTCGCGTAACTTTCGAAATTTATGAAATTTAAAAAAAAAATTTGCGAAATATTTGAAACTTTCAATGTGATGTTGAAATTTATAAAATTTAAAGAAAGTTTCACGTGAAAATTTCGCAATAATTGCCTATAGGAATTTTCGCGAAACTTTCGAAACTTATGAAATTTAAAGAAATTTTCGCGAAATATTTGAAACTTTCAATGTGATGTTGAAATTTATGAAATTTAAAGAAAGTTTCCCTTGAAAATTTCGCAATAATTTCCTATAGAAATTTTCGCGAAACTTTCTAAATTTATGAAATTTAAAGAAATTTTCGCGAAATATTTGAAACTTTCAATGTGATGTTGAAATTTATGAAATTTAAAGAAAGTTTCACGTGAAAATTTCGCAATAATTTCCTATAGAAATTTTTGCGAAACTTTCGAAATTTATGAAATTTAAAGAAATTTTTGCAAAATATTTGAAACTTTCAATGTGATGTTGAAATTTATGAAATTTAAAGAATGTTTCACGTGAAAATTTCGCAATAATTTCCTATAGAAATTTTCGCGAAACTTTCGAAATTTAAAGAATGTTTCACGTGAAAATTTCTCAATCATTTCCTATAAACAGTCCCCACCCAAGCCCAAAAATTATGTATGTGTATGAAGTGGCATAGGTATAGGGTGTCCCAGATAGAGATAAGACGTTACTTTACGCTCGATTATCCCAGCAATTTTTAGGATAAGTTGATGGTCCAAAAACTAAACTTGTGTAGTTTTTCCAAGAAACCGAATGCAGTAAAAAAACAATCGAGCAACAAATATAAGTTTTGACCAAAAAACTATTTTTTTGAAAAAATCAAAATGGCGGATTACAGCGGTTTTTGTTATAAATCATTACTGGAACAAAAATTATACAGGGTGACCCATTTCAAATGGAAGCACCCCCATAACTTTTTTGTTTTTGTCCGATTTTAACCGTTTTTTTTCTTCTAAAGATAGGCTACAAAAAACTCTATTTCGGCACAAAATTTCAAAGCCGTACTTCAATTTTCAAGGCCTATTATGATTTTTTTTCTTGCGAAAAAATCACGAAAATTATTTAGCGATTCTTTTATCTAAAAACTTACAATGTCATTGGATTTGGGACTATTTAAAATGAGTTTGTGCTAGTTTCATCAAAAAATAGCTATTATTAAAAATACTACAAAATAATTAATATTGAAAATTTAAGAATCTGACTGCCTCCGTAGCAAGTTTATTTTTAATACGATTGACCCCAAACTTTATTCCTACTCTTTGAACCCAACAAAATGCCATTTTAAAAGTATTTTGGTACCTGGTTTCAATTTAAAGAAAAAAAAGTAAGGGAAAAAATTATAAATTATTTTTTGATGAAACTTAGCACAAACTCATTTTAAATAGCTCCGAATCCAATGACATTGTCAGTTTTTAGATAAAAGAATCACTAAATAATTTTCGTGATTTTTTTGCAAGAAAAAAAATCGTAATAGGCGTTGAAAATTGAAGTACGGCTTTGAAATTTTGTGCCGAAATAGAGTTTTTTGTGGCCTATCTTTAGAAAAAAAAAACGGCTAAAATCGGATGAAAAACAAAAAAGTTATGGGGGTGCTTCTATTTGAAATGGGTCACCCTGTATGTTTATTTTGTTATATCACTTCCCGTTCAACAGCCGGCGCATGCGCATCCAAATTAAATGAAGGGATGGTCGCCTGCCTCCGCATATGTTTTCGCGAAACTTTAATGAAATTTCTGAGAAAGTTTCGCGAAATTTATGAAGTGAAACTTTCGCTTGAAACTTTCGAAAATTTCACCGAAATTTCACTTCATGGGATAAGCGAAATATTTCACTTTTGAAAGTTTCAAATGTGAAAATTTCAAATGAAACTTTGAAACGGCACAACTCTATATCCAGGACATCCGAGGATGTTCTCGCTCCAGAAGATCGTCGAGATCTCCTACTACAACATGGGCAGGATACGGTTGCAGTGGTCGAAGATATGGCAGGTGCTGGGCGAGCACTTCGACAAGGTCGGCTGCAACCGCAGCGAGGAGATCTGCTTCTTCGCGGTGGACAGCCTGCGGCAGCTGTCGATGAAGTTCATAGAGAAGGGGGAGTTCTCGAATTTCAGGTTCCAGAAGGACTTCCTGAGGCCGTTCGAGCACATAATGAAGAAGAACGGGTCGCCGGCCGTGAGGGACATGGTGGTGAGGTGCGTGTCGCAGATGGTGAACTCGCAGGTGAGGATGTGCCGCGTGTGCCCGAATTGTTTGGGCGACTCTTGCGAAAGACAAAAAAAATGTAGCGAGTACAAATTTGATTTCCTTGAGTGCGACCCTGCCCTGTTTTGAACGAATTTGTGACATAAGTTTAGTTTTGGAAATTGAAAGTATCGAGTTTATTTATTTTATTTAAATTTAAATTCTCAACAATCAACAAACAGTTCCTTCCTTACTTATTATTGGAGAAATACTCTTTCTAAGATATTTAATATTGATTTAAGTTTAGTGATAAACATATTTGGATTTATCAAAATTCAGTGATATTAAGTGTAACCATTTAAAAAGTTTTCTAAATCATGTTTTAAATAACAAAATATTTCAGATATATTTTCAGCAGAATAAATAGTTGTATCATCAGCAAAAAGTTTCAAATTTAAAAAAGGTTTATCCCTGTGGAACCCCAGAATGTATATATTTATTTGAACTTTTGTTTTCTACTGGTTGAGCCATATTCAGTGGCTGAGTATGTGGAGTTCTCGCGTCTCTAGGTATTTTTTTTTCTATAATCTATTTATTTTATTTGCTCAATTATGTCAAAAGTTTATGCAAATAAAACTATACTATACTACAATTTGCACAAATTGATTACGATTAGATAAATAATTTTGAAACCATGCCTCTAATACCACTGCAAAAATGGCAAGATGGCAAGCTCTTTTAGTACAATCTTTGGCATAATGTCCATATTCACAGCAATTAAAACAAGAAAAAACACATAGGTCTTTAAATTTGCATTTATCCCATCCTAAATAAATAGTTTTGTATGGATTTACTTCCAATTTGTTGCATTGATTTAGGCATGGCAACTTTCACATACCCAATCGTTTCTTAACTTTTTATAGTCAGATGCTTCTTTTCTTGTTAATTTAGTACATTTCAAATAAAGCTATTTTGGAGATTCACTGTATCCTCCCAATAATGATTTTTTTTGTTAAATTTTTAGTTATAATTTTCACAAAGATTACTTATTTTTGACTTTTTCCTTTGAAGCTAAATCTTGAGTATACATTTTTAAATTATTTACAAATTGTTCATATTGGTTATCATCTGGATAGTTTAGTGGTAAATAGCCATGTTCTTCATAATCACCATCACTTAGAATTTCTTTTCTGTCTGCCAAATTTGACTGTGGTAGATTATAATTTTTTCTTGAATTCTACCCCCAACTTCTCAGAGAATATTAATTCTGGCCCCAACTATTATAATTCAAGATTTTTCTTCCTGAAACTCTACTGTGTCAAATTAAATACGTGTTTGCAAATTTAAAATTCTACCAGTGATGTGCCTATAGTCTCTCATTACACCCCCATTCGCAGGCCAACAATATCAAATCCGGCTGGAAGAACATTTTCTCGGTGTTCCACTTGGCTGCCGGCGACCAAGAGGAGGCGATAGTCGACCTCGCGTTCCAAACGACCGGGAAAATCATCACCGAACTGTACGCGCGGCAGTTCCCGGCCATGATCGACTCGTTCCAGGACGCCGTCAAGTGCCTGTCGGAATTCGCGTGCAACGCCACGTTCCCGGACACGAGCATGGAGGCCATCAGGCTGGCGAGGTCCTGCGCGTGCAGCATCGGCGCTGCTCCGAACATGTTCGCCGAACACGGCGGTAAGTCTTCTAGAATTTGTTGCGTTTCTTATGCGAGCAATTTCCGCAATCTCCAGGCATCGAGATCGACGTGGCCATCGCCGAGGACGACCGCGTGTGGGTGCGCGGCTGGTTCCCCCTCCTCTTCTCGCTGTCGTGCGTCGTCAACCGCTGCAAGCTGGACGTGCGCACCCGCGCCCTCACCGTCCTCTTCGAGATCGTCAAGACCTACGGCGACACGTTCCGCTCGCACTGGTGGCGCGACCTCTTCAACATCCTCTTCCGCATCTTCGACAACATGAAGCTGCCCGAGAAGCGCTCGGAGAAGGCCGAGTGGATGACGACGACGTGCAACCACGCCCTCTACGCAATCGTCGACGTCTTCACGCAATACTTTGACGTTCTGGGGCCGTTGCTGCTCGAGGAACTGTACGCGCAGCTGCGGTGGTGCGTCCAGCAGGACAACGAGCAGTTGGCGCGGTCCGGCACCAACTGCCTCGAGAATCTGGTCAACTCGAACGGGCAGAAGTTCGACGACGAGACGTGGGACAAGACGTGCCGGTGCATGCTGGACATATTCGACTCGACGATACCGTCTGCCCTGCTGTCGTGGAGGCCCGACGCAAACAAGACGACGGCGATAATAGAGCAGAACGGCGACGTCGGCACGAACAGGGGCATACTGAAGCGGTCGAGCTATCACGACGTGAACGTGAACAACACGGACGTGTCGCTGTTCGATAGCCTGGCGATTAAGAGCGCGGTGCAGCTGGAGCTGATACAGACGATCGACAACATAGTGTTCTATCCGGCGACGTCGAGGAAGGAGGACGCCGAGACGCTGGCGTTGGCGGCGGCGGACATGGCGGGCGGGCGGGCCGTGACGGAGAGCCAGCGGGAGGAGCAGGGGATGTACGGGGTGCTGGGGGCGCGGCACCTGCTGAGGCTGACCGAGTGCCTGTTGCAGTCGCATAGGTGAGTCGAAGTTTTTTTTTCAGCGTATATGAATTATTTTTGAAATTTGGATGATTCCAAAACGAGAAAAGTGAGTGCTTATTTGTCGTTTTTTCTTTGATATGAAAATTTAAAAAATTTAATCGCCTAATTCTTCCCAACGGTTGGAGCAAACGAAACGCACTACATTACCTTGGGGATACCACAAGGTAGTATTCTAGGGCCTGTGTTATTCAACATATACATAAATGATCTAAACATGGTATTGATTAATAACTGCTCAGGATCTTGCATCTGCCATCAGTTTGGTTGTCCTAGTTTATAGAGATGTTGAGAAATGGATATCAAAAGAAAAGATGATCATCAATGGGCACAAAACCAATTATTATTTTATTTAAAACAAATAGATCAAATGTAACTACGCCTGAACATGTCTATCTAAATGGAGTGGATATTGCTTTCACTCCTTCTGTAAAACTGTTAGGTGTAACACTGGATGAAAATGTGTCCTGGAATGAGCATATAGATCATTTATGCAAAAGACTGAGTTCAGTTTCGTATATACAACTGTTGTCAAAACATTTAACAGGAAAACACTCATTCCAATTTAGAATCTTTGATAAGATATGAATGCATCTTTTATGAAAAAAATGCAAATCTAGAAGACATTTTATTGCTCCAAAAACGAGTTCTCCGAATTTTATGTAAACTAGAATTTAGGGAAAGTTGTAGAGGAAAATTAAATAAAAATAGCCATATTTTCATTTCTTAACAAAATCTACATCGACATGATATGAGAACTTTGAATTTATCTTACCCAATACACAGACTTACTTTCACAGAAAAAAAATGCATATTGTAGTTGTATAACATTTTATAACAAATTACCTAGCAATGTTAAGCTAATAGATAAGTTTAAGCCTTTCAAAACAGCAGTTTTTAAATTGTTAATAAAATTAGAGCCTTACTCTACTAGGGAATACATGGACGCAACCTTGTGATGTATACATATAGTGCATATGCAGATTAAGCATATTGTTTTGGTTGACACAATTTTACTGTACCACTGTCGGTCCCTTCAAAATAAAGAAATTCACATCGTTGCAATGGGGAACTTGCACAAAAATTAAATTTGAAAAATATTGCTTTCAATTGTAATTTATTGCCATTAAATGAACCACAAAAAAACTCATTTTTAATTTTTATGTAATAAATATAAGCAATTAAAAACTGCATAATTCAAATCAATCCTTGGTTGTGCCGTCAAGTAGCTCGTTGGTGGTGGCGCCTCTGGTGGGCGGTGGCACCATATATAAACTAATATGGGTGGCACATGTAGAAAAACTACAGCACCAACACAAGCTTTGTTTAGAAAGATCAACGAGAACGCCCATCCTTGTCTATCCATCTCATTATAGTCTATCTCAGTCTTGATATTGTTGATAATGTTTGAAAAGAGTGTGCTGTATTAATAGTTATTTACATTGCGAGATGCGTAAGCGCACTTTTTTTGGCCGAGGAGGTTGTTTAACGCCCGTGTTGCCTCGGGTCTTAAAACTATCTTCGAGGCCAAAAAGAGCTTATATGCATCAAGCAATGTATTACATTTTTCCTGCTACTGACAATTTCATATTAGGTAGGCAGGTACTTTGAATTTACATACACTATGGAGTAGATTGTCAGTAATAATCTTCGTAATAACCATTGTCTAATCATTACTAAAAATGGTAATCAGCGATAAATATAAGAGGTAGAATGCAGTGATAATTAAAAAAAAAAACTTCTGCGATTGAACCCGGGACCTACGAATTACTCACCATTCAGTTAAAGAAGTGCTTGTTAAATTTAAACTTGGAGGCGGTTCTTATTTTTGACCTACATCAGATCCCTCTGGAAATGGGTCGCCGAACTGTTTATTTTAACGTTAAATTTACATTGTTCCTTCCCTAATTCTGTGTAGCTGTCACTTATGTCACTGCCTTCTGATTGATCGAGCGGTGTGATGCCACAACCATTCCCGCGCTTTTCGTGTCATGGCAAATGAATAGCTTGCGGTCACAACTTTAATTATTTATTGCAAATTAAATATTGCGATTTGAGGGCCGATATTTGGTATGTGCTCTTTCTGTAGATAGGCAAATATACACTCACCGGCACGAAAAACGGAGCACTTATAATTTTTATTTAAAAAATGTAAAATTTTAATACTTTGCAATGGTTTATTATTATAATAAGTTAAAAGCAAACAACAACATGTTTTAAGTAATATCTAACAACAATTAAACGTTTATTTGAAAAGCAAGACTAGACTGTTTTGAATAAAAATTTCAAAAAATTAAAAAGTACACAAGTCTTAGTTGGCCATGACTTTTCTTTTGTTTTTATTGTTTTGACAAGTCTGAGTTTAAAGAAGTGAAACAGTTCAAAGCTGTACTGCGTTTATTTAAGGTAAAAATATGGCTGTTAATCCTGAAACAGCGGCTGCTATTGTTGCGTTGCTTCAAGACGGAAGAACTGAGCGATATGTTGCCCAACAATATGCCGTATCCAATAGCACTGTGCACCGTATTTATACACGTTTTTTGGAAACTAGAGCTTACACCAGACGACCTGGAACTGGTCCCCAACGAAAAAGTAATGCTCATGATGATCGCTTCATCCTCTTGCAAAGTCTACGAGATCGTCGTGCTACAGCTGTAGAAATCAGAAATAGACTTCATCATGTTCGGAATACCAATGTAAGCGAACGTACAGTTAGACGAAGACTTGGAGAAGCCAATCTTACCAGTCGTAGACCTGCAACAGGTCCAGAGCTTCTTAGGCGTCATCGTGTTGCGCGACTTCGGTTTGCCAGAAATCATGAGCACTGGGGTGAAAATGATTGGGGGCGAATTTTATTTACTGATGAGTCCACGTTTAGCCTGCGATCTCCAGATGGTCGCGAGAGAGTATGGCGAAGACCACAAGAGCGTTTTGCAGAATGTACCTTCAGTCCTAGAGTAGGATACCAAGGAGGTTCAGTAATGGTGTGGGCTGGAATTTCTCTGGAGGCACACACTGAGTTGTACATCGTTCCAAGAGGCTCCTTAACTGCTGCCAGGTACATTGATGAAATTCTCCAAGATTTTGTTGTCCCGTATGTTGATTTTATTGGAAATAACTTTCTTCTGATGCATGATAATGCCAGACCTCATACCGCAAGAATCACTCAACAGTATTTAAATGATGTAAACATTCCTGTTTTGGAGTGGCCAGCGTTAAGTCCAGATGCGAACCCGATTGAACATGTTTGGGACATGCTTGGGCGAAGAATGCGAAGTCGTGTTCCTGCTCCTTTAACCATAAATCAGTTGAAACAAGCTCTTTTAGAGGAATGGGACCTTATTCCTCAAGAGGACATTCGCCATTTGATTTTAGGCATGCCACGGAGAATGCATGCAATCATTCGAGCTCGCGGGGGTAATACCCGTTATTAAAAATGCTCCTCATTAGTTTTTGCTCAAAAATCGTTTAAGTTTTGATTCATTTAAGGACATTTTGCCACAACACCAATGTGGGTTTATCGTTCTAATTTTTTAAATTGTAACAAAAGTTTTTATTTAAAAAAAAGCGCCCAATTGTTATTAGAAATTACTTAAAACATGTTGTTGTTTGCGTTTAACTTATTATAATAATAAACCATCGCAAAGTATTAAAATTTCACATTTTTTAAATAAAAATTGTAAGTGCTCTGTTTTTCGTGCCGGTGAGTGTATTAAAGGAATAAAAAAAATTGTCCAAGTTCCCCATTGAGAATCCGACGTTAACGACTGATCGTTTCCAAGGTTCGCGAAGGCCTTCAACCTCGACCACGAGCAGCGCAACCTGCTGTGGAAGGCCGGCTACCGCAGCTCCGTCAAGCCGAACCTGCTCAAGCAGGAGACGCAGAGCCTCGCGTGCCTGCTGCGCATCCTGTTCAGGATGTACGGCGACGAGGGCAGGCGGCAGCACTGGCCCCCGATCGAGGTCAAGCTGATCGCCGTGTGCCGCGAGGCGCTCGAGTACTTCCTGCGGCTGGACAGCGAGGGGCACCGCGAGGCGTGGACCTCGCTGCTGCTGCTCGTGCTGACGAGATTGCTGAAGATGCCCGACGATAGGGTGAGTCCGTTTTCGGGATCGTTTACACAAGTAGCACAAATTGTTTTTTAAAAGCTGTAACAGTATCTATACCGCTTTTTTATATAGCCTCAAGCTATATAATTAAGAGTTAACAAGCTGAAATAGTAATTAAATTGCTTCTTTATTACGTCTTTTCAGCCCTTATAAAATATGTTATACAGCCACTAAGCAGTTGCTTAGAAGGCGTTATTCAGTTATTCTAATGATCTTCTTTTAATTGTTATATTAGAGGTATTTACATGATACAAACAAGATTTATACACCTTAAAAAGTATATATTGATGAACAAATCTTTTAAAAAATCATTTTTGTAATAAAACGGCTATATTAAAGCCATCGAATTGTACAATGGAAGTCGCACAGGTACCACTTTCATTGTTGTTTGGGGCAGCCAACTCTAGAGAGAGATAGGTTTCAAATGGCAATAAGTAAGACAAGGACGCCTAATGAACGTGTCAGCTGATTCAGGCAAAGGAGATATATAGGGATGTTGAATATTAATGGGAGAATTTAATGGGCATGTTCCGTAATTCTCTTTATTGTATGATCTGTATTCCGAAATTCGGGGCTTGTTTGTAGGAATGAGAATTTTTCTATACTATAACCACAATTATGTAAATATTGCAAAGAAAAAAAGTAGAGAATTGATTAAAAAAATACCTACATGGCAATTTTATGTACCTGGAAGTAAATTGAGACAAATAAAATACAAATTCCAAAATAAAAGTTTATTTTAAAATAAAGGCGACAAAATATCTAGGATAAGGTATACATTTTCACTTAACTGATTTATTAATTTTAAAATTCAATTTAATAGGAAAAGCATGTAAGACAGGTAGCTTTTACATATTTTTATATAATTTTTAATGTTTAGGCATCTAACAAAAAGAATTACAAATAATTACCTTATTAAAGGGACCAGAACCTCAAGATTAATTCCATCTTTGACTACGAAGAGCTAGGTTTATTAGCACAATATTTTGCCAGTTTTTCCCTTAATAGAGTTTCTATCATGACCTGGAAAATAAAAAACTGTAGTAATTACATACTTTTTAAGTTTGCGCTGCCCAAAATTCTCTATGAAATTGCTCTCAATAAATTGTTGATTACAAATGCAAGTAAATACTTGTAGACAGTACAAAATTTTTCCTTTTTATTGCTGCAGTCCACTTATCTCTAATATCAACTTATCTCTTGGAAAACTGCAAAGTTATTAGCAAAGATTTTTAAGACTTACGAATGAAAAGAAACCCCACTATTCTTATTCTTTCCGCCCCGTTTGGTACATCCAAATACACAACAGGAGTTGATCCTCTTTTCTGTACTGTACAACTTAAACAGAGAGAATATATCCACATAGCTAAATTAAATTTTCTCTCCGATCTAAAAATAATATTAAACCAAACACCAACTAAGAAAACTCAACGCCGTTTTATACGAAACTGCCACCACGGCACGAACTCAAATCAAATATAAATAATACAATAATTACTCCTCTTCGTATTGGGACTTGGGACGACAGAAGGAAAATTAAAATGACGTTTGACAACGGAACTCGTTTGAAGCACAGGACACAAAAATAGAAAGTTAGGACAAACACCTCTTTTGTGTTATGTGGTTTTTGCCGGAATCAGCTGATTTATTTACTATTTCACTTACTCAAGTTTGGCTGCCAGTTTCTCTCTCTACACTCCTTCCATCTACTTGCCAATTCAATGATTAAAGCATATCTACAATTTCTATGTTCTCACACTCACAAACAGAAATATGACGACTTTGTTGAACAACGAAGTAGAATCTGGTACCTAATAAGAATCCGCCAGAAGACTCTTTTGCCTGGTATATTATTAATTTTATTGCTCGCCCTGGACTCGAAATTCATCTGCCAACAAAGTTTTATGGTAAAACCACTTATTTTAGTGCGAAATAACGACTGCGCCTCGAAACCTCCTTGAAATTAATTCAAATTCAAATAAATTTTTTTTTTTATTTTTTTCCCGTTTTTTCACTACTTCTGTATTTAAATAAATTGCGTTACATATTCTGAATGTATTGTAACTAATTATCATAACAATAATGCAAAAATGTCCTTCTATCTAATGTTAAAAAAAATATTGAACATATCAATATGGCCGCCCTATCACCTTCTTTTCCACTATACAAAATGGCTTCTTTCAAAAAGGTCACCATACGATCGCTTATAAATCGTTTAAAGATCACTATTCTGCATAAAGGTGTCACTTGTTTTATAGCCGCTTATTAAGTGATTATAAATTATCAGGAGAATTAGAAAGTTAAAGCTGGTATTACACTTGTCAATTTCTTGGCCAATAAATTGCACAATAAATTGGCCAAGAAATTGTAGATAATGTGGTATGTTTTATACCATCAATAAATTGGTCAATTTATTGTGCAATTTCAATACTACCAACACGAAAGCACAAATATGCAAACATTAATAAGTAAATAAATTCGCGAATCTCTCAAATCACACACAAAATCGAAAAATCTAATAACCAATAGTTATAAATTAGTTATTAATATGAATACTGAGCGAACTGGAGCATAATCTCATTTCCGGCATTTTTTTTTAAGTCACTAAAATTGGTATTGAGATCGGAACACAGAAAATCCCTAGAAATACCCAAACTTGCCACAATATTTTCGAACTTGCGTCAATTTCTTGGCCAAGAAATTAAAAAAGAAATTGAAGGTAAATTGACGACAATTTCTGTTTTACACACACAATTCAACTTGCACAATTTATTGACGAAGAAATCGACAAGTGTAAAACCAGCTTATAATAAATAATAATAATGCTTTATTTTTATTATCTCATTCATCTTTCATTTAGAATGTCCGTTTTGTTTTAATTTTTTGCAGCACTTGTCCATATTTATTAAAGAATATTTCAAAAACAACAGCGCGTGTTACCCTTATACTAACTTTGGAGCTTATGAGATAGAAAAGCTGAAAAAGTACTTTTTACAGTTAAAACATCTGCTGGTATATAGTTCTAAAAGAGCATTTCAACTATATACTTGCTACAGAAAATATTCTCTTGGTGATAGTTACATAGCTTTTATACATAATAAAGCTATATTTGAAGCTATTTGTCTTAAATACAGCTATATTGCAATTATACTTTAATCACGCTTAAAACTCTATAGTATCCAGCCGCAATAAAGCAAAAGTTTGAGTATTAGATTACTTTATAGAATCTATATGCAAGTTTATATAACTCTTATAAATCTGTTTTACTTATTCTATATAAAGGTTTCCAATACCGCTTTTACGAAGTAAAAATAATGCTATATAAAATGGCGCAATGAAGCACTTTTATAAAAATACTGTAAAGTTGTTTTAACAGCAACGTTATTTGGCTAATTTACTGAACAAGCAATCTGGTATCATATATTTCCTTAATATAACCAATTGTCCATATTAATTGCCGCAATATACTTTTTATAAAGTTTTAAGCAGAATAGCCCACCGAATGTGCTACTTGGGTCTGTTTATTTGTTAGGGCTACATGTTTGCCGACGTACATACTTTTCGTTTTACTTGCCAGTTTGCGGTGCACGTGGCAAGGTACTACCCGCTCCTGTGCGAGATCGTGTGCTTCGACCTGAAGGCGGAGCTGCGATCCATCCTGCGGCGGGTGTTCCTCAGGATAGGCCCCGTGTTCCACATCACCAGCACATGAATAGAGCCGTGGCCGTAACGTGCGCCAAGTACAAGCGGATACGCCCTCCTTCCCCGATACTTTTGTAAAGAAGCGACGTCATATATATATTTTTTACTAATACTTTGTCGTTTAAGTGTAAGTGACAAACGGCGAGCCGACGGTTATGTTTAAAAAAGTTTAAGTGTGCTTTGTTAATATTTAGCGACAAATGTATATAGATATTAAATTTAGGACATTCCGTACTAAGTGATAAGAACATTATACTATAAAAATAAATTTGTTATGTGCCTTCATAGTTGTATTTAATGGACATGTTTATCAAATTGTAGCGATGATGATTGGCGGTGACTTCGTTTATTTTCTCGATTAGTTTCGTCGTCATTTTCGACTACCTATGCCAAAATCAACGGCGATCTTACGAAAAATTTAAATACTAGCGTTAGAAAGTTGTATGATATCGTTTTGTTGAATTTTTGTTTAGGGACACCATTTATACACAAACTTTTAGTGTTATTTTACCAGTAAATGGCTATGAATTAAAACAAACTTTTTTATTTTAATCTACGTTTATTTCCTGAAAGGCACCATTAGAAGACACGTCGATTTTTAATATAAACACAAAAATATTTTAGCATACGACCTGTTAGTACAATACCCAAGTTATACAGAATGTCTGAGAACGGCATGTGTAGAGTGTGTCACAATTCATTTGTTTATAAACAATAAGAATGCATAGTTTGTTAATATCATAGATTGCCATGACAATTACAGATTGAAATTTTATCAATGTTGACAGTCCACAGTTACTGTTTTGTTAGTAGATTCGTAAAATTTGTTTTCCTGCTCCCTCTCTTATTATCATTTTTAGTAATTGAACAAAGGTTATTTTGAAGATCATTATTACTCACAATCTACTCCATATTATTTAGTTTTATTCAAAGTACCTATAACTTGAAATTTTCGGTAGCAGGAAAAATGTAATACATTGCACGATGCGTAAGCTCTTTTTTGGCCTCGGAGGTACTTTTAATGACCGAGGCAACGCCAACCTCCTTGGCCAAAAAAGTGCACTTACGCATCTGGCAATGTAAATAACTATTTTTGAGCGAAAATCAGTGGCAAATGTGCAAAAAAAGCAAAAGTAGGGCACAATCCATTTGTTTATAAACAGTAGAAATTCGTTGTTTGTCAATATCGAAGATTGCTATCTACTTGTACCTACCACCTGTTTCTATTGAAAAGAAAATTACACATATTTCCTCTTGCTATTGCGTTAAAGAGAAAGATTTTCAATTGAATCCAATTTTTCCGTTTTTTTTTTACTTGTAGTGATTTTTTAATAATGGAAACTATTAAAACTAGTTCCTTTCGGTAGTCGGTAGTTCTTAGGTATCATTCTACAGGTGGGAAAAGATAGCACCAATATTCCTGTATAAATCATAGCTAAAAGAGGACAACTCTTGATTTTTAAGTCACTTCACTAAGTATAAATTAAAAATATTATCACATATTCTGATATTCGTCAAAATATTCGAGATCTATTCAAACCATTTTTATGGCGATAAATGCCTCTAAATTCTAAACTAAAAATTGGTAAGACTGTGACGCGAGGCCCTTATCCCATTGGAAGAAGACTGACTCGAGGTGAGCGAACGCTTGGAACTCGTGGCCGACAATGGCCTTTTGGCTTTTTCAATTTTGTGTTGCCGGTCCACAGAAATCGTCTGCATTTGTTCTTTGACCGATAACTCGAAAAATATGTCGTGGAATGTATAACATGCTGCAGATACCTGAAAAATTGCATTGGAAAGAGGTGTCACAGTTGTCAAATTCGCAGAAAACATTCTCTGAAACTTACTGCTACCATCTATCACACGAGATATGAACTAAAGTGATTTATGTTGTAATATCAAGTACCAAGAGCTTAGAAACAATGAAATATTTAAATCAATTAACATTTTTGCAGGGGAAATAGCTTAGTTATTGCATGGTGACAGCTCATTTCAGAGTTGGTTCGCATCAATATGTTCCAGTACCTGTTGAAGTAATCGTCGATGCAACTCTACATCAGCTTCGTCGATAGTGTCGGAATTGTGTAGTTCAAGTGCACATACTAGCGCATCCCTAATGGTGTCGATAAGAGACTGAACTCGTTCGGTTTTTAGTAATCTACGAGTGAGGTATCCCTTCACGTGAGCACCAATCACACTGGCGGCCCATTCCTATGCAAAACAGTATCAACACAATACTAACAACCCCATAAACATGATGTATATAATTTCGTAAACAGACAGGTCTTAAATAAGAGTAACTTTTTTATGTTAAGATAAGAAAGAAAATAAAGGCTTCTTTTAGGTTATATTAAAGACCTGAGCATGAAAAAAATCGAAAAAACATGTTGCTAAGTAATATTTTAACAAGAAGCATGAGTGTTGGTGGCAAGACGAGGATTTTTGCACCTGCACGAATGCATTTTGTTAAAAAAAATATTACTTAGCATTGTTTTTTTGGATTTTTTTTCACAGGAAAAATTAGATGCCCGAATGGTATTTGACACACAGATTTATTCTGCATACACATATATAGCTTACCAAACATACTACCTATTATACAACAGCTGTCAAGTTTTGCCGAGGGTAAACTCGAAAAAACTGCTGACAGGTGCTGTCATACAGTTTTTCCATCTAGAAACCATTTGTAATTTGAAATTAAGATGAGGGAAATAGTCAATACAAAAATATAAGTACCCTGCTGACTTACCAAACATCAATTTTGTCACATAGAATGAGATGACACCCCATTATTTCGGAGAAACAAAGTGAAATATAATTATCCAAAAAATATCTGGTCGAGCCCAGAAATTGAAAAACTGAAATTTCTTAATCGTTTTTCTGTAGTTGCATATATAACGAATTCAAATGAGATTATCTATTATAAAAGTATAATCCAAAATTCAAATCAAAACACCCAATGACTAATTCTTTATTTATTTACATGCCAAACGGTGGATAAAGTTCTTGTTTACTTCTTTTCAATTCTTGATATTCTCTCCGTTTTAAGTTATTGCATTTTTAACTTACCCTTTTCAATTTGTTTAATGTAGCAGGATCTAACTTATCAAACAACTCTCTGCTAACATTATGATTTTTAATATCTTCGTTAATTTTATCTTCATAACTGTCCTGCCTATTGGCACCATTACTTCGCTCCGATATTTCAAAATCGGAATCGAGATCAATTAGCTTTACGCTAGGCGTAGGTGTTAAAGTGTCAACGCTACTATTGTTTACGCTGTAGTAAATAGACTGACTCGGAGATACTGAAAATGTGCTGCTACGTCTTAGTTTGTCAAGAGAATTTTGTCCTGCGTCAGATTTTGCAATTTTCGAAGGATTTGATGTCATTTCTGCAATTTTATCGTACCTTTGCAACCTATGTTGTTGTTCCAACTTCTGATGTTTGATAATTTCAATTATTTGGCTCGAATAGTCGTCTGGAATTTTCTTTAAAATTTCCATTAGTTGATCATTTGGATCGTTGACATCAATCGCATTTTGAGACAAAACAGTGGCATTTTCTTCGTTTTTATCAAAAGTATTAACGGTTACCTGCTGTACGGATATATCTGTTTGAAAAACTTCAATTGTGGGTGACTTAACTTCACTTGTAAGTTTTATTTCCTCTTTGGGTGTACTAGAGGAAGATTTTGATTTATTTTCATTAGAAAGCACCGTATTAATGCTACTGAAATCACTACTTTCGAAAGGCACATAGTTATTTTCCATGGAAGACCAATTTCTGGTGAACGGATAGTTTGTATTTTCTGTGCTTGGTCCCAATCTGTTCATGTTCGCAAGCAAAATTGGACTTGGGGTTTCCAATATATACGAGTTGCTTCTTATTAAACGAGGTTTCGGAGTAGATTGTGTTTCTTCAAACCCTTTTTCTTGAATCACTTTGCTTTGGTTTTCGTCCACAAGTGTTAGATCCAAAATAGGACAGTGCTCGCTTTTCGAATCTAATATTTTCATTTGTTCTCCAAAACTTGCCTCTATAGATTCAACATCATTTGTAGTTTCATTGCTGGTATTTAGCACATTTTCTTCGGCAGCTTGATCTTCCGATTCAGCATAGATCACTTTAATGCCTTCGCTAGAGTATTGCGAAACGTCTACGATATCTCTTGACAAACTAAGCTTTCTATACTTTTCAACTTTGGACGGTTCTATTTCTAAGGCTTCTATATGGCTGTCGCCTTTGAAGGAAATACCTTGCGACCTTCCGGAAAGTGGTCTGGTGCTAAGAAGTTCGTCTAAATTCTTACGTAGTTCTCTACAATTTTTTAAGCGTTGTTCGAGTTTTATGGCTTGTTTTTTGTACTTTAACAGTTCTTTTCTACGTTCTGTAGTAATCTGTGACAAAAAGTCAAATAATAAAAATAGAATTACGCATAAAGAAACGGAAAACATACCAGAGGAGCTAGAATGGGGACTCCGTTTATTTTAATGCAGGATACGTAAGGAGTCTTCTTAAATATGTTATCATTATTATGGTTCATATTTTTCTCAAACATTTGTATTTTATTTCTGAATTATATTATAATAATCTACTCAAAGCTGGGAAAATAAAAAAATCACTTGTTTTTCTGGAAAAGTTCTTGCTTCTTGCTTTCCAACAATTCATAAAGTGTCAAAAATAAAACAATTTATCAAAGAGGAAACTTAACCTTGCTAAGAGGCACTTTTTGACAGATCCCATAAAACATTAAAATAGAGGTCTGACCTCCTTTGCTTCTTCTGCGCCAAAGTAATGATTCCTTCCTCCATCGACGGTAATGAGCATGATATATATTGAACCAGTAACAAAAATTATACAATTTAATTTATGTATTGCTTTATTTATTTTAGGTACTAGCATAATAATAATACTAATGCAAAATCAGCCAATCATCGATTTTGCTAGTCTTTTGACAGAAAATGTAAGAATACTCATATTAAAACAAAATAATGGCATTAACCAAACTTCGAATTTTCTGAGTACGGTTCTGTCATCACCTGTCACTTCCAGAGAAATGGAGTAGAATTTTTTAGTTACAAGCTGAAGTTTGAAGCACACGGCTAGCATATATTCACGTGACTGTTTTGACGTTTAACGTCACCGTCCGACCTTGATTGTTGACATATTTTTGTTTGTTCATTTCTGTTGGTTCGTAGAATAATATTTAAACAGTCGCAAAAAATAATATATATTTCCGGGCACTGCCCACTGTTTTAATAATCTGACTCAGAATTTTCTGTGTGCTGACTTTCATAAAATTGTATAGTCCTTTAAAAATATTATGCTGGTCCACAGCTAGTGCGTGCCAAGGGAATCTCTAAAAAAAGTTATGCTTTGAATAGAACGTTTTTGTTAATTACGTGTCGTCAACAATTTAAAAGGTACCTACGATGTTGTTCGATAATGTAAACAAATGCTTACTGAAATACCCGAATTTGGTCTACGATGAGGCGTGCTTGGACATCGTCAACAAACTCAATGGGACAATAACGATATTTGACCAGTACGAAGAGTGCCACAAATGCAAATTCGAGAATCTGACTACTATACGACCACAAGAAAACACCTCCGTTGTCGTTAATACTCGCTATCCTATAGAGCTACACTATATGATAGACAATGAAGTAAAATGCAGGTAAGAAAATGCTACAATCATTGGCTAAAGTATTTTAAAACAACCACTGAAAACCAACAATCAAAAATACCTTTAATAACGAAAATTGTTAAGTGAAGCCTTGGCTAGTTGACGGAGAAAACCACGTCTGGAACTCACTGCTGTCCCCTATCATGGGATAGGGATATACGAACTGAAATTGTTTTTTTGAAAATTTTGATAGCTTTTAAGTAGGAATTGTGTATGCACTTAATAATATCTCTTGCTTAATACCAAAGATCATCCTATAGTTTTTGTTAGTACCAAAGATGTAAAAACATGAAACTAATATAAATAGGGCAGTGGCTATTTATCCGTCCGACGTATGTAAAAGTCGGTATACGTCTTGCGCTCTCATTGGCGAATTGAGTCACATGACTTCTTTAACTCCGTACACGTCCGAAGTAAACTTTATTAGATATGTCGGAAGTCGTCGGAAGTGGAATTTTGTCAAGCATCTTTGCAATAAGGAGCCTATATGTCGTCCTTTTTGAGGGATAGGCGCTGCCGTATGAAAAAAAGAAGGGGGCATTCGCACCATAATGTGGCAGTCAGCAGCGATGCGCGCTGCTGTATGAAAAAAGAAGTGGTAATCATTTCCAATAGTGTAACCCACTCCCGATTTTCTTGAAATTTTGGCTAGGTACCCCCTATTTCGCCAGACGTTCGACATTCGGCTAGGCGCCGAATGTCGGAGGGTAGCCAAAATTTCAAGAAAATCGGGGGTGGGTTACACCATTGGAAATAATTAACACTTTATTTTTCATACCGCAGCGCCCATCACCGAAAAAGGAGGGCATACGCAACATAAAATATGAGACAAAATAAATCTCGGACATCGTCCAATCGACTTAGTAAACAAGAACAAGCCGATTCATCATCCATCGGACGGTAGAAATAAGGTTATGTGTCTCAATCCACCAATGAGAGCACAAGACGTATACCGACTTTTATATACGTCGGACGTATAAATAGCCACTTCCTATAAATAATTCACTTATTAAAACTAAAATACTATACCACAGAATAACTATCTGTGACTATACCCAATGTTTCATTTTACTACAATTTCTGATAAGAAATGCATCTTTGCAATTATCTTTTAGTACTGAACAATTACTGTATGAGCACTACCGTTACGGGTGGAATATAACCCAAGAAAAATGCAACCAGGTTTATATAAAGCAGCCGGCAGACAATGCGTACTTACGTAAGTTAAGTTTACGTTTAGAATGACATAATAAATTAATTTTTGTAGCGATACTCACGGCTTTTCTTGTCTTATTTTGCTTCGGCACCGTTTGGTATTTGGTTAAGTTCATCTACAAGAACAGCGGAAGGTTTCGGCAGATTTTGTCTTGGAACACAGAACTTGAGGAGGTAAGAAAATCAAATAAAGGTTTTTGAAATGGATTTATCATTTTTTTTTTGTTAGTGTCACAGTACTTTTGTCTAGGTATATTGTGTGATTTAGTTTCTAATACTTGTTACTGACAAAATTGATACACTACTGCACTGAAAACTGTATGCATGCATTTATTATTGTTAAAGGTCGACACTATGAAACACGAAACAGACATTGCACCTATCGAGTTAACATTTATTTCTAACAAAAGAGAAATGAGCTTTTTGCGAAAAAGGGACCCTTCCAAGTATAAAACGAAAACTAAA
Organism: Pseudeuparius sepicola; assembly: GCA_963920635.1. Lineage (NCBI taxonomy): Eukaryota > Metazoa > Arthropoda > Insecta > Coleoptera > Anthribidae > Pseudeuparius > Pseudeuparius sepicola. Next base: position 55,861,132 of record OY987302.1, read on the forward strand.
CATGGTGTTTACAAGGTATATTCCTTTGTATGCTCGGGGGCTATCATTAACGCACTGATAAATCTTTTATCAAAAAAAAAATATATTTTTGCATTTGCTTCTTATGTCGCAAAACTGTTTGTGTCCGTTTGCATGTTTTGTTTTGTATAAATGAGTCCCCTATACTTGGTAAAGGTAATCCGCTTATTTTACCATAACTTTATTTCTCACATTTTTAACATTTCTAAAAAAAATAGGACCTGGCTGGATCATCGCCGCTAGTCATCGAAAGGCCCCCTTCGATTAGAAAACACCCACACAGAATAAAGTCGGTAGATGTTTTCAGGGGGTTGTCCATAGTGCTTATGATTTTTGTAAATTATGGAGGTGGACAGTACTGGTTTTTTAAGCATTCTGTGTGGAATGGGATAACGATTGCCGATTTGGTATTTCCTTGGTAAGTTTTGCTAAGAATAGTTACATGAATCATAATTAGCTGCAAATGAATGTTTGTGATAATGAAAGTAACAGGCGTTTGAAATTATCTAAATAATGTGGTAAAAGTTGAAGAAACTGAGGTCTTAAAGATCAAAGTGCAATTTGAGATTAAATGATTCAGTTGTTTGCTTAGTGAGCGAAAGCATCATAAATAAATATAGGGCAGATGTTATACAAGCAACTAATAAAACCAGGGACTCGTTAAACAATTTCCCATATATCTACAGGGTGTCCTAAGTCTTCTCTGACAAATTTTTCTAATGAATAACAAACTGTCTATTCATAATGCAGATATTTTGTGTTATTTATTGTTAGTTCCCAACCCACTTTAAAGTTTAGTCAACTATTTCATATACCTCTAATTACATAGTTTTTTGTATGTGCACAGATAACGTAACTTTTTTATATTCTTTTTATTTTATTTTGAGAATATTAGTAAAATCCTAAGGGCTCCTTTTGGCTTGTAACGGTGTCATGCAACACACTGTATAAAATTTGGTATCACCGTAAAAAATTCAATTCTATCTACAACTTTCATAAAAAAGAACATTTTTTTCAATCTCAAAAAATAAGAAAGGGGGTTAGTGTTAATTTATACTTAACCAACCTGTACAGGGTATCCCAGTTAACGTGATAAACCCTATTTTCTCGGTAATTTTAAACATAAATTCATGGTTCGAAAACCAGACTTTTGTAGAATTTTCCAAAGAATTCGAATGTGACGTTAAACTTAATATACCTGGTGTCGTTAAAAAGTTATTTAAAAAAATACCGTTTTCCAAAAAATTGTGTAGTTAGATTTTAACACGAAATGTTTATAATGAGTATACGGGGAGTAACGAAAAAGTGTCTGTTTTCATTTCTGGCTCCCGGTTTTACCGGAAGTGAGCATCACTTTGTCAGATTTTTGAGGCAACCTGTATATTTTGGGTTTTTTAAGTTCCTTTTGTTCACCCAATTCCAACCATATATATTTTTATATAGTTATCTCTAACAATAACCAAGCAGTAAATTTTAATTTTTTGATAAATTTCTTCGAATATGACAAATTCACATCTTTGCATGGAATGCTAAAATATATCGTTACAGATAACTATATACAAATATATATGGTTGGAATTGGGAGAGCAAAAGGAACTAAAAAAATCCAAAATATAGATACAGGCTGTCTCAAAAACCTGACAAAGTGATGCTCACTTCCGGTAAAACCGGAAGTCAGAAATGAAAACCGACACTTTTTCGTTACTCATTGCTAGCATTTCGTGTTAAAATCCAACTACACAATTTTTTGGAAAACGGTATTTTTTGAAATAACTTTTTAACAATACCAGGTATATTAAGTTTGACGTCATATTCGAATTCTTTGGAAAATTCTACACAAGTCTTGTTTTCGAACCATGAATTTGTCTTTAAAATTACCGAGAAAATCGGGTTTATCACGTTAACTGGGACACCCTGTACACATAGAAATGTGATACATTATTTTTCAACAAACAAATGGAAACCTAATAGAAAAATGTCATTTAAGGTTCTTATGGATAATGGGCTTGTCTCTGACAGTATCGTTGCAAAGTAAGCTCCGAAGGGCAGTACCAAGGAGAACAATGTTCTTCCATATATTGAGGCGAAGTCTCGCTCTGATATTCCTCGGAATTATGATAAATTCTAGTCATCACACCATGACTATCGCCCACCTGAGATTTCCCGGTGTCCTGCAGAGGATCGGGATCACTTACTTTTTCGTTGCCATACTAGAGTTGATATTTACCAAGAGATTCGAAGTTGAGGTAAGTCAGTATAAAAATATTATTTGTTCTAGCACATAAACTCATCCTCATCCGTACCATTGCAAGAGTATTTATCACTTGGTTGCTTGGCAACCACCCCTATCTGCTCAATGCACACACCAACTCAAAATTGGTCTTTTTTGCACTATAAATTATGCAGCTGAAAATTATGTTGCAGTATTATCAGGCATTGTATAAATGAATTTATATAACTTTTACATTGCTAAACTGTTTTAAATTTACGACACATTCAGAAAATAAACCAGTGTTAAAAAGATGAAAAAATCACTAATGTTAAACCAGGGACTCTTTAAAGTAAGGGGACTCAGCATTATACTTTCCAAAGTAAGGCATATTCTTTCCTCATTCTAATGGTATAATTATTGGAGAATCTATGAATATAACAGGTACTTTGATTGTTAGTAAAAATCAATAATGGTTTCCATGATTTCTCAAAATTAGACTTGACAATGTTGTGTATACAAGTGCAGAATGTGGCAACTGTCAAATGAAACAAATTTATAGTTGAAATTGATTTCCAGCAATTATTTCCACGAATTTAACTAATAAGTATGGTAAGTCAGTAGTGCCGATTTTGCTTCTTTAAGAATTTGTCGCTATTGCACCTTGTTACTAGGTTCCTCAATCCATTTGTAATATGTATACTGGAACTTTCTTCCCTTGTTGAATGTATCTACCCAATGAACTTTCACAGATTTCGGGATGGACTAATAAGATTTAGGTCTAGTAGTTCTAATGATGAAGTTTTTCTAGGTGTTCATTATAAATTTTTGTAATTTTATTTCTCTCCCAAGGTACCTCACAAACTTAAAATAAACTGGTAATCGTAGATAAAAACTCTTTAAAAAAAGACCTGACTGAAGCTACCTGCTTAATAATTTAAAATTTTCAAAATACGATTTTTGTTTTGAACTATCTACTTATACGTAATGCCCACGTAATGGGAATTGTAGGATTACTAAAGGTGATACAGGAAAAATCTAGTTGCAATTATTGGGACTACTACAGGCGGCCGCATTACCTTTAATTGACACATCTGAGTATTTGGAAGTTAGAAAAGTTAAAAATTGTGATTTATGATGGGAAATATTTTGCCTTTTTTAGAATCTATGGCACTGGCATGTCACAAAAAACCTTATGGCAGTTGGACATATAACATAACCTTGTATCAGCCCCCTTGTGGTCTCCTTGGAGTCGACAGAAAACAAACTTCCCCTCAAGGCTTCACTTTTCCTATGTGATAGGCTGTGACATGCCGGGTCCCCTTATTTTAAAGAGTCCCTGTGTTTAACGCTTCAGATGAAGTTGTCATTTTTGCGATTATTCAAAACTGTAAACTTGTTCAACATGAATCGTTTTGGAGGTATAAATATACAAAAAAATTAATAAATAAATCATATTTTTCTTGATAAATTTATTCTCCAGCAAATTGGCTTTTATCAGAAAATAAAGAGACCAATTTATACTCCTGATCTTTCTAGTAAAATAGCGCTTTTGAATAGTTTCTGTTACTAGTGATGTTTACATACGATAAAATGTCATTTCAATTTGCTTTCCCCATTGAATTGACAAGTAGATGGAAGGAGTGTAGAGAGAGAAACTGGCAGCCAAACTTGAGTAAGTGAAATAGTAAATAAATCAGCTGATTCCGGCAAAATCCACATAACACAAGAGAGGTGTTTGTCCTAACTTTCTATTTTTGTGTCCTGTGCTTCAAACGAGTTCCGTTGTCAAACGTCATTTTAATTTTCCTTCTGTCCCAACTCCCAATACGAATAGGAGTAATTATTGTATTATTTATATTTGATTTGAGTTCGTGTCGTGGTGGCAGTTTCGCATAAAACGGGGTTGAGTTTTCTTAGTTGGTGTTTGGTTTAATATTATTTTTAGATCGGAGAGAAAATTTAATTTAGCTATGTGGCTATATTCAAATTACAAAAAAGAGGATCAACTCCTGTTGTGTATTTGGATGTACCAAACAGGGCGGAAAGAATAAGACTAGTGGGATTTCTTTTCATTCGTATGTCTTAAAAATCTTTGCTAATAACTTTGCAGTTTTCCAAGAGTTAAGGTGATATTATAGAGACAAGTGGATTGCAGCAATAAAAAGGAAAAATTTTGTACTCTCTACAAGTATTTACTTGCATTTGTAGTAAACATTTTATTGACAGCAATTTCATAGAGAATTTTGGGCAGCGCAAACTTAAAAAGTATATAATTACTACAGTTTTTTATTTTCCAAGTCATGATAGATACTCTATCAAGGGAAAAACTGGCAAAATATTAGCTCTTCGTAGTCAAAGATGGAATTAATCTTGAGGTTCTGGTCCCTTTAATAAGGTAATTATTTGTAATTCTTTTTGTTAGATGCCTAAACATTAAAAATTATATAAACATATGTAAAAGCTACTTGTCTTACATGCTTTTCCTTTTAAATTGAATTTTAAAATTAATAAATCAGTTAAGTGAAAATGTATACCTTATCCTAGATATTTTGTCGCCTTTATTTTAAAATAAACTTTTATTTTGGAATTTGTATTTTATTTGTCTCAATTTACTTCCAGGTACATAAAATTGCCGTGTAGGTATTTTTTTAATCAATTCTCTACTTTTTTTCTTTGCAATATTTACATAATTGTGGTTATAGTATAGAAAAATTCTGATTCCTACAAACAAGCCCCGAATTTCGGAATACAGATCATACAATAAAGAGAATTACGGAACATGCCCATTAAATTCTCCCATTAATATTCAACATCCCTATATACCTCCTTTGCCTGAATCAGCTGACACGTTCATTAGGCGTCCTTGTCTTACTTATTGCCATTTGAAACCTATCTCTCTCTAGAGTTGGCTGCCCCAAACAACAATGAAAGTGATACCTGTGCGACTTCCATTGTACTTATCAATTCGATCGCTTCAGATGAAGTTGTCATTTTTGCGATTATTCAAAACTGTAAACTTGTTCAACATGAATCGTTTTGGAGGTATAAATATACAAAAAAATTAATAAATAAATCATATTTTTCTTGATAAATTTATTCTCCAGCAAATTGGCTTTTATCAGAAAATAAAGAGACCAATTTATACTCCTGATCTTTCTAGTAAAATAGCGCTTTCGAATAGTTTCTGTTACTAGTGACGTTTACATACGATAAAATGTCATTTCAATTCGCTTTCCCGAACATTTTAATGAAACTAGTAAAATCTTAATTGTCTCCTCCAGAATGTCACCCGCGTCCACGATATCACCCAAGCCTGGCCCCAGTGGCTATTCATCGTGACGTTAACTGCCATCCACACTTGCGTCACATTCTTGGTCGACGTACCCGAATGCGGCAGAGGTTATTTGGGGCCCGGAGGTCTGGATGATGGCGGGAGGTACACGAATTGTACCGGGGGCGTTGCCGGATTTATAGACCGGAGCGTTTTTGGACAGCACATGTACAAGCACCCCGCTTGCCAGAAGGTGTACGAAACTGTGGTCGGGTTCGACCCGGAAGGTATGGAAACAGAAGAAAAAAACATCTTTGTAATCATCGAGTTAATAAGTATTATAGTGTGGAAGTCGCTATGTTTTTGACAAATTTATCAATCAATTTTGTGTTTGAAACCAACTTCAGCCACCTATACTTAAGTTATTTTCCAAAAATGCGGGGGTGTTCATTTGGCTAATACACTAAAGAATAATTTTTTAATATCCATAATACATGGAATAATTATTATATAGTTTCTACTTATAGGAATCAGTTAAAAAAGGCTGTTACAAAGAATAATCTGCGTATATTCTAAATACCTCAATTAAACTGGAATTTTCACTTTTTTTTATTAAACTTTGCGTCAAGACAATACGATAAGCATTGCCACATGTTTTTCCTGATATTAACGGAAACTTTTGTTGTAATTTAATATATTTTTTAGGATAAATCCCAGCAATCAATAAAATTTTAAAAAATTCCGTGGAGTCTCCTACCACATACAATGGGCCTTGTTCACTTAATCGAATTTCGATATTTCTTACCACTAGAATGAAATTAATCACATAACTCTTTAATAAAATCCCCCTCAGCATCTTTCTCGTCAATACCTAGTTTTGTTATTAACTAAAAAAATATATAAGAATTTTACACTGCGCGCCTTAATTTGGAGCAATGAAATTGCATTTGCGACGTTGCCGGTTAAACTAGTAATCGAAGTCCCAAAAATTCAATCTCCATTCTAATCTCAGACATACACATTAAATCGAAATCGATTCTCTAGAGAAAGACAGTTGTATAGATAGTCCTCCTTACGCATGCGACGTAAGGGGGAAGAACTCGCAAATATTATAGAATTAGTCACAGTTCAGGGGCGTAGCTCAATTTTGTGTAACTCACTGACTTAATTTTCATATAATTGTTATTAAATTTATTGTTAATATTATTCTTAACGGTGATGCCTTAGGCTATGGAGGAAGGCACACCCTTCCACACACACACCCGAACATACGAAATGCCACTGAGCTCTCTGAGCCGGCGGAAAAAACTTGCCAGCAGCCTAAAAAATGAGGTCTGTGTAGTAGCCCAAATACGCAGTTAACTTTACGTACTATAGAAACAGGCACAAAACGCGTTGGCTAACTGATTTTGTCAGCCGACTGCTTGGTAGAAGTGCTGTGTTGCCGTATTTCCAAGGCGATGGTAGACGCGACGATGTTGAAAAAAAATATAATAGGTGTTTTATCACACCGCGTTAAAAATAAATGATAAACAAAAATGGGTGGGTGGTCCCGTGATGCGAGCTTTATTTTTTCGGTATAACAGAGTTCAGAAATTCGGCTTCAATATGATAAAACTTGTATTCACCAATAAATAACGACTACTCGTATAGGAAATCTCGCAACGCTGCCCGCATTATTTAGAAACGTTTTCTTTCGTGCTTTGGACTATATAAACGGTAGTCCGAACTCGACCGTACAGACACAAGTAGTTGTTTTGTGGGTCCAGTCCTGTCTATAACAATCTGTGGAATGGTCATGTCATTCTGTCATTCTTTGATGTAAACCGAACTAATAAACTTTTTTCTGAAAACCTGCAAAAGTTAAAATTTAAACTGTATACCGTATGCTGATTTGAGATCAAATTTAATTGGTCTTGTAATAAGGATGGTGCTAGGCACTTACTTAGCATTATCAGTATTGTTACCTCCCTGAAGAACTGAAAAAAGTGATAGATCCCATAACTGAGAGAAAGGAGAAAGGAATATTTTGGTCATCCGGAAAACCTTTTGATACCCAATTTAGGGGGTGATGAAAACACACTCGAGAGTTAGCTTTAAATATAATTATTGCAAAATGAAGATCAACTGCAAAAAACAACGATGTCAGAATATTTCGAGTTAGTAAATTAAATTTTGATTGTCAAGATTATGTATAGTTGACTGACAAAATGTTGTTATAAACCAGATTTATTTAGGTTTGGAAAACTTACAAGTTGGTGATCCTTCTGAAGTAACTTTTAACTCAAAAAAGGGAAAACATTGCGATTTTGGTATATTATTAAATTAATTGATATTGAGGTTATTTTTTTATTTCTTTTTATGGCCTCTGCTTTTTTCGAGCAAAGTTATATATTTTTTTAAATGGAAACCATAGTTTATATCTCAAAAACTATTAACGCTACCAAAAAACTAATTATTTCATTCGATTCTACGCCAAAAAATCTATAAAAATAGTTGATTAAATTTGTCGATATATATAAGTTGGAGCCAGGAGAGAGGTTTCCAAAAAATCGAAAATTTCAGTCCTGCGCCAATGTGCGGAAACTATAAAACTTATCTAAAATCTGATTGGTCCACCAAATTCCCCTCAAAAAAGTAGTACAGTGGCGTGAAAACCGCAACCCTCTAGCTTTAATAATAACCGAGATTTTTGAGAAAAACACCCAAAAACACCCAAAATGGGACACCCTGTACATTGGTGGTTGAAACACAACACTTGTGTTGTTTTTTCCCCATGAAATTGAATGCCACCGAGAAAAAAATTACAATTTTTTTTTAAATTAAGATGGCGATTTTTTTTGCAATTTTTCATTAGACTAGTAAAGTGAATAAAAAAATCTGCACAACACGGTTGCATATCACTTTCAGTTTAGCGGAAGTAATGTTTTTTGTCCCAGCTAAATTGCAAAAAAATAATAGAGTATTTTTAACACTTCCTACGTTTTTTTACTGTAGGTAGTGATTAAATAATAATACTACTAATTTAAAATCTGAAAGTGGAATTTTGAATAATGATCATGAAATACCTATTACAAAGCAAACCTTTTACATTTTGTGATATTATACCTTTTCTGCAATATCTTTGACAAATTTCAGTCAAAATATGACATATTTGGTATGTTTGGAAAGTTCTAAATGTGACTAATTAAACTAAACACTAAAAAAGAAAACTGGAAACTTTTCCGAAAGTTTCGGAAAATTTTACGGAAACTTTCCGGGAATTTTCGTAAAGTGGGAACTTTCCCATCTCCACAAAATAGTAACCAATCAGCTTTTTGGGCCCGTGACGTCACGAGCCCAAGGAATTTGAATTTCAAAAACGTTTTTAGGGCATTTCCTGGCCGAAAAAAATCGGAAAAAAATATTTTCGTGTTTTGTTTACTATTACGATTCATAATAAAAAAAAAAGTGTGAAACAGGCCCATTGTATAAACAACTATGCCCATATGGCTGAAATATCGTCTTGCTCGCACAAACTTTATCATAATAATGAAATATAAAGCACTTAAATTAAATCGCACTTTTTTGGAAAAAGTTTAGTTCTTATCCCAGATAATAGATGGCAGCAGTTAATTTCGGAGATGGTTTAGTGTCAACACGGCAGTCAGTCCATACTAATCTTTTTTCTTTTTTTTTTTCCAGGTATTTTAAGTACTCTGACATCAATTCTAACAGTGTATCTTGGTGTTCAAGCTGGCAGAACATTGAATACTTACCAGAGTGTCAAATCGAAAGTGATAAGATGGGTTGCGTGGGGACTCGTTACGGTAAGCGAAAAATTGCCGTATCGGTCCGTTGTTACCGTCAATCCTTACCTTCTAGGCCCTGGTCGGAGGCGGCCTGTGCGGTTTCTCCCGCGACTCGGGCCCCATACCGCTGAACAAGCAGCTGTGGTCGCTCTCGTTCGCCCTCGTCACGTCCGGCATGGCCTTCGTGATCCAGGCGGTCCTCTTCGTTTTCGTGGACATCCTGCGCAAGTGGGGCGGTCGGCCCCTCTTCTACCCCGGCATGAACGCCATAGTCCTCTACGTCGGCCACGAGATATTCAGGAACACCTTCCCGTTCGGGTGGATACCCACAGTGGAGACGCACAGCGTCTACTTGTTCATGAACCTGTGGGGCACGTTCTTGTGGGTGGCGTTCTCGATATATCTGTATAAACACGACACTTTCTTCACTATTTAGTCGTCGGCAAAGTTTTAAAGTACGTACGGTTTTATTCGCAAGTAATAACGGTTATATTTGTGTTTTGACTGATTCGAAATTTGTTATTTAATATTTATGCATTTCGAAAAGATATGTGATCAGTTGTTTTATCTAGAAGTAAGCCATTTGTAGTGTATATTTAAACTGGAACTCTTATAAACCTAATAAACGAGTGATAGTTGGTAAATTAATTGTTTATTTTCTTAATCCTTTAAACTTTGCATAGTTATCGTTGTGGTTGAAAAAATCCACAAAGGGTTGTTATGACAACGATAATGTTTTGCGTTTTTGCGTAGTTTGAAATTCTCCAGATTTTTTTTTTGTTGGACAGCAGGACATTTAAAAATACAACTAAAATATTCAAATTATGTGATATATTTAACAAATACATAGCATATTTTGATATAAAATTTGTCAAAGATTAGTTATAATAAATAATACATAATATTGCAAATAAATTATTGCATCATCAGTATTTACTAAAATTCGTCTATTTTCTGGAATAAAAGTTTTAATTTTCTTTTGAAGCAGGTTTTTTAATTTACGGGACAAAAAATAATGATTACAAGAAACTTACATTTCAGTTTTTTTGTTGTTTTTGAATACAAAAAGTATATATTAATGGTAGCTTTTTATAAAAATATGTTGCCAATATGGGCGAGTTTTTAAAGTTAATGTTAATACAAATATGTGTTGGAATCCATCAAGCCAATCATCAGTGCAGAAATTTTTGAACGGCTCAATCACATTGCACTCATGGGTTCCATCACATATTTGTGCTGTATGGTATGGGCTCTTTCTATAGATAGGCAAATATATTAAAGATATAAAAAAAATGTTCAAGTTCCTCATTGTATAAACAACTATGCCCATATGGCTAAAATATCGTCTTGCTCGCACAAACTTTATCATAATAATTAAATTGCACTTTTTTGGAAAAAAATTAGTTCTTATCCCAGATAATAGATGGCAGCAGTTAATTTCGGAGATGGTTTAGTGTAAACATGGCACTAATCTTTTTCCTTTTTTTTTCCAGGTATTTTAAGTACTCTGACATCAATTCTAACAGTGTATCTTGGTGTTCAAGCTGGCAGAACATTGAATACTTACCAGAGTGTCAAATCGAAAGTGATAAGATGGGTTGCGTGGGGACTCGTTACGGTAAGCGAAAAATTGCCGTATCGGTCCGTTGTTACCGTCAATCCTTACCTTCTAGGCCCTGGTCGGAGGCGGCCTGTGCGGTTTCTCCCGCGACTCGGGCCCCATACCGCTGAACAAGCAGCTGTGGTCGCTCTCGTTCGCCCTCGTCACGTCCGGCATGGCCTTCGTGATCCAGGCGGTCCTCTTCGTTTTCGTGGACATCCTGCGCAAGTGGGGCGGTCGGCCCCTCTTCTACCCCGGCATGAACGCCATAGTCCTCTACGTCGGCCACGAGATATTCAGGAACACCTTCCCGTTCGGGTGGATACCCACAGTGGAGACGCACAGCGTCTACTTGTTCATGAACCTGTGGGGCACGTTCTTGTGGGTGGCGTTCTCGATATATCTGTATAAACACGACACTTTCTTCACTATTTAGTCGTCGGCAAAGTTTTAACGTACGTACGGTTTTATTCGCAAGTAATAACGGTTATATTTGTGTTTTGACTGATTCGAAATTTGTTATTTAATATTTATGCATTTCGAAAAGATATGTGATCAGTTGTTTTATCTAGAAGTAAGCCATTTGTAGTGTATATTTAAACTGGAACTCTTATAAACCGAATAGAAGAGTGATAGTTGGTAAATTAATGGTTTATTTTCTTCCAAACTTTGCAGTTATCGTTGTGGATGAAAAAATCCACAAAATGTTGTTATGACAACATTAATGTTTTGCGTTTTTGCATAGTTTGAAATTCTCCAGATTTTTGTTGGTTGGACAGCAAGACATTTAAAAATACAACTAAAATATTCAAATTATGTGATATATTTAACAAATACATAGTACATTTTGATATAAAATTTGTCAAAGATTAACTATAAATAATACATTTGGCCAGGGAAAATATAATTTGACCTAGAAAAAAATATTAACTGCAATTTTGTTTTACCATATCAAAGTTATAAGTAAATACGTTGGTAGAAATCAAAAATTAAACATTTTGAAAAAACTGAACTTTGAGTTACCTCAAAAAACACCTATTTTTCGTTAGAAATTTCGAGCAAAAATGTTAACTGGATTTTTTTAGACTCTTTAGGTAAAAAACTTCCCTTGATAACTTATATTAAGAAAGTAAACATTTTAAGAATATGGAAGTAACTTAGATCGACAAAGAGGGATAAAAATCGGATAATTTTCTATTTCGGCAAAAGGCAAAAATATTAACTACCTACGTTTTTATTGCAGATGATCATTCCCTTTTACAAATAGAATGTAACATATAAAATTAAACATTTATCTGAGCCGCATGTACGTCAGCTGTCACTTCTCATTGGTATAGACTAAGGCAAAAATATTAACTGTTTTTTTTTGTTTAACTTTTTACAATATAACTATATCGAATCATATATAGCGAAATTAAACATTTATTTACGGCGCATATAGGTCAACTGTCATTTGTCATTTCAAAATACTTCCGTTACCAATTTTTGTTTAATTTCCAAAAATTTAACAAGACTTAGTATCCACTTACAAAGTTTAACAAAAATCAGCCAGTTAATAATTTTGCTCTCAAAGACGGCTTTAAATTTCTTTAAAATGCGATTTCCGGCGAAACAATATGTTTAATTTCAGAACAAACTGTTAATACTTGGATTTTTAAGGTAATTATAAATAATAAAAACGCAGTTAATATTTTTGCCCAAGAAAATATTACGCAAAATGTCATTTTTACATCATTCGGATACTTGCGCAAACGTAATCTGTTTAATTTATCAATCTCAACTTTATATACCTTACTTACTAATAAATGCAGCTTAAAATTCACAGTTAATATTTATGCCGTCTTTATTACAACAAGAAAATGTATTTTTGTAAAAAAACGCCCACACGTGTATTTTTATTTTGTATAAAAAACAATTCTGGCGTTCATTTATTACCAATATTTTGTGATGGCATTATAAAAATGCGGTTATGAATTTTGTCTAGGTTTCGTTATTTTTTACCGTAATTTCCCTGGCCTACATAATATTACAAATAAATTATCGCATCATCAGTATATACTAAAATTCGTCTATTTTCTGGCATATAAGTTTTAATTTTCTTTTGAACCAGGTTTTTTAATTTACAGGACAAAAAATAATGATTACAAGAAGCTTAATTTCAGTTTTTTGTTGTTTTTTAATATAAAAAAAATATATTGATGGTAGCTTTTTATAAAAATATGTTGCCAATATGGGCGAGACAAATAAGAATAAGTGATGGGAATCCACCAAGCCAATCATCAGTGAAGAAATTTTTGAAAGGCCCAATCACATTGGGTTCCATCACATATTTGTGCTGACTTTAAATTTAAAAACTCGCCCTATCAATTTGAAAGTGTAATCTGTGGACTGTGGTTCCAAAAATATGATTATATTAAAAATTGAAATTTATAAGGTATAAATGTTGCAACAATTTATTCGTGCATATGCAGGGTGTAACTTTGATTAGTACGGGCATTAGGTTTATTTTTGAAAAAAAAAAACTATAAAATGTAACAAAAGTCTTTTAGAAACTTTTTTATAGACCGTCAGATAGTGGCAGATTTAGGTGTCCCATTTTCGGATACAAACCTCGAAGAGGGTTGAAAAGTACATCGATGTTGAGTAGAATGAAGGGAAATTTACAAGTGGCTCCTGGGGATAACATATGGAAAATTCGAAGCCGTGTTCATTAATTATTAATTAATAGAACCTGGCTTTGCAAAACCAAAGGCTTGTGTGTTACAGGTGGGTAAAGGGTTGAAATAAGGGCGTAATCTTGTAAGGAAAAATCGAGATTATGAAGTTTTGGGGGTCGGAAAATTCAACGATTTTTTTTCGATTTTCCGTATTTCCCCAGGGGCCACTCGTAAATTTCCCTTCATTCTACTCAACATCGATGTACTTTTCAACCCTCTTCGAGGCTTGTATGCGAAAATGGGGCACCTAAATCTGTCACTATCTGACAGTATATTAGTGCTTCTAGTTCAAACATCTCTGTCAGTTACAACGTGACAGCTGATCGCATCCAGCGGGCTGGGGGCAATGACTTGAATTTGTAATAGATAGACAATAGGATTTTGGCCGTGGTTGCCACTCGAAGAGCTCGTGTAGAACCTACTATGCCAGTTAAAATTTATGTACAAATCAAAGTTACACCTTGTATAGCTGCTTCTGAGTGCGCCGAAATTTTTTCAAGTTGAATTATAAAATAATTTTTTTTATCAGCGAAAAGAACAACATAAATAAAAGATTTTTTTGGTGCAGATCAATAGTTTATAAAGTTATAATTCTAAAATATACAAATTATATAAATGAGTTTCAACATAACCTTCATAAAAAAAACAGAAATCTAACTCTAATCATAATACTTATGGCGAAATGGCATGCTTATGCTATGTGCTTGTGAATGAAAATATTTTATTTTGAAAAGATAAAGTATTCTTCACCCCCATTAGTCATTTTGCACATTTTCTACAAATCTTTTCTAAGAGACATCTTGTTGAAATACAATAATATTTAATATTATTTAATAAAAAATAATAATTCCAATAAATGATAGTTTGCGTATTATTTTGGGAACTAAATATTTCACTTGCTAAAATTATATTTTTTAATAGTAAACTTTGTTCTAGGGTTGTAGTCAAAATACTGTTAGTTTTTGTTGATAGAATTACAAATTCAAAATTTTCACTAGTGCACCAAATTGACAATATTTCTAGCAACCCAAATCTAAATACATAATTACAAAAAATAATAAAAAAATAGCTCTGTTCGCGTTCAATTTTAAGAACTGTCCCAAAACGATTCTCGTACTGTCATTAGTAAACTAAAATTCCCGGGACTGTTTTAGACCAAAGACAATACGAGAACCATTTTGGGACGGTTCTTAAAATTGAACGCGAACAGAGCAAATATAAAAAATCTCGGATGTAAATAAAATAGAGATAAAGATATTGAAAAAATGTAAATTTTACTGTCATAAATGACAATTATTACAAACTCTAGCAAGTTGATATGGCATTCAGGTATTCCTTAACACTACAAACGGAATTGTCTGCCAAACACATGGAACAATTTGAAATTTAAAAAAAATATCGTTACTTTTCTAAAATGTCACTGAGTTACAGCTTCAAACTGCCATATTTTCAGTAGACAGAGTATATAGGTAACAAACTATTCTCATTACCATGATGGCCGATAAAATACAACAGATAAATAAACTGTACGTGGGATTTAATGTAAAAGAGAACTTGAAATAGGGAATTAAATATGGCACTATATAAAAAGCACTTTTGAAGCAGTGGTATTCCTGAGTAACATACATAAAAAAGCTATATTGTATATTCAAGCTCATTAGGTAGAAGAGAGTATTTATTTATAGAGAAAAAATAAAATCGAAATATTTTCAGAGAGCAAATAGGTGGCATTATAGAGCATTTACTTTATGTGATGAAAATACATTGTTATATGATTCACAAGTGCTAATGCTACATGAGATTGAAAATTGCATCTACAGTATAAAGATATAAGTACTACGTTTTATAAAAATATGATAATTATCATTTAAAAATATTGGCACTTAATATGCAATACTTCCTTGAAGCTTTTAGAATTTACGCATATTAATAAAAATAAGACAAGACAAAAGCCACAAAGAACTATTACTAAAATTCGATTTCGCTGTGAAATGGTAACGCCATGCAATTTTTTTTTGTAAAGATAAAAAAGGTTGGGTAAATATCCTAATAGTTTATAGTTCAACTAATAAATTCGTTGTTAATTTATATTCTTTGAATAATCTACCACAACCATTGGACGGTAAAGCTTTGGTGATATTAATAACATTATATGTAATATCCGCCTTGTTCAGACTTTTAGATGATTTCCTTTCAAGATTTTATATTGTACTTTTTGTTTCTTTCCAATTTATTTCCCCAACAAACACAACACATAACTACAATGCTAATAGTAAGAAAACAGAATACTAATATAAAGTAATTGTTGAGCTGTTGAAAGCGCATCGGTGACCAAAGAAAAGTAAACTTCAGGTCGTTGTTTTCTACAAAAACATACATATTTTTTGGTGTACCCGCAGTTTCAATAATCACAGTTGAACTAGGCTATAACGGCCACAGGATATAACGAACACTCAGTAAGAATAAAGTTCTGAAAGTCCTTTCTTTCGGTTTTTATTTTCAAGGACAGTTCACAACATTTCAAAACATGGGTAGAACTGATTGTGCAATACCGCAGCTCTGGATGCAGTTCTGAACTTTGCAGAAACGGAAACACGTTCGATGATACATTTGCGGTTATTTCGTTGGCTCTCTTTTTTATTTTCTTTCTGTCTGTTGCTATTATTCTGAATAGATTCTCTTAAAAAGCTGGGACTGATTTGGACAGTTCATAATCGTTCAGGATTTCAAAAACTGACAAAACGGAAACAGGGGATTTTACCGTTCTGACTACGCCGCTGAGCATATCAATCAAAATCAAGCGTGCCAGGAAAACATATTCGACAGTTACCCGGGTACATAGCGCCTAATGTAAAACCCCGATTTGTTTCTTTAAATGTATTTTTAAATAAATGATTTGTTTGCAAAATTTGATTTTTTAACGAACTTTATGAGCTACAATCTATACTTTGTAAAATAATACCTTAGGCAAAGATTAATTGATTCTCGAAAAAAGATCACCAAAATGGTTTATACAGGGTATTCCGGAAAACCCAATTTTTTCGAACTTTGGCCTCATTTAATGAAATTGAAACCAACGATATATAGAAATAATAGATGACTCACGGTAATACAAATAACACTGTTTTGTTTTGCTTCTACATTAGCGGGTCGGGGGGAAGAAGACGAGGTAATTTGTTTAAGTACATTGGCATTTCTTAAATTCAGTCTTTCCTATTTTGTAATGCATAATAAATAGTTTTTTGATAGACTTGTATGTTGTATTTATGCTTCCACGAATAGGACAATACGACTATTTCAACAAATTATTACTTATAAACCCAATCCAAAATGTAGAGCTCTTCGACTACTAATATACAATATATACAGTATGTCCCGCTCTGATGTCCGGAAGAGGGAAAAGTTTTTTATTCGTGGGTTTACGGCAAAAAGTCTCACTCTTTATAAAAACTCCTGCTTGTTCCGAAACGCCCAAAACTGTAAAAATATTTTTGATTTTTTATACAGGGTGTTCAGTATTTCGAAAAATTTTGTTACTCACCAAGAGTAAAGCACCGTTGTTTTTGACAATATCGAAAAAATATTATCGAGGATGTCATTTGGAATCCACAGGTGGTTACAAATTTGAGCTTTCAGCGAATTTTTTTAACAAGGGTAGGTAATTTGTTTGTGCCGCTTTATTTGATATTATTTGCAGAATTTATATAATAATCAATTTCTTCAATGCTATTACATCAATTTATTTCTAACAATATGGAAAATTTACTTAAACAAGGTATAATGTTATTATAATTTAGAAAAATAAATTTAACTCAAATTTATTGCCTCCAACTTCTGCACAAATTTCAACTATTCTAATAAATTTTCTATACACATTTACATACATATTTCGTGTAGAGGAATATTTGCAATTGTATCCCTTATTCTGTTTTTTACAGTGTCCAGGTTCAGGGTAAACTTTTTGTTTTAGATTGCCCCACAAATAAAAGTCTATTACCTGCCTGCCTTGTTAAGAAAAATTCAACATAAATTGATGAAACCTCAAATTTGTAACCCCCTGTGGAATCTAAATAACATCCTTGATAATATTTTTCGATGTTGTCAAAAACAACGGTCCTTTACTCTTGGAGACTATCAAATTTTTCTAAATACTGAACACCCTGTGTAAAAAAACAAAAATATTTCAACAGTTTTGGGCGTTTTTGAAACAAGCAGGAGTTTTTATGAAGAGTGACTTTTTGTCGTAAACCCAGGAATAAAAAACTTTTCCCTCTTCCGGACATCAGAGCGGGACACGCTGTATTTTATTTTGAAAAAAGTTAAAAAAAAAAAACCGTTGTGTGATGACTGTATATATATATATATATATATAGATATAGAGGTCGCTGCTATGACGACGAACGACGAACAAACCGTTTCATTCAGTAGATTTTATTTTGTTTGAATTAATTCAGACCGGGACAGCGCGTACGCAGTCCCGACTACCAAAAATTACGCGCCCGAGTTATCCGCATTAGGGATAATCGCAGGGGTCAGCCCGACCGTAGTGCAATGGAGGGGCCTCACCCTGGGGGAACCGCCTTATTGATCACGGTAATCCCTACGCCAGGTAAGTATGCTTTTCCGGGCCCCGCTCTGCCTACTTTAACGATCGCAGCTAGGATGCGCCGGTGAGATGCCGACCCCAGCGCCATCTATAATATACGGTTGTAAGTATTCAATCAAGGGTATTACTACTCATGGCCTCCTGGATCTCTAAAATACGAATCCTTGCGCTTCACGCTGTGGGTATGCAACCAGAAATACAACGAGAACCGTTCACCTCACAGATTCGTTTGGCGATTTGGGATTATTATAGAGTGAGGGGTGAGTATTTAGTATTGTTTCTATTATTATGTTTTAGGCGAACATATATGTATATTTTTATATAGTATTAAGTAGGTAGCGAAACCTATAATAATAATTATTAGAACTAGAAGGTAGGCAATTTAAGACCTAAGTCCCAAGTGCCTACCTAGCAGCACAGACCTATATAGCTTCGCTAATATGTCTGTGCTAGCAGTTTAACATTTTGCAAAGGAGTGATAGGGACTATACCTACTTATTATCCTAAAATTGAAGAAATTTTATTTACTCTTCTATACTAGGTATTTACCAAAGACTTTTAGGCAAGTAAGGGAGTGATCTGCGAGTTATTTTGTTGGTTTACCAAATTTTATACAGTGACCGGCAGAAAGTTGGACACAAAAATTAAAAATTTAATATTTTGTTCTTTTGTAATACACAGGGTGGTCGAAAAAATACAAAAGAAGTTAAATTTCTTTTCTTTTTACTAGGTGGCTGTGACTTTAAATCTGACATCCACCTTTCATTCCAAACAACTTTTGTAAGTAACTTTTTACCGCATTTTAAAAATAAGGGTACTTTACTCTTGAGTTATTTTGACATTTTTGAATCAATCTCGTATCCAAAAAGAGATATTTAAATTTTGATATGTGCGTTTTGAATTTGAAATGATGCACCAACTTTTATCAAGAAAAAAATTTTCTGAGAAATTGATACCTAATAAAAAAGTTGATAGCAGTGATCCCTCAACAAAGTGGTAACTAGATAAAAACCCTTTCTCACATCCCGTTGAAACCGTTTTTAACATAAAATTCGTCCAATTTAAGAAAGCTAGCCAAAAATTCATTTCTTTGTCAGATAAGTTGAATATATTTTGAAAGCTGCAAAATGGTAGGGCATATGCACAAATCTGCCGTGATTTTTCTGGCATTTGCAGAATAAAAATGTTCAATTAACAAGATATTTGTTGCCTGTCGTTTTGTAATGAACATTTTCATGGTCCCTTAGAGGTTCGTTATAACTGAGTTCGACTGTATATAGGGTTCTCCACATATTTCAAAAATACGAAATGCATTGTCTTACCAATTATGGCATAGCCGTACCCAATTCTATCGGTGCCCATGCGGTAGGAGCAAGTGGGTATCATGATCTCGTACATGTCTGTAGCCCCCAAAGTGTACTGAAAAATTTGGTTGTTGTCGGGTGTGACATGTATGATATGGTAGTCTTGGCGAAGTAAGGCATCTGTGTTGATTATCATGCCCTTGTGTTCGTGGGCCGAGAAAACTAGTTGCGGCAGCATCTTGTCGAAGACCTGGAAGCGTTTGGTGAGTCTGGTATTTGAAACAATCTATATACACTGTGTCCCGGATAAGAATGAACAGCATGGGGATATTGCAAACGGTGAGAGATAGGGCAACGGTTAAATGGGGAAAAAGTTGCGCAATTTTAAGGTCAATAAAATGGCACAAACAGATTTCTAATATATTTTCTTTCGTTTTTGAGTTATTTTGAAAAAAGTAAAATTTTGCGTTTTCGATTTTATTTTTTTCTGAAGTTGTTATCACAGATAGACAAAAAAAGAAGAACACTTTCTTATGGCACTTTTCAACGGGCTTTAAGATGGCGTTTTTAGATTTGTTCTACAACGTTTCGTTTTTGAGAAACCATCTTCAACTTTATTATTTTAAATACGGACCTGGATTTTTTTGTGTAGATTTTGAAAGCACTTTTCATTGCAAATACCATGATGTATGACACGAAATATTTTTAAAATGTTTTGAGACAATTATACTGAAAATTCCTTTTTTTCCATTCATTTTTGTCTAATGCGGCCCTGTATTTAATAATAAGGAGTCGAAATATTAATCAGTATTGACAACAATTTAACTTACAGTTTATTTTTACTTCGAAAACTTAATATTTTTAAATTTTACGGCCCTGCGTCTGGTAAAGTGTTTTCCTCTGTTGTTGTACAGCAAACAGTGTTGCATTGTGTTTTGGAGTAAATTCTTCGCTTTTCCTAATTGCGAGAAGAAAGCTTTAAGCCAACGTAATCAATAACTTTTGCCATTTATTAATTGCAAAAATACATTCGTTCGGCCTCTATACTATTTCTGTGACACAAGATATAACATGTTAAATTTGTCGTCATTTGAAAAAGCACCCTCCATCTGTAATGAAATAAATTGTTAACTAAATGATACAGTGGGAGTTATGACAAATGACAAGGGATTGGTTTCGTTGTTTCAAAGCCTTGTAGGTGGAGGATTTTTATTTATTTTTTATTATCGTATGTGCCGTCCTTTTTTTAGTTCTCCAATTGAAAGATAAGTTGTAAGTTAAATTGTTGACAATACTGATTAATATTTAGACTTCTTATTGTTAAATACAGGGCCGCATTAGAAAAAAAATTAATGGAAAACAGGAAATTCCAGTATAATTGTCTCAAAACATTTTAAAAATATTTCTTGTCATACATCATGGTATTTGCAATGAAAAGTGCTTTCAAAATCTGCAAAAGAAATCCAGGTCCGTATTTAAAAAATTAAGTTGAAGATGGTTTCTCAAAAACGAAACGTTGTAGAACAAATCTAAAAACGCCATCTTAAGGCCCGTTAAAAAGTGCCATAAGAAAGTGCTTTTCTTTTTCCTCTATCTGTGATAGCTACTTCAGAAAAAAATAAAATCGAAAACGCAAAATTTTACTTTTTTCAAAATAACTTAAAAACCAAAAAAGATATTAGAAATCTGTTTGTGCCATTTTATTGACCTCGAAATTGCGCAACTTTTTCCCCATTTAACCGTTGCTCTATCTCTCACCGTTTGCAATATCCCCATGCTGTTCATTATTATCCGGGATACAGTGTATATAAAAATGAATCCCTATTTTTTCTTGGTCACGCCATAACTTGAGAACGGCTTTACCGATTCCATTTATCTTTTTTTAATGAGTCTTCTAAAGCCTTATAGAAGGTTTTTACGGAAAGAAAAATTAAGAAAATTGAGCAGAAAATTTGAAAATTTCAGAAAACATATTTAAAAATGAATCCTTACTTCCCTTAGTCACGCCATAACTTGAGAACGGCTTTACCGATTCCATTTATCTTTTTTTAATAAGTCTTCTAAAGCCTTATAGGAGGTTCTTACGGAAAGAAAAATTAATAAAATTGCGCAGAAAAGTTATGGTAGTGACCGACAGACGTTGTCCTGTCTTAACTATGAATATTCAAAACATAGGTTTATTGTAATGCTTTTTGATACACAGAATTCTTAATTTTGTTTTCTGGTGCATAAATAAATAATGTTGAAGATTTTCCAACGCGGGAGCAGACGACGTACAATTGTCCCTGTGAAAAACATGGATTTTCAAGATTGATGCCACAAACACTTAACGACTGCCCTTGGGATTTATTTATCAACATTGCAAATGCATGCCGCACTGTAAATTGTAATCGTTTAAAGTCAAATGGCATGTCGTTGGGAATCCCGGGTCAGGACAACGTCTGTCGGATCATTTATTGTTCCGCAACAATAAATCGATAAATAAATCCCAAGGGCAGTAGGTAGTTAAGTATTTGTGGCATCAATCTTGAAAATCCATGTTTTTCACGTGGCCAATTGTATGTCGCCTGCTTCCGCGTCGGAAAATCTTCAACATTATTTATTTATGCGCTAGAAAACAAAACTAAGAATTTTGTGTATCAAAAAGCATTACAAATACTATGTTTTTTTTAATTTATTCCAGTTTGAATTGAATATTCGTAGTTAACACCGGCTGTCGGGTCAGCTAGTACTTAATAAAAATGCTCAAAATGTATATAGAATGTTGAGTAGAGAATCAGAGAAGGCTCTATAAATTGTAGCTATTTTCAAAATAAGTGTTATCATAGCATTCCTTAGGCTATGGTGTTATGGAGCCAAACATGCTTTATACGAATATTGTTCCTTTTCGATCTACAATTAAATAAAGATGAACAAATTACTGTGAAATCGCGAGTGACACCTTAGGGTGTCATAGAAAATGTATTTTTAAACTGAGGGTAAAATATAAACAAAATATGAAATATGTGTATATTTACCTTTTCTACAAAAATTGAGGGACGAAACATCATAGGCAGGTGACTCAAACCTACAAAAATTTTACTTGTTTCGTAAAACTCCCTCTCCTTCTTATAAACGGGAATAATGTTTGTGAGACGATTAATTTTGAAGAATGTTATATTTTTAAACGGTATCATACTGGGCTGCGAAAAGGCCCTTTCGAATCTCTTCAATTTCTTAGGGGTAACTTCCGTATCTTCCCCACCTATATCATTGTCCCCTGGTAACCAAATATGCTGAAATAGAAATAAAATCATTACAAAATAAAACAGCATTTTATTTAAGCCACCTTAGTGGAATCAGATGGTAGAGAATGGTCTAAAAATATATTGAAAATCCTTCTAACATACTCGTGGAATTCTGCGTCAGTGGCTATATGGGCTTCATCCATTAGATCTCCAAGAAAAATAACAACATGGGGATTTACAAAATTATAGGCGTGATGGTAAGTCGTTTTAAGATACCTTAAAAGACAAATATTCATTGTATTGTTTAAAAATAAGATAATATTGGTACACATTATTCTTACGAACAACATAGGTATAAAGAATATGTTACGGAACTATAGTTTCTGTGATAAGGACCTATAATTTTTCCCTGTTTTCTTACCTATCGCTGTCAACAATAGACAATGGAGTCAAACTGTGAATGACTTCTTGTTTATTTCCGATAATTTGAGGATCGGCCACCAAAAGTATCCTAGTACATTGTTTTTCGTCGTTGCAGTTCATCGGTAACCATTTGTACACGTTAAGGTAGTAGGAAAAGAATTCAGTGTAAATAATAAAAACGATGGCTATCACAAGCCAGGAGTAAATATAGAACTTTGATCTTGAAATTCGCCTAGAAATATGTAAGGAATTAGAAAGAATGTCAGCTTAGTAACTTGGTCAATAACATACCTTGAATACCTCATTTTTGACTTTAAAATAAATAGGACCGGAGCAAATATTCTGAAGAATATTATCTCCGATTAGTGATAAGAGAGACGACTTTACACTTGTTAAGTGGGGATTTGAATTCATAAGAGATTTTTAAGCTTCTCGCACTCATTATTCCATAATGGATTCACTTTAATTTTAACTTTCCGAGAGAGTTCTTCTCCCAGATGGTTTTTGTTGACTAAAAATATTGGTTTTGAAAAATAAAATTCTAACCTATATCTAAACTAAATGTCAGTTTTCAAACAGGGGGCAACCATATATACACCAAGCAAGGAGGACTCGAGATAAAGAGGGCACTACACGCTCAAGGTTACTAACCTTGTTACGCGTTCAGTACACCTACAATTTTAGTGTTTTTTTTTTAGTAAGAGATCAGTTACCAATTTTACCATTGAACATAAAATTGACTGTTTTATTCCTTTACTCAATGCTGTAAGTAGCTTGCCTCATCTATTGGTGATCGAATTAATTCAAATACAAAATCCATTGTGAAAATGAGGCAAAAATTAAATTTTTTAAGACTTCTCTTCTAATTTTTGTTCAATGCTTGGTGCGAATTTTAGAGAAGCCAACAGAACAAAAAAGAAAAAGTTAAAAAATGAATTAACGTCCAAAAAAATTAAACTTATATTATTTATTACAAACATCGTAACATGGTTAAATTAAACCATTCTCCTGAGAAGCTCGTTGATCTTGTCTTCTCTGTTGCCGAAGTCACCGCCTTCCACGTAGTGGTTCGTCTTCTTACGCCAGCCACCGGTCGGTGTGTTCAACTGAAATCAGAACAGTAAATGTTTGTTCAAGTTTTCAGAGCAAGTTCAGGGTCAACTTTTCTAATTTTATCAATGATACAGTATGGGCTAGTGCAAGACTAGTCCACTGAAAATTTGACCTTTCAGTGGACTCGTCTTAAAATTTTAAAATTGTTTTGATGATGATGATTGCAACTGAGAACTAGAGCCAGCTAGATAACCATAAGTCCGGTAAATAAATACCCAAAATCATAGATTTGAAAGTATCTTAAGATATCTACCGTGATCTTTACTGATGATATGCGTGAAGCAACTTGAGGGCCATTATTGGTAAGTGATTTGTGGTGTCAGCCAATTTCATACAACCTAACATTTATGCTTTACGATTCAATATCATAACCATAATCATTTGCATTACATCATTTTAATAATTGAAGACACAAGTGGATAAAGGTGTAATGTCACATTTTTTCTAAAATCGACTTTTTCAACTTCTCTGATATAGATCTATCTTCTAAAAAATCCTAAATACTTCTATGTATTTAAAGTTTTTTTTAATGGATAAAGGTGTTAAGTCACACTGTATGTATCATGTCCTAGTGGATAAAGGTGTCAAGTTACATGTTTCGTGGATGAAGGTGTTATGTACACATACATTTACCTATATGTAGAAAAAAATTTTTTTAAATTAGAATTCATCAAAGAAATTAACTTATTTTAACTAAATTTTCCGATATTACAAAATAAAATTTAATAATAATTTAAAAAGTTCTAGTTCAAAACGCGCTTTATTAAATATCTTGGAAGTTTAAAAATGTGACATGACACCTTTATCCACTTGTGTCTTCAATTATTAGAAAATTAAGTAGTTAATTCCTAAATATTCCTGTAGTTCATACAGTGTATTAATAGCATTGTCTGCATAGGTGTATAAACGTTTCCATAAAATCGATAATTATCACCACAAATGAAAGGTTGACTTTGAATTCTTCTTCTTCCTCTTGTTCCAATTTTTTCGCGGGTTTCAAATTCAACCTCAGTTCATCACAATACTCTAAGTTTTATTCTCACATAAATGTAGTAATAACAATGAAATTGTATCGTGTTTTTCCAACTCCACCAAGCCACCGAAACAATGCTCGCGGAAGGATAGAACACGACTCTATCTACCAACATTCTTTAACACATTACCCATTTAAAGAGTAACGTGAAGATCATATTGGCCCCCTAGACCCCTCCCACCCCCTCTCACCCACCTTGAACGGCCACAAGAAGTTCGACGCGTACTTGAAGTTCGGCCCCACGGTGAATATCTCGTGTATCAAGTCCTCCACACAGATCAAGCCGGACTTGCCCAGCCTGTCCTCGATCAGCTGGTTGCTGGTGATCGCTATCCTCTGGCCCTTGATCTTGGCAAAGCCGCGCTTGTAGATCAGCTCCCTCACCGACTTGAGGTTGGGGTAGCCCCAAGTGATGTACGGCTCGCAGATCCTCATCATGCTGATGGTGGCCTTGTTCAGCTTGACGAACACGCCGTTGTTGATCTGGAGCAGGCGGAAGAGCTGGAGGACCTTGCGGACTTTCGGCGCGACCTTGTTTATACTGGAAGGAAAGTGTTTTTTTCAGTAACGGTCATATTTTTGTTGGAAAACGCAACATTTCGGAAGTAATAATGTAAGAATCGTTTACAATGTCGCAGCTATCGAATAAAACTACAACATGAACATGAGACTGTTAATGTCAGACAGAATGGAAAGTAACTCGTTAGAATAAGCGCGAGCCACAATGAAACTGTCTGGATAAAAAAATATACACATAAAAAAATGCATTACATTTTTTTGCAAATCAGAAACTAAAAATTAATTATATTCAATCAAATCGCAAATACCCTATCTAACAAAATCAAGGACATCAATAGAGAAAATGTATGAAGATATTGCCATTACTTGTATAGTTCAACGCACGAAAGAATACGTTTCTAAAGAATGCGGGCAGCGTTGCGAGATTTCCTATAAGAGTAGTCTTTATTTATTGGCGAATACATGTTTTAGCATATTGAAGCCAAATTTCTGTACTCTGTAATACCGAAAAAATAAAGCTCGCATCGCATGATACTCATTTTTATTTATTTATCATTTATTTTTAACGCGGTGTAATAAAACACCCAGTGGCTATTTATACGTCTGACGGATACAAACGTCAGTATACGTCTTGCGCTCTCATTGGTCGATTGAGTCTCGTGACACATAACCTTACTTCTACCGTCCGATGGATTATGAATCGGCTTGTTTACTAAGTCGATTGGATGATGTCCGAGATTATTCAGACCTATCTTGTCTCATTTTATATTGCGTATGCCCTACTTTTTCCGCGATGGGCGCTGCAGAATGAAAAATGAAGTGGTTATTTTATTATTTACAATGATGTAACCCACCCCCGATTTTTCGCGCCGAATGTCGGGGGGGTAGAAAAAATTTCAAGAAAATCGGGGGTGGGTTACAACGCCGAAAGTCGCTTCGGGCGAAAATACAGGGTACCTACCTAGCCAAAATTTCAAGAAAATCGGGGCTGAGTTACACCGTTGGAAATTATTACCACTACTTTTTTCGCGGGCAACGTCGGGCAAAAATAGGGGGTACCTACTTAGCCAAAATTTCAAGAAAATCAGGGGTGGGTTATACCATTGGAAATTATTAGCACTTCTTTTTTCATACGGCAGCGCGCATCGCTGCCGACTGCCACAATATGGTGCGAATGCCCCCTTCTTTTTTCATATGGCAGCGTCTATCCCCAAAAAGGAGCAGTGCATACGCTCCTTATTGCAAAGATGCTTGAGAAAAATGCACTTCCGATGTATCCGTCGGACGTATAAATAGCCACTTCCAAAAAAAAAACCACCTATACATATTACAGGAATAGTCCTTTTCACGTAATCAAAATAACATAATATGTTCTATTAAAAAAAGTAATACACGTCATCTTGAAATTTGTATCCACTGAGAATGTCGCTTGCTGCTGCGAAAACAATAACAAAACGAGAACAAACATCAACATAAACCACCGAACTATGTTATAGTTCGGTGACATGAACTTACCCCTTAATACGAATAACGAAGGCCAACTTAGCCTCGCCAGGGACGTAGAAGTTACCCTTGTTCTTAGCCTGACGGATGAGCCTAATTTCGTCGCGTTCTTTCAACCTGTACTCCTTAACGTACAGCTCGGCTCTCTTGAAGATATCCTTGCGTTTCTTCTGATAATCAGACTTCTTCTTAATAGCGGACTGGAGACGTTTTGCTCGGGACGCATCGCGCCTCTTGCGGCGCTTCAACACAGACTCGGGAACTGCGGGCAGCCCCTTGACGGTTTTCGTCTTTTTGTCTTTGTCGGCTCTAAAACATTCGTTAAATTCACCTTACGATATTTTTCGGAAACGTCTTTATCCTGAAGCAAGGGCATTGCGGATGTAAACATGTCACTTTGTACCACTGTTTTTCGAAGTTAATACGGCCAATGTCGCGAAAATATAAACGCAATACGACGCGGAAAATATTTTAGATTGCGGAAAACATAAATTCAAACTTTAAATCTTTACTGCAAAGCCGATGATTCAGGATTTTTCAAGTAAATTCTGAACTTACGTCGGCGCCATCGCAAATTGTCAAAAAGGAAGAATTACTTAAACAGTCTGGCCAACAGTCGGCCACGGCGACGAGAAAAGTTCCCAACACGAACGTCAAACTTTAGAACACAAAATAACTAAGAAGGACGACTGACAAAACAACAAAAGAACAACGAACAAATGTAAGGCCTTTACTCGTAAGCGATGTAAGCAATGTAAATGAAAGAACTGTTTTACAATATTTTTGTTACCATAGAAAGTCATATTAAAAGATTAAAAAAATAATAATAATTTGTTCTTTTTTTTTTAGAAATATTTGGTTTCTTAGGTTTTCGGAGTTATGATGGTAATCTGTCAAAAATTTGACAGTTTAGCTTTTTACTTGCCCGAGTGGCACGCTTTTGATTTAGGTTATGTTTATGTCTCTCACGTTTTTCAAAAACATAATTTTAAAAATATTTTTTTTTATTGGATTTTAAAGTTAAATAATGTCTCTAGCTTTAGGTATGTGTTTTACTTAGAATTTTACTAAAAACTTACCTGCACACTCATTCATTTCATTGCAATTTTTCACATCTTTCAGAGCTTCATAAAGTTTTGGATAATACCGAAGAACCTCTTCCAAAAAGAATTAAAATAGCTGATAATGCTTTTAAATCGCCTGAACTGCCTCTCCAGCACCGTGAGGCCTTTTTGTTGCAATGGTTGTTAGCGAACGCAAAGCAAAACGACAGTGATGTGTGGACTGTATTAACCGAATGGTTAAACTCTGAGCAATTTAAAGAATTGAGCAGAAATGAAATTAATAACGATGAAATTGAAAATGTAGTTGAATTGGTATTTGAAAAATTGGCTTCGCCAAAAAGTACCCACATATCAAGTATTATAGCTAACATATTTGCGAATATACTAGAAAATAGAATTTTCCAACAGTATTTTACCTACAATTTGGAGACGTATTGCAAGTTTGTTTCGAGGTTATTAGAAAATATAACATGCCCAAATTATTTCGTTGAATTCGTTAAAGGCCATCACTTGTTTATAAAGAACTTGTCGATAGAAGAGGGATATGTGAAAATTTTTCTGGATATAGTTATGCCCACACTGGTGAAGGTGGTTTTAAAATTTGAAGATCAAGCAGTTTTTGAGGAAGTTTCCAAAATAATACAGAGGGTAAGATATAGAATAGATTTAGTATATTGTTTAGTATATTGTCACGATATGCAAATCAACTTTATAAGGTCCATGGCACTATTATTCTTTAGGTACCCTGGCTTTTATGATACAATATCAACTTTCTTTTTTAGTATCTAACCTCAATAATAGGTTGTAGCAGATAAATTTAGAGATAATTTTTAGTCAACTTGACTGTCTCGTTATCAATATACCTAACTGTGTTCGTGGAGCAATCCCGAACCAATTCCAAACTGTCCAATATATCATTGATGAGTTGGAATTTTAGAATTTTTTGAGCCAATCACATTGATATAGTTACTTACTAGTTCAGAACCAGTTCGGGATCGCTTCGTGGTCACTAAATGACACTCAATTTATATTTTGAAAATGAAGTACCTAAGTAAAACTTTATTGTTTTGTTTCAGAACATTTTTTCTGGGAATGTAAAGAATTTCGAGTCGTTTTTAAATCAATATTTCAATGAAAGTGGTTCAGAAAAAGACAATGTTACAAAATATTTTTTAAAACATGTTTTGTCTCGTAATTTAGAATCAAAAGACACACATTTCAAATTAATATTCCACGCATTTTGCCATGCCTATAGTGATTTTGGATTAGTATATAAATTTTTTATTATACTGGTCCAAATATTGGGATTCGATTTAACAGAAACACTGATAATCCACAAGTTTTCAAAATTGAAAAGTACAAATAGTAAAGTCAGTGAATCATTACAAATTTTATTAGTGTTACTGGAAGTTCTTTCTGAAAATAATAATTCGTTAGATTGTTCAATAAACGAAATAACTTTTGCAAATTTTTTAAAAAACATCTTAAAGTCCATTATGTTTTTAAATACTCAAAGTTCGATAGTTTACAAAATATTCTTAAAAGCGATTGCTATACATCCGTTAGTTATCGAACCAATAATAAGTCAGGTTGTTGTTTTTACTATATTGGCAAATAATGAGGACCAAATGGAAGACTATGAACAATTAACGATTGCTGTTTTTGAAGTTTTTGATAAACTACACAGAATTGAAAATTTTATTGCAAAATTGATACCTGCACTTCAGAAATCTCTTGACGGTTACTTTAGTTTTGAAGAGACTTATAACTTTGCTGGAATTAACGATATTGAACAAAAAGCAAATGATATTGTTGTGAGCAATATGTTCACAACAAAAGTTTTGCATTATTTCACAAAGTGCATTTATAACTTAGCAAGTTGGCAAGTTATTAATTTGTTTAAAACGTTTTTATATCACCTAGAAGCTGTAATAACTGATTATGAAGGTACGAATATAATATTACATTTTATTCTCACATTTTCACTAATAACAATAATTTTCTTTGTAGAACTAAGCCATAACAAGATAATATTTTTGGAAATTTTGAGTTTGCTGACTTGTTGGCTGCTTCAAAGTGTTCGAATGGCTGAGTATACGGTAGCTTCTAATGTAGTGGAAAAATTCATTAAGGGACTTGAAGAGATGAGGAATATTTTGAAGAAATTTGGAACGATGATGCTTCATAAGAAACATGTAAGATTATTTTTTAGAATAGTGTTTATTATAGACTTCTTGCATTTTTTCTGTAAACAATAGACTCAAGAGTTTAGCTACAATTTAAAACTTACCTTTGCCTGTCATAAATTTGTCAATATAAAAACTAAATAAGTTAAACAACGGACACGAATCAATGCATATAAAATATATTTATTCTTAGGTATCTATATTTTTGTTGTTATTTTTAGGATTGTTTAACAATGCGAAGTTTCTTAAATATTTCCTACACCTGGGGAGAGATCTACATGAGTATGGATTATTACAACAATGAAGTTAATATCCACAACATGGTTGACAATAAATTTGCTGCTTGTAACTTGCGTTACATTCATTCTTATTTAAGCCTAGAACAGTGGTGTTCTATTTCTGAAAGAATAAATAATTTTGGGGAGACCCACTGCAAAGTTTTGTTGGTAAGCATTTTAAATTTTCTCATTCAACGCCTCAGCGGGAAGGTACTTACTATCGTATATTTTTTAGCAAAAATTATTTGTTCAAAAACTAAGAGCATTGTTAATTTTCGAAAGCGATGTAAACGAAGATATTGCCATAAATGTAATAAAAAGTTTGTCGACAAATATAGAGGAAACATGGCATGACATATTGTTAGACAAATATGTTATTAACAATTTACTAATGAAAATGGATAATGTCTGTATTCTACAGCTGGCAGAAAAATTTATTACAGAAGAATGTTTATGCAGACAGCAACATTTAATAAATTCAGTTCTCTTTACAAATGCTGTTAATTATGTTGTGTTAACGAATATAAACAAATTATTTAAACAAAAAAGAAAACACAACAAGGACTTGATTAAAAAATATCCATCTTCGAGAATTTTTGAGGCAGCAAATTCTGACCTATTTTTGAAGGATAACATAGATTGTAGTGAAATAATCGATAAAGCTAAACAGATATTTCGTGAAGAAACTGAAGATTTATCTCCAAACATAAATGAGCAGAAACTTATGTCGAATTTAGCAACTTTGAAAAGTGTTCCAATAATTTTTAGCAACGAAGATATTTTAAAATTTGTGTTGCTGTATTTATTTACTTTACATCAAGATATTAGGAATAATTCTACAGGTGCAAAAGAAGAAATTGGGGACCTAATAACCGGTAAATAATATTATAATAACATTATAGTATACAACAGCTGTTATCTAAATTATATTTTGAAAGTAAAAAAAAATATATTTTTAGGGATTTTACAAACCATAAAATTTGATGTATCAAAGATTTTTGAATTCAGTAAATTAATTCCGATTATAATAAACGATTTTTCAAAGTACTGCCAAATTTTTTCTCTATTCATTGAGAATGTATTTAAAAGTGAAGATTCTATTAAAGAGTTCAATAATTGCTTACCATGCCTGACTCAAGAATTGTCAAATGAGAAATTTTTGGAATGCAGCTTAATATTTGTTAATTCTGCCAACAAGGTATTAGAACTAGACTCAAATTGTATTTGTATAAAATATTAACAATTATTATTGTTTCAGATAAAAAAGTCAAAACATAGTGCAGAAATTAAAAAGTTAGTGAATGATTATAAAGAAAATGTTTTAGAGAAAATTGAAAAATTGACTTCTCAAAAAGATCCTCAAGGTTATTTAATAGAATCTTATGCCGTGTGCCTAAAACATTGCTTAAACAATACAGAGTATAAGGATAGTTCTGTATTACTAGAAAAACTTTCACCCTACGTTGATTTTTCTCTGATTAATATTAACGATAAATATTTGAAAGGATATCTCCTACTATTTTCTGTTGTTTTGAATAATAAACAGCAGCTTAAATCTTTAGAAAATGATATAATTTTGAAAATATGGAATAAACTGAAGAAAGTTGAAGCTAATAATGATGACTGCTTTGAAGATTTTTCAAGACTTGTCAACGTAATTTTTACGATAATACCACATGAGGAATTCACAGTACTAACGTCAGATTTACTTTCATTTACTGTAAGATAATATTAAATTGTATGTATTTCAAAATTATATAAGTTTTTTCTTGTAGGAGGAAGCTTTGAAAGTTGCAAACCATAATTTGTTATTTAAGCAGCTACAAATTTGGGAATCAATTATGGCTTGCAATGTAAACCCTGCAAAAACCAAGATATGGCAAGAACTTTTAGAAAATGTTGTAATGTGTCTTGTGGATTTATTGAGAGATTATCCACTTGATGAGAATCTTTTTAAAAGTATTTTAAGACTGGAGGAAACAATTATACAGTCACACCACGTATGAAATCATTCATTTTATTTTGCTCGCTATTATTAACTTTTTTTTCAGTTTAATTTAACACCACCGCTGATAGATATGTTTTTAATAACCCCAACAATATTAATGTCTAAAGACGACTTTTATGTTGCGTACAATTTATCGATTTCATTATTGGAGAAATTATTGAAATCCCGAAATGCACTCATTATGGATCGTTTGCCACCCTTTCTGCAACAATATCGCAAACTTTTGAAAGGTTTGTGCAGTAGAAGCAACTCTGACTTAAATTTGGAAATCTCTGAAGTAAACAAGCTGGCCGATTGTGCACATAAATTAGAAAAACTGACGAATAATTTGGTAGCTTGCAAAAAAGACATGAATAGGATTTCGATGTATTTAGTAGCAGATATATTGGCACAGTATGAACAGATTACCCTATACAGAAATATAAAGGTAGTAATAATTTATATTTTTATTTTTAGTATAAATAATATAAAATGTCTTAGATCCATCTTGACAACTGCGTGTATAGTTTGGTTTCTCTATTTGACAACCATTCAGTGTCATATTTGATGAGGGTTCTTCCTAGTACTTCAACAGAAATCTTCAAGATGTTATATGAGAATTATAAGAGATATTACATGTTTACAGGAAAAGTTTAATTTTTATGTTTTATTGTAAATATTTTTAAATGTTGTAAATATATATCTTTTTGTAATTATGTAGAATGCTGAATTCTAAATATATTTTTCTTTCACGCATTTATTTTTTTGGTTCTTAAATTTTTTTTAATTCCAGTTAATTTTATGACCCATGCCAGGATGATAGAAAGCAATAAGAAAATTGCTTTTACACAACGTAACGCAATACCTAATAATTATTATGTTTTATAATTTTCAAGAAAAATTGTAGTGTCGTTTTAAATTTAAAGTAAAAGGTAATATTGAGGATTCTTTGTAAACTGGTATAAGAATTGTAGATAAAGGTAAGTAAAAATTGTATATCCCCATTTATGCTTAAAAAATCCTTGTGCTAAAAATGTAAGTTTGCTTATAACATTTTTGCCCATTTTTCCCTATAGGCGCTTGATGACTAAAATAGTTCAAGATTTCTTGTTTTGAAATTGAATTATGGCAATATCTCCCAAAATAATCAAACTGAAGAACTGAAATTTGGTACTGCATTGTTCTCTGGTTTCATAACGATAAAATCAACCATTTGTTTTGAAGTTAGGTACCATCGAAAGTGACAAAAAATTCCCTATGAACAATGTACCATTTCAAAATGGAACGGATTGAACTTGGTAAAAATTTTGACACCCTATTTCAAGAAAACCAATGATGTTTTACCCGCCCATTTGACACTTTTTTCTTAGTTTTGAAAAATATTACGCGTCTTGATACGATTTTCGTCAGGCTGCCATGTTTTTTAAAAGTAAATTCAAAATAGAAAATTGCTCGGAAAACGATAGGCATATTCTACTATTAGCGTGAGCCCAAAGGGCTATTATTGTCACTTGAAATTGCATTTCAATAATTAATTTCTCCACGTTTCTGAACAGGCTTCGCCAATGATAAGTACCTAGGTACGCAAGTTCTTGTTATAAAACTGCTGAAAAAAAAAAGATGGCATACTGTTTGCGCATGTCCAAGCATAGTTTAAATTGAATGTTATTTAATAATTTACACGATTTACTTGATGTAAAGTCCTATTATTTTTGCTTTAGTCCAAAGAACCTGTTGCCACCTATACCTTTTGTAACACCCTGTACAACCTTATTTTTAGCCTAAATTCTGAGATAAAGCATACCCATTTTTTGTTGCTAGGTCAAATCGACTTACTAAACAATATTAACAAATACAAGATTATCAACGTGATTCACGTTTTAAATTATTACAGTGGTTTTTATTAGCACGTAGGCTGTTTATTAATTTATTTTATTGACGAATTAGTTATTCACGAACTGCTAATTCTACAACTATACAACTCTTGTCGAATCCTTCGAAAATGCTTCTACGTAGTATAATGATGTTAATACCTTCGATGATGGCCACATGACGTCGTGGTCACGTGGTGTATGACGTGAAAACTTGTTATGACTAAAACATTGATAAAATACCAATATCTATTATAGGAGTGTGAAAGCAAAAATATAATTTATTAACTCCAAAGACATGCTTAGACGTTTACTCATACTGTGTCATTATGAGTCGATGACACGCAAGGACAAAATAGGTAAAGACTTTGCTAGAATACGGAATAATTTTTGTTGTTCCTGTGACTTCATCGTCCAAAATCTAAAACCGATTCTCGAGGGTTTAGCTCTAAATCTACAACTTTACTACAATTCGTTATTTTATAAAGGGTCGTCCGATTTTCGAAAACTCTCTTTTAAAAATATAGTACTCCGAAAGCTCTACATCCAGGTATGCATTATTTTAAGATTTACCTTTTCCTTAGCCTAGGTACTACGATAACAAATAAGACCACTAAAAATTACGAAATAATATTAGGCATTTTTTACGAACAAAAAAAAACAACAAATATCTCTATCGATTTAGGCACATCTGGAACCCACAAATCCCAAGTTTCAGTATCGTAACTAATACCGAATGTTCACAACTTAAGTGCCGAAAATGAAAAATCGAATTTTTGAGAGTGTCCTGTGTAAATGCTATTTATTTATTTATTTATTTATTTATTGCCCAACAGAAAAATCCATTTACAAGACAACATACAAAGATAAATATAAAGGGAACATAGCACCACAGAAAAAATAAAGAAAACTGATTATAAAGTAAGCACAGCTCAATCAATATAATCAACATAGTATAGGGAGCCCCACGCAGGGTATCTACCCTGTACAGTACAATTATCAGCGGACTAATACTAATACTACCCAACACATAACGTGAAATTATGAAAAGCACTCAATGGCACACCTCAAAAAGGAAGGCTTGGAGCAATCAAACAGATCACATTCATCAGGCAACATATTATGGAGACTGGATGTAAAATAAATTGGCGACTTAAACATTATATTAGTACGAGCATAGGGAACGTAAAATGTAGATGTTAGCCGTGAATTAGGTCTTGGTACTCGTATGTTTAGTCTAGAAAGAAAAAAAGGAGAATCTATATTGTTTCGGATACAGTTATATAAAAAGGAAACACCAGAAACGGATCGGCGAACTATCAATGAACACATATTAAGTTCATTAAGAAGTGCCTGATGGTCATATCCACGAGGAGGGTACATGCCGTGAGTTTTATAATAAAGCTATTGACATGTCTTGCAAATATTAGATTGCCAATGCATTAAGAGTCACCTGGTGTATCAATTCACATAATATCATCAGCATATCCTATACAGTGTGTTCATAATAAATACGGAAATATCGAAAAAATCGCACCGGCCGTTTTGTTACTACATGCGCCACGAAATTTTAAAAATCTGTCAATTTTTTATTCTTAACCGCTAGTCATTACATTTACAAGAAAGTTCTATCGGTTGTGTCAGAAATTATGATGGTTTGAAGACATTTTCGATGAATATTATCTCCCTAACGTGTGGGCGTGTTTAATTTATCTCGATTTCTTCGCTGTGGGGTGCCTATATAACAATAATTATTGACGATAATATTGTACCAGGAAGGAGAATGAAAATCTTGGACCTAAATGAAATTATGCTTTTCTAGAAAATTTAAAATTTAAATAAATAAATTATGCGTTTTAATAACTAACAAAAATAGATTTGTTATTCATAATAATAATTTTATAAGATCATTTCTAATTTCATAGCATGAAAAACTATATTCTGAAAATATTTTTTGTTAATATATCAGGTGACATATCAGAAAACATGCAATCAAAACAATAGTTTCTCCATACAGCTATTTGTGTTGTTGTTTTTAATAATCCGGTAGTTTGTAATTGTTTATTATTATTATAATGAAAAATTTTCCAGAAAATCTTTTGCAATTCTTAATAAAACATGTGACAATCATGACTCATTGCATTAGTACCATGCACTACTACTACGATATTTTTATTTTCATTCTTTTCGTTCTCCTCTCTCTTTCTCCCAAATTGTAATGCAAGGCTGACGTGGCATCGAAAGAGCAACTGGGCCATGGGCGGAGAAAAGACACTGTACTACTCTGTGGTTTTTATTGAGAATATTTACTCACCACTACTCTGTGGTTTTTATTGAGAATATTTCTTTATCATATATTTATATCTCTAAAACGATTCATTTTGAAAGAGTTTACTGTTTTAAATAATCGAGAATGTGACAGTCCAATGAGGCATCCAGTAAGCAAATAACATGACACTGGGATTTCCAAGGCGGGCGCGATTTTTTTTTCAACTTTTTAACACTGGTCTATTTCAAAAAATTTAAAACGATTTTTTTGTCATATACATATAATTGCCCTGTAAATCGTTAAGTGTTAGAGACACATAAAGTCATCCTCTAAAACTTCTATTAAGGTCATTTTTTCGTAAAACTATTTGTATCCAAAACGTTTCATTTTTAAAGAGTTTACTGTTTTGAATAATCGCGAATGTGACAGTTTCGAATGAGGTATCCAAGTAAGCAAATACCTAACATGACACTGGGATTTCCAAAGCAGGCGTGCTTTTTTTCGACTTTATAACACTGCATGGTTTATTACAAAAAATTAATAACGAATTTTTTGTCATATAAGTAATGCCCTGTAAATCATGAAGAGAGACACAAAAAATCGTCCTCTAAAACTTTTATTAAGGTCATTTTTTGTAAAAAAATGTTTTTATTATACTTCTTTGAAAACACCTTATTTTCATCTGTTTTAGCAATAATGAAAGATGGGGTTTTTCGGTCTAGCGCACGGAAACAGCGCATGGATAAACTTTCCGTGCGCTGAATAA
This sequence comes from Pseudeuparius sepicola, assembly GCA_963920635.1. Taxonomy (NCBI): domain Eukaryota; kingdom Metazoa; phylum Arthropoda; class Insecta; order Coleoptera; family Anthribidae; genus Pseudeuparius; species Pseudeuparius sepicola. Next base: position 55,898,890 of record OY987302.1, read on the forward strand.
AAATACCGAATATATGGCTTTAAAATAGAAATATACAGCAAAGTAAACTAAATTTAAGAAACTCTATATGCTCTCTGATATTTAACATGTACCTATTAATATATATTAATAGCTGATAAGGGTGTTCTTTTCTAAAATCGAGGAAAAAGGTACCTTTTGTATTCGGCTGTTTTCGGCGAGGGGAGGCCGCGAGGGCGTAGGGGAGGGACGGGCCCAGTGCGGAGGCGCAATCTCGAGGCCGGTGGATCTTTCTTCGCTTAATTACGGCCGCCAGAAGCGGTGGTACGGTGGGGGTCACGTGGTGTGCGGTAAAGAGAAACATAGGTTTTCGGGTGATACAGTGGCCCGTGAAAACTGTCTCGGCCGTAAGCGGGGCGAAAATGATTCTTAAATAGGGTCGTAGGGTGAGGGAAATCGCAATGGGAAGGAAGAGGAAGGTTCGATTAAGAGATTTAACACTTTTTCGGATTTTTAAAGAGGTAAATGCGAGATTTATTAAGCTTTTTTCCCGAGAGAAATCGGATCGTTTTTATGTGTCGTGCTGCGCCAAAAAATTAGTCAAAAAAAGTCGCGAAATTGTCAGAAATTGCCCGTTTTCGTCGGGCCGTAGCCACGTTATTTGAGCTCGGGGCCGCGAGGTCGCAATTTTTAAAGCTTCCTCCATGTCTTCAGGTCAGGTTCGGATGCCTCCGGCGCCCCGGAAAAATCGAGAAATGAGAAAAACCACGCAATTTTCAAGGGCGGTTTCGGAGGATTTCCGTCGATTTCGCTGATTGTACAGCCGTCCCATTTCTCGGAAGAATAAAATCGAGATTGCGGAAATTTCTCAGATATCTGATCTTCGAGGTTTCTTTCGGTACCGGAGGAAAGTACGAGACCCAACTAAGAGATCTACCACCTCCTCCGATTTTTAAAACGGCTCTGTCCGAGGTTATAGAAATTCCTTTGCCAAGAAGATGGTCCATGTTCGTGGGACTGATTGTAAGATTAGTCACTAAAAACTCCGGCAACCTAACGGCGCGAGTTTTTCCTGCTGGCGGTGTCGCGCGAGGGGTTAGATTCTCCGTCAGTCGCGCCTTCGAGGTTATGGCGGGAAGCCAAACCGCGACTTGAGGGTGCATACCGGATGTCGACATGTGAATTTTTTTGCCGGCCGAAGAACTAAGCACCTGTTGAATATCTGCGATTCCGAAATGGACGTATACTGGGAGTGAGGATTTCAAGTTACCGAACACCTGTTGAATAATTGCACTTTTTCGAAGCGGTCGAGGCGGAGGGTTGGAATTTTGATTTTTGCCGCCAAAACAACGTCCCTTAGGTTATGGACGACTTTCAGACTGAGAATTTAGTTGTAAATTTACGATACGACATAACCTCGAAATTCTTTAAGCGGCCGTAACTCCTATGCCGTTAGAGATACGGCGTTGCCGTTTGTTTTGATTGTAAGCATATGGGGGGAGGTAAAAAATGGACGACGAAAATTTTTCATGGCCACCTCGATTTTGACAGAACAAATGCAACTTTGCTATCTTTAGAGATAGGAGATCCGGGTTTTCTTTGTTGGGTTGCCAGGGCGAAATGATTGAGAAACGTGAAAAAAATTTTTCCATGGCCTACTCGATTTCGCCGGAAAACACAACTTTTCTATGCGACTAGATAGAAAGACGGGACAAAGTGCGTTAGGTAGAGGATGTAAAATGACGCTGCGCCGAAAATTTTTTTTTTCCATGGCCCACTTGGATTTTTCTTAGGTGAATAACTTTCTTATTAATAGAGATGGAGACTTGCGGTTTTCTTTGATAGGCCCCATATGCCGAGGGGAAAATTATCGAAGAAAAAAATTTTCCATGGCACACTCGGTTTTTCCAGAACAGATACAACTTTTTTGTTTGGCGAGATAAAAATTTCGTTCCGGCGGCGATCGAACGGGTGGGGGAAAGGAAGAAAAACGACGACAAAGAAAATTTCCCCGCCTACTTGATTTTAGAGAACAACGGAAACTTTTTCACTTTCAGAGATAGAGACTTGGTTCCTGCTGGGATGAAAAGAGCACTAAAAAGCAAAAAAAAAGTTACTCAAACATTTTTTCTCGGCCGCCTTGATTACCTAGAAAATATCGATCTTAGCAAATCGCGACGAGCGAAGCGAGGAGCAATGGCCGGCAGAGCCCACCGGCGCCGGTCAGAGCCCATCCTTCTCGCCAGGATTGCCGCGCGAGGCCGAAGGCCGAGTGCGGCAATAGACCAAGGGAGCGACGCACGAGGGCGAAGCCCGAGTGCGGCGCCCAACGCGACGAGCGAAGCGAGGCGCCATAATTGACGCACGAGGCCGTAGGCCGAGGACGGCGATAAGCCGAGGGGTATCCGGCGCGGGGGGGACGTGAGGCCGCGAAGCGGCCGAACTCCCATGGTGACGAACCACGAGCGAGCTACCTAAAAGAAGCCTGTCGCGACGAGCGAAGCGAGGAGCAACGGCCGGCAGAGAAAACGCGCGAGTTACCCAAAAGAAGACTGTCGCGACGAGCGAAGCGAGGAGCAATGGCCGGCAGAGCCCACGCGCGAGTTATCTAAAAGAAGGTTGCGGCGGCGAAGCCGCCGCCGGCCGCAGGCCTGGGGAGACGCCCACCCTGCGCGCAAGCGCAGGTGGGCGAATTGCTAGTTATACTATATTAATAGCTGACTGCATTTCTATTATCGTTTTGGGCCGGAAAAAGGGTCGATTTGTTAGTTCCGTTTTTCGGCGAGGCGGCCGCGAAGCGGTCGCCGAGCGGTACGCCCGCCTCCGGCCGTCCTCGCTTCATCGAACGCCCATACTCTCGACGGGCGAAAGCGTCTCTTCGCCGAGAAAAGACGCCAGAAGCGGGGGTAAGTTTCGGTCCTCCGGCGCCGGCGGTCGGGCCCGGGGGTGGGACAGTTCCGCCGAAAACCGTCTCGGTCGGGAGCGGGGCGAAAATGATTCTTAAATAGGGCGGTAGGGTGAGGGAAATGGCAAAGGGAAGGAAGAGGAAGGTTCGATTAAGAGATTTAACACTTTTTCGGATTTTTAAAGAGGTAAATGCGAGAGATATTAAGCTTTTTTCCCGGCAGAAATCGGATCGTTTTTATGTAACACGCTGCGCCTAGAAATTTGTCAAAAAAGTCGCGAAATTGTCAGAAATTGCCCTTTTTCGTCGGGCCGTAGCCGCGTTATTTAGGCTCGGGGACACGGGGAAGGAATTTTTGAAGCCTCCCCCAAGTCTTCAGGTCAGGTTCGGACGGCTCCGGTGCCCCGGAAAAATCGAGAAATAGGAAGAAACACGCAATTTCCGAGAGTGGTTCCGGAGGTTTCTCGGACGGATTTTTTCGAGACCGTCGGGTATGAGATTTCTTCGACTTTCAAATCTTGACGGGCCGGAGGTTGGAATTTCCCGTCAGGTACGCCTAAAATCACACTTTTAGGTTACGGCGAGCTTTCAAACCGCGACTCGAAGGTGCATACCGGGCGTCGACATGTGAATTTTCGGGCCGGCCGAAGGCGATTCGGAAGAATTCGGGTCGTTTCGGCGAAACCCACACCTGTTGAATATTTGCAATTTCGAACCGGACGATACGGGGGTGAGAATTCGAGGTAACGGAACCGAGGATAGGCGCACCTGTTGAACGCTGGCGTTTTTTTCGAAGCGGTCGATGCGGAAAGTTGGAATCCTTGCCGCCAAAAAAAAAACGTCTTTTAGGTTACGGAGAACTTTCAAATTGCGAATGCGTACCGGGTGTCTCTTTCTGGAAAATGCGATGGGCGAAAATTTTTGATTTTTGCCGCCAAAACCACGTCCCCTAGGTTATGGACGACTTTCAGACTGCGAATTTAACTAATTTCCAAGACACAACATAACCTGGAAATTCTTTAAGCGGCCGTAACTCCTATGCCGTCAGAGATACGGGGTTGCCGTTTGTTTTGATTGTAAGCAGATAGGGAGAGGAAAAAAATGGACGACGAAAATTTTCCATGGCCACCTCGATTTTGACAAAACAAATGCAACATTGCTATCTTTAGTGATAGGAGATCCGGGTTTCCTTTGTTGGGTTGCCCGGGCGAAATGATTGAGAAATGTGAAAAAAAAATTCCATGGCCTACTTGATTTCGCCGGAAAATACAACTTTTCTATGCGACGAGATAGAAAGACGGGACAAAGTGCGTTAGGTAGAGGATGTAAAATGACGCTGCGCCGAAAAAATTTTTTTTCCATGGCCTACTTGGATTATTCTTAGGTGAATAACTTTCTTATTAATAAAGATAGAGACTTGCGGTTTTCTTTGATCGGCCCCATATGCCGAGGGGAAAATTATCGAAAAAAAAATTTTTCCACCGCACGCTAGATTTCCCAGATCAGACACAATTCTTTTGTTTGGCGAGATAAAAATTTCGCTTCTGCTGCTATGTAATGTGTACGGGAAAGAAAGGAAACCGACGTGAAAAAATTTTCCCCCGCCTACTTGGTTTTCGAGAAAATACGCGCAACTTTTTGATTTTCGAGGATAGGGAAAAACGGAAAAGTGCACGCTCACTTTCTCGCAACACCCTGTATATTTTACCCGAAAAAAATTTTTCGTCCGCCTGCCGCATCTTCGAGGAAACGCGTGCAACTTTTTCGTTTTCAAAGGTAGAAACTTGGTTCCTTCGGGGATGTAAAGGGCACGCGAAAGAAAATATAAGTTACTTGAAACAATTTTTTACAGCCTACTTGATTTTCAAGAAAAACGTTAAAACAGATTCCCGGGACTTGACAGTTTTTTGAGAAGATTTTTTCTTTCACAACCCTCAGGTATACAAGGCTTTTATACTTTCAAAATGATGGCTAACCTACATTCAGGTTAGGTTCCTATGATAGGGGTGTTGCCTGCAAACGAAATGAACTTTCTCATTAGTGGAGATAGAGACTTCCGGTTTTTTTCGATCTGCCCCGAATGCCAAGGGGAAAATTATCGATAAGAAAATTTTTACACCGCACGCTCGGTTTTCCTAGAACAGACACAACTCTTTTGTTTGGCGAGATAAAAATTTCGCTTTCGCTGGTATGGAATGTGTACGGGAAAGAAAGGGAACCGACGTGAAAAAAAAATCCCCCGCCTATACTTGGTTTTCGAGAAAATACGCGAAACTTTTTCATTTTCGGAGATAGGGAAAAATGGAAAAGTGCACGCTCACTTTTTTTCGTCCACCTGCCGCATTTTCGAGGAAACGCGTGCAACTTTTTCGTTTTCAAAGGTAGAAACTTGGTTCATTCGGGGATGTAAAGGGCACGCGAGAGAAAATATAAGTTACTTGAAACAATTTTTTCCAGCCTACTTGATTTTCAAGAAAAACGTTAAAACAGATTCCCGGGACTTAGCCCTTTTTTGAGAAGATTTTTTCTTTCAGAACCCTCAGGTATACAAGACTTTTATACTTTCAAAATGACGGCTAACCTACATTCAGGTTAGATTCCTATGAAAGGGGTGTAAAGCAAAGGAAATGATCTAGGGGTTAGGATTAGACGTCAATATACGACTTGAGAAGAAGTACCTGGTGTCGATATGAGAATTTATGCACTTTTAAACTGGACGATGGGAAGTTAGAATTCGCCTTCACGTTACTGCCAAGCAAAAGGGCCATTGAGGTTATAGACATTTCAAACTGCAAATGCGTACCGGGTGTCTGTTTCTGAAAAATGTGATGGGCGAAACAACGCGGAATTTTACAATACATTTCGGAGGTGAATAACTTTATTATTAGTGGGGATAGAGACTGTTTATTTTTTCGATGCCAAGTGCGAGGAAAATTTTCCATGGTTTTTGACGATTTTTTGGACGTGTACATCTTTTTTATTGGTAGAGATAAAGACTTCGTTTTTTTTTCTACTCCAAATGCCGAGGGGATAATTATCGATAATTTGTTTTTTCTTATGACACTCTCAGTTGTCCCAGAACAGATACCACTCTTTTGTTTAGCGAAATAAAAATTTCCTTTCTGTTGGGATGGAATGTGTACGGGAAAGGAAGGAAACCGACGTGAAAAAATTTCCCCCGCCTACTTGGTTTTCGAGAAAATACGCGCAACTTTTTCATTTTCGGAGATAGGAAATAACGGAAAAGTGCAGGCTCACTTTCTCGCAACACCCTGTATATTTTACACGAAAAAAAATTTTTCGTCCACCTACTGGATTTTAGAGAAGACGCGTGCGACTTTTTCGTTTTCAAAGGTAGAAACTTGGTTCCTTCGGGGATGTAAAGGGCACGCGAACGTAAAATAAAAGGTACTTGGAACAATTTTTTCCCAGCCTACTTGATTTTCGAGAAAAATCTTAAAACAGATTCCCGGGACTTGGCCGTTTTTTGAGATTTTTTTCTTTCAGAACCCTCAGGTATACAAGACTTTTATACTTCCAAAATGATGGCTAACCTACATTCAGGTTAGGTTCCTATGACAGGGGTGTTGCCTGCAAACGAAATGAACTTTCTCATTAGTGGAGATAGAGACTTCCGGTTTTTTTTCGATCGGCCTCGAATGCCAAGGGGAAAATTATCGAAAAGAAAATTTTTTCAACGCACGCTCGGTTTTCCCAGAATAGACACAACTCTTTTGTTTGGCGAGATAAAAATTTCGCTTCTGCTGGTATGGAACGTGTACGGGAAAGAAGGAAAGAAAGGGAACCGACGTGAAAAAAAATTCACCCGCCTACTTGGTTTTCGAGAAAATACGCGAAACGTTTTCATTTTCGGAGATAGGGAAAACGGAAAAGTGCACGCTCCCTTTCTCGCTACACCCTGTATATTTTACCCGAAAAAAATTTTTCGTCCACCTGCCGCATTTTCGAGGAAACGCGTGCAACTTTTTCGTTTTCAAAGGTAGAAACTTGGTTCCTTCGGGGATGTAAAGGGCATGCGACAGAAAATATAAGTTACTTGAAACAATTTTTTCCAGCCTACTTGATTTTCAAGAAAAACGTTAAAACAGATTCCCGGGACTTAGCCGTTTTTTGAGAAGATTTTTTCTTTCAGAACCCTCAGGTATACAAGACTTTTATACTTTCAAAATGATGGCTAACCTACATTCAGGTTAGATTCCCATGACAGGGGTGTAAAGCAAAGGAAATGATCTAGAGGTTAGGATTAGACGTCAATATGCGACTTGAGAAGAAGTGCCTGGTGTCGATATGAGAATTTTTGCACTTTTAAACTGGACGATGGGAAGTTAGAATTCGCCTTCACGTTACTGCCAAGCAAAAGGGCCTTTGAGGTTATAGACATTTCAAACTGCGAATGCGTACCGAGTGTCTGTTTCTGGAAAACGTGATGGGCGAAACAACGCGGAATTTTACGATACATTTCGGAGGTGAATAACTTTATTATTAGTAGAGATAGAGACTGTTTATTTTTTCGATGCCAAATGCGAGGAAAATTTTCCATGGTTTTTGACGATTTTTTGGACGTGTATAACTTTTTTATTGGTAGAGATACAGACTTCGTTTTTTCTACTCCAAATGCCGAGGGGATAATTGTCTATAATTTTTTTTTCTTATGGCACTCTCAGTTGTCCCAGAACAGATACAACTCTTTTGTTAGGCGAAATAAAAATTTCGCTTCTGCTGGTATGGAATGTGTACGGGAAAGGAAGGAAACCGACGTGAAAGAAATTTTCCCCGCCTACTTGGTTTTCGAGAAAATACGAGAAACTTTTTCATTTTCGGAGATAGGGAAAAACGGAAAAGTGCAGCTCACTTTCTCGCTACACCCTGTATATTTTACCCGAAAAAAATTTTTCGTCCACCTGCCGCATTTTCCAGGAATCGCGTGCAACTTTTTCGTTTTCAAAGGTAGAAACTTGGTTCCTTCGGGGATGTAAAGGGCACGCGACAGAAAATATAAGTTGAAACAATTTTTTCCAGATTACTTGATTTTCAAGAAAAACGTTAAAACAGATTCCCGGGACTTAGCCGTTTTTTAGAAGATTTTTTCTTTCAGAACCCTCAGGTATACAAGACTTTTATACTTTCAAAATGATGGCTAACCTACATTCAGTTAGGTTCTAATGTCAAGGGTGTTGCCTGCAAAGGAAATGATCAAGAGGTTAGGATTAGACGTCTCTATGCGACTTGGGAAGGCGTACCTGGTGTCGATATGAGAATTTTTGCACTTTGAAACTGGACGATGGAGGTTAGAATTCGCCTTAACGTTACTGCCAAGCAAAAGGGCCTTTGAGGTTATAGAAATTTCGAACTGCGAATGCGTACCGGGTGTCTCTTTCTGGAAAATGTGAAGGGCGAAACACCGTGGAATTTTACGATACATTTCGGAGGTTAGATTCGCCGTCAGTCGCGCCTTCGAGGTTATGGCGGGAAGTCAAACCGCCACTTGAGGGTGCATATACGCGGTGTCGACATGCGGATTTTTTCGCCGGCTTAAGAACTCGCACCTGTTGAATATCTGCGACTTCGAAACGGACGTATACGGGGGTGACAATTTCAAGTTACCGAACACCTGTTGAATAATTGCGCTTTTTCGAAGCGGTCGACGCGGAGGGTTGGAATTTTGATTTTTGCCGCCAAAACAACATCTCTTAGGTTATGGACGACTTTCAGACTGCGAATTTAGTTGGAAATTTACGATACAACATAACCTCGAAATTCTTTAAGCGACCGTTACTCCTCTGCCATTAAAGATACGGGGTTGCCGTTTGTTTTGATTGTAAGCAGATAGGGAAAGGAAAAAAAAATGGATGACGAAAATTGTTCATGGCTACCTCGATTTTGACTGAACAAGTGCAACTTTGCTATCTTTAGAGATAGGAGATCCGGGTTTCCTTTGTTGGGATGCCAGGGCGAAATGATTGAGAAATGCGAAAAAAAAAATTCCATGGCCTACTCGATTTTGCCGGAAAACACAACTTTTTTATGCGACGAGATAGAAAGACGGGACAAAGTGCGTTAGGTAGATGATGTAAAATGACGCTGCGCCGAAAATTTTTTTTTTCCATGGCCTACTTGGATTTTTCTTAGGCGAATAACTTTCTTATTAATAGAGATAGAGACTTGCGGCTTTTTTTGATCGGCCCCATATGACAAGGGAAAAATTATCGAAAAAAAATTTTTTCCATGGCACACTCGGTTTTCCCAGAACAGATACAATTATTTTGTTTGGCGAGGTAAAAATTTCGTTTCAGCGGCGATCGAATAGGTGGGGGGATAGAAGAAAAACGACGATAAAGAAAATTTCCCCGCCTACTTGATTTTAGAGAAAACAACGGAAACTTTTTCATTTTCAGAGCTAGAGACTTTCCTCCTGCTGGTATGAGAAGAGCACCGAAAAACAAAAAAAAGTTACCTGAAACATTTTTTCTCAGCCGCTTTGATTACATAGAAAATATGGATTTTAGCAAATCGCGACGAGCGAAGCGAGGAGCAATGTCCGGCAGAGCCCACGCGCGAGTTACCTAAGAGAAGCCTGTCGCGACGAGCGAAGCGAGGAGCAATGGCCGGCAGAGCCCACGCGCGAGTTACCCAAAAGAAGCCTGTCGCGACGAGCGAAGCGAGGAGCAATGGCCGGCAGAGCCCACGCGCGAGTTACCTAAATGAAGCCTGTCGCGACGAGCGAAGCGAGGAGCAATGGCCGGCAGAGCCCACGCGCGAATTACCCAAAAGAAACCTGTCGCGACGAGTGAAGCGAAGAGCAATGGCCGGCAGAGCCCACGCGCGAATTAACCAAAAGAAGCCTGTCGCGACGAGCGAAGCGAGGAACAATGGCCGGCAGAGCCCCCGCGCGAGTTACCTAAAAGAAGCCTGTCGCGACGAGCGAAGCGAGGAGCAATATCCGGCAGAGCCCACGCGCGGGTTACAAAAAAGAAGCCTGTCGCGACGAGCGAAGCGAGGAGCAATATCCGGCAGAGCCCACGCGCGGGTTACACAAAAGAAGCCTGTCGCGACGAGCGAAGCGAGGAGCAATGTGCGGCAGAGCCCACGCGCGAGTTACCGAAAAGAAGCCTGTCGCGACGAGCGAAGCGAGGAGCAATGTACGGCAGAGCCCACGCGCGAGTTACCCAAAAGAAGCCTGTCGCGACGAGCGAAGCGAGGAGCAATGTACGGCAGAGCCCACGCGCGAGTTATCCAATAGAAGCCTGTCGCGACGAGCGAAGCGAGGAGCAATGTACGGCAGAGCCCACGCGCGAGTTACCCAAAAGAAGCCTGTCGCGACGAGCGAAGCGAGGAGCAATGTACGGCAGAGCCCACGCGCGAGTTACCCAAAAGAAGCCTGTCGCGACGAGCGAAGCGAGGAGCAATGGCCGGCAGAGCCCACGCGCGAGTTACCCAAAAGAAGCCTGTCGCGACGAGCGAAGCGAGGAGCAATGTACGGCAGAGCCCACGCGCGAGTTACCCAAAAGAAGCCTGTCGCGACGAGCGAAGCGAGGAGCAATGGCCGGCAGAGCCCACGCGCGAATTACCCAAAAGAAGCCTGTCGCGACGAGCGAAGCGAGGAGCAATGTACGGCAGAGCCCATCTGTCTCGCGCGAGGCCGAAGGCCGAGTGCGGCAATAAGCCAAGGGAGCACCGCACGAGGCCGAAGGCCGAGTGTGGCGCCCAGTGCAACAAGCGAAGCGAGGCCGAAGTCCGAGAGAGGCAATAATTTGAGGGGCATCCATTGCGAGGGGGATGTGAGGCCGCGAAGCGGTCGAACTTCGGCGGCGGCGAAGCCGCCGCACTGACCAGACGTTCAAAGTCCCCGCGTGAGTTGTAGTAAAGAAGGTTGCGGCGGCGCAGCCGCTGCCGGCCGCAGGCCTGGGGAGACGCCCACCCTGCGCGCAAGCGCAGGTGGGCGAATTGCTAGTTTTGTATTTTAATTCGTAAGTGTTTCAATATTTAGATACATTTCTGCAATATTTTTGACGTTTTATTCACCTTATCTAACAATAACTCATTTACAACATAGCATCTTTGGAATAATTTGAGAGTAACCATGGAAACGCATTATACATACCAAACACTATATTGTCTGCATTGTTTATTTTTTGTCAATATAATATGCCGATAAAATGTTTCCGTTTTCAAAGAAATATAATAAAAAATATCGTTCATTACACGTCCAGAAATAGATTTTTCCGTGCTTGCACGACTTCCCCTGTTCGGCTGCGCCTCACACGGGAATTTGTCACGCGCGCACGAAAAAATCTTTATTTCCAGACTCGTAATGAAATATACTATTACAAGACCACCGCTCCAGCGTGCGGAATTTTTATCATATAAGCAAATGCGCTGTAACTCGTTATGTATTAGAGATAAAGAGACATTTTATAAGGAAAAGTTGTTCATAATTATATTCCCTACAACTTTTATTAGGGTGATTTGGCTCTAAAAAATGTTTAGGAAACCAACCCTAATGTTTAGGAAACCATACATCTTTTTTATTGAAGTGTGTGCAGTGAGCATAACGCCTTCAGACTATCTTTTCCCATCCCCAATCTGTACAAGATTTCTCGATTATTAGTCGATATCTTTTCCTGTCTCCATCCCACATGTTACGCCCATGCGCTCTTCGCGCGGCCCCCCCCAGGACCTTCATGACGACGCTGCCCATTCCCCCATCGTCAGCCTAGCCGGCCCCATAGCAAGCATTTATAGACTGTCCGTCGACGCAGCACCACGTAGTCAGTTGTTCTCAGAGTGCTAGTCAAGTGCCGGTCGCAGGTGGATTACTAACCGCCAAAATGGACGTTATCGGTAAGTCTCCGTTTGCGTTTTTCATGTTTTTTGGGATGGGGATTTTGAAAAAATTTAGGCAACTATAATACATATTGCCTATTGCGCAAAAAATTGCAAAAAAATATTTTTTTTTGCTTCGTGGGTACTTAAATGCAATCTAAAATAAAAAAACTCGTCGGTAGATACCTATACCTTTTTTAATTAAAGAAAAATAATCGAAAATGTAGTGTACGTATACATAGTTTTTAAACAACATAGTTTTTAAACAATATTGAATATGGTGACCTGGTAAAGAATAAGAAAGTTGTACCTAATTCCTGCTATAAATTGTCTCAGCTTGATTGACTTATTCTTTGCATTTTTAATCACAATTTCTAACTTATCAGACATTACTGGAGTGTGACATTAATTCTTCATGGTCTCAAGTTTGAAAATTCCAACTACCTATACTAGGTAGGTACCTAATTTTTTGTTGTTGGACCTTTTTAATATAAACTATTTATAATATAACTTTTGGAGGTAATCCAAAACAAAACCGAAAGTAAAAAGTTTTTGCTAACGCTTTACGTCGGTAACTAATAAAAATAATCGTTTTTCATTGCATATTTTTTTAATTCGAAAAACCGGTAGAGTCAAAAAGTATGCATTATTATTATAGGCCGCATAAATTGATGACAACATAATCTATAAATAGACGCTTATGTTATAACGCCCAACCAACACAGATTGCTGCTATGGTCAAGTGAGCTTAAGGTCATTCCATAGGCATGGGCGCACTTCTCAAACAAACATTTCGTAAGTGTATAGTTATCGATCTGTGTTGTTTCTTGTTTCCTTTATTAGAAATATTGATGATGTGTCTTTTTTCGAGGACAGACACCTTATTTATGGGTATATCACTCGTCCCTTCATAAAATGTAGTCATATCCTGTTATAAACAAATTAAAGGTCTCATTATAATATAGTAGTCAAAGTTGCTCATGAACTTTAAGACCAATGCATCGATCAATCTTTTTCTTGTACAGAGGTATCAAAGTAATAGCTTAGCATACTCTGTTGTTTGCTAAATTACTAAGTATTGAACGAATAATACATATACAGTGTGGTCATTTAAGAGGGGGTTGCCGACAACGAAAGTGACGTCAGATTTCCTATTTTTTTAAGTTGTATAGCATAAAATCTAATCACATTTTACCTGTCAAAAATTTAGTACAAACATCTCTGTCTTCATTTTAATCATAAGATCTTAAAAGCATATGCACTGAAATTATTATTTTTCCCAAGGTTTTCATAACCTATAAAATAAAACACTGCTTGTAAGATCTTATGATTAAAATGAAGACAGAGATGTTTGTACTAAATTTTTGACAGGTAAAATGTTATTAGATTTTATGCTATACAACTTAAAAAAATACGAAATCTAACGTCACTTTCGCTGTCGGCAACCCCCTCTTAAGTGTACAACATAACATGGGAATTTTTTTTAGTAATTGCACAACGAAAATACAAATATTCCCGAAAGTTGGTGCATGTTCGATAATAATCATATTAGGCGCACTTAGAATGGTTGCAAGTCAAACAGCATACAGGGTAGGTAAAAAAATATAAAAATTGTACAAGAGTAAAGTACCCTTATTTCGAAAAATTCAGCAAAATGTTATTAAGAAAAGTTGTCTATAATTAAAAGTTATGCCTAAATACCAAAACATGTCCTAATATTCACCCTAAACAATTACATAAATCAATCAAAATTATATCAATTTCGCATAACTTTGTTCAAATTCAAGCATATTTGTAAAATTAACTTAGATTTTTAATTTTTTAGTGAATCACAAACTTCATGTTTGTTGCAACGATATTAAACAAAACTTTAAAATTTCGCAAAAATTCTTCTGAACAAGGTAAAACATTAGTAATGATAATGTGTATATTAAAAAACTCTCATTTAAGGTGCAAAATTTTTATTTTAAATGTTTATTAAGAAACTGGAAATTAATTGACGAAAATTTTTTTCTTTGGAGGCTACGTTTTGTTATTTAGGCATAGCTTTTAATTCTAAACAACTTTTCTTAATAATCTTTTGCTGAATTTTTGAAATAAGGGTACTTTACTCTTGTGCCTTTTTTATATTTTTCGACCTACCCTGTATGCTGTTTAACTTGCAACCATTATAAGTGCACCTAATATGATTATTGAACATGCATCAACTTTCGGCAGTGTCTGTATTTTGGTTGTGCAATTAATAAAAAAAGTTCCATATGTTGCACACTTAAATGACCACACTGTATAACTAAACACTACACTAAACCAATTCCACCAGAGCCATAAAATATCTAGTCCAAATTTAATCGCGAAATCTGAGAAATTCCGCGTTATTTATCTTTGCGACTCAAAGATCATACTTCCTGCAATAGATTCCATATATTATCATTTTTCTTAAAAAAAAAAAAATAATAATCTGATTATATTCTAGACATCGGAACTCCACACTTTGTTGTCGACATTGACGAGTAGTGCCTCTGAATGCTTCTTACAAATCCGTCAATTTAAAATAATCATGTCTATTAATAACGGCTTCATAAATAGCATTCCATTTGCGAATCAAATTAACCAATTAGTTGAAGTTGGAATATATGCGTAAATCATGCGAATTCGCCATCCAATGCACCTCATTTATTTTCGTACTTGATTAATGTCACAGACCTATAATATGGGCAAAGCTATATAGGTCTGTGTTATCTAAACGATGGTTCTAGGTAAGGCCATAATTAATCTAGGGTTCAGTTGTGATGGGACGGATCAGACTGGCCATGAGAATGGTTTCTTCAGACTTGTGCAATCATCTGTATTTTTCTATTCCATTATTCTCAGCCATCTCTAACTACCTTAAATTCTGCAAACGTTTCTCTTGAAATGCCTTCTACTTCCTTAATTTGTCTTTGAAATTTTTCGATTGCCTTCTTTTTCTTCACATTTTCGCACATAAGTAGCTACGCCACAGTAGATTTTCTTTTCTGTTCTTGCAATAATAATGGTGAAACTTAGATAAAATCCATGTCTACTTCTGGATCTCCAAAGCATCGTTCTCACGAGAATCAAAACGTGCAAATTAGCTTCCAACTGTAACTCGATATCGATTTTCTGTACTTGGAATTCCTCGACGGCGAAGTTACACTATGCAAACTGGTAAATCTTGTCATTCAAGACGCACGGCAAGCACGAACGCTCCACGTATGGGCGTCTAGGTGGCATCAGGAATAGGAATGCACCCGATGGTCGTTAGTTTGGTAGAACCGTTATATCGATGATGCAACGAGAATACATTCCCAAGTATTTAGTTGTGAGGCTTCACTAGCCGGAAAATATCTTCAAGTTTAATTTCGATTGTTGCCTAACGTCCAGCTTAACACCCACTTGTCATTCTACTTTCTGATATCTTCCAAATATATGTTCGCCTACACAAGAATATACCTACTTAAATCTTTGTACAACAGGAGTAGTAGATATATCGACATTCCATTCGAGTTGTACACTATATTATTTTTTACGGTGAAATAATTTGACAGATCACACCGATACGTTTTCCAATAAAATAAATTCGAGGGGTTGCTTGATTTGCAAATAAAACGTCAACACACAGCTTAGCAAGTAATGGTTTATTTCAGTTTCATATCATACCTATTATAGAATGGATATGAAATTATATCCCTTGTTCGTTCAGTTAACTGGAACTGCCTGCAACCATTCTTGTAAATTGTAAAGAAAACAACAGATAGGTATATAGACCGTCAGACAGTGACAGATTTTCCTTACTGATTTTCTCATTTATGCCTTGGAGAGGGTTGAAAGGTAAATCGACGCTGAGTCGGAAAATAGTAATTTTAAGTTTGGTCCCCGGGGAAATCATATGGAAAATTCGATTTTTCAAAACAGAAAAAAAGGTACTAATTCTCACGTATGCCATGTTCACCGTATGATTTCTTATACTATTCCGACCTCGAAAACCCAAAGGCATAAGTGTAGCGTGTGGAAAAAGGGTTGAATTAAGAGTTTGGCAGATCACACAAAAAATGACTTGGTTTACTGACTCCGTCAGTTATGCCGTTCGAAATGGTGAAAACTTATATCCTCACTAGCACAAAAATTGATTGGCAGAAGTGACGTGTGGGGAAAAATATACTTTTGGGTCGGAAAATAAGCCGGAAAATTTATTTTTCTTCCACTGATTTCTGCACTTATGCCTCTGAAACTATAGAAAGTTTTATTGCAATTAATTTTATCCCTGACAAAATCAGTTGACGAAAAAAAAATTTTCCGATTTATTTTCCGACCCAAAAGTGCGTTTTTCCCCACTCGTCACTTCTGCCTATCATTTTTTGGGCTAGTGAGGATATAAGTTTTCACCATTTCGAACGGTATAACTGACGGAGTCAGTAAACCAAGTCATTTTTTGTGTGATCTGCCAAACCCTTAATTCAACCCTTTTTCCACACGCTACACTTATGCCTTTGGGTTTTCGAGATCGGAATAGTATAAGAAATCATACGGTGAACATGGCATATAAGTGAGAATTAGTACCTTTTTTTCTGTTTTGAAAAATCGAATTTTCCATATGTTTTCCCCGGGGGCCAAACTTAAAATTACTATTTTCGGATTCAGCATCGATTTACCTTTCAACCCTCTCCAAAGCATAAATGAGAAAATCAGTAAGGAAAATCTGTCACTGTCTGACGGTCTAATAGTTACATGTAGGAGAAGAAAGATAAGTTTCGTCACATTTTTTTTTATTTATTTGAACTTAGGTATTCGATCAGTTTAAACAGTAAATAATTACCGGTAGTTAGCTAACTAATTTATTTCTATTTTGTATTGTTTTGTCATTATCTACGAAAGCCTTTGATAGTCAGCAAGTTTATAGTATATACCTGCATAGGTATTTTAAAATACCTAGTTTCAGACAAATCAAAATATTCTTTCCCTTATGCTAGGTATTTGTTAAATATACCTCCATATATACGTTTTCCAGTTTCGTTCTATTTTATCTTGTTGTCCAGATTTTGCCCCAGTTTCCTTAGCTAGAGGGCCAGACATATTGGCGACGAAATTTCCCGCAACATAATACTTTTTCTGTTTTCTGTATTTCAAGTAACGATCGCTTAAAAAATATCGTTTCTATATTTAGCGCACTGCATTATTCCCTCTTGTTTCCTTGTTAACAATTTTGACACAAAATCATTTTTCAATTACCCGGCTAACTGACGTTGAAATATAATGTAAAATAAGGAGCTTTATTTCCATTCTCATTTTTGGCGCCTTTTGCGTGTGGTATAAAATGATTTTTCTATGGGGGCTCATAAATTTTTTATAGGGCCATCATATATGCGTGATGTGTTCCTACACGCAACACAATCTGTCAAGGTTTGCTTGATTTTCCTGTTTCTAATAAAAGCATAAAAGTCCAAAATACTCTCGCAGAGTTAGTTTCAAAAACATACCCTCATTTTTTGTCCAAAATTCTATACCTAAAGGTACATTTTCTGTGTAAATTATTTATTTACTGTCTACAACGTATTTTGTTTACTAATTTGTGAATTTATATTCTATTATAGGTTTTACAGTATAATTTGCACATATTTGTTCACCTTGGTCGGATATTTGTTCTCTAAAAACTGCTAAAATATCGATTGTATCAGATCTGTAAAATAATGGCAAATATGAATAAAGAAAATAATGTTTCACAGCAGCAGAATAGTTTATATTTTGCCAAAGGAATTCACTTTTAATTCACTTAGGTACTTACATTTTGATTTGGAAGTAAGTAATATCTGTATCTGTGGCTTCAATTTTTGTATCTACAAATGATAAAAGAGATAGGAACTCGATGCTCTCATGTTTTGTTGATATTACAGGGAAATTAATTTTTAAAACTTAATATAAAGTTGGAGGAGTATGGGCATAAAATGCAATTTTGGGTTTGGAGCATGCAATTTTATGAGTTAACGACATAACTTTAAGAATTGATTTGTTCAGATAAAATAGTTTGGTAGGAAATTGCTCAATAATTTTTTGTCTCCAACGAAAGGGACCTGGAATAATGTTCTAGTTATATATTAGATTCTGTAAAAAGAGCTTTTCCCACTTTATATTACTTTAGATAGGATCAAGTTTTGTTTTCGTAATGTTGTAGTTAGGGGAATTTCAGGGTACCATTTTTATAGCTCCTACATTGGTACAAAGTGAAACACGCTCGAATCTTCCCTTGAAATTTTGTGACATAGATACTTTATTAACACCCTGTAGAAATAGGTAGGTACTAAGTGAGACACTGTCGCTGTCTTACGTGGTACCTACCTAATTTTTATATGTACCTACAGTATGGTCATTTAAGTGTGCAACATATGGGATTTTTTTAT
The DNA here is from genome assembly GCA_963920635.1 of Pseudeuparius sepicola. Classification (NCBI taxonomy): domain Eukaryota; kingdom Metazoa; phylum Arthropoda; class Insecta; order Coleoptera; family Anthribidae; genus Pseudeuparius; species Pseudeuparius sepicola. Next base: position 55,917,010 of record OY987302.1, read on the forward strand.
TAATTGCACATGTTTGACAATCATGTTTGGGACACTTAGAATGGTTGCAAGTCAAATAGCATACAGGGTCGTTAAAAAAATAAAAACTTGTACAAGAGTGAAGTACGCTTATTTTAGAAAATTCAGCAAAAGGTTATTAAGGAAAGTTGTTTAGAATTAAAAGCTATGCGCTATGCCTAAATACAAAAACATAGCCTCCTAAGAAAAATTTTTCGTCAATTAATTTCCACAAAAATTTTGCACCTTAAATGAGAGTTTTTTAATATGCACATTATCATTACTAATGTTTTACCTTGTTCAGAAGAATTTTTGCGAAATTTTAAAGTTTAATATCGTTGCAACAAACATGAAGTTTGTGATTCCCTAAAAAATTAAAAATCTAAGTTAATTTTACAAATATGCTTGATTTTGAACAAAGTTATGTGGAATTGATTTAATTTTGATTGATTTATGAAATTGTTTAGGGAACTTTTTTTGAGGAAATTATTAGGTAATGTTTTTCAAAAAAAATATTTTTTCTTAGGAGGCCATGTTTTGGTATTTAGACATAACTTTTCATTCTAGACAACTTTTCTTAATAACATTTTGCTGATTTTTCTAAAATATGGGTACTTTACTCTTTTACAATTTTTATATTTTTTCTCTTACCCTGTATGCTGTTTGACTTGCAACCATTCTAAGTGCGCCTAATATAATTATCGAACATGCACCAAATAGAACTGGTCCTGAATTAATTCACGAATTTATTCATAAACTTATTCATGAATTAATTCATGAAGAAATTGTCAATGTAAAACAGGCTTTAGGTTTTTATTTTTTTTTGTACTAAAAAATGTTTTTGTAGTGTATTATTTTATGCTAATTGGGATAACCCAAATATGTCTCGCATAATTGGACCGGCGATTCTCTCAGTTAATACACTAGGGGTATTAAGTGAGACATTTTACAGAGTTTAAAGAAAATGTCTATATTTATTTGTGACAATCACTTTTTTATCCAAATTATTGTCCAAATGACAGTTAAACTTCATATTTATGCAAGGCAAATATTTGTAAATAATTTCGCCGCTCCTGTATTTTTTAGAAACGAACATACGAAAAGTGTCTCGCCTATCAATAACCATGTTATCAATGCATTAATATTAAAATAAAGATGAATTTTTATTATAGAAATTCACAACCTATCAAGGTTGAGCTACCTAAAATTCTGCAATCAAGATTGTATTGAAGCTTCTGCTCTTCATGAGTGTTTAAATTATACAATTTCGATTTAGTTGTATTTTCCTGGCGGTACCTACGTAGGTATTAAGTAGAAAATGAAAAAAACTATGTTACGAAACTCAATTCAAAGGAAAAAAGCGTTTTTCTATTTGATCGGCTCCTTAGCAACGGATGTGTATTATTACAAATCTGAACGAAAGTATTTTCGTCTAGAGCCTGCATAGATCAGACACTTTCGTTGTATATTTACTGTGGTTCAGCGAACGGATCCCATGGCCTATTTTTACTGTTATTTCTCACAGGCGCCACTAGCGGGTCAGTAGTCTTCGGGATCTCACAAAAATAAATCCAAGTTTAACAGTTTCAATTTAACGTTTTCTGTATCACTTAAATAATAATAATTCTCACCCTCACAATACTCCAAACCAAGAGTAAGAGTGCCACGGAAGCAACCAAATGCTTGTGCTGTTAAAAATTAAATATCACGGTATTTTCAAATGATCCATTGCAGCTTTGCAGGTACCTATTCAAAAAAAGAAGCGGAATCAAAATGATCATATTACCGCACTATTAACTGAAAAGTCATTGGCTAACTTTCTTAAAATTTAAGACTGTTCAGCTTTAGCTTTTAGTATTTATTTTATTTAATGAATTATAAAAAAACTACAATAAGTTACGCTTATGGATGTTTTCTGGAATATTTGGTAGAAATGAATGGGTTAGGGCTTCTTCAATCAGATATACGGCTTCCGGAGTAGGTTGGTATGCCATAATAATGGCTCGTTACGTTATTTTTCTCACGCGACCGTAGGTAACTTGGAGAAATCCAAGCAAAGAAAATATGAAATCTTTCCAAGAAAATTACTCAGCCTTGAGTTAAAAACAGCTTATCTCATCCTGATCATTCGCTACACTATAAATATTTCTTTAGATAACTTTTCTATATACAGTCTGTTTCACTTCAAGTCGAGACAATTAATTATTTTTTTACGAGTTGACCGATTTTCAAAAACTTTTTTTTAAAAATATAGTGCTCCGAAAGATCTACATTTTGACACTAATTTTTTTCAGATTCGTCTTTCCATGACCTACTACGATCAAAATTATACCCCCAAAAACTGCAAAAGTACATTAGGCATTTTTCTAGGAAAAAAATGAATAGCACACAGTCGTATTGGCCATACCCGAAAACCCTATATACCAAGTTTTACGGTCATAACTTATACAGGGTGTTCACGAAATAGCTTCAAACATAGCAAAAATTCGTTTTTTCGGAGTACTTTGTACAAACACCGAGAGATATTTTAAAATTATTTCTTTGCAGTTTGATTAGAGCTCACATAAGCTATCAATTCCCACGATTTCATGGCCCAGTCTTAGACATTAAAAATACAAAAATAAAAAAAATCGATTTTTCTCTTGGTGTTTTTTTTTTTAATTTTTTTGACATTTTTTTCTACAATTTTAACTTATGCCTATTAAAAAACATAAACAATATTAAATTTTAGAAAGTATTTTCAATAAAAAGCACCCCATTTTTTATTTGAAAAAATTTAAAAATTGATTGGTATCCACGTATCCGGGGTGCCCTTTATTGAAATTACTTTCTAAAATTTAATATTGTTTATGTTTTTTAATAGGCATAAGTTAAAATTGTAGAAAAAAAATGTAAAAAAAACACCAAGAGAAAAATCGATTTTTTTCGATTTTTGTATTTTTAATGCGAACGCCCTGAAAAAAATTAGTGTCAAAATATAGATCTTTCGGAGCACTATATTTAAAAAAAAAGTTTTTGAAAATCGGTCAACCCGTAAAAAATAATGAATTGTCTCGACTTGAAGTGAAACACACTGTAGATAGGAATTTTTAGGTTTGCTATTGAGCGGTTTTGTGATTGATCCTTGTTTCTATAGACTTTATCTATAGGTTTTGGTATGGTACTTAATACCATAGAAGAATTTATATGTTAATACCTATCAAAAAAATATTTCATAATAATTATGAAAGATTTTTCCAAATTTATAATAATACCTAACAGTTCTCACCCTCACAATACTCCAAAAGTAGTCCAGAAGGGACTATACTAAAATCAAGTAACTCTTATTCGCCTGGCGTAAATAAAAGCACGTGATCGATGACGTTCGGCGAAATAAGGCGATTGGTCAATAGGCCATAAAATATCAGCGCGTCTGGCAACAGGGATGTACTCGATCGCAAAAGCGTATTTATGCGGCTTTATCTTGTTGTTTTCAGCTATTTAGACACTGCCACAAATCATTTTATCGATGTTTTGACTCATTTTAATAAAGCCAATAATTTTTTTCCGAAATATTTTGACGTAAACAACTGTAAAAGTAAAATTACATAAAGGTCGCGCCTCAGTGCGGCTCTGGCAAAAATCTCAACGCACACGTTCTTGTTTACATCAGGCGTAAGTGCCTAAGAGTTATTTGATTTTAGTATAAAAATGCTTTGTAAGATCGAAAATAATAATAATGATTATTTTTTTCAGAACTTTTGACAGAAGACAAACTCGAATACAATTTCTTCCCGAATGCCTCTGGCATGGTTCAGTTTAGAGTGAAAGCTCCGAACGATGCCCACGTTGCTCTCTGTCCGCAAGCTGCGGAATGCGATCCCATGTACGAGATCTTCATCGGAGGTTGGGGTAACACCAAATCGGTAAGTGACCTACGCATACGTATATAATAAAGCTGTTTTATTTTTAATTTGGCAATTATTTTTTTATTGTCTGCAATCTTAATTATTATCCGCAGATGTGTTCTTAACTTATTTGCCAAGCTCTTTATCTCTATAAATAATTTATAATTATGCTGTTAAAGGATTGTCTCAACGCATCGAAAAATATCTGTTGCATCACCGGGACATTCTTGGGGACAATATTTTCATAAATTATTACATCCTTGTCCTATCTATACACATAGTAAACAAGTTTGTCTCATGGAAAGGTCGTTTTCGATTTATTTATTGAAAATTTATATATATTCCCTTTTCATTTTTTATTTTGACCCGTAAAAATTTATTTTAGTAGAAATTCAGGTCTTTTGCATTGTTTTTGATGTAGGAAAGGCGTCTTTAAACAGGAATTGCAATTCTTTGGATTTCTATTGTTTTTATAGACAAACGACATTTTGTAGAGAATTCAATGCATATATGAACGAATAAAATGACACGATTTTTGAAATATTAACCAATCAGGTGACGATTGTGGTATTTCGCTGAATTACTACTCTCTTAAGTTACGCCCTAGTTAAGCTAAACCAATATTGTGGTAGCTAAAACTGATAGGTAACCAGGCAACTTCTTCACAGTACCAAATTTAATATAGGATTAGAAGATACAATTTCATTTAACACATTGATCCTTATTCAAAACTGAATGCTCATGCTAAATGACAGCTAAATATATGCATGGTACTTAATTAAATCTCACAAGAGACTTTTTCTCTTAGAAATATACAGTGTGTCCATGGATTGAGTTCACATAAGGTGTAAATAACAAATGAATTTCGAGTTGAAATTTGAGCTTCTGGGGATCAGCCCTGCTTGGTTTGAAACTAATTTGTGACATAATTTAGTTTTGAAAAATCACGTATGCCCTGGAAATTAAGAAGAAACTAATTTTCCACATCAGTAAAGTGCCCTTTTTGTAGGTTTTGCGACAAAATGTTATTAAGAAAACTTGTTCATACTCAAAAACTGTATAGGTGTGAAAATATTCAAAAGCCTAGGTCTTGTGCGTTTTAATTTTTTAGCAGAAAAAAAATCAAAGTCTTTTGAAATTTTTCACACCTATCCAGTTTTTCATTGTGTACTAGTTTTCTTAATAACATTTTGGATGAGAAAGCTACACAAAGTGCATTTTTCAAAAAAGAGGGAAAAAAGTAAAAAAAAATCAAAGTACAGTCCGACAAACGAGAGAAGTCCAATGAAAAACTCACTCTAACCGCCCATGCCCACATTAATAACATACGAATGGCGCTTAGACTGAGTTTTTCATTGGACTTCTTTCGTTTGTCAGACTGCACCTAGGCCTGTCGAAATTTCGCAAACCTACTCGGTTTTTCACACTGAACAAGTTTTCTTGATAACATTTTGTCGTAAAACCTACAAAAAGGGCACTTTACTGACGTGGAAAATGAGTTTCTTGTGTACTACGAAAGCTACAATATTGGTAAATAATCGAACAATTATGGTACTGTCACATACACAAATAAACTAATTAAAAGCTTATGTACCTACCATTTTTGTTAACGATACAGACAATAATTGTTGTTTATTCTTGACAAATATTCAAGTGAAATACAATTTGAGCCTGCCTTGAGCAATTATTGATACTCAGTACTCAGGTATCGCAGCTTCTGTTTTTTCTCCGGCAAAGATAATTATCATTCAGTTATGATTGTTTTTCGTCGATAATAATAAATCAAAAACCCGTCCAAGGTCTATTCTATATCCCCCCCCCCCCAGGTTATCCGGAAGAACAGGACGAAACCCGACGTCGCCGAAACACCAACTCCGGGCATCCTCAACCAGAACGAGTTGAGGGGTTTCTGGGTGCGCTGGGAAAACGGTACGATCTCGGTAGGCCGTGAGGGAGAAATCCCACCGTTCCTCAGCTGGACCGACCGCGAGCAGGTCTCGATCGAATATGTTGGAGTGTGCACCGGCTGGGGCGCCAACGGCCAGTGGATCATCGAACCACCCAAGAGAAGTAAGTGTCTACGAATCGGGAATCCAAATAATTAGTACGTACGCATTTATACCGTTGATCTTTTGCCTACCATAAAACGGCCATTATCCCAAGCAGCATTAAAGTTGCGGTAACTGAGACGGGAACTTTGAATAAGTAGTTCTTACGTAATTATTACTTAAAAATCGACTTATTAGTTTTTATTACTTATATTGAGAAAGTATGAGTAATTACGTAGTAATTATTACTACAAGTTGGAACTTTATGATTTCAGTACTTCTAAGTAGTTTTTGAAGTATCTGGAACGGAATTGTTACTATGCAAAATTACGTTAAAGTCACGTTAACTCTAAAGTTTTATTCAATGGTCACAATTACTTTGTTGTGTTACTTGTTTATCACTTTAAAGTTTTCATTACTTTATGGTAACGGTGAAAGTAACTTCTACATCTTAGCGACTTTAGAAATACCTCCAAAGTTACGGAACTATATAGTCATATTTAAAGTGAAATTAACTTTCCCGCTACTCTAGAAAACTACTGAATGGTAAGTTTTACTTCCCACTCCATTTTAAAATTACTAGAAAGTTCCAATTACTACAAAAAAATACTTTAAAGTAACTGTCACTTCTATAGGGACCAAAATGGAAACTACATTTAGCTCCTTACAATCGTTTGAAGGATTGGGTCGTTTTTGCGAAGTGATGAAAATGTCAGCCATTAGAAAGAAGAAAAATTATAGACACACATTCACATTTTATAGAAAATTAAAGCAGCAGTTGGATGAAACGAATCGAAACACGAGCACTTGTCTTCAATACAAAATTACAAAACGCTTCTCTTGAATGGCTACAATTTTAAATATCAACATTTCGAAATATAGCACAAAACATACCGGCTGAAAATAACACGCTCATATAAAAATTATAGGTTAAAGTTCCAAATGAGACCTAGTAGTAGCATTCGGAACTTAAACGAGGCTTCTGGAACTTTGAAGTTCTCTTGTAGTAATTGGGACTTTAGAGTTTAAAATATCTAAAACTAATTTTCGTCTTAAAGGTAGGAATTACCTTAAAGTGAAAAAGGGCTAGTTGCCGTTACTACCAGTTAAGTGGCAAAGCCTTCAAACACCCATTTTAAGGTAAATAATACTTAGAAGTAATTACAGAAAATTACGCCATATTTTCTTATAAAATGATAGACACCATTAATATTAAATGTCAATTTCCTTTGGTACTGAAATAGGTATTTCTTCAAAATTGTCCCAAAAAAGAGAAAATTGAGCAAAAATGAACTCGTATAACTTATAGAAATATTAAAAAAGCATTTTTCAGCATTTTTAGGTAATTTAGCACATTTTCCTAATTTATCCTCTGGATAAAAAAATTGTTAAAACATGCATTTTGAGAGGGCGCGTTGTTACTTTTCAATCTATCAACGTCATATTTGACAGAAAATTTTCAATCGTTTTAGTTTCTTGAATCTAGCAACGAGAAATAAAGCAGCAAATTAATACCTTTCTTATACCTATACCATTATTCATAGATATAAGTTAAAAATAAATATTAGGTACTTCCATTTTCCACGGCTATTGAAAAATGACGGAAGATGCTGGGCTAGAATACTTTTTAATTATTTAGACAAAGACAAAGCGAGGACGCGAATGTAAAGAAGCAAACAAATCCAACAAAGTAGCGGTGACCACGCCGCTACGTCTCCACCACGTTGCCGGAACGTAAGCGCGTCGTAGCGGTGTAAGTTGCTAGGTGGTCGCCGTTACGTATCTATCACCCTCAAAATGTTCCCCATTTTGGTCGCAGGGACGTAATAGGAACGTAGTAATTACGTTCCTATCAGTAGTAATCACAACTTTAAAGTTGCAAACAAAAGTCGCCGGAACGTAACGGCGACTAAAAATGCTGCTTGGGATCCCTTTGACCATAAAATGCCTAGAATTTCGTACAGGGTCGGAGTAGGTATGTATGTACCTGCAACCGTAATTCATAATATAAATACAATTTTAAGCAGGTATTTTTTTATACTTATAAATATAGCTAATTGTATCAGCGTTGTATTAGTCAATAATGTTTAAGCCGACCCTGCACCCCAGTAATATATTATACCTATATACAATTATCAGGTAGTTGATTTATTTCAGAAATGTCAATGGTATAAATCCGTACACACTATAAAACTGCATCGAATTTTGTGGGACATTTTAAAATGGCAGTCCTCAAACCAGTGCCGGTTTAGCTAAACTTTGGGCCCTGGGCGCTATAAATTTGCGGTCCCTTTTAATAGTCTGCCTGCGGCCTCTTTTTTATAAATGAAACAAAATTTGGAGTTTCAATTTTTTTACAAAATAGAAATTTGTTTGGCAAAACTGATCAAATAAATTGCATTCTTTTTATTTATTTTCGCAGTAGATATTTTTATTCTTATTGGCATCATTTTTTATTTATAAATTCTACATATCGATACACGCATGCAAGAAAATTGCAAGTGTCATTTTTGAGATTTTCACTTTTTCGCATTTCTGGGGTCTAGTTACGAGATAAAAATACAAAACTACTCAATTTCGCATTATTTCCCAAAAAATATTGATGTTTCATCCCATATTATCTGACAAAATGGACGTTTTCGGTGGTAAAAGCGTAGTAAAGTTAATTATAATCAAATAGTTTTTAAAATTAACGTTGTAAAGACAGTTAAAATTTTGGGTTTCCATTAGTTCGACTGTTAAAGCATTGACGCTACTTACAATATTTTTACCTGAAAAAATTACAAGTTTCTTTAAAGGTAATGGCATCTACAATGTTCTTACACGAAGTTTTATTGAGACATGATACGTTTACAATTGGAAAGTGAATACGTATTATGGACTAAAAGAAGTCAATTTTTCCATTTTTACCTGTTCTACAATTAAAAAAATTATAATATTATCGAAGACATTCATTTTGAAGGCCACGAAGAACATTATTCATTACTCTTTGGAAGGTGCTGGGTGCATTTTTGAGACCAAATGGCATGCTTTTAAATTTATAGTGATTAGTGTCTGTAGAAAAAGTCGTTTTTGGTATATCTTCTGGTGACATCTCGATTTGGTGGAATCCGTTGGCTAAATCGAGGGTTGTAAAGTAGTAAGCTTTGCCTATCGTGTCAAGTATATTTGTGATATTTGGTAATGGAAATTTATCATCTATAGTTTTTAAATTTAGTTTTCGAAAATCAATTACGATGCGCTATTTCTTTTTTTGCAGATGTGTCTAATTTTTTGGGCAGAATCCGAATAGGATTTTTCCAGGGAGAGTTTGAGAGTCATTTAATTTTTTCCTGTGTATGGTAGATCAAACAGGATCAAACGAATAGGTATTATCTGTTTTAACAAAGCCACAGATTCTAAGGTGTTTCAATGTTTTTGCACGGAAATTGTTTAAAATTAAATATATTGTAACTTCTATAATATTTAAAATCGAAAAACATTGTAAAGGACTTTGCAATGTTTTTACCGTAAAATTGTTGAAATTTTTGGAATTGCAAGTACAGAAAAGCTAGAAACACTTGTCGCTTGTTCGAAAAAGTGACTATAGTAATTAATACTCGCTTATTTTCTATTGAAAAAAGTACAAAAAATGTTCACACTACAAGCTGTATTTACTTTTTGATGTAAATTATGAATTATATGAACTTTGTGAAAGTATACTTTTCTTTTATATTCACATTTCTCGAAAAACAAAACCAAAATCTTCCACTGAAAACTTTATTGAACCGTCGAAATGTCTACTAATATGTTGATGATTTATTTTTCTTGAAACCGCTTAAAATTGCCAAAAACCAAAAAAATGCACCGTAGAGTCGCGGTTTTAACTGACTGAAGAACCCCAGGAAGGAGCAAAATTTTTTAGCCTTTAAAATCCGCTTTCGCACTAGTCAAGGTTATATTTTGAATTTCCTTTCTAGAAGAATGTATCTGCGCATGACCGATGTTGATTAGTAGGCAGATCGCGGCCTAACACTAATTTGTTCTATCAATTCCTTCATCTACATAAACAAATTCTAACTATATCTACTTATATATTTATTATTTTATTTAACATTAACTGTCTGCATAAATTGACACTACTATTATACTAGCAACAAAAGTGTAAACGTAAATATATTTCTACAAATGTCTACGCAGCATTTTGTGGATAATTTTGTTATTAGGCAATCAGTCATTGAAAGTTTTGCAAGATGAGTCACTAATTCAGCAGTGCTTACTTAAATTTATGGCTATTATTAACCTACATTTAAACAAAACGCTTGATTTCTTTAGAAATGATTTGGTAGGCATAGTAGCTTTACAGGGCCGTAGATAGACTTTGTCGATGGGAGGGGTTCACAAATTTTAAAAAAATATATATTTTTAGTTTTTTGCGCCGCAAGCTAAAATTTTTCAAATTTTCAAGGTCACACAGTTTAAATGAATAAAAAAAATCGAAGTAACCTAATATTATAAAAAAATCTTTGAATAAAGAATCCCAGGAAGGAATCAAAGCCCTTGTATATAATAAAATACTTGAGACGGAAATCGCCCTGAGTAGTAATCATGTTTTGACACAATATTTTGATATCTGACACGGTGATAGGTGTCAGTATATTATGGTATTTAGATCCTTTTTCGAGTTATTATGCTTAGCTGTGCGGCTTGTGGCACTTCCCTGACCGCCAAAACTAAAATGCTTTTGAGGCCATGCACCAAAGTGGCATAGGCGTTTGTGTAGGTGCCTACTTCTTCTTAATTGGGAATTTAAAATTAGAATTGCTGTGTTATCAAGGATTCCTAAACTTAAAGACATAAACGTGTCATATAATTTTTTGCCTTATTTCACGAAAAATTAGGATTTCTGCCTCGATTAGTTTGTGCGAGCCACCGTGGACAGACACTAAGAACTCCCTGAATAAAGATCCAGGCGAAATTTTTTTGAAATTTTAAAGACAAATATAATTGGTGTGGGAGGTTGGACCTCCAAACCTCCCTTATCTACAGCCTTGGGGTCTTGGGGATGTACATAATTACCGTTAAGTTCTGATGATTTTCCAACAGTTCTTTAATTTCATGTCCAAGCCACCAAATAGTAGAGGAAAAGACCCAAATTTGAGACACTTTTTTTTGTAAATTTGAAATAAAATTCACAGTTGATTTTTTTTTATTAATATTGTATTGTAATACTTGCTTAGTGAATTGGCAAAACAGTGATGCAAAGAAACTACATTAAAATATCGATCTAGACAAATTATTCAACTTAAACTTTTTTTGTCAATTGTCCCATAAAATGAAAGGTTGCCTAATTTGAGACAGACGGACATCCCAACGCACTTCCTTTACATCTTCTACCATAGCATGAGAGTTCCATTTCTTGTGTTTGTTGGCATCTGTAATAAAAAAAATGAAAATATTGTTTGGGTACCTAATTTGATCAATTACAGAACCCATTTGGTATCTCAAATTAGGAATTTTCAGTATAAAAAATTGACAACAGTATTTGAGGTTAGTTATGAAAAAATAGTGCCAGATTTCCATAAAATATCATTAAGCAACACCTCCTATACTAACTACTACGACATAAATTTTTTTACACTTCACCTTGCAAGTTTATTTACACTATCAAAAACATTTTAGCAGTCAAATCACACCAAACCTGCTTTTGTACAGAAACAACGAACTGAAGCGCTCAACTACCACCTTAACACTACACCCCAGTTTATTTTAATTAGTCTAGGCTATTTCTGTTAGATGGCGTTACATATCCTTTAATATTAGGAGCTATCTCAAATTTGGGTCTCTTCCTCTACCAACAAGGTTCAAGTCAACTTTACCACGATTTTCCTTCCCAGTTGGCGGCGGCATCGGCGGCCGACCGTCCGGCGCCCCGGGTGCCCAGTGCTGGGTGCCGTCCAGCAGGGGCCAGGTGCCGGCCAGCGCCTTCGCCGGCGGCGAGGACAACGGCGAACCGCTCTACGTCATCAGGGCCCAGTACGGCGGCGGCTTGATCCCCGGCAAGCTGAAGTCCAGCCATGGCATCGCGTACATCCCGTGGGGCGGCGCCGAGAACCCCGTCGACGAGTACGAGGTGCTGTGCGACTTCCCCGGCCAGTGGCAGGCCGTCAGCGGCGGCAACATACCGGCGAACGCGGTGCCGGCCGGCCAGAGCGAGGACGGCGAGGCGCTGTTCGTCGGCAGGGTGGTCCACGACGGCAGCCTGACGGTGGGGAAGGTGCAGCCCAGCCACGGGGTGCTGTACATCCCGTACGGCGGGCAGGAGCTGTCGTTCCCGGAGTACGAGATTTTGTGTCAGTAAGACGGGAACGTGTCGTTTTCGTGTCGGCTTCGAGCAGCTTTGGATGTGTAATTAACGTCCGCCGTATTTAGCCTAGAGGGATGCATAAACTGTACGGCTTACTAGGTGCCTTAGGTAGTACCTAAGGGTTCAGTTATTATTTTTATATAAGGAGGATTAGGTGACTGTTTTATTTATTACACTTAATTATCATGTATACTGTGTTTTTTTTTTAATAGTTTTCAGTTTATATTGTAATAAACGTTTATCAATGTGTCCATCTGCCTTTTTTATTAATAAATCACTCCTTCACGCGCGCTTTGTTTAGAAGGAGCAACGAGAACGTCCTATCCTTGTCTATCCGTCTTATTATAGTCTATTTCACTCTTGATATTGTTGATAACGTTTGAAGAGTGTGCTGTATTAAATAGTTATTTACATTGAGAGATGGCGTAAGCGCCTGCTACCGACAATTTCATATTAAGTACTTTGAATTTAAATTCACTATGGAGTAGATTGTGAGTAATAATCTTCATAATAATCATTGTCCAATTATTACTAAAAATGATAATCATATCATAATAAGTAGAAAAAACAAATTTCGTAACAATTTGGCGAGTTTTCTTTCATCTATTACATTATTTCTCTAATTGTTTTATCAAAATTTTCTACCTGCCTCAGCTGTTTTGGGCTGAGAGTTAAACGGCACTTCACTCAAATATTTTGGCGCATTCTCAAAAATTGTTAGGACAGCACCTTCCTTTAGCTTAGCTGATATTCTCTATAGGTATTTTCCTCCCAGAACACATTTGTCGACTTTAATTGTTTCACTTTCTTGAAAATGTGTTAGTTACACATACTTAAGGATTTTTTTAGAAATTAAATCTCAGTTGGAATTTGACGAATCCATTTTTGGCGTAAATGTTCATCCCGAGGCAAAGCAAATGTTGTTATGGTGACATTTTCTTCCTGGCTTTTGTAATATGTATAAATATGATATAAATAGACCCAATATTTGTTATTTAGGTTATTTTTTACGAAATAAAAATTAGAACTCACCTCAGTATTATACTGTAAATATTGACGAGCTCCCAGTTGATCGGCAGCGTGAAAAGCCGAATAGGAACCGTATCAGGGCGTGAGTCGACAACAAAAATCCTCGAGTACGTTACAACACTGATTTATTTCGCACAAGGTGAATGATGAATACAAAATACTCAAACCCGAACGTGGTCAACGGGAACGGTTTCCAGCCACCCGGACCGTCTGAACTCGCGGATCTCCCGTAAGTAGTTCACCCGTCTGTGTCTCAGGCTCCACTGCCCATTCCGGGGGGAGAATTCCCCTTATTACAGCGCTCACGCGTCGGCGCGAGCGGCACCAATACTCCTGGACGGCACGGCTGCCACCCAGAGGCCATAATAACACCTGGGCGGTTCCCCTCCGCCAGGACACGCGCACTAGACCGAAACTTGTTTCTCAAATATAAACTAACACTTTAAACATTTAAAACTTCTCGAAACCCAAGCTGCCGCTTTCAGTTATGTGACAAATCACATGTAACGTCGGACTAAGATGGTCACGTGATTTTTGTGCGCCATGGCCTGTCTTTATCGTAGGCCTTGCGATCGAGCGGTGTGACGTCACGACCATTCCCGCGCATTTCGTGTCGTTTCAAATGAATAGCTTGCGGTCACAACTTTAATTATTTATTGAAAATTAAATATTGCCATTTGAGGGCTGATATTTGGTATGTGCTCTTTCTATAAATAGGCAAATATATTAAAGAAATAAAAAAAGGTGTTCAAGTTTCTCATTTCACCAAATAAATGATATAAGGAAACGGAGATAATAATGTTTTCGTAAGTAAGGTATTCCTGTTTGGAATAATAATAATAATCCCCACCTTCACAATACTCCACAGAAGCAACTGAATGGGGGCGGGGGGCGCATTGGACTTAAGACACCACTTTTTGCTAGCCAGCCTTTAAAGTCTTTGTCTATGCGACGGACACAAAAATATTTTTATTACTGTATTAGTCCATTAGTAAGTATATTATTTTTTCCTCGTTTTCATCTGCGGCTAGGGCCGACTTTTAACGATAGAACTAGAATGGTATTCACTCAAGTAGGTACTACGGAAAACCCTAGAAAATAGTAGCAATGCCAGTGAGTAGTGAGTGTAGGACAAATTAGTAAATTACACAGATAAAGTCTATAACGACATGTGCGTGGAGTCTGCCTCGACCTGGATTGGAACCAGGGTCGATCAAAGGCAGAAAAACTTGCAGTCTAAATAGTTAGCAATGCTCAGAACATCTCCACGGCGCCCCCCGGGATAATAGTAGTCAATAAAACTCTTAATATATTTCATCATTTTAATATAAATAAATTTACCATTTGGCAGTACACATCTTATGCATACATGTCAATAGCCGAACAAATTTTTCAATTTCATATTAAATTAAAAATTTTGTACAAGTCCCTATCTACCTTTTATTATAAACCGAAATATAACTAGCGAATACATCACACAACTTTTTACAAAACCCATATGAACAAGCGTTTATTTATATTTAGGGGTAATAAGTGACTTACAAAAATTGAGTTTATTTGTTAACTTTTAACAATCAGTACTTTTTTAATCGTTCAGTTAAAAGGTCATTACATGGTTCTTGTTTAATATTTCAACGTTTTTAAAAATATTTTTAAGAAGAAGCTTTATTTTATACAAAGTAATTTTACTAAACATGTTACAGTAAAGAGATTCCTTGTAAACTTGATATGTTCACAATGAACGAAAAGCAGTTAAGTTGCTAACATCGTGGTATCTTCCTAATCAGCAAATACTTACTGTTTTTTTTACTTAGTTAATGGTCAATTGTTTAAGTGTTTACAAATATTAATAGTCCCTCTACACCCTGTTTCCAAAAACCAAACGTACTTACTATGTTTTAATTTTTCTAGGAAAAGATTCAACATCCAACGATATAATACTTATAGCTTTCGCGTATAGTTTCAAAAGTTCCACCTATTTGAGCTTTCTAGAATGCTAGGCCCTAGCACAGATTAAAATATTACGAAGAACTATGTAAATATACCTTTTTAGGATTTTTCTTGCAATACAGCTGGGATTATTTACATTTGTATTAAATCTACAGAAAATTCGTTTCAGCATGTTCATTGGAATGCAGTGAATTGTGGCAATTCTCCTTAAAATGTTACTCAGACGTAAAATGTTATAAGTAGGAAAAAGTGTTCAAAATTACAGGAGTTATCACCCTTCTAAAACCTGTATATGTTGACCGATTTTGATCAACTTTTTTAGGTAGGTATTGAATATGCTCATTCAATAAATTGGGTAATTTTTTGGATATAATCATGTCCAACTACCGAACTACTACAAGTACTATTAGGGACTTTTCTATATAAAAAAATTACTACAAATTCTTACTTATAGGAACACCCAAAAACTTATTAGACCAATACAAATTGGTACACATAGGTTTTAACTGATCCTAAACAAGAATCTGCAGTCTTTTCCTTTCTAGCCATTCTTTTCTGGCCATGATTACATCCCACTCAGTGGATGAGCATTTTGGAAAAATTATCAAAATCGGTCAACTAATAAAGATTCTACAAGAATGGTAAGTCCTTAATATGAACCCGCTGTAGAAAAAACACAAATTTATTTTTTGATAACAATAAACCTTAAATATTTTTTTAAGTTTGGAAGTTTGGAAATAAACTAGGTAGATTAACAAACCATTTTAAAACTAGTTACATACTTAAACGGTATAGTTAATCCTGCAAAGGATCTTTGTTGTACCTAGGCAAAAGTAGATTGATTCATGTAATAAGTAGGTATAGCAGTATAATATTATGTAGGTATAGATATATGTATAGAGAATAACGATTAATAATTCAAAAAAGGCAGATCTTCTTTGGCATTTCTTTAACTTTTGGAAATATTGTAAGGGTTAGGCCCTATAATCCATAAGTACGACTATTTGGTAAGAACAAGAACATTATTACATTTCAATATCGTATCAAAATGGTTACATAGACGAGCAGAACAAGACGTTTGCACATCTTGACTGAATAATATTTACAACAAATTCTGTTATTTACACGTATATTTAGGAACCTTTAATTACTGCAGGTTTTCCCTTTAGCTCTCACTGACTCTCTTCATATTACAAAAACACCCGAATCAGAGGTTTGCAAGAAAAATGTAGGAAGACTGAGTTATTAAGAGATGCAAAAACGGCTGTAGGTACAGAAAACAGTGATTCATTGCTATTTTCAATAATACCACTGAGTAAAGGATATAATCATTGAGTAAAGGATTCCTTTACTCAATGATATAATATACTGGGTGTCTACATGCAGTTGAAACAACAGGATCACTCAAAGTGTTGGTGTGCAAAGATTCGATACAAAAATGTACAAGTTATATCTCTCTGGGCCATTTCAAAATGCTGAATTTTTATAGCACGTAATGTTTGTCTAAACTGTACCAAATATGTTTGCCTTAACTGTCTTCCTCCAGGAGAAATAAAAGACAGCTTGAGAAAAAACTTTAACGCCCTGTATAACAAAAAACCGTTAGAATTTAGATACATGTTTATATGAAAAAATCCAGTTATTCTGATGTTTTATATAGATTCTTGAAGTAATATCCATAAAAGTTGGACCATCCTGTACATACTTTACTCAATGATAATACATAATAATATTTAGGACAATTTGTCCACTTTTTACACATACAGGAAGCACCACATTTTTTCGTATTTAATTGATAATAATTATTACATTTCTTTGGTTTTAGAGTTGTAATAAAAAGTGGGTTCCGAAAAACATTCCCCTCCGGCCGGCAATATACTCAGTGGCCAACAATAAATCGAAAATCGTCTATGAAAAAATGTCGAATAAACTAGGTACCCTTTGTAATAAAGTTATGTTTTAAATAAAAAGATCATTGTTCAGAATACATAATTGATATTTAGTGTTCATGGCCATATTAATTTCTAATAAGTTTAATTTTTGTTAAATTTTTGGTAATTTTCTATAAATAAATTTTGTTAAATAACTTTATTAGGAAGCGTGTTATTCGACATTTTTCCATAGATGATTTTCCATTTGATTTTTTGGTCACTGAGTATATTGCCGGCCGAATTTGACTAATAATTGCAAATTAACAGTAGTGCTTTTATTTTCAATTTCCCAAATATTTAAACCAAACAGTGTGGATATTATATTATTAATCTAAAGTATGAATTTGGTTGCTTGTAACAAACAACATGAGTAGTTTGATCCCAATTATTTAAATATTAAAATCACCCGTAATATGGATTTCCTGCAACACACTTTATAATATGCTTGCAGCCCTACCTAAGACTATAAAAAATTCAAGCAAGAGTTTCAAACCAGGTTCTCATTCTCATAAAATTTAAATTTATGTTTAACATCGTATTACTTCGATGATGCTAATAATTATTCTATGAAACGAAAACAGAACATAAAGTATACTGTCACTCGACAAAACAATAACAGTTTCCTTTGGAATAAACTATATAACATAGTTTTCGATAAGGAATGTTTCTTGCAAATAAAAATTGAAACTTCTCGCTTACATATTTAAAAAATACATAAAAAAATTTAACGGCATTTTTAAAATTTAAATTTTTGCGACAAACATATACATATAGTTATAGAGAAACTACACTAACTTGCTTTCATACAAACGTCCTGGATTTCTGAGTCGTATTGCAAATTTTGGACAGTTCTCGCTTAACTTTAAAAACGCACTATCTATTCTTTATTCGAATAACTTTTTATTTAAGTATCACAATCTGGCTTTCGTCCGTTGTCCTACCTACATGATAATAGGTTCAAGGAATACTTTGGTAAAGTATCAATGAACTCACTTGGAACACAGTGATATGCGGGGCGCGATCTATTTCATAGCATTTACCACGTTCTGCTACTGGTAAAAATACCAGACTTCTCAGCAGAAATCATCCGTATAGAATTCAAAGGTTTTTATGCGGTCGACGTCGACCTAGTCAAGGAGGCGGCCAATAAGAAAGCGAGCGTAGCGATTTGATTGGTCGGCGTTTCGGAGATCCATGGAGCAGGTTTGGCCAGTATAACCAGTGCCGTACACGGAAATAAGGATTGCGCTTTATTTTACGGATTTTGGTTTTGTGTATAGATTTTTGTGTGTTGTTGTTTTTTATGTAACAAAATTATTGGTTTGAATTATTTCAAAGTTTATTTTATTCTTTTTTAGAGCATTTAAATAAAATTTGTATAATATTATTAAGGGCCGCGCGCCGCCTATGACTCGGTCTTGTTATGTCGTACCAAGTGACTTCATTTATACCATACCTATATAAAAAAAAACATAAATTTTATGACTATATGACGTCCTTGAGAATTTAAAAAATATATCCAAGATATGGGACTATGTGGCTATTTTTCTCTGATATCGAATGGTAGGTATAAAAATTAACGTTATCAAACACACCTACTATGAAATTTGCATGTGCCTTGAACCTATAAACACTACTATTTCTACCCGCACTCACGCACACTGTTTTCTATGATGTATGTATACTATAACACAGTTAGTCAGTAATTCCGCAATTTGGTTAAATCGAGGCCCGGTGATTGGGGCAGATGGCAGGAATTGGAGGCGGAACCCCATGTGGGGGATGCAGTTCGTGCATCGGCAACACTGGCAACAGGTGACGCGCCTGCGTCGAAGACCGACGGACGGTGAATCTACTGACAAAAAAGTAAGATTACAAAAAAACGTAGGTACAAATATTTCGCGTTTGTTCAACCTCTATTATAAAACGGCAGTGGCGGCTCCTCAGGGGAGGCAGTGCCTCCTCTCAGAAACAGTTGTAGTACAATGTAAAACAATTTACGTTATCGTATAGGTACAGCCGCGGCCAATTTGAACTTGCAAGAGCGTCTGATATCTAATGCCGAAATGAGGGAGACCCGGCGACAACCGGCAACACCGCCCTTTCCCGCCCAGCACATTGCAAGGCAGACGGCTAGCGATGTAGCCGGATGGCCTCTCAGAAACCCCCAACACATTGTAAGTTCAAATTGACGGCAGCCGTACCTATAAAATATAAGAACAGGGGTTCTTAAGTGGGGCGTCCCAAGGTCCAATATTATGACTGAAAATTTGCTTGTTTGACGTTTGGGAAAATGGCCGCTGTGACGTCATCGATATTTTTCCCCAGAAACATACAATTTTTTCCTATACAGTGTGACCCATTTGTTTTGGGGTCAGTCTGTAAAAAGTGTATCAATCGTGCGATTTGGCTGATTTTTTTTTAAATTGTAGAGCTCGAAGAACTGCACATTTTAAACAAAAATTGCCTGGTTCGCATAAAATCCAAAGCCTACTATGACCGTTTTTATGAGCAAAATTTTAAGAAACCATATTAGCGTTTTTTTTTGAAAAAATCTGTGTGCGCCAATGGATTGAGCACCCCTCGAAATGGGTATGTACAAAATTTCATCAAAATATTTCAAGTAATAACGATTTTGTAGAAAAATTAAAAATGCAGCCAAGGTACGTCTTTATTTTCAAAAATTCAAAGTTGGCCATGGAAAATAATTGAATTGTTTACTTTTATTAAGTGTCAAACTGTCTAAATTGAGTTCAGAAATTGTTTGTGCTCAATACAATTAATTATCATAATTATGGAATATTTAAGCATAAGAGACAAAATAGAAATTGTTCGACTCGTGGGCGACAACGAGCGCTCGGCAGCAGAAGCTGCGGCCGAATTTAACAATAGACACCCAGGTAGATCAGTGAGTCGAAGTACTGTACAACGTATAAACAATATTTTTGATGAAACTGGATCGATTTCTAAAAATTTATTAAAAACTAGGCAAAATGGACGCCGTGGACTTGTTGAAAATAACAATCAAATTCTGCAATACTTTAGTGACAATCCTCGAAATAGTGTTCGAACGGCTAGTTTAGACCTTCATATACCCAGAGAGAGTATAAGGAGATGTTTGAGACAAAACAAAATAAAACCGTTTAAGCCAAAATTTTTGCACACCCTGGAACCAGGAGATGAGGAGAGAAGATTAGAATTTTGCTATTGGCTGCAAGGTGAATATCTCCATAATGGCAACTTTTTAAATGAAATTTTATTCACCGACGAAGCCACGTTTACTACAAATGGTGTAGTATCAAGTCAAAACTGCCGTCACTGGTCAGCTGAAAATCCAGAGTTTATAATAAATGCAAGGAGACAATATTCACAAA
Organism: Pseudeuparius sepicola; assembly: GCA_963920635.1. Classification (NCBI taxonomy): domain Eukaryota; kingdom Metazoa; phylum Arthropoda; class Insecta; order Coleoptera; family Anthribidae; genus Pseudeuparius; species Pseudeuparius sepicola. The sequence goes on from OY987302.1 coordinate 55,937,572, forward strand.
AAATTAACGTTTGGTGTGGAATACTACGCGACAGAATAATTGGCCCATTTTTCTTTGAAGGGAATTTGAATGCGGCTGGCTTCTTGAATTTTCTAGAAATTGAATTTAGAAATGCTTTAGATGAGTTACCATTAAGATACCGTTTAAATTTAAAGTTACAGTTAGATGGCAGTCCTATTCATAATGCTCGTTTAATCAGAAACTGGCTAGATAATAATTTTGAAAACTGTTGGATAGGGCGAAATAGTCCTTTCTGTGAGTGGCCACCGAGATCTCCGGACTTAACTCCTTTAGATTTTTTTCTTTGGGGTACACTTAAGCAAAATGTTTATAAGTCAAGACCCCATAATTTACAAGAACTGCAAGCTAGGATAAACCGTAGTTGTGAGGAAATTACTCCACAGCAAATACGAAATGTAATTTTGAATGTACGCAAGAGGAACGACAAATGCATTGTAGAAAATGGAGGCTTGGTAGAAGTTACAAAAATTTTATAATTTTAATTGTTTTTATGTTTTGTGTTTATAAGCATAAGGTTGTATTATTACAATTCAATTATTTTCCATGGCCAACTTTGAATTTTTGAAAATAAAGACGTACCTTGGCTGCATTTTTAATTTTTCTACAAAATCGTTATTACTTGAAATATTTTGATGAAATTTTGTACATACCCATTTCGAGGGGTGCTCAATCCATTGGCGCACACAGATTTTTTCAAAAAAGAACGCTAATATGGTTTCTTAAAATTTTGCTCATAAAAACGGTCATAGTAGGCTTTGGATTTTATGCGAACCAGGCAATTTTTGTTCAAAATGTGCAGTTCATCGAGCTCTACAATTTAAAAAAAAAATCAGCCAAATCGCACGACTGATACACTTTTTACAGACTGACCCCAAAACAAATGGGTCACACTGTATATTGAAAGTCCTTATTATTCTCAACAACTTTTGCAAGAAAAGATTTACTGTGTCTTTTATTGTTCAACATCTACAGGTCAAATAAATATGTAAAAAAAAACACGGAATCTTTTTCTATTCACCAGGTTCGGTTTTCAGAAATCTAGCTAGCCATGCAAGAAAGTGATAGTCAGAAATTATTTAAAAGTATCTTAGGGTGCCTTGTGCAACCTTAAATTTATTCAACTAGAATAGCTGTTAAATTAATTTTTCAAAAACGGTACATTTTTTGAAAAAAGTCGAGAATATTAGTTTTTTTCTTAGAATTGATTAGGACATTTAGTGAAGGCAAAAAAATATTAGGGGAAAGTGGACCAAAATGATCCCTGCGGGAGAAAATCCCCCATGTTATTCGTAAAACTATTACTGCCATCTAGGTTCTAACATCGTTAATACAGTGGCACCTCAATAATCCGGATCTCCTATACACCGGATTCTTCAATAATCCGGACAAGCATTTCAATTACATTGTGTACTTTATAATCCGGATTTGATGGTGCTTGGAAATCCGGACCTGCGTTTTTAAATGCCCACTTCATTCAAACTGCATAGGAAAACTGAAATCGATAGTGAGGGATTCCCCTAACTTCCAATCTAACTTCTGGGATTCACATAAAGTAGTACATATTATTTGGTTTTGATTTGCCTCAACCGCATTGTGTCTGAAGATTAATAACTGTTTAGTTGTTTGGTGGTTGTCACATAGTACAACATCATGTTATTTTACTATATTATTACATATATTAAAATGCCTTCTAAAAGAAAACATATTACACTGACAATAAAACAAAAGCCCGATATATTAGAAAGATTAGTTAGTGGTGAAAGTGGAAAAATGTTGGCAAATAAATACGGAGTAGGAACATCAACAATTTCCGATATAAAAAAGAACAAAGAGAAACTCAAAAAGTATGTATGATTTATGTATGATTAAGATCATTTTCTACATTCACTATGGACGTGTAACTTCTTTTAGATTTATTGCCAAATGTGATTCCGGTCCTGGCGCCAGAAAAACCTTACGAAAAGCCGAATATCCAGAAATGGAGACTCGTTTGTATGCATGGTTTTGTACGCAACGATCCAGGCATGTCCCAATTTTTTATGTACTATTTTTTATTTGCTTTATAATAAATGTTTCCCTTTTCAATACAAAAGTTGTCCCTCTTCAGTAATCCGAATTATTTACTTATCCGGATCACCGCGGTTTTAATTAGTCCGGATTATCGAGGTCGCACTGTATTGTCTTAGGTGGCGCTGCTTTCAGTAGTATAACAAATACTGAGCTGGTGACATATCGTTATTCGCTTATACCTTTAAAAATGTGATTTTCTGTGATTTCAATCTAAGGTAAGTTATACAAAACAATTAGTATAGCGCATATAACGGATACCTCTCGCCTTTCACAATTTTGCAATTTACCTGTAAGAAACACATGTATTTGGCTATAATTTAGAAGGTATAATACTTGTGCCGGCGTAGCCATTTTTTTGTAGAATGCCGTTGTTAAATACAACAACGCTCTGTCGGGTAATACGATCCCTCAAAATCGTGGGCAAAATGATGATCTCGGGATCGTTTTACCCGAATTTTGGAATAATGAAAACAAATTTTTTTTGCAGATTCATTGCATGTGTAAAAATAGTGCATATAAATATAAGCGCAAGACTGAAAGGCAGAGCTGGATTGTTTCATTTAATTTTCCTACATATTGTTTCGGTAATAAAATGGCGGGATCGTTTTGCCCTACCCTAAGGGATCATTTTACAGTTAGGGTAAAATGATCTCTTTACACAGTTTTACATTTTTGAAAAAAAAAACACCGGTACACATTAGTTTTAAAACAAATAAACCGATATTAATTTACTGGCATAAGCAATAAGCACTAAAGAATGCAAGAGATAATTTTATATTTCACCACCACACTTATCGTGAACGCTCCTTGAGTTTTTGCCTTAGGGAGATCATTTTGGGCCACTTTCCCCTACTTTTACAGTGGCGTACCATTTTTTTTTATTAAAATATAATGATGGTTGACCCCCGTCTCTCCGGCACTGGTGGAAGTAGATGGGCTGAATTATTTTTAATTTATATCATTTAATTATGTGTCTAAACTTAAAAAAAAAACTTTGACGCCCTGTATAGCGAAAACCGTTAGGATTTCGATACATGTTTATATATTGTGGCCCAATAAAAAGTTTTCAACAAATGGTAAATTTGTTTATTGTTGAGACATTTAAAAATATATTCTGGGGAGTCTTTTTTGCATGTCCAATAACCTAAAAATTGATTTTGACATCATGTCGAATCACCACCAATAAGGTGATTTAAAAAAAAACTACCAGTGAGGTTAAATGACCAGATATCACAAAAAGTTGTTTGAAAAAGTTGTTGAATGTAATTTTAGACCTTTGTTCAGAATTTGAGTTAGTTGCATAAAAATTGAAAATTACAGTTTTTCATTTGAAATAGAGAAAACTTGATCTTCATTTGACGTCTACCTTGTTTACTGCAAATTCATGACTCTATTGACAAATTGGTACTTATTTCCATGATACAAAGAATGCCTATTTCCACAAAATGTACAAAAAATCTCTAAACGGCAATATCGTTAGAAAAAAAATGAAAACATCATGACATCTAGTATTCTGTAATCACTTTTTATTCTAAACAACATACCTTTAACAATGTCTTTCCCAATTTTGGAAACACGGTCACTTTGCTGTTGAGGTCATTCCAAGTTTCATAATTTTTACATGCCCCGTATATTGTGGCGACGTCCTAGCAACATCTATAGTGTCAAGTGCCGAAATATATTTAATTGCGGCGATTTCGAATCAATCGAAATTAAATAAATAATGCACGCTCATGGAAACCAGCCCATATTTTATGAAACTATCATAATCAATTAAGGAATTTTCAATAAAAACGATTTTAAAAAATAATTATATTGGCCCTATTTACAAACAATACAATGCGCTTTATCATACTAAAAGGTAGAAGGAATTTGAAGAATTATATTGAGAAAAAATAAAGTTTTAGGGCATCTTTCAAAGGTAGCACGTTCAATATTTACCTGTGAAACGAAGTCCCGGGCTCTTGCTTTTCACTTTCCCTTTTGCAACCAAACGCTGAACAATTCACCATCGTAAGAGTATATTTTCCCCCTGATACTTTTAATTCACAAATTCACGAAATTAATTCACAACGTACACACGCTTTGTCTGCCACATATAAAATGGCCGCCGTACAAAACGACGTAACAAAATCTATACACGACAGGGTAGGCAAGCGCGGTGTCCCCTCTCTTTCCTTGTCTAAGTTTCTACGTCATATTGGTGGTGATTTGACACAAAATTGATTCTTAGGTTCTTATGGACATGCAGAAAAGATTTCCCAAAATACTTTTTTTAATATCTCAACAATAAAAATTTATACCATTTGTTGTGAACCCTTTGGACCACACTGTATAAAAAAATTACTTATTTTGACGTTTTCTATAGATTCCTGAAGTTTTGCACCTAAAAATTGGACCACCCTGTTTGTATTGTGTCCTTTTGAACCTGTGGAGTGTGTTGAGCTTAGGACAGATTTTGAGGGCGAAAAGGGTTTTTTAATTATTCGACCCATCGATTTTGGAGGCTTTGAAGACTAAAGCCAGATTTGGGACACCTAAACTTTTTCGCTCTTCGAAAAAATTCACTGGTCTGGCACATAGATATTTCTAAATTCAAATTCAAAACTAAACAGACTTCTACCGGGAAACGGTGCTACATTATGCGCCTAAATCGTCCCGCTGAATCGATATAGCATGGCCCCAAAGCCTTAGAACCGTTGAGTGAATTATTCCTCACTCAACGTTAGAACCCACCAGATTGTCAATAATCCATCTATGGCATTGTTTACTAAATTAAATTATTTTAGTAGTCAAACGACTACTGTAACAAAATGCGACATTCTGTAAAACACCCTTTATCTGAAACACCCTGTATCTCCTAAAATCGAGATGTCGAGATGCGGTTTGCGGCATTCGATCCAGCTCTAGACACCTCAGCTAATTTTCGTTTGTCCCTTATTTAGAGAAATAGGAGAAAACCCAGAACCGACTTACCTGTGCCTCGTGTTGGTTGGTATGCACCCGCACGGGCACGAGCACACCGACGTGTCGTCGATCTCCAGCGACGTCGTCTCAGTGCAGTGATGGCCCAATTGGCCGCTCAGAATGGACCCGTTAGCCGTGATGACGTCACCTTCCAACCTCACCGCCCCCGCCAGCGCCTGGGGACGGAAGACGCGACGTGTGTAAAAGCTTTCGGGTCGTTCCAGATATTTATAGTAGGGTGGCTTTTAAAACACACGAATATCCAATTCAATGAGTAATTAATTTTATAAAAACGTATCGAAACGAAGACTTATACCTAAATGATACCAACAGTAACCACACAAATTGGCACATCATGGCGGCCCAAAAACAACCTTCAGCAGAGAGAAGACCAGAATACAGAGAACCCATCTTGTAAACTATTCCAAATGGGGCCACGGGCGTAGCCAGGATTTAGTTTTGGGGGGGGGGGTTTAGTTTGAGAAGTAAATAAAACAACAAAAATATACTTACATGAAATTTAATATCTATATATTCATCCGAAAAACTACGACATATTTATAAAGTTCTTAACTTTAAATGAAATGGATAAATTAATTTCGTTCCTCTGCGCTAAATCTAAAACCATTAAAGAAGAAATCTTCGGCTTTTTCTTTTAAATATATCCACTACTTCATCTGCATGAATTTCTGTTCCATAGTGAATGTTCATTAGAGCCAAACCATTAAGTCTGTTTTCACTTGTAGTGTTTCGTAAATAGTTTTTCAGTCTCCTTAGGCTCGAGAAAGACCTTTCTGGGGTAGCAGTGGATACAGGAATGGTAGCCAAGATTTGTAGTAATGTGTAAATATTAAGATAAAGGTTTTTATCGCACATATCTAGGCATTCCAAACTAGATTTCGGGGTAGGCAGTCTTCTTATCAGCATGCAAGGTAGCTGAAGCTTTGATAGCTAAATCCAAATTTGTTTCTTTATTAGAAACCCCTTGACCTTGACTACACCACTTTTTCCAGTAGTCCATACCAAGGTTTATCACCCTTCGTTTTTTTCCCCTCCATTTTTCGACAGTAGTAATGATTCACGTATCTATCCTTAACAAGGTCATCGAATAACAGCGCACTAAAATTACTCACTTACACGATATACTTAATTCTCTTCACTATTCGTTCACCACTTTTCACTTTTATTCGCTTCGGGTTCGCATGGAACAATACTGCCGTAAGCGCGGTCACGCGCCGCGGCGCCGCTTATATAGCAGCCCAGTAGCCGTCCAGAAACTTCCACGAACTTCCACAAAGTTCCGCTCATTTCGACCGAGGGGCGTGGCGAATAATCGAGAAACAATGCAAAGTGTCCCTACAATACAAAATAGTTCGGCTGCAACTGCGTCTGCCTCTCGTCAAAAGATTACTACTATTACTACATATATTCAAACGTTTCAAACGTAATAATCGTATTTTTTGGGTATAATATTAGCTAATATTTTGCTTATTTCGGGGGGGGGGGGGGGGGGGTTTGAACCCCCGAAACCCCCCCCCCCTTGGCTACGCCCGTGAATGGGCCGAACTTTTACGTAACTTTTCGCACACCCGATAAGACCGTTCAGATAAACTATGAAGTAGACTGCGTTCTTCATTTATTAGAGATTAATTTAAAACTGAGAAAGAAGATCCACAGTGACCTACAATGGATTAATTAAAGTTTAAAGTTGGGCTCCATTTGACATATTTGACAAGATGAACTTTCTGTCTTCTCTGAGCCTTCAGCCAGAACCCATCTGTTGACAGTGTGGACAGTTCGTTTTAACCGAGTTCAGAAGTCCAGAGGGTGAAAATGCGGTAATAACTGAGCGTTCGTTATATTCCGTGGTCGCTATAGACGAGTTCGACTGTAATTAATCATAGAAATAGAAGTAATTAGATTAGCCAAAGGAAGAAAGCAAATATATAGACAAGTAGGTAGGTCTATATAAATTTCATTTGTCACAAGATTATTAGGTTTATGATTTTTTGAGGTTTTAGGATTTAGTATAAAATATTATTCAGTGCTGACAAGATATAATATGAAAATAGGGTAAAACAAAACATTGGATAAAATATAAATACACAAAATGGAAAAAAGTGAAGTATCCTTACCTAGTATTGGTGTCAAATAAAACTTTGGTGTTAAAATTACATGTGTTATCTTAAAACCTCCAATATTTTGTCTTTAATTCAGAACAACGTCGTCATCTTTTCCCTAATCCTTTTAAATATTTGACATTTTCTCCATCCGAAACTGCTACCCACTGCTACATTATTATTTTATTTCGTACAATTTTTTCTTAAATTTTTTCGAACGTCTTACCCATCTCTCCGTCAGTGATTTAGGATGGCTCTGAACTGCTATCGCACAAGTAAACTTTTTTTAGATATAATTTACACTTTATCTGTAAATTTACACTTTAGTAGGTATGGGGACGGTTGGGGAACCCCCTCCACTTTTCTCCTAGTCCTAGACCCCGCCCCCGCCGTTTTGAGGCAACTTCCAACAATTTTCGGGATTAGGATTAGGTATAGGGTAATTTTCTGCGTCAGAAAAATACGACTAACATTCGGTTTGGGGGTCAAAATCACATAGGTACTAAAACCACATCACTATACTTTCAACTACCTACATCACCATGGTACCATTATGGCGTTCCATGGTAGTCCAAGGCGTTGGTTGCTACGCATGCGCAGAAGTGCATGAGTAAGTAAAGCGGGGACGCATTTAAAAGATACTTTCGGTCCGAGGAGCAAAGGGGGCCTGTGGGAGGAGTTCAGGCATGCAGCGTTGCCACGCACTCAAATGCAACGCCGGTTACCACATATTTTTAAGAGTGCTGGAGATATCCGCTATAAAATAAACCCCTCATCCGGCATGCCCAGGATCCGCCCCGATGTCTGCCATCGTATGCTAGCCACAGGTGCTCTCCTTGTTTATGAGATTCGAACTCCTCCCACACGCCCCCTTTGTTCCTCAGGCCGAAAGTATCTTTTAAATGCGACCCCGCTTTACTTATTCATGCACATGCGTAGCAACCAACGCCATGGACTACCATAGAACGCCATAATGGTACCATGGTGATGTAGGTAGTTTAAACAGGGGTAGTTAAAAGTATAGTGATGTGGTTTTCTTACCTATGTGATTTTGACCCCCAAACCGATAGTGACTCATATTCTCATATTTTTATAACACAGAAAATTTCCCTATACCTAATCCTGATCCCGAAAATGGTTCGAAGTCGCCTCAAAATGGCGGGGGCGGGGTCTAGGAGAAAAGTGGAGGGGTTCTCTCAACCGTCCTCATACCTACTAAAGTGTGAATTTACAGATAAAGTGTAAATTTCTAAAAAAAGTTTACGTGTGCGATGGCAGTTCAGCGTCGTCGTACTGATTCAATCTCGCTCTCCAAATATACTGTGTATCAAATTTGGTTAAAATTTAGTTAAAATAGTTATTGAGAATTTTAATACCCCGTATATAGTAAATGAAGAATTTTGGACACATTATGTTGATATGAACTTTTTTCTTAGACTTCACTGAAACTCACCATCTTGAAATATTTACGTACTTAAGTTACACCCTGTATATCAGCGTAAAAATTCATCACCGATAAAAAATTATTTTTTGGTTGCTTGACATGGTAGCCATGAAATATACAGGATGTTTCTTTAGGACTACCATAGCGGTTTTCCTAGGTACTTATTTTGCCCCCCACAAGAAAAGAAAAATTTTTGTCCACAGGCATAATTATGTGCTCCTATCTGTTTTTTCCTTTTGTTAAAAGTGAACTTTTCAATTATTGAATATTTATTACCTTTCTTGTTCGTTTTTTCCTGTAGAAGTTAATGTTGTTGTACCTTAACTAATAACCCAGGGTGTGTGCCCTAACCTGTTAACTCCCCAACAACATAAGGGCATCCCCATATTTGTATAGGACTGCCAAATTCCAAATTCCTGAAGTCAATTTTTGCCGAGAAATTTAATTAAATTATTGCTTAACAGGGCAAAATTAAAACCCTCCCAAGAGAGTTAATAAAACTTTTGTACCTCATCGTGCCCCGGGAAGCAAGCCTTTTTATGAGCGGATAAGAAGTTTAGAAAAATGTCCGAAGTTTTTAACGTCTTCGAACCACGTCGGGAACCCATGAAAAGATAATATTCGGGAGATCATCTCGCCCGGGGCTTTGGTTTCATAATGATTAACCTGATGCGGGAGTTTGTGTCTTGTTAGTCGACTATGGAAATGATCAATCAAGTGTTGTGCCGGCTAGTATGATTTGAGCAAGTAGTTAATTATTGAGAGTTGGTCTGTGTAAATTGAATCGAGTAATATTGTTGATTTTGAAAGAGTATCATTTTAAACGTTATTTAAGTGTGTTTGCTTGTACTAATCTCAACTCTTACTTTTATCTGACAAAAATAATTAAATAACCTAAGCCTAACATAATATATGGGTGTGTCATTAGTGGGCACTCGGAGGATAGCTCCTTTATTACAAGTGGTATCAACATGAAATTTGGTACAGTAGTAGTGGTCGATGGGACGCACATTTAAAATTGTTTTCACTTTATAAAATCGACCAGAGGCGGACCGTAAGTTTTGGGGGCCCTGGGCTAACACTATTATGGGCCCCTCCATGGTTTCGGTTGTCAAAAACTTGCTTTTTCTTTTTTTAAAAATGTATAAATTGAATTATACCGAAAACCATTTTAAATAAATAGGAAAAATCGGCCAAACATAAAATATACTATACATAATATATTTAATAAGAATAAGAATTAAAAAAGTATGAAACAAATAACAAAATAAATTCTCATTTAGAAAATTAAGTAGGTACCTACCTATAGGCAAATATCAATAAAATAAAAATAAAATAAATATATAAAACGAACAATATCATTCTAATAATTCATAAATAATATATAGAACACACATATATATAAAATATGAAATAAATAATAATTCTTGAACATAAAATAAATAAAAACATAAGTGTAAATTTAAAGTGTAGGTATATTAGATAATTAAAGGTTTACTTTTCTGCATTTTTGTGTAGAAAATTCACTTATTTGTTCATCGCAGTCTAAGTTTTTCGTCTTATCACAGTTTATACTTGATATTGATAATTAATCGTTGTTCTATAGATTGTGTAACAATTTGGGAAAATACCGACACCGATGTTTTTCAAAAACTAATCTGATTATATATCTCCGCACGTCCGCACGAGTCATAATTATGTGCCTGGCATAGTTTGTAATAAGATTTTAAGTGAATACAATCATTGACTAAATGCTCGTCAATGTCATTAGAATAATAATTAACAATCCATTAAATTCTAATTGGGTTTTTCGCCACCAAACAGGGCATTCAATTTAAAATTTTTGAGTAAATTTTGATTTAGTAAAATCCAGCACCCTGTATTAATGGGAATATTTATGGCAATGAAAAAAAAGCATTTTATAAACTCCAAGACCGTTAGGGACTATCTGCGAAGAAAAATCGTTCCCACCTTATTACACTGGCTTTTTTCGATCTGTAGCTAGTAACACGCATAATTTTAAATTTTTGTTCAATACAAATTTTGATCTAAGTATTTACTCACATTTTGGGACAAAAATTATTTAAAAATATTTATCAAAATGGCCCTTATGAGGCTTTTTGTTCTGAATAATGATCAAATAACGCTTACTTGGATCGCTTGTGCCTCGTCTCGACGCTCGTCCTCGGTGTTCATGGTCACGAACCTAAGCACCAGTAGATTCAGAGATGCCGCCACTATCGCCAATCCGAAAAGGATGAAGATCAGCGCGAACATCACGTATTCCGGCTTCTGGCTAAGGGCATTGTCCTTCTGTAGCGCTACCTGAGAATAGAAGATCGATCTTTGATTATAAAAGTACCTACTAGTGTTGGGCTATGCTTATTTCAATGGACATATGATGATTAAGGGAACAAACCCGAACTTCGTTTATCTCTTACCATGTCTCCGAATCCGATGGTGGTCAGGGTGATGAAACAATAGTAGACGGAGTCGAAGTACGTCCAACCTTCATACCGGGAGAAGGCTGCCGCACCGCCTGCTATGGTCAGGGAGCTGAGAAACGTCACCACGCAGATGAGGTCAAGTTCAGAGGCTGCGGTCTGACGACAGTTGAGAGATCTTTTTACCGACCTGATGATCACACTGAAAGAGAAGATGATTCAGTTCGGTTGTGGCAATTTTTTGTAGTCAACAATTTGGTTTATTTTTAATTATACTTGTACCCATATGAAAATGACATGATACAAATGGCGAAACTTAAGCATTGCATCTTAGAGTCATGATATTCACAGCCGACTCTAGGAGTAGTGCGGGTAGTGCTATCGTGGCCAGATTGCTACGACGAGGCAGTGCGTCTCTGGGTGGAAACAGACAGCCCGAAGTGCCGGCGACAGTTTTTTTATAAATTTGTTTTGTTTGTGCAAAAGTGAAACATTTCTATACAAGTTCGAAGTGAAGAATCGTTCCTTTTCAATTTCAAGCCTCAAGATGCCTAGAACCGTCTAGGGAAGCTAGAACTTAGTTATATACCTGGCTGTAAGTCAAATCGTAATAATAACTTTAGGTTTTCTTTGCGTCTTTGCTTGACGACAAGCGGTCAACTTGTATTCATTTTGGGCTTTTCAAAGAACGAAAATTGAAGAATAAAATGATTAAGGGCCAATTGCATAGGCAAACTAAAGTACCCTTTAAAATTAAAGCAGTTTTCTAACAATCCAACCATTGTTTAGTATTGTTGCAAAAGTTTCTTTACCTAATGTTAAAGTCAAAAGATAATTTAGTTGAATATATCAAGAAATTGACCCTAACTGCCATTTCAATCAGAAGAGATTACTCTCCTTCACAACATGCTGTTCTCTGTTCGCTTGTTTGTATTTTTATGAAAATTTAACCATAAAGGAAGATAGATCAATTGCCTGATCGCGCACTTTACGAAAATTCTCACAAAAATTCGACTTACAACAAAATTTAGTTCCCTCTATTTGCCCAAATTTACCATATTATTTGTCGAAAATGCACTTATCCACACCAGGAATCGTACTTATTATAAATACTTATATTTCTGTGCATATTTTGTTACTGGTTACTGCTTTTATTGTCTGTTAAACAATGTACCTATACTTACTTAGGTACCCAATTATTGAAACAAAGTTCACAAAAATGTGTTTAATTATAATTAAAAAGAGGGTTGAACATATATTAGAAAATATAAACTAAGCCAAAGTGCAGACTGCTCTATACTGCCCGTTGTACCGTCCCGCTGCGGCGTTGCCACATGTTTGCACAGGGCTTGTAAGCTTGAGAAGGTTGTGTGATATTATACATTCTTGGTCACCAAGTCGCTTATTCATAAGTTGTTTGTAGGATAATTCACCTTTAGATCTTCACAAATAAAATACCTTATCTCTTAAATTCATTGTGTAGGCGCGGGGGTCAAGTTACCGTGAATTACCCAAAGGAAAAAAAAACGTTTTTCCAGTTACTGAACCGTAGGCTGGATAGAACAAATGACGGGAAAGTTAAAATGCAGTTAAACCGGCAATTTATTTCCCCTAAAAAGGTTTCTCCGAGATGCTTTTAATGAAGAGATATAGGAAGGCATTATCAGTTTGGAATAAGAAAATGGAACTTAATGGAACAAACGACTCCCAGAGAATGACTTAGCTCCTTGACGCCTATTTTTAAAAGCTCTTTGTACAGAGGTATGCATTAACCTCGCCTCTTCATAACTATTTCTAAAAATAACCCAGTGGAAGCTCGGTTTGATTGGGTTAATGCAGATATGGCAGCAAATTAATTAATTAATCAGTTTAGCGATACCTATTTTAGTTACTACAGGCGCAGCTATAATTTCTCTATCGGAGTTTTTCTCGTTCGAATGTGTAGTTAATCTTGAGTTTTATAAATAGGGTATACATTTGGCAAAATGGCCTTGTCTAAATTTTATATACAGGGAGAGTCAGAATGTATATATAGTAAATACTTTAAAGGGGTGTTCGGCAGGTGGTTTTAAGGGGGGCCTTTCATATAAAATTTTTAGATTTGGGATTTCCATGCCAAGTTATTCGAGTCTACAAGGTGACCCAAAAGTTTTTTTTTATTTATATCTCAATAACGGCGCTACTTAAAAATTTGAAATTTGGTATGTGTTATCTACTTACTGGAAGACGCCTTAGGGTAATTTTTATTCATTTACACAGTGCCCTACAAAATAGTAAAAACTAACAACCCCTATCTATTATTTTTTTGCTCAAATTTTTTTGAGGTTATCTTTTTGGTCTTGCAGGTCCATCGTTTCAGTGTATCTTTTCATTTTGCAACAAAAGTGTACTCTTGTTTCATAACGATAAAATCAACCGTTTGCGTTGAAATTTGCAAAACGTGCTTCAAAACACCTGTTGATTTCAACATTCGAAATATAAAATTTTTACCTGCCGCTTTCAAACGTTACAGATCGACTGTACATTCAAAATAAGGAAAAAAATACCAATTGGACATTCGCCAAAACAGCATTGGTTTTCTTGAAATAGGGTGTTCAAATTTTGTTAAATTCAATCCTTTCCATTTTGAAAGCTAATAAGTTTTGGTACATTGTTCATAAGAATTTTTTTCTCAGTTTAAATGGTATATAGTCGATATGTAACTAAGTAAAAATTTTATGTTTCGAGTGTTGAAGTTAACAAGTGTTTTGGGGCACGTTTTGCCAATTTCAACGCAAACGGTTGATTTTATCGTTAAGAAACAAGAGTACACTTTTGTTGCAAAATGAAAAGATACACTGAAATGATGGACCTGCAAGACCAAAAAGATAACCTCAAAAAGGCTTGAGCAAAAAAATTAATAGGGGTTGTTAGTTTTTACCCTTTTTTAGGGCACTGTGTAAATGAATAAACTACTATAAGGCGTCTTCCAGTAAGTAGATAACACATAGGTACCAAATTTCAAATGTTTAAGTAGCGCCGTTATTGAGATATAAATAAAAAAATACTTTTGGGTCACCTTGTAGGCCCGAATAACTTGGCAAGGAAAGCCCAAATCGAAAAATTTTATATGAAAGACCCCCCCTTAAAAAAACCTGCCGAACACCCCTTTAAAGTATTTACTATACATTCTGACTCACCCGTATATAATTTGACAAATAATAAAAAAAAAACATATACGAGGGCGGAAGTTTTGTAGCTGAATGAAATTACAAAAGATCGAACTCACCTACTTAACTTGTTGACCCTCTCTCCTATACTTTGGAACATGACTAATCCTAAGGGGATGCCTATCATGGCGTAGATCATGGTGAACAGTTTTCCAAAAATTGTGCTCGGTGTCGAGTGTCCGTAACTGGAAAAATATACGTTGCGTTAATCTGTTCTAAACGATTCGAAAAAGGTTTACCCGATAGTGGTGAGGACTGTGGTGGCGTAGTAGAAGGCCCCTGTGAATTTCCACTGTTGTCCGGCCCTGTGCGGTTCCGATTTCAAGACAACCGTCTCCATGATCCGGAAGTCCTCGTCGCTTATGTTATATTTACGTTTAACTATGGCTTGAATTTCTAAGAAAAGAAAATAAACAGGTTTTTGCGCCAAAAACTAACTTTTCAATTTCAAAGTTACACATAATCAATACACCCTATATTATGTAGAATCAATTTTTTATCTATATCATACATCTTGTCTCAAAATGTATGCGACACCTGGAAAACTTTATTTTTGCCCACGACTGTTTTATGCCGTTTTGGCATAAGGATAATAAAAAATTGATATCTGCAGTCGTGGACAAAGAACACAATATTCTACCCGCATATTTATTAATATATGGCTGTTTTGATCAGAATTCAAATATTTCAAAATATTCACAAACTGAGGCGTTGAGAACCATAGCGGACCATCCCACAAAATTCTTGGTATACAACTAAGCACGGTTTTATGTAGTAAAACATTGAATCTTTCATGCCAAAGCGGACCAAATAAGCCTTAGCTACTCTACTACAGATGGCAGCACTAGAGAGGATGGTCCACATGGATTAGAATAGCAAAATCTTCATGCCATAATGAACTATGCAGCTTAGTCCACTTTGGCATTGGTGGAAATTTAAATACGTTGTGATGCAACGACTACAGCTGCCAACTATTCAACATAGTATTACCAAAGTCTAGGGAATACTGTAAGTCCGATCACTCCTTTGAAGTCGTCAAAAAGCCGTCGTTTTTTTGCGACCGGTCGTAAATTAATGTCAGCTCGCCACTCCGTTATTTACGAGGGTGGACTATCCAAAACACCGTAAAGCTGGTAGCTACAAGTTATACGGGGGCACCTCTATATTGACTTTCCATTATGCACCATAGGAGTAATGGTATAGCGGAAAAATAAGAAGCATAATATGTATAATAAAAATGCAGGTATTTTACTTTTTGCGTTTAAATAGCGCAAGATATACCTAATTAAACATAGTTTAAGTAAAAATATACATAAGTGTGTACTTAGGAGCAAATAAAATTATTTACATAGTTTGCAATTTACAAGTTTTGCAAAATTGCAAGTTTTGGATTTGATTTAAGTATTTTGTCTTTGGGTTTTTAATTCCCTATTCGAAAATTTAAGTTTGTTATAATCTTAATGGAACAGCACTTGTTAATAAAGTTTTTCCGGACGAAGTGAATGATTGGTCATCAAAATGTGCCTTACAAATTTTTATACGTTTATGTGCCTCTTCAAGTGCAATATTCGCAAATTTATGGTCTTTGACGAACCCTAAGGCCTTCTTCCATTGCTGACATCTGCAATTATCAATATTTTTATTTCCAACAAAGAAATACACCTGTGACATGTTGGCTTTATATTATATATCCTTTATCTATGTTTATATTATTCAACATATACATTGTATATGTCATATAATATTATGCATAATACGAGTATTATGTAATAATATAATAATAGTTCCATAGAAATAATTGATTAAGACAATTTTCTTAATTACACGTCAAATTAAATCTTACCTTTCAGGGACTTTAGGAATTCGAAAAAAGGACACACAGATTTTAAATAGCTTTTACGGCCATCTGCAATAAGAACCGTGAGAGTAAGTATTCTCTAGACTTTGGTATTACATAATCATGTACCCGTTAGAGAAAATGATTTTGAATAAATTATTTGTATTTTTTGGGTTGAATAAAACCAAACAATATTTTTGATAAATAAATAAAATATATCCTAAGAACCAAAACGGACTAACCCACACTAAATTTAAGGAAATGTTGAAATGATTTTTGCTTAATCTATACTGATAAACCTAATTGTAAATGTTTAATTAAAATCCGGACAAGATAATATGATTTATCTGTCGGAAAAAATGCGAAAAATTGATAACTTGGAACTTGCAATACCTAACTCCATACAACTTGAAAAATGGGGATGGTTTATTCTGGTTCTCAACGCCTCAAATATTAATGCGAGACGACACACTGTATAACAACTTTTTGTTAAAGATGGAATGTAGAATTCCTCTCAGATACCATGTTTACAATTCGGGCTCCTTTGAAATGCCGCGTTTTATTTTCGTCCAAGTTCAAAGTTAAAAAGCTCGCTTTAATTAAAATTTTCCCTTTGCTCTTTATCTCGTATTATTTTATTATGCGGGGAGGTGCGGAAGACATAACGAAAAATAAAGCAAGGCGCCGGATTCTGGAGATGTTTCGTCGAACGAATGCTCTGCTCATTTTCTTTTCGGAATAATGAAGGAGAGAGATACTTTTCTGCTTTTAGACATTCCTACGCGAATTCACTACCAGCGTCACTACCCTGAATAACAACGCTAATAAGGGAGTCAGACATCGAATCAGTTATTCACACGTCTATGGCTTCATGAAAGCCTGGGACGGAGCAGCGAGTGGAAAAAACCTATTCGCGGAGAATGTTTTAATCGATATCCAACATAACTTAGTGAATGTTGAAAACTATTAAAAACTTAATTTATCTGTTACTTGTCTCCGTTGCAGAATCATCGAAAAATTAAATTTCTTTGCAAAGCAATATCGACATGAAAAACCATAAACTAGGCTGAATTTTTGAAAAGGTGGCAGAAAGTAGAGATTTTACGCTTTGGCACTCTCTGGGGCAAACTTCATTTATACTTTTTCTCTGTACTCTCACATTGTCACACTATTTCCAAATCGCTGGTGCATTAAGTAGGGTTCCGCTCAAGTCGGGACTTCTATGATGCGGAGACCGCATCGAGTTGGGACTGCAGTGAGCTGGGGCAAGCGACTAGGAACGACGGCGGGTTAAGAACACATCTACTTGGATTTACGGCGAGTTAAAAACTTAGCGAGTTGGGAACACAGTGGGTTAAGAATATTATACTGAATCTCAACAATAACAGTCCAAACTCGTTGCCTTGGTTACCACCTTTATTGTTTATCCTTCACAAATAAACTTGTCAGATACTGTCACTGACCAAGAATATTCTCCCAGCTCCAAAAATCGCACTAAAATCGCGTCATAACCTTCAACTTCTCTCAGGCTCAATTCCCAGAGCTTATATATTCAAATTGAAGCCGGAGACTACTCTAGAATATTCCCTGCCAATGACAGATGTACAAATCATAAAGTTTTAGCAATTTCTAGAAATTTATGGAAGCTCTACAGGGAAAACAATGAAACTAAAAGAAAATGGAGCCTGGGGGCCTCAGGGAAATGCCTACAAACTAATCATAAAAATTATAAAACTGTAAGTAGAATTCTTAAACTTAAAATTTATCTGTCAAATCTTTGAGTAGGATAGAACACAGTGCAAACATGTTCAAAAACAGCTGATATAACAACTTTAGAGGCATTTTTCGTTACACATCTTCCTGTTATCGCTAGGTAGATTGGCTAATGTTAACCATTTTGGCGGGTTGGAGTTTTATTGTTTTCTCATACAATTTCTAAACGTCGATGTGAACAGAGACCGTAGCGAGTTGGGACTGCAGTGAGCTGGGGCAAGCGACTAGGAACGACGGCGGGTTAAGAACACATCTACTTGGATTTACGGCGAGTTAAAAACTTAGCGAGTTGGGAACACAGTGGGTTAAGAATATTATACTGAATCTCAACAATAACAGTCCAAACTCGTTGCCTTGGTTACCACCTTTATTGTTTATCCTTCACAAATAAACTTGTCAGATACTGTCACTGACCAAGAATATTCTCCCAGCTCCAAAAATCGCACTAAAATCGCGTCATAACCTTCAACTTCTCTCAGGCTCAATTCCCAGAGCTTATATATTCAAATTGAAGCCGGAGACTACTCTAGAATATTCCCTGCCAATGACAGATGTACAAATCATAAAGTTTTAGCAATTTCTAGAAATTTATGGAAGCTCTACAGGGAAAACAATGAAACTAAAAGAAAATGGAGCCTGGGGGCCTCAGGGAAATGCCTACAAACTAATCATAAAAATTATAAAACTGTAAGTAGAATTCTTAAACTTAAAATTTATCTGTCAAATCTTTGAGTAGGATAGAACACAGTGCAAACATGTTCAAAAACAGCTGATATAACAACTTTAGAGGCATTTTTCGTTACACATCTTCCTGTTATCGCTAGGTAGATTGGCTAATGTTAACCATTTTGGCGGGTTGGAGTTTTATTGTTTTCTCATACAATTTCTAAACGTCGATGTGAACAGAGACCGTAGCGAGTTGGGACTGCAGTGAGCTGGGGCAAGCGACTAGGAACGACGGCGGGTTAAGAACACATCTACTTGGATTTACGGCGAGTTAAAAACTTAGCGAGTTGGGAACACAGTGGGTTAAGAATATTATACTGAATCTCAACAATAACAGTCCAAACTCGTTGCCTTGGTTACCACCTTTATTGTTTATCCTTCACAAATAAACTTGTCAGATACTGTCACTGACCAAGAATATTCTCCCAGCTCCAAAAATCGCACTAAAATCGCGTCATAACCTTCAACTTCTCTCAGGCTCAATTCCCAGAGCTTATATATTCAAATTGAAGCCGGAGACTACTCTAGAATATTCCCTGCCAATGACAGATGTACAAATCATAAAGTTTTAGCAATTTCTAGAAATTTATGGAAGCTCTACAGGGAAAACAATGAAACTAAAAGAAAATGGAGCCTGGGGGCCTCAGGGAAATGCCTACAAACTAATCATAAAAATTATAAAACTGTAAGTAGAATTCTTAAACTTAAAATTTATCTGTCAAATCTTTGAGTAGGATAGAACACAGTGCAAACATGTTCAAAAACAGCTGATATAACAACTTTAGAGGCATTTTTCGTTACACAATCTATAGCGGCTTGCGATCAATCGGTTTAAGAACTTATAGCGACTTGGGACTACGGCGACTTAGACTGGTCCCATCTTCCTGTTATCGCTAGGTAGATTGGCTAATGTTAACCATTTTGGCGGGTTGGAGTTTTATTGTTTTCTCATACAATTTCTAAACGTCGATGTGAACAGAGACCGTAGCGAGTTGGAACTGCAGTGAGTTGGGACCACGTTGGATTAAGAACGTAGCGAGTTGGGACCAGGGCGGGTTAAGAACGTAGCGAGTTGGGACCACGGCAGGTTAAGAACGTAGCGAGTTGGGACGAACGTAGCGAGTTGGAACCACGGCGGGTTAGGAACGCAGCGAGTTGGGACCACGGCAGGTTAAGAACGTAGCGAGTTGGGACCACGGCAGGTTAAGAACGTAGCGAGTTGGAACAGACATAGCGAGTTGGGACCACGGCGGGTTAACAACGCGGCGAGTTGGGACCACGGCGAGTTAAGAACGTAGCGAGTTGGGACCACGGCAGGTTAAGAACGTAGCGAATTGGGACGAACATAGCGAGTTGGTACCACGGCGAGTTAAGAACGTAGCGAGTTGGGACCACGGCGAGTTAAGAACGTAGCGAGTTGGGACCACGGCGGGTCAAGAACGTAGCGAGTTGGCACCACCTCGAGTTAACCTACGTCCCATCTACGCCGTCATCGCTAGGTAGCCTCCCCGGACATGTCGTACCTTGCAGCACGACCTTGCGCCGCATCTCGGTGTCCGACTCGAGGGCGTCGAAGAAGGCGGCCCCCGTCAGCAGGTACGTGAACGTGACGACGATGAGGGAGAGTGTCCGGACGTTCTGCTTCTTCATGGTGCGGGAGCGTCATGCCGCCGGCGGGCGGGCGGACGGCCGCCCCGGCCGCCCCCTAGCCGCCCCCGCCGCCGCCGCCCCCTACGCCGCGGCCGCCGCCGCGCGCCGCCCGACCGCCGCCCGCGGCGCCTCCCGCCGCCGCCCCCCTCCAGCCGCCGCCGGACGTCGACGCCGCCGCCGCCGTCGCCGTCGGTCGCATCACCGACGTCGGCGCATCGTTGCTGCGCACCGCCACTGGAACAGAAGAAGAAAGCGTTGACATTTTTGATTACTATGTAGCGACTAAGTAAGAAGGTTGCCACTTGTTGGGGGATAGGATTTCTGATGACGTCATGCGCATTCCTGTGACGTAGGCGTCGCTCTCGCCTGCGATATTGTGAAACCTTCCTAAGTTACGGGCAGTGGCGTAGCTAGGCTAGGGCCTAGGGCAATTCGGTGCGTCGCCCCCCGGGGCCCGCGGCTTTTAGGCCAGGGAAATTACGGTAAAAAATAACGAAACCTAGACAAAATTCATAACCGCATTTTTATAATGCCATCACAAAATATTGGTAATAAATGAACGCCAGAATTGTTTTTTATACAAAATATATATACGTGTGTGGGCGTTTTTTAGAAAAATACATTTTCTTGTTCTAATAAAGACGGCATAAATATCAACTGCGAATTTTAAGCTGCATTTATTAGTAAGTAAGGTATATATAAAGTTGAGATTGATAAATTAAACACATTACGTTTGCGCAAGTATCCGAATGATGTAAAAATTACATTTTGCGTAATATTTTGTTGGGCAAAAATATTAACTGCGTTTTTATTATTTATAATTACCTTAAAAATAAAGTATTAACAGTTTGTTCTGAAATTAAACATATTGTTTCGCCGGAAATCGCATTTTAAAGAAATTTGAAGCTGTCTTTGAGAGCAAAATTATTAACTGGCTGATTTTTGTTAAACTTTGTAAGTGGATACTAAGTCTTGCTAAATTTTTTGAAATTAAACAAAAATTGGTAACGGAAGTATTTAGAAATGACAAATGACAGTTAGTAGTATAGCTATGTGCGTTCTAGCGCAATTTCCCCATGTATTTCTTATGGGAGCAAAATCCTGCACTTTTTTGACCAAACTTACCCCCTCCACTCCCAAACCACGCCCCCCAGCCAATCGCACTGACTCTGAACCCTGCCGAAGATGTCCGAGTCCAGCGACCTTCGCCCCTGCTCCCAACCCTGCCGAAGGTGCCCGAGTCCCGCTTTTGTCATTATCCCTCCGACCGTTGACCCAGCCGCGACGCCGCGACATGTCACGACTCGCAACTAATAAAAACCCTAAATCATAATTAAGCCATGACGTCCCCCTGTCGACCTTTAGCCGCGGCCATGCATGGATTTTTGCTACCACCTCTGCCTGCGTATTTTTGCGTCCGCGACGCCGAGACATGTCGAGACTCGCAACTAATAAAAACCTAACACCTATAGAAAAATACCAGCTTGCAATATGTACGTGATGTAATTCCTCGGAAAAAAGTACTTTCTCTTTGTCGGAATAAGCGCCTATGAAACGAGCACGCTGATCTCATCGGTACTGGCGATAAAAAATTTGTAGGAAAAGTGTAATAAAGAATAGATATGAGATACATATGAGTGTATACATTTTCTTGACTACATTACCTAAGGATGTATCAAAAATCTATCTTCCTATATTTAGAGAATAGGACTGCTCAAAAGGAAAGTGGATATTAAATTTGGGGCATAAATTAACCATTTTTAGTTGAGTTTATAACCATCTAGGTAAGTAAATTTCTTTAATTCCGAGAAAGCCAGGCCTTGTTTTAAATTACTTGACTAAAATATAATAGGTGCAAAGTTCACCAGTTTTTAAAAATACTCTGACGTCATTATCAACAAGACTAGTACCACCAAAATCCGATCTTGTGCAACGCGTTTCCTGTTTAAAATTTCACCCAGAAAAAAAAAGGTACTAATTCTCACTTATGCCATGTTCACCGTATGATTTTTATACTATTCCGACTTCGAAAACCCAAAGGTATAAGTGTAGCGTGTGGAAAAAGGGTTTAAAACCCTTAAACGGTCTATATATGGAATAAAATGAGGGCATGCAACATGTTCTTCAATAATGAAAATTAAAACAATGTTCATTTTTGACTGTCCATTATCCTACCAAGAAAAAGCTTATAGCGTCTAAGCGACTATAAAAACGACTCTAAAAACGTCTAAACGACTCTAAAAAACGACTAGACGACTCGTAAAAACGACTAGACGATTCGAAAAACGACTAGACGATTCGGAAAAAACGACTAAACGACTCTGAAAACGACTAAACGATTCTGGAAAACGACTAGACGATTCTGAAAAACGACTAGACGACTTGAAAAAGCGACATACCATTGAATACCATCGAGTACCATGGAATACCATCGAATACCATGAAATACCATCAAAGACCATGGAATACTATCGAAAACCACGGAATACCATAAATGGTCTTGGATATCCCTGTGAAAAAATTTGCCTCGGGGAGAGCATAAAAGGAAATTATCCGTGATCGATGCTCTGTGATCGAAAGATCGTCTTTGATAATACAATCACTCTCAGTTAAAGACATGTTTTTGTCACTTGAGATTGAACCTAGGAGTTATGGTATCCAACACACCAATGACGGATTAGTCATGGGACAAATACCAGTAACTGTTGAAGATAACGTATTATGTATTGGAGATCAAAATTACCCTTACACCAGGTCTGTCTCAACTGCTTTTGAAGAACAAACCACAAGGTATTAATGAGAGTGACCTAAAAATATACAAACAATTGTTGATTACTAATTTTCGATAGGTTCAACAAATCAGGTTTTAAAAGTATTTGTGTTTAGGTGCCTATGGTTTCATCTGGTATATGTTCCATACAGGATTCGAACCTTAGCCCACATTCCAAAGCCAAACACTCGGCATTTAAGTAAAATTCTAGGAAATGCTTGGCAGTGTGGTAATAATCTCGACGCGCTGTTGTAGCAGGGCTCCGCTGGCTCCCGCAGGCCTCGCCGGTCTCTGTAGACTCAGCAGGTCCCTTTAACGATGTGTACCGCAGGCTCCGATTAAATTAAAAAATTACTATTAACACTAAAATACCGGGACAATATCCATCATTCCAACGCCAAAACACACCGACAGTAGTATTTCTGCGAATGCATCGCAGCCGGGCGCAAGGTGGATGACTCACATCCGCTAGCCGGAACTTGTCAGGACAGGTTGACAACCTAAAAACAATTCTCTCTACTTAGATAAAAATAGAATGTCCAATAAGATTTTTTTCACACACTTTTTTATATAAGCCAGATAACGTAACCATATAAGTATATATTAGAATATTATAAAATATTTAAGCCCCATATAGTTCGAATTTGAATGGGATATTATGTTACATGGGTAATATATCTCAACACTTCGTACACAAACAAAACTCGCTCGTTCTTTACAGTTTTATTACTGTGAATTCGGTACCTACTAAAGCGGCAGACTTGGGATGCCGCAGTAGCAAATACAATATGAAGCGCAGCTCTGATGTATACTAAAAATGTTATTATCAAACTTGAGACGCACACATATTTAAAAATATAAATACCGCCGGATGAATGCAAGGCCAATTTACGGAATATAGCAAAACAATTAGATTATGGACATGGATATTAATTTATTTAGGTAAAGGTAATAAACATTTGATACTATCGACAGGAGTCTACGCAAAATAATTGTATCCGTATTCAGCAAATAAAAAAGTTATGGGTACCCGTCACCGATGAAAAAGTATACAAAACTGATAAAATGTTCGTGGCATCTTGTATATTAAAATATTTAATCGCGTATCTAAGTTGTTATTTTATTCATTGCCTATCCCACAAATTTGGATTTTAGCTCTTGTAATCGCTCGATCACGATTGAAACTACACTCATAAAATGTTTAAAAAATGCCCATCCCACGTGATCGCTCGACAAAAACAAAACGTGCAAAGTGGCTACTGCTCGAGGTTTGACCTTTGTCCTTAGGGACACATGTGACCCAGTTGATGTAGAATCTAAAAAAACCCCTGTAAATCATACTTCCATAGCATAGAATCTAAAATCCCCCGGTACAGTACGGATGAAAATTTCAAACCAGGCATAATCAACATGTACGTTCAAAGTAAAAAAACTTGTCGATCAACTGTTTAACCCCGAAATTTTGTTGATTTCTAGGAATAAAAAGAAATACTGCGATTGTAAGTCCAAAGCTATTTACGCTATCAAATTCGTTTAAAATGCGAATGATAATTTGCCGCATTAAAACCAGGCGTGAAAAATTCAACATACGTCCCTAAGAAGTTCAACCAATTTTACCCTGGAAATACAACATTTTTAATGAATAAAATATCGAACATACAACAACACCCTTCTAAATATAGTATAAATCATGGGGTTTTTTTGATAATGTGGAAAGCTAAACTGAAAATTGTTGCTAGAGGTTCTAAAAACCCTGGTGCCAAAAATCAACTATTATTAGAAAATACGCTGATGTCATAATATAGCCGTCGATGTCACCGTTAGCGTGTCCTATGAAAAATGCGTTCTGCTTAATAAGGTGTAAAAAAATCCATGACGGGGCTTAGATGAATAAATAAAGTTTGATGTATGTGAAAGTATAGACTAAATTTTCATATAGCCCGCGTGATCGCTCGAGGTGGCGGTATCCTCTGGACTAGAAAATATCATATCGGCTCAATCTCCAAACATTTTCATTTTGAATTATACGTTTTCATTGATGATAGATATAGCAAGAAAATTGGACTGGACTCGATATGAGAGACATTAATCTAACTTTCACTAAACTGCACGTACTACTTAGAGGGTTGTAAGCCGTTTTAATAAAAGCACCAGACTTGCGTAAAATTCATGGCTAAACGTTAACATAATGTCATGCAAACATGCGGCACGCAAAATATTAAGAATAGATATATGAGCTCAAACATGTTGATCAAAAATATATTAATTTCTGGCGATTTAGTTTACCAGTTATCATTTAAAAACAAAACCTGGTCCCAATATTCAGTGAAAATAATAATTGAAAACTTTGAACCTTATAAACCACCACTAAATAGCGAGTCGGAAATAAGTAAAAAAATATATATAAATATATTATTTTGATATTATAGCCGAAACTGAATTTATTGGGGTGAAGATGTAAGGAAATATTTTTAGCTAGGAAAAAGTAATGCAATTATCATAGGTACCGGTTGCAGAACCCGTTGTCAGTTTTGCAAGGATTTTTGATACAAATATAATTGCTAACGTTTAATTTGTTTACCCCATTTACGAAAATGATAACAAAATTGGATCAGACAAGATGTTTTTTCGAAGTATAGTTTTTAAACACAGGGTGCCACCACCGGTTTTACGATATAGGTTTAAAAATGCGACGCAAATACATAAAAAAATACCCTAGAGATAAGAAAACAAAATACAACTCACTGAAAGATTCTTGGTGATGTATAAAAAGAAATCAGGTTACATCTAATGCCCCAGACAGTAGAATAAACATCCCCGAGCGATGAGATATAGCCAAACATCATTTTTCCAACGGCACAGTCATTTTCACGGGAAAAACAACCAGTAACCGTTCAAATTCCATAGATAGATACTGCCGTAATCCAAAATTTCACTGAACTACGCGTATCTATTATACTGAAGTAGGTACTGATACACTTCCATCTTTCCAAAGAAAAACAAACACGAAACTCAGACTTTTCATATATTACAACGCCTCGATAGAGTCTTTGTGGCCACGACCGAGAATCTACTGAAACAAGTGCGACGCATAGGACGTGAAAAGTGCCGAGTTGGTTTTATTAAACAATGAAACTTATACCTACGTATATATATAAAATAAATGAGAAATATGCCAGAGATTTGAAACCTAATTGTGTTGCAAGTTTGAGGTCCAAAAAAATATTGGTTTTAATTTTTTTAAGGTGAGAAACACATCTAACAGCCAGTTTGGAAATATACAAGGCAAAAAAGTAGTGATGTGGCTGCCCCATTTTATGTTTTATACAGGTTGGATTATTTTAGAATAGTTGTTCAATAGACCGAGACAACATCATAAACGCTTCCCGTTAGAACAGAATCTGATGAAAAGAAAAATTCCATCTGGGTCAAGCTACTAGATAACCAAAATAAAAAATACTGAACGTTATAAAATTTAAAAAAATCATATTTTCAACGGATTTTTATCCTCTGAAAATGGCGTAAAATTCAGTTTCACTGGGTCAAGCTAGGTGGTAACTATATAACCAAAATAAAAAAATACTGAACGTTATAAAATTAAAAAAATCATATTTTCATGGGATTTTTGTCCTCTGAAAATGACGTAAAATTCAGTTTCAATAAGTTACTAATTGGAGTAATAGGAGAAAAATCTTAAATAGGAATTCTGAGACAACGAGGCTGAGAGTAAATAACATACAAAAATCTTGTGCGTTGACTTTCAACTCAATTTATTAATTAGGTTTAATAACGACAATTTTCTCGATTATCTAGAATCAAAAATATTGCAAGTGACAATTCACTATTTTCTCGACATTATGTAAAGCCTTATTATTGCGTCGTAAATTAAAAGATCCAAAAATATTGGCATCAATTGTTTAGTAAATGTGATTAAAATATGTCTACTTTATCAACAGTTATTTGTAACAGCTTATTATCTTGGAAGCGTAAACTCTTTGAATTTTTTAGACAAAAAGTTGTAGTTTAATAATGGTCAGTTGGATTCCTTTTTGAATCATGTTTGCGTATTACCTACAAGGATTTACAACCTCCAAACATAGAAATCGCTCATTTTAAACCGATTTAATAAAAATTTCACCAAAAACAATACTTTCACTCATATAATACACTTCTGATTAATAAAAAAGGCGCTATAGTAATAATGAGATTTTCAATGGAATTTTTATAGACTGTTTGCCCATTTTGAGAGTCTGTTTGCTAGCTTTTGGGGGTATTCCTTGATATTTTAGACGGATAAAAATGAATAACATTGGGTTTCCTAACTAAAATACAAAACGCACTGTTGACTTTACTTCCGTGGATAGTAAGCCTATAATACGTATCGAAAACAGAGAAATATTCAGGTCAAGAAAAAAGTAGCCTAATTTACAAGTTTGGGAATCAAAAACTACCTTTTGTCTTTTAATTTTGATGAGAAAATACGTCTAATTCGTAAGTCAAATAAATGGGGCATCATGAAAGATATACTAATAATTGAACAAATGCTATCTCAGTTCTATAGGCACAAAGGTACTATGGGTAGTAATAGTTTTGGGATCAAAAGACAAGCTTTTAAATTTGTTAAGAAAATACGTCTAATGAAATTGAAAGTAGTAACTAGATTTTGGTTAACATTTCGTTAACGCGTTGATGAATGTTTGATGCAAGTGAAAAGTAGATCGAATTTTCCAAAAAACGGTGACTGACCAAACAAGTTATTATAAAAAGTTGCTCAGGAGACCGATGTAACCTAGAAAACACCTTTCCTTCGAATAGAAAGCGACATAAATAGTTACAAAATGGGATTTAGACGGATATTCGATGCAAGTGAAAAGTATGCAGAATTTTCGAAAATCGGGACGGACCAAAAATTATTAAGTTGATCGGGAGGTTTAACCTAGGAAACGCCTTTCATTCGAATAGAATCTGACAAAAAATCCAAGAAAATTTTAGACGACTGTTTGCAAGTGAAAAGTATACAGATTTTTTTCGAAAACCGGCGACTGACAAAAAAAATATACTTATTAGAAAATTTTGCTCGGAGATCGAGGTAACCTAGAAAACGCCTCTCGTCCGAATATAATCTGAAATAAAATTCCATGATGGGGACTTAGGCGAATGTTTGATGCAAGTGAATAGTATAGACCGAATTCCCGAAAAACGCCATTCGTTTGAATATAATAAAAAAATCGAATAAGGAACGGGACTTATTAGACGAATATTTGATGCAAGTGGAAAAGTATAGATAGATTTTTCGAGTGACTGATAAAAATAGTTAGTCGGAAGGCCCCCAGATAACATTGATATTTTGTTTGAACAAAATCTGTAAAAAAAATGCCAAGACGTGACTTAGACGAATGTTTGCAAGTGAAAAAAAAAACAAAAAAATTATTAGAAAAGTTGATCGGAAGGTTTAACCTAGGAAACGCCTTTCATTCGAATAGAATATGACAAAAAAAAATCCGAGACGTGACTTAGACGAATGTTTGCAAGTGAAAAAGAAACAAAAAATTACCAGAAAAGTTGATTGGGAGGCCGAGGTAACCTAGGAAACACCTTTCATTCGAATAGAATGTAACAAAAAAAAATTCCAAGACGTGACTTAGACGAATGTTTGCAAGTGAAAAGCATACAGATTTTTTTTTTTTTCGAAAAACGGCGGCTGACCAAAAATTATTAGAAAAGTTGTTCGGGGCCGTGGTACCTAGGAAACAAAATGCAACAAAAAAATTTAGACATAGATGAATAAGAATGCAAGGACGATTGGAGTGATCTATAACCCTAAACAGAAGGGAGAAAATGCCCCTCAATAAGTCGGAATTTGTGTGTTTTCCGTATGATTCAATGAGATTTTTACAAATTATTGGAAACTTAATGACGTGAGAAAAATAAAACGTCCATTGTCTGCTCACATTTTAGGAAATTTATCACAATTTATTCTAATTAATAATACCCTTTGTTTATGGAATCCCTATATAATGTATATAATGTAAAGTAAAAATATAGTTAACAAGGCGTTAACGAGCATTGACAACATGTTAACGAACGAGGTGCTAACAACGCGATAACTTAACTTTGACAACGCGTTAACGAAGCGTTGACGAGTGTGGACCCTCCAAATCTTAGGAGATACATTCGCAACCTTACACCGGATCACGCGTCACAAAGATGCTACCTTAAATTAATGCGTTGACAACTCGTTAATCCCAGGAGATACAATCGCAACTTACACCAGATCACACTCAACTGTGGAATCTTGTGACGTCACAGAGATGCTACCTTACATTTCTTTTAGGTAGATAACCTAACCTAACATTATTGTCGCGGTGTCCAAGAGGTTAGCGACTGGTGAACCGATTGCCATTGGATTTGGGAGAGGTGTATCAGAGGCGGATTAAGTCAGTTTTGACCAATGGCAATCGGTTCACCAGTCGCTAACCTCTTGGACACCGCGACAATAATGTTAGGTTAGGTTATCTACCTAAAAGAAATGTAAGGTAGCATCTCCGTGACGTCACAAGATTCCACAGTTGAGTTTGATCTGGTGTAAGTTGCGATTGTATCTCCTGGGATTAACGAGTTGTCAACGCATTAATTTAAGGTAGCATCTTTGTGACGCGTGATCCGGTGTAAGGTTGCGAATGTATCTCCTAAGATTTGGAGGGTCCACACTCGTCAACGCTTCGTTAACGCGTTGTCAAAGTTAAGTTATCGCGTTGTTAGCACCTCGTTCGTTAACATGTTGTCAATGCTCGTTAACGCCTTGTTAACTATATTTTTACTTTACATTATATACATTATATAGGGATTCCATAAACAAAGGGTATTATTAATTAGAATAAATTGTGATAAATTTCCTAAAATGTGAGCAGACAATGGACGTTTTATTTTTCTCACGTCATTAAGTTTCCAATAATTTGTAAAAATCTCATTGAATCATACGGAAAACACACAAATTCCGACTTATTGAGGGGCATTTTCTCCCTTCTGTTTAGGGTTATAGATCACTCCAATCGTCCTTGCATTCTTATTCATCTATGTCTAAATTTTTTTGTTGCATTTTGTTTCCTAGGTACCACGGCCCCGAACAACTTTTCTAATAATTTTTGGTCAGCCGCCGTTTTTCGAAAAAAAAAAATCTGTATGCTTTTCACTTGCAAACATTCGTCTAAGTCACGTCTTGGAATTTTTTTTTTGTTACATTCTATTCGAATGAAAGGTGTTTCCTAGGTTACCTCGGCCTCCCAATCAACTTTTCTGGTAATTTTTTGTTTCTTTTTCACTTGCAAACATTCGTCTAAGTCACGTCTCGGATTTTTTTTTTGTCATATTCTATTCGAATGAAAGGCGTTTCCTAGGTTAAACCTTCCGATCAACTTTTCTAATAATTTTTTTGTTTTTTTTTTCACTTGCAAACATTCGTCTAAGTCACGTCTTGGCATTTTTTTTTACAGATTTTGTTCAAACAAAATATCAATGTTATCTGGGGGCCTTCCGACTAACTATTTTTATCAGTCACTCGAAAAATCTATCTATACTTTTCCACTTGCATCAAATATTCGTCTAATAAGTCCCGTTCCTTATTCGATTTTTTTATTATATTCAAACGAATGGCGTTTTTCGGGAATTCGGTCTATACTATTCACTTGCATCAAACATTCGCCTAAGTCCCCATCATGGAATTTTATTTCAGATTATATTCGGACGAGAGGCGTTTTCTAGGTTACCTCGGTCTCCGAGCAAAATTTTCTAATAAGTATATTTTTTTTGTCAGTCGCCGGTTTTCGAAAAAAATCTGTATACTTTTCACTTGCAAACAGTCGTCTAAAATTTTCTTGGATTTTTTGTCAGATTCTATTCGAATGAAAGGCGTTTCCTAGGTTAAACCTCCCGATCAACTTAATAATTTTTGGTCCGTCCCGATTTTCGAAAATTCTGCATACTTTTCACTTGCATCGAATATCCGTCTAAATCCCATTTTGTAACTATTTATGTCGCTTTCTATTCGAAGGAAAGGTGTTTTCTAGGTTACATCGGTCTCCTGAGCAACTTTTTATAATAACTTGTTTGGTCAGTCACCGTTTTTTGGAAAATTCGATCTACTTTTCACTTGCATCAAACATTCATCAACGCGTTAACGAAATGTTAACCAAAATCTAGTTACTACTTTCAATTTCATTAGACGTATTTTCTTAACAAATTTAAAAGCTTGTCTTTTGATCCCAAAACTATTACTACCCATAGTACCTTTGTGCCTATAGAACTGAGATAGCATTTGTTCAATTATTAGTATATCTTTCATGATGCCCCATTTATTTGACTTACGAATTAGACGTATTTTCTCATCAAAATTAAAAGACAAAAGGTAGTTTTTGATTCCCAAACTTGTAAATTAGGCTACTTTTTTCTTGACCTGAATATTTCTCTGTTTTCGATACGTATTATAGGCTTACTATCCACGGAAGTAAAGTCAACAGTGCGTTTTGTATTTTAGTTAGGAAACCCAATGTTATTCATTTTTATCCGTCTAAAATATCAAGGAATACCCCCAAAAGCTAGCAAACAGACTCTCAAAATGGGCAAACAGTCTATAAAAATTCCATTGAAAATCTCATTATTACTATAGCGCCTTTTTTATTAATCAGAAGTGTATTATATGAGTGAAAGTATTGTTTTTGGTGAAATTTTTATTAAATCGGTTTAAAATGAGCGATTTCTATGTTTGGAGGTTGTAAATCCTTGTAGGTAATACGCAAACATGATTCAAAAAGGAATCCAACTGACCATTATTAAACTACAACTTTTTGTCTAAAAAATTCAAAGAGTTTACGCTTCCAAGATAATAAGCTGTTACAAATAACTGTTGATAAAGTAGACATATTTTAATCACATTTACTAAACAATTGATGCCAATATTTTTGGATCTTTTAATTTACGACGCAATAATAAGGCTTTACATAATGTCGAGAAAATAGTGAATTGTCACTTGCAATATTTTTGATTCTAGATAATCGAGAAAATTGTCGTTATTAAACCTAATTAATAAATTGAGTTGAAAGTCAACGCACAAGATTTTTGTATGTTATTTACTCTCAGCCTCGTTGTCTCAGAATTCCTATTTAAGATTTTTCTCCTATTACTCCAATTAGTAACTTATTGAAACTGAATTTTACGTCATTTTCAGAGGACAAAAATCCCATGAAAATATGATTTTTTTTAATTTTATAACGTTCAGTATTTTTTTATTTTGGTTATATAGTTACCACCTAGCTTGACCCAGTGAAACTGAATTTTACGCCATTTTCAGAGGATAAAAATCCGTTGAAAATATGATTTTTTTAAATTTTATAACGTTCAGTATTTTTTATTTTGGTTATCTAGTAGCTTGACCCAGATGGAATTTTTCTTTTCATCAGATTCTGTTCTAACGGGAAGCGTTTATGATGTTGTCTCGGTCTATTGAACAACTATTCTAAAATAATCCAACCTGTATAAAACATAAAATGGGGCAGCCACATCACTACTTTTTTGCCTTGTATATTTCCAAACTGGCTGTTAGATGTGTTTCTCACCTTAAAAAAATTAAAACCAATATTTTTTTGGACCTCAAACTTGCAACACAATTAGGTTTCAAATCTCTGGCATATTTCTCATTTATTTTATATATATACGTAGGTATAAGTTTCATTGTTTAATAAAACCAACTCGGCACTTTTCACGTCCTATGCGTCGCACTTGTTTCAGTAGATTCTCGGTCGTGGCCACAAAGACTCTATCGAGGCGTTGTAATATATGAAAAGTCTGAGTTTCGTGTTTGTTTTTCTTTGGAAAGATGGAAGTGTATCAGTACCTACTTCAGTATAATAGATACGCGTAGTTCAGTGAAATTTTGGATTACGGCAGTATCTATCTATGGAATTTGAACGGTTACTGGTTGTTTTTCCCGTGAAAATGACTGTGCCGTTGGAAAAATGATGTTTGGCTATATCTCATCGCTCGGGGATGTTTATTCTACTGTCTGGGGCATTAGATGTAACCTGATTTCTTTTTATACATCACCAAGAATCTTTCAGTGAGTTGTATTTTGTTTTCTTATCTCTAGGGTATTTTTTTATGTATTTGCGTCGCATTTTTAAACCTATATCGTAAAACCGGTGGTGGCACCCTGTGTTTAAAAACTATACTTCGAAAAAACATCTTGTCTGATCCAATTTTGTTATCATTTTCGTAAATGGGGTAAACAAATTAAACGTTAGCAATTATATTTGTATCAAAAATCCTTGCAAAACTGACAACGGGTTCTGCAACCGGTACCTATGATAATTGCATTACTTTTTCCTAGCTAAAAATATTTCCTTACATCTTCACCCCAATAAATTCAGTTTCGGCTATAATATCAAAATAATATATTTATATATATTTTTTTACTTATTTCCGACTCGCTATTTAGTGGTGGTTTATAAGGTTCAAAGTTTTCAATTATTATTTTCACTGAATATTGGGACCAGGTTTTGTTTTTAAATGATAACTGGTAAACTAAATCGCCAGAAATTAATATATTTTTGATCAACATGTTTGAGCTCATATATCTATTCTTAATATTTTGCGTGCCGCATGTTTGTATGACATTATGTTAACGTTTAGCCATGAATTTTACGCAAGTCTGGTGCTTTTATTAAAACGGCTTACAACCCTCTAAGTAGTACGTGCAGTTTAGTGAAAGTTAGATTAATGTCTCTCATATCGAGTCCAGTCCAATTTTCTTGCTATATCTATCATCAATGAAAACGTATAATTCAAAATGAAAATGTTTGGAGATTGAGCCGATATGATATTTTCTAGTCCAGAGGATACCGCCACCTCGAGCGATCACGCGGGCTATATGAAAATTTAGTCTATACTTTCACATACATCAAACTTTATTTATTCATCTAAGCCCCGTCATGGATTTTTTTACACCTTATTAAGCAGAACGCATTTTTCATAGGACACGCTAACGGTGACATCGACGGCTATATTATGACATCAGCGTATTTTCTAATAATAGTTGATTTTTGGCACCAGGGTTTTTAGAACCTCTAGCAACAATTTTCAGTTTAGCTTTCCACATTATCAAAAAAACCCCATGATTTATACTATATTTAGAAGGGTGTTGTTGTATGTTCGATATTTTATTCATTAAAAATGTTGTATTTCCAGGGTAAAATTGGTTGAACTTCTTAGGGACGTATGTTGAATTTTTCACGCCTGGTTTTAATGCGGCAAATTATCATTCGCATTTTAAACGAATTTGATAGCGTAAATAGCTTTGGACTTACAATCGCAGTATTTCTTTTTATTCCTAGAAATCAACAAAATTTCGGGGTTAAACAGTTGATCGACAAGTTTTTTTACTTTGAACGTACATGTTGATTATGCCTGGTTTGAAATTTTCATCCGTACTGTACCGGGGGATTTTAGATTCTATGCTATGGAAGTATGATTTACAGGGTTTTTTTTTTAGATTCTACATCAACTGGGTCATACGTGTCCCTAAGGACAAAGGTCAAACCTCGAGCAGTAGCCACTTTGCACGTTTTGTTTTTGTCGAGCGATCACGTGGGATGGGCATTTTTTAAACATTTTATGAGTGTAGTTTCAATCGTGATCGAGCGATTACAAGAGCTAAAATCCAAATTTGTGGGATAGGCAATGAATAAAATAACAACTTAGATACGCGATTAAATATTTTAATATACAAGATGCCACGAACATTTTATCAGTTTTGTATACTTTTTCATCGGTGACGGGTACCCATAACTTTTTTATTTGCTGAATACGGATACAATTATTTTGCGTAGACTCCTGTCGATAGTATCAAATGTTTATTACCTTTACCTAAATAAATTAATATCCATGTCCATAATCCAATTGTTTTCCTATATTCCATAAATTGGCCTTGCATTCATCCGGCGGTATTTATATTTTTAAATATGTGTGCGTCTCAAGTTTGATAATAACATTTTTAGTATACATCAGAGCTGCGCTTCATATTGTATTTGCTACTGCGGCATCCCAAGTCTGCCGCTTTAGTAGGTACCGAATTCACAGTAATAAAACTGTAAAGAACGAGCGAGTTTTGTTTGTGTACGAAGTGTTGAGATATATTACCCATGTAACATAATATCCCATTCAAATTCGAACTATATGGGGCTTAAATATTTTATAATATTCTAATATATACTTATATGGTTACGTTATCTGGCTTATATAAAAAAGTGTGTGAAAAAAATCTTATTGGACATTCTATTTTTATCTAAGTAGAGAGAATTGTTTTTAGGTTGTCAACCTGTCCTGACAAGTTCCGGCTAGCGGATGTGAGTCATCCACCTTGCGCCCGGCTGCGATGCATTCGCAGAAATACTACTGTCGGTGTGTTTTGGCGTTGGAATGATGGATATTGTCCCGGTATTTTAGTGTTAATAGTAATTTTTTAATTTAATCGGAGCCTGCGGTACACATCGTTAAAGGGACCTGCTGAGTCTACAGAGACCGGCGAGGCCTGCGGGAGCCAGCGGAGCCCTGCTACAACAGCGCGTCGAGATTATTACCACACTGCCAAGCATTTCCTAGAATTTTACTTAAATGCCGAGTGTTTGGCTTTGGAATGTGGGCTAAGGTTCGAATCCTGTATGGAACATATACCAGATGAAACCATAGGCACCTAAACACAAATACTTTTAAAACCTGATTTGTTGAACCTATCGAAAATTAGTAATCAACAATTGTTTGTATATTTTTAGGTCACTCTCATTAATACCTTGTGGTTTGTTCTTCAAAAGCAGTTGAGACAGACCTGGTGTAAGGGTAATTTTGATCTCCAATACATAATACGTTATCTTCAACAGTTACTGGTATTTGTCCCATGACTAATCCGTCATTGGTGTGTTGGATACCATAACTCCTAGGTTCAATCTCAAGTGACAAAAACATGTCTTTAACTGAGAGTGATTGTATTATCAAAGACGATCTTTCGATCACAGAGCATCGATCACGGATAATTTCCTTTTATGCTCTCCCCGAGGCAAATTTTTTCACAGGGATATCCAAGACCATTTATGGTATTCCGTGGTTTTCGATAGTATTCCATGGTCTTTGATGGTATTTCATGGTATTCGATGGTATTCCATGGTACTCGATGGTATTCAATGGTATGTCGCTTTTTCAAGTCGTCTAGTCGTTTTTCAGAATCGTCTAGTCGTTTTCCAGAATCGTTTAGTCGTTTTCAGAGTCGTTTAGTCGTTTTTTCCGAATCGTCTAGTCGTTTTTCGAATCGTCTAGTCGTTTTTACGAGTCGTCTAGTCGTTTTTTAGAG
Source organism: Pseudeuparius sepicola (assembly GCA_963920635.1). Lineage (NCBI taxonomy): Eukaryota > Metazoa > Arthropoda > Insecta > Coleoptera > Anthribidae > Pseudeuparius > Pseudeuparius sepicola. Next base: position 55,973,996 of record OY987302.1, read on the forward strand.
TCGTTTAGACGTTTTTAGAGTCGTTTTTATAGTCGCTTAGACGCTATAAGCTTTTTCTTGGTAGGATAATGGACAGTCAAAAATGAACATTGTTTTAATTTTCATTATTGAAGAACATGTTGCATGCCCTCATTTTATTCCATATATAGACCGTTTAAGGGTTTTAAACCCTTTTTCCACCCGCTACACTTATACCCTTGGGTTTTCGAAGTCGGAATAGTATAAAAATCATACGGTGAACATGGCATAAGTGAGAATTAGTACCTTTTTTTTTTCTGAGTGAAATTTTAAACAGGAAACGCGTTGTACAAAATCCGATTTTGCAGCTAGTCTTTCAACTTGATAATCGTGTAACGGGATATTTTTAAAAACTGGTGAACTTTGCACCTATTATATTTTAGTCAAGTAATTTAAAACAAGGCCTGGCTTTCTCGGAATTAAAGAAATTTACTTACCTAGATGGTTATAAACTCAACTAAAAATGGTTAATTTATGCCCCAAATTTAATATCCACTTTCCTTTTGAGCAGTCCTATTCTCTAAATATAGGAAGATAGATTTTTGATACATCCTTAGGTAATGTAGTCAAGAAAATGTATACACTCATATGTATCTCATATCTATTCTTTATTACACTTTTCCTACAAATTTTTTATCGCCAGTACCGATGAGATCAGCGTGCTCGTTTCATAGGCGCTTATTTCGACAAAGAGAAAGTACTTTTTTCCGAGGAATTACGTCACGTACATATTGCAAGCTGGTATTTTTCTATAGGTGTTAGGTTTTTATTAGTTGCGAGTCTCGACATGTCTCGGCGTCGCGGACGCAAAAATACGCAGGCAGAGGTGGTAGCAAAAATCCATGCATGGCCGCGGCTAAAGGTCGACAGGGCTTAATTATGATTTAGGGTTTTTATTAGTTGCGAGTCGTGACATGTCGCGGCGTCGCGGATGCAAAAATACGCAGGCAGAGGTGGTAGCAAAAATCCATGCATGGCCGCGGCTAAAGGTCGACAGGGGGACGTCATGGCTTAATTATGATTTAGGGTTTTTATTAGTTGCGAGTCGTGACATGTCGCGGCGTCGCGGCTGGGTCAACGGTCGGAGGGATAATGACAAAAGCGGGACTCGGGCACCTTCGGCAGGGTTGGGAGCAGGGGCGAAGGTCGCTGGACTCGGACATCTTCGGCAGGGTTCAGAGTCAGTGCGATTGGCTGGGGGGCGTGGTTTGGGAGTGGAGGGGGTAAGTTTGGTCAAAAAAGTGCAGGATTTTGCTCCCATAAGAAATACATGGGGAAATTGCGCTAGAACGCTCATAGCTATACTACTAACTGTCATTTGTCATTTCTAAATACTTCCGTTACCAATTTTTGTTTAATTTCAAAAAATTTAGCAAGACTTAGTATCCACTTACAAAGTTTAACAAAAATCAGCCAGTTAATAATTTTGCTCTCAAAGACAGCTTCAAATTTCTTCCATACTCTTACATACTTCCATATTCTTAAAATGTTTAATTTCTTAATACATGTTAGCAAGGGAAGTTTTTTTACCTAAATAGTCTAAAAAAAATCCAGTTAACATTTTTGCTCGAAATTTCTAACGAAAAATAGGTGTTTTTTGAGGTAACTCAAGGTTCCGTTTTTTCAAAATGTTTAATTTTTGGTTTCTACCAACGTATTTACTTAACTTTGATATGGTAAAACAAAATTGCAGTTAATATTTTTTTCTAGGTCAAATTCTATTTTCCCTGGCCTATTTAGGTTTAGTCCTTTTATCAGTGCTTTTTCTTTGTTAAAAATAAGTAAGTTACCATCCCTATTGCGTGCTCTATAACGAGAGTCCAAGTGTGAACTTTTGGTTGGATACTCAGGAAACGAGGAATAGCCCTAAAAAATTACTATCCCGCAATTTTTTCATTTAAAAAATTATAGGGTTACTGGGCTACAAGAGGGAGGGCCCCTATGCAGGCTTCTGCACCCGGGCCCCAAGACCCCTAGCTACGCTACTGGTTACGGGTCTTGATCCTGAATCCAACGATATACAGGGTAAGTCAGAATGTAGAGTAAATACTTTAAAGGGGTGTTCGGCAGGTGGTTTTAAGGGGGGCCTTTCATATAAAATTTTTCGATTTGGGCTTTCCCTGTCAAGTTATTCGGGTTTACAGGGTGACCCAAAAGTATTTTTTTATTTATATCTCAATAACGGCGCTACTTAAAAATTTGAAATTTGGTATGTGTTATCTACCTACTTACTGGAAGACGCCTTAGGGTAGTTTATTCATTTACACAGTGCCCCAAAAAGTGTGAAAACTAACAATCCCTATTATTTTTTGCTCAAACTTTTTTGAGGTTATCTTTTTGGTCTTGCAGGTCCATCATTTCAGTGTATCTTTTCATTTTGCAACAAAAGTGTACTCTTGTTTCATAACGATAAAATCAACCGTTTGCGTTGAAATTGGCAAAACGTGCAGCACAACACCTGTTAACTTTTTTCCCAAGTATTTACTATACATTCTGACTCACCCTGTATAATACTTGACCTATTTCTCTCCAACCGTTTCGGAGATATTTATAGCAGAAAAGCTCCATCAAACTAGATAACATGGTTTCTTACGTATCAGTGTCCAAATTTATGACAATTCAAGTCAAATCTTTGATACATTATAAAATGATGCACTCGGAAAATTTTTCTTGGGATATTTACGGCAATTCTTCCTAAAAATGTCTACGTATCTTTTATTATTTTTGATAAAATATGACAGTGTACTTCTTTCAAAAATATTTTTTTATAGCTCCAGAAACAAAACTTAAAATAATTAAGCTGACAGGTAGCGAGAGATATTTAATTTTCTCATTGAATTGTTGTACTTATCAATTCGATGAATTTTCTACGTTTTTTGGTGTCATATAATTTTGGCATTATTTTAAAGTGATTATAATAATTGTTAGTAGGTTGTGTGAAATATTAGAATTTACTAGGTGCCTAACTGTATTATCAGTGACTATCTTTCTATGGTCACTACTATTACGTTATTCTTCGAAAATTGGTGATGTGGCAGTTGTGATTCCATTGGTAGCGGTTTCTTGTTATAACATGAATTCCCTACTCCTGGATTAGGACAACCACAAGCTAATCATTATAAGGTTCAAAATGAAATGTTTCAAAAACTCTGAATATATTATTTTCTTTTCATCTAAAAATTATCCTGGTTTTGCAAGACGCTCTTTAAAATTTGGTATCATCTTAAAGAAACACATTTTTGTATTTTTAGAAACATTTGTTGTGAAAAATAATGACCCTGTACCTACATACAAACGTCTGGCATCTGTTACAATCTCCACAACTGATACTCTTTGGGAAATTTATATATTTGTTGCCAGCCGGATTGGTGCTGTGCTCAGAGAAATAACCAAGGATAGAGGGAGCAACAGCCTCAAAATACATACATTTGTAGTCAACCAACATCTTATGCAAATTTACCGAAGTATACAAACATTAGGCCCGTGTGTACAACGTTTACCTGAGATAGGTTATGTCCTGAGAAATATCAATTTAGCCACATAGCACACACTTTCTGCGTCCCATTGTATACAAAATCAGTCACTATATCCTAAATACTAATAAATAGCCTTTAAATTAACAGAAAAACAGTTAAAAACGGGAAAAATCCATACGTAAACAATCGGAAAACTTGACATGCTGGGCATACACAAAACAAATACGGACGCGGCGCCCGCGGCAGCGAAAGCAGCGTTGCCATGTCGGGCGGTTTGAGGTATCTGTGACGATTTTATTAAAGTGATAATTAGATACTATAATTACACTGCAATTTAGTTTTAGTTTAAAATTGTTACAAACAAGAAATTAGTAATTACATTTGTTAATTTAGCGTTATGGGAGGTGCGCCTTCATTGAATCTCATTATTAAACCCTTCTATTTTGAAATGAAATGCTGTAAACAATGGAGTACGCGGCATCACTCAAAAAGATGTTCGCTTTGTTTACTTTTTGTTCTTACTCTCTCTATCCTTGGTTATTTCTCTGAGGTGCTGTGGAATCTCGCGAAAGGTGCTCCAAAAGCAAACAAAGACAATTTAGAAGTTCTAATTGAATATTCCAACTGGAAGTATCAAACCTGTCCAACCGGACGTCGACGTAGATACAAATACATTTGTTTAAAATAAAGGATGCCGCAACACGGTATCTGGTAATGAAGTGGAAATAGTGGAGGAGTTGAATTAGTTTTCCCTAGTTCGGCCAAAAACAAGACAAGCTTTGAATTTTAATAAGCATAGGTATTAGAATTCCGCGTTCGACGCGTCATCAAACAGTGACATAATTAGCTTTGCTAACTAAATATTCTGTCGATAGGGAATCTATTTAGTTAGATTTAATTCAATTCCAATCCCGCAACGCAATGTGATTTTCTGGTGTAATTTTTTGAGTAAAAAGACATTATTTTAACGAATAATTAATTGGTTTTGACCTAGCGAATAATAAAACAAACATGTTTATTATTTGTCAACATAACTGCCCTGTCTGCGCTATGCTCTTGCTCGTGACTAATAAAATTCTTGTCGAGGAGTAAGGTTAAGATATACAGAATGGTCCAACTGTTAAGGGTAAAATTTCAAGAATCTATAGAAAATAACTAGATATTTTCATAATATAAACATGTTAAGGAAAGTTTTTCAGAATTAAAATCAAAAATCAAAATGAAATTTCTAAAAAAACGGTATGTTTTCGAAAAAAGTCAAGATCATATTCTTGTAGAATTGATTGGGTAATTTAGTGACGGTAAAAAGATTGCTTTTCCAGTGGCGTTCCATTATTTTATTAAAAAATATGATGGTTGACCCCCCTCTCCCTCACTGGTAGGAGTAGACAGGCTAAATTATTATTTTTAATTTTTAGCTACTTAATTGAATTGATTAATTAATTTATAACATTTAATGTGTGTCGAAACTGTACTAAATATGTTTGCTTTACCTGTCTTCCTTTAGTAAAAATAAAAGGAAACTAAAAAAAGTTACTTTGAAAGATTTCGATAAATGTTTATAGAAAAAAATGTACGTATTTTGACGTTCTTTATAGCTTTTTGAAGTTTTGTACATAAAATTTGGATCACCCTGTATACGAGGTGGTCACTTTTTCAATGCTGACCATTGGGATTTCGTTGATTTAGAAAAAGTTGCGCATTTCAGTCGTCATTCATCATCTGAAAAAATCGTTTCTGAAATATTCTGAAAAAACTGAAAACCGCCGATTCCAGAAATAGCTCATATCTTTTTTTATTATAACAACAAACTTTACCAAATTTTGTATTTGTATGCTTTCAGACACGCTCTTTTCATTAGTTGAGTCAAAAATTTTCTAGGACTGCTAGATTTTGAGTTACCGTTTACGAGATGAGCATCGAAAAAGTGACCACCCTGTATAACATACAAATTGGCGTATAAAATGACGTTCATAGAACTTGTTGCAAAACATAGCTGAGTTCTCCTTTTGTTATAATTATATGTTATTGAGCCAAAAATCTTCTTTTACCCTTCCGCATACAAGTTATTTTCGTATGGTCCCAATTTTCGGGACAAATGAATGTCCTCATTTTACTCCCAATCTGCGCCGCCTGTCCCTTATGTTAAGGGACATTCGATATTCGATCAAGCCTTTTGCGGTCTATTTCGACGACTATACGTTATCCATCATCGGGAGTGTTTACGTTCATTGTGACTTCGATTGAGGTTGCCCTTTCGGCCAGCCTTTCCTGCGTTTTCGGAGCTTTACCAATATCAAACCGTTCTTGTCGTCTATGTCACCAGCGCCAGCCCCGCTGGGTGTAATTGAAAAGAAAATAATTCCGGAATGGCTAGACGATGTGAAAATATTTTGAATAGGTTAGTTGGAAGGAGTCCAATGTTATTCCTTATTCCTGTTTCTCGATCACATTTTATTGTTCCATAGAACACGGAGGTGGGAGTATCTTTGCCATTGGTAACTTCGCCGTAGAAACAAGACTACGCAATGACTGAGGACATATACAGAATACAGGACAACTCTCCGTTTATCTTGGGCTGACGAAAATTAAAGCCAAAACCATAATTCCGCCGCAGAAGCAAACAGCAAACCCATTTGCGCTTGGCCCCTCCCAATAATCAAGTCTTGAATTTTTATGGGTAGGGCAGCACGAGACCGACCCAAGACCCAAGACACAACTACCAGTGGCGGCTCGTAGGTTAATGAATAGGGGGGGGGGCACGTTTAAAACTATGTATAGTACGTACGCCTTTATACCGTTGATCTTTTGCCTACCATAAAACGGTCATTATCCCTTTGACCATAAAATGCCTCGAATTTCGTACAGGGTCGGAGTAGGTGTATACCTGCAACCGTAATTCATAATATAAACACAATTTTAAGCAGGTATTTTTTTATACTTATAAATATAGCTAATTGTATCAGCGTTGTATTAGTCTTGTCTTAGTGTTATAGTGTGGCGTTCTGGTGCTTGTGCTTTGTGCTGATAGTGGGTCATCTAGTGTCATGTTCAGAAGAAAGCATTTATCTCTTGATGCTAAAGAAATTATGAAAAATGTGTATCAATCGTTGTTGGCAAGAGGCCTTAATTCCAGAGATGCTTTAGCGAAGACGTCTGCCTTAACAAATACTCCTCTCATTTCGGTAAAGGACATAGTATTAAAACCTTTATTCCCCAAAAAAGCGCAGTGACTCCGGCACAATAAGAAGTATTGACGAGTATGATGTGGATTATTAAGAAGAACCAAATGTATGAAGAACAATCTGTACCCACCTTGGTTTCCCTAAAGAAGAGGCTGATCAACGACGAAACAAACATTTCTTGTGGTATTACGACCATTAGAAAAATGCTGCTCAAAATGGGATTTAAATATCGCACAATTAATAAAAGACAAACTTTAATGGAATCTCAACGTTTACGAGAATGGCGTCATCAATATCTAACAGCTATTACACAAAAATCGCTCAATTATCTACATTGACGAAACATGGTTTGATACCCATGACACTGCAAAAAAAGGATGGGTTGATTTTTCACAAAACTGTCAAACCAGGGCCCCTTCAAATAAAGGCAAAATAATTACGATAATTCACGCAGGTTCAGAAAATGGGTTTGTTCCGAACTGTCTTTTGCTTTCAGCTAAAAACATAGCAGTCTCTTCCTTAGATTACCACATAGCAAACATAGCAGTCTATTCCTTAGATTACCCTTTTTATAATTGCTACAAGGAGGCACTAGAGAAAGTTCAGCGCAAATTTCTTAAGTTTTTGTCATTCAAATTGGACGGAGTGTATCCTGAGCAAGGGACTCCCTACAACACTAAGTTTTTGAACAGATTTCAGATACTGTCTCTTGATTCGAGGAGAAAATGTGCGTCAATTATATTTCTATACAAATTATTACATAACCAAATAGACGCTATTGATTTACTTTCTCAGCTCAATTTTTCTGTCCCTTCTCTGAGAACTAGAGGTGGCTTGACGTTCTACTGTGACAGGCTGTGTACCCACTGTGGGCACTGTGACATCCACAGTGACCAACTTTGTAAAATCCTGAATACGGCAATGCAGTTTTTTGTCAACGACTAATTATGTAGGTAGTTATGTAGGTAATTTTCCTTTAAGTACTCCTTTGAGTAATAACACTGTTGAATCTAATTCTTTATTATTGTTATTAGTTATTAGTTGCTTTATTCTGTATATACCTCTTTACTGTTTCACCTATGTGGAGCGTGTACTAGATACGCTATAGTTGTAGTTGTGTTATGTAATGCTTACAATTTGTAATTCATTGTCCTGTAAATGGTTCTTACTGTTGAGCAATAAACGCTATTATTAAGACACTGACGCAAAACTGTTTGAAGATTGGTTTGAACATCGTCTTTTGAAAAATGTACCAAAAAATAGCGTTATTGTAATGGACAATGCGCGTTATCATAGCAGGCAACTAAAAACAATCTTCAATTATATAGCAGTACTAAAGCGGAGATTCAACATTTTATGATAGAAAATGATATTAATTTTGAAGAAACATACAAAAAACAGGATCTTTTGGAAGTCTTAAAAGCTTTCAAAATTGATAGGGAATACGTCTGTGACAAACTTGCAGCTGAAAATGGACATGTAGTGTTGCATCTTCCCCCTTACTACTGTATTTTTAACCCCATTGAGTTAATATGGCACCAATTAAAATCAAATATTAAAAGAAATAATATTTCTCAAACATTAAATATATCTGTAGTAGAATTAATAAAAAATGTAGTAAGTAACATCTCTGCGGACATTTGGAAAAACTGTATACAATATGTAATTAAGGTGGAAAATTCTTATGTGTATGCGTACAAATGTTCAACTACTGATAATAAGTTTAGGTTTAGATGAGGATAATAGTGATAGCGACACAGAACTAATGGAGTAAGGAACAATTGGGTTTCCAAATTTAATTATGTCTTCATACCGACAAGTCAATTTGTAAAACTCCTACATTGTGCTGTGTTTTAATCCAAATGTGGAAATTTAAGTATGTATTTTATTAAATTCTATATGGTACCTGTATAATTTAATATATTTAATAAAATATTATTATTCATTGTTTTGTATTTTCATTTAGTTTAGAATGTCTACTTATTTTAAAATAAAAATAAATAAATATTATCTCAATAATGTTTAAGCCGACCCTGCACCCCAGTAATATAAAAAGTAATCTTTCCGCATGCCTATGCTTCCTTCGAGGTGTAAAGCAAGGAACAAAACAATGTATTAACAATTTTTGCATAATAACCCCTGAAAGGAAATTGCAAAACGGGGCTCCTGTTGAAGGCTTTTATGGCAACAGAAAAAGAGAACATTTAGTGCTCTTTGTAGTTTGTACACACTAACTCTGTAGAAAATTGAATAGCTACCTACCTAACTCCAAAACATTACAAGGGTTTAGCCATTTAAAAATGCTTTATTCCTTCGACGAGGAGAAGCACGTCGACTCCTTTTTTGATGTAGTCACATTTAATCATAGTTTGATAGTTTACCAGAGGGAATACGATTAATAAAAGTTTGGGCGAACTAAATTTTCATTAAGTTCTTGCGCTGGCTCGGCCTTTTAAAAAGTTTACTCTGAAAGTTTGCGCTCGTAAAAACACAATGTAGATGGATGTATCAACATGCTGTATTTATTATGCATTACATTATCCTCGTTGCAACTTTACATAGTCGAACTTTGTTTCTAAAGCTAATTATTAGAATTCATTGTAGATATACAGGGTGCCCACGATAAGTGTCCCACTACCCGTATAACTTTTTATTTTTTTTGTGATAGAACAAAAATTGTTAGATACAAGTACTATGGAATTTAATGCATTTTTCTGGCATAGCAAGCAATTGTATACAGAGTGTTTCGCAAATGCGTGGCAAACCAAACTTATGTTTTCTTAAAACGGTACACCGCAGTCAATCGAGAATAAACAGAGGTCTCTTATATTTATCAAATTAATTTCTATATGAAGTGGGTATAATATCCGGTAATTAAGGGCTTTTCCAGTGTATCGCATTGAAGGTTAGCGCCTCTGCAGTGAAATCTGCATAGAGTTATTCGCATCATTACACAAATTACATCGTTATACAGACGTACAGACGTGTGCGAGCTGAGGCAGCAGCTTAATGCAAAATAAGCAAGATCATTTGCATCACTGGCCGAAATAATTAAAATAATAAACGTAGAAATCGTTCATTCGTAAAACAGTGCTGTCGCTGATCATAGAAAAGCTTAATTTATTATATGTTATACAGAGTGTCGCAGGTTTTATTTGCCAAGCTTCAGATTTCAGATATAAGTAGGGGGAAAAGACCTTTACCCAGTAGATGTTCACACACGTGTTAGCTGGATTATAGTGGCCCATACAGTAGAGCGTCAACATTTTGTATAATGATACAAAAAATGGCCACCGTTGCTCAAACAGTTACATATATAGGTACCTATCTACATTCCGCATTTCCTCAGTAGATACTTTGAAATCTTTCTCATCTCTCTCGATTTACGTGAAGAGGACTGAACTTAATACAAAGATGCCTGTTTCGCAAAAGTTGGCATCTGGGGGCCACTCAAACTCCCACCCAGAACTCCAGGAAGTGTTCAGTGTTCAGCCTACCTCGCCGAATAGAAATACGCTGATTATCCCTAAGCTTTTTGTAACCTATACGAGAGCAGTTCCCACTAATTTGACCATTTGTTTGCGCGCCTCGCGAAGCAACGCTAGCGCCCCGTGAGCAAATCCCTGAATAATTCGCGGGTCTGCATGTAGCTGAATATGCAAAGTTTGCGGGTGTCGGACTTTGTAGTCGAGCGGTTCCGGGAAAGATTTAGTTGTGGTTCTAAACGGTATAAAGTGAGGATTTTGGGTCGAATATACTGGGTAATTCGATCGTCCGACCCGACAATATATTGTGACAGTATTTTTGAAAATAAATGGGGTGTTTATTATAACGGTTTATGGTTTATGTCAAATCAAATTCTTGCAATACATAAGGACCTAATCCCTGTAATGGAGCCAATTAATCTGGTTTTGACTTTTTGCCTAATAAATCCTACATAAACTATGAAAAGAAAAAAATATACTTTCTATGGAACAACAAAGCGTTGGGGATGTAGTAGCTTGTGAAAATTTTATGGAAAAGCATGACGAAACGGCGTACCTAATTAATGAAATTATTACCAAGTATGGTAAAACGTCATAGGTTACCATATGTCATTTTAACAGCAGTAAAGGTATGCCGTTTTACCCCATTATGTTAAATTTAGTTAAAACTAGGGTGACTGGATTGGGAGAGTTGGGAAAATACAGGGACTCTTTAAAATAAGGGGACTCAGCATTATACTTTCCAAAGTGAGGCCTATTCTTTCCTCATTCTAATGGTCTCAGTGATGCCAAGTATGCCATTTTATTGGAGAATCTATGAATATAACAGGTACTTTGATTGTTAGTAAAAATTAATAATGGTTTCCATGATTTCTAAAAATTAGACTTGACAATTTTGTGTATACAAGTGCAGAATGTGGCAACTGTCAAGTGAAAAAAATTTATTTTAAAGTTGAAAATGATTTCCAGCAATTATTTCCACGAATTTAAGTAATAAGTATGGTAAGTCAGTAGTGCCAATTTGAATTTGTCGCTATTGCACCTTGTTACCAGGTTCCTCAATCCATTTGTAATATGTATACTTGAACTTTCTTCCCTTGTTGAATGTATCTACCCAAAGAACTTTCACAGATTTCGGGATGGACTAATAAGATTAGGTCTAGTAGTTCTAATGATGGTAGTTTTTCTCGGAGTTCATTATAAAATTTTGGTAATTTTAATTCTCTCGCAAGTTTCCTCACAATCTTAAAATAAACTTGTAGTCGTAAATAAAAATGCTTTAAAAAAGACCTGACTGACGCTACCTGCTTAATAATTTAAAATTTTCCAAATACGATTTGTTTTGAACTACCTGCTTATAAGTAATGCCCACGTAATGGGAATTGTAGGATTACTAAAGGTGATACAGGAAAAATCTGGTTGCAATTATTGGGACTACTACAGGCGGCCGCATTACCTTTAATTGACACATCTGAGTATCTGAAAGTTAGAAAAGTGTAAAATTGTGAATTATGATGGGAAATATCTTGCCTCCTTTAGAATCTATGGCACTGGCATGTCACATAAAACCTGATGGCAGTTGGACACTGACATATAACATAACCTTGTATCAGCCCCCTTAACAGAAAACAAACTTCCCCTCAAGGCTTCACTTTTCCTATATCTGATAGACTGTCGCATGCTGGGCCCCTTATTTTAAAGAGTCCCTGGGACAATAATGTCATTAGTGTCATTATTCGCCGATTTTGGGCATAGAAGCTGTATGTCAAATTAGATGTTTTTGTATTTAGGTTATGATTTATTGCCATATTGATGAGAACTCATTGGCGGAGAATTTTTTAAATTGGAAACTGAAATAGTGTACGTGTGTCTTGTTGCCCTCGATAACAAAACTTAGGCATAAATAATAAGAATAACATTACCGAATATTATTTGTATTTTAAATTTTGAGATGGGGAGATAGTCACAATGTTGGACTGTTGGACATTTTAATTAAACAACAAAATGCAAAGCAATTAATTTATTTCTCATTTGAAAATAAACTATTAAAACATACCTATGCTACGATACAAAAATTGTTAACTTAACTATCAAAAAAACAAAGATTATATTTTTTTATATGTGTAAGGATCAAAAATGAGTTTCTGCTCCAATTTTAATACTTTTAATTGCTGCAGCGTTGATCTAGGCATTATTTTTGATTTTACATTTAATTTTAGCAAAATATATCCTAACACGGAACAAAGAAAGGGGTTGCTAATTTTTCCTAGTGGGTATATTATTGAATGTTGACTAAATTGGATTTGAGCACTGTATCTTCGAGGCAATTTTTTTTTATAGAGAATTAAAAAGTAAGAACGCAGAAAAGCTTCTTCAATAGGAAATTGCAATGACTCTTTCAAACCGACTAATTTAGAATATATTTTTAGAATCTTATCTTCAACTAGATGATGGCAAATTTTGCACTAATTTTTGTACTAGTTATGTAATATATACATACCTATGTAACTAGTATAAACAGTTAAAAGTTGTTCATAACACTATAGATTTCGTAAATAATAATTGTAACCAAAAAATCCGCATACTTACACACTTTATTTTTAGCGCCGCCGTTTTAGTAGGTAATTGTTACTTGGGCCCATGATTTTTTCTTACGATATAGATTTTGAATTTGATTTAAATTAAAGACTTTCAGTTTCTTGGTGATCTGCCTTTCACTATACCTAGTTGGGTAATTTAGAGCTTCGGTTTCTCTAATTCATATTCCAACAATTATTGATATTTTCCCCTCAAGGTTTGTGATTTTTAAATAGATCTTGGATGTTTTATACCTTGCATATTTGGTTTTTCTGTTTTCTTTCCAGCTATGAAACCTCATTTTTACAAATATGCAATTTTTCCTCATCTTTGACAGTGAAAATAACTGATGGTCTTCAGTTGTGTTCTGGCAAATGAAAACACTTCAACACTGCACCGCATCTTTCTAATATAATTTAAATAAATAAAATATCTATGCAAGACATTTTTTGAATAACTTTTTACGTCTGTACGAAATTATTTTTCATCAACAAAATTAATATGAATTTTAAAAATTATTTTTCTTGAAATCGGCAGTAAAGTGTCCCAAAATCGTCATTAAAAGCTCAGAAATCGGCACTGAAGTAACCCATTATTGTACGATTTTTTCAATAGGTAAGTAGGCCTTGGCGAGATGTAAACATCAAACCTCAGACGCGGAGCCGTCGCCCGTCAAAAGTGACCAAATATTCAAAACCCAGCCAATAAAGGCCCATTTAACTATTCGTACACATTGCGAAATTGTTACCTATAGCAGCGCAATCTATCAGTATACATATTTTAGTAGGTTTGAATATCAATAAATTTATTACGGAGGTTGCACAACAAGCAGCAGTTTGGTTTTTCTGTTCGAGGGCACCGTACGTCATTGTACCTGACCTAGGTAGGGTAGAGCGATCGTCAAAGTCAAGCAACGCCGCGCGCAGTCGGTTCATGGACGGGTGATCCCTTATTATTATTTTCTTGCCTAATAAAACATTTTTTTCCGATTTCAAACAAAATATAATATGTACATCCCTCGGCACTGAAGTTCTTTTTCTGACTCATGTGGTTTATTTGCCTCGGCCAGAGGCTTCGGCAACTAAATTCCACATGAGTCATAAAAAGTTGTACTTCAGTGCCTTGGTACATAAATAACTATTTTCTACATAAAATGACTAACTCTCCCAATGCATTAACTCTAGTTAAAACGTAGTTTTATATAACAACAAACAGGAAATTGATCAGTAATTATGGGCCGAGTAATAACAGTGGCGGCGATAAGGATTCGGCCCCCACCCCCGCCAAATTTTGCCAGGTCATGCATCCATGTGGTAATAAAATCTAGAAACAGGGGAAATACCGAAATTTTGTCTAAGATGCTAAATTATAAGAAAAAAACGGGATCTATGATTTAATAATACATAATAATATATTTGTCTTGATTCCAAAATATTTTCCAAAGAAAATATTTATTAAGTATAATAAAAGAGAGCGTTTTTTTTTAATTAGCAATATTCCGCCAAGCTTTATTTTTCCACTCCGAATAATACAAATACCTACCTACCCTTATCTACTAATGCCTTAAATATAAAATTTTATCGTTGCTAAAATCTGTCTGGTGCTAGTAAAAAAACATCACGTTCGTCGCAGAATTAATGTATTGGTTGTATAAGAATTCAAAATTCCGCTATTTGTTCTAATAATACGCCAATTTTTAAGCTAAATCGAAGCTACCAACGCAGGGACGGGCAGCATACTAAACCTCCTAATTAACCGGCCGGCAAAAGCCGTAAAAATTAGTTAAAATATGCAGGGAAGATAAAAAACATGACATATAATACATAATAGGTTAATACAAAAAAGCACAAACCTTAATTCGCAGTAACAGAGTGTAGAAAAGTACTCAACATTAAAAGTGAATATTTTTCGTAATAATGACCTCTATACCAGTTTAAAAGATAATCTAAAGAGACATCAAATAAACGCAGAAAATTTGACAAAAAATTGCATTTTGTTGTGTTCTTCGGGGTGTTCTAATTTACTCACAATCAATTGTTTCCTGAAATAAAAATCTTCTAAGTCGTTTGGTCGCCACCGATTTTCAGCCTAATAGCGTTAATATTTTGCAAAAATTAATATTAGTGGATAGATCAGTTTTTAAAAGGGCCCCTTGCGGAGCTGGGTACCCCCCGAACGGCGGGTTCTGCGGGCGCTTTATCGAGTATGTGAGTAATAATAACAAAGAATTAAGCTTTTAAACAATCTAGGGTTCAAAGAGATAGTTATAGTAACGGCTAATTAATTGCCTGACATAATTTCACTTGTCGAATATTTTGCACTAACCAAAACCATAAACTGTGGTATGAGTATAGCCGTAAATGTCTTTTAAATGGTACTCATAGATGTCACTAGCGTACAAGATATTTTGGCTGTGTCGCCTTACACAACTATATAATTTTCTACACCTTACATCACGAGCCCCTCCACTGAATGAACTGTCAAAATAGCCACGAGTTAGCCGCGCCTATAAAACTACCTGGCGAGTCTATAAAACATACCATCTCGTCCCCAAATACAGCGTGTTATCAGTTATCAGAGCATATAAAACAACCAGCAGTATCACTCCCCATGGCGGGAAATTTCTGCGCACCTGTTCGCGCAGCCGCCATGTGGGAATAGATTCTGTCAAATTGATGCAGTGTCGGGGCGATTGGGCAGTTCTTTTTTGGCTGTATGACGGCAGTGCCGTGGAGTGTGCCTTTTTGTAAATTGTGCTTTTTGCTAGTATCTTTAAATAAAGAATCTCAGGAAACAGTAAAAGCTGCTTGTGCTTACCACACACTATATACTTTACTAATACTACTCTGTATTTCTGAATTGATTTCCCCGACTACACCTCTGACTTCTATTGCACCAATATGGCTCAAGGTCATTGAATTTGCGGATGATTTCTCAAGAGTAAGTTATACTGCTGGTTGTTTTATATGCTCTGGTGTTATCAAATTCAAATAAAACGTCTCTCTTGTTTTCATCCGGGGGGAGACGCCAGGACCTTTCGGCAAGGCCTGATCTATTTATTTACGATCCGCCATAAATAGCGGGGTCCTCCTGGGTTATTTTTGCCCGCAATGCGCACTTTCATGGTGACCGTCCACCGGTGGGCAACCTTTCTGTCGGGGTGCGGGGAAGGGGTGAGGGACAGCTGTGACGTCACGGGGTGGTTTGTTTCTACTAAAAAAGACTCCTTTACCGGTTTTTATATAGGTGCTCACCATATATTTTTTCGCGAATCGTCCTTAAAGCTAGGCATTTGTTTGTAGATCGCCAAAAAACTGCCTTTTACTGTCTAAAATTTCCATAGGAAAATAAAGAAAATGCCTACTATGATTCGATGATACTAGACTGCTATTATGCAATCAAAGATACATACATGAATGAGAGGATTACCTATAATCTTCAAATGAAGAAAAATTCACAAATTTCATGTTAGGGAGATTGGGCGGGTCATTTTTTTAGGTCTAAGGGCATGAATTTTAGGACACATGGTTATAGAAAAAAAGTCTTATTTTGGTCTCAAAAATACGTCATTAAAATTTGCGCACGGGTTGATTCTTTGAAAAACACATCAATTAGCAGAACCAGAACCTCCAACAGACTTAACAGCATGGGCGTAGATACAACGCGTTGACAGTGGCCTTCTTGGAACCAAAACAAAATTTAAATCTAACTGTAAATGCATCAACAGATAGATACCTATAAATTAAATGATTCAAACTCACTTGTGTTTTAAATTAAACTCAAGGTAGAAAGAAGTTTTAGTACCACAAAACAAAAACAAATTTAACAGGACATAGACAGGCATTTTGTGAAAAACATTTACGTAAGGGGTCTTCAAATAATTAGCTACGGATCCTCAAACAAATAATAAACATAGACTAATAATTCGATACAATACAGACCCTGCCAAGATAAAAAATGTTTAGTAACATTATTTGTCTGAGTTAGTAATAGAAATCTAAAACAAAACAATGCAATGAATGCACCATTGCCAAACTTCTTCATCAATGTATCTTGTACGTAATAATTGTATAACCAACGTTAAAAAACATCAATTTGGAACAATTAGTTGATATCTACAATCTACATATAGTAAAACAGTTATCATTTAACAATAAAGTTCACTGGTCCTACTTGGTCTGTAAATAATATCCTTAATAAATTTCTTACTCTGGCTAACGTGGCAACTACGTTGCACGAGCTCTTTGGGATCGATAATGCTTTATTATGCCCCAACAGCTGATCCAGAGTTCGTTGAGATTTCGCCGGTTTGTGTCGATGTGTTTCGAGTGTCTATACTTTTGCGTTATTCTTGTTTTTTTTTGAGGAGATTTTGGGGTTATTTGACAAAGGACATAATATAGTTCAGTTAGTAATTAGTGAATTAGTGTAGTTTTAAGAACGATGGAAAGAGTAAAGTGTTGGATTTGTGGCATAGGAAACATAACCTCTGGTTATCATATGATGCAGGCTTGAGTGTCAAATTTGTTGTTTTTGCTTTGAGTAGGCATTTTTATGTTGGCTGGTTGCAATGCAGACTTTAGGTTAGTCTATGTTTATTATTTGTCTGAGTACGGATCGATGTTAAAAGTAAATAATACAATGTTATTAAAAAAATGATTTCTACGATATCAACGATTTGTGGCATCAACAGGATGGCGCCACATGCCACACAGTAAATGCAACAATGGTTTTATTGAATGAGAAGTTCCCAGGTCGCATCATCTCTCGAAGCAGCGTAGTCAATATTTGGCCACCAAGCACCAAGATCGTGCCTTTGGACTTCTTCCTTTGTAGTTATCTCAAGGGTAACAGTCCAACAAAGAAAGGACGAGATAATAAGGCGTATTCATATTGGTGAGATAATTTAGAGTGGAGGTGTGCCGCTGAAGTTTTGGCGAACATTTGGCCGATATTATCTTTTACACATAATTGCTATGTATGTACCAATTACATATACCTATAGCAACCTATACTACGCAAGAGAGACGCCCGACCGGGGGAATAATTTGGCGGCAATTTTTAATCCTAAATCAGGAGAGAAATTTGAAATAATTTAGAGGGGTTGGTTCCATAAATAATGTAATGTCTTGGTTGACGTTTTGTGTAAAATGGAAATTATTTTAGTCCAAAGTACAACATAGGTCCAAGATTTTTGTTGGTTTTGGTTTTGTAGGTTGAAAAATTATACAACTTAATCAAAACAACATATTTTAATCATTATAAAGAGAACTAATTATTATTGTGCATTATACCTTAGACAATAGCTACATTATAAATAATTACTTACAAAAAACATGAAAATATTTTTGTTACCTAACATTTTCATACAATATTACTTGGGATGATTATTTCTTTAAATACTCTTAATAATAATAACCTATTTTCCAGGAACATATCTATACCTATTTCTGAATTTTTAGGCGGCTAGTTTTACTCCTTAGAACTTTTTCTTTTTCTTTGTTTAAAAAATACAAGCAAAAGAAAACTTGGTAACTTCAACTTCTACCACTTAAATCTTTGCTTCTAAAATGCAAGTGAAGTGATTTCTAATTACGCTTTTCGCTTTTCTTTAATAAGCTTCAATAATTTTGCTGGCGGTGATCTGCAGTTAACAGGTTTACTTTACTTGCTGTTGCTGTTTGCATTTCTTCGGTTAATTCTATTTTCTCCAGAAATGCGGCTCTCTTCGTCGTATCGAGAATTACAATGTCTCCATTTTCCTCATCTCCATGAGTTACTTCTTAAACCGGAACGAATTTCTTTGGTGGTCTTACCAATTTTGACGCCACTGCTTCTTCGGTTAGGTTTCTAAGATGGTAGAGCGCAACTTTTCGCGTTCTTTCGAAAGCCTGTTCATCAAAATGAATAGAACACGCACAGATACATATAGAATCCTTCCAGAGAATATTATTGTCGATGACACCTAGAGTACTAAGGCACTTTATAAATTTAGTTTTTTCTCTTGAAAACCTAAACTCAGCAAGAAATCAGAAAATATGAATGAAAAAACAATATTATTTGGCAAAAAGTTATACCTTTTACTTATCTACATATAGTATGGAATGTAATTTCACAATCTTGATGTAAAAGTCTCTTCTCATTTAAATAGAATATATAGAAGAAATCGCGATTAAAAACTAAAAACGCATCTCTCAAAAAAGCATATCACGCTGACTTTTATGATTTTACCGGCGCCTTCAAAAATATTAAACAAGGAATAAAGTAAAGCCACCATTCAAAGTGTCAATATAGGGTTAAAAATGGCGGAGAATTTCATCTCTTTTCGTTCCCTGCGCCTTGCCGTGCGCAATAGGGTCAAAAGCTGTATATGAATATACAGGTATGTGACCGAATATCATGATTCAGTAAAGAAATATACTCATATAATATATATTTTTTGAAATAGCACCCTTTAATGATATAAATAATAAATTAACAAAAATTGCATGAGCATGAATATTATAGTTACACATTTTTATTGTATAGGACTGCAATTTCATTGTTCTCCATTATACGATGAAACGGGTGATGAAATAATAGTCCACTGAAAAAAAGGGTAGGTAGCCGAAGAGCATGAGTCAAATCAATTATGATAGATAAACAAAAAGCCATAAAACAGTGTAAGCAAAATTGGCGAAACATAATATCATAGTGTATCGTGTACGGCCCACGTGTGTTGATACGTCACAGCCTGAAGTAGGCAGCAACAAAAATCAAACAATTGTTTTTTCGAAATATAAGAAGAAGAAAGTGTCTTATTTGGACGCTCATGGTGGCTTGCGTACAATTTTATTATTAGTATGTGAATTCCAATATAAAATCTCTCCGCTTCATCCCCTTTATCTATTTCCGGACCAAAATTTGGAGAAGTAGGCCATACACAGCATCAGCCGCTGGGTCGCATAATATATGATTTACACAGAGCCTTGCGGGGGTGGGGGTGTACAGCCTCCTGTAGTAACGGTCCGCCGATCTATTTATTTACTAGGCCCTATAAATACCGAAAATCCGGAGGGCATATTTTTGCCCGCATTGCGTACTTGCATGAAGGTGACGTCACGACGGGAAAATCGGGCATTTAAAAATGTCTCCCCGTAAACCACAGATTAAAGGAGACATAGGTACGCAGAAGCATTGTTGGAACCTTTGAATAAAGGATAAAGGATCCCACTAAGGAGTCAAAGCTCTATGTGTATTATAAAATACGTGAGACGGAAATCGCCCTGAGTAGTAATCATGTTTTGACACAATATTTTGATATCTGACACGGCGATAGGTGTCAGTTTGTGGTATTTAGACACTTTTTCGAGTTATTATGCTTAGCTGTGCGGCTTATGGCACTTCCCTGACCGCCAAAATTAAAATGTTTGAGGATAATAATCCATCGGTAAGCATTTTGTATATAAATTAACTTTTAAGGCCACGCACCAAAGTGGCATAGGCGTTTGTGTAGGTACCTACTTCTTCATAATTGAAAATTTTAAATTAGAATTGCTGCATTATGAAGGGTTCCTAAAATTAAAGACATAAACTTGTCTTATAATAATTTTTGCCTGATTTTACGAAAAATGACAATTTGTTCCTCGATTAGTTTGTCGAAACAACTCAAAGGTGCGCTACACTGTAAAAACGCCATATTGTGCAGAGACTGTCCCGGTCGAGCGTTAAGCCCAAATTTGCTCCTTCCTGGGGTTCTTTATTCAAAGAATGGGGAACCGTCTGAAAAATCCCGTCACACCAACTTTCAAACTTTAATTTTGGGAACAAAACAAATTAAATTATATAAAATAAATTGTAATGTCTTACGACTCGTAGGACTAGGTACTAAGTTGAGGTAGGTATAGGCAAAGATCAAAGATGTAGGTTAGGTTAGGTTAGGTTACCTCCCTCTTTGGTATAATTAGGTAGGTATTTTAGTTTACTTATTAGACAGACGTCATACTTCGACATAGGTATGCAGTTCTCAAGAGTAAAATTGACTCGTATTGTTTCAATTTAAAATATGTGATTTTTCATGTATTTTCCAAATCTGCTTTCAGAAAAACAACGCTTCTTCTGGGTTATACAAGGATACGAATATGTCATTATGTTTGCTCCAACCATTTTTGGAAGATAATGAGCGATTAAATTTATGAAATTTTCATGTTGAAAATAGTAGTAGCCATGGAAAAACAACCCGTGTAAAATTTGTTACCAGAATATAACAGAACTAAATGACTTTAAAATTGAAATTTTCATAAATAGGAATGTCCTTTCTCTTTAGTATTCTTCATAATGTCTTTCTTTACATAATAAGGGTTCACAATGTAACAGGAATAGGCACATTTTTCAGTTTTTCTTCGTTGTAACTCTATCTGATGTCAAACAATAATAATAATGTCAAAGCCAGAATATGAAACACAGAAAGATGTTTCAATTATATCCTTTACCTGACTGCCACTAAAAACATTCTTTAATAATAATAATTGTAAAAATCTCAATCAGATTGTTTTTACTTTTAAATAATATATTTTCAAACAAACTATAAGCGGTGTCAAATTTTTAATAAATTTTTAAAAATTAATTTATAGATTAAATTGGTAGATTCTATTCCACTGGTTTAGTAACGAAATTTTAATTTTAAAGTTATCTACTATATCTTATCTTATCATCTTAATTAGGCAATTTTGGAGTATTTAAATTCAAGTTGTTACAGGGTGTCCCAGTTAAGAGGTTACGAGCGATTATCTAGGTAATTTTTAAGACAAATTGGTGTTTCAAAACTAAACTTGTGTAGTTTTTTCCACGGAAGTGAATGTCGCTAAGAAAAAACAATTGAAATTCGAACAAAAAAGTTATGGGAAAATAACAGATTTTTTTTGAAAAAATTAACTTGACGATTTTGTTGCATTTTTCGTTAGATTGGCAAAGTGAATAAAATATTTGCAAGACACACTTGAATATCACTTCTGCTTTAGCCGGAAGTGACTTTTTAGTCCCAGCTATGACGTTACGAGCCATTAATTCAATGATTTTTAACCAAAAATAACCGTCAATTTCGGCTAAACTGTATAGATATAGTTTGTTTTTATGGAATGGGTCCACGGATATGATAAAAGGAGTTTTTTTTATTATTGATTTAGAACGAAAATAATTTTCATTAAAATATCCTGCTTCTCAAGAAAATGAGTATACTATATAGATCATACCCTTGTTTAAACAAGGATCATACGTACAGGGTGGTAATAAATAAATAAAAAAAATGGAAAATGCCATAGTCATCGTATGATAACTATGGAAAATGCATATAGGAGCCATTATTTATTACCTATTTTAAATCGAATTCAATATACAGGATGATTCAGTTTTATTCTGCGACACTTCAACAGGTGATATAAAACCAAAAAATAACCGCACTCTCTTGTATAAACTACATCATTTTTAGGTCTTATAAAAAAGTTACAGGGTGTTAAAGTTGTAAGAAATATGTGGAATTTATTGAATATTTACCAAATTAGTTGAGATATTTGAGTCATATTTGGTACACGTTATAACGGCATGGGTTAGCATAAAATCTGTTAATATCAAATACCTTGAACAACCAGTGGCGTAGAAGTAGGTAATTAGTATAATTGTTTCTAGAAAAAAAATGAACCACCTTGTATAGCAATAAAATGTATTTAATTTATTATGTAAATTTTATTTGCAAACAAAAACGTTCTCTTAGAATTGTTTCATATGTGTCATGGTTTCATAGCAAATTTGATTTTTTTGTATTATTTCGGGGTACCTACTTCTGAAAAATTAAGTTAAAATTTTGCTCCATAAGTAACACTCAAAGCAGAAAAAATGTGTTTTTTACTTTCAATACAGTAACTTACCCAATAAACTTACCCATTCAAGTTTTTACTTTTCAAGATACAGAGCGTAACATTAATTATGAATTAGACCCAGTATCTTGAAAAGTACCTATAGCCTTAAATAGATAAGTTGGTTGAAAAAAGTTACTTTATTTCAAGTAGCAAACACATTATTTTCACTTTAAGTGATATTTATAGAGCAATTTTTTTAGATAATTTTTCAGAAATACCCCGAAATAATACAAAAAATCAAATTTGCCACGAAACCATGACACATATAAAAAATTACTAAGGGGGCATTTTTGTTTAAAATTAAAATTTACATAAGAAGTTGAATACATTTTATTGCTATAAAAGGTGGTTCATTTTTTTTTCTAAAAACAATTATACTAATTACCTACTTCTACGCCACTGGTTGTTCAAGGTGTTTGATATTAACAGATTTTATGTTAACTCGTGCAGTTATAATGTGTACCAAATATGACATAAATATCTCAACTAGTTTGGTAAATATTCAATAAAGACCACATGTTTCTTAAAATTTTAACACCCTGTAACATTTTAATACGGCCTTAAAATGATATAGTTTATAAAAGAAAGTGCGGTTATTTTTTGGTTTTCTATCACCTGTTGAAATGTCGCAGAATAAAACTGAATCACCCTGTATAATAAAATTCAAAATTCAGATTTAAAATTTTGTATTGAGGCATTATTTTGGATTGAAAATTAGGTACATAATTTGTTTTATAAACATTTTGTGTTAATCGTATTTAATTCTTTAAGCATTTTCACTTGCTTTCTTAATTTATTAACAACCTGTACATTTGATCTAAGTTTTCTATACTTAGTGGTGAACTGATTTCAATAAGGCAGGACTTTTATAAAGAATAACTTTTGTTGTAAAATCAATAATAAAAAATCCTCCTATTGTCAACTACATATATTCTTTTTGTTTTATTACGTTATTCTCTTGGTTAAAACAAATATTTTTATTATTGCTGGATCGTTTATATCTTTATCACAAGATCCACAAATATACATTTAGTATAAAATTTGAAAATGGAATATTTCAAGTTAAAAAGTTGTAGGGGTAGTGGGAGACTTAGCGCGGACACCCTGTACCTCTGTACCGCATGGTAGTTTTAAGAGTAACGTAGTAACCGTAATACACTGGGCGTTGATGCCTCCCAAATGAAATACTACATAACTTTGAATAAAGAACCCCAGGAAGGAGCAAATTTAAAATTTACAGGGATAGTCTCTGTATATGGCGGGAAGCTGTTTCCGTTTTTACAGTGGCGCGCACCTCTGAGTTGTTTCGACAAACTAATGGAGGCAGAAATCCTCGTTTTTCGTTTTTCTACAATAGAGGCGTAAAATTATAAGGCACGTTCATTTCTTTAAGTTTAGGAATCCTTGATAATACAGCAATTCTGATTTTAAATTTCCAATCATGAAGATGTAGGTACCTACACAAACGCCTAGGCCACTCTGGTGCATGGCCTCAAAAGTTAATTTAAATTACAAAATTACTTACCGATGGATTATTATCCTCAAACATTTTAGTTTTGGCGGTTAGGGAACTGCCACAAGCCGCACAGCTAGGAATGATAACTCGAAAAAGTATCTATAGTAAGGGCAGAATGTAAAGGCGAAGTCGGCCATAAAATCGAGAGAGATGGGCTATGATTTTCCTACCTGCTCTCCCTTGTGTTTTGGAGCGAGGGGTTCGGCTTAAAGAACCGCAAGACCCACTTTTTATTGCTCTGTCCTTGTCTGATAAAGATAATATATTCAAATGGGAGTACGCCTATAAAACAGGGCAGTAATTAAAAAATTGGTTTATTTTGGTGATAGACTTCCTGTAATAACAATGCAGCATAAAGTATTCAGTGCCCAAAGTAGAAAATCAATATTAAATGTGGTGAAATATTTCCAAGAAAAAAGAGAACACACGTGAAAATTTATCGGTACTTCAATGTGCATCGGAGGCGTTACAGATTAGTACAAGGACCATTTCACGAATGGCAAGAAGGCATTAAACATATTAAAATGGTACACCCTAAAAGTAAAGCAGCCCCGAAAACTAAAGATTTGACAGAATCGGATAAAGGAGAAATAAGAAGTTTGATTAATGACATGACAACTAACAAGCAACACTTAAGCCTGGTTCATACAGCTTCTTTATCTTTTAATTTTACTTTATCTTTGAGAAATATTAAATGTCATTGGTCAGTTTAAATCAAGGGACAATTGTCATTGGTTATTTCTTAAAGATAAAGTGTAATTAAAAGATAAAGAAGCTGTATGAACCAGTCTTTAACTAGGGAAAAAATATGCGAAGAACTGGAAAAAAGGGAATTTTGAGCTGCAGCAAATCAACGTTAAGTATAATTTTAAAGAATCTTGGATTTAAGTTCAAAATAAACGATGGAAGACAGCCAGATATAGCATCAAAAAGAGTTCAATAATTTCTACGACAATATACATCCAATTTATTTTCAAGCTGCCCTCTAGACGTATTAGTGTTTTTAGACGAGACCTGGATTTTTCAACACGGGACGAATATGAGAACTTGGCACGACAAAAATCCAAAATGTGTGTACAACAAAAAAGAAAAAGGTAATAAGGACGGATTTATTGATGGCGCTGAGCTTATATTTTCAACTAAAAATAAAAGTGCAGACTGACACGATAATATGAACGGGTTTGAAAAACGGTTGGAGGAGAAACTATTGCCGAAACTTCAAAACCCTTCTTTAATTATAATGGACAATGTGAAATACCCTTCCAGGCGGTGTGAAAATGTGCCCAATACAGCCACAAAAAAGAAGAAATAATTAACTGGCTTCGAAATAAAAAAAATATTTTCCTGAAAATTCCCTTAAATGTGAGTTGCTCCAGATCGTTAAAAATTATAAATCCAAGTTGCTTTATTATTAATTTAAATGACGATTCATATTCGGATGATAGTATTTTATTTTCTGACTATAATTCATAAATAATTAAATGAATATTATTATTATTTATTTATTATGTATATACTGACTTCTGACTACATAAAGTTTATTTTATGTTGATATTTAATTTGTAACTAAAAATATAAATATATATATATATATATATATATATATATATATATATATATATATATATATATATATATATATATATATATATATATATATATATATATATATATATATATATATATATATATATATATTTTGCCTAACCATTACAATAATTATTTAAATACTTAAGACCTACTTCGAATTTCAGGATCATTATCTTTTAATTGCCAGTCTAAATTACGGAATTAATCTTCAAAAATTACAAATGAAATTACAACAGGTACCTAAGTACAAATTTTTAATCCGTCCGTCCGTTCACATCAGGTAGTAAAGCAATAATTTATTCTAGGCCGACGGCCGACCCTGCCTGCCTTATACAATCAACTAGTAATACAAGACAAGTACTAGGTAATATTGTGTCAAAACTTGGTTACTAAATAAAAAAAATATATAGATTGACTCGAACGCCAACCACGTCGCTGTAGGAAACGCGACAAAGCTTGCAGGGGTTTATAAAAAAGGAGAATCATTGTCTCCGTGATACAACATGTTTCTAGGTTAACTCGTCGCGTTATCTCGAAACCGCGCAAGAAAAAGGGCCACCAGCGCAACAGATTATTCACCCCGTCCGGTAAATATAGACGCTGCGCGTCCGGCAGCGCCGATCCTACGGCCGGACGCCGCCTCCCACCGTCGGGCGCAAGGATATTATGATCAGAGGACAAGGTTGTTCTCTGTCATGATCTTTGTTATCGTCGACTTACCGGGCAGCTTCCCCACCTCTCGGCCTCCGCTAGGTGTGCCCCCCCCTATCGCCTGGCCGACCGCACACGCCACCGACTCCCCGATAACCGACGCCGTTAGCGTTTCAGCGCCGGCCCGACCAGCGTCGGGATGCGATCTGCTGCTCCTCGCGCGAGATACACGCGGTCCAGCGGGATCGATAGCGGCGTCGCAGTTACGTCACGGGAACGGGGTTTTTTTTCGGGGGGGGTGGGGGTTGGGGCGCCCCCTAGGTTCGGCATTTCGCGCGCAGACGGGGTGGTTGCGGCTGTTCGGGGTGGGGTGGGTGGGGGAGGCAAAGTCGCGGGATTACTGACACCGCCGCGAGCCGCCCGATAGTTTCCCGAAAGTTTGGGCTGCTGGGACGGGACGGGACACCCCGTAACTTAGTTTTTGAGCTAGGAAAAAAATGCATTAGCTTTGTTCCAAAACTTAGTTCTGAAGCAGTTCTAGCGGATCAGAATGCAAAAAAGTAGCGGTTTAGAACTGCTATTGGAACAAACCCTCTAAGTCGGGGACTCTTTAAAATAAGGGGACCCAGCATTTCACAGTCTGTTACATAGGAAAAGTGAAGCCTTGAGGGGAAGTTTGTTTTCTGTTGACTCCAAGGAGGCCTCAAGGAGGCTGGTACAAGGTTATGTTATATGTCAGAGTCCAACTGCCATTAGGTTTTATGTGAAATGCCAGAGCCATAGATTCTAAAGGAGGCAAAAAATTTCCCATCATAATTCACAATTTTTAAGTTTTCTATCTTCTCAGATGTGACAATTGAGAGTAATGCGGCCGCCGATAGTAGTCCCAATAAATGCAACCAGATTTTTCCTGTATCACCTTTAGTAATCCTACAACTCCGATTACGTGGGCATTACGTATAAGTAGGTAGTTCAAAACAAAAATCGTATGAGAAACCTTGGAAGAGAAATAAAATTACAAAAATGTTATAATGAACACCGAGAAAAATAGATGATTAGAACTACTAGACCTAAAACCGTTGACTGGCATATTAATAAGACTTCTCAGGGTTCTCAGGGCTATAGTTTCATGCCCTGGAAAGTAGATGGCGCCTATGGTCAACAATGTATTTTGCATTGTATTTTGTCTCCGGGAAGCGCATGGTGAGCCAGAGAACTGTCAAACATGACAGCCGTGAGCAGTCTTTATTAATACGTCAGTCAACGCTAAAACCTTATTTGTCCATCCCAAAATCTGTGAAAGTTCTTTGGGTAGATACATTCAACGAGGGAAGAAAGTTATAATGCATAATATAACAAATGGATTGAGGAACCTGGTAACAAGGTGCAATAGCGACAAATTCTTAAGTAAGCAAAATCGGCACTGAGTATTAATTACCATACTTATTACTTAAATTCGTGGAAATAATTGCTGGAAATCAATTTCAACTATAAAATAAATTTATTTCATTTGACAGTTGGCATATTCTGCACTTGTAGACACAACATTGTCAAGTCTAATTTTTAAAAATCATGGAAACGATTATTAATTTTTACTAACAATCAAAGTAGGTACCTGTTATATTCATAGATTCTCCAATAAAATGACATACTTGGCATCACTGATACCATTAGAATGAGGAAATTTTGGAAAGTATAATGCTGGATCCCCTTACTTTAAAGAGTCCCTGCTCTAAGTACTCCACATTTGATATTCTCCATTTTTTTCCAAGGCAACCTAGATTTTCTTTATGATGTAATAAATTTCATGGCTTTCGGCTTTCTGGAGAAAACGTTGTACCAAAAAGACCATTTATTTTTAATAATACTACATATTATATGTTGTCCTGTATAATGCAAAATTAACCACTTTTTAGGGCTAAAATTCAATAATTAAGATGAAAGGTAATTTATTCTACAAAAGACCCAAAAGAATTTTGGTTACTTTGATAGGTGAAATAGTTTGATATTTTAATTTATTATTATTTTAGCATCAATTTAATACCAATATTATTTCAAACATAGTATTTCAAACAAGTGGGGAGCCTATTCACAGATTACCAGCTCTGTGGCCTATTATCGATAACGATAGGCCATAATAAAATAATCTAAAATTATTAAAAAAAAAATAAAATTTTGCTGGACTTTCGGGGCATGATGTTAAATTGGATATATACAGGGTGAGTCACATCTAAAGGCAGAGCCGAAAACACAAGGTAGAATTCGCTAAAATAAGCACATATGCTTAATAAACATTAGCTTAAAAATGCTTGGTTCTCCATATACAGAGTGTTGAAACTTTTCCAAATATTTTTTAATTTTTTTCTAGCCCGTTTAGGAATTATTTTATACATATTATGGGTTGTCATTTTGTGCAATAATTTGGCCCTGTTCAGATGAGCAGCGGCGTAGATACAAATAATTTTTTTTTAAATGCCAGTATAATCACCTTGACACTAGTTTAAAAAATCCGAAATTACGAAGAAACTGTACCAGAAATAAAAAAATACCAAGAGACACTTTTTGTTCCAAATTAAATGGGCTATCCAAAAAAGGCAAATGACGATTTTATGTTTACCTGTCTCCACGTAGCACACTTTGGCCATTTTGTTGTATAAGTGAAGCTTTCATACTTTATTTCTATTGCATCATCATTTGACCACCAGATTTGTGAACGAAGTGATTGCCAGATACTAAATCTTTAAATTTCAAGTATATGGTTTATACTTATTTGTAGAAAGTGTTCTTCTTGTTTTTGTAAATTTCAAAAATAAAACACAGAAAATCTGTTCAAAAATAATAATTGAACGATATCTATATGGCAAACATTTTATTTGTGGTTATTTATATTGCAAAATAAGCTTTACCATGCCATTGTACACCTTAGACAGGGTTGAATCTCCCCTCGAGGTGAAAAATGTGCTCGAAAGCACAAAGCCTGATGCAGAGAAAAGCGGGCTAAGTATGCTACACATTCACCTGGGTGTTTGCTCTAGCTGAGTGGCGGTCCCTTGAGAGCCTCCCAAGTTGTCGCGTTCGTCTTATTATATGCAGCTCGCTGCGAGAGCCAAGGAACTAATAAGGATGATTTGGGTTATGGGACAGGTTGAAGATTCTACACTGCTTTTCCAGGATCGGTCTTTCGAAACTCAGCTACTCATGGAAACAATGGATAGTGAGCAATTATTTAGCAGTATGTTAGGGTACCTTGTGCATCCTTAAATTTATTCAACCACTCGTAGAATATTTTTTTGCAACAAATAATAATAGCAAACAAGTTAGTAACAAGCACAATTCAAACATTTAAGAGGGGGTTGCCGACAGCGAAAGTGACGTTAGATTTCGTATTTTTTAAAGTTGTATAGCATAAAATCTAATAACATTTTAACTGGCAAAAATTTAGTACAAACATCTCTGTCTCCACTATTTATTCCTTTACTCAATGCTCCATTTTAATCATAAGATCTTACAAGCAGTGTTTTGTTTCATAGGTTAAGAAACCCTTGGGAAAAATAATAATTCCAGTGCATATGCTTTTAAGATGTTACGATTAAAATGAAGACAGAGATGTTTGCACTAAATTTTTGCCAGGTAAAATGTTATTAGATTTTATGCTATACAACTTAAAAAAAAACGAAATCTAACGTCACTTTTGCTGTCGGCAATCCCCTCTTAACAAAATATATTTTACTTGAATACGTTTAAGGGTGCACGAAGCACCATAACAGACTCTTAAACAATTTCTGACTATCAATTGTTTCCATGGCTAGTTGGATTTCGAAAAACCGATCCTGGTGATTAGAAAAAGATTCTATGTTTTTTTTACATATTTGACCTTGTATATTTTGAAAAGAAAAAGATACGGAAAATCATTTCCTATAAAAATTGTAGAGAATGATAAGGACTTTCAATATGTAGGAAAAAATGGTATGTTTCTGGGGAAAAAATATAGATAACGTCACAGGCGGCCATTTTCCCAAACATCAAAAAAGCAAATTTTCCGTCATAATTGGAACTTAATAGAACTCATTTAAGAACCCTATTTAAGAAGAATTACCTGCAACTAACAGACACGGTGGCATTTATTTTAATCACTTTGGTTTCAATGTTACATTGGTGAATTTGTCGACTGTCTGATTTCATAAAAACAAAATTTTGCATCAGTTGTACTCTTAAAAGTATGAACTCAAATTATCTTTATTATCAGGAAATTCAAATCATATCTTTTTTGTTGTAGACTTAAAAAAAATTTGCAACGTTTTAAGTAAAACTAATTATCTTCCTTAATTTGAAGCTGTTATTCAGTTGGTCTTTCCTTGATAGAACTATGGTAATGCTATTATACAGGGTGAGCCAGAATGTATAGTAATTACTTTAAACGGGTGTTCGGCAGGTGTCAAATTATTCGGGTCTACAGGGTGATCCAAAAGTATTTTTTTATTTATATCTCAATAACGGCGCTACTTAAAAATTTGAAATTTGGTATGTGTTATCTACTTACTAGAAGACGCCTTAGGGTAGTTTATTCACTTACACATTGCCCTAAAAAGAGTAAAAACTAACAACTCCTATTAATTTTTTTGTTCGAACTTTTTTGTGGGTCATTTTTACGTATAACAACAATATGATTTGTGTGGCCCTTTTATTTAGGAAATTTTTTCACTTTTAATTTTTTTCTCGAAAACACTATATTTTTCCTACAAAACAATAATTTCATGCCAAATACCATTCCCCTGACTGTTCCAAAAAATCAAGTAAAAATTCATAGTAGGCGGGCGTCAAACAATTTAGTTATTTTTATTGAACATTAAAACAACAAAAATATCAGGTAACAACAATTCAGCTTCATGATAAAAAAAGATGTTACAGTAGATGGTCACCCTGTAGACCTGAATAAGTTGGCAAGGAAAGCCCAAATCGAAACATTTTATGTGAAGGACCCCCTTAAAACCACCTGCCGAACACCCCTTTAAAGTATTTACTACACATTTTGACTCACCCTGTAGATTAAAACGATAATTAGCATAAGAGTAAACCTGCCTCTATTTGTAGAGATACTAAAAAAAGTTATAAAGAAAATTTGTTCATCGTGTTAAATTACTTAGGTGTACAACATTTCAAAGGCCTACTTTTTATTTTTAATTCATTTATTTTATTATCATTTTTTTTAATAAATGGTAGTACAATAAAACATTAATAAAAGTTACTCAGAATGGAAAACTGCGCACGATGACAAACTTTAACAATTCTAGGACTACTTTGTGTTTTAGAAAATATTGGAGGAAACTCAAAGTAGGCCCAGGATTGTCATAAATTCACAGTTTCCTACTCCGAGTAATAGTTTTGTCGTACTACCTACAGAAAATTACTTAATGGAAGGAAAAAAAAATATAAAAAAATCAAAGTAGGCCTAACGCTTCAAAACACGTAAGTAGGTAACTTACCACGCTCAAAAAATTTACTTCATAAGTTTTTCAATATCTTTACAAATAAAATAGAGGCAGTTAACTCTGATACTTAACGTTTTTTCTGGTCACCCAGTATAAGTAGTGTTAACTTTTTCCATGCCAGTCTTACTTTTTTTTTACCAAGAATAACTTTTTTCGAAAAATGTGAAATATTTTTTTACGAGTAAAGTCCATCCGTGGATACACTGTATATACAAGTAATCTGAAATCAATTATCGTTGATTACAAAATGATAAGATCTAAGCTAAAGTGTTATTTATCTATCCTAGGACTCCACTTATTCATATTGTATAAATACATGGAACAAAAAATTCAAGGACCACTCATGTCAAAAAACTGTAAGTACTTAATTCCTTCTAGAATATATATTTTTTAATTGTTATTGTGAAGAACAAACTTAAAATGATTGGGTATCAGCATAAAGGCGTTGTAGTATCTCTACAGGGTAGGTATCCCAGAAATAATTGTTAAAATTTCAATTTAACTCATCAAATGCAACACCTTTTTTCAATTTTTACTTATTCCCATTAAAATAACGCTAACAAGTTGATTACATAACATGGCCTTATTTCTGGGACACCCTGTATGTCCCTGTGACTATACTGACTAACTTGTCATAGTTATCACGGCCACGGAAGGATGTCTCCTTCCTAAAGATCATAGAAGCTAGCATGCAGCCAAGAGACCACATATCAAACGAGTAATCGAAAATAAAAAATGATTATATACCAGAATATAATTTTTTTTAGCACAATGAAAGTCCTTTGTCTGCTTCTCCTGGCCGGAGTCGTCCTGGCCAAGCCCAAAATAAATCCGCTTCTCTCCGATGAAACCATTGCTGAAATCAACAGCAGGGCCACCACGTGGAAAGCCGGAAGGAACTTCGACGCCACCACCCCACTTGCTACGATCAAGAAATTGGTCGGAGCGATACCGACGAAACCCAAGAAAGTCTTCACGCAGCTGGTCCACGACTGCAACAACGGCATCCCCGAGACTTGGGACGCCCGCGAAGCTTGGCCCGAATGTGATTCAATCAAGACGATCAGAGATCAGTCTAGCTGCAGTACTTCGTGGGTAAGAGGTTTTAAATGTTGACAATCACACTTCTAATGGTTTATTTAATAGGCTTTTGGTGCGGTAGAAGCCATGTCGGATAGGATCTGCATCTTGTCCAATCAAACGAAGCAGACCCTGGTCTCCGCCCAACATGTGATTACTTGCTGCTGGGACTGCAGCGATGGTTGCCAAGGTGGTACTAACGAAGCGGCATGGATCTACTGGTACGAACATGGCATAGTCAGCGGGGGACTTTACAACACTAGTGACGTAAGTCGCATCAATTGCAAAACTCTTTAGATTCTTTCCAAAAATGGAAAAAAGGGGTTGCCATCTCTAACTCTTTGATTGTTATAGGGCTGCCAAGCCTATTCGATGCCACCATGTGATCACGACGACGTCAGTAGTTGTGGCAGTTATGTACCAACTCCCGTGTGTAAGAACACATGCGACAACGGCGTCGATCTGAAATACCAGGATGAGCTTACAAAGGGACAATGGCCTTACTATGTCACTGGCATTGAGAATATCCAGAAAGAGTTGATGAAGAGCGGACCTTTGGAGGTGCTTTTCATCGTCTACTCTGATTTCCTCAACTACAAGGGTGGTGAGTAGAAAGAGCAAAAGGAAAACCATGGCATGTTATTGTTTTCTTTAATTTTTAAGAACCGCTCATATTTTTCAGTAAGAATAGAATTTTTCAAAAATGAATAACGAACCAATAAAGTATTTGAATAATAATTAGAAACAACTAGGGTAGGTATGTACATATCGTTATTTGCTATTGCAAACAATGTGTGAAAAGAATTGTGGTTGTGTAATTTATGTTAAATGCAAAAATTCCTAAATTGCTTGACGATACATTCTTCCAGGTGTGTACCAACTGACTGAAGGAGCTTTTAAAGTCGGTGAAATGTCAGTAAAACTCCTTGGTTGGGGAGTTGAAGACAACGTCCCGTACTGGCTTCTGGCCAATTCCTGGAACAGTGACTGGGGCGAGAAGGGCTTCTTCAAGGTTATGCGTGGATGCGCCGAATGCAACATTGAAGATTCTGCCATTGGAGCCATTCCTATTCTTTAAAGCGTTTGTTTCTTTGTACTCGTATAGTGAATTAATAAATCATTAGACATTATTTTTTTATAACTTTTCCGCAGTTTTCATATTTGCTGCATTATAGATACAGGGTGATTGACTGATGTTATATTTTTAACTTTTTCAGAAAAGTTATTCTCGATGAAAAGTTTTACTTGCCATAATAATTTGGTTTCGAAAATAAAAATGTTTGCTATCCGCGAAAATTCCAACACCTCTATTATTTCTGCAGAGAGAGAACAACATGTTATACAGGGTGAGTTTTTTGATGATCAGTATGGGAATCTCGGAAACTAGCGGAAATAGAAGGAAAGTCAAATGATAACAGAATTGCAGTTTTGTGGGTCCAATTTAATGCGCTTTGTGTATTTTAAAAAAAGTCATGGCTTCCTAGATATTTTGAAAAAACGATTTTTTTTCGATTTATTCTAATACATCTAGCTTCGTTGTTTCTGATTTTAGATAAAAACTGTAAATACAAAAGTTGGTCGTACAGTTTTGTCGTACTACCTACAGAAAATTACTTAATGGAAGGAAAACAAAAAATATATAAAAAAATCAAAGTAGGCCTAACGTTTCGAAACACGTAAGTAGGTAACTTACCACGCTGAATAAATTTACTTTATAAATTTTTCAATATCTCTACAAATAGAGGCAGTTTACTCTTATGTTACATACCGTTTTTTCATTTTTCTGGTCACCCAGTATAAGTATATAAGTAATGTTAACTTTTTCCATGTCAATCTTAGTTTTTTTTTATCAAGAATAACTTTTTTCAAAAAATGTGAAATATTTTTTATGGGTAAAGTTCGTCCATTGTATATACATATAGTTACAGTGTCTGCCAGAAAGTTGGATACAAAGGGGGAATTTCTTTATTTGAAGTTTCTCAAAAAAAAATATTTTTGATAAAAGTTGGTGCTTGTGCTTAAACTCAAATTCCACCCGCAAAAATTTTTAGAACTACATCAGAGTGGCACTAAGAAAAGTTGTTTGGAATCTCAAGACAATGTCAAATATTAACTCACAGCCACCTACTCAAAAGAAAAAAAATCACACTTTCTGCATTTTTTATTCATCACGCTGTATAATTTTTATAGTTGAATTCTCATTTATTAAATAACTCTTAAATTGTTGCTCTATTAAAATATTTTTATGTTCCACAGATTAGATGCTATGTTATGTTTGAAATTGTAGGAGTATTTTACCTGGATACAAAAAAACGACAAACTTTGCAGAACTTTCAGTTATTAAATGTTTTTAAGATGCTAGTTAAACGTAAACAAAAATCATTGGTATCGTACTGTCATGCTCGAAGATGTGCCTCAAAATACATATCTAACATTATGTATTATACAGCGTGATGAGTAAAAAATGCGCAAGTGTGATTTTTTTTCTTTTGAGTAGGTGGCTTGAATTCATATTTGACATTGTCTTGAGATTCCAAACAACTTTTCTTAGTGCCACTCTGATGTAGTTCTAAAAATAAGGGTACTTTACTCTTGAGGAATTTTCATATTTTTCAACCTACCCTGTATACGAATCGAAATTTCAAAATTTTTGCGAGTGGATTTTGAGTCTAAGCACAAGCACCAACTTTTATCAAGAATTTTTTTTTTTTGAGAAACTTTAAATAAAGAAAATTCCCATTTGTATCCAACTTTCTGGCAGACACTGTATATACAAGTAATCTGAAATCTATTATCGTTGATTAGAAATGATAAGATCTAAGCTAAAGTATTGTTTATCTATCAGAGGACTCCACTTATTCATATTGTATAAATACATCGAACAGACAATTCAAGGAACACTCCTCAGGTCAAAAAACTGTAAGTAAAATATATGGTTTTTAATTATGTTATTGTTCTTAAAATGATTGGGTATCAGCATAAAGGCGTTGTAGTATCTCTACAGGGCATCCCAGAAATAAATGTCAAAATTTCAATTTAACTCATCAAATGCAACACCTTTATTCAATTTTTTTTTCAAAAAGTCATTTTTTTATCCGTTATTTATTCACATTAAAATGACGCTAATAAGTTGATTATATAACATGGCCTTATTTCTGGGACACCCTGTATGTCCACCGAGTGAAGACATTCCAGAATATAATTTTTTTAGCACAATGAAAGTCCTTTGTCTGCTTCTCCTGGCCGGAATGGTCTTGGCCAAGCCCAAAGTA
Source organism: Pseudeuparius sepicola (assembly GCA_963920635.1). Taxonomy (NCBI): domain Eukaryota; kingdom Metazoa; phylum Arthropoda; class Insecta; order Coleoptera; family Anthribidae; genus Pseudeuparius; species Pseudeuparius sepicola. The sequence goes on from OY987302.1 coordinate 56,010,228, forward strand.
AATCCGCTTCTCTCCGATGAAACCATTGCTGCAATCAACAGCAGGGCCACCACGTGGAAAGCCGGAAGGAACTTCGACGCCACCACCCCACTTGCTACTATCAAGAAATTGGTCGGAGCGATACCGACGAAACCCAAGAAAGTCTTCACGCAGCTGGTCCACGACTGTAGCAACGGCATCCCCGAGACTTGGGATGCCCGCGAAGCTTGGCCCGAATGTGATTCAATCAAGATGATCAGAGATCAGTCTAGCTGCAGTTCTTCGTGGGTAAGAGGTTTTGAATGTTGATAATCACACTTTTAATGGTTTAATTAATAGGCTTTTGGTGCGGTAGAAGCCATGTCGGATAGGATCTGCATCTTCTCCAATCAAACGAAGCAGACCCTGGTCTCCGCCCAACATCTGCTTAGTTGCTGCTGGGACTGCAGCGATGGTTGCCAAGGAGGTACTAACGAAGGGGCCTGGGTCTACTGGTTCGAACATGGCATAGTCAGCGGGGGACTTTATAACACTAGCGACGTAAGTCGCATCAATAATTGCGGAACTGTTTAAATTCTTTCCAAAAATGGAAACAGTTGTCATCTCTAACTCTTTTATTGTTACAGGGCTGCCAAGCCTATTCCATGCCACCATGTGATCACAACGACGACAGTTGTGGCGATTATGTACCAACTCCCGTGTGTAAGAACACATGCGACAACGGCGTCGATCTGAAATACCAGGATGAGCTTACAAAGGGACAATGGCCTTACTATGTCACTGGCATTGAGAATATCCAGAAAGAGTTGATGAAGAATGGACCTTTGGAGGTGCTTTTCAAAGTCTACTATGATTTCCTCAACTACAAGAGTGGTGAGTAGAACAAGCAAAAGGAAAACCATGGCATGTTACTGCTTTCTTCAGTTTTTAAGTATAGATTTTTAAAAAATGAAAAAAAAAAAAACAATAAAGAATTTGAACACATATTGTACATATTGTTATTTGCTATTGCAAACTATGCATGAAAAGAATTATGGTTGTCTTATTATTTACGCGTTAAATGCAAAAATTCCTAAACCAGTCCAATAAAGATTCTTTCTTTCTTCTTTCTTTCTTCTTTCTATTCAATAAAGATTCATTCTTCATTCCAGGCGTGTACCAAAAGAGCGAAGGAGTTTTTAGTATCGGTCAAATGTCAGTGAAACTCCTTGGTTGGGGAGTTGAAGACAATGTCCCGTACTGGCTTCTGGCCAATTCCTGGAACAGTGACTGGGGCGAGAAGGGCTTCTTCAGGGTTATTCGTGGAAGCAACGAATGTAACATCGAAGATTCTGTCATTGGAGCCATTCCTATTCTTTAAAGCGTTTGCTTCTTTGATTAGAGAATTAATAAATTATTAGACATTATTTTTTTTTACTTCTTCCTAGTTTCATATCATCTGCGTTATAGATACAAGGTGTGTCCCGGTTGGTGTTTTATTTTACCTTTTTCAGAAAAAGTTATTCTCGATGAAAAGTTTTACTTGTCAAAATAATTTGGTATCGAAAATAAAAATGTGGCTACCCGCGAAAACTCCAACCCTTCTATTGTTTCTCTAATTTTTTAGGAGAGAGAAAAACATTTTATATAAAAGTTGTAATTATCGGGCTTTAGAAAGATGGGCGTATCGTGAAAATGAGACAAAATATATTTTTTTGTTTTTAATAATAAACACCCTGTAGATTTTTGGATATTTTGAAATAGCAAATTTTTCTGATTGCAACGATGTAATAATAATATGTTGACGTATTTTTTAAGTAGTTATGCTAGATTATATCTTGCTTACTTTAGTAAATCAAAAGAATAACAGAATGGCAATAAATATTCAATATTCATCATTTTTACTTTTAAATTGCCATTTTGTTATTATTTTGGTTTATAATCTTTGATAATCTAGTAGGTAGTAGTGTGCTGTTAGTATAGAAAACATCTGACTTTGTAGTAGACCTTTCTAAATACACTCCTGGAAAAAATTAACGCACCACTTTAATTTATCTAAATATTTACAATAAAACCACAAAATACATTGAAATGATAATGGACACCTAGAAATTAGTCAAACATGACCTTAACATGAACTTGATTTGCCTTAATGTTTAATTAAAAATGTGTTTTTGCTGAAAATGCATAAATAAGCTAGCATAACTCCAAATTATAAAAGAGAAAAAAAACAGCAAAACAGAATAAATGAATCTGGGTCAACACTAATGCCGTGTAGGCCCTCCTCTACTTCTTATCACTGCATTCATGCGTCGAGGCATGCTTGATAACAAATGTTCAACAAAAGCTTGCGGGATATTCTCCCATTCATAAATAGCGACGATAGCGACCTCTATGAGTTGGTTGTGATTAGCAGATTAGTCTACGCGATTTTGAATCTTTTTTTTTAGATAGTTCCATAGATGCTCTATAGGATTCATGTCAGGACTGTTAGGTGGCCACTGTAATAAAGGGATATTAACATCATTTAGGTAGCAATAACCTGTCTAGCCACATAAGGACGAGCGTTGTCCTGCATGAATAAAAAATTAGGTCCAACAAATGGAGCAAAAGGCATTACATGTTCGACAATAAAGTTGTCTAAGTAATATTGGGCATTCATAGACCTCCTACGTATAGTGACCAACTCTGTACGAGCATCGAAGCAAATTCCTCCCCAAAACATTTTAGAGCCACCACCAAAAGGTACTTTAGGAGAGATATTGCAGCTGGCAAACCTTTCTCCTCGCCTTCGCCAGACACGCTCACGTCCATCTGGAGCATTTAGGCTAACATATAGTTTCATTCGAGAACAGAACTTGATTCCAATCGTTGATGGTCCAATTCTGATGTTTCTGCAATGGTTTTTGGCCGGTCTTCTTATGTATTCTGCAATGGTTTTTTGGCCGGTCTTTTGTTGCTCAATCCTGCTTCATGTAAACGTCTTCTAACCGTTCGATACGATATAGCGATATTTCGAACATCTGATAATTCATTGCTTAGCAGATTGCTGGTGACTCTCCTGTCTCTGAGAACACGTCGTCTCAAAAAACGATCATCAGTTTGATTAGTGCAACGTTTTCGCCCTTGCTTTGGTCTTTGATGGCACGAGCCCGTCTCATTATGTCGTCTCACTATGCGGCAGATGCTCGAGGCTAACGATAAAGACAGGCCACGGCGCTAACGCATAATCGCGTAGTCACGTGACCAACTTAGTTCTATATAATGAAAGGCATTTTTGGAGATAAATAGAAAAAAACAAATTTTGTAACAATTTGGCGAGTTTTCTTTCATCTATTACATTATCGGATTTGTGCATCCAAGCTTTCTCTAATTGTTTTTTCAAAATTTTCAACCTGCCTCAGCTGTTTTAGGCTGAGAGTTAAACGGCACTGCACTCACAATATTTTGGCACATTCTCAAAAATTGTTGGGACATCACCTTTCTTTAGATTAGGTGATATTCTCTATAGGTATTTTCCTCCCACAACACATTTGTCCACTTTAATTATTGTTTCACTTTCTTGAAAATGTGTTAGCCACACATACTTAAGGGTTTTTTAGAAATTAAATCTCAGTTGGGATTTGACGAATCCATTTTTGGTGGAAATTTTCATCCCGAGGCAAAACAAATGTTTGTTATGGCGACACTTTCTTCCTGGCTTTTGTAATATGTATAAATATAATATAAACAGACCCAATATTTGGTATTTAGGCTATTTTTTTACGAAATAAAAATGAAAACTAACCTTAGTAGGTATACTGTAAATATTGACGAGGTCTTAATTGATCGGCAGCGTGAAAGACCATATCAGGGCGTAGGTCGACAACGAAAATCCTCGAGTACGTTACAACATTGATTTATTTCGCACAAGGTGAATGGTGAATACAATAAATACACCAACCCGAACGTGGTCAACGGGAACGGCTTCCAGCCACCCGGACCGTCTGAACTCGCGGATCTCCCGTAAGCAGTTCACCCCTCTGTGTCTCAGGCTCCACTGTCCAATACTAATACTGTCCCATGTCCATAATAGTCCATTCCGGGTTCCCTATTCTGTGGCTCACGCGTCGCGTCGCGTCGGTGCGAACGGCACCATTACTCTTGGACGTTGGACGGCTCGACTCTCACCCAGACACCCAGAGGCCAAAATAACACCTGGGCGGTTCCCCTCCGCCAGGACACACGCGCACTAGACACAAACTTGTTTCTAAAATATAAACTAAGACGTTTAAAAACACTTTAAACATTGAAAACTTCTCAAAACCCAAGCTGCCGCTTTCAGTTATGTGACAAATGACATGTAACGTCTGACTAAGATGGTCACGTGATTTTTGTGCGCCAGGGCCTGTCTTTATAGTAGGCCTTGGCAGATGCTGGAATGATGTCAAAATAGGGTTATGTGATGCTATAGCTCGCTTAAAAATCAACTGTCACTGTCAAACAAGGTCCATGGACTACTTATCGAGAAAAAAATAGAAAAGTATTATAAAAAATACCCAGAAAAATATGAGTGTTGCGTAAATTTTGTCCAAGAGTTTATTATAGGAACTTTTATTTCACCTATACATATAGAGTTAAATAAAAACAAATCGGAAACAATCTATAAATAATAAATAATTTATTGGTTTACCTTTCACATTCAAAGATCAAGGAAATAGAGACGCGTAACTTAATTAAGGACGGGGAGGACACCAAGGACATCATCCTCAATGCCACATTCGTCGGTACCACGGATGATCCTGAAGAAGCCGTTCTCGCCCCAATCGTCGTTCCAGGAATTGGCGATGAGCCAATACGGAACGTCGTTGTCAACTCCCCAGCCAACGAGTTTCACTGCGTGACCACCGACGGGAGAAGAGCCAGGTGTGATCTGGTAGACACCTGGAAAGAAAAGATGATAATCAAATTTGAATGAAGAACATCACCAAAATAGTAAGAGATACAGGATCCGGTAAAAATGTACAGGATTGTTCAGAATAGAACTTATAACACCGTGTACAACTTTCATTAGATATTTCATTGTTGAACACCTGCATTCCATCCATCAAACATTCTGGTCTGCACCATAAAAATATTCTACGGCTAGTTAGTTTACTGGATATTTTGAATACTGTGCCCCAGGTAAACCCTGGGACTGTGCCCTAGGTGCCTACTTTGTCAGTGCGCTATATAAAACGTTAGTTAATGTTGAAGTAACTATAAAATGATGATTTTATTTGTTATATATGTAGGCCTCCGTATACTGTCTTCATGGGAACATCTATAGATAAAACTCCGCATATTAATACAAAATTTAATCCAACTTCGTGATTTGATAATAAATTTAGGAGGAAATCTCAATTTGCTACAAATTATTACCCAGGAAGTTGACCTTTGGAGATAGGTATTTCAGGGGAACCCTTATCAAATTAAACTATACTTCATTAGTATTATCTCTGTATGCTTGTTTCCAGCCTTTTGCCAACGCGGATGTGATGTTAAGAATATATGAATGTACTTCAAAGTTTAAACCTCATGCTTCTCGCAGTGGCGGATCCAGCAATTTACTAAGGGAGGGGCACATGCTATTATAAATGGACTTGGTCAGCTATCACAAATAAAAACCATTGCATATTATAGGGTGTCCAACTTTAAAGCTGTACAAATCCGTAAAATATTCATTTTTGGAGATAATCCCCTAAACGTTTTTTTGTTTGAAAGGCCTTCAAAAACCGCTTCTTTTGACCTTCCTGCCATTTTCAAAATGCAAATTCAGGGCCGGCTGGGATTTTTTTTATTCCCCCGATTGTCACGAAAAGCATTTAGCGATTTTTTAATTTAAAATATGACCCCACAGCGTTAATCATAACACCCCAAAACCCCCATATTATACCAAATTAGAATAAAAAATATACAGGGAGTTCTATTCTGCAGGGAGTCAATGTTGAGCAAAATAGGAATTTTAAAGGCGTCTGCCAAGTCAAGTGTGCTATTATGAAATCCCCTCAAAACAGTTGAATGGTCAATAGAACCACTCAAGATCTTGGTGTGCAAAGGTCCAATACAAAATATACAGAGTGTTCTGATCTGTACCATCTCAAAATGCTGATTTTTTATTAATATTGATAAACACAAAACTAATGTATTTATTTACAAAATGCCAACTAACAAATAAAAACAATTTAAATTATTGGACCTTACTTAACAAATTCACTGTCTAAGATGATACATTTTTTAGATTTAGTTCGTTTATAGTGTGTGGAGCGGTTTTCATATACTCGATTTTTGACCCGGATAAAGTTCCAAAAATGCAGTAATTTGAGATGGCACAGATAAGAATACTCTGTATATTTTGTATTGGACTTTTGCACACCAACACCTTGAGTGATTCGATGGCTCTCTTAACACCCTGCAGAATGGAACTCCCTGTATATTTTTTATTCAAATTTGGTATATAAGGGTTTTGGGGTATTCTGATAAACGCTGAGGGGTCAGATTTTAAATAAAAAAATCGCTAAATGGTTTTCGTGAAAATCGGGGGTATAAAAAAATAGCAGGCGGCCCTGGATTTGCATTTTGAAAATGGCAGGAATTTTAAAAGAAGCGGTTTTTGAAGACCTTTGAAACAAAAAAAAGTTTAGGCGATTATCTCCAAAAATGAAGATTTTACGGATTTGTACAGTTTTAAAGTTGGACATCCTGTATATGTATAGTAAATATAAGAGAAGCCTTTGTAAAAGTCTGAATATTACAACAAATTTTTATTAGGCTCCTAGTTTACAGGACAAAATCTAATTTATGTTTTGATTTTGAAAAACGGTTAATTATATTTTCTATACTAACATAACATAAATATAGGGCCAAGGGGGGGGGAACAATTGCCCCTTTAGCCCCCCCCCCTTGGATCCGCTACTGTGCTTCTGTCTGCCAAATCTCGTTGAAGTATCTCAAAGGGTTGAAAAATAAAGAGAAAAAATTTAATAGTTTTGAAAAACGCCTTGATCTTAATATTAATATAATGATACCCTCTGTTGGTTTCGTCTTTTACTCACCGCTCTTGTAATTGAGGAAATCGTCGTACACGTCAAAATCAACTTCCAACGGTCCGTTCTTCATGAGCTCCCTCTGGATGTTCTCGATGCCGCGGAAGACGTTAGGCTCCTGTCCGAAAGTCAGCTCCTGTTCGAATTTCATATTGACGTTCGCGTCGCACGTCTTACGACACTCGGGCGTGGGAAAAACGTCGCCGCCATTGAAGTCGTTGCAACTCGGGCGGTCGCCTTCGGCGTGATGTTCGCAGGGCGCCATCGAGTAGGCTTGGCAACCCTGCGGAAGGGAGAGTTACGTCAGCGTCCAGAGATATACTAATAAGTCCGAGCACTCGGCCTTGTGTAAACAAACGTTTCCCTCTTGCCCTCTCCCGCTCCCCTCCTCATCGAGCCGATCGATATCTTATAATTAGAGTAACCCAAATATGCAACACGCATATTTTGCATATTTAGCATATTATAGGCATTTCTTTAAATATTTGCATATATCCTTGAAATATGGCATATTGTGCATAATTGAAAGAATTTAGGATAATTTAAATCTTTGGCAGGCGTTTCATTCATTTTTGGGAACAGGTGGCTAGGTAGGTACCTGGTTTTCCCAAAATAATATAGGTAAATTATAATTTTATGGGCACTAATCCTGGTGATCTGAAAAGGAATAAAATAGGTATTTATACCTATTTAATAAAGTACAATAATTATTGAAAAGGACAGGGCAAAATTTGAAAATCTGTTATCCGAAGTTGATACATCTAACATGCCTAGCTCTTGCTTTAAATAGGGTTGCTGAGGAAATTAGGAAACATTTTCCGCTTGCAAATAGTTTAATTTCCAACATGAAAAAATCTTCCTTAAAGCCCCTATAAAGGGTTCAGTTCTACAAAGAAAAACTACCAAACACTCCTCTTCCATCTCAACCTGTTATTACAAGATGAGGCACTTGGTTGGAAGCTGCATTTTTTAAGAGAATTTTTGCCAACTGAAAGATCTAATTTCAGAATTTTCGAACCAATCTTCCCAGTCCCTTACAGATGTTAAACAACTATTCGAAAACAAGGAAATAAAGAAACAACTTTCCTTTCTAAAAGCAAATTATAGCTTTCTCTCTAAAACAATAACACAAATGGAGGAATCTAATTTGCCATTAACCCGAAGTATATAACTGGTAAAACAATCTAAGGTTGCTTTTCACAATGTCACAGGTAAAATTAGGGACAAAATATTTCAAAAATTTAGAAATGTGATGGAAAAAAATAGTGGGTTTCAGTTTCTTAGCCAATTAGCAAATATCTTAAAGGGAGATTTTACCGAATCCATTAATTTGGATCCTGTGATAGTGAGCAATTTTAAAAGCGCACCTCTTACATAGGATTGATGTGGAAAGGAGTTTCTCCATTTATAAATTTTTATATTCAGATAGAAGACAAAATTTTTTAATTGAGAATTTTGAGCAACATTTAGTGGTTTATTGTTTTTACATTTCAACCTGATTTTTATAATTTATAAGAAATGCATATTTAGATTTAGTTCAATGTAGAAAATTTAAAATAAAATATTGTTACTTTTACTATGTATAAATGCATTTAGAAATTTATATGTACATTATATGTGTTTATTTGTATTTCTTAATTTGGATTTTTTCTACATTTTCCTGCATATTTTGACTAAATTATTTGCATATATATGCGCATATTTTTAGGGTTTCGACTTGCATATTTGGGTTACTCTACTTATAATATAAGAAAATAAGCTGTACCCAGTGTAGCTAAGAGCGGTTCGTTCGCATTCTACCGGGTGCGCGCTAAATATTACCGACCGACCGTGACTGTGTTGTAGTGATGCCTAGTAACGCTTTTTACTGCAGTGCGGATGGCTGTAAAACCAGTTCAAAAAATTATATTACATTTTTTCATTTCCTATTTCCTAAAGACCCCAAAAGGTAAGATTGAGTTTGAGGTATCTACCTACAAAAATTAAGACATTTTTATGTGACATTTGAATACTGAGGTATTAATTGAAGAATAATATAGACAATATTAAAATATTGAAAATTTGAAGGTGCCAGCAATGGAAGAATGCCTTAGGGTTCATCGGAGAACATAAATTTGCGAATATTCCACCTGAAGAAGCATATAAACCTATAAGAATTTTGACATTTTGATGATCGTCATTCACTTCGTCCGGAAAACGTTTAGTAGAAACTGCTGTCCCCTCGGCTGTCCCATTAAGATTATTGCCAGAAGCTTATGGTAAGGCGCATGTTTGTGTAGGTACGTATGCCTAATATTTTCTTCTGTATTGTTGTCAATTTAAATATAAAAATATTTACTACAGGATGAAAAAGTAGATATGATTAGTTTAACTCTTTGTCGTTAAATATTTATTTGTTATTTATGTTTTTGTCTGCTCTGTGTTTTGTTAGGCTTTATTAAAAATGAACGTAAAACATAAAAAATTGCATTTTTATTCATGTTCCAACCAAAGTCTACAGATATAGGTACCTACTAATTATGTAGATTCTGGTAATAGCTACATTGTGTTTTAATTTAACTGTACCTACCAAAAACTAACGGTACACTTACCTACACAAATAATATGAACTTGCCCCCGTATAACTAGCTTGACGGCGATTTCGTTTAGTCGCCCTCGCAAATGCGAGGTGACGCTGATTTACGACCGGTGGCAACAAATTGTCGGCTTTTCAGAGAGATCAAAGGAGTGAGCCGACTTTAGTATTTCTAGACTTTGGTTATGTGTCGAAACATCCGCGGTGCTTCAATTTTCGATAAAAGATTGTCATGAATGACAAATTATTAATATTATATTGGAATCGCAACAACACTCGATAAAAATGCATTTGTCAAATCATTTCACAGTGACCCTGTATAATATAAACACTTAAAAAATTTACGTTACAATAGCTTTCTTTGTTTTCATAAGTTCATACTTTTCCATAATATATAGTTACCTACTGGCAATAATTACAGATTTAGGTTATTTGATCCTTTTTATTACACAAACGTAAAATTAGATTTTTTACTACTAACCTGAGAAATCACCATTATTTACCTCATTCCTCTAATGAGAAGTAATATTTCTCTCCCGAGGTAAATAATGATAATAAAAAAATACCTAGGTAAATAATGAAAAATTTTCTATATGACATTTAAAAATTATTTTCATTTTATCAGCTTGACAACATTTTATCATCTTGACAACTGAACTCAAATCTAATCAAATATGTAAAATATGGCAATATTTGAATGTTAGTGGTAAAAAAATCTATATACACTTAGATTGAGAAGGCCATTATTTACACGCGCCTCAGGATATAAAAATGCTCGGTAAATAATGGCTCACTTCTCAACCTAAGTGTATAATATACTATTCTATACTAGTAAAAATAAAAACTTAGAATAGGTTATGCCCTGATTAGATCTAACCTCGACGAGAGTTCATCTTGCCAAATATATGTCAAATGGAGCCCAACTTTAAACTGTAATTAATCCATTGTAGGTCACTGTGGATCTTATTTCTCAGTTTTAAATTAATCAAATCTATAAATGAAGATCACAGTCTACTTCCCATTTTATCTGAACGATCTTATCGGGTGTGTGAAAAGTTACGTAAAAGTTGGGCTCCATTTGACATATTTGACAAGATGGACTCTCTGTGACTTCAGGCAGTGGTGATAAAAAGTCTTGTTTGAAATTCCCCGCAGGAATCATTTTCTCTCCTAAATCGTAACAATGTTTTCCATCCTCAAGTCGTCCCCCTCTTCTTGCTCATAAAATACAGAGAGGGCACAATTAAAGACAGGCATCGTTACGCAGTTACGATCGTAGGTATAAAAAACGTTTAAGAAAATGTCTGTTTTATTATCAAAGCCAGAATCCCGAAACCTTAGGGCTACGCTGCGTAAATACCAAATTGCCCCATCCCTATTTTCTGAGGAATGGACGGCGAATTTAAATAGGATAGTATCCATCTTTTAGGTTCCAAATGAGATTGGTATCTGATCTGAGTGGCAGTTATTCGGCCTTATTTACATTATCATCTTTGGTATGAAACAAATATATTGGTTATGTTACAGTGTTGTATTGCTTTGCTTTGCGTTGGTTTGCATTACTTTGCCTTGCTTTTCCTTGCTTTTCACTGCTTTGCGTTGCTTTACTATGCCTCGCTTTGCTTCGCTTTGCTTCGCTTTGCTTCGCTTTGCTTCGCTTTGCTTCGCTTCGCTTCGCTTTGCTTCGCTTTGCTTTGCTTCGCTTTGCTTCGCTTTGCGTTACGTATAAGTATATCCTAATACTTACGTCCGTAGTGTTGTAGAGTCCTCCAGTAACGATGCCTGTTTCCTGCCAGTAAACCCAGGCTTCATCTGGCCAACCACCATCGCAACCATCTCCACAAGGTAAACAGCAGGAAGTTAGATCTTCGGCAGAGACAAGGGTCTGTAACTTTTGGTCGGAGTGAATGCAGATCCTGTCAGACATGGCCTCGACTACGCCGAAAGCCTGTGAAGGAATACATTTTTGATCCAGTCAACGAATTGTCAATTACCGAATATATATACCAAAAAATTATACCTATTTGCAAAATTCATAACAATATTTTCTTATTTGCAGATTGATTTAAGTATTGTAAAGAAGCGTATACCCTTACACTTCTTCTAAAAGAAACTAGGCAGAAAAAACTACAACAGAGCGGGGCCAATAATAGTATTGAGGCTCATCTGAGGAGGCAGGCATCAGTCTTGTACATTACAACCTACAGAAGGCGACCACACCGTTTCTGAGCACTTTTGCAATAAATATAAATTAAGAGTTTAGAAGGCACGAGACATTACATGTCCAAAACCCTGGTGTGAAAGTTACTTTTGAAAAAATAACAGCTTTCAACGATTTATAACTAGAAAACTTAGGACAAGAAAAAATGAATGGATACTATTTAGTTCCAAATTTACTCAGATTTAATTTCGTATATAGGATATTGCTTTCGATAGATTTAGTTATTATCTAGATATAAGCCAAAAACCAAAAAAGGAGACATTTTGGGAATACCTCTAGTTAGCTTATCTCGCAAACTCGGAGACTTTTGAGCTGATGGCTAACAATATATTTTGTATTGCATTTTGTCTCAGGAAAGGGCATTGTGAGCCAAAAAAGTGTGAGCAGTTTTTATTAATACGTCAGTTAATGCTAAAAGTAAAAAAATATTGCACAAAAGTGTATAACCCAGTCCTCGATATGACAATGGGATATTTGCGACGTTAGGCCAGGGTAGATAATTTTTGAAAACAAAAAAATCTAGGACAGCATGACACCCATTGGAAAAGGAAGAAAATATAGCAAAAATAACACAAAAAATTATTTAAGGGCGATTTGAGGTGCGGGGGTTGTAGGGGGTGATCTTTTAGGGGTGGAAAACGGTTAATCACGATTTCCGGCTAAAAAGCAACTCCTATCAAAAAAAGTTAAATGACACAGTTGTAGGCAATAAAAAGATCTACAACTTTTGTATTTATACTTTTTTCACATAACCTTAAAATATGCGCGAAAAATCGAAATAACCGATTTTTTGGTTTTTAATTTTTATCTCCCACAAAAAAAATTCCACAAAACTTGGTGGAAACTTACCTTCTTATGTTCCGAATACGCTGTAGTTTTTTCGAATCAAAATATTTTTTTTACACCTTTCTTTGATTTTAAACCGAAAAAGTAACCTCATTTTCAATCGAAAATGCCCACGTCAAAAAAGCGGTTTAAAAACGGAGCGATCAGAGCGCGTTACGTTTCCTAGCGACTAGCGTTGACCGTATAGGAAACGTAAATATGCGTCCCGGAATAAAGTATAAATTGCTACTTTTTCACAATATTTGGGATAGTTCATTTTATAAATAGTTAAAAAAAACCTTTAAAATTTAGTTCATTCTTTTAAGAAATTCTGTGACAATGATTTTTCTTTCTTGAACTTGAAAAGTTCATTGTCTCAAAACATCATTTCGTAAATTTGTGTCTCCATAAGTTTTTCCAAAAACCCTACAAGTTCGCACTAAGGGACTAATCTCTTAGATGTCATTGCTAGATTGAATTTTATTTATATTTCACAAAAGCATTCAATTATCTAGTATAGTTTATCAAAGATCAATTCAAACACTTCACTTATACTGTGCACCACATTTTACATTGTCTACAATCTTATAAAACCTATAATACTACTTTGTTGATATTATCTTATATATGCAAATATAATTATTATAAGCGGGATTTCATTAAAATTAGATACTTATTCAGTGTGTTTCAAATTTTATTTCGTCATCCTAAATTTGGCATATCTAATTGAACAACTTAATATCTCTAGTGGCTTATTTGGGAAACTAAAAGAATAATTATTTAGATTCGATGCACCTTTCAATGTTTTTTAAAACTAAATACATGACCAACTGGGATCACCAGGGACTCTTTAAAATAAGGGGACCCAGCATGTCACAGTCTATCACATAGGAGAAGTGAAGCCTTGAGGGGAAGTTTGTTTTCTGTATGCTCCAAGGAGACCACATAAGTGGGTTGGTACAAGGTTATGATATGTCATACAGTCAGTGTCAAACTGCCATCAGGTTTTATGTGACATGCTAGTGCCATAGATTCCAAAGAAGGCAAAATATTTCCCATCATAGTTCACAACTTTTAAGTTTTCTAACTTCCAGATAGTCAATTAAAGGTAATGCTGCCGCCTGTAGTACCTAGTCCCAATAATTGCAACCAGTTTTTCTTGTCTCACCTTTAGTAATCCTACAATACAATTCGTTGCATTTTCCATTCGGTGTATTTATACGAATAGTGCAGACATAAGATAATAGAACTTTTTTTCAGATCTTATCAATATCAATCGAAGAGAATAGACTTGAAATGTTCTGTTTACGGTAGTCCGCATTTGAAGCATTTGGTAATTAGTTTATGCATTATGAAATCCTACCATGTAGTTTCGTGAAAATAGTTTCATCAGTTTCATTATCAATATTAGGAATATATAGGAGGTTTATATTGATAACTCTATAACTTTTAGTTTTGTTTTCAGCAAAAACTAAAATCAAGAAAACAAATATCAGATGGCCATAATATTTATTTAAAAATAATATTTTTTATTGTCTAGATATATTCAGATACCTACATCTAAATAATGCATGATTTCTTATCTCTAGATATATCTTTAAAAATATTTATTAAATTTGTTAATTAAAATGTAGGTATGATCTTTCTAGAAAATATGTCCCGATGCTGATAAAATGATTAATATCGTTCATAACATAGAGTTTTATAGAATATGTTTAAAAAAAAATAGTTTCCTAGGTACCTTTGTTTTCAAGAACACTATAAGGCACTAGTATTATTAAAAGTTGTTTCGTTGTCTGAAATATTTATTTATGTACCAATAGGCACTGAAGTTCAACATTTTATGACTCATATGGAATTTAAATGCCGAGGTACATTTTATATATTTTTTGATATCGGAAAAAGGCTTTATAGGCAAGATAATAATCATAAGGGGTCACCCGTGAACCGACTGCGCGCGGCTTATGGCTTGCCTTTGGCGATCGCTCTACCTAGGTCAAGTATGACGAGGTACGGCGCTTCCCAACAGAAACTCCAAACTGCTGCCTATTGTGCAGCCTCCTTGAAAAATAGATTGATATTCAAACCTACTAAAATATTTATACTGAAAGATTGCGCTGCCATAGGTAACAATTTCGCAATGTGTACGAAAAGTTAAATGGGCCTTTATTGACTGAGTTTTAAATATTTGGTCACTTTTGACGGGCGATGGCTCCGCATCTGACGTTTGATGTTTACTCTTCGGCAAGGCCTAAACTTATTGAAAAAATAGTACAATAATGGGCTACTTCAGTGCCGATTAATGAGCTTTGAATGACGATTTTGAGACACTTCACTGCAGATTCAAAATACACAACATAGGTTCAAAAAAGTTTAATAATAAATATATATTATATACAGAGTATTAATTCTTATATAATATAAGAACAAAGGGTGTTGAAAACAAACACGATATAAGTAAAAGAATATAAAATGAACATAAGTTAGCAAGTTATTTGTTGACCCGTCAATGAAGTATAACTGCTGGTAAAAATCAACATTACATAAATAAGAATATTATTCTAATCTTATTATGAAATACACCTGCAAGTAGCAACTAATGATTTGACTTCTTTTAAAATCTATATAGGTATCTATTTTATATAGAAAATAATCCCAACTTTATTGTTTAAAAATAATGTTTCAATGGTATGTGAAGTATTTTGCAACTCTAGAAAATAAGTTTCGATATCTCGACGATTTTCAATGTGCAAAGTAGGTCCATATCTGAAGCACCCATTAATATGTCTGCAACAAAAAAAATCACGAACAAAATCCAAATGCATCTATTGAACAAGCCAGTAGCAAACAAATTTAAACGTCTTATTTTTACTTCTGGAAAAATGAAGATTTTTTGTAGCTTCTTATCTTTTGAATTACCTTGGTCAAACCAAGTTCAACAATATGAAAGTCGCGAAACATTTTTGATGATTTTATTGTTTATGATGGTCTGTCTCTTGAGTTAGTTACCAAAAAGGTAAGCTCAGGGTCGTATTAAATTGATTTTTTGCTGTTAGGAATTATACCGCAGGCAAAATTCAAATGCCAAATATCATCAAAAAATATTACTATTATTACTATTATTAAAATAATCATGTTTTCTCAAAGGGCCACATTATATCTATAGAATATTGTTGTATTGCGCCGCAGGCGAAATTTTTTAGAAGTTTTAAGGACAAATAGTTTAACTCAAATAGAAGATATAGGACTACTAAGGCAATACTAGATACAAAAGACTTAACCCTATATTTATTCTGCACTTTTTCACAATAAAGTCTATTGTCTGAGTCTTGACGGCCTGTTTTCGGGCTCCATCATTTCCATTTGTATTCATCCTCTACTTTTTTCTTTCTTTCTTCCTCATAAAGTTCTTTATTCTTCTTCCAAATTTTCTACATATTAGGTTTACCTAGTATTGTTGGTGTTATTAAAATTAATATAGCGTAATTTGAATTTCGGGTATTTCTAAATTTTGTGATTTTTCGTTAAAAGGGTTTATAGGTTTTACGTCAATATCTTGGAGTTGTAAAGGTTTTTGATGAAAATAATTAAAGTTTAAATTGGTAACTTCTATCTCAGGTAAAGTGGTTTTTCTTGGATTTCTTCTTTTTTTATTAATAAATGTTGGTTTTAATTTCACAATTTTGATTAACATACATTAAATTTGATTCGTGAATTATTTTATTTTTTTTAATTTAATTCACATTTCGTTGAAATTTTTAATGGTTCGTCATTGCAATAGCATGACATATCGGTTATTTATAACTTTCATTATTAAGGTTTGAACTTTAGTATTAATTGACATATTGGTGCAGTGAATTCCTTCGGCTTTTTCAATTAGAGACGTAATGCATTCATTGAAAAACAATGTAAGTTGATTTTGACAAAAATGTAGATGAATTCGACTGTGGGGCATTCTTCTTCTTGAAGTTATTGTTGGTTTGAGCCAAGTATAAGGAAAGGGTGGTTTGGGATAATTATTGCATTTTTTACTGGGATAGGAAATAGGTCGTACATCTTTTAAAAAACACTGGAATGTGTATAGCAAATATAATTTTGTTATTGAAAAGTTGATTTGTATTCCTGATAACTGATAATAAAACGTATAATTTTTAAGCTTCTAAATTGATTCTTTATCTTAAAGTTTTTCTAGGTATTTTATTGTTTTTCGAAGTTCTGATGCTGAAATAATTGTACTGTGTAAAGTACTTAGCTTTGCGAACATTATTACGTTTTCCGTCAACACGAATTAAAACTCGTGCACCTGTGTGAGATATGAAATGTAAAGTACTTAAAAACAAATACATGATCTACTTTAGTTTTATGATTTATTTTAGTTTTAGTTGTTGGGCCAATGTAACAACATCGAATATTCTAAATACTGAAAATATGAAATATCTGTGCTTTCTTCTGCTTTTCGGCATTGCCGTGGCAAATCCAAACGCCCAACATTTTCTGACAGACGATCGAATTGAAGAAATATACCAAAAGGCAACGACCTGGAGAGCTGGAAGAAATTTCGATAAAGATACATCTTCAAGTTTTATTCAAAGACTGGCAGGAGTTTTACCTCGGCAAGAAAAATATCTAAAGAAAGTTGTCCATAGCACTGACGATGACATTCCAGAATTCTTCGAAGCTCGTGAGGCTTGGCCAAAATGCGAATCTATTCAGATGATCTGAGACCAATCGAACTGTGTAGATTGTTGGGTAAGTTATTTGGCATTTTAACACCCGCATCAAATTTGGATGTGCAGGCCTTTGGAGCAGAAGAAGCAATGTCAGACAGAATCTGTATACATTCTAACCAAGAAAAGCAAACTTTGGTTTCTGCCCAACATCTTACAACGTGCTGCGCCGAATGCGGACTTGGGTGTATGGGTGGGTGGCTCATAAGGGCTTGGACATATTGGCGGACTGATGGTATAGTGTCTGGAGGGCTCTACAATAGGACCGACGTAAGCAATATCCATATTTTAGTGTAACTGGATTCAGCTTGCATTAGACAATTTCGTTAGCAAATGGAAAACAGAGTGCTAGCGAATTTTATATGTGCAATATACCACTTTGGAAAATTTAATTTATTGTGTGCATGTGCAGAACCTTGCTAGATATCAAAACAATGACTAGATACATATAATTTGTTTGAGTACTGTGTAGTATTATTGTTAGCATTGTTTGCCTTCATATTACATTCAAAAAATCTCTCTTCTTCAGCAAGGTTGTCAGGCATTCACAATGGAACACTGCGACCACAAAAACTACCAAGCTGCTAACAGCTGCAGTGGTTTCAATGGCGGTGAATTTTCCCCAACTCCTCCTTGTCTACACCAATGCGACGACTGAACTGGTTTGAGCTATGACCAAGAACTCACATTCGGTCAAGAACCATACACCGTCGAAGGCGTGGAGAACATCCAAAGGGAGCTCATGCGTAACGGACCCCTTGAAGTCGATTTCTTGATCTAAGACGATTTCTTAAGTTACAAGAGTGGTGAGTTTTATAAAAAAAATATGTTATTAGATGACTTGTTAATGCTAGACTTGTTATAGGGGTGTACCAAATAACTGAAGGTGCTCATCCAACTGGAAATCACGCGGTGAAGTTGATTGGTTGGGGTGTTGAAAAGGATGTACCTTATTGGTTTATTGCAAATTGTTGGAACACTCGTTGGGGAGATAATGGATTTTTTAAGATTATCAGAGGACAGGATGAGTGCGGCATTGAAAGCGATGTGGTTGGAGGGTTGCCTATTCTAAATTAAGAAGAAAAGAATTATTTCATTTTATTTAAAAAGATACTTACGTTATTAAATTATAATTATAATAATTATTCTTGCTTTTGCATAACTTTTACCTGAATCAGTGAGTAAAAGAATATATATTTTAACCTTATTAAAATATATATTCTTTTACTCAATGCCTGAATGTAAGTTTGTATCAGTTTAATGATTTCCATAGATATTCTAGAGATTCTCTTGACCGCTTTTTTGTTTTAGCCTTGTTTATCCCAAATCTTATGCTGCAGTAGAGTCACTGATTTTATCCATAGAGCTACATAAACATACCTAGTCCAGATACAACTTTCTTTATTTTTTGGTTCGTAGTATGATAGGTAAATAATTTTGTGATTATCTTTTCAAGTTATTTTCTCATCTATATCTCTGAAAAATTTTCGATTACTGCAGATTGTTTACATCTCTATTTAATGTGACCAAGTTTTTTCTGCTGATGAACTTGGGACTTGGGAAAAACAATTATCTAAACTGCTCAATTCATTCAGCGAACGTTTCGACTTTTACTTCTTAAGTCTTCGTAGAGCATCTACAATAATGGACAAAACGCAAATCGTAAAACAATAAACACGAATCCATTTAGTTTAAATACTGTTTGAAAGGCATCACCGTAGCGATATTTAACATAAATATAGAGGTTGCTGTCAAGGAATGATATTTCGTGTCATAAATATGAACATCAGAAGTCCCGTTCTTTGTCAACAACCTATATATATTTGTGTTAAATATATAGCTAAGGTGATGTTTTTCAAACACTAGTTAAACTAATGGATTCAGGTGAGTTTTAATCTAACAATCGTCTCTGATTTTGTCGTGTGTTGTCTGTCTTTTAGTCTTGACTTGTTTTAACGTGTTCATTTGCATTATTTTAGATGATCTGAAGAAGACTTAAGAAATAAAAGTAGAAACGTTAGCTGAATTAATTGAGCAAATTAGTTGTTTTTCCCAAGTCCATCAGCAGAAAAAATTTGGTCGCATATTTTATCATTGGACGCCAAAAAATATTTCTTATCTCTATTTAATAATATTCATTAAGGGTATCCCTAAAAGGTCTTTTCAAAATTCTACCAAATATACCTAGTGTAGCCCAAGGAAAACTGATTTAGTTAAACTGTATATCGATGGAAGAGAGAAAAATTGAACCTACAAGCTGTCTTAGAAACTGACCACTGGCAACTGCTCTGTGATTGGATTCCTGATACGTTGCATCGAATAATTTATTGGATCGTCAAACTCCATTCATATGTCGCGAAATGATGGTGACAAAGAGTCTCACAGCTTAGTATAAAATAACAAAAACAATCTTGTGTCCCACAATAAACGAACAAAAGCATGAAGGACAAAACAATCACGATAAAAGCTTTTGGGTCATACGCCTTCACAGAATAGAGAAATTACTTATCTATTTTCTGTGTAGAGAGTTTTTTTCCGCATGAAATAACGAACAAGATTACTTTTTTGCTTGCTTAGACGGTGCGTGCATTGTTTCGTATAATTTGAAGCCGACATTATAATAGTAATTGTAACTTTTTCATGAACAACCATGGCCAGCATGGGGTATTCACCTCTAGGTCAGAGTTCCATGATTTTGAACTTATAGCCTTTCCATCAAATAAACAGCATCTCTGCCTTATACCTACGTCTTCTCTATATATGCCTGTTATGTCATTATAGGGCCTTTTACTGTAGATATACATACATAAAAAGAACTGGAAACAATTTATACGTGCTTTATTGGTTTGTTTCACATATTTAATTAACAAAAAAAATATTGTCGAACTTAGTTCAGAACAGGGAGTGCACCCACGACGTCATCCTCAATTCCACATTCGTTGGTTCCTTGGATGATCCTGAAGAAGCCTTGCTCGCCCCAATCACTGTTCCAGGAATTGGCGATCAGCCAATATTTGACGTCGTCCTCAACTCCCCAGCCGATGAGCTTCACTGCGTGACCACCGACGGGATAAGAGCCAAGTGTGATCTGGTAGATACCTAGTAGGAAGAGATAATAGAATTTCAGAAATTAATCAATTAAATCGAAACAATAATCCATCTTCTTTCAGTGGAGTATAACTGGATCAATTGATGAAGGTGCAGTCTCACAGCGAAAGCTCTACAAACAGTTCTTTATTTACAAGCAACTGCACGTGCTTCTCAGGCATGAGCCAAAAGCCAAGTAAATGGAACACAAAAAATATCATCGCCAAAAGTTTAATTTTATTAAATTGAAATTTAATTGTGGCATTCCATATAAAATAAGAAGGGATATACCACAGCCGACTCTAGGAAAGCCCTGATGTTGAGAAAGCTGGCAACATGGCTTGCGGGTCTGTGCGGCGTGGCCTGTCACTCCTTGTCAGTTGATTTTACAAGAAATTTACCAGAATTAATTTGTGTAGTGCGGGTAGTGCTTCGTCGCCAGATTGCTACGACGAGGCAGTGTGTCTCTGGGTGGAAACAGTCTGCCCGAAGTGCTGGCGACAGCATTTATAAATTTGTTTTGTTTGTGCAAAAGTGAAACATGACAATGTCTATAAAAGTTCGAAGTGAATAGTTTCTTTACCTAATTTTAAAGTCAAAATATATTATGTACCTATTATGAAATTGACCCTAACTGCCATTTCAGAAGAGATATTATTCTCCTTCACAACATGCAGTTCCCTGTTCGCTTGTTGTTTGTATTTTTACTTTGCAGACTTTGGAAGAAATTCTCATAAAAATTCAAATTACAACAAAATGTAGTTCCTTCTATTTGCCTAAATTTACCATATTATTTGTCGAAAATGTACCACACCAGGAATCGTATCACACCAGGAATCGTACTTATTATTACTTATATTATGTGTATATTTTGTTACTTCTTACTGCTTTTATTGTCTGTTAAACAAACGTACCTACTTGTTTAGGTATAGTATTTCTAAAGTCACTTGGAACAGCATAAAAACCTTTGAATTTTATACGGGTGATTTCTGCTGATAAGTCTGGTATTTTTAGCAGTTGCAGAGTGTGGTAAATGCTATAAAATAGATTGCGCTCGTATATCACTGTGTTCCAAGTGAGTTTTTTTATATTTTACCAGGGTAGCTCGAGAACAGGCGTTTCCGGCAATAAAATACGAGACAAAACACTTTTTTAACCATATTCAACCGCACCTGGTATTAAAAGTAAAAGGAGATGAAGGAGACAAAGACGATAGATATTGTAGTAAAAACAAGTGACTGCACGCTCGCCTAATATAATATCGCAGAAAATATACTAGTAGTATATTTTCTGTGATAATATATCAACAACACTTGCATGGGCTACACTGTTCGACGGCCGGCCACTTGTACAGCGAAATGCGGTGGATAGGCGTGCGATAATTTCACAGATTTTAGGATATACTTGCGTAAATAGTTGTAATCGATATGGCTTTTTAGAGACCTTTTGACAATATTGTATGGTGCATTAACCTTTACGTTGTGTTTGAGGACAACCTTAAAAAAACCCTTAAAGTTAAATATTATGTTGCTTGTAAAATATGTATATTTTTAAAAACTGCGTGACGCTTATGTGCTATATCCTTTTTTGTGACGCCAATTAGAGTTTTTTTATGCTGTTTCAAGTGACTTTAGAAATACTATACCTACCGAATTATCGAGACAAAATTCACAAATGTATCTAATTATAATTTTATTAATAAGAGGGTTGAACATTTATTAGAAAGCCAAAGTGCAGACTGCTCTAGACTGCATAGACCCGTTTAACCGGCCCGCTGCGGCGATGCCACGTGTTTGCACAGGGCTTGTAAGTTTGAGAAGGTTGTGGCTATTCCCTTGTTTATGAATACTCTAGTTAGCCAATATCTGACACTGACATAAGGACAAGACAGAAATACAGTTGATACAGGGGACAGATTTCGCAAAGAATAAAGTTGTAAAGCTGTTTTTTTTTGGTAGATTTTATTAGTATAAAATTAGTAGGCAATGACTGGGATACTTTAATTTTTGGCGCAATCTGTTGCTTGCATCGAATGTTGCTCTCGTATCCTTATGACTCTGTCACACATTGGCTAACTAGATATTGCATAAACAAGGATTACACCACTTCCGGTTAAACCGGAAGTAGGTCGGAAGGTCGAAAGAATCTAAATCCAAATACGGACGATACCCGATCGTTTCCTAGTTGTACTCACCGCTCTTGTAGTTGAGGAAGTCATCGTATACGTCGAAGGAGACCTCCAAGGGTCCGTTCTTCATGAGCTCCCTCTGGATGTTCTCGACGCCGCGGAAGACGTGGGGCTCCTGCCCGAAAGTCAGCTGTTCCTCGAACCTCAAATTGACGTTGGCGTCGCACGACCTACGGCACGCCGGCGTCTCAAAAGCGGCGCCGCCGTTGAAGTCGTTGCAGCTCGGGCGGTCGCCCTCGGCGTGATGTTCGCATGGCGCCATCGAGTAGGCTTGGCAACCCTGCGGAAGGAAGAGTGGGATGTGTCGAAACGTCCGCATTTCGATGAAAACATGCGGGCCTTCCAGAGCTGGGCAGTAATGATTACATGTCATAATCATTACAGTAATTAATTACTTTTTTTCGAAAAGGAATTGTAATTGAATTACATTATTCAAAAATGTAATGGTAATGGGTAATTTAGTATTGCAACCCGAAGTAATTCGTGCATTACTTTTTAAAAGGAATCATTACAACAATTTCTCTACTTCATTCCTAATTACAGTAATCATTACGAAAAGGAATCACATTACTTTTAAAGTAATCATTACTTTCTGTACTGATTCCTTTATGGTTTCTAAAATTCCTGTTGCGAAGACCAAAAATATTGAGACAGAATGAAATAGGAGGAACTCCCTTAGTGACAATCTTTTCGAGAAACTTGTTTACTTAAAAGGTAATGTTTATGGGGATTATAAAAAGTACTTTTTTAGTCACTTTGTATAATAACTGAACTACTATATAGTGCGTTCAAATCCCAGGCGAACTAAATGTAAACACAATCACGCGCTGTTCACGTGATTGACAGAAAGCGGAATGCCGAGAATACTTGCTTAAAATTTGTCACACGTCACAACCAAGTAAGAACCGTGCTTTTCATCTGTAAACGATTATCACGCGTCTGTCCGGTTTTTGCTTAGTTCGCCTTGGATTTGAACGCATTTTAGTATTAGTATCACTATTAGATATATTTGTTTACTTTTTTACTGAGATTAGTGAGATTTTAAGTTCCTATGTTTTTGTGATAAGAATTATTATTTTGTTATTAGCTGTTTTTGTTTTGCACATTTAAATAAATATTTTAAAACACATATTGTGTTTAACTGTTTACCTATTTATTTGTTTTATTTACCAATAATAAAATGTAATTAAGAAAGTAATTAGAAATTCCTTTTTCTGCAAACAAAAGTAATGTGTAATCTAATTACATTTTTGTAAAAAGGAATTTTTCCTTTTGTAATTTCATTACATTTTTCTCAAATGTAATGGGTAATGTAATGATTACTTTAAAAAGTAATTTGGCCCAGCTCTGGGCCCTTCCTACTTCCGTATAGGCGACTGAATTTAAGATGCCAACGCCCCGACGGGCACTATGTGAACTAACTATATGGGCCATTGTCACCTCTAGCTTTGGGCACACTTTGGGTTTACACTGCGTTGTTCTTTGTTCTTGTTCATCGTTCTTGTTATTTTGTGGTCGTCTTCATAAAGTTATTTGGTTATTTGGTAAAAGTTCCCCCCCGACAATCGGTGCGCGCCGATTGTGGGGCGAAAACAGCTGCCGGGCCGGACGTAAACACGGCACAAATCTTTCCAAATTTCGGATTTTCCGCGGGTTTCCGCGAAGTTTCGATGTTGCAAAACCACAAATATCGCCATGAAAAGTGAGGTGTCAAAGGAAATTTGAAAATTCATTTTCTCGGAAACTACGACCGAGCACCAAAAACTGAGGTCAGATTCGTGTTAAGATACCCCGAAAATAGGGGGGTAGCCAAAATAAAAAAAAAATCGGGGCAGACATACACCGCGTGAAACTGTGCTTACCGGTTATTATAAAGTTTAAACATTATTGTTTATGATTTATGTAATTGCAAAGGCAACAGGCAACTAAAAATGAACTAAAAGCAGAATTCGAAATGGAGAACTTTGTTGGTTAAATTAAATTGATTCGAAACTTGTTCCATCTCGAAAATGTTTTCAGGAACAAACGAACAAAAAATTGTTAGGTTAGGACCTCGGCGATCGAATCAAGACGGTTTTTCGTCCGAATCTCGCACTAAAACTTCGTAATTACACCGCATAACACTTTAGCATGTTCAAATTCCACTTCTGATAACTGTGGGAGGCCTTTTGGGCGTGGTAGTCATAATAAAAATCACATTTTACTTGCTTTATTTCATTTTCTTAACAACTCTTCTTTAACTCTTCTCTCTTTTTTGGCACAAGCGTGGCGGGAATATTTAAACATTTGAATTCAACTGTTGTTATTTACCACATTATTATAATAGTCAACTTTAGAAAATAAAGCTTTTTTGACTGATTTTGAACAAAACAGAAAACATAATATACGGATCAACAAAATGGCATGGCCTATATACTTAGTTTCGCATTGAGCCTACAGGGGGCGTATTTCTTATATTCAATCGCGTATACAGAGCGAATCTTTGACCAGGACAAAAAATTTAACCAGGGGTAAAGTGGAACCCCTGGGGTACATCTACGAAGTTGCGCAATACTTACGTCAGTGGTGTTGTAGAGTCCTCCAGTAACGATGCCAGTTTCCTGCCAGTAAACCCAGGCTTCGTCTGGCCAACCACCTTCACAACCAAATCCACAGGCCGAACAGCAGGAATTTAGATCTTCGGCAGAGACAAGGGTCTGTACCGTTTGGTCGGAATGGATGCAGATTCTGTCAGACATGGCTTCTACAGCGCCGAAAGCCTGTGAAGGAATATATATTTTAGATGGCAATGGGATATTTTAGCTTAATATAGTCACAGTGGCGTATCCAGGATTAACGTCTGGGGGGGGGGGGGGCAATCAGTTATAAATAACAAAACTCTGTCGATAATTTTAATGAATAAAAACAGAACTAAAACATATTTTCTAAAATAAATAAGATGCAGGGTGTTGAAATTGAAATTTTATTTTCGATTTTTTTAAGTAACTTTTTGAGACGACAAAATTTTCTTGCAAAATTTGGTAGCCGGAGTTTTTTTGGGAAGAGAAGTCATAATTTGGTATTATTTTTGGTGCAATCCGTTGAGGGCGCTGCGTACGCTATCATTATTTCATTTAATTTGCCCTAACTTTTTTGACAGTAAACTTTTACGACATTTTGTGAATGTACCCTCTTCCCACACGTTTTCTAAGCAAAAAAGGTATACTTGATGAATAATCCCAAAAGTGAAGGTTTTCGAGAAATAAGGCAAACCCTTATAACATCGGGAATTATTTCTCGCGTGCCTGAGAATGCAACGTTCTTCCCTGTTTACTCATTTTGCGCACGTTAACTCCCGAACATACGAAACGCCACTGAGCTCTCTGCGCCGGCGGCCAAGCTTGCCGGCGGCCGAAAAAGTGAGCGCTGTGTGGTAGCCCAAATACGCAGTTAACTTTACGTACCATAGAAACAGGCACAAAATGCGTTGGCTAACTGGTTTTGTCGGCGGCTCGCTGGCAGAAGTGCTTTGTTGCCGTATTTCAAAGGCGATGGTAGACGCGACGATGTTGAAAAAAATATATTAGGTATTTTATCACACCGCGTTAAAAATAAATTATAAACAAAAATGAGTAAGTGGTCGCGTGATGCGAGCTTTATTTTTTCGGTATTACAGAGTTCAGAAATTCGGCTTCACTATGGTAAAACTTGTATTCGCTAATAAATAACGACTACTCGTATAGGAAATCTCGCAACGCTGCCCGCATTCTTTAGAAACGTTTTCTTTCCTGCGTTGAACTATAAATCATTAAGCATTAGAGACACAAATTTTTTTTATAAGAAAGAGTTGACATGTTCATTCTCTAAAACTTTTATTAAGATTTTTTTTGTAAAAAATGTTTGCAAGACCACCCTTGCAGCGTGGCTGGAATTTTTGTCATATAAGTAATGCGCTGTCACTCGTTATGTATTAAAGATACAAATTTTTTATGAGGAAAAGTTGTCCATATTCGGTCGCCTTACAACAAAACAAAAATGTTTATGAAACCACCCCTATTGTTTAGGAAACCACCCTATAGCTCAATTCGTACCGGGAGTTCGAGATTTTGGTTGGACACTCAGAAGGCAGTCCAAAAGCAAATCTGAAAAAATCATCCTGTTTAGATAATAGATAATGAAAAAATTGCAAAAAACAAAAAATATCTTTAAAAATTTGCCAGATATTTGCCTAAATTTTACATGGTGGGCATACAGTTAAAATTTGCTCAAATATGCGAAATAATTCATTGTCCAATCCAGTAAAAAAGAAAAAATAAATCAATAACATTAATTAATTGGACATGATTATTTTTAGTTAAAACTGTGAAAAGTATTTTACAACAATGAGTGAAAAACCTCTTACCCAACACGAACCACAGTTGGACTGATCTCTCAACGACTTGAGGGAAGCGCAGTTGGGCCATGCTTCACGGGCATCCCAAGACTCTGGAATGTCACCGTCGTCTTCGTGAACTCCCTCCTTGAAGGTCCTCTTGTTCTTCTTGGGCAGCACTCCAGCCAATCTCTTCAGACTGCCAATTGGTGTGGTGGCCTCGAAGTTCCTTCCTGCCTTCCATGTGGTGGCCTTGCTGTTGATTTCGGCTATGCGCTCGTCGGAGAGAAGAGGATTCACGTTTGGTTTGGCCAGAGCCACCCCAGCGAGGAGCAGGAGACAAAACACTTTCATTTTGCTACGGAAATTAATAATTTTTGCCAATAATATAGAAGGTAATATTTTATTAATACTTACAGCTTTTGGTCGTCTCACTACACATCAATGGTTATTTCAATTTTCTATTCGTTGTATTTATACCAAGAGTGTAGACATCAGATAAAAGATCAATAAGGAGAATATATTTCAAATGCTTCAGATAGTCAGATAGTCATCTGTATTACCAATTTAATAATTATTAAATTTGTAGGCACATTACGAAATAGTACCATAGAATTTCATCGGGACTTCATAATTTATTGCCAGAAAAAATCTATTGACCCGGTATTTAAAACAATTCCAATTGGTGCCATAAATTATCTAAGAGTTCTTCGGAATCCGAAAGTATTTAAATACCAAAAACACAACTCGAACTCGAAAGTATTTACATAATTTTAATAAAGTTAATATTTGTCGATGTAAATACTCTTCGATTTGTAAAGAATAATTATATGGAGACCGTGTCCGATTTTTTTTAAAATCGACAAGAGTACTACATCCTTAATAGTTTACTTTAAAGGCCCCTTAAAAGTAGTCCTCCGGTAACCAGCTCATCTGAAATGCAGTATTAAAATCAGATATGACAAAAAATACTAAAATATACCTAATCTTCAAGATATTTTTGACATCTTAAGTTATTTTTCCCAAATTAAGTTATTGCTGGCATTTTAAGTTATTTCTGCCATCGAAAACTTTGAATTATTGCATATTAATTAAAATTACCGGGTTAGGTAAAAATGTTTATACAGAGTGTTTCGGTAGAAAATGGAAATATTTTAAATACATGTTGTGGCGTGAGCCTTTGCCGATCAAGACCGATGGCTTTGTCAATTGATTGCTTCGGTAATCAATTGATTCCTTAGTAAATTCATCGTCTAGGCACGTTTATCTATGTCTATACCACTTGATAGTCGGGTGAGCCATACTGATGAGGGATCACCGTCCCGAAACAGTACTGTATATGGTTGACTATCGCTCTTTTTCTTCTACATGTCTAGGAAGTCCAACCAAATAAGCAAAATAAACTCGTATGTTCAAGTCCGATTTTATTAAGTCAATCAAGTTTGATAACGTTTCAATTTATAAAGGCGCAAATATAAGTGTATCGAAGTGGGCGATGATGTTATCGAAAATTAATGCTATTTGTTTATTTTTTGCAGCTTTATCTAAAGTATTTTTATAAATTATAAATAACATTTTTCTCTATATTCGGCCATTAAGAAGTTTTAAAAAAAACTTTTATTATTACAATTTTTGAAAATCTGATTTGAAAACAGGTTAGTACATGCTTCGAATACCTATCTTAGCTCAAATAAGTATGCCACTGTATAGCTTATCTGCCAAATTTAACATTTTGGAAAAATAAATAGGCATAAATAGTTTTTTTTAATAGAAATATCAACTACAACAGCACTTTTTACGACTAATGTGGAATTTAGTTGGCGAGACCTCTTGCCGAGGCAAATAAACCACCCGAGTCATAAAAAAGAACTTCAGTGCCGAGGTACAAATTATATTTTTTTAAATCGGAAAAAATGTTTTATTATCCAAAAAAATAATCATAACCAGTCCATGAACCGACTGCGCGCGGCATTGCTTGACTCTGACGATCGCTTTACCTAGGTCAAGTATGATGAGGCTCGGCGCTTCCCAACAGAAACTCCAAACTGCTGCCTGCTGTGCAGCCTCCATGAAAAATAGATTGATATTCAAACCTCCTAAAATATTTATACTGATAGATTGGGCTGCTATAGGGCCTATAAGTAACAATATGTACGAATAGTTAAATGGGCCTTTATTGGCCGGGTTTTGAATATTTCGTCACTTTTCACGGGCAATGGCTCTATGTCTGACTTTTGATGTTTACATCTCGCCAAGGCCTACTTACTGAAAAAATCGTAAAATAATGGGCTACTTCAGTGCCGATTTCTGAGCTTTTAATGACGATTTTGGGACACTTCACTGCCGATTTCAAGAAAACGTATTTTTTGTGTAATTCTACATTCTACAAAGGGCTGCAATTTTAGGACAATTTTTAAAAGAAATACAACATCGATTTTCAAAAATTGTAATAATAAAATTTTTTCCACATGATCCAACTTCTTAATGGCTGGGTAAAATATTATTTGGAAAAAATAACGGCATAACAAAAATGGTAGCTATGTTTCTGGGAAAACATGTTTTGAATTATCTGGGTACAGATACAGATACAGAAAATTTCAGACTTCAAAAGGCAATCAATATACTTATCTACTTAGATATTTATCAAACAAGTTTGTGTGTAGGTAAAGTAGAATTGTTTAGACGAATGTGAAGTTTATATTTTCACTAATGAAAACAAGTTGTGGGTTAGTACTTTACCGTGTACATCACTCCAAAGTGAGCACTGGGTAGGTACATTATGTAGGTACGGTATTTTAAAAAAATCACTAGATCACACCCCATTTTATTATTTGTATTGTTTTTTTTTAACATTAGCAACATTTCGAAGTTTTCGACTGGCGCAGATGATGGTAAAACCGTGTTATATTTTTTAAAAATCTCCAAAATAGTTTCATAACTTTTTAAAAGTATTATTCAATTAATTGAACAACAGGCTGTTTTACTAGAGCATAGAGCACTAGGACAACAGAATTACGGTTAAAATGGATAAAATTAATTTAGTTTTGGAAGTAGGAATTTCGGAATTTCAAAAAGGGAAACATAAATTTTGCTGTGAGAACAACACTTTTTTCGTGAGGCTATTGATGAAAGAAGTACCTTAGGATTACATGCTTTGTGGAATTATGCATACTAAGCGGCTAACTATGAAATAAAAACATACCTAATGACCAAGCGAGGGTGTTTCGCAATTTAGCGGTTTAAGTTTGCCCCTCATCGATTGCACAAAGCAAAGCATGTAATCCTATTTGAATTACAATAAGCTTAAAATTAATTTTTGCTCATAGGCAAAAATTAAATATAGGCACGTGGCACGCCTTGGCATATTGGCTAAAAAAATGTATCTAGTATCTAAGTATCTAGATAATTTTAAAAGGATCTAGATACTAAAGCAGATCCTGATTTTGGTAAGTATCTAGATATGTATCTAGGTACATAAAAAGTATCTAGATACAGTACCTAGATACATATATCTCGATACATTACATCACTGAATAAGAAACATTTTTCATAAAAAAATCTACAGCCCTTTACAGAAAAAACGAGGTTCACATAATAAACGAATAACCTTCTACATTACATTCAAAATATAGGATAGAATAATTACCCAATAACAAAATTTAAATGTTCTTAGCAGAGACGTCACGACTGTGTAATTTGCCAATCCTGTGGGCGTTGTCCGCAATATTTATGCAGTGTTATCTTCATTGCTTTAATAGGTTAGTCTGTATTTATATCATTTAAAACTGTCTCAGTATCTGCGCATTGTAAAACATGAAGGGTTTTATAATATTCTGTGTAGTTATTTGTCGGGTTCATATTGTACTTCCACAAATTATAGTGCATCCGAATGAACCGCTCAATTTTCTCTCTGAAAAATACATATCTGAGATAAACGAAAAACAAACATCGTGGAGAGCCGGTCGAAATTTTCTTTCGAACACTTCGTGGTCAAATATGAAGCATTTGTTTGGAGTCATTCGTCACTCAAATCAAACCATATTAAATGTAAAGCACCATGAAGAAAATCATGAAGACATACCAGATTTCTTCGATGCGAGAGAAAAATGGAAATACTGCAAGTCTATTGGTGTGATTAGAGATCAATCAACCTGTGGATCTTGCTGGGTAAGAAATATTTACTTTTAAAACAACATCCAAATGTACTTATGTACTTTTCTAGGCTTTTGGGGCTGTAGAAGCAATGTCTGATAGAATTTGCATTCACTCCAAAGGTCAGAAACAGGTGATGGTGTCTTCTCAAGATTTAATAACTTGCTGCAAATCTTGTGGATGGGGTTGCCATGGTGGTGAGCCAGACTTAGCCTGGAAATATTGGAATACAACTGGAATTGTGACTGGTGGTGAATTTAATTCAACTACGGTAAGAAAGAATGGAACAATAAAATTGTTAAGTATACCACGAAATGATTTGGCAGGGTTGCAGATCGTATTCGTTTCCACCGTGTGAACATTTTACAAACGGAAATAGACCAAAATGTATTGGAATATCACTGCATACCCCCAAATGTGTCAAACAATGTGATGTTAACAGCACGAAAAGTTACACCGAAGATAAGTCATTTGGGAAGGAACCTTACAAAATTGCAAAGGCCGAAAGGCAGATACAACTAGAAGTTATGAAAAATGGGCCAATTGAAGTTTCTTTCATAGTCTTTGCAGATTTTTTAAGTTACAAAAGTGGTAAGAAAATTAAAATGACAAGAACATTTCCGTTGTACCTAAATAAATTTTTAGGTGTTTATAAAAGAACCAGTTGGTTGCCACTTGGTGGACACGCAGTAAAGTTAATAGGATGGGGCATAGATAATGGGATACCATATTGGTTACTAGCAAACTCTTGGAATATTGACTGGGGAGATCAAGGATATTTTAAATTTCTTAGAGGCGTCAATCATTGTGAAATAGAAGAAGATGCAGTTGCTGGTCTACCAAACCAGTAGGTAATCAAGGATGATGAAATTTAATGTACCGATGTGAATTTATTTAAAAATAAATGTTAAAATACCTATACAACTGATGTCTAGATATCTGTAAGGTCAAATAGTATATTCAATAATTACCGTCAATTATTTTGAACACAATATTATCAGATAGTATTGCCTTAAGAAGTGGAAAGTAAATAAAGCAATTAAATTTGATTGATTTCACTGGAACCTACATACTTATCACCTGCTTTTATATAAATACATTCCAGCATTTTCATCAAATAGTGTTACATTCCTAAACATCATGAAGCCGCTAGGTGTTATAATACTTTCTCTGGCAATCTCATCAGTTGTATCCGAATTGAGAAGTCATCATTTGTCAGATGAATTCATAGAAGAAATTAACAGAAAGCAATCGACATGGAAAGCTGGAAAAAATTTCGATGAGAGCGAATTTAAGAGGGTAAAAGCTATTTCTAGCGGAGTTTTACCAAAAGTAAACAAGGACAAACTAAGAGTTGTGTACCATAGAGATGCGGACGTTCCAGAATCATTTGATGCCAGAGAACACTGGCCAGAATGTCAATCTATTAAGCAGATTAGAGATCAGTCGAATTGCGGATCATGTTGGGTAAGAAAAATCACATGAAATAAGTTGTTATTATACTTTTTAATAATTTAGTTTAGTAAAGGCATTCAAATTAGCTACAAAACTTTAGGAAGTTGATGCTAAAGCAATTTAATTTATTCTATAATGGATATTAGCCCGCCAATATAGTTTAATAATAGTTAGGGAGAGTTCGTAACTTGGTATTAACTATAGATGCCCTATAGCATTGAGCGCAAGTACAGCCTGGATAACAAGTTTGGTAGTTTCGTATTGAAGGCAACTATTTTTTTCCTACGTTCATCCTTGCTACGCTAGTGATCCAACCATTCGAATCTAATTTAAAAACAACTGTTTCCTCTATTGTGACATTTAAGGCAGTCGCTGCCGTAGCCGCCATGTCAGACAGGATCTGTACCCACACCAATCAAGAACAACAAACTCTTGTTTCCTCCGAAGATCTCTTGTCTTGCTGTGGTGCCGTGTGTGGTGATGGCTGCGATGGTGGATGGGTAGCAGCTGCTTGGGCTTACTGGTATACCGATGGTATCAGCACTGGAGGACTCTACAACGAAACGGACCAGGTAAGCACAAACATTCTGGAAATATCCGATAAAATTTGGCATTCTTTCTAGGGCTGCAAAGCTTACAGTCTGGAACCGTGCGAACATCACACTGACGGAGATAGGCCCCAATGTAACGATTTTAATGAGGGAGAAATTGCTTCAACGCCCGAGTGCAAGAAACAATGCGATGCTGGTGTAGAAACGGAATACGAAGACGCTTTAACCTTCGGAGAAGAACCTTACGCACTTCCGTCACTCCCCAAACAGATCCAACTTGAGATTTTGAACCATGGACCGGTTGAAGCTGCCTTTGATGTCTACGTCGACTTTCCGAATTACAAAAGCGGTAAGATCTTACACAGTATATTAAAGTACAAAGTAGTACTTCTTCGTTTCTTTAGGCGTTTACCAGAGGACAACTCTAGAGTATTCGGGAGGTCATGCGGTTAAGATCCTTGGATGGGGAGAAGAAGATGGTATTCCTTACTGGTTAATAGCCAACTCGTGGAACACAGATTGGGGCGACAACGGTTACTTCAAAATGATCAGAGGAAGGAATGAGTGTGGTATTGAAAGCAGTATTAGCGCTGCTATGCCCAAACTGTCTTAAATGTCAATAAATTTTAGACTTGGCACTTTTAGGAGGTTTCTTTATACGTTTAAGTTATGCTATTTGGGTAGATTAAACACTTTTTGGTTACAAATTCCTTTATTCATGTCTGTATCTTTGGCTGCATACATATTATGCATAATAATTATGCAGTAACTATATTATAAGCCAATGATCTCAGAACGTATACATAAACGCCTGGCGCCCAGAACCCATCAAAGTCTAAGCGCTCCATTAAAGAGGCAAAGATATTTTCGGGTGGTACAGTGGCTCTCATGGCTAAAAGGCAAGTGATGTTAAATCTATTGAGCATAAGTCTATATTCTACATGATACACCTCTTTTAGGTGTAACAGAGATATATCAAAAATTTTGGAAGAATCAATACTGGATCTGCAGGTACGCAATTTGAGCCATAAGCTTTGGATGCGTCTTTAACCTTAAGGCAAATTGAGCATCAAACTGTTCACCACTTCTCACAAGCTTAAGGTCGTTCTGTAAAGCCTCACAATCCTCAGTACAGGAAATACTACTAAATATCTTCGAGCCATCTGCAAATATAAGTTTCGAAGATTTAGTGTTAACAGGAAGATCATTAATAAAAATTAGAAATAGTACGGGTTCGAGGTTCGGTCCTTGTGAGACTCCAGATGAAGCCAGATATTCTAATGATTTGTGACCATTATAAAAAACAAAATGATGTCTATTAGTGAGATATGACCTCATGACTATGATCAGATCAAAGGTTTTTGCAAAATCGGTATACATTACATATCCGTCCAAAACATAATGCAATACATTGGGCAAGCAATGTCAAATTGATTACTGTAGATCTTTTGAACATACAAAATTAGACTGATGTCCACATTTTAACACGGGACATACTCGAGCCGATTTCCAAAAATGAAGCTGCACATTTTTTTCATTAACTCGAAATGAATTTGTGATGACCAAGAAAAAGAAAGACCAAAATCAGTTGGGCATTGCCAGGATGTTCTCAAATTTTAGTAAAAGTCGGTATGGATTTTAAAGATTTATTTATCATCGATTAACAATAAAAAATTAACAAGTTATGCACCTTCTCATGTAGAGCATATTTCAAAATTTTCACGATAGGGGTTCACGTCTCACTACAACGATTTATTACACTAGTTACAAAATATTGATAAGATTTCACTACTTACGCCTACGAAATATAAACTTGTGCAGTATTGTCGGAATAATCGACCCTTAGCAAGAAATAATTTGCCATAGCGTCTAAGGTATAAATGGACAGAAATGTTGTTAGTGATATTATTCTCGAAACAGTCTTAAAAATCACAACGTCCGTGATTTGTTGTATTACCAACAATAATGATATATTTATTTAAAATTTTATAACGGCACGAAGACTATAGTTAATACTGAAGACGAAAGTTTTGTACATTGCGCTACTGTTACTATCTTAGGCATGTAGGTAAGTATGAAAAACTTTGGTTTGAAAAGGAATGTAATTACAAGAGGAATCCCCTCTTCAGGGCAACTTATCAACTATAAATTATTGTAAATGATATGCACAATAATATGCTCAGCATCATTTCTTTGGCATGCAACAGGAATGCTCGGAAACACCTACAATGTAAAATTAGGTACTAAAAACGACACATGCTTCCGCGCCTTCAAAGACCGTCAAGGTCTGGGCTTAGGCACGTTCTCGACAAATTGACCAATGTAGTTTCCTCTCGGGTCGTAATTGGCAACGACGTAAGTTTGTCCCTTCTTGTTCTGGGCCATTCCGATGCCAAGTTCCTTGGAATTCCTCCAGACGAGCTGAGTGAAATGCAGGCTCTTCTGATTGACCTTCTCGACGCCGAACGTGTGCAGCTTGATTTCGTCGTACCATTCTTTGACTGCGTCCCTGGCGCTCGGGATGTGGCTGTAATCTGACGAGTATACGCAGAAGATGTTTTCGCCATAAGGGTTGTTGGCTCTGTGCTGGAGGCTGGAGGTTCTCGCGCAGGTTGCCGCCCATTCTTGGGCGAAATCACAGAGCTAGAAAAAAGTTTTTTTATGAAGGAATTTAGTTACCTAATAGATATTCTATGGAGAAATTGGTGGGGAGATGAAACTAGTCAATAGGTTAATCATATATTTTTTACTTTTCTAGACATAAATGGCTATTTTTATACCGTCTGTTTCGTAAAAATATGGTACCTAGCAATGCATTTGTATATACGTATTCTTGTATTGTATCTTGTGAACTTTGTAGAGTGTTGCACAGTGCTTTTTATGAATTGGATGCGCATAAAATCATTAACCAAAGAAGAATATACCGTACTTTCACCGTTTTAGTAGACATTGCCATGGCTAGGCGGCGCGCCGCCGTGTATTCGGCTAGGTTCGTCAGACGTTGGCGGGGGGCGGGGCGTATTTTTTGCTGTGTACTCCCCCCGCCAACGACTGACAAACCTAGCTGGACGCACGGCGACGCGCGGCCTATTCCCCTATGTCTACCAAAACGGTGAAAGTACGGTATACATTCTGGCATGCGGGTTTAAAATCTAAAGCAGAGTTCCTGCCAGAGAGTTACGACAATAATTAAAAAAAATAATTTCTCAAATATCATCAATTTTGTTGATAAAAAATAATTTGGAATAGATTCCATGGGCGCAACAAGGTTGGTAGGTAGGGCTGCAGAAAAATATTATTTCCATTTATTCCTTATTGTACAGGGGTAAAAAGTTAGTCAAAAAATTTCATTAAGTAAATATCTCATTTTCTTAAATAATATTAGAAACGCGGTGCGGTGTTTTCATTTGCCAGAACACAACCGAAGATCAGTTGTTTTCACTGTCAAAGACGAGGAACAATCACAACTTTACAATATATATTTAAAAATTGCAAACCTTGAGGGGAAAATATCAATTTTTTGAACATGAATTAGGAAAACCGGAGCTCGAAATTGCCCAGGTATAGTGAAACTGAAACCAAGAAACTGAAAGAAGTCTTTAATGAAAAACAAACTCTAAATATATATCGTGAGAAAAAAAGAGGAAAAACTCCTGGAACCAAGGTAATAATTATTGAAACTGTACTAAAAAAATTGTATGCAGATCCTCCGGTTACAATTATTATTGACGAAATCTGGAGTTATTAACCTTTGACCATATCTTCAGAAAATGTTGTTAAAAATTAGCCTGAAAACTGGAATGAAACAATTAAAAATATTAAATAATGTACAACTTTAACAGTATAAAAAATAAGTGTAATAAGTGTAAATAGGGTCATTGAAATTTCCATCTAAAGAAGCATTGTCTCTCTTTAACATGCCATAAAATACTATACTCTATTCAAACTAAACGCAAGTGAAACATAAACACAAGTTGTTGCATGGCTAGAGCGTGATACGCACGTGATCGGCTTGCTATTGGCCAGCCGGCAATCAAGACTGGCCCGGCGGGCCAGTGCAGCGAGTCGGTGTTTCTTACAGAGGTGTATTGAGTTGCAAGTGGACCTTTTTTTTCGATATAATTCTTTTGCTGTTTATTCATTGTTGGAGCTACGATTTGTGTTAATAGTAGAAATTTGCAGGTAAGTGAATGGCTAGGTGTGCCATAAAAGTTTGTTTTTAATGTTCTTAGTACTGGGGCATATTATTTTTATATTTTATATTATAAAATTCATAGAGATCGTCCTTAATGCGGCCCTGCCTCGTATTAGCCCTCAGAATTGTTCACGTGCTTCCATCGTGTAAATGTTTACGCGCCACTTGCATTTAGTTTGAATACAGTGTAGAAAAAAATATTTCTTAACAAAGAAAGATAGAGGACACCACGCGTACCTACCCTGCCGTGTATAGATTTTGTTACGTCGTTTTGAACGGCGACCATTTTATATGTGGCAGACAAAGCGAGTACGTTGTGAGTTAATTTCGTGAATTTGTGAATTAAAAGTAACAGTGATTAAGGAGGAAATATACTCTTACGATGGTGAATTGTTCAGCGTTTGGTTGCAAAAGCAGAAGTGAAAATCGAGAACCTGGGATTTCGTTTCACAGGTTAATATTTAACAAGCTACCTTTGAAAGATGCCCTGAACTTAATTTTTTCTCAATATAACTTCTTCAAATTCCTTCTACCTTTTAGTATAATAAAGTGCATTGTTTTGTTTGTAAATAGGACCAATATAATTATTTTTAACATTGTTTTTATTGAAAATTTTTTAATTGATTATGATAGTTTCATAAAATATGGGCTGGTTTCCATGGGCGTGCATTTTTTATTTTATTTTGATTGATTCTAAATCGGCACAAATAAATATATCTCAGCACTTGACACTAGCTTTACATTTGGGAAATTATCTGTAAATAAATTTTAAATTACATGCAAGTCAAAGTTAACTACCTTTTAATTTTTAACATTTTTGGGATATTGGCTAAGAACGCGTTTCATACTACGCCACTGGCCTGTCGTGCGATGTGGCAATCGGTAACATGGCCGCGAGCGCTATCTCTTTTCATGTCTAAGGTATGTTTCGTTGTTGTTTTCTTGTCTAAGGTTTGTTTCGTGTTAGGATATATTTTACTAAAATTAAACAAAATAATGCCTATGTCAACATTGCAGCTAAAGAAATTAGAGCAATTTTTGGACCTTATACATACAAAAATATAATTTTGTATAGCATTATTGTTTTTTTAAATAATTAAGTTAAAATTATTGTTCCGTAGCATATGTCTGTTTTAATAGTTTATTTTCAAATGTGAAAATAAATTAATTGCTTTGCATTCGAGTTTGCATTTTGTTGTTTAATTAAAGTGTCCAACAATCCAACTATTTTCCTCATCTCAAAATTTAAAATACAAATAATATTAAAAGAAATGGCTCGTGACATATGGGACAAAATGCTTTGGTAATTGGCAACACCAAACTAGTTTCCAATATCTAATGGAAATTACGTATGGGTCTTTCGGAGGTGTGCAGACCAAGACAGGTACCTGTTTCGGGCTTGTTGGCCCTCATCAGGCAGACGTAGCGCACCTCACCGAAAAACCCAGATTACGTTGGCTAAGTGGAATAGGAAATAGTACCTATAATGCGGTGGGCATTTACCATCCAACGCCATCTAGCCGGAACTGCCAAAACCAAAGCAATGTGAGTATGTATATATCGACCGGTCGATCGACATATAAAAAGAACTCGGCAAAGCGGCGCGGCGCGGTGGAAAAACCAGAAGAAGCAGAATATTATTCAGTAAATAATGTAATTCATATTATTCATAGTATTTATGCTTAAGTTTTCCACTATTTCAGTTTCCAATTTAAAAAATACTCCGCTCATGAGTTCTCATCAATTTGACAATAAATCATAACCTAAATACAAAAACCTCTAATTTGACATGCGATTACTATGGAAATAAAATTTTTGCGGAGGCATAAAATCGAATAAACAACTAAAAAAGTGGTGTATTAGACCATTCCTGTTGTTTTACTAAAATACCCGAACATTTTATAGTGTACTTTCGGGAAACAATATTGTTCTCGTTTAGTACTTTTTAGTGATTAGGTAAACTTATAAACACTATCTTACATTGTTATCGAAGTATCCAAATATTTAACTTTACACTGGAATTTGCCTCTAAGCCGATAACAATGTTTGAATGTTTGCTAAAGGCGTTCGCGATTCAATTAAAGTACAATAAAGACGCATCGTAAAATCCAACATTGTGACGCATTTTATCTCCGACTAATCCTAATTTTCACGATGGGGTAGCTTTAATTCACCTACCTTTTCACTCAGTTTCAGCTCCGGAACGCCGTGCTTCCTTCTATATTCGTTGTGAACTTTCAAGGCATCTATTGCGAATTGATTGAACAATCCAGTGCTTGTTTCAACCGCAGGACTTACAGCTTCACTCTGTTCTTCTTCCTTATCCTTTTTCATGATGTTTGACAGGACGTCATCGTCGTAAAACATCGGCTTGACGGGCGGGACATTGTCCACGTAATGCCCAACAAAGTTCCCAGCGGGAGAGTAATTGGCAACCACGTAAATGCTCCCCTGAGGGTTCTTCGCAACCCCAACTCCAAGGAGCTCGCTGGACTTCCAGACCACTTGCGTAAAGTGGCCCGATTTGAGGCTGTTCGGTTCCCGCCCAAAGGGATGATCTTTGATTTCTTCATACCAAGTGTCGACCGGCGCATTGCCGTTCACCGCGAACGTCGCATCCGAAGAATAAATGCAATAAATGTTTTCTCCGTAGTTGCTGCCGGGCCGGTGCTCCAAAATGTTCTTGACGGCGAGGTGCTTGGCCCATTCCTCGGCGTATTTCGAGAGTTTCTTGTCCAGCTTCAGGGGCGGCGCGCCGTGCCGCTTCCTGTAGTTGTTGTGGGCGTCCAAAAAGTCCTGTTCGAAGTTTCCTTCGGTGGGTTTGCTGGAGCCCTTGAATAGGGACAATTTCGAAAGACTGTTGATCAGAGGTATGTGATTGTTGTTGGTGTTGGTCGGGGAACCGCCAACTGGCGGTACGTTTTCGTCAAAGTGGCCAATGATGTTGCCCGCCGGGTAATAATTGCAGACCACGACGACCTTTCCTCCGGACCTGGCAAACGCGACGCCAAGCTCCTTCGATTCCTTCCAAATGACTTGGGTGAAATGACCGGAAGCGAGACTCTTCGGTTCGGCACCAAAGGTGTGGACTTTTATTTCGTCGTACCAGCTATCGACTGCTTCCTTTCCAGTTACGGTGAAGTTGGGGTTCGACGATTGGATGCAGTAGAGATTTTCGCCGTAATCCTTGTTGCTGCTATGTTGTAAAATTCCTTTCTTAATGAGGTTGTCCGCCCACTGTTGGCTGAACTTGGAAATATCCTTGTTGAGCTTGAGTGGGGGTACTCCGTGTTTCTTTCGGTACTCGTTGTGGGCCTTCAGGCACTCGTTTTGGAAGTCCATTTTAGAATTCTTACGCTGGAAAATGAGGAAGTATTAGTAGAGTACTACTTATTAACACAAATTGCTTGGCGCTACATGAGACCATAATTACAAAGAAATATTACATTATTACACTTCAACAAATGGCTAAAAGGAAAATGTTCTCAAACCGAAAATATTCAAAAGCAATTTATCTTAAATCCAAGTGGGTAAGGTTTGAGTTTCTAGGGGTATATATACCTTTAGGCTAGTTCTTTTCACAGTCTTATGTTGTGCTCTGTCCGCTAACGCTTCCAAGATATCCTGAGGGCACTTTTCTTCGAAATCTTTCGTCTCTGTGGTGATTTTGCATTCAGTCCTTTCCCCACGGAACGTTTCGATTGTCTCACGAGTGATTGTCTCCAATTTCGGCTCCTTTAACGGAAAAAAGAAAACATAAAGGGACATCCTAAAAATAGGTTGATATAGAAGCATTTACAGGCAGTATCGATTGGGTTGGGTCATAATGATGATAGATACTGAGACAGAATTAGGAAATCAATGCCCAATGTGTTCCTGTAGATGATACAAGTAGTTTCAAGTTTTCTTGGGAACTTTCGAATAGAGTAGAAATGTTTTCTGTTGGAGTTTGTATTTATTACAACTGGAGTGATCTAAACTATGGAGATAAGCCTCAGATAAAAAGTTAAAATTAATCAAATTGAGCGGATAATAATAATTTATTATTATAATTTTCCTGTCAAAAATACTAATTAGCTGATTTAATTTTTGATTGTGAAATTAAATCAATGTATAGTGTTTTCTCAAACGAAAACTCGTTTTCACCTACTAAATATGAGAAATAGTCCAATTAGGTAGGACTACTGTGATCAAATTTGTTACCATAGATTAATTTTGTATTTCTAAATACTGAAATAATAAATAACAACAGAAAAATACAGGATCGAGTAGTCCAAATTGGACACTTCTAAAGGAAAA
The DNA here is from genome assembly GCA_963920635.1 of Pseudeuparius sepicola. Classification (NCBI taxonomy): domain Eukaryota; kingdom Metazoa; phylum Arthropoda; class Insecta; order Coleoptera; family Anthribidae; genus Pseudeuparius; species Pseudeuparius sepicola. The sequence continues at coordinate 56,051,876 of OY987302.1, forward strand.
CTCCTATTCAATAACTACTCTGAAACTATTGATTTGAAAAAAAAAAATCTGCTTACACCGATAAAAATTTTATTTTTCGAATTTTGGAGTTCACTTGTTCAAGTGTTTTGGAGCAAATTTTGTCGATTTCAACGCAAACGGTTGATTTTATCGTTATAGAACAAGAGTACCCTTTTGTTGCAAAATGAAAAGATGCACTAAAATGATGAATCTGCACGACTAAAAAGATAATCTCAAAAAAGTTATGAGTAAAAAACCCATAGTGCTACCCCTCCCCTCCACCCTGTATATCGATTTGCAGATTTCGGCATTAAGTTTATCATGGAAATTGAACCTCGGGCACCCACATCGGTTTTGGTCTAGCTCCCTTAAAATAAGAGTTTTCCTTTAAAAGTGTCCAATTTGGACCTCAGTACAGTAAGGATTTTTAAAAGTATTTTCTTGATATCTTCTAAAATAAGTGTGTTATGAGAATAAATTTTGGAAAATTTCTATAGAACTCGAACAACTATAATTATTTAAGCACAATAAGGAGTTTTATTATTATTCATTGACGGAAGTATAGGGGTGAACCAACATATTATGCAACAAAAAAATTTTACACCACTTTAAAATTAACTTTTCTTGCCTACGATAAAAAAAGGTGCTTTTGGTTATTTAGCGACAAACGGATAATTTTGCTTAAAATAGGTAAACAAAGTGTAAAACGCAAGTTCGACGATATTTTAGAGTAACTAAGCATTTTTAGACAGATCTCTAAGAATACTGTTTTCCTTAGAATCAACATGAAAATTTACGAGTGGATATAACCTAAACTTACATTAGCTAGGGTTCAATTAAAAAAAGGAATAAGAAAATTGGGACAACTTAAAAGTTTTTAATTATAATTGACAATTGAGAATGAAACTTACCTTTCATTTATTTATACAAATGATGAATGTATGTAATACTTTTCGTAAATGTTGTGCGACTTTACTGTAAACCCAATCAAAACCAACTGGATTTTATATAAAATTTTATCAACGTACATTCCATTTCATTTACAGAAACGAACCTAATCAAACATGTTAACGTGATAAAAAATCTACCCGATTCATTTTATAATATTTGTGCTAATAAAAAAATATATAAAAAGCCTGGTAATCATTTTCCATAAATCTGTACCTGATACTCTTAAAAAAGCCATTGTATTGCAGTTTTGAGAAATTAATAGATTACAATTTATTAACTTTTGTTTCTTTCGTTTACCATCTTGGCTGTATAAAAAATTGGAGATTGGCGATTTGAAAATATAGATTTCTCGAATACTGTGTATTTTTGGAGATTGGCTTTTTTGTATTAGCGGTCTTGTTTCATAGCATATTGACTCTTTTAATACACAGTTACAGATATTCAGTTTAAAAAAAATTAAAACGATTATTGACAACTAAAATATTGAACTTTTACCCAGTCGTCACAAACAATAACGCAATATGTTTCTTTTGGTGACGCATGATTGCAACCCGTCATCTATTTTGTTAAAATTCGAAGAAAATCTTAAGTGCAGCTATATAAGCAGGTTTAGTATTTTATTTTACAATAGATAGCTAGAGCTGCAAGTTCATAGTTCATATAGAGTAAAAGAATATCCTTTACTCAATGATATAGTATAAGTATTGTGATTCTTAGGTTTCGTTCAGGATTTAAAAATGACCACTACTTTGACAAGGTAGACCTGCTCCAACATTATGCAAAAAATGCGGAGAACCTTCCAAAATATACCTATAGAATTATTACAACAAGGAAAAAACTCTGCATTGTGCTGGAGTACAGTTTGCCAATAATAATCGAAATTTAGCGGTGACATTTCTTTATGGTCTGGCGACCACCACACCATGCAATTATTGTGAAACGAAATCAATGTTGGTTTGGGTTTTATTCCACCTGTACGTACACTTTGTTGTCATTAAAAAAATGTGAAATGAGCTCGCTGTCTGGGTTGTATCCTGCGCACTGTTTAGTTTGATTCCGTAAGATTTAGGAACCAAAAAAATGAAAGTTGGGCTATAATGGAAATGAATTATTGTACTTACACTGAAGCGAACTTTCTATCGGGTTGTAGGCTCGAGGGTAAACTGATCTACGTGCTTAATGCCGGATAATATTAGTGCAGATAAAGTTGATAAGGATATATCTGAATCTGAGGTAAGAGCTTCACCCAATAATCTGCTATACAGGGTGGCATATTCATTGGAGAGGTCAAAATGAATGTTCTTCTTTGGAAATAGGTCAGCTGTAGCGCTGAAGACAGATAGGTGTCTACTTAACAGATTGGTAACATTTCGGGTTCTTAGAGGGCTCTAGAAGGCTCTAAAATTGTCCTTTGAATACATGTCGTGTCCCCAAATAGATAGGTAATAAAAAAGAAAAGCTAGTGGCATTATTAGTTTCAGCCATAATCGCCCTCGAACAATTCAAACCGACATTGTAGCTGCTAGATATAACAGTGTAACTTGCACTAGAACTCAGATGATTTAAAACTATTATAAGTTTTGTGTATTTCAGAATACACAGGAGTTTTTTCGGCATTGAACTATCGACAAAATGCTTTATAATAATGCTGTTCTGGACTTCATTTGATTCACTATGTAAGCAATTTAATCTGTGACGAAATTTGTACCTGAATACAACTCTCGGTGATGTCATGTTTATTTTTTATTTTCTGCGCCTTATTTTTGGTGTGGCATTGAATGATAAAATGATAAAATCTAAAATTTCTTTTATGATTACATACAATATCGACTATTTATTGATATGAGTTATGTCACCTATTTCAACTCACAAAAAAAAATAATTTTCTGTTTAATAACCAAAGCAGTATAAATAAATTCCAAATTAAATCTGTGAAATGGAAAAAATCAAATGATATTTTCTGTAAAAAAATAAGGAGACGTACGAATTCGTTATGCAGCATGTCTCGAAAGGCAGTCCTTGTCACTCGCCCTAGCTCTTTTGAGGATGCGCCAAATTCGCTGTTTCTATTTTGCATTTATTATGGTAATAAACTGTTTTATGATTGATACACGTTTCTATAGACTTAGATCTATTGATTTTGGTACCTATGGTAGTTAAAAATATATGGTATTAACGTAGATATACAATAGAAACCTATTTCTAGGTACCCATTATAGGTAACAGATTTAAAAAAAATTAAAAACGAATTTGACTATACAACCTCAAGAGTTACATAAAAGCCCAATTCGCCATACACTTTACAAGTCTATACCTACTTTGTCAGAAAATGTAGTAGGCAAACAAGGACAGGTTAAGTTATAGCGTGAAGAAACCATTATTATTATTTATCATTCAACCGTAAATTTTAAATTAGATGGTTATACACAGTGTTGTCAAGTATCTTCAACAAGATTCTGTTACATAAATGCTTGTTCATTGAAACAGAGCATGTTCCTTTAGTAAAAAATTAATAGTAAAAAATATTTTTAGAAACAAGCTTTTATTTAAATGCTCTGAAAAGAAGAAAATAAACTTTATAATAAATCGAATCAAGGCAAACCCATAATTTTGTTACATTATACAACTGTATATAATATAAAAGCTTGTCGCGAGATTTTCGTGTGTAAATTTCTTTTATATAAAAATACATTTTCTACTTAAAATTACTTTCAATATTATTTCATATATTATTATATATATATATATTCTCTATTTGATACCCATATTAAGGGGGTTGACAAAAAATACATCATCCGCCATCTTGTGGCGACGGCCATTTTGAAAGTATTACAATATTGAGTATTGTATATTGTATTGTCACCGGAACTAAAGGTGTATGCAAAATTTCAACTCAATCGGATGTCAGGAAGTGGTTCTAATTCAGCTTGCAAGATTTGACCTAAACATACATACATACATACATTGCAAGTTAAATACAACTTTTAAAAAAGCTTGTAAAAATCTTAACGAAGAGAGTAAGAATATCATTTTGTCAGGTTCCTAACATAAGTACACCTCAAAAAGTAAAACATAAAAACTAAATCATTACTGAATTGGGAATTTTCATACGACTGGCAACACTGGTTAGGTTATTGTCATGCCTAATAAGTCAAGATGAAAGAGCGTAATATAATGGTAAACGAACAGATTATTTAAATCGATTAATATAAATAGGTATGCAAGTTATATTTTTTCTACATCACTGGGTTTGAGAGAAATGGATTGTAATACTGTGAATTGCCTAACCAACAAAATCGGAACTTTCTCAAAACATGACTCATTGTGGTAGAAAATATATTGGCTACTATCTACACAAAAAATAAGCATTTTTTATTGATTTGCCATTTTTTTATGCAAGAACCCTGTTGAACCAGAGCTAGAAAAGGGAAAAAATCGAAGCATTCTGTCCACTCGTAAAATTTATAAGTAACTATATATTTTACAAGGAATTTTGGTACTGACCTGGCCATTTTGGATGGACGCAAACGTTCTCTGATCAGTCTTTCGTACCATCACTATCCTGCTGGACCCATCGTGCCCGTGTGCTGTTTTCCTGAACCTGTGGAGGTCCGTGAGGGAGCCAGGAAACGTTGGCTTCCTCCTATAAAGGGAGAAAAAATGTAGCGGTAAACAGACATCATGCATTTTTAAATGAAAATCGATCGAATACATATCATAACATCATAACAATAGTAAAGCAGTCCTTGACCTAAAGTTGTAACACATTTGTCTTTTATTGTCTCGTCTATGGTTCGTGGTTTTGGACGAAAACGAAATTCGTTGTTTGCGAAACTTAACAAAAGAAAAAAGTGCAATTAAGTTATAATTATGGTCATTATAATTTCGAAAGAAACAGTTCAACAAAACAAGAGTCTTATTTGCAGTAAGGTTTTGAATATTTTCCGAAATCTATTTATTTATGAATGCCATATTTAATTATAAAATGAAAATATTATTTCTAGCACAGAATAAGTTTTAGTTAAACAATATCGCCAACTGTTTTTAAAAATTTGGACAAAAATAAAAACTGCCAAATTTAATTTTGTTTCCAACGAACGACAGTCAAAAATGGGAATAATTTAAGATTTGATATTTTGTTTCCATCAGATATACCTACTAAGAATATTATTCAACTTTATTATTATTATACTTTGACCAAAGATATATACAACCTATATCTTTGCTTTGACCAAGACTACTCGTATTACGTAATATTTTCACTTTCAGTGTATCTTTTTCAAAACCAATAACATCATTTTCTTCAGGTGTCAAATGTGACGTTTCTTGAATAGTTTTGCTAAAAATTGCATTATTTCGAAATCTGTTGGATAGAAAAGTTGTTCGTCTTCTCAATGTTATACCTATACCTACTAGATTTCAGACAAAATACTTTTTTTTATCGGCATTAAAAAACCCTCAAAACACTCAGTATTATAAGCTCAGGAAGCGACACTAAAGCCAGTACCTACTTATTGTACGTTTTCTTCAACAAGTAGGCTTTGACGTGATACGAGATGTCATGCAGATATTCAAAATCCGGCCAATAAAATATCATTTAACGTTTGTTTGGAATTGTTATCTATCACAATACAGTGTGTCCCAATTTGATACTGGACACCTCAGAACTATATGAAAGACAAGGAAAACAAATGGTCTCTATTTTTTTACTGGTAGTCCCAAGGGAGAGTATCTCATAGGCGATGGTATTTGGATGGGGTAATTATTTCATGGCCTGCTATGATTTTTTAAAATTGCTAATTTTCAAGAAACCTTATTAGGGATTTTTTTATGACAAAATGTTATTAAGAAAAGTTGTTCAGAATAAAAAACTGAGTAGAATTGCAAAATTTCAAAAGTCTAGGCCTACTTTGATTTTTAGCTTTTTCGCCTTTTTCTCCCACTTTTTTCTTAGAAATGTGTCCTTTCTGAAGCCTTCAAGTCAAAATATTATTAAGGAAACTTAATCATGAAAAAATAAAATTTTGACGTGAAAGCTCCAGAAAGGACACTTTTCTAAGAAAAAAGTGGGAGATAAATCTAAAAATCAAAGTAGGCCTAGCCTTTTGAAATTTTGCGGATCTACTCAGTTTTTCATTTTGAACAAGTTTTCTTAATAACATTTTGTCGTAAAAAAATCCCTAATGGGCAATCATAGCAGGCCATGAACTAATTACCCCATCCAAATACCACCACCTTATGAGATACTCTCCGTTGGTACTACCAATAAAAAAATAGAGACCGCATTTGTTTTTCTTGCCCTTCATATATTTCTGAGGTGTCCAGTATCAGATTGGGACACACTGTATAATTTTTCAGTATACCTAAGTATTTTGGCTGAATGCAAGCGAGAGCGGCCAGTGCTCGATCGAGGTAGAACGATCAAAAAGGTAAAGCAACGACGCTCGCACTCGGCTCATGGACGGGTGACTTTTTAAAAATAATTTTGCACTCTTTTTTCCCGATTTTAAAAAATATAATGTGTCCTTCGGCACTGAAGTTTATTTGCCCCGGCCTTATAGGCCTTGACAACTAAATTATATAAAGTTGAACTTTAGTGCTTTTGGTACACAAATAACTATTATTTTTTAATTGTTTCTAAACACATATTTCGTTAAAAGTAATTTTAGTAACAAAAATCATTCAAATTTACTACGTTTACTATTTACTCTCCATATTTATGCAGTTTTATTAGGTATTAAATCCCCCTTCCCTCTTAGTTTAAAGTTTAAAAAATATGTAGGTAAAAAATATTTTTTATTTTACTTCTTTGAAAACACCTTATTTTCGTCTGTTTTAGCAATAATGAAAGATGGGGTTTTTCGGGCTAGCGCACGGAAACAGCGCATGGAAAAACTTTCCGTGCGCTGAATAAAAATACCGAATATATGGCTTTAAAATAGAAATATACAGCAAAGTAGACTAAATTTAAGAAACTCTATATGCTCTCTGATATTTAACATGTACCTATTTTGTATTTTAATTCGTGTTTCAATGTTTAGATAGGTAGGTACATTTCTGTAATATTTTTGACGTTTTATTCGCCTTATCTAACAATAACTAATTTACAACAAAGCACCTTTGAAATAATTGGAGAGTAACCATGCAAACGCATCATACATACCAAACACTATATTGTCTGCATTGTTTATTTTTTGTCAATTAAATTTATTATAATATGCCTATAAAATGTTTTAAGTTTCCGTTTTCAAAGAAGTATAATAAAAAATATCGTTCATTGCACGTCCAGAAATAGATTTTTCCGTGCTTGCATGACTTCCCGTGTTCGGCTGCGCCTCACACGGGAATTTGTTACGCGCGCACGGAAAAATCTTTATTTCCAGACTCGTAATGAAATATAGGTACTATTTTAAAAGTAATTGGGAATATTTTTATTCTATTCAAAAGTTTGACGTTTTAATTTAGGTAGTTTGATGTTTACATGTTTACATAAAAAAGAAAGAGATAGGTAGAGAGAAAACTTTTCACTGACTTCTCGTTACCTACTTCACCGTCAGGTTTTTTTCCTATTTAATTTCACATAAGCACAAATATTATTTTCTTCGGCGATATCTCATTATTCGTTCCCATCTTCGGACCAAATCGGGGTTGCCAAAGTAAAATTTTTAGACCCAAATTTTCGCATGATAAAATCGAATAAATACTAACATCGTCACAGTGTAACCGCCGCAATCGTTCACTCCGAGGTAGCACTTGCTGTAGCAGTAATTGTTGGCGTTGTAGGGCCCCATCGCGTCAACCCGGTGGTACCGTCGGTACCAAACATGCGGCGCGGTACCGCGGTACCCGCTGCACTGACGGGCGCCGCGCGCTCTCTTCCTGTCGCGATTCCGTTTTGGCGGCCAAGTGTGACACGCTGGGGCGCTGGCCCGCCGAAAGAACTTTTCCCGATTACCGCGTGGATCGTATCGGAAATGCGTTTGGTGCTCATGGATTTTTAAGCTTAGGAAGGTGTGCATACGAGATGTAAAAATTGCAACAGTTTTCAAGATATTAACCTGGAATTTTGAAGAGCGCCGTTTACAATATGGCCATGGATTTGCTGAAAGAAACTTCTGTTTCTAATTTTTTGAAAACCAGCCAAACCCGAAAAACAACATAATTATACATTTTAGTGCACATTCAATGTTTATAATGCTTACGTATACCTACACGTCTAACAAAATCAGATACAATCTAACTTCTAAATCGTTTTCCATACGTCACAATTGTTAATATAAAACTATATAATTCTTTCTTCCCCTCACAGGTTCTCATTACATATGCAAGCTCCATTTTTTTCAACCTTCACATCACTTATATACAGGGTGTTCCAGCGGAAACGTAACAGGCTCTATAACGGCCGGGAAATTTTTTTCTTGGAAAAACGCAAAAATAGGTCAATTTTGTTTGGCAGGGGGACATCTTTTGGCATAAAATTGATAGATCTATCTGCAACCCCCTGAGCAGGGGTTGAACCCCTTCAAAAAATTTAAATGGGAAGGGGGTTCATGTTGCACACATTTGGAAACGTCTCTCAATTCTCTATACACCTGCATCAGATTTTCGAAAATCGATCGACGTTTCAAAAAGATACAGCGTGTAAAATGCAAAACATTCATTTTCAATTATTGATTGGTATTGTTAAACAATCAAGCCGAAAGTGGTGGTCGGGGGTCGTAAGTTATAGAAAGCATGTTTAGCAACATTATTTTAACGAAAATTTGACAAACGGGGAGGAAATTGAAACTTTATTGTAATAAATGCGCAAAATGTTGCCCATTCCATGCAATAATAAAGATTTTGTTCAAAACGCTGCCGAACATTATGCAACATTTCAGAGGTGATTTGTCGACATTTGTTTATAATAGGGAGACGCAGATCTTTTATTGTTTAACAATACCAGGCAATAATTGAAAATGAATGTTTTCATTTTACACGCTGTATCTTTTTGAAACGTCGATCGATTTTCGAAAATCTGATGCAGGTGTATAGAGAATTGAGAGACGTATCCAAATGTGTGCAACATGAACTCCCTTCCCATTTAAATTTTTTGAAGGGGTTGTTCAACCCCTGCTCAGGGGATTGCAGATAGATCTATCAATTTTATGCCAAAAGATGTCCCCCTGCCAAACAAAATTGACCTATTTTTGCGTTTTTCCAAGAAAAAATTTTCCCGGCCGTTATGGAGCCTGTTACGTTTCCGCTGGAACAACCTGTATGTCTTATACACAAACAAATCTAAATGTACCAACATAACAATAACTTAAATAGCCCACTTTAAATTTGACTAGGTACCGCAACAAGTACGCATAACAATAGCTGTAAACATTAACAATAAAACCATCGTGTTTATTTTTAATGCCAGACTTTTTTTAGTCGGATGGCATTTTGTGTTTTACCGGTATGTCCTGGTGAAAGTAGACCAATTCCAATTCCAGACCAGCGTATCTTACTTATTTTATTAAATTATAGATGGCTATTTAGGTATAGAGTCCTTGTAACGACAAGATAAAACCGCATAAATACACTTGCGATCGAGTGCATCCCTGTTGTCAGGCGCGCGTGATATTTTGTGGCCTATTTACACTAGTCGTCAGAGTTATAGTATTTCGAAAGTCACTTGAAACAGCATAAAAAAAATTCTAATTGGCGCCACAAAAAAATATAGGACATAAGTGTCACGCAGTTTTCAAAAATATATAAAGGGTGAGTCACATCTAAAGGCAGAGCCGAAAACACAAGGTAGAATTGGCTAAAATAAGCATATATTCTTAATAAACATTTTCTCAAAAACGCTTGGTTCTCCATATACAGCGTGTTGAAACTTTTCCAAAAATAACATATATTTTATAATATCTTTCGAGCCCGTTTAGGAATTCCGACCAAATTTGGTACATATTATGGGTTGTGACATAATTTGGCCCTGTTCAGATGACCAGCGGCGTAGATACAAACAATTTTATTTTAAATGCCAGCATAATCGCCTTGGCACTAGTTTAAAAAATCCGAAATTAAGAAGAAACTGTACCAGATATGAAAAAATACCAAGAGGCGCCTTTTGTTCCAAATTGAATGGGCTATCCAAAAAAAGCCACATTTTTGGTTTTGCACAGGACCGTACTAATTTTTTGTACAATTATTTACAGTAACTATTTTTATCTACGCCGCTGGTCATCCGAACGGGGTCAAATTATTGCACAAAATGGCAACCCTCCAGTGCATAATGTGTACCAAATTTGGTCGGAATTCCTAAACGGGCTCGAAAGATATTATAAAATATATGTTATTTTTGGAAAAGTTTCAATACGCTGTATATGGAGAACCAAGCATTTTTGAGCTAATGTTTATTAAGCATATGTGCTTATTTAAGCCAGTTCTACCTTGTGTTTTCGGCTCTGCCTTTAGATGTGACTCACCCGTATATATTCTACAAGCAACATAATATTTCACTTTTAAGGTTTTTTTAAGGTTGGCGTCAGACACAATGTAAAGCTTAATACACCATATACCTAATATTTGTTTTTTGGAACAGAAACTTGAAACTACATTGGTGGGATTATCTCTTAATTCTAAACCACTTTCCATAATACATGTTTCTCTAAAATTAAAAATAAGGGCTTTACTCTTGAGCCTTTTTATATTTTTGAACCTTCCCCGTATACGAAATGAGATATTCAAAATTTGAAAACTGCGTTTTGAGTTTGCTGGAATGCACAAACTTTTATCAAGAATAGAATTTTCTGGTTTCATAACTGACTTGACTTTTTTCTCTAGTAATAGAGGGACTCTAGGTAGACAGAATAGCAGAGAGGCAGGAAATTTTTATACGCAAAATATTCTATAGATTTCTTTTTCTTCGTTTTTGGGCCATTTAGAAAAAATGTTTATGGTGTACTTACGAAAAAATAATATAAGTAAATATACCATTTATATTCTGGAGTTCCTGTTGAAAGTTTTAGAACAAACGATGCTCATCACTGTATGCACTTTTAACTAACCAAACCAGGTCTGTTTTGTTTTCCCCAATTACTTTTATACATTGAGACCGATCGTACCGAACCTGTCACGCAAGATAAACATTAATTAACAATGGCTTTCCTAATTAACACCGTAAAATGAGAAGATAATTGCTACTGAAAATTGGTTTACGTGAGTACGTAACATAGAAGCAACGGGATTAAAATCGCTTTTTAAAGAGGTACGCTGAAAACAACCGACTGATCTACTGATGATGGCTAAGCACACAGAAACAGGCCTTTTTCCATCCAAAGGTTCATATTCGGAGTTTATATAGTAGGTAGGTATTTATATCGAAATGATCATGATATTATTGTGGCAAGAAGTTTGGTAATTATTTCAAAGATTATTTCAACTTTGTATAATCTAATGTTATGTTTGATACAAATAAACAAATAACAAAAATAAAAAGCACTTACAATGTAAGGAATGCAACGTCGGGCATGGCAATTATTTAAGGTTAACAATTTCACAGTTCTAGACTAAACGGACATCGGAAACTGTCTGTTTATCGAATTATTTCCAGTATTAAAGGTTTACTGAAGCTTAGATAGGCACTTTACGATTTTATCAAAATTACGTGAATCATATGCCAAAATCCTTAGTCAAATAGTGGGGTGGCTTAGGTTGGAAATCAAATAATACAAATACGTGACCATAGTAATGTTATATCAATCACTACGGATTTAAAACACTAGGTAATTTGTAAAAATAGATCTATTGTTTTGTCGAGTATTTTGATATCAAGTAAGTAATATTAGCTTCACTTCAAAGCTATTAAGAATAAAAAAAACAGAATATGTAACAAATAGGTAGTTACAGTAAGATGTAGTGCTTTAGGATTTCAAATATTACAATTTTGCTATTCTTAAAATTGCATGACTTCGTATAAAAAATTGCTAAATGAGCTAATTTGTGAGATAAACCGCCGTGACAGACCAACTGGCGGATGAACAAACGAGTGATGATAATGATAAAGTTGTAATTTATTGTAGAAGAATAATAAAAGTGTGTGGTTTTTAGGTTTTATAGTCATTGAGCTGGAAAATGATAGGCGCTATGAGAGGACCTACTAGATATTTTAAAATTTTAATGACACGGGCAAGCTTATAAACGATACCATAATAACACTTTTCACAAAAATCGACGAATTCGTAGTTAGAGAGATTAGCAAAGATGCCTTGATGGTTCGTCACACAATGTATCAAAAATAGACAAATAAGTATTATCTAAATTCTAAATTGCATTTTTTAAGTTAGAGATCCAAATTGTTATTCAATTGGTTCGAAACAAGCAAAAATAATATGGTATTATCATTATTGAACATAGACTGGACCTATTTTTGGCAACAATATTTCACTAAATTTGTTGCTGTATTGTATTTTCCTCCAAAACTCCAAAGTGCAAGATTATGAAAAATTATGATAACAACATTTTGAACATAGGTAATTATATATTATCATGTCGGATTCAAGTTCGAGACACGAAAACCCAATTAATCACAAATTGAATCAATTAAATATTGAAGAAAAGTACAACAATAGAGGATTTCGAAATGTTTTGTTTTGCTCTCTTAATTTCAAAATCCTCCATTGGGTATTTCCTATAAACTATAAAAACCAACAAGCGTATAAATTACCAGGAAAACCACTAAAAAAACTGACAAAGGAATCACTACTTTCCTCAATCAGATAAAACCTAGGGAAAAGCTAAGCAATACAGGAAACCTAAGTGTGATTTTAGAACAGTGATTTTAGTTATTGAATCATCGCGGGCAGAATGATATTTCTTTCTCTTTAACAGGTCCGTATTGTTTGATTTCTTTAGTGTCAGTGGTGGTGGTAGTTATAAAACTTATTTATGTACAAAATAATTGAACAATACATTTACTTATCAACACTATAATACCTACATATGTATATACTATTTTATTATGATTGAGCAGGATTGGGTAAGAATTTCAATTTACCCAACAAAAATACCTATCTCCTGAATTGAGCTTTACGTTTCGTTGACCACCCCACTTCTGCAGGGGTGAACGTCTTCCAGGGGTAAATAATTTCCCCCGTTTTCCCCGGCAAACCCCAACATTTTTCATCGATTCTTATCCAAGGCAAACCGGAAATAGGGGATAAACGCGTTCCGAAACGGGAAGAAATTGAAATTTGCCAACTGGAGGAAAGGGGATTTTCAAATTCGCAGATTGGCAATTTGAAAACGTGCGCAAGCCGAATGTCGGATTTTGGATGAAACGGGGTAGGTAAACCGAGATGGCATGGACTTGTCATTTCATATTTGGGAATAACTAGACGTTGCGATCTAAACTCTATTCAAACTAAACGCAAGTGAAACATAAACACAAGTTGTTGCATGGCTAGAGCGTGATACGCACGTGATCGGCTATTTGGTACAGGGTATAATGGCATAAATTGGTATGAAACCTGCTAATATCGAGCACCTTAAACAACCAGGGGAGAAGAATTAGATAATTATTAATACATTCATTATTATTAGAAAAAAAAATAAATCATCTGGTATAGTAATGCCAAAGTCTAGAGAATACTATGACTTTGGTAATGCAAATTATAAAATGGGTTTTCTATGTAGATGTTACCTATTTGTAAGCAAACGTGTCCTCTCCTTATCTTTAAACATGTGTACAGTTTCATGGCAAATTCGATTTTTTGAATTATTTCAATATATTTCTAAACATTAACTACAGTATTTGCCCCCTAATTCAGATTCAAAGTAGAAAATGTGTTTCTGGCCTATCAGCACTCCAAAGTATGACGTTGACTTTTGGGACGTCTTCGCCCTGTATTATACAGGGTGTTTCCAAAATTTAAAAAAGTTCCTATAACATAGGTCCAGAATGTTCGAAATACGTGTATGAGTTGTGTAAAAAAAGGGTTTTTTTATTGCAATCTAAGAATTGTTTTTAATATTCCCTTGAAATGTCGCATGTTTAGGAAACACCCTCTATATCTACTGTAAAATCAGCAAATAAAGTTGGACTATTTTAGGCCTTGACATTTAAATTATTACATTATTTCCCTGGCAAATCCGGCACCGTCGCAATGATAAAGACCTGCCAGCTGGCGACGCGAAACGTCACTACGTCATCAGAGGGAGGTATCTTTTTGTAGTTGTTTACGTTTACTTGTCTCGCGATTTTCCTGTTTTAAAGAACGTTTGTTGTGTTTATTGTGTGTTGGACTGTGTTTTTTTAGTAATATCTATAGGACGTGGAATTTTATTAATAAGGTGGTAAAACAGCAGTGATTCAGAATAAGGTTAATTTTAGGTTGTGTCTATAGTTTCGGACTTATTTAAATCAGGCCGTGGACGTGTTCCGTTCCCAACTGCAAGGGAAACTACAAAGGCGGTCCTAAACTATCCCCTTTTTCTTTTTCCTTCCTAAAGACCCCATTTTAAGGGAAAAGTGGGTTAAGACCATCAAAAGAGATTTTGTTCCTACACAGTCTTCCAGGGTAAAAGCGTTGTAAAAGTGATTTTGGTTTGAACTGTGGAGAGTGTTATACCTAACAATTTTACATGATTTAAAGTTTTACGGATTATTCATTCGAATTTAGTTGTATCTAGGCACGCAAATAAGAAAGAATTGGCATTTACGAAAATTTTACCGGTAGATATCTAAATGTGACTTTCACTCTCGTAGATTTTCCGTGTTGTAAAACCATGAGCTATAATATGTAAAAAATCATTTTAAAGTGTTTTTTTACCAAATTTACCAAGTTGACATCTTGATATTTGAATTTGGCGCCTTGGCCCACCTCCCTTGGATGACTCATCGCTTTCAGCCGCCGGGCCTTGTCATTGCGACGGTACCGGCAAAAATCTGACACAGGGAACAACAAAAAAGGTTAAATATTGTCTAAAATTTGTTTATGGAGCAAACAGATCTATTTAATTTTCTAATTGGGTTTTTTATGTTGCCTGGCAAATTCATAAATTCTTAACAGGAACAGGAAATGAACGAAACTTTGAACGTTTAACTCAAAAAACAAATTTCTTTCTGAGCTTTCGGAGAATAAATCTTCCTCCTTTCTCAAAGATCATGTAACGTCAAAGTGAAATGACAGATTAATAAGTATCAAGTTAAACTGCCATGACAACAGACACGTGTCTGATATTGTACCATGTGTTCTATCTTCTATCTAATTATCTATCTGTACTTAACTTCTCTTTGAATAATATAGAATCACAGAATTAGATTCTGTGATAGAACTTTCCGCATTCACAAGGAATTTGATAATTGCAATTTTTGTCCAGGATTATTGGTCGGTCAACCAGATTTATTTCACTAATTCTATTAGCATTGTTATTTTGTTGGCAGTCCTGTTACCTACGCAAACTTTTAATTACCCCTTTTTTAACACTGATTCGAGTTAAAATGCAGTTATCTACTAGTATGTGTTGGTTTTTTATAGACACTATATAGTTTCTATACTATCTGATTTCAATATAGAAACATTATTTAAGGAAGGTAACTGATTATTATTTTCAATGTCTAAGGAAAACTTAAAGGAAGGTTCTTGTGAGTTTATAAAATTTAATAATGAATTTAAATCATCTATCATCTACTCAATGTTTCCATATAACAAATATGGCATCTACAATCTACACATCTCCACCAAACATTAGGTTGGTGAACAAATCTAGTCAACTCATTTTGTTCAAAATCTTCCATGAATAATTTGCTTTTGAATGATGGTAAAGGAGGCCCCATAGCAAAGCCATTCCAAAGAAGGTTATTTGCAGATGCAGGTGTTATTCATTTTTTTTTTTAGTTTAAAGATAGCCTTTTCAAAATGCTCAACTTGGATTTGATTTTGGCAGTAATGAGAAGTAATGTGAAAATTGTCAAGTAGGCAATTTTGCACAGGAGCAGTTTGAGTGACTTCTGGGCAGAACATTTACAAAATGAAAGTCAACAAACCATACGTACTAGCGCATGGAGTTACACATATTTATATACGTTCCAAAAACAATTCAAATCCTCCCTCGGCAATCACAACCCGACAATAACCCATCACCTACAAATTACCACCCCATCAACACGCCGTACGCCGGCATTTCGCACGCCCACCCCCCCAAATCTCCCCCCACGTCATCCCCACCCCAGCCAAAGCATGCGTGACAAACAAGGACGCCGCGATCGTGACGTAAGGGCACTTACCGCGGCGTACTAGACGCTGACATCGCCATCGATCGACACCACTCGCAGATTTCAGCACATCGAGCCGACTAAAGGGGGATGATTCCTCGGAGCCGGCGGTCGCGGGCGGCGGCGCACGCGCGCCAGTTGTTTTTGCGCGGCACGCTTGATCGTAGGAAGGACGGGCGATTGACTGTTAATTGGAGAAGTTAATTGCGAGCCGGCCGACTTGATTACTGTTTTTTTTTGTAGGGAAGGATACGAGCCGCCAAGTCGGATAATTTTAGAGGAAGACGGTGGTTTTTTTAAGAGGACTTTGTGACCTACCACACTCTCTGGTAAAAATGGGATCGCCGGTGTGTTTCTAGACAGGGTGATTTACCTAAATTTTCAATTTCAAAAATATTTGTGGTATACTTTTGGTGGGAAAACTGAAAGTATTTCCAATGAGAAAGCATGTTCCATCCCAGTTAACGTGAATTATTCAAAAAATATCCTTACCCTTATATTAGTACCTAATGAGGATACGGGGAGTAAAAAATAAATTGCCAATTTTCATTTCTGACCTCCGGTTTGATCGGTGAGCACCACTTGGTCAGATTTTTTAGACACCCTGTATATTCTGGTTCTTTTATATTCCTTTTCTTCTTCCATTTCCAACCATATACAGGGTGAGTTTTTTCCCCAGTATGGGGATCTCGGAAATAGCAGAGCTAGAACAAAGATTAAATGCGGGGAAAGAATTGCGGTTTTGAATGCTCAATCTAATGCCCATTTTGGATTTTTAAAAAAGTTCATGCTTCACTAGATATTTTGAAAAGAGTGATTTTTTGCTATTTCATCATCAGATCTCTGTAGCTCCGTTATTTCTGATTATACAGAAAAACTGTAGAGACAAAAATTGTAGATAATTTAAGATAAATCCAATTTTTGTTGTTGTTTGTAATTTTTGAGATGTGACATAAACTTGTGTTTTTTTAAACGTAAATCATAGTTGGCTGTGGCTTTATAAAATCGGCCATTTTTTGAGCTTTCCAAAGATATAATACTCGGCATAGTTATTATAAAAAATAAAGAAACTATGGCTAATTTTCTGATTTTTTTAAATGTTCACATAGTCAGCCATGGAATATTTTCATAATTACGTTCTATTTTATAATTAGACATACTTCAAACTTTCAAATATTTTGTTTTTAGCTGGTAACAAAATGTAACAAAATAAAACAAAAATTAAAAAACTCAAATTCAAATTATTATTTTAAAAGGTCACCTTTTAATATAAAAGTTCAAACAATCCACCATTATTATTTATGAAAATATTGCATCTTTTTAAAACTGAATTTGTCGCCTTTCTTAGAGAGCGCCTGTCAATACTGGCAATTGCTTCTAAAACAGCTGCTCTTAATTCAACAATTGTCTCATACTTTATTTTGTACTGTTCCCCACAAAAAGAAATCCAAAACAGACAAATCGGGGTTCGGGGCTGCCAGGAAATAGGTCTATTTCTCCCTATCCAACTATTTGGATAGAGCTGATCTAGGTAATTTCTTACGGCCAACTAATTATGTGGTGGAGTTCCATCATGATAATTTTTGTTTTATTTTGCTACATTTTGTTATCAGCTAAAAATAAAATATTTGAAAGTTTGAAGTATGTTTTATTATAAGTAATTATGAAAATATTCCATGGCTGACTATGTGAAAATTTAAAAAAAAAATCAGAATATTAGCCATAGCTATTTTATTTTTTATAATAACCCTTGGACCAACCAATCATAATATAGACTGATTCATATCTATAGTATTTTTGGTATGTCAACAAACAAATCGGAACACCCTGTATGTATGGGGCTATGGCATTAAATAAATTCACGTTTATTCTTGTTTATATTCTATTATTTTTTCCCACAATAAATAATAGTAATAGTAACCACGTTACTTGTCAGAATTATTTTATATTAATTATTAATTTTCCCTACGTCCCTGCTTATTATCAGGTAAGGCACGCATACTCTGCATATTCATTATTTTGTTTAAAAACCGCAAAAGCATAGACCGTGACCGTCCATCACCACAGGTATTGCAATACAATGGAAGGTGGGGTGCGGGCGCAAGGTCATCAGTGCCAAGGCCACGGCCACAAATTAATACAGAAAATAAACAGTCACGCGATCCCAGGTGGCTGTTACAGGTTACACCCCGTTTTTCATTTGTTTGGGTTAGTTGGAAAGCCATTACCGCGCCTGCTTGAGCCATAATGGGTTTCAAAAATAGCAATTTTTTTTTTACTACCAACCTGAGAAATCACCATTATTTACCTCATTCCTCTAATGAGAAGTAATATTTCTCTCCCTAGGTAGGTAAATAATGATAATAAAAAAAGACCTACGTAAATAATGAAAAAATTTCTATATGACATTTAAAAATTATAGTTTCATTTTATCAGCTTGACAACTTTCGAAGTATTTGAAAAAAGCGAGAAAATGACTAAAATATCAAAATCTAATCGAATAGTAAAATATGGCAATATTTCAATGTTAGCAGTAAAAAAAATTCTATATACCTACCTACACTTCGGTTGAGAAGGCCATTATTTATATAATTTCGGTGCCCACTATGGGGATCTCGGCAACTAGCAGAGCTAGAACAAAGGTTAAATGGGGAAAGAATTGCAGTTTTGAATGCTCAATCTAATGCTGCTTTTGGATTTTTAAAAAAGTTCATGGCTCACTAGATATTTTGGAAAGAGTGATTTTTTGCTATTTCATCAGATCTCTGTAGCTCCGTTATTTCTTAGAAAGTTTGAAGTATGTCTAATTATAAAATAGAACGTAATTATGAAAATATTCCATGGCTGACTATGTGAAAATTTTAAAAAAATTAGAAAATTAGCCATAGCTCTTTTATTTTTTATAATAACTATGCCGAGTATTATATTTTTGGAAAGCTCAAAAAATTGCCGATGTGATAAGGCCACAGCCAACTATGATTTAGATTTAAAAAAACACAAGTTTACGTCATAATATCTCAAAAATCACAAACAACATAAAAAATTGGATCAGATTTTCTTATTAAGCCCAAAATTTGTCTCAACAGTTTTTCTGTATAATCATAAATAACGGAGCTACATAGATCTGATGAAATAACAAAAAATCACTCTTTTCAAAATATCTAGTGAGCCATGAACTTTTTTAAAAATCCAAAAGGGGCATTTGATGGAGCATTCAAAACTGCAATTCTTTCCCCATTTAACCTTTTTTCTAGTTCTGCTAGTTTCCGAGATCCCCATAGTGGGCATCGAAAAAACTCACCCTGTATAGTTTTATATAGTTATCTTTAACGCAATATATTTTAAACATTCCATGCAAAGATATGAATTTATCATATTTGACGAAATTTATAAAAAAAATTAAAATTTGCGGCATGGTTATTTATAGAGATAACTATATAAAAAAATGGTTGGAATTGGGGAATAAACGGAACATAAAAACTACTAAATATACAGGTTGTGAAATATGATTAAGTGATGCTCGCTTCCGGTTAAACCGGAAGTAAAAAATGAGAACCAACAACTCTTTGTTACTTCCCTTACACTCAATATTTCCAATTTTTTAAAAATGGTATTTTTTAACAACATCCTGTAGATTAAGTTTGACGTCATATTCGAATTTCTCGTAAAATTCTTACAAAGTTTAGCTCTTAATCCATCAATATACATATCTTTAAAATTACCGAGAAAATCGGGTTTATCACGTTAACTGGGACACCCTGTACTTCTTTCTATAATTTTCCTCTTGAAGAACAAAACGTTAGTAAAAAGGTGTTTAGAATAAAAAATAATGCAGAATCCTAATTAAACTTTAATTCACCTAATCGTGATAAAAAAGCGTAGGTATGTAGCCTTGGTTAGGCAATGAAAATGTACACATTAATCTTCATTAGATTGTAGGTAATGGCAGTGAGTTTTAATAATATCAGAGAAATTAAATTATTGTGTAATTTGGAGTTTTACATTGCATATCAAAGTTTTAATTAATTTCCACTTTTTCCTCAAAATATTTATTTTTTAATATGGAGTAATCTTTTGTATTACTCCATATCATAGACATATATAGCTTCGCTAAGCTATATATGTCTGTGTCCATATTAATAACTTATGCCTTTCAACTATTTGTTTATTCTTTATTATTGAATTTTTATTTTTTTATTAAAAAAACAAGTTCACAATAATTTAAATTCTTTTATAGCATATTTCTAGGGTTATTTGTAAAAAATTTAATATCAAATCAAAGGTAGGTAGGTAGGTAGGACCTACCTTTCCAAATGATTCTGGAAAAGATATTGTTTTGGAATTTGATGCTTCGGTAATTATTTTAATACAAAGTTACGAAATTTCCATGAATTGTGAAGCTTCACTAACTATGAAAATTACACAATTAGTAGGTATAATATCAAGGACGCTTAACGACTGCGACCATTTTCGTGTTAATTGCTACACGTTTATTATTTTTATGTCAACAGCAGTTCTGCTCAATTATTTCTGTCCCTACATACCTATACCCTACCTATAGGTAGATTAGTTGTAAAATACCTCGTAAAATACTGAAAATCACTATTTTCTATTTTGTGGCTCTAATCTAGATTTACAATTATTATTATGTAAAATAATTTACTTTCGTGTCCCAACTTAAACCATAAATAACAAAAAGGCAAACAGTACTGACTTTTGCTAATCTAAATAAATTAAACCATATTATCTATGAAAACCTAAAAAAAAAAACACAAGTTATTCTTTGTTGGTGCTTATTATACTGGGTTTTTAAACGTGTAGATATGTAGGTACCCCTTGACGATTGTATTACTAATAGACCGTCAGATAGTGACAGATTTAGGTGCCCCATTTTCGCATACAAGCCTGGAAGAGGATTGAAAAATAAATCGATGTTGAGTAGAATGAATGGAAATTTACAAGTGGCCCCTGGAGAAAATTCGATTTTCCTTAACAGAAATAAAAGGTGTATGTTGCCCATATTTTCACGCAAACTATGTTCACTAGATCACTAATTAATAGAACCTGGCTTCGGAAAACCAAAGGGTTGAGTGTTGCAGGTGGCTAAAAGGTTGAAATAAGGGCTATATTATATAGGAACATCGAATTTTCCATGAATGTTATTCCAGGGGCCACTCCACTCGAAATTATTTCCCTTCATTCTACTCAACATCGATGTATTTTTCAACCCTCTTTAAGGCTTGTATGCGAAAATGGGGCACCTAAATCTGTTACTATCTGACGGTCTACAAATAGAAATAACTAAAACACAATAATTATTTAAAGAAATAATTATAAGATTATAATGTTAATATGTTTTTTTACTTATCGGACACAGAATTCTCATGTAGGATAATATCTAATATATTAACACCCTGTATATTGCATATGAAAATATAAATCATATTATGTCCTTAACCAACATATTTAAGCAGGAACTTATTATTTATGGCCAATCGGTGCCAATTCCTCAATTTTTTTTCCTAGGGGCTAAGATTTTCTCATGGGATAATTTGACATTGTCAAATTATTAAAAAATGAAATTTTAAATTTGAAAATTAAATGCTTCAAAATGGCAAAAGATAACGATACAATACATTTCATAAATGCCTCAATATACAGAGGATATTCGATTTAAAAAAAGCATAAAAAATGGAATGCCTTATTTAAGTTTTATTTCAAGCTATTATTGGCGTTAGAAAAAAAATAAAAATGTTGTTTCGTTTCAGCTACATTGTCAAGGGAGGCGAACAAGAGGATCCTATAGCTTGTCCAAAAAATACCAGAGACTGTCAGCAGGCCACAAAGCGGCCTATACATATTACATCACATATATTCACTTCACCATACGACAAAAACACGCTATCGGCGGAAGCGAACTTCCAAAAGTTCACATTATTTCATGCAGCTCCGCTAATTATCGTTTGTCAACTAACTAGCGCGGCACCGCAGCCTGACACGGATGGGCTCGTTCAACTGAGAAGGCAAACCTTCGAAAACTTGCCTTTAGCCGGAAAATATTTACATACAACATCACAATGTTGAACACAAACACTGCGCTATAAATACGCCATTAATTTTATTTTATACCGCGATGATAAGCGGGCATTTGAAAAAAAAATGGTATTGCATTCAAATACGGAGGCCGGCCGGCCGACCGCTGCATAGATACACCGCGAGCGAAAAAAGCTTATAAAGAGCACAATAGTGTATTATGTACCAAGGGACTAAAGTGTATAGTATATATTATGTACCAAGGGACTAAAGTGCGTCTTTTAATCCCGAGAGTAAAGATAATAATCACTCGAGGGATTAAGAGTCACTTTAGTCCCGTGCTACATACGCTATTTTTTCCAAAGCAGGAACTAAAATTTAAAAATTCACAAGACATTACGTAAAACGAAACATTTCGACATTATACCAATTTACTACTTTGCACCGTTGTAGCCAGGAAACTGTTTGAGATAGATCAAACTGAATTTCACATTCCTATCTTAACTTTTCAAGGGCTACCTAATGGCAAAGTTTACAGAATAAAATTCTGTAAACTTTGCTAATGGTGCCGGTACCAATTGGTACCATGATGCCAAAATTTGTACCAAAAGCTATCCGGTGGTGTAACTGATGGTTGATACCAGGGACTCTTTAAAATAAGGGGACCCAGCATGTCACACTCTATCACATAGGAAAAGTGCGAAGCCTTGAGGGGACGTTTGTTTTCTGTTGACTTCAAGGAGACCACAAGGGGGCTGATACATGTTACATGTCAGTGTCTAACAGGTTTTATGTAACATGCCAGTGCCATAGATTCTAAATTCACAATTTTTAACTTTTCTAATTTCCAGATACTCAGGTGTATCAATTAAAGGTAATGCGGCCGCCTGTACTAGTCCCAATAATTGCAACCATATTTTTCCTGTATCACCTTTAGTAAACCTACAATTCCCATTACGTGGGCATTACGTATAAGGTATGTAGGTAGTTCAAAACAAAAATCGTATTTCGAAAATTTTAAATTATTAAGCAGGTAGCTTCAGTCAGGTCTTTTTTTAAAGAGTTTTTATCTACGACTACAAGTTTATTTTAAGTTTGTGAGGTACCTTGGGAGAGAAATAAAATTACAAAAATTTTATAATGAACAACGAGAAAAACTACCATCATTAGAACTACTAGACCTAATCTTATTAGTCCATCCCGAAATCTGTGGAAGTTCAACAAGGGAAGAAAGTTCAAGTATACATTACAAATGGACTGAGGAACCTGATAACAAGGTGCAATAGCGACAAATTCTTAAATAAGCAAAATCGGCACTACTGACTTACCATATCTACTTATTACGAGTACTTAAATTCGTGGAAATAATTGCTGGAAATCAATTTCAACTATAAAATAAATTTCTTTCACTCGACAGTTGCCATATTCTGTAATTGTAGACACAACCTTGTCAAGTCTAAATTTTAGAAATTATGGAAACCATTATTAATTTTTACTAACAATCAAAGTACCTGTTATATTCATAGATCCTCCAATAAAATGGCATACTTGGCATCACTGATACTATTAGAATGAGAAAAATATAATGCTGGGTCTTGGGTCCCTTTGATACCAAGGTACCAACTTTTGGTACCAATTTTGGCACCATGGTACCAGCACCATTAGGTAGCCCTTAAAAAGTTAGGATAGGAACGTTAAATTGATTTTGTTCTATCTCAACCAGTTTTGTCGGTGCAAAGTGCATATTTTTAACTGAATCTACTAATTTTTAAAAAATGACATTCTTCTTTTTCTTCTTAATTTTTTTACTGCGTTCTGTTCATTTAATTAATGTTATTGAATAAAGTAGATACATAGTCTTCTATTGTTTCTGATTAGGATCAATAGATTCCATAGTAATATCACCTACCTATAAGCTATATAAGGCTGTGATACCTAATATAAAAAAAAAATCTAGTAGAAATTTTCTTTGGTATTATCATAGAAGAATCTACCGTAGTATCTAGATTCTTCTATGGTACTATCTTTCCCAAAGTACGCCCCAATTACTTCAGTGGATGTAGAGCGCAGTTTTTCTGCATAAAAAAACCTATTAAGTGACAGAAGACAAACTTTAAAAATTTCTAATGTAAAAAAACATTTAGTGATAGATTTTAATAAATAATTTGTTTGTAAGTGTTAATTTTGTATAAAAAATATTAAAATTGCCTTCTTGCCTATAAATATTTTTGCCCTTTTCAAATTTTGACTGCCAACTACCGAAATACCTAATGATTTACCGTAAAACGGGGTTACTTTGGCAGGTTTTGACTTATTTTGGCTTTCTAACTCACAAACCGCTTGAAAAAGTAAAATTTTTAAAATTGCACCATGCCTTGTGACTAGTTCACAATTAATCGCCCAATATAATGGTTCAGTTTGTCTACGCATGTCAGAAAAAAAAAATTTTTTGTGGGGTGCCAAAGTAGGCAAATATTTGGGGTTACTTTGGCAGCATATTGAAATTGCATTTGCGCTAATGTAGGCGCGGTCTAAAGCCTTCTTTGGCACAAAAAATGATAAATTTTTTAACCAGCTTCGAGTTTAATTTAAAAATATTCTGATTTATCTGAGTTATTGAAATTACGAAGCAAATTTCTTAATAATGCATTTATTAAAGTAAACTAAATCACAAAATTATTGCACAAACCTGTAATTAGACATAAGAAATAAAAAAAACGGAACATTAACTACAGTTTGTTCAGCGAATATCCAACGCTACGTCACAGCTACCGTCCTTGTCTAACAGCGCACGTTTTAACCTCCCACCACAACGAATGTATGCGCGTGACAAAGAGGGAAGCTGTGACGTAGCGTTGGATATTCGCTGAACAAACTGTAAAAATTATCTTTCAAATCATCGTAGATATTGCAGTAGACCCCTGTTATAGGGAGAAATCCATGTCCTGCACCGAGTCGTCGCTGTCAAAATCGTTGTTTGTACAATTGTAACAAACATAGAATGGGTCATCACTCGCTTCGTTGCACACACCACATATCAATTTCTTGCATTCATTACAACAGATCCAATCAGGACCTGTGTAGGTTTTCCATTTTTTAAAACAATTTGCGCACACATCATCTGTGGATTTAACAAGCCGTTTGGCTTGTTTTCTTATCGGTAATATTTTTTTAGGCACTTTAGTTGCAAGTGGAGCTTCGTCGCTATCTTCATCGCTGTTGCTAATGTTTAAGTTCTGGATCCACGAAGGACCAGCAACTGGCTCTTGGCTAGTAGAAGGTTTTGATCATTTGATGGTTTTAAGGCATCTTTCGTAAGTCGTTTACCAGGTTCTATTTTCTTGCCACGCTTTTTCGAGACTTTTTCTTTATTTGTACCGCGCAGATCTTGGAGCAGTTCAAGTAAGCTGTCACTCATCTTAACCTGGGCATTTTCGTCTAATGCTGGATTGGTGGGAATTCTTTTAAGAACTTCCTGTGGCTCAAAAGGGCAAAGCCCTGTAGCTCTAAATCCTGATTTTAAATTTGTGCTCACATTTTCACTTATTTGAATCCACAATCGGTTTAAAAGTTTTGGAAAATATTCCTTTGGAATGGCAACACTTGATTTGGTTTCGCTGCGCCACTTGTCAAGAATTTGACGCCACTTCTTTTTCATCGGGGCGAACACTGCAACATCTAATGGCTGCATAATGTGTGTGCTATTTGGGGGCAATGCAGTCATGTAGACGTTATTTTCCTCACAAGCTTCGATTACAGCAGGGGAAAAATGGGAAGCTAGATTATCCCCAACGATAACTTTCTTGCCAGGATTGTTTATTTCTTTAATTTTAGGTAACAAAATTTCGAAAAAACACTTTTCAAATTGGTCCATGTCGAACCAACCACTAGGGGTGTTGCTGTAGATAGTGCCAGCAGGACCTCCTTGTGTCCAGCCGGTGTATAAATTAGCAGCTTTGTACACCACCATAGGGGGCAATAAATCTCCTGCAGCGTTTCCACATGCCATAATACTAATAGAGGCTTTGGAGTGTTGTTGAACTCTTTCTATGCGTTTGGTGCCCCTTGGAACCACGACTTTTTTGGCACCAGGATCGTCTTGAACGTTAGTCTCATCGTAGTTGAAAACTAAACTAGGATCAATATCTTGCAAAACATCTTTAATATTATCAAAAAATTCCTGAATTTGGTGTGGTCCAACCGCTGCACGAGTTCGCTTTATGTTCGCTGCCAAACGGACACTCAGGTTGTTCCGGATAATGAAGTGTTCCAAGAAATCGTACCCAGGAACATTCTCCTTAAATTCCTTAACATTACGACCTTTCTTCTCTAAATATTTGTGGAGCAATTGGCGAATATCGACTTTTGTGAATGGAAACCCCCAGTCGCTCACTGTTAATAAGGTCTTCGTTAGTAATCGTTCTTCATCAGGTGTGAAAACTGTTGGGTGACCTGGCGGACGGTTATGTTGACCCTTCAACTTATTTTGAAGGGTACCACGCGAGATTTTGAATCTTTTGCTTGCTGCTGCCTGACTCATGCCGCCTCTAATGGCTTCCAACGCTCTTTCAAGGTCAGCATCACTAAAGTTCCTGTAAGTTCGGGCTCCAAGTGTTTTTTTGTAATGTCTAGGCATTTTGTATTACTTTAGACCTGTAACAATAGAGAACCACTGAAAAAAACGCAAAATAAAAAAACGGTGTGGGAATAACAATAATATTAGGTAAATAAGACAAACTGCCAAAGTAGGTCGAACGTGCCAAAGTAACCCCGTTTTACGGTACCATCGTGCGAATTTCTGACCTTTTAATGACGATTTTGAGGCTCTAAGTGCCGATTTCAAAAATAGTTTTTAATTATAATGTTCAGTTCAGGCACCGCCAACAATTTTGTGAGTGCCCCTAAAGTTATACCAATCCACACTATAGGTACCTAATTGACCCTCCTCCGAAAGAAATAAAAGGAGAGTAGCGTTGTACTAGACTTCGCCTGAAGAAGGAACATTGTTCAAATTTTACTTCCTTAATAAAGTCATATTATTATTATTATTATTATTATTATTATTAAAATTCAATTGTTCATTCTGTTCTCCTATCATCCTCAATCGAAGAAATGGCTCTCATCCCTAAACAAAACTTGATCTAACTGATAATAATTGATTATTCCAATTTTGGCCATAAATATTAAGACACGAAACGTTTACATCAACCCTATCACCCCAGCAAGTGTTGATTGCTGTTTCGCCTCTATAGGAATGTTGAAGACAAGTCTCAAACTCTGAAGGCTGGACAATAAATAACGTCCAAGGGACTTACATTTTTTTGGCCTACCACGTAATAACACCACTTTTTTCTCTCCTTTTTTGCCTGTTTGGATTAGTTATTGAGCACGCATACCGGCAATGTTTTCGATAGCCATTTCGGCGTTGATACTCCGTACGTTCGTTGATGGACAATGCGATAGCGTTATGTGCACAACCCGATAGTGTCACGACTGGCAACGTGGTGCAGCATTTTAAATAAACGCACTTTTTTCGAAACCAAAGGTTACGTCTTAATTGTTGTTCCCAACGACCCGCTCGAGTAAAAAAGTTCAAGTTCGTTCGATTGAATGTTGCAATAATTTATTAATAAGTTGCAAGAAATATAGAAATAGAAATGTACTTGCATCTAGTAGCTCTTACTAAAAAAACATAAATATCGTTTATTGTTATGAGAATTATCTGAAGCATAACAAGTTAATATCATCAAGGCAGTAATTAAACGTTTAATGCGCTTCTCTGAAAGACAACAATGGATTTGTTGAAGTAGGTCAAGAGGAATAATTTATGAGAATTCGCGGTACTTATACAGGATGATTTTTTAAGTACCACCACAATTTTACTGGTCTTTATGGGCCATATAAACATTGTGAAATAGTCAAATAAAATCGAGTAAACTTATATTATTAAGTTGATATTTTAATGTGTATTCATGTATTTTGGGCCTAAAAAATCAATTTCCATAGGTACACCACCCCTAGATCTATACCTTTGCAACTTCAAATTGGGAATAATCAATTTCAAATTGGGAATAAACAACTTCAAAGTGAGAATAGTCAACTTCAAATTGGGATTAATCAATTTCAAATTGGGAATAGACAACTTCAAATTGGGAATGGTCAATATAAAATTGAGAATAAATAATTTCAAATTGGGAATATTCAATATTAAATTAAAAATTAACAACTTCATATTAATCAATATTTTAATTGCCTATATCTAAGTAAACACACAATATGTAGGTACTAGGTACCTACTTATGGAATTTAAAATATCATATTTTTGCCATATATTTAATCCTTGTCTATCATTTAATATTTCTGGTATATATGTATCTCTGTATATTTCCTATAAATCTATGGTGCAACTCGCTACAGTTAATTTATTATTTATGTTATTTTGCACTATTTATACTTTCTAATTTCTGTAAGCTAAATTTAGTTTGAGATAAATGATTCGGTCTTTGTCTTCTGTCTTCTTTCTAAGATTTCTGGCAAAGTCTTTTTGAACCTTACCAGGCAGTCGAAATTTTGCTTAATATTATAAACCTTAGTTAACAATTTGAGTTGTTCTTGTTGATAAGTGTTTTTATTTTATGAAGTTTGATTTTCACTTTAATATTTAATATTCCCAATTTGAAATTGTTTATTCTCAATTTGATATTGACTATTCCCAATTTGAAGTTGTCTATTCCAAATTTGAAATTGATTAATCCCAATTTGAAGTTGACTATTCTCAATTATTCCCAATTTAAAATTGATTATTCCCAATTTGAGGTTGAAAAGGTATAGAATCTTTATTTTCCGAGTTAGAAACAAACTTGTTATACAAAAGTTTGTAGGGTTGTTTCTGAATTGCCGCATTCTGCTATTAGAAGAAATAAATGAGCATAGATCGTAAAATTGTGAAAAATAGAAACAATAAAAAAAGGTAGGTACATACCTATCTACCTATCTCTATAGAGAACAAATAACGAAATAAAATAATCAAAATCATGACCTGTACCATACCTAATGTCTGTTTCTTTATGTCCAGTGCATTTAAATTTTATTTAGGTCTCAACTTAAAATTTATGTATGCTAGTAAAAAAGGGTAGAGCACTTTCGGTCATTAGTAGACTTCCATTTGCACGTTTTAGAGAATTATTTGGAAACGTTAATTTTCTATTGGGAACCATAAGGCCCTCCTACGCTAATGGCCATGAGGAAACTATCAGCTAGACATTAAAAAATATGTAATTTCCCATGTACATTTAATAATTCATTTGCACGAGGTGGAATGTTTTTAGAAACTTGTTTCTTATTTTGATGAATCATAATATGTATAATGTACTATCTCCATTTAAATTTGTTTGTCCTTATTCTGGGAGATACCCTATATATGAGCCACTGTCGCCACTGATTCTAGGGATTTCCCTATCTACGTATTTAAAAAAATTATAGCCGTCCATGAAATAATAGCATAATCCAACTATTAGCTACCCACCCTTGGACCAACCAATCATAATATAGACTGATTCATACCTATAGTATTTTTGGTATGTCAACAAACAAATCGGAACACCCTGTATGTATGGGGCTATGGCATTAAATAAATTCACGTTTATTCTTGTTTATATTCTATTATTTTTTCCCACAATAAATAATAGTAATAGTAACCACGTTACTTGTTACTTGTCAGAATTATTTTATATTAATTATTAATTTTATATTAATATCATTTCCCTACGTCCCTGCTTATTATCAGGTAAGGCACGCATACTCTGCATATTCATTATTTTGTTTAAAAACCGTAAAAGCATAGACCGTGACCGTCCATCACCACAGGTATTGCAATACAATGGAAGGTGGGGTGCAGGCGCAAGGTCATCAGTGCCAAGGCCACGGCCACAAATTAGTACGGAAAATAAACAGTCACGCGATCCCAGGTGGCTGTTACAGGTTACACCCCGTTTTTCATTTGTTTGGGTTAGTTGGAAAGCCATTACCGCGCCTGCTTGAGCCATAATGGGTTTCAAAAATAGCAATTTTTTTTACTACTAACCTGAGAAATCACCATTATTTACCTCATTCCTCTAATGAGAAGTAATATTTCTCTCCCTAGGTAGGTAAATAATGATAATAAAAAAAAGATCTACGTAAATAATGAAAAAATTTCTATATGACATTATGAAATTATAGTTTCATTTTATCAGCTTGACAACTTTCGAAGTATTTGAAAAAAGCGAGAAAATGACTAAAATATCAAAATCTAATCGAATAGTAAAATATGGCAATATTTCAATGTTAGTAGTAAAAAAAATTCTATATACCTCTACACTTCGGTTGAGAAGGCCATTATTTATATAATTTCGGTGCCCACTATGGGGATCTCGGAAACTAGCAGAGCTAGAACAAAGGTTAAATGGGGAAAGAATTGCAGTTTTGAATGCTCAATCTAATGCTGATTGCTATTTTTGCTATTTCATCAGATCTCTGTAGCTCCGTTATTTCTTAGAAAGTTTGAAGTATGTCTAATTATAAAATAGAACGTAATTATGAAAATATTCCATGGCTGACAATGTGAAAATTTTAAAAAAATTAGAAAATTAGCCATAGCTCTTTTATTTTTTATAATAACTATGCCGAGTATTATATCTTTGGAAAGCTCAAAAAATGGCCGATTTTATAAACACAAGTTTATGTCAGATCTCAAAAATTACAAACAACATAAAAAAAATTGGATTAGATTATCTTATTAAGCCCAAAATTATCTACAATTTGTGTCTCTACAGTTTTTCTGTATAATCAGAAATAACGGAGCTACAGTCGCTACAGAGATCTGATAAAATAGCAAAAATCACTCTTTTCAAAATATCTAATGAGCCATGAACTAGTTTAAATAAATTAAAAGTAAAAAAATATTTTTAAAAAAAGCTTTTATTTAAATGCGCTAAAAAGAATAAAATATTCTTTTCTTTTAAAACTTTTACTATCAACTTATAACTTCATTCCACAATTTATATGATATAAAAGCTTGTCGCGAGATTTAAGTAGTGGTATTTACTTAGTTTGAAAACTTAAATCTCGCGACAAGCTTTTATATCATATAAATTGTGGAATGACGTTATAAGTTGATAGTAAAAGTTTTAAAAGAAAAGATTATTTTATTCTTTTTAGCGCATTTAAATAAAAGCTTTTTTTAAAAATATTTTTTTACTTTTAATTTATTTTGTAATTTTTAGTTTGGCCAGGCGTCTGAGTCTATTCATCTCAGTTAACGCATCATTGTTGCAAGGTCGTTTGCCGGTTAGTTTAGAACAGTCTAGCTGTTCAATGAGGAGACCTTCTAATGACCATCTTGGGTGTTCCGCCATGTTGGATTTAGAATGACGTCACACATATAATCATGCATTGTCATCCAAATTAAACGTGTGTACAAAATTTCAGCTCGATCGGTTGAAATTTAACTAGTCCGCCATCTTGAGTGTTCCGCCATGTTGGATTTAGAATGACGTCACACATATAATCATGCATTGTCATCCAAATTAAACGTGTGTACAAAATTTCAGCTCGATCGGTTGAAATTTAACTAGTCCGCCATCTTGAGTGTTCCGCCATGTTGGATTTAGAATGACGTCACACATATAATCATGCATTGTCATCCAAATTAAACGTGTGTACAAAATTTCAGCTCGATCGGTTGAAATTTAACTAGTCCGCCATCTTGGGTGATCCGCCATGTTGGATTTAGAATGACGTCACACATATAATCATGCATTGTCATCCAAATTAAACGTGTGTACAAAATTTCAGCTCGATCGGTTGAAGATATCTGCGTCAAAATTGAGTTGCAAGATTCCACCCGAACAAATTACATACATACATACATACATACATACATTGCAAGTTAAATAAAAGCTTTTAAAATTGAATAAGTTTCTGTTTATTAGAATAATAATTGCTATTATATATTTTACTATTATATATTCAATTCTCAAGGTGTCCAAAAATCGCTAAAAATATGTACGCATGTGCCATAATATACCTAGTGTCTAAAAATACTGACCAAGTGATGCTCCACTTCCGCACAAACAGGAATAAGTTGGAAACGGGCACTAATAATTTTGTTTGTTGTTACTCCCCCCATTATAGGTACCTACAGTACCTACGTTCAAACACATATGCAACATTATATTTGCTATACCTACCTTCTCTCATTTGTAATATAATAAAATAAATAACCCACCGCGTAACTTTACTTTACCTGTTTTGTGATTCCTAACTCATTTTAACAACACTCTGAATATTCGGTAATTTTGGCTTCATCTACGAATCATACAGCTATCACAGAAAAGCCATCACAGACATTTTCGGTTTCTCTTTCTGTATCTACCTATGTTTACTCCATTTTCAGGTATTTTCATTTTCAAAGCACCCATTTTCAACTGACTAATGTTTCGGAACGAAGGATACCTTGTGACAATTCCAATGGAATAAAGGTATTCATCAACATTCTTGTGTAGAAATTTAAATACCTATCTACCTAATTATACTTCTACTTACCTCATTTTTCTTACGGCTTGCTATATATTTCCATTCAATATTCTAAAAAATTAACAGTTAATTTCCATTTTTCTACACTCCACATCGTCTACATTTATACAGTTCTAAAGAAAAAAAGTTTCACAATCACTGGATAACTAAGGCGACAACACAGCAATCTATTTAACAGACCTCGCCGACGCCGCTGTGGCCCCTACCGGCTGGCATAGTTTCGCGTCTCGCCGATAGGTGGCGCGCAAAGTTAGAGCTATTGAATAAATTCGAGACTATAGCAACGATCTTAGTTTGTATGATTTGGATCTTTGTGGACAAGGATAAGGATTCGAGATACCAGATACCATAGCAACTCTTTGTTAACAAAGGGCCGAGCGCTGAAAATTTTCGTATTTCTCTAAACAGCCTCCAGATAGGTAGGTCCTATTTATATAAAGTCACTTGAAACAGCATAAAAAAACTCTAATTGGCGTCCCAAAAAATATAGGATATAAGCGTCACGCAGTTTTCAAAAATATACCTACATATTCTACAAGCTATACAGTGACCGGCAGAAAGTTGGACACAAATGGAACTTTTTTATTATTAATTTCTCAGAAAATTTTATTCTTGATAAAAGTTGGTGCATCATTTCAAACTCAAAACGCACATACCAAAATTTAAATATCTCTTTTTGGATACGAGGTAGATTCAAAAATGTCAAAATAACTCAAGAGTAAAGTACCCTTATTTTTTAAAATACGGTAAAAAGTTACTTACAAACGTTGTTTGGAATCAAAGGTGGATGTCAGATTTAAAGTCACAGCCACCTAGTAAAAAAAAGAAATTCCACCCTGTGCAAAAAACAAAATACCGCAAGCGCAACTTATCACCGGATAACACATCAATTTGCTACTAAACTTTAATTTTGTTCGATTAGCAGCTAGAAATTTAAATTCATCGAAATCAGAGTTTAAAATATTAAATTTTTGTGTCCAACTTTCTGCCGGTCCCTGTATAATATTTCACTTTTAAGGTATTTTTAAGGTTGTCGTCAAACAGAACGTAAAGGTTAATGCACCATATCACAGAATATAGATATAGCCTATAGCGCATTATAGGGCGCTATTTATTCAGTGACCATATAAATATATACCTAATATTGTCAAAAGGCCTCTAAAAAGCCATATCGATTATAACTTACTTACGCAAGTATATCCTAAGATCTGTAAAATTATGGCACGGCTATCCACCGCCTTTCCCTACCAACCGTCGAACAGTGTAACCCATGCAAGTACCTACCTTTTGGTGTTATTATATTAGAAGAGAATGCACTCACTTGTTTTTTCTACAATATCTATCTCTCTGTCTCCTTCATCTCTTTTTACTACTAATACCAGGTGCGGTTTAATATGGTTAAAAAAGTGTTTTGTCTCGTATTTTATTGCCGAGGCGCCTGTTCTTGAGCTACACCCTGGCAAAATATAAATGACCTCACTATAGGAACGGGGCGTGATCTATTTCATAGCAGTAGCTACTGGTAAAAATACCAGACGTATCAGCAGAAATCACCCGTATAAAATTCAAAGGTCAAAGGTGTTTATGCGGTCGACGTCGACCCTTTTAAGTAGGCAGAAAATAAGAAAGCGAGCCAGCGATTTGACTGGTCGGCGTTTCCACGGAGCAGGTGTCGACGTGGGCCAGTTAGGCCAGTATAACCAGTGCCGTGCACGGAAATAAGGATTGCGCTTTATTTTACGGATTGCGGTTTTGTGTATAGATTTTTGTGTGGTGTTGTCTTGTGTGTAACAAAATTATTGGTTTGGAAACTTTCTTTACGAAAATGGACTTGCTCAATCAACCTATGCTTCGGAAGTCACAGTTTCGTCGCTGA
Source organism: Pseudeuparius sepicola (assembly GCA_963920635.1). Lineage (NCBI taxonomy): Eukaryota > Metazoa > Arthropoda > Insecta > Coleoptera > Anthribidae > Pseudeuparius > Pseudeuparius sepicola. Next base: position 56,086,558 of record OY987302.1, read on the forward strand.
CCGACATTACATTAAGTTTTCGAGAACTCTATAGGTATGCCGCCGCGCCCTCCCTTATTTAAAACCTCGTCGCACCCTCATCATCTATAGGTATATACACAAAAAAAAAAAACAGAGCATTGCACACCAATTTGACGCGCGAAAGGTCCTTTTCTCCACCAGGGTCTAGCCCGAACAGGACCTACACAGCTTTTGTCTGTTGACGTGCTGCCCCAGGGCCATTGTCCGCTGATGTCTGTCTGTTTGTATACAGAGACGTCATTATCGGGACAATAAATTGTGAGTTTCAGCGGTGCATGCGTGCTTTCATTGCGAGATTGGTCTTTGTGGTGACAATATGTTGGAAGGCTCACGGGCGTAGCCAGGATTTAGTTTTGGGGGGGGTTTAGTTTGAGAAGTAAATAATTAATATCTATATATTCATCCTATATATTCATCCGAAAAACTACGACATATTTATAAAGTTCTTAACTTTAAATGAAATAGATAAATTAATTTCGTTCCTCTGCGCTAAATCTAAAACCATTAAAGAATAAATCTTCGGCTTTTTCTTTTAAATATATCCACTACTTCATCTGCATGAATTTCTGTTCCATAGTGAATGTTCATTAGAGCCAAACCATTAAGTCTATTTTCGCTTGTAGTGTTTCGTAAATAGTTTTTCAGTCTCCTTAGGCTCGAGAAAGACCTTTCTGGGGTAGCAGTGGATACAGGAATGGTAGCCAAGATTTGTAGTAATGTGTAAATATTAAGATAAAGGTTTTTATCGCACATATCTAGGCATTCCAAACTAGATTTCGGGGTAGGCAGTCTTCTTATCAGCATGCAAGGTAGCTGAAGCTTTGATAGCTAAATCCAAATTTGTTTCTTTATTAGAAACCCCTTGACCTTGACTACACCACTTTTTCCAGTAGTCCATACCTTTAGGTTTATCACCCTTCCTTTTTTTCCCCTCCATTTTTCGACAGTAATAATGATTCACGTATCTATCCTTAACAAGGTCATCGAATAACAGTGCACTAAAATTACTCACTTACACGGTACACTTAATTCTCTTCACTATTCGTTCACCACTTTTCACTTTTATTCGCTTCGGGTTCGCATGGAACAATACTGCCGTAAGCGCGGTCACGCGCCGCGGCGCCGCTTATATAGCAGCCCAGTAGCCGTCCAGAAACTTCCACGAACTTCCACAAAGTTCCGCTCATTTCGACCTAGGGGCGTGGCGAATAATCGAGAAACAACGCAAAGTGTCCCTACAATACAAAATAGTTCGTCTGCCTCTAGTCAAAAGATGGCGCTAGGCGCTACTATTACTACATAATATATTCAAACGTAATAATAATTTAACTCTTCACTCCTCGTATTTTTTCGGTATAATATTAGGTAATATTTTGCTTATTTCGGGGGGGGGGGGGGTTTGAACCCCCGAAACCCCCCCCTTGGCTACGCCCGTGGGAAGGCTATATATAGGTACCTATACCGTGTTGTCTCCATCGGCACCAAAAAACATACCTATCTATACCAACGTAGATCTCGAACAAAAAATATTATAATTTTGTTATGTTATTTTCGGAGAATGAAAATAAGATTTTAAAATTGTTTTTCAAATAACCCTTGTTCAAACTATAGGCGTTGAGACGACGGTTTCAATTATTCGTCAATTTCCCTATTGTTCTATTTGAGCAGATTTCGCGATAATGATGGGTAGGTAGGTATACAGGTATAGTATTTCTAAAGTTACTTGAAATATCATAAAAAAAACTCTAATTGGCGTCACAAAAATGATATAAGATATAAGCGTCACGCAGTTTTCAAAAATATACATTATTCTTACAAGCAACATACTTACCTACCTAATATTTCACTTTAAGTTTTTTGTTTTTTTAAGGTTGTCGTCAAACGCAACGTGCGCCATCATATATAATATTGTCCAAAGGTCTCTAAAAAGCCATATCGATTATAACTATTTACGCAAGTAGGTATATCCCAGGGACTGTTTAAAATAAGGGGACCCAGCATTTCACAGTCTATCACATAGGAAAAGTGAAGCCTTGAGGGGAAGTTTGTTTTCTGTAAACTCCAAGGAGACCACATAAGTGGGCTGGTACAAGGTTATGTGATATGTCAGTGTCCAACTGCCATCAGGTTTTATGTGATAGGTAGTGCCATATATTCTAACGGAGGCAAAAAATTTCCCATCATAATTCACAATTTTTAAGTTTTCTAACTTCCAGATACTCAGATGTGACTATTAAAGAATTTCAAGTATATATAATAAATTTGTTTCATTTGGCAGTTGCCATATTCTGTAATTGTAGACACAACATTGTCAAGTCTAATTTTTAGAAATTATGGAAACCATTATTAATTTTTACTAACAATCAAAGTATACCTGTTATATTCATAGATTCTCCAATAAAATGGCATACTTGGCATCACTGATAGATACTATTAGAATGAGGAAAGAATAGGCCTCCCTTTGGAAAGTATAATGCTGGGTCCCCTTATTTTAAAGAGTCCCTGGTATATCCTATAAGATCTGTGACATTATGGCACCCCTATAGACCGCATTTCACTATACGCACAAGTGGCCAGCCGTCCTAAGAGTTGTAAGACATTACAATTTATCTGTTTTAATTCGTTTCTGCTCAAAAATTTATTAAAGTTATAAGTTGGTTTAAGGGTATTTTTTTTGCGGACGGTTTCAACAATGCTTCTGACTATCTATGGCTCTAACCTCTAACCTATGCTGTTGGTCAACGAATCAGAAAATGATGAGAATACATGAGAAATAAAAAAACACTTTTTCTTGAAATCGGCAGTGAAGAGTCTCAAAATCGACATTAAAAGCTCAGAAATCGGCACTGAAGTAGCCCATTATTGTACGATTTTTTCAATAAGTAGGCCTTGGAGAGATGTAGACATCAAACGTTAGACGCGGAGCCATCGCCCTTCAAAGGCGACCAAATATTCAAAACCCGGCCAATAAATCCCATTTAACTTTCCGTAAACATTGTGAAATTGTTACCTATAACAGCTCAATCTTTCAGTATAAATATTTTAGTAGGTTTGAATAGTAATCTCTTTTACATGGAGGCTGTACAACAGGCAGCAGTTTGGATTTTCTGTCAGTAAGTGTCGTGTTTAGTCATACTTGACCTACATAGAGCAATCGTCAAAGTCAAGCAACGCCGCGCGTAGTCGGTTCATGGACGGGTGATTCCTTATTGATATTTTTCGCCTTAATAAAACATTTTTTTTCCGATTTCAAAAAAATATAATATGTAACTCGGCACCGAAGTTCTTTTTCTGACTCATGTGGTTTATTTTCCTGGGATAGAGGCCTCGGCAACTAAATTCCACATGAGTCGTAAAAAGTTGAACTTCAGTGCCTTGGTACATAAATAACTATTCTTGAAATCGGCAGTGAGATGTTTCAAAATCGTCATTAAAAGCTCAGAAAGCCCATTATTGTACGATTTTTTCAATAAGTAGGCCTTGGCGAGACGTAAACATCAAGCGTCAGACGCGTAGCCATCGCCCGTCAAAAATGATAAAATATTCAAAATCCGGCCAATAATGTCCATTTAAATTTCGTACGCATTGCGAAGTTATTACCTATTGAAGCGCAATCTTTCAGTATAAATATTAGTAGGTTTGAATATCAATCTATTTCTCATGGACGCTGCATAACAGGCACCAGTTTGGGAAGCGCCGTGCTTCGTCAAACTTGACCTATGTAGAAGCGATCGTTAAAGTCAAGCAACGCCTCGCGCAGTCGGTTCATGGACTGGCGCTTCCTTATGATTATTTTTTTGTCTAATAAAACATTTTTTCCGATTTCAAAAAAAAATAGTACCTATGTACAGCACTGAAGTTTATTTTTATTTGAATCCTTCGATACGATATTATTTGTCTTCTTGAGTCAAAGTAACTTCAGGTGTGGGTTCCTCAAAAAACGTCTTAATTTTTCGATTTTTGTTAATCTGTATTTTAACACAGCCGTTGCGTTGCGGCGCTGTTATTAAAAGAAAGGACGGCGCGGCGGGCTCCGCCCGCCAGCCCGCCGGGCCAGTCCGTCCCTGCACAGATAGAAATACAATTCTTCCTAGAAAAATATTTGTTGTTTGATCACGAATTATTTGCCAGAAATAATATTTATTTCCGTAAAAACTATGTTATTTAAATGAAGCTTTATTTTTTTCAATTAAAAAATAAGTGCCTTTTGGGTAAGGTATTTGATTTGTTTGACACATAATTGTTTAGTGGAAGCATATATTATTTTCCTGAAATAAGGTATTACTTGGTGCAAACAAGAATAATTTTTATTTACAGTTTATAGCTTTTGATTGCTTGGGTCAACCACATTGTTATTTGGTTTGAATTTGACCTTGTTTAAGTTAAATAATACTGCGTACCATTTTATAGCTGTCTCACTCCAGAGAATGAAAGATAGAAAGAAAGAGAAAATATGGGAGGCAGAGGGCACACTCTAGTGTCAGTGTCTGCGTTCAGCGATGTTCCGTGTCCGTGAAACTAGTACCTGCCTGCAGTCTCCCTGGAGTTTTGTGCCCGCAGTTTTATTATCATTTGTAAGCCGCCGAGTAGCAGAGTGTAGTGTGGTGTACTGGGTGTAGTATGTATTGTGTGTTTTCAACTTATTTTGTAAGTACACGCATAAACAATAATAGAAACAAATCTCAAAGAACTACTTTAAATATATCATATAGACCACCTCTATGCTGATGAGGCGCTTTCCTTGGTATGTTTTGTATAGTTTTTTATAACAAATATTGTTATTTTATTTGTATTTAAATAAATATTTTTATAGCATTACAAATTATCGTGTTTTTCTACTCCAATTTTCATCTTTGTGAATTGAGTAATCTTTTTGTTTTTTATTTGAATCGACAAAAACTAAAGTTTGAGAATAATGATGAAGATAAAGGTTGCTTTACTTTAAATAAATAATATTTTATTTGAGTGAATACCCTGAATGAGTAATTAAACCCACCACAGTGTTTCACGCAACTTTCTTAATTTTTTAAATAGAATAAATGTTTTTTAACATTGTAGATTTGTTCCTTCGAAATATATCATTTATTCAATTCAAATCATTAGTATCTCCATTGGAATAAAAATTAATTTCTTCCAAATAATATTTTCTTTGTCTCAAATTAAATGTTGTTTTTATATTGAAACAAACCAAATGTTTTATTCAAAGTTAGTCTAGGGTTCAAGAATCAAATTTGTTTGAGTTAAATAAATTTTATTTGATTCAAGTATCTCTTTCTATCTGTGTGGGTGTCCACCTACCGAAACAATTGATGGAACGCTGCTGATGGTGCGAGAGGCCTCATATGGAGGCACAGTACCTACTCAACATGAGTTCAGAATTTTTACCTCCATTGTATCTATATACATATAGCTGGATCACTATAATATGCCTTCAGCAGACTTTTCTTGCGTTAACATTCCAATAGAACTTAGTTGTTTGCTTTGCAGTCTGAGAGTGAAATTAGATTGTATGTAGGAAATTTTCTTCGGAAGCATTTGATGTATATCTACATCTCACCTGGAAGCAGGGGCAGCTCGTGCACCGACCATGCCGTCATCGACCCTATAGTTCACACAAATTCATATTAACAATTTTGCACTCTTAAGATAAACTTCCTGATATTTTCTTACCGTGCGAACTGGCAACGGCGGCAGAGGCAGCGGCAGCGCCGTACGCCAACTGGTGACGGCGCGGGCGGCGCCTACTACGAGAGCCGGCCGCCACCGGGTGCTCTGCTGTCTGCTAACCTGAGCCACCTTCCGTTTGCACAGCATTGAAGAGAGACCGAAAGCGGTCTGGCGAATGTGTAAGTGAGATCGACAATAATTGGGAAAGTACATTGGGAAATATGCGCATAAAAAGCGATTCTACCGAGCCTGACTCCGATCAGATCAGATGTTTTGTTGTACTTGGCTTTCGCGGGCAGACAAAACGTGCTGCTTATTTTGTGTAGAGTACAATTTCTATAACGTGGGTCCGGGTGGGTCAGGGACAAATTTTTTATACACGCCTCCTGGCCACGCACTTTACAACACGCAGTGGCGTGTTCAATAATTTTAGCCATATAAAAGCAAATAACACCAACCTTTTTGCAGGGACATCGTATATAAAATTTCTACACTTTTAACACTTCTAACACAACGTACTATCTGTGACAAACTGAAATATTCCAAAATTTGCAATATAATATAAAATCCTAACACTCAGGTAGAAATAGAATTATCTGCGACACCACTGGCTACCATCCATTTGCTCGTTGCCGTTGCTAGGCGCCGTATCCAAGGAAAGGTGCTTCGGGTACGTAAACAACCATGACCTATGTGGACCTACGTTATAGAAATTGAACTCTAGTTTATTGTGCTAGTTATAATTAGTTTGTTTATAAAGTTTTCAAAATAAACAGTGTAGGTAAGTTTTTTTATTTCTGACCGGGATATTATAAGCTTATATCGTCATAGTTACGCTATCAATAAAGAGGGTCTATAATTCCCTCTACCTTCCACAAGTAAAAATAAAATAAAAAATGCTAATAATATACATAATATGTGTATACTATATTTATGAAATGAAAACTGAACCATATTTTATTTATTCAATAAATTGGTACATTTTTTCCGTTTTAAAAATAAACAATATTTTATTGAAATCGGTCAGAAATAAAATTATCTATGTACCACGGGAATTAATGGGCCTTAACAACCTCAGGCAATTGCTGTCCCTCGGGCCGGAGGCCCTCGGGACTCAAACTTTGCCATCGATAATTAAGGCCCTTATAATTCCCTTGATACATAAATAACTATTTACTAAGAAATACATTTTCGTCAATGAATTTGAGCAAAAACTGCAAATTAAAGAGTTGGGCACTTGGGCAGGCCTTTACCCGATTTAACCATATAGAGAAAAATCAAACGGCAGAACAAAAAACGCGATCACGTAGATACATTCGACAAGAAGTGTCTATACATACTTAAATAGTTATTTATGCAACAAGTGCATAAAGTAGTACTTTTTCATGAATGGGAAAGTTGCGCGCACGAACCGCAGGTGAGTGCGCGCAGTCCCATGAATGAAAAAAAGACACTTTATGCATGAGTTTCATACATTATTTTTTTATACGATCGTGCTTAAACATTGAAATATTTGGGATGGGATTTTTGTGTTATATACTAAAGGGCATATAATAAATGCACTATGGTTTTCAATTACGAGGATTATAATATTTAGATCGCGCTCTCACTACGTTTACACATAGTATTGAAATCGATTTGAATATGTTTCTAGAATTATTGAAAACCGCATGAAGAGATTTTGAGATTGATTTGAATCTCAAAATAAATTTTCTTATTTTCGGGATTTAACGCCACATTTACCATTTATGAAAACACCAAACTGCATTACACTGAATTCGATTCCAAACTCCATGTAAACGTAGTAAGGAAGTTTAGAGTGAAAAAAAGTTACCTTTTTTTCACTCTAAACTGCTCAGAGTGAAAAAAAGTAAGTTTTTTAACTTGTTAAAAAAAGATATAGGTACTTTAGGCATTTAAAAAGGTTAAAAAAGTAAAGTTTTTATAACGTCAAAACGCAGTTAAATTCAGATATCCGGATTACACAGTTAGGTACCTATACTTCCAGGCTGGAAGTAACTGACGAAATATGGTGGCTTTAAATGGGCTAGCATTCGCAATACAATTTATTCATTATTACCTAATGGGTATATAAGATGATTGTAGGGATATGAATATATTACCTACCTATGTATAGTTAGGGGTTAGGGAACATGGGTAATAGGGAGACATTCAAAATATCCCTGCTTCTATAAATATATCATAGATGGCGCTAGGTGTGCATAATGACAAGGTCGCAGCCTTCTCGACTACTTTCAAAGTTCCCGCCCATTCAGTTTAGAAGATTGTACGCTAATTCAAATTTTTTAACGGTTAGATTGAGCTTCTGCATAGGAACTGACAGAAAATTGCAACTTTTTTTTATTAAATATACCTAAGGGGCTTAAATTAATCAGCGAGACAATTTCTCAGATATAAACCCATATATACTTACCCAATTGCATACATTCTGTGTATAATTATTATCTTTTCCATAAAAGTAAACAGGTACCTACAGTACTTTCAGTACTTTCATATACCTATATGTAGTGTCTCAGTGTTTCCGTTCCCCATGCCTTGGTAACAGCAGTGACTATAGAAAGAATCTATAGTCACTGGTAACAGTGAGACAAATGTCAATTTACTTTAGGCCTTTAGAAAACAAAAGCCGCGTTCCTTTTGCCAACTTTTCTTAAGAATTCTTACTTTATCTCAGTTGGTGGCAGTTCCTTTTACAAACGAGAATGTGAGCTAAAGTATGAGATTTTTTACCTCCCCCTTCACCCTTCAAGCACATCCTCGCGAGGACACTCACTATCGAGCATATTGGCTCAGTTTGGTGGTGGGGAAAATGACCCTTTCACAAAATGAGCCTTTGACAGGAAAAAACAAACTGAGTGGCTCGGCTAACAACTGAGCTAAAGTTCTCATCAGTGTATAGTGGTAAAAGGAACGCGGCTAATAGTTCTAAGTATGACTAAAGTCTATCCAAGTTACATAGGCAGCGGATCAAAACATTGGCCATCACGTGACCTATTCTCTTATTGGCCTGGCCGTCATAAAAGGTCAAGTGTTTACGCGGCGAGCAGAATGCAGGGCCGGCTCTTCCCTCAGTCGAGTTTCCTGCATATTTTAGATCGGATCGCGAGCAGTACCTATATTCTGTAAATTTATTTTGCTACTTAATTTAAGGAAATTCATAAAGATCCACGAAAGGTAAAAACACAAATTTTAGAACTTCTAAAAGAATTAGTTCAGAATTACAAGCCACTTGGAATCTCATATTAGTCCGATTCTGCGGTAATCGATCGCAAGGCGATCATGTGACTTTGTTTATATCTACTGCCGCTGTAACTTGGATATAGACTTTATAGGTATATGATGCTTTTTACACAATAGGTATAGGTTTGAGAATCATTTGGAAGCACGGGCGTAGCCAGGATTTAGTTTTGGGGGGGGGTTTTAGTTTGAGAAGTAAATAAAACAACAAAAATATACTTATATGAAATTTAATATCTATACAGGGTTAACTATCACTTAGTACAAAAATTTTTATGGCAGATAAAGAAAAATTAGACTTGCTAAAATAAATTTTCAAAAATTTTCTAACATTTGTCTTAAGCCTAAAAAAATTTTTTTTCAAATTGTATTAAACCCCTCAAAAAACGCCGCCTATGGACGCCCGCGCGACATGTCTAAAAATTTCGCATATGTCAATAGCGCGGCGTTGCCACGTCTATCAATTTATCCGAGGATTCACCACAAAATTTCGATTTCCTTTTAAAAACGATTACTTTCTGAGGAACATGTAGAATGCCTATGAAACACCTACCTTACTGACATTTCCAGGATTGTTTGCACCATTTTCTGTTTTCTTGCTTTTTTACATTAAAAGTCACACAACACAACATTCACATTTTTTAAATCTGTTGGGGATCTCTTGGTTTCCCTCTGCTATTCCTTTTGTTTGAAGCGAGGTACTCAGCCTGACGACCACGACGAGGTAGATCCCCTCCGCCAGGAAAACCCCGAAGGGTAACCGAAAAATCACAACTGCACTAGCACACATTGCACAAATGCACTTGCAAAGCACTACAGTAGCTGTTCAAAGAGGCCGCCGTTAACTTCGATGCACAAATTCACTCGGTTAACTAAAGAAGTCCGGATACGTGCAAAAAGTCCATGATTATTCCGGATTTGGACAGCTGCACCTTCAATTCGTTCACGTAACTGCTGCTCGTTGTCGATTTCCTGCTCGTACACAATCGCCTTCATGAATCCCCAAATACAAAAATCCATTGGATTCAAGTCTGGTGATCGCGGCGGCCATGCAATGGGCCCTCCTCTTCCGATCCAACGGTTGGGGCATTGGTCGTCTAAAAGTGCACGAACAGGTCTCGCAAAATGGGCTGGTGCACCATCGTGCATAAACCACATGTCATGCAGTACTTGTAGTGGCAAATTATCAAACAAAACATTTGTCAGAAAATACAAGTATCGTTCAGCGTTTAAATTTTCCGGTAGAATGTATGGTCCAATTAATCGATCTCCATAAACTCCAGCCCAAACATTGATGGAAAACCGACGTTGGAAATTAAACCGCCGAACAGCATGTGGGTTCTCATCGGACCAAATATGGCTGTTGTGTCTAAAAAAAAAAAACAAAAATTAGAAATATTCACAATTTTGGCGAAGGCGTTAGGATTGACATAGCCAATTTTATAATAAATAAAAAAGATAATATGGAGGAGAGAAAGCTATAAGTAAGTAAAAATTTACATACGTGTTTAAAACCCCAGCACGTGTGAAGCAGCATTCGTCTGTCCAAAGAATGTTGAAAACAAAGTTTGGGTCTTGGGCGATTCGATCACGTAGCCAAGTGCAGTAGGTCATTCTCACCGGAAAATCATTTGCTTCTAATGCTTGGACCTTTTGTATGTGATAAGGGTGAAGGCCGTTTTCCCTTAGAATCCTCCATGCCTGTAAATAATTGTATTGTTACATTTTAAATTTTATGTAGGTATTAGGTGCAAGCAAAGACAATCCCATCACATGGGATAGTCTTTGGTAGAAGTCAGTTTTATTGGTTTTATTTTACTTGCCTTGTTCTGAGATATTCCCAATCTCCTTGCAATAGCTGTAGTGCTTATGGAAGGTTGCTCTTCCACCAAATCAAGCACTGACTCAACATCGTCCATGTTCATTTGCCCTCCAGGCCCACCCCCTCGAGCTTGCAAAACACCAGTGTTTCGCATACGTTGTACAATGTTCACGAAAGTACGTGGGTTAGGCATATTTGCCCTGTTAGGAAAACGAATACGGTATTCTGCTGCAGCTCGATGTGCACTTTCATCGCATCTCCCGTACATTATAACCATGTCCGTTAACTCGGCGTTCGAATACTCCGGCATTTTCACAAAGACGCTGAACGATTTGCCGCGAAAATCAAGACAAAACTGGGAAATAACGCCATGTTACATTCGCAAATGCCCTCCGTCGGCTACTAGCCAAACTTGAAAAGGTTTGTTCCAACAGGGCCAATAACCGTGCTCAAGCACGTTCAGCGCATGCGCACTACCCCGCTGGCTGTTCCAACTGAATTATGTACCTACCGACACGGGACGATACACGCACTGTTCCAGCCGATTTATGGATCATTTGTGTATCGTCCTTGTACGATAAAAACGGTGCCTGGTCTAAAGCAATAACCGCGTGTACTGACATGCGCAATGTAGTCATGTGACAGAGATAAACAATAACCTCATATTTTTGTTTTTACGTAGATGGTTTTAAATCGATGGCTGGGATCGTGTTTTTTATTTCTTGTTGGTTTTTGGCTTGTTGGGTAGGGCGGGGAATCGTTGAACAATAATTTTTTAGAGTGAAGAGTGAGGTTAGCCCACCGAACATTCGGTTAGCCACATATTAAACACGCAGGTTAGGTGCGGTCGCAAAACGTGATTTGGTCGATTTGATTCACAATCCGTTCCATCTGAAATTTTCTTTGGGATCGCACATGAACGGTGCAAAACTAGCGCATGCGTTCTTTAAGGGTTATCATCTAGTTCATGTACAGTTCTGTGACGGTACGTAAATTCGAGTTGGAACAAATGATCCCAAAGAAAATTTCAGATGGAACGGAAAAATTGTTCAACGATTCCCCGCCCTACCCAACAAGCCAAAAACCAACAAGAAATAAAAAACACGACCCCAGCCATCGATTTAAACCTATCTACGTAAAAACAAAAATATGATGTTAATGTTTATCTCTGTCACACGACCATACACTGCGCATGTCAGTACACGCGGTTATTGCTTTAGACCAGGCACCGTTTTTATCGTACAAGGACGATACACAAATGATCCATAAATCGGCTGGAACAGTGCGTGTATCGTCCCGTGTCGGTAGGTACATAATTCAGTTGGAACAGCCAGTGGGGTAGTGCGCATGCGCTGAACGTGCTTGAGCACGGTTATTGGCCCTGTTGGAACAAACCTTGTATGTACAGTTAGTTGCCTAGCTAGGAAGTTATGAAATGACGAACGGGGCAACGCGGAGCAGTCGAAAAAACGTTTCATAGACTCGACCGGGCCGATACGTCGCTTAATTCATACCGCCGAGGCTTCAGAACAATAAATCCTTTATCTATGCTTCAGAAGAGGTTAGATGGTGGACAAGAATTCATCAGAGGAGCTCCGGGGGTATTAAGGGAGACGGCTTGTGGTGTCGCGGTAATGAGCTTTCCGCGAGAGTAGGAACCGGTCCGGATACGAGCTAAGGTAAGGGGAATCTAATAGCGCTGCATCTGTACAGATTCAAATCGATTGTTATTTATGTATTTTTTAAATTTGTTTGAGTAAAAAGGTATTTTCACCGTTCCTAAATCAACGGCAACACCGCGGAAAATCACTTCAGCTGTCAGTACCTTCAGAAGCCAAATTGGATGACGTCATTAAAGGCGGGGATTTACAGGGAAAATAGGGGTCTTTACCCGTTTTTTTAAAGATCGTAAAAAAAATCTAAAAATATTTTTCTATGTTTTCTTAAGCCACCCTGCGCACGTGGTAAAAATTTTTGTACTAAGTCATAGTTAACCCTGTATATCCATCCGAAAAACTACGACATATATTTATAAAGTTCTTAACTTTAAATGAAATGGATAAATTAATTTCGTTCCATTAAAGAAGAAATCTTCGGCTTTTTCTTTTAAATATATCTACTACTTCATCTGCATGAATTTCTGTTCCATAGTGAATGTTCATTAGAGCCAAACCATTAAGTCTGTTTTCACTTGTAGTGTTTCGTAAATAGTTTTTCAGTCTCCTTAGGCTCGAGAAAGACCTCTCTGGGGTAGCAGTGGATACAGGAATGGTAGCCAAGATTTGTAGTAATGTGTAAATATTAGGATAAAGGTTTTTATCGCACATATCTAGGCATTCCAAACTAGATTTCGGGGTAGGCAGTCTTCTTATCAGCATGCAAGGTAGCTGAAGCTTTGATAGCTAAATCCAAATTTGTTTCTTTATTAGAAACCCCTTGACCTTGACTACACCATTTTTTCCAGTAGTCCATACCTTTAGGTTTACCACCCTTCCTTTTTTTCCCCTCCATTTTTCGACAGTAATAATGATTCACGTCTCTATCTTTAACAAGGATAGATAATATTAGGTAATATTATCTATCCTTAACAAGGATAGAAAATATTAGGTAATATTTTGCTTATTTCGGGGGGGGGGGGGTTTGAACCCCCGAAACCCCCCCCCCCTTGGCTACGTCCGTGTTCGGAAGCAAAGTGCTAAAAAAATAATTTAATTTTTTTATTGAATTCCGAGTTATTACAAAAAGAAAAAAGTGTCTCAGGTTTCCCTATATAAAGCATTTTCTCGGTAGTCGCAAGATTTTGCCGGTAACTGCCAGAACACTACGCTGTAGACGATTCTTCGGCTGGTTTACTCCCGAGGCGAAAAAACTCCCGGAATTTGGAACAGACCCCGCACTCCCCGTTCCATTTTAATACACTTTAAATAATTCGGCGGCTTCATTTCCAAATATAGTCGGGCGCTAACGAGGGGCGCCCGCCAAAAAATACCTGCGGCCCCGTGGTGGGGGCCGCGGTGGGTGCGCGCCCCGCCCCCGGCGCCCCCGTCCTCCAATCGGCCGCCGCCGCCGGCCGCCATGTTGCGGCAGGGCGACGGCGGCGCCGCGGCGGCCGCCGCCCGAACCAGGCCAGAGCGCGCGTGTCCGTCGCTGGCGAGCGCGTTTCCGGACGGGGTCCGCGAAAAACGCACGGGAATCGATCGGGGAAATCGATAAAATTCGCGGTTTTTCGAGACACGGTGGCGGGCAGTCTCCGGGAGGCGGCCGGCGAAGAAATTGGCGCGGCGCCCCGGTTGGAAGGACCGGTTCGTTATCGGTGCGGGGTTTAGACGGACCGCAGTTCGGACATTTCTTATAGCGGGCTTTCAGCGGACCGATGACTGACTATATGTGGTGTGTGAGAATAGATAGCAGGAAAGTATAAGGTGAGTTTTCATACTATAAGGTTGTTAGCGATTATTTTCCTCATGCTATATGCTTGTATATCCAATATGACAGCTCATTTCTTAAAAAAAAACAACCCTTGCTAGCGATAAATGGTCTTGGAATTCACAAGACTCGTGGGAATTATCGCATCGCGGAATCTATCACCTCGTTGCTTGAAAACCGCGAGATCTGCTCAATAGATATAGGTATTCACACACACACCGACTTGCCAAAATTGGTCTCTTTTGCACTGTCCTGGAGCTCCGGTTAGAAGGACCGCTTCGTTATCGGTGCGGGGTTTAGACGGACCGCAGTTCGGACATTTCTTATAGCGGGCTTTCAGCGGACCGATGACTGACTATATGTGGTGTGTGAGAATAGATAGCAGGAAAGTATAAGGTGAGTTTTCATACTATAAGGTTGTTAGCGATTATTTTCCTCATGCTATATGCTTGTATATCCAATATGACAGCTCATTTCTTAAAAAAAAACAACCCTTGCTAGCGATAAATGGTCTTGGAATTCACAAGACTCGTGGGAATTATCGCATCGCGGAATCTATCACCTCGTTGCTTGAAAACCGCGAGATCTGCTCAATAGATATAGGTATTCACACACACACCGACTTGCCAAAATTGGTCTCTTTTGCACTGTCCTGGAGCTCCGGTTAGAAGGACCGCTTCGTTATCGGTGCGGGGTTTAGACGGACCGCAGTTCGGACATTTCTTATAGCGGGCTTTCAGCGGACCGAAGAGTGACTATATGTGGTGTGTGAGAATAGATAGCAGAAAAGTATAAGGTGAGTTTTCATACTATAAGGTTGTTAGCGATTATTTTCCTCATGCTATATGCTTGTATATCCAATATGACAGCTCATTTCTTAAAAAAAAAAACAACCCTTGCTAGCGATAAATGGTCTTGGAATTCACAAGACTCGTGGGAATTATCGCAACGCGGAATCTATCACCTCGTTGCTTGAAAACCGCGAGATCTGCTCAATAGATATAGGTATTCACACACACACCGACTTGCCAAAATTGGTCTCTTTTGCACTGTCCTGGAGCTCCGGTTAGAAGGACCGCTTCGTTATCGGTGCGGGGTTTAGACGGACCGCAGTTCGTACATTTCTTATAGCGGGCTTTCAGCGGACCGAAGACTGACTATATGTGGTGTGTGAGAATAGATAGCATAAAAGTATAAGGTGAGTTTTCATACTATAAGGTTGTTAGCGATTATTTTCCTCATGCTATATGCTTGTATATCCAATATGACAGCTCATTTCTTAAAAAAAAAACAACCCTTGCTAGCGATAAATGGTCTTGGAATTCACAAGACTCGTGGGAATTATCGCAAAGCGGAATCTATCACCTCGTTGCTTGAAAACCGCGAGATCTGCTCAATAGATATAGGTATTCACACACACACTGACTTGCCAAAATTGGTCTCTTTTGCACTGTCCTGGAGCTCCGGTTAGAAGGACCGCTTCGTTATCGGTGCGGGGTTTAGACGGACCGCAGTTCGGACACTTCTTATAGCGGGCTTTCAGCGGACCGAAGACTGACTATAGTGGTGTGTGAGAATAGATAGCAGAAAAGTATAAGGTAAGTTTTCATACTATAAGGTTGTTAGCGATTATTTTCCTCATGCTATATGCTTGTATATCCAATATGACAGCTCATTTCTTAAAAAAAAAAACAACCCTTGCTAGCGATAAATGGTCTTGGAATTCACAAGACTCGTGGGAATTATCGCAACGCGGAATCTATCACCTCGTTGCTTGAAAACCGCGAGATCTGCTCAATAGATATAGGTATTCACACACACACCGACTTGCCAAAATTGGTCTCTTTTGCACTGTCCTGGAGCTCCGGTTAGAAGGACCGCTTCGTTATCGGTGCGGGGTTTAGACGGACCGCAGTTCGTACATTTCTTATAGCGGGCTTTCAGCGGACCGAAGACTGACTATATGTGGTGTGTGAGAATAGATAGCATAAAAGTATAAGGTGAGTTTTCATACTATAAGGTTGTTAGCGATTATTTTCCTCATGCTATATGCTTGTATATCCAATATGACAGCTCATTTCTTAAAAAAAAAACAACCCTTGCTAGCGATAAATGGTCTTGGAATTCACAAGACTCGTGGGAATTATCGCAAAGCGGAATCTATCACCTCGTTGCTTGAAAACCGCGAGATCTGCTCAATAGATATAGGTATTCACACACACACTGACTTGCCAAAATTGGTCTCTTTTGCACTGTCCTGGAGCTCCGGTTAGAAGGACCGCTTCGTTATCGGTGCGGGGTTTAGACGGACCGCAGTTCGGACACTTCTTATAGCGGGCTTTCAGCGGACCGAAGACTGACTATAGTGGTGTGTGAGAATAGATAGCAGAAAAGTATAAGGTAAGTTTTCATACTATAAGGTTGTTAGCGATTATTTTCCTCATGCTATATGCTTGTATATCCAATATGACAGCTCATTTCTTAAAAAAAAACAACCCTTGCTAGCGATAAATGGTCTTGGAATTCACAAGACTCGTGGGAATTATCGCAAAGCGGAATCTATCACCTCGTTGCTTGAAAACCGCGAGATCTGCTCGATAGATATAGGTATTCACACACACACTGACTTGCCAAAATTGGTCTCTTTTGCACTGTCCTAAAATTATGCAGCTTTATGACCCACATTCAGAAAACAAGCCAGTGATAAAAAAGTGAAAAAATCGCGCCTGCCTCGAACATCTAATATAGCGTCATGTTTGTTTACCCGGAGCTCACTTTCGAGATTATCTACCTATTAAAAACCAGTAGGTAAATTCGTTCAAAATGTATTGGATGTAAATTGTAAATATCTACTAAATGTATTGGAGATGTAAATATACAAGACGTTATAATAAAGGAGCCGTATTCTCAACAAAACCCAGACGTACCTAACCAATAGATCTTTTAATCTTAGTTTATGCGAGAGCTTTTGGTCGAGCGCAAGATTATAGAGGAATCTGGGAACAAATTTGTCTATAGAGGATAAATAAAACTTGAAATTTAAATATTTTAAATACTGATACCTATATCTACGAAGGCGGTTCACCAATTATTGTCCCTAAACTAGTTGGCGTTGACCGAAACAATCGGTACTCTATAGTAGTACAACTGTCAACATCTGTCAGTCTTGCTTGCCAAATTTCAATATCACATCGTTTCGAATATTTCAGTAGGAATTTTATTTCTTCGGTTGTGCATAGTGAATTGAGAAAATGGAGAAAAATGAGTGAGGGCGGTCATAAAATACCTGCAAAAGAAAGGGATGACTCCGAAGGAAATTTATACGAGGATATAATATGCATAATATGGAGTGTTAAGTGATGATAGTCCTTCATATCAAACTTAAAAGAACAACTGTGTGGTTCTCGATTTTTGAACGATGAAGAAGTGTTTAAAGTTGTAACCGGCTAGTTGGGAAAGCAAAAAAAAAAGCCGAAGACCCTGTGTAATTTTCTGAAACTATCTGAGTACCCTTTTGCATAAAGCTTCTTAGTGCCATCAATTTTCAACATAAAAGTTTTTCTCTGTCTCTTAAAATAAACATTCCACAGCCATTAATAGTTTTGCTCAATTTGAGGTTTTTTTAATATTGCGCGACAAGTTGGCCATGGATGCCGATTTCTTTTGCAGCACCACTTAGCTGTCCAAAATTGCCCAATTTTTGTTTCTCGCGTTTTTTATGTAGGCCGCAAAATGAGCGAGAAAATCGCGGTGGTAGACCTAAAAAAATCATCCTGTATAAGCTCTATAATGACAAAGTATACTTAAGATGATGAATATTTAGTTTGTACAACAAGAATGGATATGGATAGAAAATGCTTAAGTGCATGTGACTGGTTGATTTCGATGTCATATTATCCGTTCTAGGATGCGGACATGAAATTAGGTAGGTACCTTATATGTAAATATAAATTACTTATATCTCTTGACTTGCATTATCTTATCCATTTTGTAGGTTGTCAAGAAAACGCGGCCAATATACGTGTGAGTGCGGGAGTATAAAAAAATGATCTAATTAGAAATAAACTCCTTTTTATACTTCCCTCTAAAATACGATTCTTTATTTATAATAATTGTGGACTTTATGGAATCTCAACGTCAACAATAAGAATTTACCAAACAACAAACTTCATTGGCCATATAGCTCCAGATTGTTGGCGCGTCTAGATATAGGCGTTGAGTGATGGAATAATCCCTCACTCAACGATATAGGTACACTGTATTTATTCACTTAACGATCATCCTTAACTTAAAGGGAAATACTTACCTATATAATGCTTAAAATGCGTCTTTTATGCTACGAGTATATAGGGAAACTGCCTTTTTCATTTAATATACTATATATGAATCAGTCGGCCATTTTTCTATTCTGGTGCAAAGTATTCAAGTAGGTATAGTAAATGTACTCACTTGGAACGCAGTGATATACCGGGCGCGATCTATTTAATAGCATTTACAACGCTCTGCTACTGGTAAAAATATTATTACCAGACTTATCAGCAGAAATCACCCGTATAAAATTCAAAGGTTTTTATGCGGTCGACGTCGACCTAATCAAGGAGGCAGCCAATAAGAAAGCGAGAGTAGCGATTTGATTGGTCGGCGTTTCGGAGATCCACGGAGCAGGTGTCGACGTGGGCCAGTTAGGCCAGTATAACCAGTGCCGTGCACGGAAATAAGGATTGGGCTTTATTTTACGGGTTTTGGTTTTGTGTATAGATTTTTGTGTGGTGTTGTTTTGTGTGTAACAAAATTATTGGTTATTGCTTTGGTTTGAATTATTTCAAAATTTATTTTATTCTTTTTTAGAGCAATTAAATAAACTTTGTATATATTATTATTAAGGGCCGCCTATGACTCGGTTTTGTATTACAAAGCAAACGACGCCCAAGCGTCCAAGTGAGTTTATTTATAATTTACCTCAGTTGAATGAAAAAAAAAAGACGTTTCAATCAGTACAAATCTCTGATCTTTCTCGAGTAAAAAGCCTAAGCTATAGTTTCACATTTCAGTAAACAGCTTTACAAGAAGTTCATCATAATAACTAATAGTCTGTTAACAAAAGCAATTATTACTTTCCTTTATTACTACAGTCATATCGAATAGCTGTATAGCTCGCTCTTATCTATAGGAAAATATTCTCGGTTACGGTAGGTATCTACTCCAAGTAGCTATAATAACATACTGTTAATTTGACACCATTTGAGTGGAAAATCGATTTTTTCACCCCTCAACGCGATATTCTACACTACACGAGACTGTAGGTAGGTATATCCTCATATTATTAGGGTGCCAAAAACCGAAATTTAATACTGGTTTAGTCAATTTACCCGTATCGTTATACCGAAATTTGATCGGCGAAGGTTAGTAGGTTTGTGTAAAAATCCATAAAAATACCTATCTTATATAAGAATAAGGTGACGAATTCAAGGGGACTTCATTTTAAAAGTATACAATACCTAGAATATTGACACTTCGACGCAAACGTGTAAAATATACCTAGGTACGTATACTTAGCTACTTATTGAAGAATCTTTGATATCGTGGCATATTTTATTAATCGTCATGTAGCTGCGGAAGAAGCCATTGAACACCTTGCTTTGTATTTAGCAGCACAAGAAAATACCTATACCTATACTTACCTTCTGGTGATCATTGAAATCATTATTGGTTTGGAAGGATGACCCTTTATTGCAAGATAAGCAAACTTTCTTAAAAAATAAGGTACTTACAACAGACAAGCAAATTTCTTTAGTAGATCAATATAAAGTATATTTATTAAATGAATCGTTCAGATTGTTTCCCATATGGTAGATAAATATCGATAATATTCCCTGGGCATTCAATGTTCCTACAAAAAGTCCTAAATCAACAACAAAATTTCGCCAGACTCACCACCTGAGTACACTGGCAATTTGCCCCCGAAGCCTTCCATTATTGGTTATGAAATATATCATAATCGACGTTTCCGAACTATGACAAATCAATTATAGTGTGTGAATGTACCTATACAGATGCGGCCTGTTTACTTTGTTGCCATTTGTATGGGATCCCAAACAGGAGGACCGTTGGTTGCTTCCACCGCACAATGGTGTTTGTTTACCTACTCTGGGTGAATTGGTTGTAAACAAATAAGTGCAGGCTGTTAGGTTTTCTTTGTGAAAATAAATATTTTCCATGATATCTACCGATTCCTCAAGTCGAAGAATTTTATCTATGGGTATAATATCCCAAGCAGCATTTTTAGTCGCCGTTACGTTCCAGCGACTTTTGTTTGCAACTTTAAAGTTGTGATTACTACTGATAGGAACGTAATTACTACGTTCCTATTACGTCCCTGCGACCAAAATGGGGAACATTTTGAGGGTGATAGATACGTAACGGCGATCACCTAGCAACTTACACCGCTACGACGCGCTTACGTTCCGGCAACGTGGTGGAGACGTAGCAGCGTGGTCACCGCTACTTTGTTGGATTTGTTTGCTTCTTTACATTCGCGTCCTCGCTTTGTCTTTGTCTAAATAATTAAAAAGTATTCTAGTCCAGCATCTTCCGTCATTTTTCAATAACCGTGGAAAATGGAAGTACCTAATATTTATTTTTAACTTATATCTATGAATAATGGTAGGTATAAGAAAGGTATTAATTTGCTGATTTATTTCTCGTTGCTAGATTCAAGAAACTAAAACGATTGAAAATTTTCTGTCAAATATGACGTTGATAGATTGAAAAGTAACAACGCGTTCTCTCAAAATGCATGTTTTAACACTTTTTTATCGGGAGGATAAATTACGAAAATGTGCGAAATTACCTAATAATGCTGAAAAATGCTTTTTTAATGTTTCTATAAGTTATACGAGTTCATTTTTGCTCAATTTTCTCTTTTTTGGGACAATTTTGAAGAAATAACTATTTCAGTACCAAAGGAAATTGACATTTAGTATTAATGGCGTCTACCATTTTATAAGAAAATATGGCGTAATTTTCAGTTTTTACTTCTAAGTTTTATTTACCTTAAAATGGGTGTTTGGAGGCTTTGCCACTTAACTGGTAGTAACGGCAACTAGACTTTTTTCACTTTAAGGTAATTCCTACCTTTAAGACGAAAATTAGTTTTAGATATTTTAAACTGTAAAGTCCTAATTACTACAAGAGAACTTCAAAGTTCCAGAAGCCTCGTTTAAGTTCCGATTGCTACTACTAGGTTCCATTTGGAACTTTAACCTATAATTTTTATATGCGTGAGTGTTGTTTTCAGCCGGTGTGTGTTTCGTGCTATAATTTTTGAAATGTTGATATTTAAAATTGTAGCCACTCAAGAGAAGCGTTTTGTAATTTTGTATTGAAGACAAGTGCTCGTGTTTCGATTCGTTTCATCCAACTGCTGCTTTAATTTTCTATAAAATGTGAATGTGTGTCTATAATTTTTCTTCTTTCTAATGGCTGACATTTTCATCACTTCCCAAAAACTACCGAATCCTTCAATCGATTGTAAGGAACTAAATGTAGTTTCCATTTTGGTCCCTATAGAAGTGACAGTTACTTTAAAGTATTTTTTTGTAGTACGTAATTGGAACTTTCTAGTAATTTTAAAATGGAGTGAGAAGTAAAACTTACCATACAGTAGTTTTCTCGAGTAGCGGGAAAGTTAATTTTACTTTAAATATGACTATATAGTTCCAAAACTTTGGAGGTATTTCTAAAGTCGCTAAGATGTAGAAGTTACTTTCACCGTTACCATAAAGTAATGAAAACTTTAAAGTGATAAACAAGTAACACAACAAAGTAATTGTGACCATTGAATATAACCTTAGAGTTAACGTGACTTTAACGTAATTTTGCATAGTAACAATTCCGTTCCAGATACTTCAAAAACTACTTAGAAGTACTGAAACCATAAAGTTCCAACTTGTAGTAATAATTACTACGTAATTACTCATACTTTCTTAATGTAAGTAATAAAAACTAATAAGTCGATTTTTAAGTAATAATTACGTTATAACTACTTATTCAAAGTTCCCATCCCAGTTACCGCAACTTTAATGCTGCTTGGGATGTTTAACTGTGTTAGTTATGTTAAACTCAAAGACAGATTTGTAGTCCGGTCAACGCAACAGCTTTCAAGGCACTTGCTGAGAGCAATTGTGTTTTTTCTTCTTTGATTTCGCACTATTTATTGCTGGAAAAATATTTAGTTTCTCTTTTTGGAGCGTGGATAGATACATAGAATAGATGGCAAGTTATTACCGGTATATGGTCGTCGGGTAACTATTTTGACTTTCTCAATGAAAGACGGACAGGACTAGGAAGCCACAACCAAAATAGACAGATATAATCTTTGAATAATCTTTAAATAAAGAATTCCAGGAAGGAGCAAATTTGGGTCTAACGCTCGACTGGGGACAGTCTCTGAATGCAGTTTCCGTTTTTACAGTGGCGCTCACCTTTGAGTTATTTCGACAAACTAATAGAGGCAAAAATCCTCATTTTTCGTGAAATCAGTATAGATACCTTACAATACAGGCAAAAAATTAGGTATACCTACCTAAGGCACGTTTATGCCATTAAGTTTAGGTAGGAACTCTTGATAATACAGCAATTATAATTTTAACTTTCCAATTATAAACAAGTAGGTACCTACACAAACGCGTATGCCACTTTGTTGCATGGCACCAAAAGTTAACTTAAACTACAAAATTACTTACCGATGGATTATTATTCTCAAACATTTTAGTTTTGGCGGTCAGGGAAGTTCCAGAAGCCGCACAGCTAATAAGCATAATAACTCAAAACTCAAAAAGTATCTAAATACCACATATACCATGACAACTATCACTGGGTCAGGTACCAAAACATTATGCCAAAAATTGGTTGCTACTCATGTATTTTATAATACACATAGAGCTTTGACTCCTATCTGAGATTGTTTATTCAAAACAGATAATAAGGCCTAAAAAATTGAAGGTTAGATAGGTAGCTACATGTATTAGAATTGTCTTCTTCAGTGACAACCTGTATATACAGTATGGCCCATTTCAAACCGGAACATTCTACATATACCTACTTATACAATTTGTATTTAACCCTTCGGTTTTGATCTTTGAACTTTAGGGAAAAATTGCACATGTTTTTTTTTAAATCAAAGTCTACAATTATTATTTTTTTTGGGTCAAAATTATATTAGGCCACTGGATTGGGCATCCCTTAAAACAAGTTTGTAGTTGTTAAAAAATAGTTGTAGTTGTTAAAAAATATCGAAGAATAAAAATTCTAGAAACCAATGAAAATCGTAATTTAACTACCTATTTTATTATCTGCTTATTCGCTTATTAAGGCTGGAATTAAAACGTCATCAAAAGTATGTTTAGTTGCTTGTATTAATAAAATCTTATTTATAACTACTTACCTGAAAAAACTAGCGAATTTCAAAGATTTGCAAAAACAAGGGTTTTTTAGAATACTCATAAATACTAAATGACACTATTTTAAAAGTTATAGCTGTCAGAAATTAAAAAAATATACCTAGTTAATTTAGCAGCTATGAGTTTTAAAGTACGGTCTTTAGTGTCTATGCATATTTTAAAAATACCCTTCCAAATAAACAAACTTTTTAAATGCACTAGCTTTTTCAGTTAGTTGTAGGTATAAATAAAATTGCAGAAATCGTATTGTAAAAGAAAATCCAAAATATATAAATGGCTCATCAAGTTTTAAATTTTCGTATAAGAAAAAACGACAGGACCAAATAAAAGGACTATCATATAAAGCAAGAAAAGGCCAGCGTGGAAAATGCCTTGATTATTTGTGACCTACATTATGAATTTATACCCGCAATGTTTCATTCTTCAATCTCTAATCTCTAATAATAACAGATAATAACGCCACGCGATCCCATAAACAATAATCGACATGCAGCGATTCCCAGTACCCAGTATCCACTCCTTCCAATTTGGGCCACGTCGAGATGTCATGACGTTTTTATCGGCACTCCGAGATCCAGCATAGCGCGGGTGGTCCAATAAAACGCTGCGAAATCCGTGCTGCAACGTCGGCCTGCCATCTGGCGGCGTGGGCGCGAGTCGTGGTCTGTCAATTACGATTCTTTTACGGGGGGATGCGGACGTAAATCCGGAATGGGCCGGTAGGCGAGTTACTTTCCGGGGCTGGGCTGATTTATCGCGGCTAAGAGCGGGGCGCGTCAAATCCCGAATGGAGATTTTGTCGTTCGCGTCATACCGTCGCGCGGACTGGAGACAATGCAGTGATTTATTGGGTTTGGGAGTTGGCGGACGGTAGCTTTAACGAACATATTGTTATTAGGAAGAGAAGAGATGTAGGTGCATTTTGCGTTAGTGTTAGGAGACAATACTATTCGCTGCTATAACAGAAACTACTATACCACATCATTTTTAAAATTGATTAGGTAGGCAACTCTCAACTCGATGAAATGACTAATTTGTGAAATAAACTCCTGGACAAAGTTAACGCACCACTCATATTTTTCTTGATATTTTTTATATTTTTATATATTTTTTTCTCGACAAATAAGCAATAGTTCGACGCTAACTTGCCGACATGTTCCTGTTTAACCTCATTAGGATGCATCCAGTGCAACGGCTTCTGGAGCCACATAAATATGCAGCTTATCATCGTCGGTTCGGTGGTGATTCTGATGCTCGTGTTCCCTCAGACGTAGCGCTGTTGAGACGTCTGCTCCACATATAGCTTTATGTAGTGTGGAGCTGTCAGTCTGCCTGTTACAAATAATCACGCAGTTTTAATATTTGTTGGTCCAATTGCTTGATGAGGTCTGCCAATCCCCTTGCTCCTAGTTGACGTGGCAAAGTTGTTCTTTCTAAGGCGCTACGGGGCTGATGTTTATGAGCTTTTGTCAGTACCTAGTGTCCAGTGTCCTAACTTTTCGCTGCAGATTGTTGGTCCAATAACTGAGTAAAGAGCACGCATGCGTGTTTAGGGCCTTAAACAAATTCCTGCTGTTAAGATCAGTTCGCACTACTTGTCTTGTCTTAGTCTTTCGATGAATTCATTTGTTAAATCGGTCTTCATTGTTCGATATTCTAGCCTTTGAGCTTGTTTCATCCCGAGATACTTGTATGTATCTCCCATGCTCATTGCTTCAATATCCTGGCCGTCCTATCTATATCTAAAAAAAGATTCGAAATCGTAGACGAGCTGTTGCTAATCACAACCAACTCATAGAGGTAGTCGCGAAGAATGGGAGAATATTCCGCAAGCTTTTGTTGAACATTTTATATCAGGCATGCTTAGACGCATGAATGCGCAGTGATAAGAACTCTACAGAGGAGGGCCTACGCGGTATTAGGTGGCCCAGATGCATTTATTCTGTTTTGCTGATTTTTTTTTAATTTGGAGTTACTTATGCTATTAGCTTATTTATGCATTTTCAGCAAAAACACGTTTTTAACGAATCGTGGGTGTTCATTGTCATTTTAAGATAACTTAGTTTTATTTTGTGTTTTTATTGTAAATATTTGGTGCGTTAATTTTGTCCGGGAGTTTATTAATCAATCAAGTGATGATTTTAACAATAAATCCCATCCGATTTTAACGATAAATTAATGCTACTACCTTAGTTATGCCCTCGGTGATGCCCTAGTTACGCTAAACCAATACTGTGGTAGCTAAAACTGATAAGTAGGTATAACCCGATAAGGTCTTTACAGTACCAAATTTTAATATAGGAGACGATACAATTTAATAACACATTGATGTTTATATCTATTAACAAAAGAAATATATTCAAAACTGAAGGGTCATCCCAAATGGCAGCTATCAAACAGATTACAACTTTTAAGCATGGTAATTAAATTTGAATGCGACTAGTTAAGCAAATTTTATACAGTGTGGATAGAAATTGTGGAATATTGCTTGTATTTCTTAAAATATTCCTCACATCAAAAACATGTTTTAATAAAAGTGTTAGGGAAAATTATTTCCCGTTTAGTGATATCAAGCAATCTCTCGTAGCACAAAAAATGTGGTTGCCATGGTAACCGATTTAATTTTTTAAATGACACCATATACTTTTTTTGGTGAAAATTAATACATTGGAACTTTCTGAATACGATACAACACAATTTTATTTTGGTCGCATAAGAAAAAAATTCAAAAAAATAAGTTTTCTATTATTCTACTGACAATATTTATCAAAATAATTATTAACATCAAGTTAGTCATGCCAAAATCAGAACAATGCGAAACTGTCACTAGATGTGTAACTGTGTATCTATATTGTTAACTAAACGTACTTTTTTACTCAATTTTCTGTGTACTTAGTACTTAGTATGTTAACTTGTATTCTTTCCGTTTCACTTAATTCAAGCGCCATTATAACTTACTAAATACCTATAGGTAAGTACGCACGGAAAATTTAGTAAAAAAAGTACGTTTACTGTAACAACGCACACAATTACAAGCAACTGACAGATAGTGACAGTTTCGCATTGTTCTGATTTTGGCATGGCTAACTTGATGTTAATAATAATTATTTTGATAAACGTTGTCAATAGCATAATAGAAAACTTATTTTTTTGTATTTTTTTCTTATGCGACCCCATTAAAATTATTGTATTGTATCGTATTCAGAAAGTTCCAATGTATAATTAATTTTCACCAACAAACGTATAATATGGTGCTATTTAAAAAAATTAAGTCGGTGGCCATGGCAACCAGATTTTTTGTGCTACGAAAAATTGCTTGATACCACTAAACGGGAAATAATTTCCCCTAACACTTTTATTAAAACACGTTTTTGATATGCAAATATAGCAAATGGTGTGCTTATTAGCGATAATACCTTTCGTTAATTTTACGAATTAAAATCCCAAAGCTGAAAATACCACGACTGCGCAGCAATAGTTGTATTTAAGAAGAGAATTTAAAAACTGCAAATAATTTAATTATCAGTGTTTAGGCGTAATTTGACAAGCAGACTTATTAAATAAATTAACTACAAAAATCATAAATATTTTGGCTTTCCGAAAACGTGATTTAAAAAATAAAAAAAAGTAGCCACAACTCGGATTTGAATACGGGACCTCTATACAGTGTGGATAGAAATTGTGGAATATTGCTTATATTTCTCAAAAAATAATCCTCATATTTTCCAAATTTCATTTTGACCGGATTTTAGGTTTCTACGGGTCCAACTGCATCGTATGGGCCTGTTTCCACCATGTCTTGTACATCTCGAGGCGCTGCGTCGAAGGTCCTGGCTGTAGCCATTTCCTTCCAAATGGGCTTCAAAGCCAAATCGAAAAATGAAAATCAACTCCAAGTTATGTTTTTGCGATACTTATACCTCTGGACCGCCTGGAGATAAGCTCCCAAGAGCGTAGATTTCTGCTCGTCACAATGCGTATCATAAAGACTGATTTTGGAAATCGAGATTTTGACCGGATTTTAGGTTTCTACGGGTCCAACTGCATCGTATGGGCCTGTTTCCACCATGTCTTGTACATCTCGAGGCGCTGCGTCGAAGGTCCTGGCTGTAGCCATTTCCTTCCAAATGGGCTTCAAAGCCAAATCGAAAAATGAAAATCAACTCCAAGTTATGTTTTTGCGATACTTATACCTCTGGACCGCCTGGAGATAAGCTCCCAAGAGCGTAGATTTCTGCTCGTCACAATGCGTATCATAAAGACTGATTTTGGAAATCGAGATTTTGACCGGATTTTAGGTTTCTACGGGTCCAACTGCATCGTATGGGCCTGTTTCCACCATGTCTTGTACATCTCGAGGCGCTGCGTCGAAGGTCCTGGCTGTAGCCATTTCCTTCCAAATGGGCTTCAAAGCCAAATCGAAAAATGAAAATCAACTCCAAGTTATGTTTTTGCGATACTTATACCTCTGGACCGCCTGGAGATAAGCTCCCAAGAGCGTAGATTTCTGCTCGTCACAATGCGTATCATAAAGACTGATTTTGGAAATCGAGATTTTGACCGGATTTTAGGTTTCTACGGGTCCAACTGCATCGTATGGGCCTGTTTCCACCATGTCTTGTACATCTCGAGGCGCTGCGTCGAAGGTCCTGGCTGTAGCCATTTCCTTCCAAATGGGCTTCAAAGCCAAATCGAAAAATGAAAATCAACTCCAAGTTATGTTTTTGCGATACTTATACCTCTGGACCGCCTGGAGATAAGCTCCCAAGAGCGTAGATTTCTGCTCGTCACAATGCGTATCATAAAGACTGATTTTGGAAATCGAGATTTTGACCGGATTTTAGGTTTCTACGGGTCCAACTGCATCGTATGGGCCTGTTTCCACCATGTCTTGTACATCTCGAGGCGCTGCGTCGAAGGTCCTGGCTGTAGCCATTTCCTTCCAAATGGGCTTCAAAGCCAAATCGAAAAATGAAAATCAACTCCAAGTTATGTTTTTGCGATACTTATACCTCTGGACCGCCTGGAGATAAGCTCCCAAGAGCGTAGATTTCTGCTCGTCACAATGCGTATCATAAAGACTGATTTTGGAAATCGAGATTTTGACCGGATTTTAGGTTTCTACGGGTCCAACTGCATCGTATGGGCCTGTTTCCACCATGTCTTGTACATCTCGAGGCGCTGCGTCGAAGGTCCTGGCTGTAGCCATTTCCTTCCAAATGGGCTTCAAAGCCAAATCGAAAAATGAAAATCAACTCCAAGTTATGTTTTTGCGATACTTATACCTCTGGACCGCCTGGAGATAAGCTCCCAAGAGCGTAGATTTCTGCTCGTCACAATGCGTATCATAAAGACTGATTTTGGAAATCGAGATTTTGACCGGATTTTAGGTTTCTACGGGTCCAACTGCATCGTATGGGCCTGTTTCCACCATGTCTTGTACATCTCGAGGCGCTGCGTCGAAGGTCCTGGCTGTAGCCATTTCCTTCCAAATGGGCTTCAAAGCCAAATCGAAAAATGAAAATCAACTCAAAGTTATGTTTTTGCGATACTTATACCTCTGGACCGCCTGGAGATAAGCTCCCAAGAGCGTAGATTTCTGCTCGTCACAATGCGTATCATAAAGACTGATTTTGGAAATCGAGATTTTGACCGGATTTTAGGTTTCTACGGGTCCAACTGCATCGTATAGGCCTGTTTCCACCATGTCTTGTACATCTCGAGGCGCTGCGTCGAAGGTCCTGGCTGTAGCCATTTCCTTCCAAATGGGCTTCAAAGCCAAATCGAAAAATGAAAATCAACTCAAAGTTATGTTTTTGCGATACTTATACCTCTGGACCGCCTGGAGATAAGCTCCCAAGAGCGTAGATTTCTGCTCGTCACAATGCGTATCATAAAGACTGATTTTGGAAATCGAGATTTTGCCGATTTTGCACGGTCCCGAAGTCCTAGAATTCACTGAACTCAATAATCGAGTTGTGACACATTATTTATGAATTTAAATCGCCAGTTTACACTTTTTCGTATCCTATGACTTGGATTGTTCCATAGCCTAGCTATATATACGAAAACTGCCATGATATTTCTTGAAAACATCTCACTATTAACTTCACTATACCTAACTGGGATTGTGAAAAAATGTTCTAAGAATTTATATACACCTATACCATTATTTTAGTGACAATCATCCCCAGAATTTGTTGGTCACAATAACTGGACATCCTATTCAACATTGTTAGTTTTTCTTTACATTTAGTTGTCTTATTATTTTGCTTCTACATCATCTGGATATATTATTCTAACGAATGTACCAATTATTATTATTATTATATTATTATATAATTATAGCTTGGGCAACTAACAATATGTTCGTTAAAGCTGCCGTCCGCCAACTCCCAAAACCAATAAATCACTTCATTGTCTCCAGTCCGCGCGACGGTGTGACGCGAACGACAAAATCACCATTCGGGATTTGACGCGCCCCGCTCTTAGCCGCGATAAATCAGCCCAGCCCCGGAAAGTAACTCGCCTACCGGCCCATTCCGGATTTACGTCCGCATCCCCCGGTAAAAGAATCGTAATTGACAGACCACGATTCGCGCCCACGCCGCCAGATGGCAGGCCGACGTTGCAGTACGGATTTCGCGGCGTTTTATTGGACCACCCGCGCTTTGCGGGATCTCGGAGTGCCGATAAAAACGTTATGACCAGTAGCGGACATAAACTTCAGCGGGCCCCCCTGCAAGGTTTGAGTTCAGGCCCCCCTACAATTATTTTTTTCAATATTTTTTTAAACTAATATAGCGAAATAAAAACAACTTTTCAGAAATACACTTTTATTTCATTTCAGTGAGTGAATCGCCTGCGTTTATGTTTAAAAAACATATCGACTAAATGTGACAAATCAATCTTATTAGCTATATCATGTTCTATACTTATTACAGCCAATGAACTTAATCGTTCTTCTGACATTGTTGAGCGTAAATATGTTTTTATTAATTTTAACTTCGAAAATGATCTTTCTGCAGTCGCTGTTGTTACAGGTAAAGTTAGATATAGCTGTAATACTGTGCATACGTCTGGGATATGGCTACACAAAAATTGATTATTTATAAAAATCAAATTCACCAATTCCTTTAGAGAACAGATTTTATCTAGTTCAGTATGCAATAACGTTTTTAATTGAATAAGCTGTTCCCCTAGGTCGGCAGAAAGATCATCTTCATATTTTTCCACTAATAAATTTGCAGCTGAGACAATTTCATTGTTATCATATTTAAGTAAATTTACCGGACTTAAAACTTTAAATAAACTAATCGTATTTTTGAAACTTTCATATCGCCTGCCAATTTGATTGATTTATCCAATGACCGATTATAAATACAAATTTCGAATTTTTTTATATTATTAGTTATTGGTTCATCTGCTGCCAATTCATCAAACAGACGCTTTTTTTTCCTGGTTCTTTCTGTTTGTAATATGGGGTCTATACCCCATTGTTTAGCTAATTCAGCAGATTCGTCAAAAATTTGTTTAAAGTCTTGTCGCATCAGCACCAAATCATTATTTAATTTTTCTATAAGCTTGTAAATAGCTTCTATATCCACATCGTCTTTCTGCATAATTTTTGATAATAAATTTGTTTTCTGGAGTAAAATATATTGAAAGTTCAAACATAAAATAAAATCAAAGTTTTCAATTTTATTTTTCAAAGATAATGCTTCATTTCTTTCAGGCATTTTTTTACTTAAAACAGTAATGTTTGTAAGACATTTCAAAACAGATAAAAAATTTTGTTTAATTGAAAACAAACTATCATATCTCGATGACCACCGAGTGGGACAAAGTTTTTTTAGAGTATATTGAATGGTTTCATTCTTTAAATTTTGCCACCTAGGGAGACTCTCACTAAAAAAGACATACAACAATTGAATTATATCATAAAATTTTTGAATCTCTAAAATATTTTCTATGCTATCATTAATAACTAAATTTAAAGTGTGGACTGCGCAATGGATATAATCTGCATTTTTTTGTTTTTGACGAATCAGTGCTTGTAAGCCAGAGTATTTACCTAAAAAATGTTTAAAATGCATTCATTGTTAGAAAACAACTAGGTATCCGATATTCGAATTCTGCCAGCAAAGACAAAAAAAAATATAATACTATAATTATTTTTCTACTCCTTTTAAATAAAAATATTTACAATAAACAAACTCGCCTAACAACCATACGAGTGACGCAAATTTAAATTTATGAATTGTGATTGGATGAAAAACTATTGAATAAGGTATATTTTCCAACTGTAAGCAATGAATCATGAGAATTATTATTTTATGAAAATTTTTGAATTATATTAGGTTTGTTTAACCGGAGTGGAAAAAAAGTTTAAGCAACAAAAATAAGCGAACAAAAAATATTACGGACTGTCATGCAACCAAAGATCAGTCATCTAATTTTGTATATATTATATTTCTCATTCGCTTACCGCTCATATTTGCAGCGCCATCGTACCCTTGGCCTCTGCATTTTAACAAGTTTAAATTATTTTTCTCAAGAAATGATATTATTTGATTTTCGAAATCCTTGGCAGTTTGGTGACCCATTTCTATAAATCCCAAAAACGATTCTTCAATACCTACTTCATTTTTTTTATATTAGTGTATCTGATAATTATACTTAGTTGGTCTTTTTTACTTAAATCTTGTGTTGTATCTAATATTATTGAATAAAATGGAGATTTGTTTATTTCTTCGATAATATTCCGACAGGTTTCTGATGCTATTAAATTAATTAATTCGTTTTGAATCGTTTTACTCAAATAATGATTTCTCTGATTTTTTATATTCTGGTCACGGAAGTTCTTTAAATGTGTTTCTAGAATGGGATCATACCGGGCTAATAATTTGATTATGTTTAAAAAATTCCCACTATTTTCATCGTCATTAATTTTTTCTCTGTGTCCGCGAAAAGACAAATTACAAAACGCTAATGTTTTTATTACATCTATTATCCTCGTTAATATTTGTTTCCAGATTTTTATATTATCATTTAGATGTATATCGATGGTATCATCTTTTTTCCATGCCGAATATACTTTACAAGCCTCTAAATGACACTTTGATGTTTCATGTTTTTTTACTTTTTTGGTTAAACCTTGCCAATCATCAATTGTTCCCTTTGTCCAACTGGAAGTATAATATTGACTTTTTCTATCAGCGAAAAGCCAACATGGCTCACAATATACACCATTTAGTATAATTGAATAGCACAACCAAAATCTACAAAAAAAGCAATGGATAAAAATTAATAATAAAAATATGAAAAAGATGAACTAAAAAAAGAACTAAATTATAGGTACCTACCCAATAAATTATTTTACCTTACCTTTCAAATATTTGTCCTGTTTTAGATCGAGAATAATAATATTCCTTCGAAAACGAACGATTTAGAGCATTTTTAGGAAACGGGCCTTGTGGTCGGCATGACGGAGAGCCGACAATTTTTAGTTTTGTTTCACTGTTTAATTCACCGTCATCAAAACAGCCCCGGTCAGTATTAAATTCAAGTTCACCACCTTCTTCGACTTCTACACATTCTAAATTTGAGTTCACAGTCACAATATTTGTATCACTGTTTGTATTTTCATTTTCTGAGTCCATATGAGCATCTAAATCTCTATTAGTCTTGTTCACATTGCTACCTAATTGTGTCAAATTATCCTCTACAATATCATCCTCCGTTAGTTCGTTAACTAAATTCTCTTGGGTGGCCTTTGACGAACTAGGAAAGAATTCGCCGATTTTCCTACATTTCTGTTTCTCTTCTTCTCGTTTTAAATTTTTTTTACGTTTTTGCGAACCACTAGCGTGTTTATACATTTTTCTTGGTAAAAATGGTATAATAGAATATACCTAACAAGTAAATCAGTTTGCAGGATACAGTCAACAACAACAATAAGAGCACAACTGTACATACAATCGCAAATGAATAGTACTGAACCGAAAAGAAATACGGGGAATAATACGCAACGAACTACGCACTAACCTCAATCGGCTCAATCTAGTCTGAAAACCACAAAACATCAAAGGTTAGGTCTGAAAACACAAAGCATAACTGACAACTAGAAAACACAATCCGAAAAAGCGCAAGCGCGAAACCAAATGACATTTTTCTTCTTCCTCTTTTCGTATTTGCGGCAATTTGAATCTGTGCCCTTCGCCCATAGAGTCTCGGGTCGAGTTGGACTTCGGGCAGATTCGGGCCCGAGACTGGGCCCCCAAACTGCCCGGGCCCCCCCGCATTGCGGGCCCTGCGGGCCCGCTATATCCGCCCCTGGTTATGACATCTCGACGTGGCCCAAATTGGAAGGAGTGGATACTGGGAATCGTTTCATGTCGATTATTGTTTATGGGATCGCGTGGTTTTATTATAGGGATTGATCATTGTGAAAGATGATCGTAATGTAGATCAAACATAACCACGGCATTTTGTCAATTGTATTTTCCTTTTCAGTTAGGTACATTATTTGACATTTGGAAAAAGCAAGAAAATAAATTACCTATAATATCTAACGTGTTATTAGGAGTGCAGATAAAAACATTCATGACATCTCGACCGGACCTAAATTACTGCATGTCACGTTTACTGGCTAGCGTGGCATTAAGTATTACATTATTTGTCAAATATATTATGCAATAAATATATACCTAAGTGTACTAATAGAGAGAAATAGATAGGTAGGTACTTACTGTTTTTGTATTAGGAGATTTTTCTAATCTGAGGTGACAGAACAATACTAAATAATAACCTAGATATATATCTATCTGCCTATCGACCTACGGTGTGATTCAAAAATAAGTTGATAGCAGTCGAATATGCGGTAATAATCTCAGACAAATAATAAACATAGACTGACCTAAAGGCTGCATTGTAATCAGCCAACATAAAAAATGCCTACTCAAAACAAAAACAACAAATACAAAAAAATAACCAAAGGTTACATTTCCTATGCTACAAATCCAACACTTTACCCTTCCCATCGTCCTTAAAACTATACTAATTCTCTAATTACTAACTTAACTTTATGTATTTTGTCCAATAACCCCAAAATATCATCAAAAAACAAGAATAGCGCAAAAGTAAATAAATGTGCAAAGATCACAAAGAGCTCGTGCAACGTTGCCACGTTAGCCAGAATAAGCAACTCGTCAAGGATATTATTTATAGACCAAGTAAGATCACTAAATTTCCAAAATCAGTAAAATTTAGGTATGTATTGTTAAATGATTACACTGTCCAAATTTTTACTATATGTACAGGGTGGTTCATTATAAATTGACACCCCCCTTAACTTGCTAGTTTTTGAGGTTAGAAAAAAAAGTTTTTTACAAAAGTTTTAGATACTAATACAAAGTTTTTTGTGACGCTATTGGACCGTGTACAGTGTGTTCTAGAAAGCCGTGGTAGACATAACTTATGTTTTTTTAAATGGAACACTCTATATATTTTTGCATTTTTGAAATCTGCTCATCAAGGCAATTAAAATGATATAAAACTTTGTGACATTATCTTTTTCCTTTTTTGAAAAATTCCGTTTTCAAATTTGATCTAAATTTATTTAACTCGAATTTTTGGATCTCGTGATAAAGATAGATGATCGATGTAATAACAAAAAATATTTGTTTTAAACAAGAGAGTAATATAGTGAAACTCCAAAATGTTTAGGAGCCTTTTCAAATTTTATTG
This sequence comes from Pseudeuparius sepicola, assembly GCA_963920635.1. Lineage (NCBI taxonomy): Eukaryota > Metazoa > Arthropoda > Insecta > Coleoptera > Anthribidae > Pseudeuparius > Pseudeuparius sepicola. The sequence continues at coordinate 56,121,961 of OY987302.1, forward strand.
ATTACGTATAATATTCTCTAAATAAAGAATTTCAGGATAATCGTAAAAGCTCCTAAACATTTTGGAGTTTCACTATGTTACTCTCTTGTTTAAAACAAATATTTTTCGTTATTACATTGATCGTCTATCTTTATCAATAGATCCACAAATTCGAGTTAAATAAATTTAGTATAAAAATTGAATACGGAATTTTTCAAAAACGGAAAAAGATAATACCACAAAGTTTAATATCATTTTGATTGCCTTGATGAGCAGATTTCAAAAATGCAAAAATACATAGGGTGTTCCATTTAAAAAACACAAGTTATGTCTGCCACGGCTTTCTAGAACACACTGTATACGGTCCAATAGCGTCACAAAAAACTTTGTATTAGTATCTAAAACTTTTGTCAAAAACTTTTTTTCTAACCTCAAAAACTAACAAGTTAAGGGGGGTGTCAATTTATAATGAACCACCCTGTACAGTGCCCGCCAAAAAGTTGGAACCATAAGTGATTTTTTTGTATTTTTGGGCTAAGATGAAACTACTCTTGGGCGATCATCTCTGCCTCCAAAAAGATTCGAAATGAGATCATTAAACGTCGTGACGTCATTTGACATAGGTACTTGTCAAAAATTACATTTAATTCAATAAATGGCCAACATACGCTTTATTTGTGATTTTATCGAAAAAAGTTATTAGAAAAAGTTGCTTGGAATTTTATTTTGCCACTATGTGCATAGTCAAAAATTCTAACAATGAGATATTTTTTATTTTTTTGAAAAAATATGCAAACTAATAAATTTCATTTTTTTCGGTGTGCCATATTTGACTTCAGAATTGTTTGCCTATCATCCAGACGTGATATTTTTTAGTTTAGCTCATCTCAACTAACAAGGAGCAATTACATCTGGCAATACATTGTAACAAAAAATAAATCGTCCAAAATTGCACCTTCTTAGTTGAGTTTTTCTTGAAACTAGCTGATTACGACCCAAAAAGGACCCATAACTAAAAAATATCACGTTTAGATGATAGACAAACAATTATAAAGTCAAATATGGTACACCGATTTGAAATTTATTAGTTTTTATATTTTTTCAAAAAATTAAAAATTTTTCATTGTCAGAATTTTTATCTGAAAATTTGCACAGAGGGGTAAAATAAAATTCAAAGCAACTTTTTCAAAAATAACCTTTTTCGATAAAATCACAAATAAAGCGTACTTTGGCAATTTATTTAATTAAATGTCATTTTTGTCAAGTTTGTCAAATGACGTCACGACATTTAATGATCTCATTTCGAATCTTTTTGGAAGCAGAGATGATCGCCCCAGAGAAGTTTCATCTTAGCCCAAAAATAAAAAAAATCCCTTATGGTTCCAACTTTTTGGCGGGCACTGTATATTATATAGATTGTAGGTATCAACTAATTGTTCCAAATTGATGTTTTTTAACGTTGGTTATACATTTATTTCGTAAGTACAAGATAAATTTATGGAGAAGTTTGGCAATGGTGCAATCATTGCATTGTTTGGTTTTAGATTTTTATTACTAACTCAGACAAATAATGTTATTAAACATTTTTTATCTTGGCAGGGTCTATATATTGTATTGAATTATTACCTAGTCTGTGTTTATTATGTGTCTGAGGTAGGAATAGTGACTATAATGTCAGGCTGAGATACAGAGGGTGTAGATGAAAATATGGCACCTCCAACTTGTATTTCTAATATTCCTCAACCACAAAAGAAATATAAATGGGCAAAGAGTCAAAAAATAATACCTCTGTCAACTTTAATTACATACCTATCGATCACCGATTTCACTAAACTGACACAAATGCGAGTTTGTAATGTGATAGCGTTTGGCATTTTAACAAGTTACCACTAAGTTAATAGTAATTGGGTAACTTATTTTAAAGAGTTTAAGCTTTCAATTTATTTATAAGTAATTTAGATGTATCTAGGTATATTTAACCGACAAAACTATCAATTTCTAATAATTTTACGTTTGAATTTCTATTGAAATTATCTATAAGTATTTGGCTAGTGTTTTAACGAAATTTTTCACGAAAAATGTCACCTACACGTGTCCAAATTGGTATAAGAGTATCAGTTTTGTGTTTTGTGGCTTTTTTACATAACATTTCGGCGATTATATATAGGTTTGTGCAGTTTGTACATTAGCTTTGGTACCTATACCTATTCATTCAGCGACTGAAGCAATAACTATGTAGTAATATTAGTTCTATAAGGCTATGGAAAGTGTGAAAATGTCTCTCTTCGTACATTGACTAGAAATGCTTAAATACTACATTTTGTTAAGTAGTTTACCAAAATCATCGCCAAATTATCAACTTAACTTGATAAATTTCCATCTGAGACTTAGATATTAATTTCATTTGTTCCAAATACTGGTAGCTTATTGCTTATTACAAGCAGACTTTTAGGGTTGACTGATATATTACTAAAGACTGCTCACGGCTGTCACGTCTGACACATTTTTGACTCACCATGCGCTTTCCGGAGATAAAATACTATGCAGAATACATTGTTAGCCATCAGAGCCATCTGTTTTCCAGGACATACACTATAGCCGCGAGAAGTCTTTATAAATACGTCAGTCAACGCTTGACTTATTTATAATGGTGGTCAATGCTGTTAGGTCCATTCTGCATAGTAGACATTGCTTAGAATTATAAATTGTTGTCTAAACTTTCAACAAAACTTGTAAGTACAATTAGAGCAGTTTTGTATTTTGTTAGCTTGATGAACTGTAAATTGAGAAGTCAGCGTAACCAGCACCTCGATTCGTTTCGAAGTTCTGCGGTCCGAAAGTTTTTTTCCTCTCCTACGGACGGCACAAAAACCTAATTGCCCCTGTCAACCGCGCCGCGACAGTCAGTTTAACGTCTCATTAATTCGTTTCTAGACACGCCCTCGTCAAAGACCTGGACATATCATCGATGGCAGCGATGTTAAGAGTCGACCACGACAACATTACCATAATACTCGAAAATATCGCTGGCTCGCGAAGAGGAGGAAATCCTCGTCAGCCGGTGGGACACTATCGACGCCGCCGATCGGGGAGACGTCTTCGTTAAGGCCACGCTAGATGGTATCTGGGCCTTAAATCCATTATACTGAGATTCGGTTTTCCGTTGTGTCATCTTCGCCTGACTTGCCTTTTACATTCATGGACGGTTCATTCTAATTTTCACGGCGAGATGTGCCGCGGGCGCGATCGGCGATCTTGTGAATTTTGTATGAATTCGGAAATTTTCAACCTGTTACATCATGACCATAACGAACTGATAGAGAAATTACAACACTTATGGTCCGTCCTCACTGGCTGCTCAACACTGTTATCAACACGTTGGCGAAAAGCAACAAGTTACTTGTTATTTTAACAAGTTATTTGTTACCGGTCGGTATAAGAGGTGTTGGCAACAACAACTTGTTGCGGTTGCGTCCATATTAACGTGTTGTATTCGTTTGTGTCTAAGTTTGTTAAGCTTCTCGTCAGATATGTTGGTCTGTACAGGGTGTCCCATTTTGGGTGTTTTTGGGTGTTTTTCTCAAAAATCTCGGTTATTATTAAAGCTAGAGGGTTGCCGTTTTCACGTCACTGTACTACTTTTTCGAGAGGAATTTGGTGGACCAATCAGATTTTAGATAAGTTTTATAGTTTCCCCGCATTGGCGCAGGACTGAAATTTTCGATTTTTTGGAAACCTCTCTCCTGGCTACAACTTATACCTATACACGACAAATTCAATCAACTATTTTTATAGATTTTTTGGCGTAGAATCGAATGGAATAATTAGTTGTTTGGTAGCGTTAATAGTTTTTGAGATATAAACTATGATTTCCATTTAAAAAAATATATAACTTTGGTTCATATCTCAAAAACTATTAACGCTACCAAAAAACTAATTGTTCCATTCGATTCTACGCCAAAAAATCTATAAAAATAGTTGATTAAATTTGTCGATATATACACTCACCGGCACGAAAAACGGAGCACTTACAATTTTTATTTAAAAAATGTGAAATTTTAATACTTTGCGATGGTTTATTATTATAATAAGTTAAACGCAAACAACAACATGTTTTAAGTAATTTCTAATAACAATGGGGCGCTTTTTTTAAAATAAAAACTTTTGTTACAATTTAAAAAATTAGAACGATAAACCCACATTGGTGTTGTGGCAAAATGTCCTTAAATGAATCAAAACTTAAACGATTTTTGAGCAAAAACTAATGAGGAGCATTTTTAATAACGGGTATTACCCCCGCGAGCTCGAATGATTGCATGCATTCTCCGTGGCATGCCTAAAATCAAATGGCGAATGTCCTCTTGAGGAATAAGGTCCCATTCCTCTAAAAGAGCTTGTTTCAACTGATTTATGGTTAAAGGAGCAGGAACACGACTTCGCATTCTTCGCCCAAGCATGTCCCAAACATGTTCAATCGGGTTCGCATCTGGACTTAACGCTGGCCACTCCAAAACAGGAATGTTTACATCATTTAAATACTGTTGAGTGATTCTTGCGGTATGAGGTCTGGCATTATCATGCATCAGAAGAAAGTTATTTCCAATAAAATCACCATACGGGACAACAAAATCTTGGAGAATTTCATCAATGTACCTGGCAGCAGTTAAGGAGCCTCTTGGAACGATGTACAACTCAGTGTGTGCCTCCAGAGAAATTCCAGCCCACACCATTACTGAACCTCCTTGGTATCCTACTGTAGGACTGAAGGTACATTCTGCAAAACGCTCTTGTGGTCTTCGCCTTACTCTCTCGCGACCATCTGGAGATCGCAGGCTAAACCTGGACTCATCAGTAAATAAAATTCGCCCCCAATCATTTTCACCCCAGTGCTCATGATTTCTGGCAAACCGAAGTCGCGCAACACGATGACGCCTAAGAAGCTCTGGACCTGTTGCAGGTCTACGACTGGTAAGATTGGCTTCTCCAAGTCTTCGTCTAACTGTACGTTCGCTTACATTGGTATTCCGAACATGATGAAGTCTATTTCTGATTTCTACAGCTGCAGCACGACGATCTCGTAGACTTTGCAAGAGGATGAAGCGATCATCATGAGCGTTAGTTTTTCGTTGGGGACCAGTTCCAGGTCGTCTGGTGTAAGCTCTAGTTTCCAAAAAACGTGTATAAATACGGTGCACAGTGCTATTGGATACGGCATATTGTTGGGCACATATCGCTCAGTTCTTCCGTCTTGAAGCAACGCAACAATAGCAGCCGCTGTTTCAGGATTAACAGCCATATTTTTACCTTAAATAAACGCAGTACAGCTTTGAATTGTTTCACTTCTTTAAACTCAGACTTGTCAAAACAATAAAAACAAAAGAAAAGTCATGGCCAACTAAGACTTGTGTACTTTTTAATTTTTGGAAATTTTTATTCAAAACAGTCTAGTCTTGCTTTTCAAATAAACGTTTAATTGTTGTTAGATATTACTTAAAACATGTTGTTGTTTGCTTTTAACTTATTATAATAATAAACCATTGCAAAGTATTAAAATTTTACATTTTTTAAATAAAAATTATAAGTGCTCCGTTTTTCGTGCCGGTGAGTGTATATAAGTTGTAGCCAGGAGAGAGGTTTCCAAAAAATCGAAAATTTCAGTCCTGCGCCAATGCGCGGAAACTATAAAACTTATCTAAAATCTGATTGGTCCACCAAATTCCTCTCAAAAAAGTAGTACAGTGACGTGAAAACCGCAACCCTCTAGCTTTAATAGTAACCGAGATTTTTGAAAAAGACACCCAAAAACACCCAAAATGGGACACCCTGTACTACAACAAGCAAAGTTAGAGAAATAATTATATGTTTCAGCAACATCTTACACCACCTTCAAACGATTGAGATATTTTTTACGTATCTGGCTAAACATACAGGGTGGCCCAACGAAAATTTCCACCCGAATTATTTAAAAAAGTACTTTTTTCAAGCAGTGCTATGTAGCTGCAACCCTCTGGCTGGGGTAGCTACCACCTCAAAATTCTTAAATGGGAATAGGGGTCGAGTGACACCTCAAATTGAACAGAATTTAGTCATCTTTACAATGCTGTGCTTATTTTTAATTTTGAGACCATTTTAGGTCAAAATAAATGCAAAAATGTAGTTTATTACTAAATTAATTTATTAAATATTCAAAATGCAAATCTACCTATAAAAGCTGTGTTAATAGGATAAAACTGCTAAATACTGGACGCAAAGACAATTCGTTATCGTAAAAAGAAGGCAAATCGTAATAAAGCTGGATATTTAAAATTTAGGACATTTTAAACGTCAGTAAATGACATACGACATACCAATAACCACAGAATACCCCCTATAACCTATAACAAGTCACCATTTTTTTCGTCGAGTGGCGCCACCCCATTCCGTAGACAACAATGAAATATGACGTCATACTCGGATCTTTAATATAGTGTCGGTCCAGGTAGAATCACTAGTGACGGAAATTTTATCAATATACCCCGATTACTGTAAGAAGTCCCGATTTTGTCAGATGACATTCTCCACAAAATCCCTAGGAATTTTCTGTTAACCATGGGTATAACATTGGTATATGCGTCTCAACCAGTTAATGACGTCACTCATTGATTTATGATGTGAAAAGTTACCCAAGTGATACGAAAAAAATAACATAATAAGATAAAAACCCTATTGCAATCTCGATTATACCGCTATTAAAAAAAAGAACTAGGTCTACAACTAATTTTAATAATAATTTCAAACGTCATGGAAACACTTTCATTTTGGTATAATCAGCTGCTTTTGGCAGCGTCTATGGGCGGCAAATTTAGCTTCGATGTGTCAAAGTGACAGTCAAGGTTTTCCAGATCGTTCAAACTGGTTCAAACATTCGGCAATGAAAGAAAATATTCGCGGGTTTTCTAAGTTTCGTGATAGGCTCGTTACTGACCTGAACTTATGACCAGGTTGCATTTTTTGCTGCATTGACGCCAACTTAGGATATCGAAATTACCAATTGACAGTCCCAGTAAGGACTTCTTAAAATAATTTGAGTATACATTTTTCGAAAGCGCTATTTTGCCTAGAAAGAGGAGCATAGATTTAGGTAAAATTCTAAAGTCAACCAAATTTCTTTTTCGGGATTGTATTAAAACCCCTTATTAAAGGCGCTTTCAATTAAATTTAAAACATCTAAACACGCTTGGTAGGTAACAGCTACAAATAATCGTACATACATAAAACAATTTCAACCGTCATTGTTTTCCATGGAGTACTTGATCGACACTCGCCTAACTAATTTTGAGCAGTTTAGTTAGTTTAGTTTAGCAATGTGAAAGTCATGTAAAGTCATTTATATAATGCCTGATAATACCTACATAATTTTCAGCTGCATAATTTGGAACAGTGCAAAACAGACCAATTTTGACAAGTTGGTGTTTATATTCAGCAGATATGCGGTTGCCAAGCAACGAAGTGATAAATATTGGGTTTGTTCCAACAACAGTTCTGAACCGGTTCTCAGCGATCTAATTGGTTGAAAACAGATCTTGAATTACTTTTCTGCATTCGGATACGCTATGAACTGCTTCAGAAGTATTGTTGTAACAAAGCTATGGTATTGAGATTTATCGCTATGGCATAATTCCCAAAAGCATTTTTTATGGCAATCAGAGCGATTGTTTCTTTAAGAACGAGAGTAATAATAATAAAAAAAATCCTCAGCTTGATCACATGAAGCGTTTGATAGAACAGATTATTATTTAAATTAATTAAAGCTGTCAAATACCTATATATTTTAAACGATAACAATTATTGTGAGGACAGAATATTACAATAATTCTAATAAAGGAACCCTATAGAGTATAGATAAACCATGTTTCTCTAAAACTGAAATGCAATCAAGATCAGAGCCAGGGAGCACAACAAATTTTTAACCTTTTAGCTTTTATAGCTTCATCCTCGAGTTCATTTATAGTATAGGGTTCAAGGTCATCCTATTGGTGTTCCTTATTATACACAAGCTTCGTTTGGTCTACTGACTCCGGCACACCGTGGATACTACGAAAGAACCAGTGACCTTTCAGGAACATCGTTAAAAGGTCCGGAGCGACCCGCTAATTGGCCTACGCCCAACTGAATATTTCTTCGAGACTGGTCATCTTGAAAAAGACCGCAAGTCATCGCAGCGCGAATAGAAATGAAAGACCGGTAGTTGGATGTTTTGTGAATTAAAATCGAGTAAAATCAAAAGGCGATATAAGAATATATCGCGTTGGGCATCGCGCATTCAATGCCGCGGCGGCGCAGTGAATTAGTAAAAATGACAAGGCGCTTTTTGACGGCCAAGCTTACGCCTTCGCTAAATGGAACTATACGATTTAATAAATCATTCGGTCTTTCCATGAAAACACCGTAGAAACGTGGGATAATGGGGAAATTTCATATATTTTTTTTATTTCGTTTGCCTTTTCAAAATCAAAATAATATGCCTCACAAGCTCAGAGAAATAACCAACGATAGAGGGAGCAACAGCATCAAAATGCACACATTTGTAGTCAACCAACATCTAACGGAAATTTACAGAAGTAAACAAACATTACGCCCGAATGTACAAAGTTTACCTTTGATTGGTGATATCCTGAGAAATATCAATTTGGCCACACACCACACACTAACTGCGTCCCATTGTATACAAAATAAGTCACTATATCCTAGATTCTAATAAATAGCCTATAAATAAACAGAAAAACAATTGAAAACACGAAAAATGCATACGTAAACAATCGGAAAACTTGACTTGCTGGGCAAAAACAAAACAAATCCGTCGATGAGTTAACGAACGCAGCGCCCGCGGCGGCAACGGCGGCGTTGCCATGTTGGGCGGTTTGAGGTATGTGTTGACGATTTTATTGAAGTGATAATTAGCTACTATAGTTACAGCGCAATTTAGTTTTAGTTTAAAATTGTTACATACAAGAAATTAATAACTACATTTGTTAATTTAGCGTTATGGGAGGTGTGCCTTCATTAAATCCCATTATTAAACCCAAAAAATGTTGGCTCTGTTCTTACTCCCACTATCCTTTGTTAACTAACCAGACAAATAATTTATCGTCAGAAATAAATCGTGGCATACATCAGTCTCCAGTTTTGCAAATCTGAACCCAGAAAAAATATATTATCGAACATCAAATAAAAAACTTAAAAGGGTTAGGTTACTTCTTATTATACTAACGCCCTGTATATGTTTGTTTGGCATCTATGTTTTTCCTGATTACAACGCTTAATATGTTAGGGTGGCCCGCACATAATATATCATGTCCTACCCCCTTATCTCGAGAATTTGGGGAGCTACGGAAAAATGATTCGTACAAAAGTTTTTTGTAATCAAGGGAAATCCCTATTTTTAAGTTTTGGTATATACAGAGTGTTGCAAAATTAGCGAAAAACACAAAAGTCACGTTTTTTTAAATTGATGGCCTCCTTTTTATACACTATGTTACTAACCATTAAGAGAATATTTGACTAGTTTTTTGTTTTGAAAATCGGTTGCGGTGTTGCCAAGTTATTAGATAGATATTTCCTACAATTGCAAACATGTGGATATAAGTGTTATTCCCGTTTCTGCTACATACTTTCCGAAGTTGAGTTATTTGGATATAATTATAAAAAATATGCAAAACAAAACGCATTTTGAGATGGCGCAGAGAAAAATACCTTGTATATTTTGTGTTTAATCTTTGCATATACCAACACTTTGAGTGGTTCTGTTGATTATTCAACGGTTTTGAGTGGATTCCATAACATATAGGTACTTGACTCGCAAGATGCCTTTAAAATTCCTATATTTTGCTCATCTTTGAAACTCTATGAATGGAACTCCCTGTATCTTTTTTGATGAAATTTGGTATGAGGAGGTTATAACAATGTGGTGTCCTAATTGACGTTGTTATGTCAGATTTTAATTTAAAAAATGCTAAATGATTTTCGTCATTTTTTAGTAGAAAAAAATCGTAGTAGGCCTTGAAAATTGACATTAAGACCAGAAAAAATCTTCAGAAAAAAACTCGGCTAAAATTGGATCAAAAATAAAAAAAATTACGGGGTGCTTCCATTTTAAATAGGACACCCTGGTCTGTATACAGGGTGATTACGGTCTTGTGATTTTATGTTTAAGGGGTGAATAAACTCCAACTTGGTTTAAAAATTTTCAATAAATTCTAATAAGGAAATCAAAAAGTGTGGCTCATCTAGCGCTTTAAACCAACTAAACTACCGCAGTATACGGCTTCGATCTGCTATTTGATTCAACTGAGTATGTAGTAAATAGCGGTGAGATGTAGGAGACTCAGGACTCAGTTGTCCGGAGTACTCCGGTAGCTCAGTTGGTTTAATGCCCTCAGTAGGAGTCCTGGATTCGAATCCCGGTTGGAGTGCATTTTTTTCAACTGTTTATCACTTACCTGCTATGCCACTAAAACATCCCTACATTGGTAAAATTATTGTTGTTATGTGTGTTACGTAAACAATAATAATACGATGAATAAAGTATCTCCAAAAATAAATATTTTATGGATTTGCATATTTAAAAGTATATAGAAGTAAATTTCAGAAATTTTCATATCGAAAATAGGAGTAGCCATGGAAAAACAAGCTATACGCGAAGTATTCCAGAACAAAACTAAATCACCCCGTAGTGTAGATAGGTAGATAGGTACTGCATGGTACAGGGTGTTGATGAAACTAATATTTGTCCTCGATAAAATGTATGCAGATTACAGGATATTCGTACCGACTTAGGGGAAATCCGGCTGTGATGGCATACTGGCTATGATGGCATACTGTCATTTTCTCAAATCCTATTGCGTTAGGAACGACACAATAGGCAACCAACAATTCATTTGGTTAGTTTCTATTCAATGTTCAACGGGTTCGTGTCGTTGCCCCTGTTTTTTTGAAGGTAAACTAAAAAACGTATTTATCAGTGATTGGAAAACATATTTTTGGGTAAGTAAATATCCTATTATTTGATATAGCAATGGAAAAATTTGAAGTTTTCGTGATATACGGGTAAAGTGATATCCTAACCTCAAATTGCCATGTGGCAGCAAGCGTTAGGTGTGTTCCATTTTTTTGTTTGGTGTGGTTTGTTCAGGCATGTGGATTTGGTTATGATGGCACACTATACCAACAGATATGATGGCATATAGACGAGTGTGCCATCATACACGGAATAATATATTTTTTAAATTTATTCTTTTTTTTTTCAGATAAAAGCTTCAAGCTATGGATTCCCGTGACGGGCAAAGTCGAGGACAACGTCAAACGTGGTCTCAATTAGATATGCAGCATGCCATCGAAGCAGTGGTGTCAAAACAAATGGGTTGGCTCAAAGCTGCAAAAACATTTAATGTCCCAAAAAATACGCTAAGAAGACGGGTGCAAAATAAAAATAAAATATTAAAAGGAAATAACGTCGGTTTTTTGGGAGGTTCTGTACCGGTATTTTCAGAAGATATCGAAGCTGAGCTTGTTGGGCATGTTAAAGCTCTAGAAACTCGTTTTTTTGGGCTGACTTCCCGGTATCTAAGAAAACTTGCTTACCAATTGGCCAATAAATTGAATTTAAAGCACAAATTCAATAAAGAAAGTCAAATGGCGGGATGGGATTGGTTGCAGGGATTTCTAAAGCGAAATCCTACTATTAGTATTAGAACGCCAGAAGCAACGTCGTTGGCAAGAGCCCAGGCGTTTAACAAAGTTCAAATAACAGCCTACTTTAACAAACTTGAACAAGTCCTAAACGAATTCAACGAACACCGTGCAGTCCAAAATGGAGAAAATCTTGGCAACAAAGGGTCGAAAACAAGTGGGTACTTTGACAGCTGCAGAAAGAGGACAACATTTTACTATTGTGTGCTGCATGAATGCAATAGGCAATTTTCTTCCGTCGGCTCTTATTTTTCCCCGGAAAAACATGAAGGCTGAATTACTAGATAAGGCTCCAACTAGTTCTGTGGGCTTTGCCCAAGATAAAGGCTATATGAATGGAGACACATTTTTATTGTGGGTCAAGCATTTCGTGAAGTATGCCAATCCAAGTCCTGATAACAAAATTCTGCTATTATTGGATGGTCATGGTAGCCATAAACAATTAGTTAATTAATTTTGTTTTGCTTTCCACCACACTGTACTCACCGAGTACAGCCATTGGATATAGCATTTTATGGACCTTTGAGAACCTATTACAACCAGGCAGTGCGAAGATGGTTATCGGCTCATCCAGGACGTGGAATTACTCATTATCAAGTCGGTGAATTATTTAACGAAGCTTACTCTAAGGCCGCTAGTGTTTCCAACGCTCAAAGTGGCTTTTCAAAAACAGGAATGTCCTTTTAATAGTGATATTTTCATTATTTGCGAAATATGCGTTTAGGTATTTATGATTCTATTAGGTTGTTAAATAAAAATATTGGAAAATTTTAAAATAATTTTAATTAGCATATTTTCTTAGGACCTACAGAACTAAGATGGCGTACTAAAATACAGTATGCCATCATAAACAGACGTGCATGCCATCATACCCGAAGGTCTGGTATGATGGCACACTAAGGTAAAAAAAAATATATGTTGTTTTTGCAGTTCAAGTTTATAAGTAGCGTATTTATAAACGCTACACATAAATAGTACAGTAAGGTTCTATCACTATGTTGTTTTAAAAGTTTCTATCTTTACTTGTTTTTAAATTATCGGCTGTTAAAAAAATGTATGCCATCACAGCCGGATCTCCCCTAAATTTTTAAACCGCCGTCGTATCCGCCTATTTTTATCTTCTATAAAACACAATTTATTACGCCTCTGCCTATGCTGATCGCACATAAATTTCGCCATCGGGGGATATACGACCGACCGCCGCAATTGAGTCTTTAAAGTCGCGGCGCGTCGCTGTCTGTCACTTTGCGCTTGTTTATTCGACGTGGCAGCGGGCGTCCAAAAAAGTATCGGTACGAAGCGGCTGATTGAGATGGCGGCAGCTGTCCGGCCTGCCAGTCACGCTGTCGCCTCGCTCAACTGACGGCGTGTATAATCGCCTTCGCCGGCGCGGGGGACCGAACACGGAACCCTGAGGTACACCGAGTTTTCTTTCATTCATTTTACGGGGACGTAGGTATATACAGTATGAATAAGTAGATGTTGGTGACCTGAATTTACATTGCTTGGACACTGCCTCCTGAGTGTCCAAGCACTCGAATTCCTGTGCTAATAATAATAATAATAATATGAGCCAAAACAAGGTAATAGCGGTCGGGATTAGGTCAAAGAACTTATAGAGATTTTTACTTTTTTTAATTCATCTAAAATTTAATCTTTCCAAATCAAAATTCTAACAATAATCTTTCCTACAACAAGATTACAAATAACAAAATCTATTATAAAATTCCATATGTGAAACATTTGTCAGAAAAAATAGCACTACATTAAATTCAGACAATATTAACATTGCCTTTAAATGTGAGAACACAATTAAGAAATATTATAGCAAAACAAAAGATACAACACCTAAAGATCGAAAGAGCAACATAATATATGAAATACCTTGTAAGGATTGCGATAAGGCATATGTCGGTCAAACTGGTAGATACCTTAAAGAAAGAATTTCAGAACATCAAAGAAGTGTAAGACCTCAGAATTTGTTGTTGAACAGTGCCAGGACTGGACTAGCTGAACATGTACTAAATTACCAGCATCGATTTGACTTTGATAATACTAAAATTATTGCCAAACAACCAATTTTAAAAAAGAGACTTTTTCACGAAATGGTTAATATCAAGAAACGTTTCAAAACCGTCAATATAAACTTAGATATCCAACACCTTAGTAGTGCTTACTATAATTTAATAAATAAATGCATTCAATGATTAGTACAGCTGTTGCTCTTTACTGTCTCTCCCTGTATTCCTATGAACTTTTCCATTCTTCTGCTTATCTACATTTTAACTCGGTACACGGTTTTTTACATTACCTTCTAATTTTTATATTTTAATTCTGTGTCAACCTCCGAAATGAGGAAATGGTCTTGTTTATGTGTATTTTATCTAAATGTCCTTTTATATTTTAAGTTTTTTGACAATTGAGATCAACATTTTTTATGCGAGTATTGCCTGTATTTTGTGTTTTTTTTTCCTTTTGAAATTGGAGTTTTATGTGTTATTTATTCACTGTCTCCCTTTTATATCGTTTAATTTTATATTCCAACCTTAATTATGTATTTTTCTAACATTGTAGCATCCTGAAGATGACCTTATAAAGGTCGAAACGTCGATGAATTAAAAAAGTAAAAATCTCTATAAGTTCTTTGACCTAATCCCGACCACTATTGCCTTGTTTTGGCTCATAATATATATATCAAATTCAGGTCACCAACATCTGCGTAATAATAATAATGTTTATTTTTTTAAAGATTACAAAGATTTGATATATTTAGGCTTTAAAATATGTAGACATACTAGCATTACATTATGGAAATCAATGTTAAAAAATAAACATTAAAGTGAGCTCTCAAAAAAACCAGAGGTTGGTGTGAGCTTAATACAATACAATATATATATATGTACGCTTTGTATATGCTTGTTTTGAGTACATTATGGAAGAAAGTCACAATTATAACAAATCAAATTATACTTACAATATTTGTACAATAATTAGTAGTAATTACAGGCTAAAATCACAATGAAACATTTTTGATTGCACTATATTTGCTACGATCTTTCTATCCAATCTATATACAGTTGACTTTTAAGTTTCTTTTTAAAGGCAAATATGGGAACTTAAAACCAAACTTTTCATTTCTTTTTCCAGACTATTATAAACACGACTAATTAGATACACGTAGCTTTTTTGACTTATTGACTTTTTATTTAGTGCTGTCTTGGATCTACCTTCAACCCTTTGACTCGTATTATATTGATGGTCTATTGATTTAATATATTTTTTATTTTTATATAACTCTAAAACAATAGACTTGAAAAACAGCTGCCTCACGTCCAAACATTTCGACTCGATGAAAAGCTTATCGGATGGATACATTTTAGGTCTTTTGAATATGACTTTTAAGAAATAGGGTCGATATCACCGAAATTAAACTCTATTCAAACTAAACGCAAGTGAAACATAAACACAAGTTGTTGCATGGCTATAGAGCGTGATACGCACGTGATCGGCTTGCTATTGGCCAGGCGGCAATAAAGTCTGGCCCGGCGGGCGAGTGCAGCGAGTCGGTGTTTCTTACAGAGGTGTATTGAGTTGCAAGTGGAACTTTATTTTATTCCGATATAATTCTTTCGCTGTTAATTAATAATTGTTGGAGCTACGATTTGTATTAATAGTCGAAATTTGCAGGTAAGTGAATGACTGGGTGTGCCATAAAATTTTGTTTTTAAAGTTCATAATACTGGGGCATATTATTTTAATATTTAATATTATAAAATTCATAGAGATCGTCCTTAATGTGGCTCTGCCTCGTATTAACCTCAGAATTGTTCACGTGCTTCCATCGTGTAAATGTTTACGCGCCACTTGCACTTAGTTTGAATAGAGTTTAGACATAGAAACTAATTTAAACTTGCACGTGTATCTTCTAGTGACTTTTGTACTACAATATACCAAAATATTATCAAAATTGGCAGAGAGCCATGTATTTGGTGCGGGATTCTTTGTTTAATATCGCGTCTACTTAACAAGTTATATAGCGCACTTGTGACAACAATTTCGGAGTTTTGTCCAATTCCTACTGATTAATTAGAAACACGTTGGATGTAAACACGTGGATGTCATTTTCTGTTTCCAATTAGTGATCTGCATTATGTGAAAGATTGAATTGTTCATGAAACTCATTTCCAAGAGGTAGAGTTTTTGTTTTTTTTTTCAGTGTGATGTCCCCTATTACGATCTACATGAAAATCGTCAACTCAGTTTAATCGTCCAACACGAGATGAAGATAGTGTTTTTGCACTGTAACTTGTTTATAAAGAAAAATAATTGTAGAGCACTTACTCCTCCCCATCTCTTATAAGGGTAATTTTTTGTAAAAAAATTGTTTACAAGAGCACCCATGCAGCGTGCGAGCTTTTTGTCATATAATGCGCTGTAACTCGTTAAGTATTACCTAATGATACAAAAAAATATGGAGAAAAGTTGTTCAGAATCCCCTACAACTTTTATTAAGGTCATTTTGCACTAAAACTTGTTTAGGAAACCACTCCTATAGCGCAATTCGTACCAGGAGTTCAAGTGTGGTCTTTTGGTTGGGCAACCCTGAAAAAATCGTCCTGTCTGGAATTTTTTTGCGACCTCTATAAGCCCAGCACAACTTTATTGGATAATTATTGATCGACAGACCATCACTCAACAAAAGCGAAATTATAGAACCATGCGAAGATCCAAGTGCGGACGGAATCTTTACTCGGAACCCGCAGCCGCTGGATTCGACTCAACTTCATCAATCATCTTTTTCACACTTCAAGGTAGCTAGAAAATTAACTATCAATAAGACCTGCTGGCTCATCGCGTCTCTTCCGTCATTGTCGGCCTAGCCGCATCCGCCCAATTACCTTCAGCAGCTTTTAATTGAAATATAAAAGGACGGCCAGATGTCGGCCAACCAACCCGTCGGCCAGTAGCTAATTCGGTGGAACCGCCCATCGGGCATGACAGAAACCGCAATTAGGGACGTCAGGTCTTTTTTTTGGACCCTTGTTAGTGCGTCTTGAAGGAACTCAATGCCCTTCTACCTCCAAATTCTCGGTATAAGACAAGTGGTTCATTTGACGAGGCAATTTTTTTATCTGGGCCATATAGGCACCAACTTTCTCACACTTTTAACGTACCGTAGGTATGATAACCTATAGGGTAAGACCGGGAGAGTTGGCCCACTTTTCCTAAAATCGTTGTAACAGTGAAATGCATTCAGATAGTTGAGTAAGAAAATTTATTTAAAAAGTAAATACAAACAGTGTCATAGCAGAGGTACGATTTTGACAAAAACAAAATATGATTTCTCGATAAGAAATAAAATAACTTTAGGCACAGTGAGCCATCTCACCCGTCGTATATGGGTGAGTTGGCCCAGCTAGGCGGGTGAGATGGTTCGACAAAAGTATTTTTATTTACTGTATCTTTTTGCATAAAACTTTGCCACAGAGATCTCATAAATTCAGGTATTTTGAAAAACTCTCATAGAACCATTTCTAAATGATGGGGGAGGAATGTTATTAAATGTGCGACAGGCTTCTCTGACTCCTATTGTATACCATTTCTAACTGCTTGTGCATTCATTTCAATATCTTCGACGCACAATTGCCCTCTTACTGTTGCTTTTCATTTGTAATCAGTTGAAAAAAACAAATAAATAATTTACCGTATATTTTCTCCATGAGGGAGAGATGGCCATCTATCCCAAGACGTCAGTGGGCCATCTATCCCAACAATGCGGGAGAGATGGTCCACCCATTTGTTAGTTTACCCGCCATAATCATTTCAATAACGGCCCATCCACATAATCTCAGTAACCTATGAAGCTATTTCGACACTGGTATTTTTATTAAAAATAAAGTATACGATAAAGAGACAACGCATTTCCATAAGCGTAAAATAATTTCAAGCCATCCAAATAATATTATTGAACATAACTTACCAGTATTTTGCTTTAACACCACTAAACACGAAATAGGTTGTCAGCTGCACATTAGACTCGCAGTGACTAATTGAGCGGGTGTGCAAATGTAATGCTGGCGAAAATATTTGAATGCGCCGTCTCACCCGGTGGGCCATCTCTCCCGGACTTACCCTATCTAAATAGCATTGTGACCATTCATAATGCAATAAGAATACCTTTGCTACAATAGTCCTGCTTATAAAACAGTAGGTAAGGCGCCACTTTGGGCGCCACCTTCCACTTTCCTCCGGGTTTCATGGTATTCCATGGTGTTCCATGGAACGCGAAAAAAGTACCCTAATAAAAGAAGGGGAGAAGTAAATGCTCCACACTATCTTCATCTCGTGTTGGACGATTAAACTGAGTTGACGATTTTCATGCAGATCGTAATAGGGGTCATCACATTAAAAAAACAAAAACTCTACCTCGGGTGGTGCGGAAATGAGTTTCATGAACAATTTAATCTTTCACGTAATGCAGATCACTAATGAACCATTGGTAACAGAAAATGACATCCCCGATCCCCGCATGCTCGCATCCAACGTGTTTCTAATTAATCAATAGGAATTGGACAAAACTTCGAAATTGTTGTCACAAATGCGCTGTTAGCTTGTTAAGTAGTCGCGATATTAAACCAAAGATCATAATATGCAAGAAGATATTATGTGACGTCCCTGTAAACGGGCGACTATTATTATTATTAATTAATTTAAAAGAATTTTTAACACATATATCTACATATTACATTAATATAATTCTTGAGTGGGCATATAATATACAGTGCCCGCCAAAAAGTCTGCACCATATGGAAAAAATTTTTAGTAAATAACTTACGGAAAATTGGTTCGCGGCATCAGGTTTTGCTTGCTCTAGAACCAAAATTGACATAATCAAATGTTGTGACGTAGTCTTTTTTATATGTCAAATTTGACATTAATGAAAAAAATGTCCGAAAAATAGGCTTATTTAACCGAATTTCGGAAAAAGTCATAGGAAAAATATGTTTCTTTTGCAATTTTATACCCCTGTGCAAAATTTCAAGAGCCTACTATGATTTTCATATTTTGCCTTTTGTTGCTCTTTTCCGTATTTGTTAATCCATAAAAGTCGATCCTATGCAATTTAAAACACTCATCGACTGAATACATACTGCACAATACTTAGTTTACGGTCTAAATATCCTTCTTTTCCTTTTTTTTGCAAAAAAATTAAAATGAGGGCTTGTTGAAGAAGCACGCTTGGTGCAAAACTGATCTCATTTTCACAGATAAACACATAAATTCGATTTACAAACTTCTTTCTATAGTAAATGGTTGTAAAAACACACAAATATTTCTGTCATGCTGATCTGATCAGAAATATTTGGAAAATTTAAAATATTATGTCCAATAATATCCAACAAAGGGCAAAATATGAAAATCGTAGTAGGCTCTTGAAATTTTGCACAGGTGTATAAAATTGCGAACGAAACATATTTTTCTTATGACTTTTTTCGAAATTCGGTTAAATAAGCCCATTTTTCGGACATTTTTTTCATTAATGTCAAATTTGACATATAAAAGAGACTACGTCACAACATTTGATTATCTCAATTTTGGTTCTAGAGTAAGCAAAACCTGATGCCGCAAACAAATTTTCCGTAAGTTATTTACTAAAAATTTTTCCCATATGGTGCAAACTTTTTGGCGGGCACTGTATAAGTATCTAACAAATATAATTCAGTAATTACTTACATTGACTTAAAGATTACACAATTAATTATAACTTTACAAATAAGCAAAGACACAGAGCTGGCGCAAGTTATCTCAAAAGTTATTTCAAGTACGGGTTTTCAATCATTCTATGTACAGTATCGCGTGGAAGTGTGTTGATGGATTGGTGAAGGTGTTTTTTGAATAGATGGATGTTCTGGAAATTTTGAAGTTCAATTGGTAAGGTTGTATATAGTTTAGGACCAAGAAAGTTTGTGGACTTTCGACCGATCGCCTTGGACATGGAGGTTGGCAGATATCTACGTGGTATTTTTTTACGTGTTTCGTATTGGTGTATGTTTATTTTTAAGATTGCTTTATTTTTGTGATGGTATACGTTGCTATGATAAAAGTACAATTGCCTGGGATCTAACATCCCAGTTTCTTTGAAAAGTTCGTCGCTTGGAAAGGTCCTTTCTTTATTAAACAGAACTTTTAATAATTTTTTTTGTTTAGCGATGTTTTGCTCATTCCTCCCCAGGCAACGATACTATAAGTAATGTGTGATTGGACAAGGGCATAGTAAATAGTTTTAAGTTGTTTAGTATTTAGGATATTTTTTAGTTGAGAAAATTTGTATAGATTAAAAACTGCAATTTTCTTACTACATAGTCTCTGATTTCTGGCGCCCTCGCAAATAAGCGGATATCATGATCTTTGATTAAACAAAGAACCCCCCACCAAATACATGGGAAAATGGTTCTCTGCCAATTTTGATAATATTTGGGTATATTGTAGTACAAGTCACTAGAAGTTACACGTACAAGTTTAAATTAGTTTCTATGTCTAGTTTCGGAAATATGAATTTTTGAAAGTCATAAAATCATATTCAACTAATATTTGTAAACATCCTCCGTATAAAATACGATCGTAACTTTTTGTAGCAAATCATATTAAGCAATTATTATTGCTATAAGTCTTCCTTAAATAGTTTTGGCTTCAAAGCGGATTTACGTCTCTAAAAGGCTGTTTTAAATGTTAAAAACATGAAGAATAAAAAACAAATCTTTTTTAAAAAATTAGTGTTTTGGAAGAAAGTCAACATGACGTTGGCGTTCCATGGCACGCCATGGAATACCATGAAACCCGGAAGAAAGTGGAAGATGGCGCCCAAAGTGACTCCTTACCTACTTAAAACAGTAAGCAAACTAAATTTAACGACCCATTTATTTCTAATTCAGTAAGAATTATAGAAATATTCGCAAATCACATTGCAAATTTAATCACTTTCACTGTAAAAGCCGCATAGCTGAATACATCGTCAACGCCTAATTTCTCCCGCTGTTACTTTACCGCATACCTAAATATTTTCGACGGCAAACTATTCCAGCTATGCCAGGTGACAAACTCGTTTTATAGAAGCACTCTGTCTCACCAGCGATTATATCAAGTGTTATGAAATCGTTTAAAACGGCGCACAAATTTGTAAAATATTCCAATAAAATTATAATGCCATCACCGAAACTCGTAAAGTAGGAAATTAAGTTTGCCTAGATTGTTTTTCCGTGTTGTCATCTGAACACGGTAGAGTTATGGTCATGTTTAACCAATACCGGTGACTATACAGGAATCGCTAATAATAACAATAAATATAAATCCAATAAGAAGGTCAACAGCTTTGAATGAATATAATACGGCTATATCTGATTTGGAGGATTAAAACGGTTTTAGTTTCATTTTTTAAATCCAGCGTACAAGTTAATCTGCCCAAAACATTTGTAAACTGTGATTTTTACTGCATAGTTAGCGCCGATATTTTTAGATAAAACGTTAGTTTCGCCTTTGGAACCAGTTTATATACGTTGTGTTAGGTTAGGTTTTCTGTATTTAGCCAACTAGATTAATTATCACAATTAAGTTAAGCGTTAAGCGCTGAACTGGTCGGCCGAGCACGCCGGTTAGTGTCAACGACTTAATTTTAAAATGTTCCCCAGTTCTCAAGCCTTAACACCCATATATTTGAATTTAGAATTAAAAACTATACTGATGGAACGTTTTTTGGTAGTGGTTAATAGTAGGTATGCTATGAGAGTTCTAGGCCACTTTCCACTTTCCACATGTCATTAATCCTACCCATGAAAATGCATTGACGAAACGTCAACGAAACGTTAAGGCGTGAAAAAACGTTAACGAAACGTCAGACTATAGAAAATGACTTCTATCGGAAAAATCAAGAAATACAAGTGGCGGAAAATTTGGTCGCGTTTTTACCACGTTTCGACCTTAGAGGGATTAACATAGGGAAGTGGAATAGAACTCTCATAGTATACCTACTGATAACAGTAAACAACAAATATTTATTGGGAATATTAAATAGATCAAGACCTGTAAGTAATAACAATTTTGCAATAAACCAAAACCTGCCTATATAAATCATAGAAAAATGTGGAGGTATGAAAATGTTTAGCAACCATCGAATATTTATCTGATACTTTTAGGAACCAGACCATCAAGATTGGTCCAGGTTAGGGAAACATACTTCAGATGTATTTATAAAGATGGCTCACTTGGAGCTCGAAGAAGTTTGTGCTGCAGGTGTGTAATGGCGTGTCATGGCATGCCAATTAAAATTTTTGTAGCGCGTCGCATAAAAACCCTGATCATTAAACAATTTACGGTTTATATAGGGGATGAATTAATGCACGAAGAAAATTATGCGACGGCAGGATGAGGTTTCTAATAAAATTCCGGAAAAATGCGACATGTTCAGTTGATGTCCTCAATAAATACCCGCAGATCCACCTGATCAAGCAAGATAACAACTAACATAATTTTGAAGCCTTAAGCAATAACGATTACTAAACTGAGAAACGTATGTTTATGTATGTAAATGCAAGTTTCTAGATGATAAATTGCAACTTAGTCACACTTAAAAATAAATACTTTTAACAGAAGAATTTATAATTTCAATGAGGGTTTGTAAAAAAAAATACATTAGTTCAAAATTAATGTGACACCCTGTACCTATAGAAATCAAATATCACAGGTTCAAATTGGTATAAATTGTATGATTTTCAAGGAACTAATTTGCATGTTGTCGCCTATACAACGTGCTTTGCTCTAGACAGTGTAAAAAAGTAAAGTAGAAGTCACATTAATAATCATATTTTCTTCATAGACGTCCAATTAGGCAATTTTCCAACATAAAATTAAATTTACTCCATGAATATACATTTTGCAGGAACAAGAACTGCCATCTACAATAATCGTCAACATTAGTCAAATACCTTCTACCTTCTACACAAATTATAAAGTGCCTATTTAAAAAAAAACGCATTAATTCTAACGGTTCGTGGATGCAATCTGATTGAAAATTACTGATCAGTCAGTCTATCAGTTGATGTATAACTTCAGTTTTATGTTTACGAATATAATTAATTCTTAATTTTCCATTTGCCGCATTAATTTATTTATGCACTTAACATTCCCCAATTATGAAAATTAGTTTTAATGTAAATATTACTTTATTATAATTACGCTCGATGTTATAAATAACTGATGATTATTAATAGCAAATGTATGGAATAATCCATTTTCTACGACTGAATAAAATCATCAAAAATGTACCTACCGGTTTTTAGAATCGATTACGACAATTGTTTGTCCTTATTAGGCTCATCAAGGCAGCCATATCTCCCGTCAAACAATTCAACAATATCACAACAATATTATCTCGATGTATTTTGGATTTTTTTGCCACATTGCGGACTCACTCACGAAACTACATCATTCTTTTGTTAGCTTTAATTGGTTGTTGCCGTGCAAGGTGTTATCGGTGGTCAAATTTGTATCTGTCCTCCGAATCGGTTGAATTAAAGGACTGTGATAAATAATCACCTACATTTTATACAAGGCGATTCAAGTTAAGTCAAGTGAACTGCGGTACAATGTACAATAACGATTTTTTGTACAGACACCGCTTTAGGTTCTCTCAATCGTGTTCATGTTCCAACTAACATTTTCGAGGGCTGTTAAAGCAATCTTCGTGAATTCGTGAAATGGATCGTAACCACTCCAAAAGTGTCTGCGGATCGTGCAAAACCAATCGCCCAGAACCGTCAAGTTGCCCGAAATTCGGTAGTCCCGATTTTACCTGATGGTACCCTCTAAGTACCACGCTTAACCAATTTCGTATTGTGTCGCTCCAAAGGAACTTTTGTACGTGACTCACGTGGTTTGGCGCAGACTTTTCTTCGCATTTTTTCTTGTATCCGGCTCGAAATACTGTCGAAACGCGATTGCGAGCTCGATCCTAACCCAACATAGGAAATTACCATTTTTTTGTGCCACGAAAGCAGAAAAAAGGAGAAACATCAATTCAGGAATGTTGAACATGCAGTAATGTATGTTAATTAGGGTGTTTTGCATAAATAGCTGTAACACTTCAGCGTTTCCTTTCGAACCATATTTTTGTATCGTATTTTCATATCCGTTTGGGATATCTTGATGTGAATTCAGCGAAAGGGGTCATTCTTCATTCTTGAAGTAGACTTTTTTAGCAATGCTGCTCAGGATGCAAGATGATTTTTTTTAGCAGAGTAACTGATATACAATTCCACGAATATACAGGGTGAATTTACATTTACATTGATGCACCGAGAACAACGATTCATTTCGAAGTATGGAATAAAATATCCAGGTCCGTATTTAAAGAATTAAGATGATCCCTCTATCTCGAAAACGAAAATTTAAAAATACCATGACGTAGTACGGAAACCGTTGAAATAGAAAGGTATAATTTATTTTTCAATATTATCGCAAGTGGCACCAGAAAAAAATAAAATAAAATTTTCAAAAATTCCGTTTTTCCTAAATATCTCAGCAACCCATGAAAACATTTTAACTTTCTCAACGGCATATTGTTAGGCGCACACAGGCGCAACTTTGTCTCCATTTCGTCGCTCTAGAAATATAGTAAGACATCTTAAAAAAATCAATTTTTGTTTTTTTAATTTATCTCGTACTATTTTAAGAGCCTTCTCTGGTAGTAGATATACACGGTTTTCTTCTAGAGTATACAATAAAAATCGAAGCTACCCAAACCTACTATATGATTTTTTAGTTTAGAAGTCAAACAATGTAAAATAGTCGGTTATTTTATAATGGTCTTATTTGTTTTGAAATGGTAGATATGAAATGCAGTGTGTTTAAAAAATTAAAACATATATCATTTTTTAAAGTTATCTCAGAGTTAATTTCGTAAGTTTGTTTTGGAATATTGTGGAACAATAAGATATTTTTAAATGTCTCAGTTTTTGTCCAAATCAAGTTGGAATAATTGAAATATGTCTTTATTTCTCTAGTACATCAGGACACCAACTAACGAATTTTACTAATAGGTTAAACAATAATATCCCTAATTTAGAAATTAGTGTAACACAGAATATCTACAGAGTAAATGAAAGAATTAACTTTTTAGAAAGTAAAGTTAATAGCGCTTTACCTGCACATATCTGGTGTGAATTTAAACGTAGACAAAATCTTATAATAGAATTTTTAATGAAATAAAAGAAACTAATTTACGTAAATTTGAGCATCTTAAAAATGAAAACAAAATCAAACTTAAAATAAATCAACGTTGGTTTAAAAATCTTACAAATGTTGATATTTCTAAAGAAGTAGTTAAGAATATTCTATCACAAAATTTAGTTTATTGCCAACTAAAACTGACATTTCTATTAAGAATCTTTTAGCAGATGTTGAATTGTCTCTTAATCAAATAAATAGTCGATCAAAAAAAACATTCTCCTTTGTCAGATGACTAATATAACTAATTTCATTAATCATTTTCCAAAGCATTATTCTAAAATTACCTCTTGGTATAATACTACAAAATAGTTTTTGAAAGAGCACCCAGAAATTATTGTAGTTAAGTCTGATAAAGGTAATTTTTCAGTTATCATGTTTAAAAATCAATACAGTGAACTTTCAAATAATATGTTAGAAGATCCAACTTATTATATCAATTACTAAGAGATCTAATACTAATACCATACGACAAAAAGCTAATAATTTAGTTAGTAATTTAACTAAAACTAAGGAAATAGGAAAAGACGTTGCTAAATCTTTAAAAATATACAATTCTATTGCACCAAAATTTTATGGAGTACCAAAAATCCATAAACCTAACCTATATTATAGCTCTTAGACCAATATTTGCTTCAATTGATTCACCAATTAGTAAAATCACTAAGTATTTAACTAACATCCTTAGTACATCCTATGAAGAAAATAATCCTTATTTTATTAAAGATTCCTTTAGTTTTGCAGAAAAATTCAATAATTTCCAACTTCCCGATAATTATGTCATTATAAGTTTAGATGTTGTTTCTTTATTCACTAGTATTCCGTTAGAACTTACTTTAAGCTGTATAGAAAGAAAATGGAACAGTATCAAACATCATTGTACTATTAACTTCGAAACAACAAGATTCTGACTAATGTTTTTCTATCCTCTATAAATAAAGTGATCAAAAACTGATTGTATTGTTTATTCGTATTTTCCGGTCAACTTTAACATTAACAGTTTGTAGGGGCTGAAAAACTACAACTACACTAAGATAAGTTTAAAAAAGTCAGATAACTAAGCCAAAAACTATTATCAGTCAAGTCCTACACTCTGATATCTTCTACAAAGAAACAAGATATCTTGTAATGATTCATTTAATAATAGGCCATAAACAAAGATATCTTTAAAACGTTGTTTTTTTCTTAAAAAGAAAAAATATTTCTCCTACTTATTACAAATATATCATGTACTTCATCATGGCCATACACCCTTTCAGGTTTAAACTTTTTTAATTTTCCTATTATTAATTAAACTAATATAAAATACCTTTAAAGGTAATTATCTCAAAATGTTCTTTTTAAAAATAACTGACTGTAATTCTAGTGCGACGATTTGACTGCGACTTCGAATCTGGTATACGGTTTCCGAGATCCCCATGTTTGAGCACCGGAACTGAATCTACACAACTATAGATTACACTTTTAGATTAGACTTTCGATTTTCGATCGCAAAAATGGCTTTATTAGTTTTAATTTTGGAAAAGACCTTTCTACGGTTGAGGATGAAACAGGCAAACTCAATGATGGTAAACTTAAGAAAAGGCGAAGGGCAGCGCACAAATCCAGTAAAATACTGGCCAAAATTATTTTTTTTTATTAAAATAAACTCTGCAAATATTCTCATCGATGTTAAATTTTGTAACTATTTCTTCAATATTTCATTAAGCACTAAACACGTATAAATAATAATATATAATAGTCCGATAATTATACCAGTACCACAACTGCCAATGCGACTGGCGACTGCGGATTTATACAGTGGTCCTAGCTCAGAGATATACAGGGTGTAATTTAAATACGTTAAAATATTTCAGGGTTGTGATCCTCGGCCAATTTTAACAACAAAAGTTCATAAAAACGTGTACAAAAATTCTTCGTTTTCGATATACGGAGTGTTAAAATTTTCTATTCTTATTTCGAGTTAAAATTAGTTGTGTTGCCTTGAAACCGCCAAAATTTTGTTTATAATTGGGAACAAGATCCTGATCTCTTCCCTTCGCTTTTTAAATACCTGAGATTTTTTTTCAAGTACGATTAAATAAATTTAAAAAATCTAATTTGCCACGAAACGGCGATAGATACAAAAATAAGTCTAGAAACACTTTTTGTTCATAAACAAATGCTCCATCCAAAACTGCTATACCTACCTTAATTTCGTATATATAGGGCCGTATTAACTTTCTTCTTGAATAAGCTCTACAAATAAAGAAGTTATGGGAAAAAGACGATTTTTTAGAGAATTTTAACACCCCTTACATCAAAATCGAAGAATTAAGACACATGTTTATATGAACTTTTTTTCTTAGAATTGGCTGAGGACCATCTCCCTAAAATCTTTTAACATACTTAAGTTACACCCTGTATATATCTCTGCCCTAGCTCTAATCTGAAACCTAACGTATCTATGATTTGTGGTTGTGGTCCTGGTCAGAAGGTTGGTTACACACAGAGCAATGATAATGGTAAAGGAGAGAATAATGAGCAGCGAGACAACGAGTGTACTGATAGGTGGAGCGGTGCCTGAGATTTCCCGATGATTTTTTGCTGTGGGCCCCGGGGCCCCTGGTAACTTGCCCCCCCCCCCGCACTCTCATAGTGCCCCAAATTGGACCAATATCGCATAATGTTTCATACCAGAAAACCTTCAGAGAATAACCCGTCGACTTCGTGCCGACCGCGGCGCGCTGTTTTATGCTCGACATCCCGAAAATAAGAAACCAGTGTCGTAGATAAAACCACGAAGATTAGGAGGCAGGCTTTTAGCCGTTATCTTGGCCGTAAAAGAGACACCAAGCCGGCTGACGTGATGGGGTTGACGAGGCATGAGGCGCGAGCAAGAACCGGGTCTGCGACGTCCGACCGCTAGGTTTACCACTTTAGAATGTGCTAGATCCATCGAATTGATGAGTAGTATGGAAGTAATCTAGAGATAGAAACTGGCAGCCAAACATAACAAACAAATACCTAAGTTACTACAAACACATAACACGCAAATATATAGGCAATACGTGTTTTGTGGACATACAACGTCAGATTCCTCATTTTTTTTGTGTCAGTCGCAACGGTTCTCCGGCTTTTTTAATCTCCATTATTGTGCGTTACTAATAGCATTCATTCTTTAAAACACAATATAGTTTGGAGCGTATATTTTTTTGTGTCAGTGTTTAAATATGAAGTCAATAAGAAGTGGGATTTGATGGTGTTTTGGAATTGTTTTGGTTTCCCACCCAGCTATAGTTTTAGGTTTGTGAGACTTCCATACACTTATTAATTCGATAGCTATAGATCACTATCGAAGGACACATTAGCGCTAATGTCGCCAGGATATACCGTATATAATGTGCTATTATTTATGAATATGCATCAGGCGAAACGTTTGTGTAAACTTCACAGCGTTGGTTGAAAGAGATTGTGGTGTTGTTCACGAAAAAGTTGATCCACTCGCAATGACAGATAGCCTAGTGCTATTGTGGAAGGAAGAAGACAGTTACTATTGATGAACATAGATTGTCCAAAAGAATTCCAAATCATGCAAACAAACTTCGTGTATACCGAATGTATCTAAATAAATTAAATTTGATTTTTACTTTATACTGTAGGTATACCTATACCTATTGACATTACCTACTCGTACTATGTATTATTTGTAATCCACATACAACTTGAGTTTCATCGGTATGTAGAATGTTGGTCGTTCAATATTTTTTAACAAAATATAGTACAAACCCGTTCTAATAAATACCCGATCCAGTGGCACAGTCCGAATTTGTAGATATCAAAATCCTAATAGGATTCATTTTTGGCCCCAAAAATATGTCATAGCCGGAATTGGTTTTATAAGGTAAAATGTGAATGTTTCCCTAAAGTACAGTTTTCGATGCCCTGCCGTTAAAAAAAGCGAACAAACTTTTATAGACCGTCAGATAGTGACCCTCTTAGAGGCATGCAAGCCTCTAAGAGGGTTGAAAAGTACATCGATGTTGAGTAGAAAGTAAAATATTATAAATATAATATGTTAATTATGTATATATGTTTTTATTATGTTCTTCGGGGTATTAGTGACGATGTACATTTTCATATTTTGGATGGGCTTGTGTGGAAAAATCGCTCAAAACCTCGATTTTTCCTTACAAGATTACGCCCTTATTTGAACCCTTTAGCCACCTGCAACATTTAACCTTTTGGTTTTCTGAAGCCAGGTACCACTACTACTAATTAAACATTTAATGAACACGGCTTGCGTGAAAATATGGGCAACAGACACCTTTTATTTCTGTTAAGGAAAATCAAATTTTCCTTATGTTAGCCTCGTAAATTTCACTTCATTCTTTTCAACCCTCTTCCAGGCTTGTATGCGAAAATGGGGCACCTAAATTTGTCCGGTTTGAAGTGGATCACGCGGTATACATAGAACCTTTTTTGCCTCTTGGCTAATTAATTATCTAAAGATTGCAAGGTCAGTAATTATTGGAGAACTAATTAATTACTTATAAAATATTGCAATGTCAAAATACAAACATGGATCATTTTATTTATCTTGATATAGGTACCTACTTAGATTAGTTATTTATACATAGCGAATGGTTATTGATACGATTTGTTCAATACGTGAATTTTCCCATTATGTTCTCGGCCACTGGACGAGAAGAAAGTAAGAAAGTTGGCATTTTTTACAGATTAGGTTCTTGCTAAAAAAATGGATTTCTCGAAAAATAAGATTGATATTTAGAATGTTTGATTTGGTAACCACTATTGGGTAACGGTCGCTTTGCAGGCTGTAAAGTAGGTATGAGGTATTATTATTATTACTCTATTAAACGGTTGGACACTATACCTAGGTGCTACACAATTAAGGTTATTAAAGTTACACATGAACGTGAAATTTTTTCTAACCTCATAACCTAACCTAACCCAACCTTTATATTTATTGTGTGTGTTTTAGCAAAGTGCCTAACTGTTGACTGTTGAAAAAGAAAACTTCTAGAACAGTCTTCACACAAACATGTTGTGTTTTTAGATGTGGTTATGTTTCTAGGTGGTGGTCACAGGTTTGGAATGTGAGAGTGAAATTTATTATAGCTAAACAGCGTTCTTTACCAAGGCAAAAAGGAAGAATTCTGTCTAAGTTGGGAATTTGGAACCTATTGGCGATACACTGTTCTTCTTACTCTTAAAAATCCGCATACCAATAACGTTGTTTTTGCACTCGACGCGTGTTTCGCTAACCAAGTTAGCATCATCAGGAGACGATTAAAACTCAATCATTATCATCATTTTAATCATCTCCTGATGATGCTAACTTGGTTAGCGAAACGCGCGTCGAGTACAAAAACAACGTTATTGGTATGTGGATTTAAGCGTAAAAAAAGCCTCGTAAATTTCACTTCATTCTTTTCAACCCTCTTCCAGGCTTGTATGCGAAAATGGGGCACCTAAATTTGTCCGGTTTGAAGTGGATCACGCGGTATACATAGAACCTTTTTTGCCTCTTGGCTAATTAATTATCTAAAGATTGCAAGGTCAGTAATTATTGGAGAACTAATTAATTACTTATAAAATATTGCAATGTCAAAATACAAACATGGATCATTTTATTTATCTTGATATAGGTACCTACTTAGATTAGTTATTTATACATAGCGAATGGTTATTGATACGATTTGTTCAATACGTGAATTTTCCCATTATGTTCTCGGCCACTGGACGAGAAGAAAGTAAGAAAGTTGGCATTTTTTACAGATTAGGTTCTTGATAAAAAAATGGATTTCTCGAAAAATAAGATTGATATTTAGAATGTTTGATTTGGTAACCACTATTGGGTAACGGTCGCTTTGCAGGCTGTAAAGTAGGTATGAGGTATTATTATTATTACTCTATTAAACGGTTGGACACTATACCTAGGTGCTACACAATTAAGGTTATTAAAGTTACACATGAACGTGAAATTTTTTCTAACCTCATAACCTAACCTAACCCAACCTTTATATTTATTGTGTGTGTTTTAGCAAAGTGCCTAACTGTTGACTGTTGAAAAAGAAAACTTCTAGAACAGTCTTCACACAAACATGTTGTGTTTTTAGATGTGGTTATGTTTCTAGGTGGTGGTCACAGGTTTGGAATGTGAGAGTGAAATTTATTATAGCTAAACAGCGTTCTTTACCAAGGCAAAAAGGAAGAATTCTGTCTAAGTTGGGAATTTGGAACCTATTGGCGATACACTGTTCTTCTTACTCTTAAAAATCCGCATACCAATAACGTTGTTTTTGCACTCGACGCGTGTTTCGCTAACCAAGTTAGCATCATCAGGAGACGATTAAAACTCAATCATTATCATCATTTTAATCATCTCCTGATGATGCTAACTTGGTTAGCGAAACGCGCGTCGAGTACAAAAACAACGTTATTGGTATGTGGATTTAAGCGTAAGAATAATAATGAAGAATTCTGTGTTAAGAATAATCATTATCGAGCATATATATAATGTTAGGCATATCCAACGTTATTTTCCGATAGTTTTTAGTTTTTAGACTTAATACCACGAAACGAATTATTTAGAGGAATTTGTTTGTCATTTCCCAAAAAGTATTGTCATGAGTGCAGCCAGAGTTGTTGATTGAGGTAGGTAATTAACAGTATGTAGGACAACAATTTTATTTTTCTCGGAATAGATCTTGAATGTTCCCGCCGATATGTATGTGAAATAGTTTGCACCATTTCCTAATTTCTTCGCGAAATTTATTTATCCAATAATTGACAATCCAGCTTACTCGTAAGTAATATCATAAGGCATCTAATTTTTCCGAAAAAAATCGAAAAAACACGTTGCTAAGTAATATTTTAACAAGAAGCATGAGTGCTGGTGGCAACAAAAATCAAAGTCGAAGACGAGGATTTTTGCACCTGCACGAATGCATTTTATTAAAAAAATATTACTTAGCATTGTGTTTTTTGGATTTTTTTCACAGTAAAAATTATATGCCCGAATGGTATTTGACAAGACTATTTCATGAGTAACAGATTATTCTGCATACACATAGCTTACAAAACATACTACCTACCTATTATACAACAGCTGTCAAGTTTTGCCGCGGGTAAACTGGAAAAAACTGCTGACAGGTGCTGTCATACAGTTTTTCCATCTAGAAACCATTTGCAATTTAAAATTGCGCGTTTGTGATTGGTGGAAATTAAGACGAGGGAAATAGTCCGAAATATCGCGTGGGAACACGTCGGCGCTTCGAACGGTACCACCGAGTGGTTCTGTCCGGTGCGACGGTGCTTGCTATAACGACGACCCGATGCGATGTCGCGGATCTGGGGAAAAATGCCGCTCCAATTAAGACATCACGGCCATCGCGGCGCTCATCAGACGGGCATCGAGTTATTTTCTTAATTTATGCGGGTCGAGCGGCGAGAACCACCGCTTATCAGCGGCAACGGCCGCGATAAGGGACCAAAGGGACCGCTGCGGTTTTTCGGGAAATGCCATGAGGGGCACTGGAGCAAGACATGGGGGGCGGAGAGGTGACGTGGTGCTCCTGAGGTAGCATTTGTTTCTTGGTTACAGCAGAGGAAGAAAGGGATATTTAAATCACGATGGTTGCCGAAATAGAATTATAGCAGGCTGTGGAATAGTGATTCCACCATATGATATGTTCCACAAGTGCGTAAGGAGACTTCCTAGAGAGTACAAACACAAAAAAAACTTCAAAATCGTGCAGCGCTTCACAATCATAGCAAGCTGTGGAATAGTGATGCTACATGAGGATATGTTCCACAAGTGCGTAAGGAGACTTCCTACAGACACAAAATAATCTTCAAAATCGTGCAGCGCTTCACAATTGTGCAGGGTTGTTCCGGATCAAATCTGAACACCCTGTATGTACCTATACCACTGATTTCTATAGTAGAACCTTGCTGGACATGGAGAGAGCAGAATTTTTATGAAGCATGGAGAAGAGAGCTTTAAATATCGTAGTCAAATTAATAATCCCTTATCAAAAGCTTGCGGAATATTCTCCCATTCTTCAATAGCGACCTCTATGAGTTGGTTGTGATTAGCAATAGGGGGTCTACGATTTCGAATCATTTTTTTGAGATAGTCCCATAATCCCATATGCCCTATAAGATTCATTCAGGATTGTTAGGTAGCCACTGTAATAATATAATAATATTTACATCATTTAAGTAGCCAATAACCTGTCTAGCCACATAGGGACGAGCATTGTTCTGTATGAACAAAAAAATTAGATCCAACAAACGGAGCAAAAGGCATTACAATTACATGTTCGATAATAATGTTGGCTAAGTAATATATGGGGATTCATAGACCTCGTATGTATGGAAACCAACTCCGTACGAGCTTCGAAGCAAATTCTCCCCAAAACATTTTAGAGTTCAATTCTGATGTAGCGTTACAAAATTCAATCTCTGAACTTTGTGATCTCTGGTAAGCAATGGTTTTTGGCCGGTCTTCTGTTGCTCAATCCTGCTTCATGTAAACGTCTTCTAACCGTTCGAGACGATGATATAGGGATATTTCCAACATCTGCTAATTCATTTTTAGCAGATTGCTGGTAACTCTCCTGATGTCTCTGAGACTATGTTGTCTCGAAAAAACGATCATCAATTTGATTAGTGCAACGTTTTCGCCCTTGCCCTGGTCTTCGATGGTACGAGCCCGTCTCATTATGTCGTCTCACCATGCGGCAGAGGATGGAATGATGTCTTCATAACAAATCAGCAACATATCGCATTGAAAATCCTGCATCCTTGATCGACAAATTTCTTTGGCGGTTCATTTTCCTTACTTGATTTACTCGCAACATGCATGTGATAAAAACAATCACAATCGAAAGCTTGTTTTTTTTTCAGACATTTTGCTTTAATCGGCACTTTTTAAGAAAGTGTTTTAACAGTTGTAGTATAAAACGAGGTTTAATACGAATTACTGTGAAAACAAGGTTATAGGTTATACGATACTATAATTAGCTTAAATAACAACAAGGTTCATGGCCTACTTCTTGAGAAAAAAAATATATCGAGAAAATATGAGTGGTGCGTTAATTTTGTCGAGGAGATTATTATATAATACTTTTGTCAGTATATAGGTATTTGTAGATATTTGTCTAACTTGCATAGCTGCCTGCCGGCTAAAAGATTCCTTCGATGCCCTATACGTACGTCCCCTTTAAATACAGCTCTAATACCATTTCAAGAAGCCCCTTTCATCGCAACCCCACCATACCTTCAAGAGGTCCAAGAGCGGTATTGCGGTTCACCCGATGGAAACGATATGACTGCTCCAAGTGGAGGGGCCACGTGTGTAGGTGTCAGTATGCTGCGCACTCGGATTTTCTCCGACTCTATTCCTTACGCCCCATTCACAATCATTGAGTAGGTGGTTATTCCCTCCCCTTTATAGCGAATTCAACGTCGGCCTGCACAGTCGAGTGGTCTCGAAATGATGTTTTCGTAAGGGATAGCTAGGGTATTGACATAAATGGTCCCTACTGGATTTCTTTGTGGTGTTTCAGATATAAATTTTGCTTTATTTGTTCGTAAGAAACAACCACTGATAATGGAATCGGTAAATAAACTCCTGAACAAAATTAACGCACCACTTTAATCTAAATATTTGCAGTAAGAACACAAAATAAAATTAAAATTACATTGAAATTATAATGAACACCTATAAATTAGTCAAACATGACCTTGATTTGCCTTAATGTTTCAGTTTTTGCTGAAAATACATAAATAAACTACCATAACTCTAAATTTAAAAAAAGGAAAAAATCAGCAAAACAGAATAAAAGCATCTGGGTCAACACTAATACCCCGTAGGCCCTCCTCTACTTCTTATCACTGCATTCATGCGTCGAGACATGCTTGATATCAAATGTTCACCAAAAGCTTGCGGAATACCTATTCTTCAATAGCGACCTCTGTGAGTTGGTTGTGATTAGCAACGATATCGAATCTTTTTTTTTAGATAGTCCCATGGATGCTCTATAATTCATGTCGAGACTGTTAGGTGGCCACTGTAATAAAGGGATATATTAACATCATTTAGGTAGATAATAACCTGTCTAGCCACATATCTCCTCGCCTTCGCCAGACACGCTCATTTCCATCTGGAGCTTTAAGGCTAACTCTAATTTCATCGGAAAGCAGAACTTGTCTCCGATTATTGATAGTCCAATTCTGATGTAGTCTTGCAAAATTCAATCTCTGAACTTTGTGTTCTCTGGTAAGCAATGGTTTTTTGGCCTGTCTTCTGTGGCTCAGTCCTGCTTCATGTAAACGTCTTCTAACCATTCGAGACGATACGAGCCCCGTCCCATATTAGTTGGCCCAGCTCGCTAAAAACTATAATTCGGTATTTTAATCC
The DNA here is from genome assembly GCA_963920635.1 of Pseudeuparius sepicola. Lineage (NCBI taxonomy): Eukaryota > Metazoa > Arthropoda > Insecta > Coleoptera > Anthribidae > Pseudeuparius > Pseudeuparius sepicola. Next base: position 56,157,377 of record OY987302.1, read on the forward strand.
TAAACCAGGATTCGTAAATTTACTAAAACATTATTTACTACTTACATTTGGCGAGTTTTATATTATTTTACACATTTTCTAAATAATTCCATTGTAAGCAAAGAAACATTATTTAGAATGTATTTTAGAGTACATGCAGAGCCAATGTATTAAAAATTTAATATCAATATGGCTTTGAAATAAACAAACTCATTGTGACAACTAATTTCATTTAACATTTGTAAGTCATTCAGTAGTCTCATACACCGAGTGTCAAGTTAATATTACTCTTAAAAAAATATTAAAATGATGCCAGGAAAGGCGGTTAGTGAGGATGTACGGAAGATAATCATTTCTTTGTCACAATCGGGAAAATCGGCATTAGAAATTGGTAATATTGTCAATTTATCTCGATATACCGTTCGAAAGATCATACAGTTATATAAAATAACAACCTCTATCGCCCAAAAGCAAAAAGCTGGAAGAAAGCGTAGAGTTGCTGATATCAATAAAAGAGCTTTAAGAAGAATACTTGAGAGAGAGAGAAATAAGTATATTATGGAATACTGCAACTGGGAAGAAGTTTTCTAGAACAACATGCCACAGGGTTGCTATGGAATTGGGTTTTAAAGTTTACAAGGTAGGTTTAAAGTTTATTTGTATCTGCAGTTTTAAATCATTTTTATGAGTACTCTTTTAGGCAAAAGAAAAACCATTACTCACTGGCGCACAGAAAAAAACTAGGTTGTTATTGGTAAAACAATACAGACACTGGTCTCAGGAACAATGGGATTCAGTTCACTGGAGTGACGAATCCAGATTTGAAGTGTGTGTAGGTGATAGCCGGAGTAGAGTAATAAGAAAGAAAGAGGAGGCGTATCATTCAGGCTGTGTGAAAAGAAAAATAAAATTTCCTGCATTCAGTAATGGTTTGGGGATCCATGTCTGCTAAAGGAGTATGCAGCCTGCATTTTGTAGAAGGTATCGTGAATGCCGAAAGATACATTTATATTCTGGAAACATACACTGATAAAATTAATTACTTCAATCAAAAAAATAATAAGTTTATTTAAACAAATATTGTTTTCATAATAGCCGAATAAACCCTTGTTTGATAATAATTCGCCATTTATTTGACTTGGCAATTTCATGTTTATTTGAACTAAATTCTTGTTTGTTCGGAATGACCAACTTAATCGAAAATATCTAAGAAATATTTACTTGATTTCAAAAATATTTTTTTAAGCCGATGGCTATATTATTTGAATCGAAGAAAGTTTTTATTTGAACGAAAGTAATATGTACCTTTGGCTGAAAATTATAATTCCCATTTGTTTCGAACAACCAACATAATCAGAAATAATAAATACAGATTTACTTGATTTCAATATTATATTTTCTTAAGACAATGTCATATTGTTTAGAACAAATTAAGTTCTTCTTTTGAGAGAAACTAATACGTGGCTTTATAAAACAATTATTTTGTTCAAAATCAATGAACATATTTATTTGGATCAATTATCTTTGTGAACAAATTGTTTTCGTTTTAAAATTAAAATTTGAGACTTTAAATATGGGAACGATATTCGAAAATCAGGATTAAGCTATTATAGACATGGAAAACATACACATTATTTTATTGCCATGGAATTTATTAACTAAGTTAAAAACAACATTTAGTTAAAATATCCTTAGATTAATAAACCTAACAAATAAGAGCATATTCTTTATCACAAAAATCAAATGTCATTCTTTATAATTAGAATACAGCAAATAATCCCTTATTATCTACGAAGGTAAAAATAAGACATCATAGGCTTATACCTACTTGGAATAAACCTAATATGTACCGGGGTCATCACTCGAAAATGGACACCCCCTTAACTTTTTTATTTTTGGAAATAAATAAAGTGGTAAAGACAAAAGTGGTGAGGGATCAAATAAATGTTTTAATGAGCATACTCAAGAGTATACAGGGCGTTTCGTAAATGCGAGGCACACCAAACTTGCATTTTTTTAAATGGAACACCCTATATATTTTTGCATTTTTGAATTCTGCTCATCAAGGCAATGAAAATGATATTTAACTTTGTGTCATTATCTTTTTCCGTTTTTGAAATATTCCGTTTTCAAATTTTAGACTAAATTTATTTAACTTGAATTTGTGGATCTCGTGATAAAGATAGACTATAAATGTAATAACAAAAAATATTTGTTTTAAACAAGAGAGTAACATAGTGAAACTCCAAAATGTTTAGGAGCCTTTTCAAATTTTACTGATTATATTCTCGAAATAAAATACCTAGGTGGTACCCATGATACTATAACCATAATAGTATCATGGGTGGTACCTACCTAAGAATTTCAGGAAAATCGTAAAAGCTGCTAAACATTTTGGAGTTTCACTATGTTACTCTGTTGTTTAAAACAAATATTTTTTGTTATTACATTCATCGTCTATCACGAGATCCACAAATTCCAGTTAAATAAATTTAGTATAAAATTTGAAAACGGAATATTTCAAAAACGAAAGAGATAATGACACAAAGCTTAATATCATTTTGATTGCCTTGATGAGCAGATTTCAAAAATGCTAAAATATATAGTGTTCCATTTTTAAAAAATGCAAGTTTGGTGTGCCTCGCATTTACGAAACGCCCTGTATACTCTTGAGTATGCTCATTAAAAAATTTATTTGAGCCCTGACAACTTTTGTCTTTAAAAATAAAAAAGTTAAAGGGGTGTCCATTTTCGAGTGATGACCCCGGATGACCCTGTACATGTCGCACAAAAGTAAAATATTATTCTTTATAATAAAATACAAATGATAATGACCATCACTTATTTACAAGTGAAATAACAGATTTTCCTTCTCCTGTGTAATGAATACTAAGGGGACGCAGACTCGCTAAGGACTCATACGAAACAATGTTTAAATTATTTTTATTAGTAGAAATAACTTCAAACGCTTGAGCCCTACTACTATAAGTTATAGTCCGCAATAATAATATAATAAAGAATATCTTATTATCACTTAAAACAACAGCCTTTATCTCACCGAAAAGAGGAAGTATATCATCATTATTTAAATAAACAGCTAATCCAGCTTTAAATAGAACGTTTTTGACATTAACCCACCGCACTGTAAATGCACTTTTACTGATACGAACATTCTTAAATTGGTCTAAATCAAAACTGTTAGATATAATTTGTCCATACTCCAAATTACTACTGAATCCTTTATTATTAATTAGTCTGTTTGAAAATCTAAGAGAATCTTTTATAAACATTGTAACCAAAAGATTTTTTCTGCATGTCACTGCTTTTGCAGTCGACTTCAAGAGTTTATGATACGCTTCATATCTCATGGCCCAAAAATATCTTGGGGGGCCAACATGTAATATTAATTTCGGATAATGGAGAAGAAAATGGTATTTTGGTCTCAAATGAGTTTTAAATAAGTTACAAAATAGAGAGTGATGTTCTTCAATCAGAAGCTGTAAATATTCTATTTTTTGTTTTGAAAATAAACGGCTTAGAAGAATATCTAGAATTTCTAAAGTGATGGCATAAAACTTCCAGGAAACTTCCTCTTCCGGAACCAAATCTCCAACAAGAATACCAAAATATACGACAAAAGATAACATTTCAGCAGACGACATGGTTATCATATTGTTTTTTAAATGATTAATTTTGATTTGGGGTATCCCGTTACCCACATCGGCTTTTGAGCATTTGAAAAATTTTATTCTGTTGTTTAAGTGATCTAAATCAAAATATTTTTTTCTTATTAGCTCATTTATTAAAAAGGCCATATCATAGCGTAAAACGCCTTCCAGCATATCATGCATTAAATCGCAGGCAAAATTTTTTGCTGCCTGGAAATTGGGTAATATATTCCAAATACAAGGTTCTTTAATTCCATGGCTGTGGTCAAGAGAATGTGTGTTATAATTTTGTTCAGTGCGAAGTGCAAAATTACATTCTTTTACTTCTGTTTTGGTTACATCCTTATGAGCCGTACAAATTCGACAAAAATATTCAGAATTGAAGCTTGCCGAAAAACCCATTATAGAATTGACTCCCAAATTATCTCCCAAAATTAACAACAAGTTAAAATAAACTTGCTGAGGGCCTTTCTCAGTGCACACAGTGATACCTTCATTCTCTAACTGTAGCAAGTCTTCGAGTAATTTTGAAAATACTTGTTTATTACCGTGAACTTCTCTATCAGAGGAATAAATCAGCTGTGCTAAAAATATGTTCTCTAAAGAAGATGAAAATTCTGGGGGTATGCACGCTAAAGATATATATACAGCTCCGATCTTGTACAAACCGGCTCTAGAACCTAAAGCGTTGCAAGGCTCGAAATCGTCAAAAAAAAGGAATAATGGAAACATTATTCTTCCAACAAAATTATGTTCTAAAGATTTCCAAAGAGCACCTTGGTAAATGCTAGAAAGTATTTCCTGAGAACACATTTCTTCCTTTATGTACGACAAAATACTCTCAATAACTTGAGGCAATTCCAAAAATTTTTTTAGTTTTAATTGCAAATTGATTTTTTGTCCTTCAACTCGTTTTACATCAATTTCCGGTGGGCCTATGGCCTCAATTCTTTTTAGTGTGGTTTTAGTTCCTATATAAACTGGTTCTGGACTAAAAAAAGTTTCCAACATTTTGAGATGCTTTAATCTAAAATGCTCTGTTTTAAAATGATCAAATGTTTTATTTACATCACTAAATAACTTATTTAAAGACAACTGACACTCATGACTGTTATTATTATTATTTGCGGAGTGAAAAATATCAGCTAATAACTGTCTAGTATTATCAATAACAGTTTGTACTAGATTTCTAGGTAAGGACGGGTTTTCGTACAATTCAGAAACAAATTTTACAACAGAACCATGAATATCTAAAGTGACATTGTCATGAATATGATCATTAGAATTTCTACTTTTAACCTCGTTTGTATTACTTGGAAAAGATATAGCGGAAGACGAAGGATGTTGTTCTAGATTTGCATTTGTCTCAATGATATTATTTGCATTTGAGTAACAAGGCAGTGCTGAACCACAGCGACCATGCTGATAATGCTTACGTAATCCGCATATGTCTGTAAACGAGCGACAACAATTATTTTGGTTACATTCGTATCTATTTAAATGGGGGTGGCTAAATCTTATGTGCCTTATAAGTGATTTATATGAAAAAAATATTTTTTTGCAGTTAAAAAAACTGTTTCTTCCTTTATTCATAATTCGAATAGGTATTCACAGTGCAGTGGGCTTAATATCGTGGAGTTTACAAAAACTCCGATATAAATGGTATTTCGGGATCTCTTTTTGTGTGATATTTATATACACACCATTGCATCAGGTACCAAAGATGTTGAGACTCATATGGATACTTTGCATCTAATATCTGATACAGTTTGAAACAAAAATTGAGTGCATCTATAACCGAGGTGCATTTATATTCTGAGCGATTTACAATAACTATTGCCGCTGTAACATTATTTAGTGTTGGCCCTAATAATAAAATATAAGGTTGTACTGTGAGGCCCTTAGAAAACATAACATCTACCCTATTTTGTTTTGCCTTCTCTACATCCCCGGGAGTTTTTACATGAACATATATGGAATCTCTTGATTCCGATGTCGATGGTTTCCAGTTTTGTTTGTTAGAAAGTCTTTTTCTTCCTTTTGGGGGTATTAATGAAGGTAATAGATGTAGTTGAATGGCAATTTTAGAGTCTGAAAAACATCAGATTGCATTAGATTATTCAATACATTCAATTTTTTAAACCATAAAATTTAGTAGGTAATATCACAGAAAATATACCATACAGACACCATAGGTGAATAGGTTATCTATGTGGTAGGATACTTGTTTTTTGGTGTAACTTTTTCCAAGCAAATACCCCAAGTATAAAAACAAACAAATGGCTTACCGGTTGTTATTTCTGATCCTAGAAGTTCTGCTATTGTGGTATCTGTAGGGTTCAAGTAGGTTCCTTTGATTTCGTAAATTCGATTAAATAAATCTTGAAATTCCCTTTCTATATCAACATCTGATAAGGAATGCACATGTTCAAAATCATAACTAACCTGAAAAGTGAAAATACAAGCTTACCTAGAGCACACAATAAAATTATAAAAAGCATTTTTTTGAATAAAGTAGGTAAGGAAAAATAATCAAATCACTTAAATATTTTCCACATATTAAAATAAAAAAAAAACCCTACATAAACTATAAAAACTATGCACTGGAACCAATTAATCCCTAAATATTTGAACATGGAAATAAAATCTTGAATGCAGATTTTAGGTATATAAATATGTTATGACAGAGTTTACAAAATTTAACTTCCAAAGAGCAGGTAGATTATTGAAGGGTTACTTAATAATTCTCAATGAAATTTTAGACTTACTAATTCTGGTGCAATATCCATTTGTAATACAGGCCACTCCTGTAAATATTCATCAATTGTCATAGACTTGTCAATTTTTCTCAAAGGATACGAAATCCTCCAATGGTAAAGAATATCCTCTGTAATTGCCTCGAAATTATTTTTAAGCCAAATGTGGCTATCTTTGGCTTCGCGAGGTATATCATCTGAAACACGAGAAACTTATTAAGAAAAACACAATTAGGAAGTAAATAGTGCAATTTAATTTACCGATTTTTGATGCTTTTGGATTTTTTTCTACTGCCGTTATTGATGATTCTTGTATTGTTCGAAGAAGGTGGAGTCTCTTCCTGTATTTCTCAACTAGCTTTCCTCTAGCTCTTTCTGACTTATTTTCTCTGGAATCCCTTTTCTTCACTGGTTCTACAAAGTAGGTGCTTTTTTTCTCGTTCGGCATGATTTCAATAATTTTCTGTGATAACATACGAAAATCGTCATGATCCATCTTTTTTTTCTGGTTTAAAAAAGGAGTTATTATTATATCTGACAGTTTATCTCTGTCATAGTTAGATAATAATTTAGATTTCGATTTTTGAATAATAGCAGCGCCAATGATATCTGTCATAAGTAGGCCTTGTAAGTCTATGTTATTTGACAGTTTAAGATCACCTAACTGTTCAGTTGAACTTAAACTGCTTATGTCAGAGTCTAGTGAAAGAGTTGAGGCAGATGCTATACTGTGCTGTGCTGGTGGCGTATCAATAAATAAAATTGGAATATTTAAATCTGTGTTTTGGTTGACAATAGTATCCTCAGAATTCAGAATGTTTTCCTGATATTCTGGCATTGACTGTAACGGAGTAATTTCTTCATGTGTCTCAGATGGACCAACACTAGCTTCCTCACGGTCATCCTTACTATTATTTTTGGATTTTTTTCTTTCAGGTTGATAACTCATTTCATTTCCCTAAACAAAATAATATTTGAAATTATTGCAATTGTTATATGCTATTAAAGATAAACCTTTTTTAATTCTTGTATCCCCCTTTTTAATCGAATTCGGTCGCCCATTACATTCTTCGTGAAAAAATCCAATTGGTTTTCTTCTATATTTTGGAGGACTTCAATTTCGTCTATTTTTTGATCTAAAATAATAATAATTGTCCTCATAAAAAGAATATACCTTAGAAGTAGTGAAAGTTTTTGACACCACTTCAATTTTCAAAATAAGACTTTTCACGGAGGTAGTATTGATAATATGAATAAAAAAGTCAGCACAAAAATTACAACGTTTTGTCTATTTATATGAACATTATCAGGGATCTACAACATAGCGAGCATATAATATTATAATATCTATAAATACAAAAATGAATTTTGTCACCGAAAGTTGTTAAAATATAAGTTATAGATACACTTACATTTTGTTAATAAAATTGGTATTGTCACATTCCAACATAAAGCTAGTATTGTTATCTACATCACAACATAAAATTGGCATTGTCAACAATTTTATTCACAAACTGTAAGTAACCCCTACATTTTTACAATTTTCTGTTCCAACATTTACTTTTACAGAGGTCTACCGTTTTGTAGATCCCTGATGATGTCCGTAATATAAATAAAGAAAACATTGGAATCTATATATCTATATAGTGTATCAATAGTTACTATTCTTGAACTCCATCGTCACAAAAACTTTCTGATATCAATAACTAAGTACCTATTGGACTATTCTGCTCTTTGGACGTGTTTTTTAGAATGAAACGTGTTGGGTACCTATACGTATGAAGAAATAATGGTAGTTCTTTACGCTTTTACACCATGCCCAGATTTTCTTGAAATTTCGGCTACCCCCCTATTTTCGAGGTCCCTGAACACGAATCTGACATTAGTTTTTCCCGGTCGGACGTAGTTTCCGAGAAAATGAATTTTCAAATTTCCTTTTGACACTCCGCCTCGCCCCCCGCATTTCACGGGAATATTTGTGGTTGCAATCGGGATGAATTTTTACTGTACGCAGCTCAAACTAATCACCACACTATTTTGCACCTTTTGCAACATCGAGACTTCGCGAAAACCCGCGGAAAAACCGAAATTTTCCAAGATTTATGCAATGTTTTGGTATTTAGGAGACGTTAGCTTGACATTCGGCTGCGACTGCGCGGGGGACACTCGGCTGGCGCCAACAATGTTGCGAGGTTAGAACTAGAGGGAATATGTTCTCCATAAAAATAAAGTATCAAAATTAACAATATTTACAATAATTCTCATATAATAATTTTCAGAAAATACATTTAAATATTTTATCGTATTTACCATGTATTAGAAGACGGCTTAACCCTGGTTAAATCATAAAATTAATATTTCCCGCCTATTATTTTTTCCCTCCATTTTTCATTCACTGCAGCTAATTTAAAAGTAGCGTGTGGTAATTAAGATTAAGAATTCGCCTACTATCTTTCCCTCCATTTTTCTTTCGCTGCAGCCAATTTTCGCCAATTTAAAATTGGCGCGCGAGAATTATTGTAAATATTGTTAATTTTGATACTTTATTTTTATGGAGAACATATTCCCTCTAGTTCTAACCTCGCAACATTGTTGGCGCCAGCCGAGTGTCCCCCGCGCAGTCGCAGCCGAATGTCAAGCTAACGTCTCTAACGTTTTGGTATTTACCAAAACATTGCCTAAATCTTGGAAAATTTCGGTTTTCCGCGGGTTTTCGCGAAGTCTCGATGTTGCAAAAGGTGCAAAATAGTGTGGTGATTAGTTTGAGCTGCGTACAGTAAAAATTCATCCCTATTGCAAGCACAAATATTCCCGTGAAATGCGGGGTGCGAGGCGGGGTGTCAAAAGGAAATTTGAAAATTCATTTTCTCGGAAACTACGTCCGACCGGGAAAAACTAAGGTCAGATTCGTGTTCAGGGACCTCGAAAATAGGGGGGTAGCCGAAATTTCAAGAAAATCTGGGCATGGTGTAAAAGCGTAAAGAACTACCGAAATAATAAACATCAGAGTATTTTACTTTGCTATACTCCAAGACTCCTTCAAAACCATAACAAGCAATTATTTGTTTGGTTCTAACTATGTCAAAATTGTTTAGTCATTTCGTGTGAAGTAGGATTTGTTTGATTCAAACAATGTGTCATCACATTAAATTAGCATTAGATTAAAGAAACAGGCAATAACTTTTGGGTAGTGATCTTCTTCTCGCGCAGGACGCTAAAATACAAAGCCGCCATTGCTGCATATATGCCCGCACTAGACCTATTAACATTGCCACATTTGTGTTACAAAGAATTACTAAAAAACAATCTTAAAAGATTCGCTGTGTTTCGTACTTCAGCTTATTACTACGGCACATACATTCATACAATAGACAACATGCCACGAAGTATATTATTTGTAAATATAATATCCGGCTTGGTTTTTACTTGCCCTAATATAATTCGATCTATACTTAATTATATTATGAAGATGCACAAACATGTACAAACTTACCTTCAAACAGATGCCACAAGTGCACCAGATTCCATTTTTCCAGTTGTTCTTTTACTTCCATGTCTAGTCACACGTGCCAACTGCCCACAACAACACACACAACGTGTCACAATACCATGTGCCGCGCAATGACGCCGCACGCCCGGAACTGCGAAGCGGGTGCGTGAACGACGCTATCCCCCCACTCCTCTTTTAGTCACTCCAATCCACCGTTTGTTTGTTTCAAATGTTAGTCCAAAGATGATATTTTGAAATCATATACATTTATTTCATGCAAATCTCTGCGAGTTTGAATGAAATTTGTAAATCTCAAACAAATATTGTACCAGATTCAAATAACTCAACTTACTGTAGACAAAATATCTTTGTTTAATATGATGAAATTTTGTTTAATTTGAATTAAAACCACTCAAAGCAATATTTATTAACATACTTTAGTCAAATTTTTATCTGTGTACCTAAAACCTACTTTAGAGGAATGCCGAAGAACTGGACTTGAATTTATTTTTCAACAAGATGGCGCTGCGTGCCATACAGCAAAACGGGTTAGAAACTGGCTGTTGGAAAACAATATTCTGCTTTTACCATGGGTATCCAGTAGCCCAGATTTGTCCCCAATTGAAACTTTATGGCATATCATGAAGAAAAAATTACGATTATCACCTGCGAGGACCATACCAGAATTAAGAGCGAGACTACAAAATATATGGGATAGTTTTGCCCCAAATGATTGCCAGGAGTTAGCCAATATACTATATAATTGGATACTACTGTTCTTATTTTTTGTTACTTTATCTAGTAAAATAATACTTTTGTATATTTCGAAGTTTATTTGTTACCGATTTGACTAAAAGAAACCATTATTTCCTTATATTTTATTTTTATTCAAGTATATTCAAGAATTGCCACATTTAGATTGACTGGGCCAACTAATATGGGACGGGGCTCGTATAGCGATAGTTCGAACATCTGCTAATTCATTTTTTAGCAGATTGCTGGTGAATCTCCTGTCTCTAAGAGCACGTTGTCTCAAAAAACTATCAAAAATTTGATTAGTGCAACGTTTTCGCCCTTGACATTGTCAAGTACGAGACCGTCTCATTATGTCTTCCTAACAAACCAGCAACATATCGCATTGAATATCCTTCATCCAGGAGAGTCGATACTCGCACTGCATCCTCAATTGACAAATTTCTTTGGCGGTTCATTTTCCAAATCCATGTGATAAATAAAATCACAATCGAAAGTTTGCTTTTCACAGACACTTTGCCTTGAGCACTTTTTAAGAAAATTTTAACACAGTTTTATAGTCTAGAAAGGTTTAATACGAATTACTGTCAAAACAAGGTTTTGTGATACCATAGTTAGCTTAAATAACAACTTTCACTGTCAAACAAGGCCCATGGCCTACTTGTCGAGAAAAAAATATTGAAATATAAAAAAAATGTCGAGAAAAATATGAGTGGTGCGTTAATTTTGTCCAGGAGTTTACTTATTAGGAAACATTATAATTTATTATGTCTTTTAACTCCTTAGAATCTACTATCCATATCTGCGCTAATACACCACTTTTTTTAGTCGTTTATCTTATTGTTTGTGGTGAGAAGACTGCAAATTTTCAATACTTCTAATATTAAAAAATAATTCCCATTTGGTGCAAACTTTATGAAGAGCACTGTATAACCATACAGTTCCCGTCTCCTTGGCCATTATCTCTCGCCGATACATGAACTGCGTCTTGCATTTATTTCAACTTCAACTATCCTTCTCAGAGGCAACGTAGTTCACTTAGACATAATATCAAAGTCTAGAGAATACTATAAGTCGGCTCACTTCTTTGTTCTCTCGGAAAAAGCAACAATTTTTTGCGACTGGTCGTAAATCAGCGGGACCGCGCCCGCTTCGCATTTACGAGGGCGACTAAACGAAATCGCCGTCAAGCTAGTTATACGGGGGCAGGTTCATATTGACTTTCCATTATTTACCAAAGTCTACAAAATATTAGTATACCTATTTGTAGACTTTGGTACAACATTATTTGTGTAGGTAAGTATATCGTTAGTTTTTGGTAGGTACAGTTAAATTAAAATACAAGGTAGCTATTACCAGAATTTACATAATTAGTAAGGTATATCTGTAGACTTTGGTTGGAACATGAATAAAAATGCATTTTTTTATGTTTTACGTTCATATTTAATAAAGCCTAACAAAACATAGAGCAAACAAAAAAAAAATAACAAATAAATATTTAACGACAAAGAGTTAAACTAATCATATCTACTTTTTCATCCTGTAAGTAAATATTTTGATATTTAAATAATTGAACAAAACATGCAACAAGCATTTGAAATAAACAATTTATGTTCTCCGATGAACCCTAAGGCATTCTTCCATTGCTGGCACCTTCAAATTTTCACAATTTTAATATTATGTCTATATTATTCTATTATTCTTCAATTAATACCTAAGTATTTAAATGTCACATAAAAATGTCTTAATTTTTGTAGGTAGATCCCTCAAACTCAATCTTACCTTTCAGGGTTTTTAGGAAATTAAAGAAGGTAATATAGTCTTTTGAACTGGTTTTACAGCCATCCGCACTGCAGGCATGACTACAACCGTTGATTGAATTCCATCGACGCTACAACACAGTCACGGTCGGTCGGTAATATTTTGCGCGCACCCGGTAGAATGCGAACGAACCGCTCTCAGCTACATTGTGTAAGCTTATTTTCTTATTAAATAAGATATCGATCGCCGTACTCCGATGACGGCGGGCCGAGGGAGCGGGAGAGGGCAAGAGGGAAACGTTTGTTTACACAAGGCCCAGTGCCCGAGTGCCCGGACTTATTAGTATATGTCCGGACGCTGATAATATACAGTGTGACCCATTTGTTTTGGGGTCAGTCTGTAAAAAGTGTATCAATCGTGCGATTTGGCTGATTTTTTTTTTAAATTGTAGAGCTCGATGAACTGCACATTTTGAACAAAAATTGCCTGGTTCGCATAAAATCCAAAGCCTACTATGACCGTTTTTATGAGCAAAATTTTAAGAAACCATATTAGCGTTTTTTTTTTAAAAAATCTGTGTGCGCCAATGGATTGAGCACCCCTCGAAATGGGTATGTACAAAATTTCATCAAAATATTTCAAGTAATAACGATTTTGTAGAAAAATTAAAAATGCAGCCAAGGTACGTCTTTATTTTCAAAAATTCAAAGTTGGCCATGGAAAATAATTGAATTGTTTACTTTTATTAAGTGTCAAACTGTCTAAATTGAGTTCAGAAATTGTTTGTGCTCAATACAATTAATTATCATAATTATGGAATATTTAAGCATAAGAGACAAAATAGAAATTGTTCGACTCGTGGGCGACAACGAGCGCTCGGCAGCAGAAGCTGCGGCCGAATTTAATAGACACCCAGGTAGATCAGTGAGTCGAAGTACTGTACAACGTATAAACAATATTTTTGATGAAACTGGATCGATTTCTAAAAATTTATTAAAAACTAGGCAAAATGGACGCCGTGGACTTGTTGAAAATAACAATCAAATTCTGCAATACTTTAGTGACAATCCTCGAAATAGTGTTCGAACGGCTAGTTTAGACCTTCATATACCCAGAGAGAGTATAAGGAGATGTTTGAGACAAAACAAAATAAAACCGTTTAAGCCAAAATTTTTGCACACCCTGGAACCAGGAGATGAGGAGAGAAGATTAGAATTTTGCTATTGGCTGCAAGGTGAATATCTCCATAATGGCAACTTTTTAAATGAAATTTTATTCACCGACGAAGCCACGTTTACTACAAATGGTGTAGTATCAAGTCAAAACTGCCGTCACTGGTCAGCTGAAAATCCAGAGTTTATAATAAATGCAAGGAGACAATATTCACAAAAAATTAACGTTTGGTGTGGAATACTACGCGACAGAATAATTGGCCCATTTTTCTTTGAAGGGAATTTGAATGCGGCTGGCTTCTTGAATTTTCTAGAAATTGAATTTAGAAATGCTTTAGATGAGTTACCATTAAGATACCGTTTAAATTTAAAGTTACAGTTAGATGGCAGTCCTATTCATAATGCTCGTTTAATCAGAAACTGGCTAGATAATAATTTTGAAAACTATTGGATAGGGCGAAATAGTCCTTTCTGTGAGTGGCCACCGAGATCTCCGGACTTAACTCCTTTAGATTTTTTTCTTTGGGGTACACTTAAGCAAAATGTTTATAAGTCAAGACCCCATAATTTACAAGAACTGCAAGCTAGGATAAACTGTAGTTGTGAGGAAATTACTCCACAGCAAATACGAAATGTAATTTTGAATGTACGCAAGAGGAACGACAAATGCATTGTAGAAAATGGAGGCTTGGTAGAAGTTACAAAAATTTTATAATTTTAATTGTTTTTATGTTTTGTGTTTATAAGCATAAGGTTGTATTATTACAATTCAATTATTTTCCATGGCCAACTTTGAATTTTTGAAAATAAAGACGTACCTTGGCTGCATTTTTAATTTTTCTACAAAATCGTTATTACTTGAAATATTTTGATGAAATTTTGTACATACCCATTTCGAGGGGTGCTCAATCCATTGGCGCACACAGATTTTTTAAAAAAAAAACGCTAATATGGTTTCTTAAAATTTTGCTCATAAAAACGGTCATAGTAAGCTTTGGATTTTATGCGAACCAGGCAACTTTTGTTCAAAACGTGCAGTTCATCGAGCTCTACAATTTAAAAAAAAAATCAGCCAAATCGCACGATTGATACACTTTTTACAGACTGACCCCAAAACAAATGGGCCACACTGTAGAGGTGATGCAGAAAACGCTGAGCAAGGGCTTCCTTAAAAGGCAATTTTTCAGATCGACCGCGCGGGTAACCAAAACAATTCCTCCGATGCGCCGTCAGGTCGCGCCAGCCACCAGAAAGAGGGCGCATCCCGCAGCGCAACGTTTATTTAATTCGGCCCGCTCCCATTCCAAACATTCAAATTGCGCGCAGGATATAATTAGGGATAATTGGCTGGCATACGTGCATAAACCGGCCATTCCTCAAATAGCGGCCGCCAGATCGCGCCCCGATAAGCCCGGCCTTCGGTCCGGCATCAATTTGTCCCGCTGCTTCTCCTCACCTCTCCCGGTTAATGAAGATGTTGCCCTTAATTAAAATCGAGAGGTGACTAAAAACGGCGCTCTGTAGACAGTCGTCCGCGAAGTGTAGATGAGTAACGTGTCAAAAGGAAAGTAGATTTATCCTAAGAAAGGACACGGGGCTAGTAAAAAACACATTAAAGTTTAGAAATCTCTCTATTGATAGACTAGTAGGAGTAGTAGGTAACAAGTTATTGAATAGCCCATATTTCATGCAAGGCGAGGACTAGGTACAGTGTTCGCGAATGTGGAATGGCATATATTATGCCATATTCCAAACGTGTTTTGATACTTTTTCTAATAAGATTTTAGATACATAAAAGCTTTAAAATTTAAAAACGTCAAACGCCAAGCCAACTTAAAATTTTTTATTTGTAACGACATAACTATAATAACTATAACTATAATCTTTATCATTAAGGTTTCTAGTACTTCAATCTTGATTGTTTTTACCGAGGATTTTACACTCTATATTAAATCGAACAAATACAGTGTGTCCCAATTTGATACTGGACACCTCAGAACTATATGAAGGACAAGGAAAACAAATGGTCTCTATTTTTTTGTTGGTAGTCCCAAGGGAGAGTATCTGATAGGCGATGGTATTTGGATGGAGTAATTATTTCATGGCCTGCTATGATTTTTTAAAATAGCTAATTTTCAAGAAACCCTATTAGAGATTTTTTTATGACAAAATGTTATTAAGAAAACTTGTTCAGAATGAAAAACTGAGTAGAATTGCAAAATTTCAAAAGTCTAGGCCTACTTTGATATTTATATTTATCTCCCACTTTTATCTTAAAAAAGTGTCCTTTCCGGAGCTTTCACGTCAAAATATTATTAAGGAAACTTGATCATCGTGAAAAAATAAAATTTTGACGTGAAAGCTCCAGAAAGGACACTTTTTTAAGATAAAAGTGGGAGATAAATATAAATATCAAAGTAGGCCTAGTCTTTTGTAATTTTGCGAATCTACTCCGTTTCGTATTCTGAAAAAGTTTTCTTGATAACATTTTGTTGTAAAGAAATCCCTAATGGGGTCTCCTGAAAATTTGCTATTTTAAAAAATCATAGCAGGCCATGAAATAATTACCCCATCCAAATACCACCGCCTATGAGATACTCTCCCTTGGTACTACTAATAAAAAAATAGAGACCACTTGTTTTCCTCGCCCTTCATATATTTCTGAGGTGTCCAGTATCAAAATGGGACACACTGTAATTATCTTTTCAAGGGATTTAAGGCAAGGAATTTTTTATATTATTATATTATAATTATAAAAGGTGGCCCTCCCTCAAAGTAGTGACATTTTGTGAAGTCTAACAACTTTGCCTGTAAAGAAAATGTAGGTTAGTTTTTGGTGTTGTTCGATAGGAATTCTGAAAAAAAAAGTGTTGTAAAAAATACAGGGTGTATCAAAGTAAAAAACGAATGTGACACATCATGGGAAAGAGAATTTTATGTTGATTTTGGGTGCTTGCCCATTATCACTTTTTCCTTTCTATAAACTCCTGGACAAAATTAACGCACCACTCTAATTAATCTAAATATTTACAATAAAAACACAAAATAAAACAATGTTACATTGAAAAGATAATGGACACCTACAAAATAGTCAAACATTACCTTAATAATTTGTCTTAAGACTGAATGTACAGCACGTGCGTGGTGATTCAACAGTTTGACCCATAAAATGGCTTTTTTCGATCAGTAGCGAGCAACACGCATAATTTTAAACGTTTGGTCAATACAAATTTTAATCTAAGTAATTACTCACATTTTGAGACAAAAATTATTTAGAAATATTTATCACAATGGCAGTTATTAGGCTTATTGTGGAAATGCTAATAACTGCCATTGTGATAAATATTTCTAAATAATTTTTGTCTCAAAATGTGAGTAATTACTTAGATTAAAATTTGTATTGACCAAACGTTTAAAATTATGCGTGTTGCTCGCTACTGATCGAAAAAAGCCATTTTATGGGTCAAACTGTTGAATCACCACGCACGTGCTGTATATTGAGCCTTAATGTTTCACTAAAAATATGTTTTTGCTAAAAGTGCATAAATAAGGTAGCATAACTAAAAATTAAAAAAAAAGAAAAAATCAGCAAAACAGAAAAATTGCATCTGGGTCAGCACTAATACCGTCTAGGCCTTCCTATACTTCTTATCACTGGATTCATGCGTCGAGGCATGCTTAAAATCAAATGTTCAACAAAAGCTTGCGGAATATTCTCCCATTCTTCAATAGCGACCTCTATGAGTTGGTTATGATAAGCAACAGGGGAGTCTACGGTTTCGAATCTTTTTTTTAGATAGTCCCATAGATACTCTATAGGATTCATGTCAGGACTGTTATATGGCCACTGTAATAAAGGGATATTAACATCATTTAGTTATCAAATAACCTGTCTAGCCACATGGGGACATTGGGACATGGAGACTGCATTCTCAATTGGCAAATTTCTTTGGCGGTTCCTTACTTTATTTACTTCCAAATGGGTAGGGACTCTTTAAAGTAAGGGGACCCAGCATTATACTTTTCAAAGTGAGGCCATTCTTTCCTCATTCTAATGGTCTCAGTGATGCCAAGTATGCCATTTTATTAGAGAATCTATGAATATATAACAGGTACCTATTTTGATAGTTAGTAAAAATTAATAATGGTTTCCATGATTTCTAAAAATTAGACTTGACAATGTTGTGTCTTGTGTCTACAAGTGCAGAATATGGCAACTGTTAAATGAAACAAATTTATTGTATAATTGAAATTCTTTAATTGTCACATCTGAGTAGGTACCTGGAAGTTAGAAAACTTAAAAATTGCGAATTATGATGGGAAATTTTTTGCCTCCTTTAGAATCTATGGCACTATCTATCACATAAAACCTGATGGCAGTTGGTTCCTGACGTATAACATAACCTTATACCAGCCCACTTATGTGGTCTCCTTGGAGTCGACAGAAAACCAACTTCCCTTCAAGGCTTCACTTTTCCTATGTGATAATAGACTGTGAAATGCTGGGTCCCCTTATTTTAAAGAGTCCCTGTTTTTATGCGATAGATGTTTATTAAAAGTTAAATGTAAGAAAAACCAAACCGGATATTCGCGTAGCGTGTTATGCAGCACGAAAACAAAATATTTCATAGGGGCACTTCCTTTTTACGCTTATTTCAAAAAATGTCCTTCCCGCACGACCAGTGCGAACACCTGTCGATTTTAAAAAGCGGATCCCATACTTTATTAGAGGAGGCAATTCGAACGTTAAGCCCGATATTATTTATTGTTATTTAGTGGTCTGTTTTTGAATTTTTTTTGCTACCTGTATTAACACGCCAATTAAGATGGGATCTTTTTTAGTTGAAAAATTAATGTCTTGAAATAATAATTTCTCTCGTGCCGTAATTAATGATAATGGGTAAAAGTTATAAATAATAGGTATATATGTTACAGGTGCGGGTGAAAGAAGTCGTAAAATGCTGCCTGAAATTTTATAGTAGAAACTGTGCAGGGTGTCTCAAATTGGATACTTTTGGAAGGTTTCCCCTATTTTCCGAAGAGATATATAAGTATATGAAAATAAAAAGTAGCTGAGTTGAACCTGGGCTTAATTTTCGAGAAAAGTTGAACGCCGCAAACTTAATATCTCGATTCGTTTGGGAGGTATGTGCATGGCGTTTCTCATTTTGTGGAGTTTCTTAAACGTGCCATAACTTTTTGTTTGCGAATATTTTTGATTTCGGAAAAAATTGTTTGTTTTTTACGCATAATTCATTAATATAGAGAGATTTTTTTTGTTTGGGTTAGGATTACTAGGGTTTTCCCTAGTTAAGTGCTGTCCTAGTTGCAACAGGAAAAAAACCAAACTGACCTTTCAGAGAATTTTGTTATATTATTGTAATTCATCTGGTCATATTTGGTCGAAAGTCACAGGCCCCAATTATTATGCAAACATGTCACGATTTTTTTGTTCACACCTTTCTGGGCAAATCAAATCAAACGTGACACTTTAGTTGACCCGTTTTATCTACTTAGTGAATACCTAAGTAGCCGTGTCCTTCATTAATAACGAATGGTTATCGGAGGCGAAAGACCTAGGTATAACGGCTTTTAAGAAGTACCTACCTAATCAACCACACTTCGCTGTTTATAAGAAAGCAATGTCCACTTTTACTTAGATGTTTGGTATTTTGTTGCGTTGTCTAACAACTTCCGAGGTAATTGATTTTTCACGTAACAAGGTGTGACTTATCGGTTACAAGTTTATATTGCAAAGTTTCGGTTGTTGCATATTACCCGTATTTGCATAAGTCACCGGTTTCCGTCGTAAGCATTTTATTTATTGCATTAGGTAGAAGCTTTGCAAATGTTCAGTTTTTTTAGGTATACATTACAAATGGTCGCTATTAATTTTATCATAAATTGAATATTATAATTAATTGTGTTTATTCAGTATTTACTCAGCCATTTTCTAGTAAAAGTGTCGTAGAATATAATATATAACTCGTTGTCATAGGCACAGTCTCAATCTAGGTACATAAACAATGAACACCGATTAAGTAAGTAAAAGTAGGTATCTTTTAGGCCTATAGGTACCCCATATGCAGGCTGATTCAGTCATGGAGAAAAACTCCAAAAACCTTGCCCAACTTTATCATATTTTTACATATCTGATGGCAAAAAAGTAAAAAATAGGTAAATTTACGATACATATGTTGTGCAACTGGCAACAACTGAGCGCCGGTGGTCATCAGCCATTTAGTATAGTGTGAACCTGGCAACGGAAAGACGTTATTCGGACCATAGTGTGATTTTGCGAGCCTCAAATAAGTTATTTTACATTTGAATAATATAGACCGTCAGACAGTGACAGATTTTCCTTACTGATTTTCTCATTTTTTATGCCTTGGAGAGGGTTGAAATATAAATCGATGCTGAGTCGGAAAATAGTAATTTTAAGTTTGGCCCCCGGGGAAAACATATGGAAAATTCGATTTTTCAAAACAGAAAAAAGGTATCTACTAATTCTCACTTATGCCATGTTCACCGTATGATTTCTTATACTATTCCGACCTCGAAAACCCAAAGGCATAAGTGTAGCGTAGCGTGTGGAAAAAGGGTTGAATTAAGGGTTTGGCAAATCACACAAAAAATGACATGTTGCATAAAACCTGACATATAATAAAACCTTGCACAAGCTCCTTTGTGGTCTCCTTGGAGTCGACAAAAAACAAACTTCCCTTCAAGGATTCACTTCTTCTATGCGACAGACTGTGACATGCTGGGTCTCCTTATTTTAAAGAGTCCCCTGGTCACAACTGTCAATATGAGTAATCTCATTATTTATAAGAAGACCACAGTTTTAGTTACTTTACCAAAGAATATTTGTGTTATTTTAGTTTTGCATGATTTAACGTTGTTATAGTTTTATTTTCAAGTTAATACTGGCGCACTTCTTTCTGTACCCAAATAACATTTTGTTATTGTACACTAGATACTTTTTGTTAATGTTATTCTGTAAAGAAAAAATCCGGCATGTCGAGATATCGAAAGGGTTTCTACATAATATTATATTATAAAAAAGACACTATTCTATAAATGCAAAATGGTATACAATTGTCCCCGGTTTACACTACGGTGCTACCATGGTACGGTGTTTCTATTTCTATGATATACTTCATCAGTATAAGTCCAAGTCACTTGGAACATCATAAAAACGCTTGGGCGGCGTTTGCTTTGTAAAACAAGACCGAGTCTTGGGCGGCGCGCGGCCCTTAATAATATTATAAACATTTTATTTAAATGCTGTAAAAAAGAATAAAATAAACTTTGAAATAATTCGAACCAAAGCAAAGCAATAATTTTGTTTCACACAAAACAAACACCACACAAAAATCTATACATAAAACCGCAATCCGTAAAATAAAGCGCAATCCATATTTCCGGGTACGGCACTGGTTATACTGGCCTAAC
Source organism: Pseudeuparius sepicola (assembly GCA_963920635.1). Lineage (NCBI taxonomy): Eukaryota > Metazoa > Arthropoda > Insecta > Coleoptera > Anthribidae > Pseudeuparius > Pseudeuparius sepicola. The sequence continues at coordinate 56,178,411 of OY987302.1, forward strand.
TGGACCACGTCGACACCTGCTCCATGCGGATTTAACCATCTTAAACCGAACCTGGTATTAGTAGTAAAAAGAGATGAATGAGACAGAGAAGATAGATATTGTAGTAAAAACAAGTGACCGCATGCCCGCCTAATATATAATATCACCAATGCTTGCATGGGTTACACTGTTCGACGGCTGGCCACTTGTGCAGCGAAATGCGCTGGATAGCCGTGCCATTATTTCACAGATCTTGGGATATACTTGCGTAAATAGTTATAATCGATATGGCTTTTTAGAGACCTTTTTTATTATATGGTGCATTAACCTTTACGTTGTGTTTGACGACAACCTTAAAAAAACCTTAAAAGTGAAATATTATGTTGCTTGTATAATAAGTATATTTTTGAAAACGGCGGGATGCTTATGTTCTATATTTTTTATGCTGTTTCAAGTATCTTTAGAAACCCTATACCTTTAGACGATCCCTTAAACCTTACGTAAACGGCCATAGCCGTGCCACAGGCGACTCTATAGGAAAAACCCTGAAGTTGAGAAAGCTGGCAACATGGCTTGCGGGTTTGCGCGGCGTGGCCCGTCACTCCCTGTCAGTTGATTTTACATAAGAAACTTACGAGAATTAGTTTAATAGTGCGGGTAGTGGTATGTTCCTGAGATTTCTACGACGAGGCAGTGTGTCCCTGGGTGGAAACAGACTGCCCGAACTGCTATAAGCAACAGCTTTTTTATAAATCTGTGTTGTTTGTGCAAAAGTGAAACATTTCTACAAAAGTTCTAAGTGAAGAATCGTGCTTTTACATATTCAAGCCTCAAGATGCCTATAGAATCGCCGAGGGATGCTAGAACTTAGTTATATACCTGGCTGTAAGTCAAATTGTAATAATAATAACTTGACGTAGCTAGGTTTTCTTTGCTTGACGGCAGGCGGTAGGTAGACTTGTATTCCTTTCGGGCTTTCCAAAGGACGAAAATTTAAGAATGAAATGATTACGGGCCAATTGCACAGACAAACTAAAGTACCCTCTACAATTAAAGGAGCTTTCTAACAATACAAACATTGTTTAATATTGATGCAAAAGTTTCTTTAGCTAATTTTAAAGTCAAAATATATTTTAGTTGAATGTATTATAAAATTGACCCTAACTGTCATTTCAATCACAAGAGATATTATTCTCCTTCACAACATGCAGTTCTCTGTTCGCTTGTTGTTTGTATTTTTATGAAAATGTAACCATAAGGGAAGATAGGTAATCATCATTTACCTGACGGCGTACTTTGAGAAAAATTATCACAAAATTTCGACTTGCAACAAAATGTAGTTCCCTATATTTGCCCATATTACCATATTATTTGTCGAAAATGTACAGGGTTATTCACTGAGAATTGACCCCCCACCTAACTTTTTTGTTTTTTTAAGATAAAAGGGTGATTCAAAAAACAAAATCAATGGTTTGGCGAATACTTTTTTATGCCATGACCGTTTAGTGTACAGGGTATTCCAAAATTGTAGGACCAATGGCAACTTATTTTTTAAATGGGACACCCTGTATATTGAGAATAGTCAACCTCAAATTGGATTAAACAATTTCAAATTGGGAATATTCAATATTAAATTGAAAATCAACAACTTCATATTAAACAATATTTTAATTACTTACATCTAAATAAACACACAATATGTGCCCACTTATTGAATTTAAAATATCATATTTTTGCAATACAGTGTGGTCATTTAAGTGTGCAACATAAATATGGGATTTTTTTTATTAATTGGCACAACGGAAATAGAAATACTCCCGAAAGTTGGTACATGTTCGATAATTATACTAGGCGCACTTAGAATGGTTGCAAGTCAAACAGCGTACAGGGTAGGTCAAAAAATACAAAAATTGTACAGGAGTAAAGTACCCTTATTTCAGAAAATTTAGCAAAATGTTATTGAGAAAAGTTGTCTATATAGAAATTAAAGTTAAAAGCCTAAATACCGAAACATGGCCTCCTAAGAAGAAAAAATATTTTTTTTGAAAAACATTCATAATTTTCTAAAAAAAAATGTCTTAATATTCACCCTAGATTCATAAATCAATCAAAATTAAATCAATTTCGCATAACTTTGTTCAAATAAGCATATTTGTAAAATTTACTTAAGATTTTTAATTTTTTAGGGAATCACAAACTTCATGTTTGTTGAAACGATATTAAACAAAACTTTAAAATTTCGCAAAAATTCTTCGGAACAAGGTAAAACATTAGTAATGATAATGTGCATATTAAAAAAACTCTCATTTAAGGTGCAAAATTTTTATTTTAATTGTTTATTAAGATACTGGAAATTAATTATTGACGAAAAATGTTTTTTTCTTAGGTGGCTATGTTTTGGTATTTAGGCATAGCTTTTAATTCTAAACCACTTTTCTTAATAACCTTTTGCTGAATTCTTTGAAATAAGGCTACTTTACTCTCGTACCATTTTTATATTTTTTGACCTACCCTGTATGCTGTTTAACTTGCAACCTTTCTAAGTGCACCTAATATGATTATTTAACATGCATCAACTTTCGGCAATGTCTGTATTTTGGTTGTGCAATTAATAAAAAAAAATCCCATATGTTGCACACTTATATTTAATTTTTGTCCATTATTTAATATTTCTGGTATATGTATCTCTGTAAATTTCCTATAAATCTGGTGCAACTCGCTACAGTTAATTTGTTATTTGTGTTATTTTGCACTACTTATACTTTCTAATTTCTATAAGCTAACTTTAGTTTGCGATAAATGATTTGGTCTTTGTCTTCTTTCTAAGATTTCTGGCCAAGCCTTTTTGAACCTTACCAGGCAGTCGAAATTTTGCTTAATATTATAAACTTTAGTTAACAAATTGAGTTGTTCTTGTTGATAAGTATTTTTGTTTCATGAAGTTATTGATTTTCAATTTAATATTGAATATTCCCAATTTGAAATTGTTTATTCTCAATTTGATATTGACTATTCCCAATTTGAAGTTGTCTATTCCCAATTTGAAATTGATTAATCCCAATTTGAAGTTGACTATTCTCAATTTGGAGTTGTTTATTCCCAATTTGAAATTGATTATTCCCAATTTGAAGTTGAAAAGGTATAGACTGCATAGACCCGTTGACCGTCCCGCTGCGGCGTTGCCACGTGTTTGCACAGGGCTTGTAAAGTTCGAGAAGGTTGTGGCCGTGCCTCTCTGGCCCGACCTTGCCCTCCTCGGTCCAACCCGACACCTGAGCGTCCTCCCTGCCTCCTCCTTCCCGAAACAAAGCCCGCGTAAATCACGTCGCGGGCTGGCCGTCCGCGCTACCGCGGATTAACCGGACCTAAGTCCGATTTATGGTCGCCGGCCTTCTTCGACGTCGCCGCGCCGCCGAAGCCCGGGGGTTAACGATCCGGGGCACCCGTGAAATCGGGCCGAGACGAGGGGACGGTTGGGGGGCGGGGGCGGGTGGGGGAGGTGCCGCTACCGGTGTTGGTGTTGCGCGGTGTGCCGTCTGGAGAGAGGCACCGCGCAGGCCACCCTCGCGTTTTATGTCACTTTTGTATACTTCGCGCACGGTATATTGAAAGCCGGTAGGCCAAGGGATATCTATCCCCACTTACTACTTACTGCCTCAGGGCCATAGCCAGAGAGAAACTTCAGGCAGGACAAACGGCTTTCCTGTCAGGGCAGTACACATTATTTGAGAAGTGAGGGATAGGTACCTACAGGGCGTTACTTTGTTGGTGGGGAGAGGAGGGGAGTGGGGGTAAAAAAGTGGAATTAAATTTTTGTTATTAAAAATTGCGCCGCAGGAGAAAATTCGTGAAATTTTCAAGGTCAAATATAATATGAATATACAATTTTACGTCAATGGTAGGTAATTTTTTTTGCTAATTATGCGGGCGCATAATCATTTCTGCAGTAAGCAAGAATACTCTGTTTTCTTTCATAGAGCAGAAGACAAAAATGTGTCAGGCACGGGCGTAGCCAAGGGGGGGGTTTCGGGGGTTTAAACCCCCCCCCCCCCCGAAATAAGCAAAATATTACCTAATATTATACCGAAAAAATACGAGGAGTGAAGAGTTAAATTATTATTACGTTTGAATATATTATGTAGTAATAGTAGCGCCTAGCGCCATCTTTTGACGAGAGGCAGACGCAGTTGCAGCCGAACTATTTTGTATTGTAGGGACACTTTGCGTTGTTTCTCGATTATTCGCCACGACCCTAGGTCGAAATGAGCGGAACTTTGTGGAAGTTCGTGGAAGTTTCTGGACGGCTACTGGGCTGCTATATAAGCGGCGCCGCGGCGCGTGACCGCGCTTACGGCAGTATTGTTCCATGCGAACTCGAAGCGAATAAAAGTGAAAATTGGTGAACGAATAGTGAAGAGAATTAAGTGTACCGTGTAAGTGAGTAATTTTAGTGCACTGTTATTCGATGACTTTGTTAAGGATAGATACGCGAATCATTATTACTGTCGAAAAATGGAGGGGAAAAAAAGGAAGGGTGATAAACCTAAAGGTATGGACTACTGGAAAAAGTGGTGTAGTCGAGGTCAAGGGGTTTCTAATAAAGAAACAAATTTGGATTTAGCTATCAAAGCTTCAGCTACCTTGCATGCTGATAAGAAGACTGCCTACCCCGAAATCTAGTTTGGAATGCCTAGATATGTGCGATAAAAACCTTTATCCTAATATTTACACATTACTACAAATTTTGGCTACCATTCCTGTATCCACTGCTACCCCAGAAAGGTCTTTCTCGAGCCTAAGGAGACTGAAAAACTATTTACGAAACACTACAAGTGAAAACAGACTTAATGGTTTGGCCCTAATGAACATTCACTATTTTATCCATTTCATTTAGAGTTAAGAACTTTATAAATATGTCGTAGTTTTTCGGATGAATATATAGATATTAAATTTCATGTAAGTATATTTTTGTTGTTTTATTTACTTCTCAAACTAACCCCCCCCCCCCAAAACTATATCCTGGCTACGCCCAGCAAAAATTATCAATAACAACACTGAACACCGCCTTTTGTGATGTGAAAGAAAATAAAAGTTAGTGCTCATAGTGCCCTATAAATTATCATATTTTTTCAAAGGGACACATTAGGTGTGTCTATAATTTTTGCAAAAATTTTCTGGCTGGCCAGTGTAGTAGGTAGGTATGAGTAAATTGCAATTTGTTTGAAGGTGGGGCAATAAAGATTGTTGTTTTTTAAGCGGGTAATAAAAAAAGTACCTACTTAGAGGTGTCTGCTTACTAAAATGCGCCGCAGGCAATTTTTTTTTCGAAAAGTTAAGGACCAATTCAGTTTAAATGAAGTATAATAAATTAAAAAATCATCATGAAGTCTCTTTTCGTAGTTTTTTTCTCAATGGAGCAGCGCCTTATCTACGGCCCTGGTGAGGTGACCGGTGAACTTGTGGCTCAGGCAGGGCAAACTTATTGCCAGGCAGGGCAATGCCCTGCCTTGCCCCCCCCCTGGCTACGGCCCTGTACTGCCTTATTACTCAAAGTGATTCTACACGGAGCAAAATTTGTCAGATAATATACAAAAATGCGCATTTTAAGGAAAATATGTTAAAATGTAAAAAAATATATTTTTAATTTTATAACACCCGTCAATATCAGCTAACATATTTTTTCTTGAAATCGGCAGTAGTGTCCCAAAATAGTCATTAAAAGCACAGAAATCGTACAATAATTAAATGGGCTACATTATTGTACGATTTTTTCAATAAGTAGGGCTTGGCGAGATGTAAAGATCAAACGTCAGACGCGGAGAAATCGCCCGTCAAAAGTGACCGAATATTCAAAACCCGGCCGATAAAGGCCCATTTAACTTTTCGTACACATTGCGAAATTGTTTCCTATAGAAACGCAATCCTTCAGTATACATATTTTAGTAAATTTGAATATCAATAGATTTGTTGTGTAGGCTGCACAAGAACCAGCAGTTTGGTTTTTCTGTACGAAGATGCCGTGTCTTGTCTTACTTGACCTAGGTAGAGCGATCGTCGCAAAGTCAAGCAACGCCGCGCGTAGTCGGTTCATGGACGGGTGATCCCTTATTATTATTTTCTTGCCTAATAAAACATTTTTTTTCGATTTCAAAAAAAATATATAATATGTACCTCGCGGCACTGAAGTTCTTTTTACGACTCATGTGGTTTATTTGCCTCGGCCAGAGGCCTCGGCAACTAAATTCCACATGAGTCATAAAAAGTTGAACTTCAGTGCCTTGGTACATAAATAACTATTATTTTACAAAATAGTAATATACAAAGTTGTATATTTAATCATTTGCTTCTTACTATTTATTAAATTTGTTTAATTAAATTTTGATATATTCCATTGTAATATACACATTTTAAATATAAATTTCTAGAATGCAGATATTTTACCAATTAATAGAGCATTTATTATCATTCCAGTGTATTAAACGCAAGTAATTAAATTTACAAAATCCCTATTTTTTAAATAAAAATATCCATTATAGAGGGGCGTCTTTTTGCCTGGTGTCTTAACTTGAGCTGGTCATTTCGTGTTGCGCTTTCGTTGCGTAAACAACTATGATCAGTTAGAGCAGGTGCCTGTAAAGCATAGCGAAATATCCGACTCCCAATAATTTTCGAATAGTAAGTGAAAATATTTGAAAATAAGTTTTTTCACAATGTTATCGGCATTATTTTTAATTCATTTATTGTGCTCTATGGACTCAACATGTGGTGAATTGAGTTGGTCTTCTTGGACTGTTTCTTTGATGAAGCCCATATACCTTTCATGTTTACTTGGATATAATGGGCCAGATTAAGACTTATTATATCCAATATCCAATACTGAGTAGATTGAAGAGAATAGAGATTTAATAGTAAAAGTGCGTTTTTTATTTATTCGATAATACCGAAAAAATGGTAATTTTTTTAAAACATCAGTTTTTATAACAAATTTTTATAAGTTCATGAATAAATATGTTTATTTGGGTAGTTATGTATTTCAATAAGAACTAGAATTATTTAAATTTGTTCAAAAATTTTTAAAATAAATGGGCGTTTGTTAATTGTTAATTTTATTTTGGATTCCCTATTCGATGCAAATGTAAGTACCTAAATAAATATATATTTTTTATTAAATTGTCGTTCCATGTAATTTTTATTTCTCTTATTTTTAGGCTTTCAAGGATGTTTTCCATGTGAGAATGAATCTCCGGGCTGTTGGGCCGTAGTCGATGGAAATGTTCTAGATTTAGATATTTTGCTAGTCGTAACTATAGAGCATCTTTAGTGGCGACTCGTCTATTGAGGGATTGTAACTGATCATCAAATGCCTATATATAAGTAATATCTAGTGGCGATCTTAATGATAATAAGTTGCGATCCAACATAGGACGAGTCGTCACTGAAAATGCTTACGGGTACGATCAGCAAAAACGTCTGGAAGATTTCCATTAACCATGGCGGGGCAACTTGAAAATTTGTTCTCATATATTAATTCATATTATATATAAATATTACCAATTACTATAAAATATATTTAAACTAACAATTCAATATTTTCACTATCAATATGCGTATATTTTTTTCCTGAATATTTGGACATTAAAAACAAATATATATTTATTAAATTTTCTAATATGGAATATTATAGCACAATAGAAAAATATTTTTGAAACTATTATACGCTTTATTAATAATGAATATAACAAATAGTCAAATTAAAAACATAAATATTATATGTGATATCATCTTAGTTTTAGATTTAAAACGCATACAAGTTGTTAAACCAAACATCAGTATATTTGCTATTATAATACAGGCGATATTATAAAAATATTTTATTTCGTAAAACATAGTATTGCTGTGCCAAATAGTATTAAATTTCCTAATACGTCTTATTATTTTTATTTTAGCTTTAAATATATTTTTTTCTCCGTGTACTTCATTGTACAGGGTGTTACGAGGAGCCGTGTTAACATAAAGTCGCCATTCAAAAAATGATATAGTAAAAATTAAGGGGAATTCGATGGTGTACTCGGATTTTGTATACGGGGGTCGATAATAAAAGTTATCGCGAATTTTTTTTGCAAAATAAAGCTGCACAACCATTAGAGAACCTTCAAGTAGTATTCCTGAATGTTTAGTCTTTTGAAATAACTTCTGCCTATGGCGGAAATGAAAGTGATTTTCTCTATTTTACAACATACACATTCCATTTAGGATTCCTTTTTTAATTCTGATTCCAACGATATATAATTTGCCTATTTATCTCCAACCGTTTCCGAGATATTTATCAGAGAAGCTCAATTGAACTAGATACAGTCTCGTGGTCGGTGTCTGATGTTCGGTCCGAGTAGACCAAACAATAACACCAAATTTATGACAAATCAAGTCAGCCATGATAATAAAACTGGCAATCAAGTAGGCTGTTAATTCGATATTTCTATTTACCAGTCAGATTATTCTAAAATTTTGTCGCTGAAGCTGTTATAGTTCAACGCAAGAAAGAAAACGTTTCTAAAGAATGCGGGCAGCGTTGCGAGATTTCCTATACGAGTAGTCGTTATTTATTGGCGAATACAAGTTTTAGCATATTGAAGCCGAATTTCTGAACTCTGTAATACCGAAAAGATAAAGCTCGCATCACACGACCATTTACTCATTTTTATTTATCATTTATTTTTAATGCGGAGTAATAAAACACCTATTATATTTTTTCCACATCGTCGCGTCAACCATCGCCTTTGAAATACGGCAACAAAGCACTTCTGCAAGCGAACCGGCCGACAAAACCAGTTAGCCAACGCGTTTTGTGCCTATTTCTATAGTACGTAAAGTTAACTGCGTATTTGGGCTACCACACAGCGCTCACTTTTTCGGCTGAGAGCTCAGTTGCGTTTCGTATGTTCGGGAGTTAACGTGCGCAAAATGAGTAAACAGGGAATAACGTTGCATTCTCAAACACGAGAAATAATTGCCAATGTTATAAGGGTTTGCCTTCCTCCATAGTAAAGTTTACAGAATAAAAATTTTGTAAACTTCGTCCATAGTCTAAGGCATAACCGTTAAGAATAATATTAACTATAAATTAAATAACAATTATACGAAAATTAAGTCAATGAGTCCTGTTCCAACAGAATAAATCACAAACCGGCCAGTGTCAATGTAATTCCTTGAATTTAAATTATCTTACTGTTCTGATCTGTCATTAATTAGATTGGCTCCGATCAGTTGGGAAGTGTCTATTGGAACACACGTGACATACATACTTATTAGCTTTTCAAAAATAAACTTCATAGGCTTGCTTTTGGGGTCTAAACTTACCGCCAGTTAAAATATATGTACTAAGTTACACCATGTGTATATTATAGCCTTCTACATTTTCGTAGGAAAGACTGCAAAAATAGCAGTATATGTACACTATGTGCATAAAATTAGAAATAAAAATGACTGGAGTCTTGCCAGGATGCTCATATAAGAACATTAAAATAAATGACATCACTAACGAAAAGACTTAATTATTTGCTTCTTTATACTCCACATTCATAGCATTAATTAAAAAATAATAATAAAGGGAATGCTAATGTCTTTATTTTCACGTCTAAACTAGCGTTTCGATCCCTAAATAATTTGAGTTTCAACGCGCCGTGATGCGTCTGGCTAAGATACAACATTAATTTAATGTTACAAGCTAAAGACCGTGTAAAATTCAAAATACTATACCTTTTAAGACCTTTACACGTATAAGTATATAGTTAATGCGTTCCACGAAGTTAATTTTGCATTTAAAAGCCAGCCGAAATATTCGGTAAAACATTTGAGGAATTTCAATCAAGTTAATGAGACGAAAGTAGTATCGAGAAACTACATAAAGGGATATCGCGAGATAAAAAAGTTGTAAATTGGCAAAACATAAAAATATACTGAAGAGAAATTTTATTTCTTATACGTTCCTATAAAAAATATGAGAATTAAAAATCTACCTAAAAATTATATAAGTTTATACAAGGGAACAATTTAAATTGCAAATAGCATCGCTATTCTATAGCTTGTACACTTTCTTGTTTTTTAGGTATAATACAGAAGGTACTACCTAATGTTCAGGAAGACAACCATTTACACAGCACTTCTTTTAATGAGGCCGTTTTCAAAATTTAAAAACCTGGCAAGTTTAGCATCTGTAACATAACAAGCTACAACTTTTATAGTAATTAATATGTAACAACCGTCGGTTAGATAGCAAAAGGAATTTTTAATGATTTGTACACGCGCCGTTGACCATAGGACATAGGACATAGGATCGCGTCATTTTGATGTATATGGTCTTTAATACCTATCAAATTTACATGCAATTTATCTCGAAGAGATGACTGGAACGGCAAAATATAAGAAAGACCGTTGCGGCATGAGACGGGGCACGAGTAATTGGCAAAATGAGACGTCCAAACTGGTTGGCCTTAAAAAATGTCAAATATCAGGATTTTTTTGATAAATCTGAGATGTATACCTCAGGACAAAATCGATTTTTTTTTTAATATCTCCTTATTATCATTGATTAAGGTTTATTCAATGTTATTATCTATCAAAATTGTAACGTATAATATTATAGAAATGTTTCTGTTGGGAGTTTAAATACCTGATTTGGCTACAACAGGTGATGTTCGGCAATAATAGTGCATAAAACACATGTTTTGGAGTAAGGAATACAGGCAGGTCTAATTAAAGAAAAGTTGATAGTGTCATTTGCCTGTGCAGGTAAGGTCAAGGTGGTGGTCGTTTTTTAAACTGCAATTAATGTTTAATTAATACAAGTTTATAGTGTAAGCTCCAACTATTAAAGCTCAATATGCTGTGTCCTCTAAATCATGAAGTATAATACCTATAATTAAACGTAGCTGCCGTAAATGCTTTCTTATGCGTTAACACGACAAACACTAAAACTGTTACACACCGGATTATTAAATAGACAAAAAGTATAATATTTTACTTAATTTGTGCCCGCACGTGATTAGGATACATGGTAATGTCATGCGTCTAGAATTTGGGGCACCCTCAATGACGATTATAATAGTAGTAGCACAGAAAATATACTACGAAATTTTCTGTGGTAGTAGGTATTTATAAGTAAAAAGTATAAATTTTCGTTAGTTTGGCCCTCAAAAATAATTTCACCGCTATTACTGTAAAAGGTAGGGGAATTAACAATTCTTAGAATTACATTAAATAGGTATATGTAAAATTCTGAATCAGTCAGCAGTCGTGGGTGTTTATGTATATGTATAATTCAGAACAGCTTTTTTGAGTTATGTTTTACCAAACAAGTATTTATCTATAGGTATATACATAGTTACATACAAAAATGCATGTTATAGTCTACCTTACCAGAGAATACGAGCCTCAAGAATGCGAGTAAAAAATTTCGAATGTTGCCAAACTTCCAAATATAATTCTCTTTAGGAAATATAATAAACCAAAGCCATTACGCTAGTGCACCAGAATTGTACAGGTTTTTTGCGATCCGGCAACGCTTAGCTTAAGCCCAGTAAAGATTCATCCTGCAATCAGTATCCCAAGCTGAATATTTCTTAGAGCGACTGGCGGTCGTAAATATCACGTACACTACTCTTCGCCTCATAGCCGTGCGCGAAGGGAGACAATTTGAATTTTGCGGTGATAGTAGTGGTTGAATATTGACCAGTGTCCGCGGAAAGACCATACATAGCCAAGCCAGGGAAATTATCGCAAACGTAATAAGGGTTTGCGATGAGGAGGCAACTAATAACGCTTTTAAATTACTTATTTTATCAGACTCCTCAACTGACTACCAAAATTTTCACCGCCGTTATTACCGACGCTTGTGGCGGCAGCACTTTTATGGCCTATTCCCGCGTTTTTTTATTTTACTTCCCTTCTGCGTCTCTTGCGTTCTATCCTATATATTTTACTATATCACCAAATGCGAAGATATTAACAAACTATACAGTATAGCTCAAATTGTACACTTATAGCTTTTCCTCCCATTTAGTGTCATCAGATTAGTATTTCACAAGACAAGATTGCTTGTCTTGCTAAGCCTATTCTGTCTTGTCTTGCAACGCAAGACAAGAAATTTAAAAGAATCTTGTCTTGTTATAGCAGCAACAAGAACAAGAAATTTGCAAGAGTCTTGTGAAATGATTTATGAAGTTTATTTTTCTCTAACGTTTTTAAAATAAGGTATAATGACCTTGAGTAAGACTGAATTTTAATATTTTCAAACTGACAATAATTATTCTTCAATTCTGAGCTTTGGAAACTTGCATACCGTACTGGCAGTTCTAAAGGTGTCGTTTGGCGTTCAATGTGTAAGAATATGTCCATAATGAGAAATCGAATGAGTAGAAAAGGGGTAGGTATAAATGCGACGTTGCCAGTTGTCACTACTACACACAATCGAAGAGGTTCTCCCTAATAATCGATGAGGTGGGGAATCCCTCAGTGGAGGCCACCTGGCGCCGCCTCTACTATCTAACTTGACCGTGCTTCACCCCACCACCTCCCATTACTTAATTACCTGATTTATACCAATCCATTTTCTACTTATTCGTTTTTTTTTTTCAACGCTTGAAGGTAAATTTAAAAAAAAATGTGAACGACAGGTTCTTAATTTTTTTGTCGAAACAAACGAAAGTAAATCAAAGCCAGAACCCGCGAACGGAACCCAGAACACCCTTCAGTTTCGGCCGGTACCCGCGGTGCCCGGTCTCCCATTCGGCCGGTCCGGAGGGCCATTCAAAACTTATGAATAAATTTATACGCCGTATTTTCAAATTAACTCGGACGCAACGACACTTTTTATATAGAAAACCAGTAGTCGGCGGAAAATAAAACCGGTACGCACAGGTGGCTCTGGGCCCGGCTCCCGCTTTATCGGTTTTTTATGTGTGTTTTCGGCCGGCTTCAAATGCGGCCTTTATGCAACCGCGTTATCTAATTCCGAACTGCGCGGGTCGTCGTTTCGGAATGGTCTTTAAAAGGGGCACTTAACGAATCCGGGATGGTGATGGGACCCAGAGAGTTTAATTAAGAGAAATGGTAATGCGGTGCGAAAGATAGTGTCTGCGGGGTTTTTGTTTATTTGCGACAAAGTAATATCGCGGGGAAAACAGAACACAGAGTTGGCGCAAGGAAGCAAGGTATGAGGCCTCCCGGTAGCCTTCCAATAGAAGTTAAGGACCCCAGAAGCATGCAATGAGAGTATTTTTTTAATGTGCAGAATATAACCACCTTCTGAGTTGATGCACAATAGGTATTTATTAATATGGTGGTAAAACAGCAGTGATTCAGAATAAAGTGATTAAAATTCAATTTTTGTTTATAGATTTTAGGTTGTGTCTATAGTTTCGGACTTATTTAAATCATGCCGTGGGCGTGTTCCTTTCCCAACTGCAAGGGAAACTACAAAGGCGGTCCTTTAGTGCTTTTTCCGTCCCTAAAGACCCCATTTTAAGGGAAAAGTGGGTTAAGGCCATGAAAAGAGAATTTGTTCCAACAGTCTTCCAGGGTAAAAGTGGTTTTGGTTTGGACTGTTTGGAGAGTTTTATACCTAACAATTTTACATGATTAAACGTAACCAACTTAAAATTAGTAAGGTTTATGGTTTTATTCATTCGAATTTAGTTGTATCTAGGCACGCAAATAAGAAGTAATTGGCATTTACGAAAATTTTACCAGTAGATATCTAAATGCACCAAGAGTCCTTGAAAATGTGACTTTCATTCTCGTAGATTATTATCCGTGTTGTAAAACCATGAGCTATATATGTAAACAATCCTTTGAAAGTGTTTTTTTCCAAATTTACCAAGTTGACATCTTGAAATTTGAATTTGTCGCCTTAGGCCTACCCTCTTGGATGACTCATCGCTTTCAGCTGCCGGTCCTTGTCATTGCTCAAGGCATTGACGAGTTTCCCGCTACGTACCTTGATTAAGGCGTATCTTGGCTATAATGAAAGGCTTTACTTATTGTATTAATGTACTATTATACTGGTAAGTTATTATTTTGTCATAAGTTTTGAATATCGTGTCGGCCTGAAAAATGTTAGCTACTACTCTCCTCATCGAATGTAGACCATACCCACATGAGATCATCACCAAAGGCTCCCAAACGGCTTATAGGTCGGCTCTCATTGTGGTCGCTCCGACCCGGCCGACCGGCCAGCGATGGGACATAAAAAAGTTAAAAACGCGATGGAAACACAAAAGTTTGATGAATACGAAGGCCGGTGCACAGGTGTCCGGCTCTGCTGGGATGTTTTACGCGCGCCCGAAGGTGGACCGAAATTTTAATAAAGGGGAACAAACGGTGCGAATGAAATATGCCGTGGAATTTCCGAAGGCGATGGCACAACGGCCACAGCGGCGGACCAAAAACTGCTAGTTCCGCTGGTGCCTGCGTTGGAACCTAATAATAATAATAATAAAATAAACAGCATGTTAACTCAGGTAGTAGCTATGCATGCTGAGGTGAAAACTATCTAAAAGACATAATAATTTTAAATAATTTCCTATAGGTGCAACGCATCTAAAATCAATGTGACCGCTAACCAGTGGCGGCTCGTTCATAAGGACTCTGAGGCAGAGCCCCCCAGTAGAAAATGGGGAAAAATAGTTTAGTTCCGCCACTGCTGTTTTCCTCCAAAAAAGTTCGCACAATAGGGGGGAAATTTTTAATTAACGTTTTATTTTGAAATTTAATTTTGGGGTTACCCTTTGCTTTAAAAAAGATGAAAAATGACCCACTCAAACGTGGTCATGTGACTTTCGTTATGTGTCAAAAATGACATTTAAAAAAATATATCGCCAAAAATGGGTTTAGTTGTTAAAATATCAAAAAGTTTTACTTGAAAAAGTTGTTTGTTTTTCAATTTTACGTAAGTGCGCCAAATTTGAACGCTCTACTAAAATATTTAGTTTTTTGACAATTTTTAATATTTATGAAAGTTCTGAAAATTTTAAAAACTCGAAACTTTGTAAAAACTATGTTATATCACTAGCTTTATCATTCTATTAATTTTTTATTACTAATTACAGATAAGAATAGGTATTTTTCAAAAGAAAATGATATTTACGCTTTAAAATTCTGTTATGTTTGTTACAAAGTTGATAGTTGATGTACCGTCTAGCATTTGGGGTATAAATTTAGTTACATTACGTTTCCCAGTTCTAAATTGATGGGAAAATAATAATAAATTAAAATATGATCAAACTATTTTACGTATCTAAGCAAAATTCTTGACTTTTATGGAACAAATAATAATTATTACCTTTAAGTTTAATTTCACATTAGTCGATATTGATGAGTAGGCCATGGAGAGAATAGAAGCAATTGTTTTTATTTGACAGTTATCAAACTGTCAAATAAAAGCAGTTATCAAACTGTCAAACTGTCAAATAAAAGCAATAGCTTCTATTCTCTCCATGGCCTACTCATCAATATCGATTAATGTGAAATTAAGCTTAAAGGTAATAATTATTTGTTACATAAAAGTCAAGAATTTTGCTTAGATACGTAAAATAGTTTGATCATATTTTAATTTATTATTATTTTGGCATCAATTTAGAACTGGGAAACGTAATGTAACTAAATTTATACCCCAAATGCTAGACGGTACATCAACTTTGCAACAAACATAACAGAATTTAAAGCGTAAATATCATTTTCTTTTAAAAAATACCTATTCTTATCGGTAATTAGTACCTAATAAAAAATTAATAGAATGATAAAGCTAGTGATATAAAATAGTTTTTACGAAGTTTTGAGTTTTTAAAATTTTCAGAAATTTCATAAATATTAAAAATTGGCAAAAAACTCAATATTTTAGTACAGGGTTCAAATTTGGTACACTTACGTAAAATTGAAAAAGAAACAACTTTTTCAAGTAAAACTTTTTGATATTTTAACAAATAAACATATATAAAGAAATATATCGCCAAAAAAGGTTTTGGCGATATATTTTTTTAAATGTCATTTTTGACAGATAACGAAAGTCACATGACCACGTTTGAGTGGGTCATTTTTCATCTTTTTTAAAGCAAAAAGTAACCCCAAAATTAAATTTCAAAATAAAACGTTAATTAAAAATTTCCCCCCTATGGTGCGAAGTTTTTGGAGGATACTGTATATAGTTTACTTCCTTGTTCCTTCCTAATTAAATAGCCGCTACGCTACGCTTGGCGGCTACGAATTATTGGGCCGCGATTCCACGAAAGGGGCGCGATCGGCCCGAGTCGGCTGCTTCCGCTATACGCGACTGTAGCATACGAGAGGGCTCTCGGTTCTTGAGCCCCAGTCCCAGTCAGTCAAGTCTCGGTGCCTCGGGTGTTCTATAAATAAACAAAATGAAAAATAATATGCAGAACATTTTGAAAGGTAACTTTTTAAGACTTTCATTGACAGAAAAAGTTAAAATAAAAACTCTTGGAAGACCAACTCTAGATTTGAAATAATTATCTCGACCGGATAAAGATGCAACTCGCAATTTGACGTGACAGTTTTATAGAAATATGTACCTATACGATAAGAACAAGTGGATATCTATGTGGATGCGACAAATTAATTGTTATCAACTTCTTAAAACACGGAAATTATTGTTTTATGCACTTTTTATATTATACCTACCTAATTATGCAAAAATACATAATTTCTACTAAAAATAAAAAATGTAAAGTCCATTCCAAAAGTAGGGCATCATATTTGTAATGTCAAAGGTGTATTTCAGATACTTTCCTTGGGGCAATCTTAGATCTTAGCGAAAAGTCTAAAAACTTCACATAAATATCTTTATCATTATTATTGGCTTGACTCTAATACAGAGTGGATAATACATATAATGGGTGACTTATATAAGTGATTCACTCAAAATGTCTCCGTTATTTTGTGACAGAAAAAAATCGGTGACAGGTGCGATCGACAGCTCTTCCGGGTGGCCTTCTTTGTCATGATAAAAGTTGCTGTCAATGGCCAAAATCGGAAAATTTCGAGCTTAAACAAAAAATTTAACATGAATATTGTTTTCAAGAACTGTGTTAGTTTTGTTGCATCTGGAGTCTCTTGGGCCCGAAAATTGAATTATTTGTAAAAATGTTTTATTTTGTGTTTTGTAAAGCAAAATGTCCCATTCAGTATGATGTGTCACACTTGCCTCTTTGTTCTGTATTTACTACAAAAATGTAAGAAAAAATATTGGTAATATTTTTTGTGGTTGGCATGAGATCTAGTTACCCATAGAAATAAATGTGCAACGACAGCGCTATGATGACGTTAGTAATGACATCTTCAATGGAATTTTTCATATATTATGTTACCTTAATTTGAAAATAATAAGTATTTTTAATTTATTTTCGTAATAGGAAACAATGTCTTTTTTTACTATTTAAAATAACAATTCATGACCTACTCGACATTCGATTAAAAATGCATGTAAACCACTTTATTGTGTAAGCTTACTATAGTGGATAGGATAGGTACCACAATTGCTAACAATGTAATTTCCATTGACCATCATTGTGACGCAGGACGCAGGGCTCATTATTCGTGATATCCACTATGTCTACTTTAATTTAACGTCATACTAATTTATTTCCATGGGTAACTATACTCTATTCACACTAAACGCAAGGGAATGATAAACACAAGTTGTTGCATGGCTAGAGCGTGATACGCACGTGATCGGCTTGCTATTGGCTAGCCGGCAATAAAATCTGACCCGGCGGGCGAGTGCAGCGAGTCGGTTTTTCTTACACAGTATTGAGTTGCAAGTGGACTTTTATTTTTTTCCGATATAATTCTTTCGCTCTTTATTAATTGTTGGAGCTACGATTTGTGTTAATAGTAGAAATTTGCAGGTAAGTGAATGAGTAGGTGTGCCATAAAAGTTTGTTTTTAAAGTTCTTAATACTGAAGCATATTATTTTAATATTTTATATTTTAAAATTCATAGAGATCGTCCTTAATGCGGCCCTGCCTCGTATTAGCCCTCAGAATTGTTCACGTGCGTCCATCGTGTAAATGTTTACGCGCCACTTGCATTTTGATTTAGTAGAGTGTAGATCTTGTGAAAATTACAAATATTGCCAATAATTTGTCTTACATTTTTATAGTAAATACGGAACAAACCCGCAAATGTGACACATCAAATTAATTGGAATATTTAGTTTTATAAAAAATGCTTCATAAAAATTTTTTTCAGATAATGTTTGATTCCAAAACAGCCCACATTTAGTCATACTTATCCAATATTTCAAAACTGATACAATATTTGGATTCTGACAGTTCTTGTACCTCTATAGAAATAAAAAGTGTCAGCAGTTTAAACATTTTTAATTTTTGGACAGCACTTTCAAATGACCGATATATTTTGAGTAACCGACTTATCTAGGCCACCCTGTATGTTAAAACTGAATCTTGGTAGAATCAACCAATGAATAAAAATATTAATTATATTTATTTTCGATTTACTTTTTTAGAGACTGATAAAATGACAGGTTTTTATGTCTAAAAAATATTTTATTAAACTCCTATTTAGCTCCAAACTTTCATAATAGCAATTAAAAAACTTTCTGTGATTATAGGACACGATATTAGTTTTCATGGTTTAACAGTGACATCATTAGATAAAAAAATAAGTGTCGAAATTATCATAATTTAGTACACCATCTCGGCCAACGACAGAATTAAGTTTTTGTGTAAACGTTATTAGGAGATAATGACCACATCGAAATACAATAAACGAGATAACATCTCGACAAGGCAACACTCGGCCTTTGAAGCACGTTCTCCACACAGGGGAAATGTAAAGCTAATAGAGCAGTTTTGCTTGTATCTTTGAAAGGTTTTATTATCGAACGTTTTTATATTTTGGATTTTTTTTTATTAACGATTTAAGTATTTTGAAATTTAACTTTAGCGTTAACTTTTGCTTTAAAAATATGAAAAATCACTGGGAACCAATTTTAAATACTATACGTGTATTCTATTACATTTTTGATAATTTCTGGGTTTATAATGGGTGTAATAAAAGTTTCACGAGATAGATATAACTAGAGTAACCCAAATATGCAAGTCGAAGCCGAAACCCTATAAATATGCGCATAAATATGCAAATAATTTAACCAAAATATGCAGGAAAATGTTGAAAATATGCAAATTAAGAAATACTTTAAATATATAAATTTATTGTTTCATTTACAAATAAACATTATATAATGTACATACAAATTCTTAAATGCATTTATACGTAGTAAAAGTAACAATATTTTATTTTAAATTTTCTACATACAGGGCGATTGAACTAAATCTAAATATGCATTTATTATAAATTATAAAAAACAGGTTGAAATTTAGTTGTAAAAACAATAAACCACTAAATGTTGCTCAAAATTCTCAATTAAAAAATTTGTTCTTCTATCAGAATATAAAAATTTATAAATTGAGAAACTCCTTTCCACATCAACCGATGTAAGAGGTGCACTTTTAAAATTGTTCACTATATCACAGGATCCAAGTCGATGGATTCGGTAAAATCTCCCTTTAAAATATTTGCTACTTGGCTAAGAAACAGAAACCCACTATTTTTTTCCATCACATTTCTAAATTTTTGAAATATTTTGTCCCCAATTTTACCTGCGACATTTTGAAAAGCGACCTCAGATTGTTTTACCCAGTTCTAAACTTCAGGTTAATGGCAAATTAGATTCCTCCATTTGTGTTATTGTTTTAGAAAGAAAGCTATAATTTGCTTTTAGAAAGGAAAGTTGATTCTTTATTTCCTTGTTTTCGAATAGTTGTTTAACATCTGTAAGGGACTGGGAAGATTCGTTCGAAAATTCTGAAATTAGATCTTTCAATTGGCAAAAATTCTCGCAATAAAAAAACGCAGCTTCCAACCAAGTGCCCCATCTTGTATTAACAGGTTGAGGTGGAAGAGGAGTGTTTGGTAGTTTTTCTTTGTGAACTGAACCCTTATAGGCGCTTTAAGTAAGACTTTTTTTATGTTGTCAATTTCAAAAAGATTTTCAAATTTTGCCTGGTTCTTACCATGTACGGTGCTGCATCTGACAAAAACGAGCAAAAAATTATCGGTAGGAACAGGTGTAGGAAGAAAAAATGTTGATATAATTCCTCTTGAACAAATCTGGTCACTGTCAATGCATTAGTTTTTTCTAATTCTTTAGAAGCAAGGAGGTAAAATCTCGCCGCTAAGAACTCCAATCAATAAATGAGCAATATAACGTCCTTTTGAATCGGTGGTTTCATCAATACATATGTAAAAATTATCCTAAATTCTTTCAATTATGCACAATATGCCATATTTTAAGGATATATGCAAATTTTTAAAAAAACGCATATAATATGCTAAATATGCAAAATATGCGTGTTGCATATTTGGGTTACTCTAGATATAACAAACATAGAGGTTCAAACTTGTACTTCTTATTCTTGAAGTCTTCGGCAATACCAAAAGAAAATTAACGCTCTAGTTAAATAATTTCCTCTGTGGCCCTCGAGAAAGCGCGTGGTGATTTATAGAAACCTGAAAATTTTGATAAAACTGCATTCAACGGAAAAATGCTTCCCGTGTATCTGCATTTGCTAACGGAAAAACGGAAAATTTACGACAAAGTTTCCCGCACACCCTGCCCATTAACACAATGATAATGTCCAATAGAGTGAATATACGGCCCGTACGGCATTGCGTAAATTTGAACTCTTGAATAGAGCCAGACGCGCAGATGCCCCTGGCCCATGCCACAATAACAATTACGGCAATAATTAATTAATATGTTTTTAAAATTTTCGACTGTATAATCCAGGGAATAAATAATTCATACGGCGGTAAATCATTGCCAATGTGCATACTTAATGCTATTGCCTATAACATTATGCTAATTCAGTTAACTGGTCTTATCGCGTAAAATAAGTTTATATGCGCGGATGATTGAGATAACGCGATTGGGAAAAACGACATCCCAGATCCTGGGTGCTGCCGAAAATTGAGATATTAGCAACGACTATTTTTAGGATTGATTCATCGTTTCCGAACAAATCGCCCAATAGAATATATCCATTAGTCTTGGTGGTCGTTTGTATAATTTTTTCATTAATTCTTAAGAAAATGGACACTGCAGAGCTATAATGTGTATCATGAATGTCGAATAACGACGTTGGTGGCCACACTTCTTCAACAAGGTCGTTGGTAAAACCATACGTTTTTAAGAAAACATCTGAGATGATATACAGAATTCCAAAAAGTCAACTCCCAATAACCTAGTAGGTACAGGGTTATTCATATGTATAATATTTTACACCCTTCACTTTTTTGTTTTTAGTTTTGGAAAAAATGTAAATATGAAAATTGTAGGTATACATTTTTTTTGCGATTTCAGTTGTGTATTCAGAAAAACAAATGAATGTCGCGTTTCGGAGATACAGACTGGCCCATTTGGAATGGGGCCACCCCTGTAAAATTTTTATTTTTCATCCGATTTTAGCCGGGTTTTTTCTAAAGATAGGTCACAAAAAATTCTAACTTTGGTGCAAAAGTTCAGGTCTCAATCTCAATTTTCAAGGCCTACTACGAATTTGTTTTTTCGATTAAAAAATGACGAAAATCATTTATTTAAAATCTGGCATCACAGCGTTAATCAGGACACCCTTAGAACCCCATATTTATACCAAATTCGAATAAAAAATATGCAGGGAGTTCCATTTTGCGGGTTCTCAAAGTTCAGCAAAGTAGGAATTTTAAAGGCATCTGGCAAGTCAAGTGTGCCATAGAATCCCCTCAAAACAGTTGAATGCTCAAAGTGTTGGTGCGCAAAGATTCAATACAAAAATATACAGGGTACTTTTCTCTGGGCCATCTCAAAATGCTGAATTTTTATGAAACTTTATACTGGTCATGAGTCACAAAAGTAATTTATATTTACCAACAAGGTTGGCAAACAATTTAAATTACCGGACCATACTCAATAAAGTCACTGTCTAAGATGATACATTTTCTCTGTGTTTCCTGTTGTGGCACACCAGCCGCCTTAACGCATATGGACTTACTGACTGGCAGGCTAATGACTTAGTTCGTTTATAGTGGCTGGGGCGGTTTTGATATACTTGATTTAAAGTTAAAAAAATTCGGTATTTTCAGATGGCACAGAGAAAGACACTCTGTATATTTTTGAATTAGATCTTTGCGCACCAACACTTTGAGTGGGCCTGTTGACCATTCCACTGTTTTGAGGGGATTCCATGGTACACTTGACTTGCCAGATGCCTTTAAAATTTCTATTTTGCTCAACTTTGACAACACGCAGAATTGAACTCCCTGTATATTTTTTATTCAAATTTGCTATGTGGGGGTTTTAGGGTATCCTGATAAATGCTGTGGTGCAGATTTTAAATAAAAAAATCGTTAAATGATTTTCGTCATTTTTACTCGAAAAAAAAAATCGTATAGTAGGTAGGCCTTGAAAATTGAGATTGAGACCTGAAATTTTGCAACAAAGTATAATTTTTTGTGATCTATCTTTAGAAAAAAAAACCGGCTAAAATAGGATGAAAAATAAAAATTTTACAGGGTGGTCCCATTCCAAATGGGCCACACTGTATATACCAAACTTATGTTTTTTAGATGGAACACCCTGTATATTTCTCAATATAATATAGGAGTTTGCACAAAATCATCCTTTCAATTATCTATACCTATTGAATCAAAATTGAGATGAAAAATTCAAAACAGTAGTTATTACGAGAATATTATAGATGGAGATTTGACAGTTTACATTAATTGTTGTATTCCCACAATTACTTAAATTTTCCGTAAGTTATATTTTATTTTTTCTTCCGGCATATTATTGATGGACCGTGATACTATTATGAATTAAATTAAATAATTATAGAATGCTTTCATTTTGTGCAACACAGAGTGCAATAAACTTCTCTTGTAGTTAGTCACGATGCCTGCCCTGTCCATCTCTCTGATCTCCTGAGATATTTTTCTTTAACCTGATCGATATTATTTATTGACCTCTCCGCATATACCCCGTCCTTGAAAGTATCCCACAGAAATAAATCGAGTGGGGTCAAGTCTGGGCTTCTGGCAGGTCACAAAATTGTTCGATTTGAACTAATCTACTCTACAAAAGGGCCATCTAAATGCCTCTTGACAGCATTTTATTTATGAGCTGAAGCACCGTCCCGTTGCCAAACAATATTCGGCTCATATTAATTTGATTCGATAGATCAGAAATTTCTCCTCTAAATATTTTAGTCCAGTTAAACCGCCTTCAAAAAATACTGGAGCAATTATGTGATTCCGAAAAATACCGCACATTTATTGAAGTTCCTTCTACTTGTCGTGTATTTCTTCTACTAAAAATGCCACATGTTGTAAAAGTGGCTTCATCAGTCCACAATATAGAATCTGTAATAGTAACAACCGTATGGGAAATAATAGAATAGTAACTTCTAGTAGTAGGTAGTTAGTTAATAGTAGTGCAGTGTAATCTTTACAGTGATAATTATTTACAAGTGATAAGAATAAGCACCTATAAACTGATCATTCTCCGCTTGCCTCTCTAACACTAAACGACAATATTCTCGCCTTCTATAATTATCATTTTCATAGTTTTTGAACTGGGCGATAACAATAAGTGCATTTTCAACACTCTTTGGACTGAGCTCCATGATATTTGCAAATATCTCGATGCATCTTTAATAGAATGTCTCTGATTTTCCACGAAGTATAAATATATGTATCATTGAAACCAGAAAAATGCGTAGATTTCGAAAATCGAGAAATATACAGGTTGTTCCAAAAAACCATAAGTTTGGTCTATATTTCCAAAACACGACATTCATTTGTTTCATTCATTCCTTCATACAATTTTCATATTTACACTTTTTTGCAAAATTAAAAACAAAATAGTTAAGGAGGGTAGAATGTAGAATGTTATATAAATAACCCTGTACAAACTGATTGTACGCCCATGCCTAATTATAGAGAAGTTGTTGGGAGCCGAAGGTGTGTATACCCGCTCCTTTGATACCACTTATACCATATACTCCGAAATATATGTTAGGAGTCATTATGTAAATATTCTTCCAAACTAACATATTCAACACCTTTGTAAGCAGCGGCATTCCGACTGGTTTAGGATGTGACACCCGTCCTCTCTTTTTTGGGACGAGAACCGCCAGTCTTAGGGCAACAACGCTTTACGCTCGACGTGCTTGTAAGCGAGCCTGTAATTGGAGGGACAATTTCCGAATAATCAATTAAGAAGGAATCAGTAATGTACCGACTGTGAAATTGAGTTTGAAATTCGCTAATTAAAAGCTCCTGACTCGGGGCTCTTGAAGTTTGAAGGCAGTGGCGGTGGGCCCTTAAGTAAATATTAAAAACAGCCACCTAGAACATTAGGTATAACACATACCTATTTAAAAAATTGAATAAGAAAACGTATTCTATCATAATGGTCCTAATATTTTGTAACAAGCGTAATATGAAATAAAATAGTTATTTATGTACCAAGGCACTGAAGTTCAACTTTTTTAACTCTTGTGGAATTTAGTTGCCGAGGCCTCTGGCCAAGGCAAATAAACCACATGAGTCATAAAAAGAACTTCAGTGCCCTGGTACCTACAAATTATATTTGTCCATTTGTCCATTTACCCGTCCATGAACCGACTGCGCGTGGCATTGCTCTACCTAGGTCAAGTATGACGAGGCACGGCGCTTCCCAACAGAAACTCCCATACTGCTGCCTGTTGTATACCCTCCATGAAAAATAGATTGATATTCAAACCTACTAAAATATTTATACCTACTGAATGATTGCGCTGGTATTCGTAAAACAATTTCGCAATGCATGTGTACGAAAAGTTAAATGGGCCTTTATTGGCCGGTTTTTTTGACGGGCGATGGCTCCGCGTCTGACGTTTGATGTTTAAATTTCGCCAAGGCCTACTTATTGAAAAAATC
This sequence comes from Pseudeuparius sepicola, assembly GCA_963920635.1. Taxonomy (NCBI): domain Eukaryota; kingdom Metazoa; phylum Arthropoda; class Insecta; order Coleoptera; family Anthribidae; genus Pseudeuparius; species Pseudeuparius sepicola. The sequence goes on from OY987302.1 coordinate 56,203,441, forward strand.
GTATATACAATAATGGGCTACTTCCGTGCCGATTTCACGATTTTACAGTTGTCATTCCGCGAGTAATGTTGTCGATCGAGTAATGTACCTACTACAATATATTTTTTTCAACCGACCGGCCAGAAAATACACCCTTTCTAATAAATTTTTCCCCAAAAATTAACGTTTCCCGGTCTAAGCTGTTATTCTCTTCTCCTGTTTCGATTTATGGTATAGACGGCTTTGCTTTCTCCTTGCTATGGAAACAAACTTGTGTTGATTGTTGGAAAAAATTTCAAACTAAAGAGTGTCGGCTGTTAAAAAAATATTGTACGTTAGGTACATAAGGTAGATAAATCTATTACTATATAACAAGCAAAGTCTAGAGAATATAGTATTTATCTAGACTTTGATAACAAGTTCCTCCAGCAGCGACATCAAATTTAATATATTCTCCGCAAAAAGTTTTAAAAAAAGTTTATATTAACCATGTTTAGCATAGCATGTTTTTCTATTTACTCTGAATAAAATAATAAGTCAATGTATTAGCCAGAAATAAAGGATATATTAACAACAAATTAGTAACTTATTATAGTAGTCACAATGCGTAATTTGTCTATTAATTGCAAACACGCCCTTTTTAGCCAAGTGTTTTTATTAATCATAGATAGGTGATCTAATTGAGGCCTAAATTGCTGAACTAATCAAAGTTACAACCTGTATATCAAAATTGTCAGTAAAATGAGAAAAAAAATCAGTTTACCATTGTAGCAGCTTTGTTAAAAATTAACAATTAATGCTATCAATGCCTCACTATTTTTGTAACCACTTTTAATGAAATTCATATAGATACTTATTAGGAAGCATATTACCTAATCTGTAAACGCATATTTAAATTTGTTAAAACCATTTCGGACGATTTATTACAACCTCTATCTTAGCCGGTATTAAGTGTCGTGAGTTCTCCACATTCGGTTGAATTTAAACGCCATTAGATAAATTGAGTGGACATTTAGAAATCGCTTTAAGGACATAGAGCACATTTCCCAAATAGATTTCATCCATAACCATAAACAAGCACGTATAGTTTTATGTTACGTCCACCCAACACGAAGGCCTTTCTACGGGACCTGACTAATCTATATAATAGAGAAATCAATCGGCTCCAATCAATAGAACGGAACGCACAATTGACAGGTTTTATGTGCCTGTTATCTGAATTTCAACTTTCTAATTCGATGCTTACGGTGAACTGTCAACCCTATATGGATGTTCTTGTGTGTGGCGTTTGCAAGTGAAATCCAGATATCAGGATTTGAATCATAGCTTTATTATCCATAATTTTTTCCATAAATAATATACGGCGGGTTTAAAAACGGCAACTTAAAAACAGTAACTTAAAAACAATTAAATACCTACCTATCTCGTATATTATTTTCAAGGAATGCCACGGACTTCAATCGTTATGCCGGTGGACGCGGAAACGACGTATCTAAAATGCAAATTGTCGTCCCAAAATAATTTGTGCATATAAACTCGTGGATATTAATTGTAGAAAAATCGCTAATATATGTTGACAACGCTGTTACGGGTGGAATTTGTTTACCAGCACGAATATTTTTGACACCGATGAAGTGGTTTCTCTATACCGAAAAAAACTTTCCTTGCCGAACACCGATGCACAGTTCGACCGCGGCGTTCTTCTAAAAAAGAAGGCGAGACTCGGGCGAATTATTTATGGCGTTTCTAAATCAATTAATAACGCGAGTGTATAAATTATAAATTAATTATCAGGTGCGGAGATAAGAGATAAGAGTAAAAAGACGCAGCTGCAGGGAAGTAAAGAATAATAAATAGGCTGTATTAGGTTTCCATGCTTGTGGGGTGCTTGTGAATGTAAGTACCTACCTGATTAAGTTAAACATCACGATACTAAAAGGAATAGTATATCGAGAAAAATATCTGGTTTTGGGGTCTTGACAAATTTCCACTTTATAAAGGTAAATTTTGCCTATATTCTGTGCTTAGGCAAAGAAAAACCTACTACGCATGATTTCAATTTCCATTTTCAACGCCTTGGGGTTTTTATTTTGGTCCAAAAATCCAGGGAGGATTGTCGCTATGCAGGGTGGTCCAAACTTTATCAGCGATGCTTTCAAAACTGCCAGAAAATTTAAAAAAATTATATTTTTTCATGTAAACATGTATCGAAATCCTAGCGGTTTTCGTTATACAGGGCGTCAAAATTATTATTTTTTCAAGTTTTCTTTTATTTTTCTTAAAGGACGACAGCTTTATGGCAGACATATTATATTTGGTACAGTTTAGACACAAATTAAATGCTATAAATTAAAAATAATTCGGTTTGCCTACTTCCACCAGTGCCGGAGAGGCGGGGGTCAACCCTAATATTTTTCAAAAAATGGTAGATAAGCAAAAAAATGGTAGATATGCCACTGGAAAAGCAATATTTTTCTGTCTTCACTAAGTTTTGCAATAAATTCTGAGAAAAAAGTATTCATGCGTTTTTTTTCGAAACTTTACCTAATTAATTTTTCAAAAATGTAGGTACCTTTTTTGAAAAATTAATTTTTCTGTGCTTTAAATTTTTTAGCAAAAGAAAATCAAAGCAGGTGTAGGGTTTTGAAATTTTGCACTCCTACTCAGTTTTTAATTTTGAACAACTTTCTTTAGTAATATTTTGTCGTAAAACCTACCAAAAGGGCATTTTGCTGGTACAAACAAATTAATGAAAAAAAAATTAAATTAAAAACTAAAAATGATGTGTCGGTGTCAATCCAAAATTTCACCATTTTTGTTCTAAACTAAACATGATAGATTTACCATAATCTAATTTACTCTAACTTGTCTTGAATAACATTTTCACTAGCTTTGAAAAAAGGGCATTTTACTCTTGACATGATTTTTGTATTTTGAACTTTTCGGGCACCCTGTATAACTTTTTGAAAAGCTAGTATTTATTTTGCAGTTTCCAAACATTCAAAACTTTTTACAAAGAATTTTTTGCCGAAAAATGAACAATAAAAATTTTTACAAGTACCTACGAGTATCTATACCTAGTAACACCTATTCGGGGACATTAGTACTGTCACAGACCTATATAGCTTCGCTATACAGACCTATATAGCTTCGTTATATAGGTCTGTGGTACTGTATATTATTTAGATGCTTTTCATAAAATCCAACTGAAAAATTATTAAGAATTTTTTCTCTAGTCTACATTATGTAGGTATATTTTATATACCTAAAGGGTGTTTCAAAAAACAGTGTACAGGTTTCTAGTGATTAAAGAATATGGAAGAAATAAGATGAAGAGTTCATATTATATAGTGGAGTCAAAAACGCATACCTAAAAAGGTGTCGAAATTAAAATTTTATAAACTAGTTTCCAATATCTAATGGTGTTGCCAATTACCAAAGCATTTTGTCCCATATGCCACAAGCCATTTCTTTTAAAATTATAATGGGGACACTAAATATTCATTTTGCTTAAAATTTTATTTTATACGGGTGAGTCACATCTAAAGGCAGAGCCGAAAACACAAGGTAGAACTCGCTAAAATAAGCACATATGCTTAATAAACATTAGTTCAAAAACGCTTGGTTCTCAATGTACAGCGTGTTGAAATTTGTCCAAAAATAACATATTTTTTTAATTTCTTTCGAGCCCATTTAGGAATTCCAACCAAATTTGTTACACATTATGCATTGGGGGGTTGCCATTTTGTGCAATAATTTGACCCCGTTCAGATGACCAGCGGCGTAGATACAAATAGTTACTGTAAATAATTGTAAAAAAAATAGTACGGTTCTGTGAAAAACCAAAATTGTTGCCTTTTTTTGGATAGCCCATTCAATTTGGAATAAAAAGCGCTTCTTGGTATTTTTTTTATATCTGGTACAGTTTCTTCCTAATTTCGGATTTTTTAAACTAGTGCTAAGGCGATTATGCTGGCATTTAAAATAAAATTATTTGTATCTATGCCGCTGGTCATCTGAACAGGGCCAAATTATTGCAGAAATAGACAATATGTACCAAATTTCGCTGGAATTCCTAAACGGACTCCAAAGAAATTAAAAATATATATGTTATTTTTGGAGAAATTTTTACACGCTGTATATGGAAAACCAAGCGTTTTTGAGCTAATGTTTATTAAGCATATGTGCTTATTTTAGAGAATTCTATCTTGTTTTTACGGCTCTGCCTTTAGATGTGACTCACCCTGTATTGTTCCAAATTTTTATATAACAAACAATAACATTTCTATCAAAGCTCGCATTCATAGTAGGAGTTGGTTTTGACTAAGACAAACAAGAGTAAAACGATTTTAATTGTTTTTTTATTTCTGGTTTAATAAACTATTTATTATTTTTATTTTTGTCAACATACAAAAACCGAAGTTTCCCAATAATTTTTGTATGCTGACAACACTAATAAAAACTGTACGTTGTGTATTAAACGACAAACGATATTCAGTTCAAAGCGTTTTACCATTATTTTTCGTACTCAAAACCCACTCTGAACGAATGCGAACTTTTATAGAAATGTTACATAAAAATTTTAAAGAGCGAATATCCCGAAAACCGTTGCTCCTAGATTCATCTACAAAGTACATCTTTTTCGCAAAAAACTTCATAGGAAACCATATCTACGTCAGGAAAAATACACCCAAAAAAGTTTTAAATCACGTGAAATGTCGTAGGTGGCGCCACCAATAAAATCACATCAAAGCTATGCCAATATTTGAATCCCACGCCCCAAAATAACACCAGTTATCAGATATCGTTCGTTAAAAAGTTCTTTGAAAAAATATAAAACAAAATTTTAATTTTGATACCCTGTATCTTTGTAGGTACGCGTTTTTGGCTCCACCTTTATATGAACTTATTTTTCCATGTTCGTTCAGCAGTAGAAACCTGTACCTACACTGTTTTTTGAAACGCCCTGTATAGGTATGTACCTATAATTATTATTGACAATATCTCAAGTATTAAATTCAAAATTGAGAATTATTAAACTATACTAAAATCAAATAACTCTGACGCCTGGCGTAAATAAAAACACGTATTCGATGGCGTGCAATAGACGGTCAATAGGCCATAAAATATAACCAGACTCGAAGCGGGCCTGGCAACAGGGATCGCAAGTGTATTTATGCGGTTTTATCTTGTTTTCATATGCGTGTAAAATACGGCGAATATCTCAACACACGTGCTCTTGTTTACATCAGGCGTCAGAGTTATTTGATTTTAGTATACGAATTATGTTTTTTTTTCGTTGTCCGTTCGGCGACAACCACACAAACAAAAAAAACCGCACCACGACGGTGGCCCACGCTGCGCGCTCCTGTCGCTCGCCGACGTTTTTCGGGCGGCGCTGGTCCCTGTCGCCAATTTGTTTCCGGAGGCGCGACAGCGGCCTTTCTTCTGGCGGGGCCACTCGGGGCCCCCCGTCATCCCCGGGCCCCGCGGCCGTGATATATCGGCCCGGGCTAATAAAAAATAATTACCGTCTATTACCGGGCCCGCGGTTCGCCGGGACGACCGTGCATAATATACGGTCGAATTATGCGCCACAATACACCATTTTACCGCTTGATAAATGTCGAGCGGCGAAGGACGGTATGCCGCTGGCGACGTTGCCGCGACTTGGCAGAATAGAGTAGAAGGAAAGTGGCAACACGACAACATTTTTTTTCCTGCTTCCTCCCCCGTATGAACACTACTCGCCAACAAGCCCGAAAGCGAATGTCAAATGTACGAGATGCCCTGTGATTTTGGTTGCTAGCTGCTATAGGTACAAAGAGCATTGCCTTACGGAGTAAGGACCTTAAAACCATTAATAAAATAAAGATATGCAACGCGAAACTTGCGTCAATTTTAATAGGTTTCACAACGATCGTTTTACAAACTATAGGTAGTTTTTGTCGCAGAAAGAACAGGAATTTTACCAATAAAAAATTAATTGTATATCAATGTTTCCCTGGCATCAAGTAAGAGCCGCCTAACAGACCAAATTTGACAGGCACCTCGCTAACCACGGGGTGAGACCACGCGGTTAGTAATTCGTAGGTCACGGGTTCAAGTCCCACCCAAAGACGAACTTTTCTTTTTTTTTTTATTATGGCTATTAACAAAGGTTATTATGAAAATCATTACTCACAATATACTCTATAATTTAGAGTTTAATTCATTGTAGGTACCTATAATTTGAAATTATCGGTAGCAGGAAACATGTGACACATGCGACAGAGGCAATGTGGGCGTTGCAACCTCCAAAAGAGTGCCCTATTTGCGAATTTGGCAATCTATTATGAGAAAACATAAGAAATTTTCGCGACGAAAAGGTTCGTCTATTATTTTTGGCCTGATGAGGGCCGAATAAATGTATCTTTCTCGGTCTATTCGGTTTATTTTTCGATAAATTACTGTCTCGTTCGCTGAAAATGGGTTTTTGTTAAAATTTCAAAAAGTTTTACTTGAAATAGTTATTTATGCACCAGGCACTGAAGTTCAACTTTTTATGACTCATGTGGAATTTGCCTCGGGCCGTTTATTTGCCTCGGCCAGAGGCCTCGGCAACTAAATTCCACATGAGTAAAAAGAACTTCAGTGCCGAGGTACATATTATAATTTTTTGAAATCGGAAAAAAAAATGTTTTATTAGGCGAAAAACTAATCATAAGGGATCACCCGTAGATTGATATTGAAACCTACATACCTAAAATATTTATACTGAAAGATTGCGCTGCTATAGGTAACAATTTCGCAATGTGTACGAAAATTTAAATACGATTTATTGGCCGGGTTTTGAATATTTGGTCATTTTTGACGGGCGATGGCTCCGCGTCTGACGTTTGATGTTTAAATCGTCCCAAGGCCTACTTATTGAAAAAATCGTACAATAATGGACCACTTCAGTGCCGATTTCTGAGCTTTTAATGACGATTTTGAGACACTTCACCTCCGATTTCAAGAAAAAGTTGTTTCTTTTTCAATTTTACGTAAACGTACGCTCTATTAAAATATTTTCATTTTTGCATTTTTTTTATAATTTTGGACTTTCTGAAAATTTTAAAAACTTGTAACTGCATAAAAACTATTTTGTATCATTAGCTTTATCATTCTATTAACTGTTTATTGCTAAATATCGAAAAAATATTTGTTTTGAAAAGAAAAATAATATGAACACTTTAAAACTCTTATGTTTAGCACAAATTTGATGTATCTTGAAGCATTTAGGTTATAAATTTATTTAAATTAAAATTTCCTGTACAAAATTAAGGCTAAAATAATAATAAATTAGAATATCACCAATTTGCCTTTTAGGTAAATTAATTATGGTATTTTAGCCGTAACAAGTCCTGAATTTTAGTTATGTACGTGAAATAGGTTGATGATATTTTAATTTATTACTAAGTATTTTGGAGCCAATTTTGTACAGGAAAATTTAATGTAAATCAATTTATATCCTAAATGCTTGATGGTACATTTTCCGAAAGTTTAATTCAAAAAGGGTTACTCTAACGTTGAATTTAAAAATAAATCATGAATTAAACATTTTCGCCCTATATATGGTGCAAACTTTTTGGATGACACTGTATATTTTATATATCACTCATATAAATATCTCTGCTGTTAAAAATATATAAAAAAAATTAGCCGCTGTAACTTTTTTATTTCTAGAGGTAGAAGAACACAAAAAAGTTTAATATGAAAATTGTTTGCAACAAGTGTGGGAATCTGTGGAATATTAGATATGATTAAATTTGGTCTCTCTTGGGATTAAATATTAAATTATTTGGAAAAAGAAGTGAAGATGCATTTTTTATAAAGCGAAATATCACATTTAATTTGACGTGTCACACTTGCCAGTTTGTTCAGTATTTACTATAAGAAATAAAAATGTATAATTGATAAAATTTGTGATTGGCATAAGACCTAGTTACCCACGGAAATAAATAATCTAGTATGACGTTAAATACAAGTAGACATAAGTAGGCTTTCAAAATTTGAAAATAAAGTGGTTTACATGGTCTTAATGGAGTATCGAATTGCAACTAGTATTTTCTCTTAACATTTTGGTAATGGTAATGCCAAAGCAATAATTATCTTAGAAATGATAACAAAATAATGCACGTTACAATAAACAACACTAGGTACATTCTTCAACATTTCATATTTTCAGCTTCAGCATTTTAGCTGCTTTACATTCATCTTCAAGTATTGTCATTAGTAGTAGCAGTACCTACTATACATATTTTGTTTAGGAACTCCACATGAAAAATGCCATTGAGGATGTCATTTATAACGTCATAACTCTATCATTACACATTCATTTCCATGGGTATAACTAGATCTTATATCAACCAGAAATTTACCAATATTTTTCCTTAAATATAGAACAAACAGGCACATACAAAGTGTGACACATCAAATTGATTGGGACATGTTGCTTTATAAAGTATACATACCTAATATTTAAACATATTTTTACAAATAATTTAATAAATATACCTTTTGACTAATAGGATGTACGCATTTTTAACACATCATTTTCTTTTCCTAATGCATGTAACAAACAAAGCCATTGTATGTGTTATGTGTTTATATTACTAAATTTATAAGCACGGTTTTCTTATTCCTCAGTTCTTTTGGACAAATTTATTACAAATAATTCCAAGCCCGGACCTGATTTTTGTCCACCCGCGTTTTATGGCCGCTCGTCGTTACCCCTTGGCATTTCAGCCACGGGATAACATTGCTTTTCACCATCGAAATGGTTCGCCATATAGTTCGGAAAGATCGATCGGCACGGCAACAGTGTCTCCGGCGAGCGTCCAGAGACATTATTTAAATGAGCCGGGCGACAGGGACGGGCCGAGAAAAATTAATTAATTCGTTTGTCCGCGTCTCGAATTCGGGTAGCCCCGGCGCGGCCGAAATTAGGCACGGCCCGCGCCCGACCGCTGCGCCCTAATGATGAGAAATGCGCGGGCCCCGAAAGCCCCGAAAAATCGACGACCACGAGCGGAATGTTTGCCGCGAAGGGGGACGCGGCAGACTCGGAAATTTGCCACCGAGGAAGCGAGGCATAGTGAGCACCGGCCTCAGGGAAATAACCAAGGATAGAGGGAGCAATAGCACCACAATACACACGTTTGTAGTCAACGGAACATCTTATGCAAATTTACCGAAGTAAACAAACATTAGGCCCGTGTGTACCTACAACGTTTACCTGTGATAGGTTTTGTACTGAGAAATATCAATTTGGCCACACACCACACCAGGGGCGTGCGGTGACATTTTAAGTAAGGGAAGCAATGTTTAAAAACATACATATTTGTAATGTAATTCGATTCTTCGATCACTTTTTGCGAATTCGTCAATGACGTCATCATAAAAACGTCGATGCTCTAACATGTTCTGGAGAAGTAGCTATATTCTCGATAGACAACAGCGATATCTGTGAAAGTCATTCATTCATTTTTGTGGTTAAATTTTTCATAGGGGGTTTTGCTCTTCCGTTTATAATTACTTGAAGCTTATCCGCAAAGTTTAATGTTGAAAATCCCTTTATTATTAAGGCATACACTACACATTCACACCCACTCTTCTTACTTAATAATTGTCCAACTTTAACATTTTCAACGTTATTCCCGACAGCCGAAGTTGACGGTACTTGCATGTCCACGTCCGTATTATTGTCTTCCATATCGCCCGAGATACGACGCGCGCGACGCACCGACGCAGATCAAAACCAACTAAATTAAACAAAGAACCTACTGCAACGATAGCTTCCACGCCCGCTTAAAACGGGCGTTCTCATTCGCGTCAGCCAGTGCGGTGGAGGTGGAAAGTTCAATAACCTCTCGACTATCGAACGCTACAGAAAAGCTGGCGGCCGGCATAGCTTACATTGTACTGTACTGTCGCTCGGTAGGATGGGCGCAGTCGGAGTCAACGCCGCATTTGCTATAGGCATAACATATTGTAGATTCGATATATGATATATAAGATAATTTTTAGCGTTTTTGATATACCTAGGTAACTAAACTAATTGCTTCCTGTTTAAAAATTCAAAAATTACATTTTATCATTTTACATTGTTTTGGTTTAGGGGAAGTACTGCTTCCCTTGCTTCCATGGACTGCACGCCCACACTTTCTGAGTCCCATTGTATACAAAATTGCCACTATATCCTAAATACTAATAAATAGCCTATAAATTAACAGAAAAACAATTAAAAACGGGAAAAATGCATACGGAAACAATCGGAAAACTTGACTTGCTGGGCAAACAGAAAACAAATACCGCCGAGTTAACGAAAGCGGCGCCCGCGGCGGCAACAGCGGCGTTGCCACGTTGGGCGGTTTGAGGTATCTGTTGACGATTTTATTAAAGTGATAATTAGCTACTATAATTACAGGGCAACTTAGTTTTAGTTTAAAATTGTTACATACAAGAAATTAATAACTACATTTGTTAATTTAGCGTCATGGGAGGTGTGCCTTCATTTAATCCCATTATTAAACCCTTCTAAAAAGATGTTGGCTCTGCTTACTTTTTGTTCTTAAAGTGCACCGGCACAACAACTGGTAAGTGTTCATCAAGTAGGCCAGGGCCGAAGCCTTTGAAAATGGCAAAAAGTGAAAAAATCTAGAACAGCACGACACTCATTGGAAAAGAAGGGGGTGAACTTTTAGGAGTGGAAAACCGCGGTTTATCACGATTTCCGGAAAAACTACAACTCCGATCGAAAAAAGTTGAATGGCAAAGTTATAGGTTATAAGAAGGTCTAAAACTTTTGTATTTACACTGTTTTCACCTAACCTCAAAATATCCGCGAAAAATCGAAATAACCGATTTTTTGGTTTGTAAGTTTTATCTCCCACAAAAAAATTCAGGAAATTTATTGAAAACTTACCTTCTTATGTCCCAAACACGCTGTAATTTTTTCGAATCAAAATATTTATTTGTACCCCTTATTTTGATTTTAAACCGAAAAAGTAACCTCATTTTCAATCGAAAATAAGCACGTCGAAAAAGCTGCTTTTTAAAAAAAGTCGGTGCGCTTTTTGTTCGTTGAAACCTCTACTTTCTGATGGTGTAAAAAAATATACCCACGCCACTATGGAAAATGTTCTCAGAAAATGCAAAAAAAAAGAAAAAAACTGGATTTCGAAATTGTTTTTAATCGTTGTTTAAACCTTTGCACTATTTATTGAAATTAAACTTTAATTACTTGAAAAATGTAAGATTCCATGTTACATTGATAAACCAATATATTGCAAATCCATGAAACATAGTGTTTGCAAAAAAAAGTCGAAAATGGTTAGTTTCCTAAATATTAAAGATGTGATTTAAAGGGGATTTAATCAAAAAAAATGTGACAGCTGCAATTTTCTTCGATAAAAAAGTTGATTTATTAAATTCTAGTTATGGAATAGAAAATGTTATAGTACAAAAATATATTTTTTTGGCATTTCAATTTAAAAAATGTATAGGTATGCTAAAAAGTATGCTTACAATCTAACGATGCAGAAATGCCGTTAAGGAGGCAAAAACTAATGGATAATTGTTTAGAATTCCAAAAAATATATTTTTGTATTATAAGATTTTCTATTCCGTAACTAGAATTTAATAAACTTTTTATCGAAAAAAAATTGCAGCAATCGCATTTTTTTGATTAAAAATATCGCCTTTGAATCCCATATTTAATATTTAGAAAACTAATTATTTTCGTCTGTTTTTTGCATACTCTACCTATGTTTTAATGATTAAAATTTTTTTTCGAAATCGAGTTTTTTCGTTTTTTTGCATTTTCTGAGAATTTTCCATAGTGCCTATTTTTTACACCATCAGAAAGTAGAGGTTTCAACGAACAAAAAGCGCACCGACTTTTTTAAAAAACAGCTTTTTTGACATGGGTATTTTCGATTGAAAATGAGGTTACTTTTTCGGTTTAAAATCAAAGTAAGGGGTAAAAATAAAAATTTTGATTCGAAAAAGTTACAAATTTTTCGCGGATATTTTGAGGTTATGTGAAAAAAGTGTACCTAAATACAAAAGTTGTAAACCTTTTTATTACCTACAACTTTGCAATTTAACTTTTTTCGATAGGAGTTGCAGTTTTGCCGGAAATCGTGATAAACCGTTTTCCACTTTTATACACAATTATTTTTCATGTTATTTTCTTTGACAATGAATGTCGTGCTGTTCTAGATTTTTTTGTCTCAAAAATTATCTACCCTGGTCTAAAGTCGTATAGTGTATTCGAAATGAATTGATAGCACAGATGATGAGGTTCCAGAGCCATAAACTGATCGTAAACCACAGGAGGCGTCATTTTCTTTTATTTTCAATGTGTCAAATAGAAAAATTATCTTTGAAAATATGGTTATTGTCTAACAAAATGAGTAGGATACCATGAATTGTTTATTTTTCATTATCATTATTGTTATCTTAATTCCTAGCAATTTTAATGCGCAGGCAATTATTATTAAGACCCTAATTTATTACCTATTATTATAATAAAACTTAAATTTGGAATAATCATAAAGGTTACATATTTATTTGTCACTTGGCAGTATATAGTAGTATGACTTCGATTTCATGTTTTATACCAAGACCCGCGAACCAGGTTTGCAAAAGCCATTTTTCTGCAAGAGAAAAAAAAGTATAGTTTTAAATGTTCGCACGATGCACCGGTATATCAGAAGCCTTGTAGCACTGTTCACTGCATAGTTGTGGCATGTTCGAATATTACTGGAGTTGGAGAGGCGACCATTTATAGATTTCAGAAAGAAAGAAGGACCACAGGTGAACTTAATGAAGCTAAAGAAGAAACCAGGGAAGAAGCCAACGCACATCGACAGCGAAACTAAGTACGCCATAAGAAGGATAGTTCACAAGTGTTACAAGCTGTGAATGAAGTCAACGACTTGCCTGCAGTGAGTAGAACCACATTATGGACAGTCCTTAAGATCATGGATTTTCGATGGGAGAAACAGAACTAAAAGTCTATTCGCATAGACAAACCCGAAATCATTTGTTGGAGAAAGGGATCTTGGTCCCTAAGCCTTAGAATAGCAGGATTCTCAATAATCACTTGCGGCTTGTTATAAATTCAAATTATTTCGAAAAATCTCCTACTTTGTGTTGAAACCTAAAAAAATATATTTTTAGCCGTACTCAGAACGTGGGAAAATATCAACAAACCCTTCCAATAACTCCCAACAAACTCATATTTTATTACAAAATTTATTACTGGAAATTTACTATGTTCGTTGAATAAAATATATTCCTGAATGAAGGCATCGCCGTGTAAGGAAGGCAACTAAAAAAATGTGAATGAAAATTCCACTCGTTTTCATCAACGCCCATAAATTTGGGATATGTATGCCACCAGTGAAAAAGGTTCTGGGCCTTGAATGCGGCGGTAGCCCTTTTAAGAGGGCGATAGAAAAGAAGGTGGCAATTAGGTGTTTAGGAGATATAGGGACACCTGTCTGAATCCCAAAGCGGTAGGTTATACAGGAAATGAGTTTGATACCGAAATTTAGATACCTACATCAAATCTTGTTCGTTTCTGAACTTTAACAGGACCAATAGGATGCCGGTTCGTTGCTGATAGCGACCAAACAAATCTACAATATATTTTCTAAAATTTATTTGTGGCGCAAACAGATCCATTTAATTTTTAATTGGGTTTTTCGCCACCAAACTGATTGAAGACAACTTTTTCAAGTTGCCTGGAAAATTCATAACAGTGAATTATATCAGGCAAAATCAAATTTCTAAGTCAAAAATATGTGAACATTCTTTTAATAACAATCATAGGATATTGTGGGATAGGTCCAAACCAATTCTCAAAGAAGAAGTAGGAAATAGACGAAAAATTAAAGAATCTGCATTTATTCTAGGAAATACGGACAACTGTGTTGCTGAATGTTCAGTGGAATTCAGTAAAATATTATTGCCACTTATTCAAATAGAAGTTAGTATAATTAGATAGAACACAGGGTACAATATCAGGCAGGTGGCTAGGCTATTGTTTCTGTTGTCATGACATTTTAACCTGAAATTAGGAAAACAAGGAATTTTATAAATGCAATTTTTTAAACTTTGTACCTCATTAAATGGTTTCGTTTTAACTAGCATCGATCTTAGTGTATATTTGGTTTTAAATACTGTAACGATTGCCTATGCGTTTCAGCTTATCTGATAGTCCAGGAATATAAGGAATATATATTTACTCGTCACTTCACTTTGACGTGGCATGATCTTTGAGAAAGGAGGAAGATTTATTCTCCGAAAGCTCAGAAAACAAATTTGTTGAAGTTATTTTTTGAGTTACACGTTTAAAGTTTCGTTCATTCACTGTTAAGAATTTATGAATTTTCCAGGCAACTTGAAAAAGTTGTCTTTCGATCAGTTTGGTGGCGAAAAACCCAATTAAAAATTAAATGGATCTGTTTGCGCCACAAATAAATTTTAGAAAATATCTATATAGAACGAAGGTATGGGCTTAATGTTTGCAATAATTTCAGATTATTAGAGAAGAAGTTCTTCAAATTATCTAACGCAAAAAATGGATTGGCATATTTATGTAAATGTAGACAAGCTAATATTATACCAAAAGGATTACGCCTAAAAGAACCTTTTACAAGTAGGAACTGTAGCAAAATATTGTTCAGATGTAGTATGATGCTGATAAGAGAAAGAATCCAGAACCAAAGAAGTAACATAAACAAATAATGGGGGATATAAATGAAATACGGGAAAATGTTATGGAAAGTGTATCTTTCTATGATTTTAATTACATATCAAATTGTATCTGCATAAGCTATAATAGGCATTTTGATAGAGTCAAACTTAGACAGATTAACAAATTCCGAAGATTAGTTGAGGAAAAGCATAGTGAGGAATTCAATCAAATAGACAATGATTTTGTCAACAGAAGAGTAATTAATTTATCTAACAGAGAACTTACCATTTCAGAAAAGTTAGTTTTGGCAAAAGGGTTAAATTTTTTTGTTGTTGACAACAACATTTCTAAGCTTGACATAGAAGCATCGGTAGAGGAAACAGCTCAAGCATTACCTGAGGTATTAGGTCAAGAATTTAGAGTCAGGTCAAAAATAATCTTAGAAAAAGATTTTAAACCGAAGCTAAATATTTCAAAGGAAGAAAAAGTAGCAATTAGATCACTTAAATCAGATAGGATAATTAAAATATTACCAGCAGATAAGGGAAATGCAACTGTTATTTTCGAAAAAACTGTTTATGATTATAAATTAAATGATTTATTAAATGAAGGAACTTACAACAGAATAAACAAAGACCCTACAACTTTAATAGAAACTAAAATATACAAAACACTGTATAAATACCGAGAACAAATGACCCAGAGACAAAGGACACTCTTAACTCCGTTCATTCAAAACCTCACACTTATACGGTTTACCAAAAATACACAAAACTAACATTCCTCTTCGCCCCATTGTAAGTTCAATAAATTCGCCATGTCATTCGTTAGCAAAATATTTACTTAAAATTGTTAATCCGTTAGTGGGAAATTCAAATTCATTTATCAGAAACAGTAATCATTTTCTAGAAAAAATTAGGGAACATCAATTTCCGGATAAATATATATTAGCTATATAGCTTTGATGTGGTTAGTCATTTTACAAATGTCCCTGTTGACAAATCATTAAACATTTTGAACAGAAAGTTAGAAAATGATCAGACTTTTGTAGAAAGGACGAATTTGAATATAGATGCAATATTAGAACTAACAATACTAAAAAAAAAACCACTTATTTTCAACTAGGAAATGAATTTTACCAGCAGGAATTTGAAATGGCTATGGGGTCTCCTTTATCACCATTCATAAGCAATTTATTCATGGAAGATTTTGAACAAAATGAATTGACTAGATATGTTCACCAACCTAATTTTTGGTGGAGATATGTAGATGACATATTTATTATATGGGAACATGGAGTAGATGATTTAAATTCATTACTAAATTTTATAAACTCACAAGAACCTTCTATTTAGTTTACCTTAGAAATTGAAAATAATTATCAATTACCTTTCTTATATGTTTCTATACTGAAATCAGATAGTATAGAAACTAGTGTCTATAGAAAACCAACACATACTAATAGGTAGATATCTCCATTTCAACTCCAATCATTAGTGTTAAAAAAGGAGTAATTAAAAGTTTGTATGACAGGGCTAGGACGATTTGTTCTAATAACACAAAATTTGAGGAGGAAATTAAACATATAAAATACGTTCTTGAGAAGAATAGTTATCCTATTGAATTTGTTGAGCAAGTTTTTCAGGATTGCCAACAAAATAACAATGCTAATAGAATTAGAGAAATAAATCTGGTGGACCGACCAGTAAATTTAATTATTCCTTACATTCCTGGACTATCAGATAAGCTAAAACGCATAGGCAATCGTTTTAACGTCAGAACAGTATTTAAAACAAAAAATACATTAAGATCGATGCTATAGTTAAAACGAAACCATTTAATGAGGTACAAAGTTCAAAAAATTGCATTTATAAAATTCCTTGCGAATGTGGAAAGTTCTCTGTTGGGGAGACTTGTAGGCCATTTAACGTTCGTTTAAAAGAACCTAAAAATTATATCAGGCAAAATCAAATTTCTAAGTCAAAAATATGTGAACTTTCTTTCAATAACAATCATAGGATATTGTGGGATATAGGTCCAAACCAATTCTCAAAGAACAAGTAGGAAATAGACGAAAAATTAAAGAATCTGCATTTATTCTAGGAAATACGGACAACTGGGTTGCTGAATGTTCAGTGGAATTCGGTAAAATATTATTGCCACTTATTCAAAGAGAAGTTAGTATAGATAATTAGATAGAACACAGGGTACAATATCAGGCAGGTGGCTAGGCTATTGTTTCTGGCTGTCATGACATTTTAACCTGAAATTTATTAATCTGTCACTTCACTTTGACGTGGCATGATCTTTGAGAAAGCAGGAAGATTTATTCTCCGAAAGCTCAGAAAACAGATTTGTTGAAGTTATTTTTGAGTTACACGTTTAAAGTTTCATTCATTCAATGTTAACAGTGACTATAGAAAGAATAGTCACTGCTGTTAAGAATTTGTGAATTTTCCAGGCAACTTGAAAAAGTTGTCTTTCGATCAGTTTGGTGGCGAAAAACCCAATTAAAAATTAAATAAATCTACAATATTTTCGAATAGAAAAGAAGTATGTTGGGCCCGTGTGGAAGAACTTGGTGCAGTTATTTCAGGAATGCCTTTGAAGCGATTCCTTGAATCCGTTCCAATTTGCCGCGTCCCAAAACCATCGCGCGTTTACGACTTTCCAGAAATCGTAACTAAATTAAAAGGCCGTAAACCGGGTGACCGGCCACCATGTTCCAACTTCCAATTTTCATAACAAACGCAACCTCTAGCCACGGCGCGCTTAAAAAGATATCAAAATTCAACCTTCACGTGAATTTATGGTTATTATGGGTATATAAAGTAATTTGTGAGGCGAGTCCTTTTTTTCTTCTCATTTCGGCGCGTCTCGGGGGGAGAGAGATCATCTCCCCGGCCGGTTTCTATATATAGAGGCCGAATTTACATATGTCCATAAAAAGAGAATATATTGCCGCCGGACTGGATTCGGTAGCAAGTCGGCAATTTCTAACTGTTTATTAATTATAAAGAAATTCGTATAAATTATCGTTTGTTACGGGCGGGATGACATATATCTGCGGGTACGGTTCGTTCCGTCAGATTTGTCCGAGAACACTTTTCAAGGCCCAACCCAAGAGACGCCTCCTACTCCTGGTTATAGAATCTCATTTGTTTGTTTCGGAAACTTTTTTATTTTATTCTAAATTTTAACTAAGTAGCTTAGACCTCCCCCACTATATGTGGTTAAACATTTTTACATCATGCCTGAATCACCCTGTAGGTATGCATTATGATATGTTATCTGTTAATGTAAAAATTAGCCAAGTTTAACTATCAAACTTTAACCTTAATTTTAACTCGATGATATGTTAGCAAGTTTTAAATTTACCATCAGTTATTTTCAAAAAATTAAAATAATGACTTGGTTTTGTTGCCGTTACGAAATTTCACAATTGGTACTTAATCTTGTAAATAATAATAATAACAATTCTCACCCTCACAATACTCCAAACTATAGGAGTATAGGTACCCCAGAATCAACTGAATGCTTGTGCGGTGAATTAAGGGGGCAATCACTAATTACTATTATTTTGTCTTCATTGTCATTTGCGGCTATATTAATATATGGCCTACTTTTCCAGATAGAACTAGGAGAGCTTTTGCTCCAGTTAGTTACTACGGAAAATCCTATTATATAAAATCATTTTAGTAGGTCAATTAGTAAGTCACACAGATATCTAAAAGCTATTAAGGAGCAATACCGTGATTCCACATTTTTTCTCAAGCGCTCTTGTCTGTCGATATTTTGTCGTCTTTATTTGAAAATAAAATTTTATTTTCCAAAAAATACCTTAAAATTTCCATGTTGTACAATAATATCGTAATTAATTCACTAATATTGTTTTCTGAGTTTTCCAGATGTGGCTTTATTCGAAATGCTGTTAGATACATGGAATTGGACTATACTTACCAATTTAGACCGTCAAATAGTGACAGATTTAAGTTCCCATTTCCGCATACAAGCCTCTCGAAGAGGGTTGAAAAGTACATCGATGTTGAGTAGAATTAAGGGAAACTTACGAATAGCCCCTGGGGATAACATGTGGAAAAATCGATTTTCCTATATAATATAATATAGGATAGGTACATACAGTGTGTCCCACTTAAGGAATGACCACCCCTATAAAATTTTTATTTATAGCTCTATTTTCATAAACTTTTTTTTGTTGGATAGAGCTTCAAAAATGGCATCAAACACATAATTCAGGTGCCTCGTGCGTTAAAGTCATGGCCCACTGAGACGGTGTTTTAGTGCTGAAATTTCGAGAAGTACTATTAGGGATATTTTTAGAGGAAAATTAATGCCGAACTCTTATTTAGTATTGTTCGAAACCCAAACGGACCAATTTGCATTGCCGTAGCTCTACAGGGAGTTTCAAAATTTTTATTGCCACACTTAAGGGCTGACCACCCCCGTAAAATTTTTATTTATAGCTCGATTTTCATAAACTTTTTTTTGTTGGGTAGAGCTTTAAAAATGGCATTAAATGCATAATTCAGGTGCCTCGTGCGTTAAATTCATGGCCCACTGAGACGGTGTTTTAGTGCTGAAATTTCGAGAAGTACTATTAGGGATTTTTTTAGAGGAAAATTAATGCCGGTTGCTTATCCAGCATTGTTGGAAACCCAAACGTACCAATTTGCATTACCATAACTCCACAGGGTGTTCCAAAAAAATTAAAAGGAAAAGTAAGGCCGGATTCTTATATGCAGTGAGAGGTTCCAAACAAAAACGTACTAATTTGTAATTAATTTTCTTACTTTCTGGTTGGTCACTAAAATATTCATGAAGAACTCATATTCTTTCAAAAATTTATTAGCGAACAAATTTTTTATTTAATTTAATATCATCAAATACATGAATAAACAACACAACATAACATAAACTCAAATTTCAGTCATTTCAATTAGTCCTCCATTTTCTAATGCAAATTTGTACGTTTGGGTTTCCAACAACGTTGAATAAAAATCTAGCATTAATTTTTCTCTAAAAAAGTCCCTAATAGTACTTCTCGAAATTTCAGCACTAAAACTTCGTCTCAGTAGGCCATGAATGAAACGCACGAGGCACCTGAATTATGCATTTAATGCCATTATTGAAGCTCTATCCAACAAAAAAGTTTATGAAATCGTGCTAAAAATAAAAATTTTACAGGCTTGGTCACTAATTAAGTGGGACACTAAAAATTTTGAAACACCCTGTAGAGCTATGGTAATGCAAATTGGTACGTTTGGGTTTCGAACAACGCTAAATAAGAATCCGGCATTGATTTTCCTCTAAAAAAATCCCTAATTGTACTTTTCGAAATTTCAGCACTAAAACACCGTCTCAGTGGGCCATGAATTTAAGGCACGAGGTACCTGAATTATACATTTAAGGCCATTTTTGAAGCTCTATCCAACGAAAAAAAGTTTATGGAAATCAAGCCATAAATAAAAATTTTACAAGGGTGGTCAGTCCTTAAGTGGGACACACTGTATAATATTTTAATTATGTATAATATGTTTTTTATGTTTTTCGGGCTATATAGTGACGATGTACATTTTCATCCTTTCGATGGGCTTGTGTGGAAAAATCGGTCAAAATTCTGATTTTTCCTTACAAGATTACGCCCTTATTTCAACCCTTTAACCACCTGCAACACTCAAGCCTTTGGTTTTGCGAAGCCAGGTTCGATTAATTAATCAGTTAGTGAACACGGGTTATGTGAAAATATGGGCAACAGACACCTTTAATTTCTGTTAAGGAAAATGGGATTTTCCATATGTTATCCCCAGGGGCCACTCGTAAATTTCCCTTCATTCTACTCAACCATCTTCTAGGCTTGTATGCGAAAATGGCGCATATATAAATCTGTCACTATCTGACGGTCTAATTCGATGGTTGGAAAAATTTCCATTCTTATCAAACAAGTCCTTTGCATTTCCAGTGACTAAATAGAGAATTGCGAAACATAATAATTATGGCCCTCAAATTCATACACTATTATGCGACATTCTTATATATCTCTCATTGCAAGTCCTTATCTCACCTATCCCTTTCATAGAGCTTATATATGTATATACCATATATGTGAATACCACAGCCGACTTTAGGAAAAGCCCTGAATTTGAGAAAACTGGCAACATTTGTGTAGTGCGGGTAGTGCTATCGTCGCCAGATTGCAGTATGTCTCTGGGTGGAAATAGACTGCCCGAAGTGCTGGCGACAGCTTTTTTATAAATTTGTTTTGTTTGTGCAAAAGTGAAACATTTCTATAAAAGTTCAAGTGAAGAATCGTGCCGTTACAATATCAAGTCTCAAGATGCCTAGAATCGCCGAGGGATGCTAGAACTTAGTTATATACCTGGCTGTAAGTCAAATCGTAATAATAACTTGAAGTAGCTAGGTTTTCTTTGCTTGACGGCAAGCGGTAGGTAGACTTGTATTCGTTTTGGGCTTTCTAAAGGACGAAAATTTAAGAATAAAATGATTACGGGCCAATTGCACAGACAAACTAAAGTACTCTTTAAAATTAAAGTAGGTATAGCTTTCTAACAATCCAAACATTGTTTAATATTGTTACAAAAGTTTCTTTGCCTAATTTTAAAGTCAAAATATATTTTTGAAATTGACCCTAAATTGTTGCAGTTGCAGCCGAACTATTTTGTATTGTAGGGACACTTTGCGTTGTTTCTCGAGTATTCGCCACGCCCCTCGGTCGAAATGAGCGGAACTTTGTGAAAGTTCGTGGAAGTTTCTGGACGGCTACTGGGCTGCTATATGAGCGGCGCCGCGGCGCGTGACCGCGCTTACGGCAGTATTGTTCCATGCGAACTCGAAGCGAATAAAAGTGAAAAGTGGTGAACGAATAGTGAAGAGAATTAAGTGTACCGTGTAAGTGAGTAATTTTAGTGCACTGTTATTCGATGACCTTGTTAAGGATAGATACGTGAATCATTATTACTGTCGAAAAATGGAGGGGAAGAAAAGGAAGGGTGATAAACCTAAAGGTATGGACTACTGGAAAAAGTGGTGTAGTCAAGGTCAAGGGGTTTCTAATAAAGAAACATATTTGGATTTAGCTATCAAAGCTTCAGCTACCTTGCATGCTGATAAGAAGACTGCCTACCCCGAAATCTAGTTTGGAATGCCTAGATATGTGCGATAAAAACCTTTATCCTAATATTTACACATTACTACAAATCTTGGCTACCATTCCTGTATCCACTGCTACCCCAGAAAGGTCTTTCTCGAGCCTAAGGAGACTGAAAAACTATTTACGAAACACTACAAGTGAAAACAGACTTAATGGTTAATGAACATTCACTAACGAACAGAAATTCATGCAGATGAAGTAGTGGATATACTTAAAAGAAAAAGCCGAAGATTTCTTCTTTAATGGTTTTAGATTTAGCGCAGAGGAACGAAATTAATTTATCCATTTCATTTAAAGTTAAGAACTTTATAAATATGTCGTAGTTTTTCGGATGAATATATAGATATTAAATTTCATGTAAGTATATTTTTGTTGTTTTATTTACTTCTCAAACTAAACCCCCCCCAAAACTAAATCCTGGCTACGCCCGTGTTATAACTTCTGTGTATATTTTGTTACTTATGTTACTGCTTTTATTGTCTGTGTAACAAACTTACCTACTTACTTAGGTGCCCAATTATTGAAACAAATTTCACAAATGTACCTAATTATAATTAAAAAGAGGGTTGAACATTTATTAGAAAAGATAAACTATAAGCCAAAGTGCAGACTGCTCTAGACTGCATATAGGCCCGTTGAACCGTCCCGCTGCGGAGTTACCACATGTTTGCACGCAGGGATTGTAAAGTTTGAGAAGGTTGTGTGAATACCTAACTAACGTTTAATTATTATCTCTGTCTGAAGTAGATAAGCATTATTATTTATGTATTATTTAACAAGCATTTTGGGCACTCTTGCAATGCATTGTTCTTATTATGGCAATATTCTTTCGTACACATATTATATACGCCAGACATAACTTTTGGAGTGGCCAGCAGAGCATTGAACTTCCTGCATTTAATATAGATGAAAAAATAAGCTATAGAAATCCTGATATTTTTATGGTCTTCTAGTCTAGACCAAAAAACCCCCACAAGTCAGTATTTAATGAAACTTAATTAAACGTTCGATGCCTGCATACCTACTAGCGACTAATGGATATTTTGACGCAATTATACAAGTTTAACGTACAGTTTTTTGTGTTTCGTGTAACTGTCCTGCATACGATCGACGCAATGAATATTTATTAGGTGATAAGTATTAATTAGTCCTAAGAGTGCATTTGCGAATGCCCGCGTCTGATAAACATTCCCGAGGAGTACGGCAATTTTAAACTATTTTGCAGAAATTTATATGAATAATATGTAGGATAAGTAGATATAAAGAACCTAACGGATTTTAAATGAGAAGGTATGAGAGCTGTTTAAAATTCAATGAGGATTATCCCATATCACTTATGAAATAGGTAGGTACCTACTTACATTTATTCTGAACATAAAATGGTCTGGACTATACCTAACTAGTGTGCTGTGCCAAAATGCACAATAGAAATCTTTCTATACTTTTGGAGATACCTTGGTGTTTTGTGGAACCCTATTGGAAAAATTTGAAATGATATGGCCACCTGATCAAAATTTAAACCTTTCGTATGGAACGCACTCACTATCCCAAACTATTCTTATTAGCTTAGAAATTGTAATTTTATAATGGATATTGCCAGCTGAATTTAAATAGTTTATTCTCCATTTCCATTAACATTAATAACATAAAAATTATCAAATAAATATACGGTAGTCATTAATATAATGTGTTGTTAGATAATTACTGTATTACTAACCTATCTACTATAAACTTTTTTAACATTTTTTCAAAATAAATAAATGTTTACCTTCATCCGTCAAGGAATTTACAATTTACGATTTATATATTATTAATTATTATATTCAGCATGATTAAAAATAATCGATATTTTCGCTTCCATATATAATAACATTGATAGTATCTATAATACATTTTGCATTATGATTTATAATCTCCTTGGTATCCGCCATGAATTATTATATATAGCCATATCAGTTTTCTGGTTAATTTATATATGGTATTTACATTTACAATATCGAACATATGCCGTACATTCATCGTATGTAATTATATGCATTTGCCTAGGCAATACATTTTGCCGCTGTCTTGACATAAACTACTTGACTACCTTTTGCATTAATTAATAATTCGATTAAAAATTATTATTTGCCTAGGGGTAGGTAGGTACAATTTTTTCTTTCTTATATACAGGGCTATTGGTAACTCGATACATTCCTTTGGAGATGTGATAGGGGAGGAGGTAAGTAGTAAATTTAATCCTATATGCATTATGCAAAACTCATTTTTTTAAAGTATTTTTGACAACTTTTTATTTAAATTTTTTCTATGATCTAAATGTTTCCGGACTTTTTTCATTCCAAAGGTAAGACCATACAGGGTGATTTATTCATAAATACATTAATTTTAACCATGTCATCAGGGAGGTACATAGGTATATACCGAAAACGCAAAAAAAATTTTTTGCTGCATGTTTAAATAATGGGGCAATTTATCCCAAATCCCGCGTAACGAGGCGCACCTGAACGCATGTGGCTACGACGTTATGCTGCAGCACATGGCACCGGCCGCGACGTTGCCATTATTTATTGATAATTTAATTACGAAAAAATATTCAGTTTATGAATTATTTACCTAGTTGATATGCCAATAACAGGGTGTTAGCACACCTTGGACTTGGCGTGTTCAGCATCTAACTCGAGAGACCCTTATCACTACACTTTTCACAGCACCCGCTATAACAATACAAAAAGCCTTCACAATCACACGCACAAAACGCACTCAGTGTCTACAGAGGGTGGAAAATACTGAAACCTCAAAAGACTGAAACTGTCTCCGAAATTCGCTAGATTTTGAGATTTAAGACAAAAGTTTTATTAAAAAGAACGCAGGCGTCCCATCCGCATTCCACGACTATTATTTATTACGTCAAACTTGTCATTGTCAAGGATCTGCTGCCGGTTTCTATTGTATGTGGCGCCATCTCGTTGGTATTAACGTCG
This sequence comes from Pseudeuparius sepicola, assembly GCA_963920635.1. Lineage (NCBI taxonomy): Eukaryota > Metazoa > Arthropoda > Insecta > Coleoptera > Anthribidae > Pseudeuparius > Pseudeuparius sepicola. The sequence continues at coordinate 56,228,321 of OY987302.1, forward strand.
CCGAATCTGTGGTTGAGCTCTCAGTCACCCTCTGTGTGTTCAAAACCGAAAGTCTACAGCGCGCTTTATGACACGGTAACTAGCGAACCTTTCTAATAGATGGCAGCACGTACTACAGAAACCAGAGTTGCCTACATTCTGTAGGTATATTCGGTACTCTTTGTGCAACATTTTTGCTTTTTTACCAAAACGGTTCTCTAGACAAATGCGGAAATGATAGACATAATAATGATCCTTCATGGAGAATGCCTGCAGAATGTCAGTCAAGCTACCGCGGAACTATTTAGAAGCGCGCCACCTATCGGCAGGTAGCGAAACTAAGTACGAAACCACAACGACGTTTCATTACGGGAATGCTTTCTACGAACGAAGTAGTGTCAATGAATGCGACATGGGACATAACCTTTAAAAATATCCAAACCAAAATACGGAGAATGTGCACTGTGAAATACGGGAAACAATAACATCACATGTGCGATTAGTGAGGCGGAGTGCGAGAAACGAAAGGAAATTCACAGTGCACTCTGCAGAAACTTGGCAAGGATCAATGCCGCAAACACCAACGCGCCGCGTGCCGGAAATTCTCGGCCACGGGCAATCGCCAAGCTCCTTTTACGGAGTTCGGGCTACACACATCCTCCTACTCCTACTAACGACTGCACGACAAGGGTTGTGACAAACAGAAGTCAAGAAAGCTAAGGACTTTTAACAACCCATCATCCCTAACTCGCCCAGAAATAATACTAAGACTCGGTAGGTTACACATCAGGCTATACCCGGTAACATACCTAACGGCAGGAAAAGAAACTAGAAAAAGCTGTAAAGATCGAAAGGTGGAAATTAGAAAGATTCAAGTACTTACGACTGAACCAATGTCACAGAGGAGGACCACCCCCACGGAAACGATTCTATTGCAAATATGGATCCCTAGTAACAATGAAAAGCAAACATAACGAGAAATAAAGGAATGAGAAGTGTATCGTTGGTGATGGTAACCAACTTAAGCGGAAAGTAAGGTAATTTTAAGCAACTGTATCCCAGAGATGTTGGCTAATTTTGACGTTCTTATTTCAGAGGAAGCAGAACAATCACAGAACACAACTACTTACTCTAGGAGCGTCTTGGTGTAGTAAAAAGGATTATCAGTGAACTAGTGAGCGGAAATATTAGTGCCCCAAGCGAAAGTGAGTGAAGTTCGTTTTATCGAGAAAAAATCGTCTTCAGTGGTGTCGAGGTCCACGAAATCACGTAAGCCCCCTAGTTGAATAGGTACCTACTTAATAAAGCATCCAAAAATCAAAAGGTCACGTAAGCAGTCGTTTCATTTATTTTTCTCGTTGGCATTTATCCCTTAAGGCTCGCCTTAAGGTGTCTCAGGGCAAAACTAACCGTTACAAGAGGTAAGCGTTAACATTTGTCCATAATTTCCGCAAGCATTTGGCGGAACATTCGCCTACAATACAAATAATTATGTACTGAAAACATTCCTTTAAATTTACGAAAGTTGCGTACATCTGGCAACAATGTTGACGCGCGCAACGGCAAGCGTCGTCCGATGCCTCATGCGCCCTGAAAGCAATCCAGTGGCAGCCGTAAATAGAGGGCCAAATAGGTAAAAATGCGGTTTAGAAAAAAAATAATTCCGGCTTTAAAAAAAAGTTGGAATTTTTTTAATTGCGATTTCGCATTCATAGCATTTTTCCCTACCCACTGTTAAAATTAATGTAGTTATGAATAAATCACCCTGTATAGAGTTGAGCAAGTAATCCAGTTGAAAAGTTGAAAAAAAGTTCTGTATTAGATTTTTTTGTCTACTAAGAAAAATTGAAATAGGAGTATCTCAAATACTATTGAGTTCTGCATAATGCATATATAGGATTAAATTTACCCCTTACCTGCTCCCCTATATACCACATCTCCAAAGGAATGTATCGAATTACCAATAACCCCGTATACTTACGTAGTGTATAGTGATGTAATCCTGCTATCTATGCTATACAATTAAGAGTTCTAGGTTTAATTATGAAAAAGTATACAAGGAATAAAAAGGTTGGTTTTAAAACGTAATTTTCTATCTCTATAAAAACCAGTGAAATTGGCCCTAAGGTAATTCTTGCACCCGCTCTTTCTCCAAATCTATACATCAATGGAGGATGAAACAAATTTATTCAATTAAGGGTTTCTATAACACCACACCTACATCTCTACCAAATTAAAAAAAAACGTTGAAAACTGACAAAGGAATAACAAGGGGTATGATAAAGGTGAAATGTGGGACTTACTAATATGGCATTAGATATTATTAATATTCGCAATTTATGTCTATGTCGCTTCCTTACTGACGGTTTCTTGATATACGGAGTCAATTACGGCTTCCACATATCTTTAGATATAAAATATTGATTATAGGGGTGAAGCCTGAAATAAGTTATAATGGTGGCTACTTTGATATGTAACGTCGATAAGTGCTGCGTTATAAAAATCGGACTCGATGTAATCTCACCTGTCCGGTGGTAATTATTAAGTTTATAATATAAAAAAGATGTGGGCGAAGTGTACACTGTGTGAAAGCATTGATGATACCACTGCATGGGGTACCTATTTACCTTAAAGTAAGGGCTATTTAGGAACAGGGTATATCAAGGTCTATTATTTTGTTTATCTGGATCTGGCTACATATACAGGGTGGTTTATTTTAATGCGGACCAAACTGTAACAGGTGATCTTTTTAAGGCCTCGTAAGAAAGTTAGTTTTAAAAAATATGTGGGCTTTATTGAATATTTATATACCAAACTATTAGTCGAAATATTATTTAAGTCATATTTGGTACACGTTATAACGGAATGGGTTAGAATAAAACTGGTTAATATCAAATACTACCTTGAACAACAAATGGCGTAGAAGTGGGAAATTAGTATAATTGTTATTAGGAACAAAAATGTATAGTAATAAAATGTTGTACTTATACTTTAATTGTAACGCAAAAATGTCCTCTTCTCATTTTTTCCTATGTGTCATGGTTGTGTGGCGAATTTATTTTTTTTGTATTATTTCAGCCTATTTCTGAAAAATTACCTAAAAAATTTGCTTCATAAAGTTGAAAAAATGTGTTTCCTACTTTAATAAAGTAGGTAACTTTTTCCAATAAACTTACCTACATATAAGTACTTTTGAAGATACATCAGGGCCTAAAACTTTTGTAGAGAAGATAAAATTAATGTTACGGCTCCGTTTCTCGAAAAGTAAAAGCTTGCATTGGTAAGATTATTGGAAAAAGTTACTTTATTTAAATTAAGAAACACATTTTTCTACTTTGAGTCTTACTTATGGAACACATTTTAGTCAGTTTTCAGAAATACCTTTATACACAGATAGAAAGAGATACTTGAATCAAACAAATTTGATGCTTGTATACGGCGAACCCTAGACTGACTTTGAATAAAACATTTAGTTTGTTTCAATTTAAAAACAGCATTTAATTTGGGACAAATAAAATATTATTTGGAAGAAATTACTTTTTAATCCCATGGAGATACAAATGATTTGAATTGAATAAATGATATATTTCGAAGGAACAAATATATAATGTTAAAAAAACATTTATTCTATTTAAAAAATTAAGAAAGTTGCGCCAAACAACTGTGGTGGGTTGAATTACCCATTCAGGGTATTCACTCAAATAAAATATTATTTATTTAAAGTAAAGCAACCTTTATCTTTACCATTATTTACAAATTTCAGTTTTTGTCCATTCAAATAAAAAACATTAAGTTTACTCGATTCATAAAGATGAAAAGTGGATTAGAAAAACACGATAAATTGTAATGCTATAAAAATATTTATTTAAATACAATTAAAATAAACTTTATTTGGTATAAAAACAAACTATGCAAAACATACCAACATACCATCATAGAGGTGGTCTATATGATATATTTCAAGTAGGTTCTTTGAGATTTGTTTCTATTATTGTTTATGCGTGTACTTACAAAATAGGTTGAAAAACACAATACACACTACACACAGTACACCACACTACACTCGGCTACTCGGCAACTATATAAATGATAATAAAACTGCGTGCACAAAACCTCCAGGGATACTGCAGGCGGGTACTACTTTCACGGACACTAAACAGCGCTGAACGCCGACACTAGAGTGCGCCCTCTATGCCTCCCATATTTTCTCTTTCTTTCTATCTTTCATTCTCTGGAGTGAGATAGCTATAAAATGGTACGCAGTATTATTTAACTCAAATAAGGTCAAATTTAAACCAAATATCAATGTGGTTGATCCTAACAACCAAAAGTTATAAACAATAAATAAAAATTATTCTTGTTTGCACCAATTAATACCTTATTTCAGGAAAATAATATATGCTTCCACTAAACAATAATGTGTCAAACAAATTAAATACCTTACCCAAAAAACACTTAAGTATTTTTTAATTGAAAAAATAAATCTTCGTTTAAATAACATAGTTTTTACGGAAATAAATATTATTTCTGGCAAATAATTCTTGATCAAACAACAAATATTTTTCTATGAAGAATTGTATTTCTATCTGTGTACCTACCCTAGGCACACGAGATAGAAGGCCTGCAGCCATCCCCTCCCCTCCGCTGCAACGTCACACTGTCAGGCTCATGCCAACGCCTCGTTCACGCTCTCAGTTCTCAGTCGAGGCGTACCGAGGCACAAATGTTCATAATCTTGCTTATTGCACGAGGTTTTTATGCATTTCCTTCAAATTGCATTATTATCTCACTATAGAAGATAACCCATTTTTATCTTTGTAGTCTATGCTGTAATCTGCTCTATAAAATGATAATGGAGTGATAGAGATGCGATAATGAGAGCTGCATAAACGAACTTAATTGTTTAGAATGATTTATTTTCTGTTGTGCGTAATATTTTTCGGTTTCTTATGGTACCTATGTGTTAATAAATAATCTGTAAAATAAAAAAATGGCTCTAAAACTCCCCAAAATACTGCAGCGCAGAGAATATCTTGGTTAGAATCGGCCTGAGTGTGTGACGTCATCGATCGAGTCTGCAGGCCTTCTCTCTCTGCCTCGACCTCCCCTTAAATAATAAAAAAATCTAATTTGCCATGAAGAAGAATGCTAAGAGAGCATTTTAGTTTACAGTTGTCAACACATTTTATTACAATACAAGGTGATTCTTTTTTTTTAAACCATATAAAAAGTATTTCATTACACATAAGATAATGGAGATTTGAGTTTTTCCACTGAAACCAAAAGATGAATTGCTTTGAATACAATTAGGAGCCTAAAAATATTACAGATGTAGGTATATTACAGATGTGAATTATTTCTCTTAACTAAATAGGTATACCTACAGGGCCGTATATATGGGGGGGGGGGGGGGTTTAGGGGGTTCAAACCCCCCCATGATGGTGTAATATATAAAATTAGGTAATTAACACGCCCGGCGCCCGTCAAAATGGAAAAATAAATAATCGTGCTGGTCGATTGTAGGTATATACTGCTTAGATGATTGTAATAACATGTAACATGCCAATAAAGGTCAAGCGATTGCGTTTGGCAATATACAGGGTGAGTTTTTTTCGATGACCACTAAGAGATCTGATGAAATAGCAAAAAATCACTCTTTTCAAAATATCTAGTGAGCCCATGAACTTTTTTAAAAATCCAAAAGGGCATTACATTGAGCATTCAAAACCGCAATTCTTTCTCCAATTAACCTTTGTTCTAGCTCTGCTAGTTTCCGAGATCCCCATAGTGGTCATCGAAAAAAACGCACCCTTTATATTTGAGGATAATGCTCAAAAAGTTAACCTTAAACCTAACCCCCCCCCCATGGAAAACCCCTAGCTACGGCCCTGAGTAGGTACCTACATAAAAGAAAAGGTACATACAAGAAAAGGTGGAATTATCTCAATATTATATACCTAGGTATTATTTTTCAAAATAATTGTCTAATGGATATATCTTTTAATTGCCCCACTTAAAAGTCAAAAATATAAAAAAAATACATAAAAGTTAGTTTGTGTGTAGATATCACTCCTGGGGCACTATATCCACCACATTTTGATTTTGACCAACCTCTACAATAACTCACAAGCCGCGCCTGGTGAATGATGAATTTCTTGTTAAATTAATTTTGCAGATTCTGTGCATTTGTTACATTATATTATTGTATAGTACTTAGATACTATATCTAATTAAAACGATTAGAATCATGTTTTGTATTCATCGACCATCTGATGCCATCAAGCAAATAAGGATTTTATGTTCAAAATAGACTTTCACTATGCTTCAACTCTCAAGCTATCAACGTTGACTCACCCCACGCGATATCAATGACCTTCTGAGTATAGCATCTTTAAACCTTATTATTGCATATCTACCTATTATTGATTTACATATCAGCATTCCTAGCAAAAATCGGGAACAATGTCTTATTATAGATATACAAACCTCTCATTCATCTTGTATAAGTATGTGTATTATATGCGTCTGTATGGCCCTTCGTTCCGTTCCTCAATTTGAATAGTTCCGAAGCCGACAATACAAGTTTACGTCCCGGACAATGCAACCGATTCAATCAATTTTATTGTAGGCAGTATTCACCGACCCACCCGTTTATTACCTTTTTTTTTCCCTTTCCCCGTCCACCTCTGCACATCCATCAATCACCCGACAACGAGCTCTCTCTCCCCGCAGGCGCTGCCCCCCAATCAGGAAACAATCGGAACAATAAAAAACCCCAACCGCCAACTGCGTCGGTCCGTTCACTTAACGTCGCGTCGCCTCTTCTTCCTTTTTGCCCGGTGCGCGGGCAAAAAATCGTTGCAGCTGCCGCGCGCTGCGCACGCGCGGACCGGCGGGCGTGCCGGCCACGCCCCGCGCGCCCATTGGACGCGCCCGTCCCGCCCATCGGGGTCGGGGAGGGGGTAGCGGAGGCCGGCGATCCGCTTGGGGGGGGACAGGCTTGTCGGGGGTCCTCCCAGAAGAGGTGATTAATTAATTAGTTCGGGAGGCAATTGGGAACGCTGGGAGCTGTCCGCATCAGGTAGGAAGACGCGGATGATGTATGCGGTTGGGGGTTGGCCGGTGTTTGTAGTCGCCATCATGCGTTTTGCTGGTGGAATTAGATAAGGGTGGGGGCTGTGCGGTTGTCCGCCTCCCAACCTTTGACCTTGCCCAAAATTAAACTTATATATATTATCCTTGTTTGTATAAAGAAGGATATTATGAAAGGAGAAGACGATATTCTAAACAAACTAATTGACTCATATTGTAACAGGTGACTTTTTGCAAGGTTGTTTTGACGCTAAATCACCCCATTTATTTCTTTCTAGTTCTTTTCCGAATCACATGAGGTTCCAAAATTAAACTGTTTAAGGATAACCTTTGACTTTCGGCGCGTGATTTCTTTTATATTATTTTGGTTTATGTCAGTTGTAATATTTACATTTTATGTGTTCATTTTTTGTTCTATTTTATTTTTGATATTTTATTAGCGTTTGAGATTTTTCTATTTACTGCTCATTTTACCTTTTTTGAGTAATAGGAACTTCAGTGGAATAAACAAAGTTCCTTTTATTTCAGAACGCACCCTTTTGGTGACGTTAATTGAGTTTTCATTTTATTTAAAAAAATAAGTAGGTATTAAGTTTCCGTTTAAGAGTCAAAATGAGTTAACTATTCGCAGAACCCTTTGCGCATTAATTATGTCATGATTTCATTTTGTTGTCTGTATTTTTTTGTGTTTTCATGCTAACTTTATCTATTTTTTAATATACATACTTTTTATACAGTACCGTGTGCCTATAATTATACTATAAAAGTGAGTTGCAATTAAAGTAGTTATATAGCTGGGGTCTGGGGTCACAGGCGAATCCTCGTACGCCCTTAACAATTATAAGTCAACTGAGATCTAATAAATAGCCAATTATCTAGTTTTGATTTCCTTATTCAAATAAGGTGGTGACAGCGTGCCAATATCAAATTGTTAGTTTTTTGTGTTTTTCGTAAAAAAGTCCTTCCGACTCGGACGGCTGGTAACAATATCTGCAAGCCTATATATAGCTAAAAACTTATGAGCACGGCTCTGAAAAAATACATGGCTTTCCCATAGTTATAGATATAGTTGATTATAGTTTGAGTTTTCTTGCATTTATACCAATAATTATTATTGTCTATTGTATTCTACTAATATACCTACTCATGGTTATCAATGGTGTAACTTAAACACGTTTTTCTTGAATTGGTCTTACGACTTAACCATGTCTCCGCCACTGGTTCAATTCTAGAGCTTGAAAATAACACATTTAAAAGGGCTCTAGCCAAGTATGATTTGTACCAAGTTTGGTTAAAAAAGTTCTACAAATAAATAAGTTATGGGAAAAAGACGATTTTTCTTTAGAGAATTTTAACACCCCGTATATCGAAAACGAAAAGCTTTTGGGCACATCGTCACATGTTTATATGAACTTTTTTCCTTATATAGGAATGGCTAAGCATCACCTCCCTGAAACCTTTTAACATACCTAAGTTAAGTTACATCCTGTATACTCACCTAGTTGGTAGGTATTTCTAATAGGTAATTTTAAATATTCATATTTTAAATAAATGAACATTTGTAGACTATGTTATAATATCGTGCCTCACAGAACTCACCAGATAAGTTATATTTCTTTTTTAACTTAACTTTCTTATAACATATTATGTTATACCTACAGGGTGTTTCATCTTAAGTGCGAACACCCCCGTAAAATTTGTATTCTTCATCCGATTTTAGCCGCGTTTTTTTCTAAAAATAAGCCACAAAACACTCTACGTTGGTGCAAAATTTCAGGTCTTAATGTCAATTTTCAAGGCCTACTACAATTTTTTTTCTAGTAAAAAATGACGAAAACCATTTAGCGATTTTTTTATTTAAAATATTTAAAAGTTTTATTCTGCAGGCTGTGAAAATTGAGCAAAATAGGAATTTTAAACTCATCTGGCGAGTCGAGTGTGCCATGGAATTACTTCGAAACAATTGGATGATGAACAGACCACTCACAGGACTCACAGTGTCGATATGCGTGCAAAGATCCAATAAAAAATATACAAGGTGTTCTTCTCTGTAGCAACTCGAAATGCTGAATTTTTTAAACTTTATACAGGTCAAAAAGTATATCAAAACCACCCCAGACATTACAAACGAACTAAGTCTAAAAAATACAGAAGCCTGCCAGTCAGTAAGTCCATATGAGTTAAGGTGGCTGGTGTGCCACAACAGGAAACGCACAGAAAATGTATCATCTTAAACAGTGACTTTATTAATAAAGGTCCAACAATTTGAATTGTGTTTATACATATATGTTTGGATGATGTAAAGAAATAAATTGCTTTTGTATTTATTAATATTTATTCAATGATTCCAGAGCACTCCTGACCAATATAAAGTTTAATAAAAATTCAGCATTTTGACATCGCCCAGAGAAAAAGACCCTGTACATTTTTGTATTGAATCTTTGCACACCAACACTTTGAGTAGTCCTGTTGATCATTCATCTGTTTTGACGGGATTCCATGGCACACTTGACTCTCCAGATGCCTTTAAAATTCCTATTTTGCTCAATTTTGACATCCTGCAGAATGGAACTCCCTGTATATTTTTTGTTCAAATTTGGTATACGAGGGTTTTAGGTTGTTTTGGTTAACGCTGTGCGGTGGCAGATTTTAAATAAAAAAATCGCTAAATGGTTTTCGTCATTTTTTACTAGAAGAAAAATTTGTAGTAGGCCTTGAAAATTGACATTAAGACCTGAAATTTTGCACCAACGTAGAGATTTTTGTAGTCCATTTTTAGAAAAAAACGCGTCTAAAATCGGATGAAGAATACAAATTTTACTGGGGTGTTCGCACTTAAGATGAAATACCCTGTATATGGATGGCTGATACCTATAAAGACATTAAAAGCAAAGAAGAACATGAAGCTTAGATGCAAAGCAATCAAAAACAATCCCAACAAAACGGCAACCTAACCTTAATTGTAGATATCAATAACTGCTTCCAAAGTGACCTAGTGACCGCAACATCCCACAGTAGACAATTAATTACTGATTCATTATGTATGAATGTGTGTTAGTAAAGGTATACTTATTGCTCGACTTATTGCAAAAGAAAGTCACATACCGTGGTGGAACGGAAGTAAGCAGGCTAATATACCCGGCATCCCATAAATCTAGAAAAATATCATTCGGGAACTAATCCGAGTAAATAACCTTTCAATTAGCCTGATCTGCGCTTATCTGCTCACGGCAAATGTGCTGAGGCCGATCCCTTTCCGATTTTTTCACAATAACACGCCGCAGACTCGTCGAGTATATAGGTCTATAATAGTACCACAAATACCACAGTAAACTTCTGCGGTAATACGGTTAATGGTAAGCCGCATTCTGAACGGTTGGATTACGTGCCTATACGGATAGCGCACAGTAGCTTTGTATGGAAAATATTCTGTACAAGGTGTTTCCGGTTTAGGCGACCATATTGCGCGATTATAACAATTAGACAATTTGTTATACAAGCGCTTATAGACTTACGCTGTAGGTTCGCAGAATTAACCTAGATACAGATGAAAAAGCCTACACTTGCTATTGTTGTCTGGTATGTAGACCTGTAAGTTAGATGTTAGATTTTCTGACGTGTACGACTTTATTATAATGGACTGACTGGCACACAATAAATGGAAACCGCAAACATGATATAATAACGATACCAAACCAAACATAATATGCCTCTAAAGAAATCGAATATATACTACCTAAATGTTTTGGTGTGCAATTTTGAATTATAAATGGTTTCTAAATGTGGGAAAACTGTATGACAGCACCTGTCAGCAGTTTTTTCGAGTTTACCCGCGGCAAAACTTGACAGCTGTTGTATGATATAGGTACACAGATAGAAAGAGATACTTGAATCAAATAAAATTTATTTAACTCAAACAAATTTGATTCTTGTATATGGCGAACCCTAGACTAACTTTGAATAAAACATTTGGTTTGTTTCAATTTAAAAGCAACATTTAATTTGAGACAATTTAAATATTATTTGGAAGAAATTAATTTTTATTCCTATGAAAATACTAACGATTTGAATTAAATAAATGATATATTTCGAAGGAACAAATCTACGATGTTTAAAAACATTTATTCTATTTAAAAAAATAAGACAGTTGCGTCAAACAACTGTGATGGGTTGAATTACCCATTCAGGGTATTCACTCAAATAAAATATTATTTATTTAAAGTAAAGCAACCTTTGTGTTTATCACTATTCACAAACTTTTTTTGTCGATTCGAATAAAAAACAATAAGTTTGTTCAATTCATAAAGATGTTCTGTTGAATGGAACGGAAATTGGATTAGAAAAACACGATAATTTGTAATGCTATAAAAATATTTATTTAAATACAATTAAAAAACAATATTTGGTATAAAAAAAAACTATACAAAACACACCAAGGAAAGCGCCTCATACAGGTGGCCTATTTGATACATTTCAAGTAGTTCTCTGAGATTTGTATCCATTATTGTTTATGCGTATCCTACTTACAGAAGAATCTGAAAACACGCAATACACACAATACACCACACTACAGACGGCTAATCGGCGGCTATAAATAATAATAAAACTGCTCGCACAAAACCTCTAGGAAGACTGCAGACGCGTACCTACTTACACGGACACGGAATAGCTCTGAACGCCGACACTAGAGTGCGCTCTCGTTCTCCCATATTTTCTCTCTCTTTCTATCTTTCATTCTCTGGAGCGAGACAGCAATAAAAATGATAGGTAGTATTATTTAACTCAAATAAGGTCACATTTAAACCAAATAACAATGTGGTTGACCCAAACAACGAAAGCTAATACTATAAATAAAAATTATTCTTGTTTGCACCAAGTAATACCTTATTTCAGGAAAATAATAAATGCTTCTACTAAACAATAATGTGTCAAAAGAATCAAATACTTCACCCAAAAAGCTCTTATTTTTTAATTGAAAAAAATAAATCTTCATTTAAATAATATATACTTTCTACCGAAATAAATATTATTTCTGACAAATAATTCGTGATCAAACAACAAATATTTTTCTATGAAGAATTGTATTTTTATCCTTGTAGTATCGTTGACTGACGTATTAATACGTCAGTCAATGGTTTTGTAAGTTTTGAAATAGTCTTGTCAAATACCATTCGGGCATCTAATTTTTCCTCTGAAAAAAATCCAAAAAACACAATGCTAAGTAATATTTTTTTAACAAAATGCATAATTCGCGCAGGTGCAAAAATCCTCGTCTTCGACTCGGATTTTTGTAGCCACCAGCACTCATGCTTCTTGTTAAAATATTACTTAGCAACGTGTTTTTTCGATTTTTTTCGGAAAAATTAGATGCCCTTATGATATTATTTACGATAAAATTTGCATGGTTGATATATTGATTAGGTACCTACATATAGCTGTAAAACTTCGTGATTTATGATTTTTGCCATTTTTAGAAACACAACGTCTACCAAAAAACGTCCGTTCTTCTATGTTAACTATTTTTTTGGGACATGACATAACCGCTTCAAAAATTCTACGGTAGGTATTCGAAAAATTGCCGACAACCACATTTTTTTTGCTAAACAATTTTTTATTATGGAAAATCGGCTGTCGTCCCTTACGATGTTTACATTTTTTTGTTTGCACTATTCACTGAATTGTCGGTACTCGCTCTCAATTTTTTTGAAATAACGAAGTTATGGTCTGTTGAAATAATTCTGGGACACCATGTATAGTGTTTCTACTCCGGCGCGTAACGCCTTATTTCTATATAAAAAGTAAATTTGCTTTAACCAGTGACTATAGTTCTTTCTATAGTCACTGCTTTAACTTAATCGTAATGTCATTGTTGTAAAATCTTTCGCACGACCCTGACCTAGCGGTATGTCAGGTCCTAGGATAATGACGCGTGCTTTATTTTAACAACTATCCCCGATTATCCTGCTTATTCAGATTACGCGTCCGTAACCTTCTTATGACGGCGTAATGCCCCATAATGCCAAAACAGAGCGCCGGATTTTTGTTTACGTTCAAACATTCCGCATCAGAGTGGGTTATTGTGTCGACCCAAATCCACTCTATTCCGGTGATTTTTTTTTTATTCGACTTTAGTAAGCTACTTAACTATTAATGCCTTCAAGAGCGGGGTGAAGGGCGGCAAAGGCTGACGATTGGCACAATAATAAATAGATTATAGCTGTTGATACCTACCATGCACACTCTCAGTTGTATACAGTGTAGGTACCAAATTTGGTTACAATATTTGAAATTTTAGATGGACATAATAGTTATTTATGTACCAAGGCACTGAAGTTCAACTTTTTATGACTCATGTGGAATTTAGTTGCCGAGGCCTCTGGCCGAGGCAAATAAACCACATGAGTCATAAAAATAACTTCAGTGCCGAGGTACATATTATATATTTTTTTTCAAATCGGAGAAAAAATGTTTTATTATAGGCAAGAAAATAATAGTAAGGGATCACCCCTCCACGAACCGACTACGCGCGGCGTTGCTTGACTTTGACGATCGCTCTACCTAGCTTCGAACAGAAAAACCAAACTGCTGCTTGTTGTGCAGCCTCCATAATTAATCTATTGATATTCAAACCCACTAAAATATTTATACTGATAGATTGCGCTGCTATAGGCAACAATTTCGTAATGTGTACGAATAGTTAAATGTGCTTTTATTGACCGGGTTTTGAATATTTGGTCACTTTTGACGAGCGATGGCTCCGCGTCTGACGTTTGATGTTTAGATCTCGCCAAGGCGTACTTATTGAAAAAATCGTACAATAATGGGTTACTTCAGTGCCGATTTCTGAGCTTTTAATGACGATTTTGGGACACTTTACTACGGATTTAAAGAAAAACATTTTTATTGTGGTATTCGGCCAAGCCTGAATAATTGCCTTGTGGATTGATTGCTTTTTCAAAATCTACTGATATTTTACTTGCATAAAATACAACTTTATATATATCTGCTTAAAATGGCCCCTTTATTTTCCTCCAATTTACCTTCATCGACGCAACTATATACCTACCTGCCCACTGCCCAGTGCCCATACCTACCTTATCTATTAAACACCTCCAAATGAAGTTTCTTTGTCACCAGTACCCTGAACTGGGCAAGACCCCGCATTGTAATCTTAATATTTCTGCCTCGCTTGCGGTTAAAACGGAACTTCCAACACAGCAACACGGGGGAGCCGAGAACTAAAGTGGCCGGCCTACCATTTAGGCAAAACTGTTGAGTTTCCAAACCCTTCGGCGCTTTTGACATGAGGTTCCGTGAAACGTGGTTTTCGGTTTACTGGAGAAGTTTTAGCTTGTTTTGAAGACTGTATAATGGGGGTTTTGTCACCACCTATTATACGGTATAGACGTAGATAATAATCTGCTTTTCGTCGAGTTCAAACAGATAATATATTATTTTCTTTTGATGTGCGGGAGTTTGAATATACCATCTTGTATGAGGCCCGACATCTTTAGTAAAACATGCAGAATATAACCTATATTTTCCATGCTAAATAATAAATAATGCTGACTGAATTATTTTGCGAAATTGATGTGTCCGAAAACTTTCCCAAAAGAAGGAAACTTCACAAAAATTATCTATTGCTTATATCAGTTATTCAGATAAATAATTAGGATATTATAATGATATATTATGTACCAAATTTGAATTCAGTCATTAGTAAGTATCTATACTTTGACAGTAGAAAAGAAAATAAAAAAGTGCAAAAAGGCTGAGCAAAAAATAAACATTTAAACCAGCAAAAAAAAAACATTTAAACCAACGGTATAGATATAAGTAATACTTAGTTATTAAATTTTTGACTCAAAACGCTACCAAGCAATATTTTGATGTTTGTACTTTTGTGTAATCTTAACTGATTTTGTTTATAATTTAGGTAGGTATTAAAATGCAACCGTTACACTCGCTAAAGATTACGAAAGATAAATTTCCTTTTCTATCTAAATATTTCTTCTAATCCTCTCACAGTTTGCTTGTGACATATCGATATTTTCAAAAGTTCTGTATTCTATATTGGTTATTGGAAAGTGGTGCTGCAAAATAAAATCCATACTTTTATGATACCTACCTAGCTGCTAGGGTTTAAATAATATTACCCCTAAATGGTCCACAAGTAAGTAAATTAATTTCTTCTCTACCTACATAACAGTAGGTTCTGTTAAACCCAGAATTAATGAGTTAATGAACATCCTTTACACCAGAATGGACTCATCCGTCCCAAATAGGCCATAAAATCGGAATATCGTCATCGAGCCTGCCTTTAATACGTACCTACATAATTTAACAATGCAAATCTAGATAGCTGGGTAATGGCCCTCCGCCCCCACCCACCCTAGAGCCGGCGAATGGCTCTTGAGGGTCACCTACCTGCGGTCCACCTTGCTCCAGTCCATAGGGATGGGGGAAGATAAGAGGCTTCAGTCTGCTTTGTAACTCAAGCCGAGTTATTAGTGTTTTGGTGACTTTGGATTTTGCGAAGTTTAGTGGTTTTATTTGACGGGACATAAAGTGCATGTTTAGTGACTTAAGGATGTACACGCTTTGAAATTGCTGGATATGGTTCCTGATTTTCTAAGGTAGGGAAAATTTCGATGTTTCTGCAAAAATTACGAACCATGTATAGTATACCTACTTTGATTTATTTTATATTATGCGGTAAACTGATAACACCCGGTGTATGCTTGGTTGGATATATATCCATCGCTTTTTGTTCGTTTATATTTTATTTCTAAATCAAATCTGCGTATTTCATCTCGTGCTATATAGGTATTTAAAATATTCTGGAAATACCTACTATAGACAGGTATACTAATCTGAATATCTTAAAATTTTGCCCCGAATGTGTTGTCTTTTCTGCTTGAGTTGCCAAACCGAATGAGTTTCTCTGAAAAATGCCGGTACCCACTGTCGATAAGTCTTAGCATTGCTCTGGTACTTTTCAGTACTACCTTTGTGTGGCAATGTTTACCTATAGTTACCAACCATAATGCTTTTACAATGAACTTGTCCTTCCGAGAATTTTATCCTAATATTTAGGATAAACGTGGAACGCGTGTGGCCAAGTAACAACATTTCCTTTGAAGTAAATAATGAAATATTATCTATACGACTGTAAAAAGCTTGATTAATAGATTAACGTAAAATAGATCCCACTTTTAAGGCTGATGACCAACATAAAGTTTATTTTCTGGGTGTACAAACTGTACAGGGTGGTCAGATAAGAATGCAAAGTGCTGTATCTCGGAAACTATTCGTCGTAGAGACGGTAAAAATTTTTAGAATAAAGTGGCCAAGAGAAAAACCTGGAAATTTGGAAATTATTTTCAGATTTCCAAGATAGTCACCAGGGGGCGTAACCGCCATCTTAAACTTTTAATGTGATTTTTCACTGAAATCCACCTAGTAATGTTACCAAAATAATATATGCTTTTTAAAGGTAAGCTTTATTCGAGTAATTTTTGTTTAACACTTTTTGACATATCTATTAAAATAAAGTGGTGGGGAGTGATTCAATGTTTTTTTAAATAAACAGCTGTAACTCCTAAATGACTGAATGGATTTTAACAAACTTGGTCTCGTTGGAAACATTATTGATCCATTAAATCCATCTTACCCGTGATATGTCTATAATGTCTAAGTCTCAGTGATGCCCCTAGAGCGCGTTTTTTGATATAATAACAGAAAATTGCAAAATTCTCGAAAAAATTGAATGCAATAATATTACTTTTTTTCATACAAATGTAGTGAAATGATACCTAAATAGGCTAGTGAAAACCGTACACTTGCATATTAAATGCATTGATTATTATGCCCCTACACGTTTTTTTTATACTTTTTTTGTATACTTTTATAATTAAAAAATGATAAAATTATGAAAGTTTATCATTAAATCTTAAAAAAAGACAAATAAGAATAAATACCGGTGTAACAGCGTCTTTTTAAAATTTTATGATAAAACTAAATTTTCTTTCTTTGATATTTTCTGCTAGGAATATAATAAAAAAAAGTAATATTATTGCATTTAATTTTTTCGAGAATTTTGCAATTTTCTGTTATTATGTCAAAAAACGCGCTCTAGCGGCATCACTGAGATTTAGACATATCACGGGTAAGATGGGTTTGATAGACCAATAAATGCTTTTTCCAACGAGACCAAGTTTGTTAAAGTCCGTTCAGTCACTTAGGAGTTACAGCTGTTTATTTAAAAAAAACATTGAATCACTTCCCACCACTTTATTTTAATAGATATGTCAAAAAGTGTTAAACAAAAATTACTCGAATAAAGCTTACCTTTAAAAAGCATATATTATTTTGGTAACATTACTAGGTGGATTTCAGTGAAAAATCACTTTAAAAGTTTAAGATGGCGGTTACGCCCCCTAGTGACTATCTTGGAAATCTGAAAATAATTTCTAGGTTTTTCTCTTGGCCACTTTATTGTAAAAAAATTTTACCGCAAGTCTCTACGACGAATAGTTTCCGAGATACAGCACTTTGCATTCTTATCTGACCACCCTGTACAATGTGCAATGTATAAAAAAGCTCTACAAATAAACAAGTTATGGGGAAAAGTGATCCGTATATTTAAAATGAAGAACATGTTTATATGAACTTTTTTCTTAGAATTGATCGCCGCCCTGAAATATTTTAACGTACTTAAGCTGCACCCTGTATATAAAAGTATCTACTATCTACTTATTTTCATTATAGATAGTTTCATAATAGAGCAATAAATTTATAATTATTGTGCTAATAAATTGTCTCTTTCAACTGTAACTATACAGGGTGTCCCAGGAAGAAATACTGCTATAGTGTGTATTAATCCGAAATGGATATTAAAAAATTATTCTTTATCAATTTTGATCAATATTTTCGCATTCAATTACTATTGCCTGGATTATTAGAATCTCATAATAGTTTAGGGGGTTAGGTATTACATTAACAAAAAATTTCAATGTATATGTATAACAAAAATTAAAAAATTACAGATCCGAATTTACTTTTTTGGGCTCCTTAGGAAAAGTTCACCCTCTATACGATTTTTTGATAATCTAATACGATGATATAAAACTACATACAATAGTGTTGTACCTATAATGCCACTTATTTGTTTTTTTTTGCCGCACTTTCAACCGGTTTAAAATAAATTATGGAATTTGACCAAAGTCACAATTTGCTGAAGAAATACAGGTTGTTTTAGTTTTAAATTGACAAAGTTAATTGAAAACATTAATAGAACTTACAAAAATAATGCCACTTTCTCATATATAAACCAAATGTTTTTTGTTTGTTGGGATACTTTTTTTCTCAAATTCGCGTCATTAATTACCCATATCTCCGCTACTCATTTTTCGATCAGGTGTATACTTTGCCATTTTGTGACAACCTATAACAGCAATAAGTGTACCACATTTAGTTTGAATAACTTTATTAGTTTCTGATATATTAAAAAATATCTTTCGTTTTCTGCGAAATATAACACCCTGTAACTTTCTTAGGGAGTTATTAAGTTTATAAGAGTAAACGGCATTATTTTTCAAAGTTGTATTGTTGATCAAAGTTTGTTAATTGTAAACCGAAACAACCTGTATTTCTTCAGCAAATAGTGACTTTTGTTTTTGCTTTTGTCAAATTCGAAATTTTATTCTAACAAACCGTGCAATAGTTTTGCCTGCGAAAATATTGGTCAAAATTTATAAATCTCACTGTAAATCTGTAATATTGTTTCCTTTGTTTCAGATCAAATTCTTCCCGCAACATCTGCAGCTGCCATATGAAATAGGTATGTATCAATTTCCACACCAGTGACCTTAATACCCCCTCTATATACTATACACGCCGATGTAACGTATATCAGCTGTGATTTTAACACCACCCTTTCAACCATTCGCAAACTATCTTCCTATCTTCCTTTATACAGACTCCACGGCCATTGACCCCTTCCGGCGAAACCGGAAGCGACTCCACTTCCGCTTCCGCCGTCCAAATGAACATGGCGGCGGCTTGGCCCAACTACCACCACCTCAGGCCGGTCATGTCCTTCGGCATGCCCAACCTGCCGCCCATGCCCGTGCCGTACCCGAATCCTGGTAAGTTTTAGAAAGTAAAACAAGTTTTAGAAAGTAAAACAAATAAGTTGGCATCTGAAACTGAGAAGGAGAATTAAATATGTATATTTAAGAAAAATCAACAGAAAGCAAGCGTGACGTTCTTGGGATCATAATATGACGCACCTGTGACTACATCTTACCGTCAAGTGTCTGTTACTATTCTATATAGGCAGCTATACCATCGCAGTTCTCAGTTTGAATTATTCGAAGGGCATCATTGCTGTCCTACAGACGGAAATATTTCCTTTAATTATATGGAAAGGGTAATGACATGACCTAACGGGATACATTCCACGCGGGGTCAGAGCATTCGTATTCCATTATTGCGTATTTGAAAGCCCAAAAGTGCAGGCGATATGATACCGTCGTAATCTGATGGGCTTCCTAACAGTAATGGATACGACCGTATAGCTGTCATACAAATTAATTCCTTAAGGCACCCCACACCACACCGCCGCATACATACCACTAGGATTATATTTTTCCACTGCATAAACAGGATAACGATTATTATTACATGTGCGATAACAAGATATTGTGCTACGAACACGAGAACAATTTTTTCATTGTTGGATTTTAATTGCCATGGAAAATTCAAAACAGTTATTACGAGAATATTATTAATGGAGATTTGACAGTTTACATTAATTGTTGTATTCGCACAATTATTACACACTGTTCAACGAAAGACAAGGACGGAAGTTGTGACGTAGGTATGAACATTCGTTGAACTCGGTTTATACAGGATGATTTTGTTAGGTCTACCACCGCGATTTTCTCGCTCATTTTGCGGCCTACAAAAAAAACGTAAGAAACAAAAATGTGGAAATTTGGGACAGGTAAGTGGCTGCAAAAGAAATCGGCATCCATGGCCAACTTGTCGCGCATTATTAAAAAAACCTCAAATTGAGCAAAACAAAGCAAAACTATTAATGGCCGTGGAATGTTTATTTTAAGAGACAGAGGAAAACTTTTATATTGAAAATTGATGGCACTGAGAAGCTTTATCCACCCAGGTGGTCAGATAGTTTCAGCAAATTACACAGGGTCTTCGGCACTCTCGAGACCATGAAAATTGTTGTCGATTTTAGGTTTTTTTAGTACACCGCGAAAAGTTGGGTATGGAGGCCCATTCCTTTTTTAATGTCGCCTCGCTGACCAAAATTGCCATATTTTGTTTTCTTACATATTTTCTGTGCGGCCCAAAATAAGCGAGAAAATCACTTAATAAGAAATAAACAAAAAAAATTCATAGCCTCAAGAAAGCCGAAGACCCTGTGTAATTTTCTAAAACTATCTGAGTACCCTTTTGCATACAGCTTCTTAGTGCCATCAATTTTCAATATAAAAGTTTTTCTCTGTCTCTTAAAATAAACATTCCACGGTCAATAATAGTTTTGCTCAATTTGAGGTTTTTTTAAATATTGCGCGACATTGTTATTTTAAATAAAGTAACTTTTTCCAATAAACTTGCCTATTTAAGGCTATACTTTTGAAGGGTCTAAAACATTTAAGGAAGATACAATTAATGTTACGCTCTATGTATCTTGAAAAGTAAAACCTTGAATGGGTTAGTTTATTGGAAAAAGTTACTTTATTTAAAGTAAGAAATACGTTTTTTCTATTTTGAGTCTTAATTATGGAGCAAATTTTTCAGTTAATTTTTCCCAAATACTCTAAAATAATACAAAAAAATATAAAATTCCTCATTAAACTATAACACGTGCGAACAAATACCAAGAGGACATTTTTGTCTACAATTAAAATCTACGTAAAAAATTCAATACCTTTTATTACAATTCAAGGTGATTCATTTTTTTCCAAAAATAATTTTACCAATTACCCACTTCCCGGCCACGGCATGCTAACTCATGCCGTTATAACGTGTACCAAATGTGACTTAAATATCTCAACTAGTTTGGTAAATATTCAATAAAGTCCACATATTTTTTCCAACTTTAACACCCTATAAAATTTTTCTATGAAGCCTTAAAATGATATGGTTTATAAGAAAAAGTGCGGTTATTTTTTGACGATCTGTCACCTGTTAAAGTCCTGCTACAAAAAAACTGATTCACCCTGTAGAATCTGTAATAGTAATAACTGTAGGAGTATAGTAATAGAATAGTAATCAGTAATAAAAAACTTTTATTCAAGTAAAAATATGTGGTGATTGATGTATAAAAAACAAAATTGAATGCGTGTATGTTTAATAAAAGCAGATATAAAAAAAATCAATTAAAACTCTTTAACGACAATAAAAATAAAATAAAACAAAATAAACAACTAAAAAAACATTTCCATATCACATAAAAATGAACAATATTATATACCTATTCGTATTAATAATTCATACCTACCTATAATATGTTTAATAAAAGCAGATATAAAAAGAAATAAATTAAAACTCTTTTAAATTTCTAGAATAAATGAAGAACGCAGTATACTTCGTAGTTTCTCTCAAAGCTCTTATCGGGTGTGTGAAAAAAATGTTATTATTGGAACATATTCTGCCTGGGTGGCTCCCTCTATACAGGGTGGCCCACCACGAACTGCATCGATCTATATATGGAAAACTCAAAGTAGGAAAATTCTGAAAATTTGGCACCTCGCCAATGCCGATGGGCGCTGCTCAACTAAATATTTTGGTGAATTTGGCACTTCCGGTTCTACCGGAAGTCGATATCAACATTCTTATCTCAAATAGAACACCCTGTATATTATTGCATTTTTGGATTCTAGGCATCATTTTGGAATAAAAACATGCAACATGTCCTATGTCTAAATCCAACCGTTTTTGCGATATCTGCACTTTTCCGAAAAAAATTACATGTGCAGACCTAAAGTCAATTAGCAATTTATACGAGGAAACCGCGAAATTTCAAAACGAATTTTTGGCATCGTGTAACAGAAGCCCTGACCTAGTGATCTCTGCTGAGAAATAAATCCGTTCTTATACAGGGTGTTCACAAAATATGAATACAAATTACATTCTAAATGTGCTTAAATCTCGAAATTTTCAAATGGAAACCCCCCTTTTTTTAATGCGATCTTATTCACCACTAAAAATGATGACAACTTTGTGTAAGGTTTCCTATACCTAAATGCAGTAATTTTCGATTAATTTACGAAAAACCCACTTTTCGCCCATAAAATGCGGGGTTTGCTTAACGTTTGGAAAATCATATTAGCCGTGGACGTTGAAAAGACAATCGCGGCTGAGGAAATGTCACTTGTCAACAATAATGCCGGCGCGCTTAAATTCCACAAACGAAGAATATTTCAATTTGTTTATTATCTACGGAGAATGGAACAAAGTAATATCAAGAACGTGCGATACATTTGGGGCTCCCTATCCACAAAAAACAAAACCATCGCCAAACGTGATTTTTCTCTGACACATCCATACTGTTTAAAATTTTGTATTATTTTTTTAACTGTGTTTGGTGATGGTTTTGTTTTTTGTGGATAACGAGAATTTAAATAATCTTCGTTTGTGTAATTTAAGGGCGCCGGCATTATTGTTGACAATAATTTATAAACCAAGTGACATTTCATCGCAGCCGCGATTGTCTTTTCAACGTCCACCGATAATATGATTTTCCAAGCGTTAAGCAAACCCCGCATTTTATGGGCGAAAAGTGGGTTTTTCGTAAATTAATGGAAAATTACTGCATTTAGGTATAGGAAACCTTACACAAAGTTGTCATCATTTTTAGTGGTGAATAAGATCGCAAAAAAATGGGGGTTTCCATTTGAAAATTTCGAGATTTAAGCACATTTTGATTGTAATTTTTATTCATATTTTGTGAACGCCCTGTATAAGAACGGATTTATTTCTCAGCAGAGATCACTAGGTCAGGGCTTCTGTTACACGATGCCAAAAATTCGTTTTGAAATTTCGTGGTTTCCTCGTATAAATTGCTAATTGACTTTAGGTCTGCACCTGTAATTCTTTTTTTGGAAAAATGCAAATATCACAAAAACGGTTGGATTTAGACATAGGACATGTTGCATTTCGTTGAGCAGCGCCCATCGGCATTGGTGAGCCAAATTTTCAGAATTTTCCTACTTTTAGTTTTCCATATATAGATCGATGCAATTCGTGGTGGGCCACCCTGTATTTGGTGATTTCTCCGAGGTAATTCCTGCGTCCTGCGCGGCAATCGCCGAGGATAATTGAGTCAATTTGCCTGCGCGCACCCCCCACGGGTGAAAAGTTAGAGAAATATTTGCTTTAGAGAGTGCGGACCTACCCTGCGCCCCGGGCCGCGCGGACGCCCTATGGTGAGAAGAACAAACATCCAGTAAAAAGCTAATCTGCGCGTCGCTAATTGAAAACAAACCCCAAGGAAGCGCGGCCTGCTCTGGGAAAATCCGGGGCCGCCGTCTTTTGGAGTTTAATCAGAGTTCGCGGGATTTAGTTTGCTGAAAAAACAGGGGGATGTCTTTCAGCCAGGCGGGCATCTGTATATGGTAAACCAGCGGGTTTTAATTTGATCTGAATGTTATCCTTTAAAATTGTCACCAAGCAAATGACAAAACGTGTTTATTGGGGTAGTTAAATCCAAGATAATAATTCCTCAGTTAAGTATTCACTTTTCCAATATGTTATTTTAAAATTATTATACTTAAAATGTAATCTCACTTTTCAACTCTTGAAATATAATAGTTATTTATGTACCACACGAGTCATAAAATCGGCAAAAATGTATTATTAGGCAAGAAAATAATAATAAAGGGTCACCCGTCCATGAACCAACTGCGCGCGGCGTTGCTTGACTTTGACGATGTCAAGTATGACAAAGACACGGCACCTTCGAACAGACAAACCAAACTGCTGCTTGTTGTACAGCCTCCATGACAAATCTATTGATATTCAAACCTACTAGAATATTTATACTGAAAGATTGTGCTGCTAAAGGTAACAATTTCGCAATGTGTACGAAAAGTTAAATGGGCCTTTTGCGGCCGGATTTTGAATATTTGGTCACTTTTGACGGGCGATGGCTCCGCGTCTAACGTTTGATGTTTACCTACATCTCGCCAAGGCCTGCTTATTGAAAAAATCTTACAATAATGGGCTACTTCAGTGCCCATTTCTGAGCTTTTAATGACGATTTTGGGACACTTCACTGCCGATGTCAAGAAAAAATCATTTTTTAATTTACCTGGATTTATTATACAGTATGATTAGTTTTATTCTAGGACACTTCAATAGATGATAGAAAACCATAAAATTTTGTAGTATAACTTTTTATCCTCAGCCGCTTCGTTTTCGAGATACAAGGTGTTTAAATTCTCAACAATTTTAACGTTTAATTTTTTATTTTTGCAAGCGTTACAAATATTGAAGCGAACTTTGGTACATCTTGTACCACCGTGTCACAAACTGTGACAATACCAAATGTGCCATGTAATTCCCTCAAACAGTTGAGTGGTCAACAGGACCACTTGGTTGACATTTTGTAAAGAAATTACTTTTGTGTTTATTAGTGTTTTTTTCGATAATTTCAAAGCATTCTCGATCAGTATAAAGTTTCATAAAAATTCAATATTTTGAGATGGCACAGAGAACTCAAAATGCTGAATTTTTATAACTTTATGAGAGTCAAAAATCTAGTAGGTGTAGGTACCTATATTTTTTATTGCATCTTTGCACACCAACACTTTGAGTAGTCCTGTTGATCATTCAACTGTTTGAGGGGATTCCACGACACACTTGACTCGCCAGATGCTTTTAAAATTCCCATTTTGCTCATTTTTGGAACCCTGTAGAATAGAATATCTTTGGTTCAAATTTGGTATGTGCGGGTTTTGGGGTGTCCTAATTAATGCTGTGGTGTCAGATTTTAATAAAAAAAATCGCTAAATGATTTTCGTCATTTTTACTAGAAACAAATTCGTAGTAGGCCTTGATAATTGAGAATTTTGCACCAAGGCAAAAAAAGAGTTTTTTGTAAAAATTTGAAGGGGGTGCTTCCATTTCAAATGGGCCACCCTATATGTTAAACAAAGCGGCAAATAAGAACATTGGATTTACAAAAATACGAAAGCATCGAAAAACTTCCTGTCACCCGTATATCAACAAACACCCCCGAAACAGCTATAGCCCGCGCTATCAAACCGGCAACGTTCTCATTTTTCCCAGACATTCTAAAACCTCCCCCTTAATTGTCGATCTGCCCCTCCTGGGACTTTCTCCGCTCGCTTTCGTTTTTACTCCGCGATTAGACGCAAAAAACGAGCCGAGCGGTTGCCGTGGCAACGCGGGCGGGCGGACTCCTGAAGTCCCCCCTCCCTCCCCCCACAGGGTCCCCAACCCGGTGCCGTTGCCACGGCGACGGCCGCCCAGCCACCCCCCGTAATCCGCTCAGGGCAGCGGGGTAGGGGTGGGCGGGGGTGGTTCTGGAGGGGGGGGAACCGGGGGAGAAGTTGTTGTACTTCTCTGGTTATACATAACGAGGTAGAATGGAGGTATATGGGGATGTCGATGGAGTAATGCGTTCTTGAAGTGGTGTTGCGAGAGATTTACTTTTACCCAGTTTTGAGTATTTTGGTATTTAGCCAGTCTATAATACCAAGCTCTATATTGCGTGTGCAACATCTGTAGAAAACCACTATACTCTGTTATACTCATTATAAATTCAAGAGACTACTTGCGTCCGACAAAAAGCTTTGCCATTTGTTCAATGTATTTATCTGCATTATTCCTTGGGCGCACCCCGTAATCTCCAAATAACAATAGGCAATAAAATGCTAATAAAGGAAATTATAAGCCATAGGCGGAAGATCGGTTGCAAAATGGTTTGTTTGGATTCAGGAACAGGTAAGGAAAATAAAAAGCTTATTGATTTATTATCGTTTTTACCTCTGTTCCTAAAACCAACCAAACCATTTTGCAAAAATAATATATTTTCGGACACTAATAAAACAAACTATTTGATATTTACAACAATGTTGGCAATATAATTTCACAAAGATAATTTTATTTATTAAAATAATAACAATTCAAAACATAAAGGATCGTTTTCGGAAAATTCGGAAGAGTCATCGTCATGTTCTATAAGGCAATAATAAGAGGCTCACTTTCCATAGTGTCGTCAATCAATTCATCAAGATTACACATTTTATTTTCTTCAGCAATAACATGTTGTATCGCATTTCGCCAACTTTCTGCAGTAATAATGTCCAGTGAATTGATCATCAGCTGCCGTAATCCTTAAGTTCGCATAACATGTCCTTTCATTTGGGCCCATAATAATATAAGCTCTATATGGGGTTAAACTCACAATGGTATGGCAGCCGTTGCACAATAATTACATACTTCTTAAATCCTGGCCTATGTTGCCTGGCTATTTTTAAAAGTTCTTTTTTGACCATTCCTTCTTAAAATTGTAGCCCCTTCTCGTTTAACCATTCAAATAATATTCGCTTTTCTCCAAGAACTCTTTGGAAGCTTCTCCACTGGTCTAGAATGATAACTTCCATTATCAATTACTAGTATGGAATTATTTGGTATCCGCTCTATCATTTCCTCGTGATAATCTCTGGTAGAATGTTGGTAGTTCTTTTTTGGAATAAAACTTGTGAACTATCCTTCTTATGGCATACTTAGCATCGCTGTCGAATTTGCGTTGGCTTCTTCCCTGGTTTTTCTTAGCTTCATTAAGTTCACCTGTGGTCCTTCCTTCTTTCAGACATCTATAAATGGTTGCCTCTCCAACTCCAGCCATATTCGAACATTCCACAACGATGCTGTGGACATTGCTAGAGGCCTGCTGATGTATGGTTTAAATGAAGTTACGCATAAAAAGCATAAAAACCTTTGAATTTTATACGGGTGATTTCTGCTGATAAGTCTGGTATTAAAAATCTCGGGATCCCAGAATTTGCATTTAAAAATTCCGCGATCCCGAAACCTCATCAGATGATCGCCATTTTTTCTTATTTGGAAGAGACCATAACGACCACTTTTTGATTATGCTACGCGATTCTACTGTTCAATGCCCACAATTTACTATATCATAGTTATATTGAAATTTAGGTTTTTAATGATTTACAAGTATTTGTTTTTTCGTCATTTTTTTTTCTCTTATTTTGCATCTTTATTACTTATATTATGCTCTAACTATTTTGGTAAAAAAATATTTAAAACAAAACACACACAATTATTGCTTTTGCCTTGGCAAACTAGATATTATGGTATTCTATTCTTTTAATAACTAGCAACGGTAGCAACATAAGTAAAAATTCGTTAAAAGTGATAACATTTTCTCAATTCTCTCAATTCTACGACATACATTTACAAAAATAAGCTAAATTTGATTGCCGATGAAGAAATTCAGTTAAGTCTTCTTTGTTATTTCCTCGGAGTGACCGAAAACAAAATGGGGTAATTGTCAATAGAAAAGTTCACATTTCCGAAGTTGAATTATATGAGGATAACTATAGAAGTGCCCCCAACCCGAAAGTTTGCCAAAGTTTGAGTTAGCTGTACAGGGTGTTCAATTGTGACCTCCATTTTTTGTTATTTGTACGAGGCTATTTTGATTATGCGCGAGACGATTCTACGATGTATTTGTAACATAACAATGTAGTTGCCGCGAGAAAAAAATCATCTCTCGTCGCGCTCTGCGTGGGAAAACGTCGGCTGGAGATATCTGGCGACAAAATTCAATCGCGGGCGTACTTTAACCGTGAACAGGGGGGCTGGAGCCAAAACAAACTGCGGGGGAGCGTTTAATAGCTCCGGGGGTGTGGAAATGGGGCGCTGATTTATTCATCTGAGAGTTCGCACCATCAGCTAGAGGGAGTTCGTTACTTTTGTTGGGGCGACGCGGAGTTTGCCGTCATCGTTTTAACTTGCGTTATTTCGATGGATACCTACATTTCTTTCTGGCAATGCCGTTTTCAATTGGGAAATGTACCTACTACATTGTTCATGGGTGCACGGGTCCGATATACAAATTTGAGTGAAGTAGCAGGAGGCCATGGAAAACAATCTCGACGTATACACGAACGCTGGCGATGCCTAAGATAAAGACAGGTCATGGTGCACAAAAATCACGTGACCATTTTAGTCCGACGTTACATGTCATTTGTCACATAACTGAAAGCAGCAGCTTGGGTTTTGAGAAGTTTAAAATGTTTAAAGTATTTTTAAACGTCTTAGTTTATATTTTAGAAACAAGTTTGTGTCTAGTGCGCGTGTGACACTATTCACCTTGTGCGAATAAATCAGTGTTGTAACGTAGGTACTCCAGGATTTTTGTTGTCGACCCACTGGACCCGCACGCTCTGATACGGTTGTCATTTAATATTATAAATAGGCATATACAGGGTGACCGTATTTCGAGTCTTTGCATCGGTAACTTGGTTATCTTAAGAGATACGAGGTCGGTTAAATTGGGGCAAAGTTGCGGAATTTGATGCCGAGTAACATGGTAAAAAAAATTTGTGAAAGTATTTTGAAAACTTAGAGATTATGCGTTTGAATTTTTGTGGATTTCGAATTTTTTTTATTATTTTTTCGCTGAACGCTAGGTACTTGCCATGATATTATAGTAAATTGTTAAAGTCAATTGATTGCAAAAAATAAATTAATAAAAAAAATAATAACAAAATTCGGATATACATTTTATATCCGAGTGTTCAGTGTTCACAATTACTTATGTATGTAAAAGCAAAAAATGAAAAAAATCGATTTTTTGAGAGTGTCCTATGTAAACGCTACTGAGTGTCTTGAGTCTTGCAAATATTAGATTGCCAATGGATTAAGAGTCACCTAGTGTATCAATTCACACAATATCATCCGCATATCTTATAATATCATAATATCATAATAAATGTGACACGAAGTTTTAAAAATTAATCGATTTTTTATTCTTCATCGTGAAACATTCTTTTTACAAGAAAGTTCTATCGGTTCGATTATTTCCTTGGCACCATGCATAATGAATATTCCATTCCTATCATTTTCGTTGCAGTTTTCCAAGGTATAGCGTCTACTATTTTCATCAAGATTGCCACGGGCTCATGGACATGAATGAAGCGTCTACAGTTTGACAGTTCATATTATTTGGTATGTCTACCCGTTATAAAAAATAATAAATTGTCACCACTTAAAGTGAAACACACTGTACATATTTTATATAAATTGAATTAGTTTTATTTGTTTCTTATAACTTCGTTTAGCAAAAACTAAATAACAAAATCACTAAATCAGAAACCACACATAATATGTCATATTATTAGTAAAAATTTCGAAGATCGACGGGCAAATTAAAGATAACCAAGTTGCTCGAGTTTTAAGATTCATAGATAGGTATAGGCACTTATTTTTTTGGTGGTGGTGCATCGGAGCTGATGCTTTTGGTATGATTTTTTGGTCGCAAGACACTCCCAGCCTGGACTGGAAAATGATTGGTTAACTTAGTTATTCTGACCAATTTCATTCGGACTGGTTTTCAAACAATAGCTCAGCTTCGCGTTCATACCAACCTCACTCTTCGGGCCTGTTTACTGTTTACGCCGCGTACCTACATTTTCTTTTGGATTCAATCTGATTTGCTTGTTGCCACCATAGCACACACTGAACCTTATCCAATATTTACCGCGCACATTTCGAAAGCTTCGCCGCCGCTTTTCACCCGGCATCTCCCTCCTCCATGTGCACGTCATCCCCGTGCATGTTGTTCATCGGCGACAATGAAAAGTTATTCCCGGGCAGCGTGTGCAGCCGCCCTCCTGCCCGGATTCCAAATCCGGATTAGGCTTAAGGCCGGGGGACGTCGGGACTACCGCCGGGGGCATCTGGACAGCCCAGAACGCAACGGCACTATTGTGACTGGCCTGGGGGGGCCGTTCGGTTCGAACCGTGTCGGCAGGCACAAAGTGCAAAATCATCGGTAGGATTATAGGTGTGTGCTACAGCGGATCAATAGGTCCCTTTCATGACTTTTATTTCGAAAAAAAATGTTGGCCGGAATTTGACCAACAAAAATTAATCATTCGCTATTACACGGAGAACATTTTTCATATTCATTTTTATTATAAATTCCTGTATATTAGAGATTTCGTTTAGGTACTAGCTGACCCGACAGACGTTGTATGAATATTCAATTAATTCGAACTGGAATAATAAAGAAACATAGTGTTTATTTGTAATGCTTTTTGATACACAAAATTGATAAATAATGTTGACGCGGAAGCAGGCGACATACAATTGGCCACGTGAAAAACATGGATTTTCAAGATTGATGCCACAAACACTTAACGACTGCCCTTGGGATTTATTTATCGATTTATTGTTGCGGAACAATAAATGACCCGACCAGGGCCGTATCTGTGGTTTTAGGGGTTAATTTATTAAACTGGTTTTCCAGTAGAGTAGAAACCCGCCCGAAAGCTGTCAACAAAACATAATTTTTGGATTAGTGCAGTACTGAGTTTTATCATCAGAATATGCTTTCAAATAAAATAAGGTGCATGGCTGCGTGCGCCATAGATTAGGTGAATAGGGGATTCCCAGAGCCTCTTTTATGAATAAGTTAGTACTAATTTGTATTTGAAGATTATTTATTTATTATTTTTATGAAAGTTTCAGTTAGGCAAGTGGCGCGACTTAAATTCAGTGAACGCAGATACTGGTTTTTAAAAAGATTTATTTTTCTCAAAAGGTACAATCTACAATAGATGTGAACCGTGAAATGGCTATGTCGAGACTGAATACACAAGAACGGGTGAAAACATAAAAAGTAACATTACTGCTGACAAAGGTGTTACATTACAATTATTACAAGAACTGCTTGTTTAACAAGTGTTTTCTAGTTGGCGTTGATATAACTCGCGAAGAAATGTTTTACCGCATACCTACTGGCAATTCTAAAGGTGTCGTCAGGCCAGGCGAAGAATGTGTAGGGATAGGTATATCCGTAACAATAATAAATTAAATAATTAGAAAAGGAATAGGTATAAATGCGAGAAGGAATATTCAGCTATAGGTACATATTATTATAATTAATATTTTTAATGTTAAACTTGTTCAATTTAAACCTGCTTCAGTTTTTTTTTTTATTAAAAACCATTTAAAAATAGTAGTTTTTTAAACCTTAAAGCTATTTCAACTTCAACAGCCACTGGTCTAACCCCTCCAGGGCCGACTCTAGGCGGGTGCGAACGCCAGCGGGGCCGAAACCATTTCAGAATTTGATAATATTCACTGCAGCTTGAAAACCTGAAGATATTGGGATTTCCTAAGACTAATTTCAAGTAATTTTCTTTAACATTTCTAAAAAATTTCGCCTGCGGTTAACGTTAAAGAATTATTTTAAACGCACTTGTTTGAAAGAAATTCACAAAAATTGTCCCTCCCCACCCGAAATTAATTTCTATATACGTCACTCAAGTCATCTACAAGGCCTACTATAAAGACAGGCCCTGGCGCACAAAAATCACGTGACCATCTTAGTCGGACGTTACATGACATTTGTCAGATAACTGAAAGCAACAGCTTGGGTTTTGAGAATTTTTCAATGCTTAAAGTGTTTTTAAACGTCTTAGTTTATATTTTGGAAACAAGTTTGTGTCTAGTGCGCGTGTGTCCTGGCGGAGGGGAACCGCCCAGGTGTTATTATGGCCTCTGGATGTCTGGGTGGGAGTCGTGCCGTCCAAGAGTATTGGTGCCGCTCGCACCGACGCGACGCGACGCGTGAGCCTGTTAAGGGGAATTCTCCCCCGAACCACAGAATAGGGAACCCGGAATGGACTATTATCGACATGGGACAGTATTAGTATTGGACAGTAGAGCCTGAGACACAGAGGGGTGAACTGCTTACGGGAGTTCAGACGGTCCGGGTGGCTGGAAGCCGTTCCCGTTGACCACGTTCGGGTTTGTGTATTTATTGTATTCACCATTCACCTTGTGCGAAATAAATCAGTGTTGTAACATACTCGAGGATTTTCGTTGTCGACCTACGCCCTGATATGGTCTTTTCACGCTGCCGATCAACTGAGACCTCGTCAATATTTACAGTAGTATACCTACTGAGGTTAGTTTTTATTTTTATTTCGTAAAAAATAACCTAAATACCAAATATTGGGTCTGTTTATATTATATTTATACATATTACAAAAGCCAGGAAGAAAGTGTGTCGCCATAACAAACATTTGTTTTGCCTCGGGATGAAAATTTCCGCCAAAAATGGATTCGTCAAATCCCAACTGAGATTTAATTTCTAAAAAAACCCTTAGGTATGTGTGGCTAACACATTTTCAAGAAAGTGAAACAATAATTAAAGTGGACAAATGTGTTGTGGGAGGAAAATACCTATGGAGAATATCACCTAAGCTAAAGGAAGGTGATGTCCCAACAATTTTTGAGAATGTGCCAAAATATTGTGAGTGCAGCCTAAAACAGCTGAGGCAGGTTAAAAATTTTGAAAAAACAATTAGAGAAAGCTTGGATGCACAAATCCAATAATGTAATAGATGAAAGAAAACTTGCCAAATTGTTACGAAATTTGTTTTTTCTACTTATCTCCAAAAATGCCTTTCATTATATAGAACTAAGTTGGTCACGTGACTACGCGATTATGCGTTAGCGCCGTGGCCTGTCTTTATCGTTGGCCTCGAGTCATCTAAACTCATCGCCCCGGCCTACTTTTTTAAAAAGTGACATGCAAACAATATACCATTCTAGTGGCGTATCAATTTTCAAAAATTTGTTCTTAATGGATTAAATAATTAATAATTCCTTGCCGGGGACCCGCACTTTCATCCGGCACCCAGCACCCAAAAAAGCTTGAGCCGATCCCGAACCCCCCCCCCCCAAATTTTCGCTAGATACGGCCCTGGACCCGACAGACGTTGTCCTGACCCGGGATTCCCAACGACATGCCATTTGACTTTAAACGATTACAATTTACTGTGCAGCTTGCATTTGCAATGCCGATAAATAAATCCCAAGGGCAATCGTTAAGTGTTTGTGGCATCAATCTTGAAAATCCATGTTTTTCACATGGCCAATTGTATGTCGCCTGCTCCCGCGTCGGAAAATCTTCAACATTATTTATTTATGCGCCAGAAAACAAAACTAAAAATTTTGTGTATCAAAAAGCATTACAATAAACACTATGTTTTGAATATTCATAGTTAAGACAATACAGCGTCTGTCGGTCACTATATACCATAACTTGAGAACTACTTCATTAATCTTTTTTTAAGTTTTCTCAAATTTTCCAATTTTCTGCGCAATTTTCTTAATTTTTCTTTCCGTAAAAACCTTCTATAAAGCTTTAGAAGACTTATTAAAAAAAGATAAATGGAATCGGTAAAGCCGTTCTCAAGTCATGGCGTGACCAAGGGAAATAGGGATTCATTTTTACATACATTATATAGAAGATAGATATTTCAACATATTTTTGATTAGAAAATAATAAACTATTTTTTTTTTGCTCCCTCCCCCGTAAGTCCACTTTACATACTCGCCGCAACAGTTCCGAAAGCGAAAGTGAAATGTTCGATGTGCCCTGTTGCTAGGTAGAAAAAGTGGTTGCTAGGTACAAAAAACATTGCCTAGCAACGATGCAATGATTATGCAGCAAGGACCTTAAAACCATTAATAAAATGTATGTAGCAACTTGAAACTGGCGTCAAATTTAATATTATGTTTCACATCGATTGTTTTATAAACTGTTTTTTATCAATGTGGCTAATAACAAACTCAAGCAGCAGTGAGTTAAAAGCGTCCGGATAGTAAACCGTAAGTTGCGGATTCGAGTCCCGCCCAAAACCCAAGTTTTTTTTATTTTTTTATTATCGCTATACATTCTACTTATATTTATTACTGATTTTAATTTTTAGTACCTAATTGAGCAATGGTTATTTTGAATATTATTACTCACAATCTACTCCATACCGTTTAATTAAAATTACCTATTCCCTATATCTAATATAGGAACGTACCTATTGTCCGAAGAAGGAAAAATATAATACTTCCTCGGAGGTTTTTAAGGACCGAGGCAACGCAGGCGGAAGTTTGGATGGTATTTCAGAAAAATACCGGGAAGTGTGGACGTTTGGACGTTATTTTAAAAAAATACCGGGAAGTGTTTGGTATTTCGGTTATTTTTAGTGTACAAATTTTTGCTAGTGACTAGTAGTAAAGATATAGGTAAACGTGTTGACGATAAAAGTTTAACATTTTTCCTTTCCACCACTGTATTTCCTCTACCGCCCATAATATCCCTCCACTCTAGACAAACGTATCGCACACTCCCAAAAC
The DNA here is from genome assembly GCA_963920635.1 of Pseudeuparius sepicola. Classification (NCBI taxonomy): domain Eukaryota; kingdom Metazoa; phylum Arthropoda; class Insecta; order Coleoptera; family Anthribidae; genus Pseudeuparius; species Pseudeuparius sepicola. The sequence goes on from OY987302.1 coordinate 56,262,848, forward strand.
ACTCGACGCCCCGAACACCGAAACGCAATAAAAGTCCGCAGGATAGCCGGGGGCGGGCGGGGCAGCCACCCCCGGACAACCCCCACGAACGATATCACTTGGGGTTTCCGGTCGGCAGGCCCCGCCGAATACAACGGACGACTAATAGATTTGTAAATATTAGGTTGGGGCCTCCCCCGGGGACAGGGGCTGACACCCGATACACCGCGCTTCGGCCCTCCGACCCCCGGAAAACTGCCTAACCGGGTTTTCCGGGGTTTTCACAGATTGGTGGGCCCGGGGGTGCTATAGCTGGGGTCGCGTAATGAACATTGCATTGCTTTTTGGGGATAAATAAATTTAATCTCGATTTTGCCAACTATACCCTATCGTAGCACAGTAGCGTGACTACCTCAAATAGCTTTTCCTTTTCTTTAGTGTCAACAGATAACTTTTAAGTTTGTTTTTCCTGGCCTCGATTATTAAAGACGGTATTTTGCAGCCTTATGCTAAAATGAGGTACTTAGAATGACCTTGGGTAAGACTGAAAGAGAAGATAGATATTTTGTTGATTGAAGTCGAAAACAAAGGATCACTTGTTCTACTGATTTATTATACTGTGCCACAACCTTCTCAAGCTTACAAGCCCTGTGCAAACATGTGGCAACGCCGCAGCGGGACGATCTATGCAGTATAGAGCAGTCTGCACTTTGGCTTAGTTTATCTTTTCTAATACATGTTCAACCCTCTTTTTAATTATAATTAAATACATCTGTGAAATTTGTTTCAATGATTGGATACCTAAGTAAGTATACAGGTGCATTTGTTTAACAGACAACAGAAGCAGTGACAAGTACCAACATATACACGACAAATAATATGGTACATTTGGGCAACTAGAGGGGACTAAATTTTGTTGTAAGCCGAATTTTTGTGAGATTTTTTCGCAAAATGCGCGATCAGACAAATAATCTATCTTCCCTTATGGTTAAATTTTTTTAAAAATACAAGAATTACAAACAAGTGAACAGAGAACAGCATGTTGTGAAGGAGAGTAATCTCTTCTGATTGAAATGGCAGTTAGGGTCAATTTAATAATAAATTCAACTAAATTATCTTTTGACTTTAACATTAGGTAAAGAAACTTTTGCAACAATACTAAACAATGGTTGGATTGATACTATTGTTAGAAAGCTCCTTTAATTTTAAAGGGTACTTTAGCTTGCCTATGCAATTGGCCCTTAATCATTTTATTCTTAAATTTTCGTCCTTTGGAAAGCCCAAAATGAATACAAGTTGACCGCTAGTCGTCAAGCAAAGAAAACCTAGCTACTTCAAGTTATTATTACGATTTGACTTACAGCCAGGTATATAACTAAATTCTAGCTTCCCTCGACGGTTCTAAGCATCTTGAGGCTTGAAATTGTAAAGGAACGATTCTTCACTTCGAACTTTTATAGAAATGTTTCACTTTTGCACAAACAGAACAAATTTATAAAAAAGCTGTCGCCAGCACTTCGGGCTGTCTGTTTCCACCCAGAGACACACTGCCTCGTCGTAGCGATCTGGCTACGATAGCACTACCCGCACTACACAAATTAATTCTGGTAAATTTCTTGTAAAATCAACTGACAGGCATGCGACGTGGACCCGCATCCCTTGTTGCCAGTTTCTCTACTTCAGGGCTTCTCCTAGAGTCGGCTGTGACTGTGCCTATATAGTTCAAATTTTATAAGAAATCCTTACTAGGACTGTCAACTGATAATTTCGAGAAAAATTGCAACCGGTCCTAAATGCAGTTCAGTAACGCGCCCATTTACACAAGCCAAAGATTTTGAAAATGTACTTCAGTAAATATTAGGTAGTTTCAAATTATTATTATTTATATTACAAAGCATAATATTATTCGGGTATAAATTTCTAGTTATGTAATTTCATTGCACATATAACTTTGGCTCCTTCCTGGGATTCATGTTTCAAACGCCACCTTGTTATACCGATGATTACAGAAAATTGTAAGGGATTTTCGTAAGTATAATATCATAAGAAATAAGAACACCGTAGGCGACGATTTTAATAAAAAACGGCAACTTACAATAAAAGTTGTCGCTTACGATGTTTTGTCAAACATTCGCATCATTCCTACTTCCTACCATATCCGTAAATAGCCTCCAAATTATATCTGTGAAATAAGAAAAAACCACACAATACTTTCTGTTGTAAAAACGTATCTGCGAAATCGTTTGAATTGTGGAGCACTTCCCATACAAAAAGTAGGTATCTAATACCCAAATCCCTGATGCAGCTACTCTCTAGGTATATCGCTATACTGTAACATTATTTACACACCGCCGTCGCTATGGCGCGAGAGTTACGTACCGTTGGTTGGTCCCTCATAAGAGAGGAATTATATCGATCCCCGGGAGGCCCCCAGATATCTCGGAAATGCATGTTGAAAATAATCCCCGATAAAAGTTGAGGGACGGGTGCAGCGCGCCGGCCCAGCCAGCGCTGTGTTCGTTAACAAGGCCGGTCCTAATCCTTCGAAATGCGTGCTTGCTGGGGAGCGGGGGCCCAAAGGCACAACGGTGAATAGAGAGAGCCCGACGCGGATTTGTTTTGATATCTGCCGAATGGCGGATATATTCTGATGCTTGATTGCAGTATTTGCTGGATATGGGGGTTAAGTGCGTTTCGCTGGGGTATGTTTTGTTTCCAGAGCCAAGAGTTGGTGAATAGAGAGAGAGCCCGACGCGGATTTGTTTTGATATCTGCCGAATGGCGGATATATTCTGATGCTTGATTGCAGTATTTGCTGGATATGGGGGTTAAGTGCGTTTCGCTGGGGTATGTTTTGTTTCCAGAGTCAAGAGTTTTGGAGTTCAAAAACAGTTAAGCTTTTGGTACCTACAGCAATGAAATCGGTTTCCAAATAGCCAAAATTGTTAAAATAATGTGACTTTTCTTAGGACATTTTGCAGGGTAGGCTGTGATAGTGAAAACGTATGTCTTTACTTTCTTTTTTTTTCGTTACAGCTGCCATATAAACAATATATGAAGCGAATTTTACGTGAACCAATTTGGTGTATGGGGGCAAGTTATTTGCTTCTCAATCTTATAGCCAGGGTTCAAACCCCAAGCATTCTTCAGCATTTGTTGAACTTCAGTGAAATAATTATTACAAGAACATGAACATTTATTGTTCTTGAAATTCCTGATAGCAGTCTTCCACAGAATATGCTTCCACTGTCCGTCAACTTTCCGTCCGTTTCTATAAAATATGATTCGACCATAAATGCCTTTTGTTCTTGTGTGTAAACACCATTTTTAACGCAGGATATTTGAAACAACGAAATACGCACGTGAATTTTTGACTTTGAGGATTGTCAAAAGGTTAGATCGTTAACTGACGTATTAATAAAGACTGCTCACGGCTGTCATGTTTGACAGTTCTCTGGATGCGCTTTCCGGAGACAAAATACAATTCAAAATACATTGTTGACCATAGGCGCTATCTACTTTCCAGGACATGAAATTATAGCCGTGAGAAGTTTTATTAATACGTCAGTCAACGGTTAGATCGCAATTCATCGAAACCTATCGAAGTCATACGTTTGGATTTCCAACGACAACTTGAGAATGAATTTAAATAAACACTTGTTAATTACTTACTTACTACTATCTTATACAAACTTGTGGTTATTGAATTATAATTATCAATATCTTAATCATTCATTATTCAAACTAAGTGCGATTATTCTCTCTATATCATCCTATAATACCTATAGTAGCCGCTGGTCTTCGGCTTTTTCCTTCTTATCCTCATCCATTGTCCGAGCACAAGAAATACCTCCAGCATTTTTAAATTATTCAAATGAGCACCGCCTCTAATTTCAGGGGCACCCGGACCCCGGCTGGCCATTTATCAGCGTAACCCGACGTAAATTTGTTGATTTGCATGATGGCAAGACCGGTAGCCGGCCCACAAGTTCCACGGGTCACAATTCCCGGTGTTTATGGTCTCTTTAGCTGGCCACCGCCCTGCGGTACTTTCGTTCCTTATCGGGGATTAAGGAGACATCTCCGGCTAGAGACCACCAAAGTTAGCAGATAAGCGGCAACGTTGGGGGACTTTAATATTGTGATCCGTTAGTTAGTTAGTTTCTTCAAGTCGTCGAGATCATTTTGCCCGATATCTATAAGAAACAGGAAAGATTAGATGATTAAATGACGCTCAAACTCTCCCTGGAACAATCCTATTCGGACTCTGCCTAAAAAATTAGACTCATCTCAAAAAAAAAAGAAATATCGCATCGTAATTGATTTTCGAAAACTAAATTTAAAAAGTATATTCGATAAATTTCCATTACTAAATATCACAAATATACTTGACACAATAGGCAAAGCTCACTACTCTACAACCCTCTGTTTAGCCAACGAATTCCACAAAATCGAGATGTCACCAGAATATATACCCAAACGACTTTTTCTACAGACACTGGTCACTATCAATTTAAAAGCATGCCATTTGGTCTCAAAAATGCACCCAACACCTTCCAAAGAGTAATGCATAATGTTCTCCGTGGCCTTCAAAATGAATGTCTTCAATAATATTATATATTTTTTTAATTGTAGAACAGGTAAAAATAGAAAAATTGACTTCTTTTAGTCCATAATTAGTATTCACTTTAAAATTGTTAAATTATCGGGTCTCAATAAAACTTCGTGTAAGAACATTGTAGATACCATTGCCTTTAAAAAACTTGTGATTTTCCCAGGCAAAATATTGTAAGTAGGTAGCTTTACAATGTTTTAACAGTCGAACTAATGGAAACCCAAAATTGTAACTGTCTTTACAACGTAAATTATAAAATCTATTTGATTGTAATTAACTTTACTACGTTTTTACCGCTGTAAACGCCAATTTTGTCAGATACAATGGGATGAAATATCAAAAATGTTTGGAAAATAATGCGAAATTGAATAGTTTTGTATTTTTATCCAAAAATATCCCTATCTAGATCCCAAAAATGCGAAAAAGTGAAAATCTAAAAAAAATCACTTGAAATGTTCTTGCATGCGTGTATCGATATGTAAAATTAAGAAATCAAAAACGAAAATAAAAATATCTACTGCGAAAATAAAAACAATGCAATTTATTTCATCAGTTTTGCAAAACAAATTTCTATTTTGTAATAAAAATTGAAGCAAGTTTTCTTTCATTCGTAAAAAAGAGGCCGAAGGCAGACTATTAAAACAAGACCTCAATGCGGCGGGGCATTTAAGATAACTTTTTTAACTCTTATTGGTAGATTATTATTGATAGATTGTTCTCTGGTCTAAGAAGCTTGGGAGACAACTCTCAAAAGCAACGTCATCTGTTGAAAAATATTTAATTTAATTTCTCCTACATCACAGGACTTAAGTCCTAATTTGCACCCCTTCCATTCTGGCCCTCCAAAGCGAGAGCAGCGTATTGTCCCCGTTTGTGTCCTTCCGAAAATCCCGTCTCAAAACAAAAATTAATTAACAGCCAGAGGACCGGGGTCACGGAAATTTGTTAAGTACACGTAAATTAGCGCGTTTATTCCCAGCCACCTCGTGCGCGACTTAAATCTGTATTTTGTCGTTTATAAATTCTAATTCTAAAGGACGGACCGACTACTGTATCCAAACTAATTTATGCAAGAACTCGGGAAAGCCTTATTTGTGTCTCTATGATATTTTTTATTTATACGAAATGTGAACCCGTGGGTCAGCTTTCGGTTGTACGTTTAGGATTTTAGTGGCGTGTCGCCTGCAGCTTCTTGGGAGTGCTTTGTTCATACAGAACCGACTTGCTTTCTGTTGACTTCACAAATAAAACGTCGATCATTACTTGAATTTTTTTTTCTTTATTACCTATTGTTTGGTTAAGTTTTCGACTCTAATAATTCTTTAGTTTCCCTCTTTTCAGCCGGTGTAAACGGTAGAAAGCAGAGGAGGGAACGGACAACGTACTCCAAGGAGCAACTGAACATATTGGAAGAGCTTTTTGCTAGAACGATGTACCCAGACATCTTCACTAGGGAAGAAGTGGCCATGAAGATCAAGGTGGCTGAATCTCGAGTCCAAGTAAGTTACATTTTATCTAGATAATTTATGCTGACTCTTTAAAGCATAATACGTAACATATTATAGAAAAAAAATTATAGCAGATATTACATCAACACAGCTGCAACGTATAATAATGTCATCATCATTGATATTGAGCAATATCCATATTTTAATGCATTTAGCATTTTTCTTCGAAAGGTATTTGCGTAGGCATTTGCCTCAAAAATTGTGCGGTAGCGGTAAGCTGACAATTATTGCCATTAAGCACGTAAAATAGCAATCGCCTGTTGGAGAAGTAATGTGGTGCTGCTGACAAATAACTGGAATTAAGGCTAATTTGTAACGTTTGACATAAATAAATGAATCCGTTCTTTGCCGGGTATAAAATTATCATTCTAATGGGCCAAGATAACTAAAATTGTTTTCCACTATTTATTAGTATTTAGGATATAGTGACTGATTTTGTATAGGTATACAATGGGACGCAGAAAGTGTGTGGGGGGTGCCCAAATTTATATTTCTCGTACAAAACCTATATCACAGGTAAAAGTTGTAGGTACACACGGGCAAAATGTTTGTTTACTTCTGTAAATTTCCGTTAGATGTTGGTTGTCTACAAACGTGTGCATTTTGATGCTTTTGCTCGCTCTGCCTTTGGTTATATCTCTGAGTGGGATACAGACTTGCCTTGCATGACTCCGTCACAATGTATAGGGTATAGGGTGTCCCAAACTCGACGCCCCAGTGTTATTATTGGGAAAGCAAAAACGGCCAGTAAAAATTTGACTTGTGTGTTTCTTGTAGGACCACTCAAGCTTGGTTTTGGGCAAAAAAAGATAGTTTTTAGGATTTTGGGAAATATAGGTTATGGCGTCATTAAATATATTTTTCGCAGGATTATACCTGTTTCTCTTTATATTTGCAAAGAGTACGTTATTCTGATAAACTTTCGTAAATATTTTTTTTGTATCTTGTTTAATTAAAAAATTATATACTTACGTATTATTTGTAAAAAATATGAAAAAGTTGCCATGGTATTAAATTGAGTTAGCCATGACTTTATATTTTTAACATAAACAATTGACAGATAATTTCGGACAGATGTATTATGGAAAAAGTATTAAAATTTTATTATTCATTATATAAATATAACTGTATGAACGCCTTTTTAAGAAAAACTGTTAATAGAAACACTTATTTTGTATTATATTTAAAAACCTAACAATTTTAGCAAAAAACAAAAACCAACATTATAAAAATAAATTCTAGGTCGGTTCTTACTTATAAATAATTTTCAATGTGACTACCTTCTTTTAATAAACATAAGTAGACGGCGTCTAACTTCTGTCTGTTATTTGCCGACAGGCAACTTCTATTTTTTCTATTAATATATCAATATTCCGAGATGGAGTTTTGTAGACAATGTTTTTCAGAAATCCTCATAAATGGAAATCTAATGGTGTTACATCTGGCGACTTTCCTAGCCATTTTATGGGACCATTATTTATTCCAATCCATTTGGTTCCAAACTAATCATTTAGAAATTCTTTTACAATGTGTGCTGGAGCTCCGTGGTGTTGAAACTACATGTGGCTCTTCTTAACTGCAATGGCACATTTTCTATGAGAATTGGCAGCTGTTGTTGCAAAAATTGGAGGTATGTTATTCCAGTTAAAACTCCTTCGTAAAAATATGGCCCAACTAAATGATGATCAATATGAGTATTTTCAGTGGACCAATAATGTTTGTTTTTACGGTTAGGTAAGCAAAGTATATGTCTGGAAACAAGCTTATCAACAATATAATCAAGCCTTTTTTCTTTATTTGCCTCTCCCAAATCTCATAGGTTATGTAATTTAAAGTCATGATATTTGTTTTCTTCAAATTTAATTCTCTACTAGCTTGTCTAATTGAATTTCTCGGGTAATCTTCAAAATATTGTAGCACTTGAACTGTTGCATTATTTTTGCGAACTATTTTTCTAATTGATTTGCCTTTGCGAGTATAGAATAGTAGATTCTGTAATGAGGTTAGAATGAAAAAATTCTATACTCGTATAGATTTTTTTCATTCTAACCGAGTAACAGACTGTATTTTCTCCACGGCCATTCATATGCATGTTTTGATTTTGCGGCAGCAAGTTCTCACTTATATTATTTGCACAATTTGTAATTTTAGGTGGAGTATTATCAAATTCCATATCAAAATCACTCGATTTTTCACTCATTTTATTTAACTTAAAACACGTTTGAAAACACTTAGTATGACGCGCACCCCCACGCCGCTATTGTTGACAGCGAGGTTGACAGTCTTGAAATCCATGGCACTCTATGGTGTGTTTAGTTCGATTAGCGTATATTCATTCATTGTCTTGTTATGGAATGAAAATATATAAAATAATGCAATGATATATTATTATTAGTACGAAATATTAGTATCCCTATTATTATATTGTTTATTTGTGCAATAGATTACAAAAATTATATTAATACATGCAAAACACTCGAGAAGCAAGTATTTAAGAATAAATCATCTCGCTCTAGAGTGAGAATTTTTAAGTTCTATTATTAAAAATGATTTTAGAATACTTACATTCACGAATGGTCGTGCAGAAAATGGTTCTCCCTTAAGTTTTTTTCTAATCTAATAAACATTTTGTCATCATGAACGTTCAGGATATTTCTCTCAATAAATTCTAATGGCTCTTTTAGCATTTTTTCGTCTTCTTCATAGACTAATAACATATCGACTTTTTCATTGTGTGTTATACGTTCGTACAGTTATATTTTTATAACTAATATTAAAATTTTAATACTTTTTCCATAATACATCTGTTGCATCTGTCAATTGTTTCTGCCAAAAATATACCTTCATAAGTCACGGCTAACTCGATATTCATTAAAAAAATACCATGGTATCTTATTCATATTTTTACAAATGATACTCATATAACTTTTTAATTAAACAAGATATCAAAAAATATATTTACGAATGTTTATCAGAAAAACGTGCTCTTTCCATATATAAAGATAAACAGGAATGGTTCTGGGAAAATATATTTGATTCCGTCATAACCTATATTTCTCAAATTCCTAAAAACTATCTTTTTGGCCCAAAAGCAAGCTTGAGTGGTCCCACAACCCACAAGTCAAATTTTTACTGGCTGTTCTTATTTGCCTATAATAACACTGGGGCGTCGAATTTGGGACACGCTGTAGATTGTAGATTATTCTGGGGGTCGTTTGGCCCTAGTGGCTTTTCTTCACGGCGACCCATGCAGATCTGTTGTGAGTGACCCTACTCTAATAAATGCCGAGGTCACCTAAGCTTTTTATTAAGCTCAGTATTTTCCTTGGGGCCATGTTGCCAATTTCGTTTGGATTTATATCAATCTTTTCGAAATCTTTCAGTCTGCTTCGGATTAAGAGGGGACACTCGCAGAGTACATGCTCACTAGTCTCATCACGTTCGTTGCAGAATCACATAGTCCATTATCTGTTTTGCCCATTTTTTTAAGATGATATCCTAATGGGCAGTGTCCAGTAAGGAGACCTGTGATTAGTCTTACTTCATTCTTATTTAGAGTGAGAAGCTTTTTGGCGTTCTCAGGCGAATAGGTTAGAAATCGTTTCGCTTGTCTTTGGCCCGGAGTGTTTCTCCAGTAGAATCATTTTTGTTCTTTTTCCCATTTTTTGATCTCTCCCAATAGGTGGCTTTTATTTATGTCACAGAATGGTTCAGGGTCGTAGAATGGGGCCTTAGCCCCTTCTCGAGCGAGGCTATCAGCTATTTCATTGCCACGAACACCTTCGTGCCCTGGCACCCACATCAAAGCCAATCTATTGCCTATGGCCAGTTGCTTTAGGTGTACTTTGCATTCCCAGGCAACTTTAGACTCATAAGTATAGGACTTCAGAGCTTTTAGTGCTGCCTGACTGTCTGATAAGATGTATATTCTTGCCCCCCTACATTTATGGCTTGGAGTTCTGCCTGGAAAATGGAGGGAGTCTTACCTAGGGACTGTGAGGTCCTGTGATTAGGGCCGTATATCCCAATTCCAACCCCTTCATCCATTTTGGATCCGTCTGTATACCAGATGATTGTTCCAGAGGATGTTTCTGGTATTGCAGTTTGACTTGTTTGGCGATCTCGGATGACCACTTCAAACGATAGTTCAAAGTCGTATTTCTTCTGCATGTAGTCCTTTGGCATTGTCAAGGATTGAAGTTGGACAGTGTCCAGAATTTTTAGGTGTCCAATAAGGTCCCCTGGTTTTAGTTTGGGACACGCTGTACATCCCAACTTACTCTTGTTGTTAATCTAAATTAAAATCACCGCCATCTGAACTCGTCGCATACCTAGCGCTCCCGCGCCCCCTTGCGCAACGGCCACATGCGCGACAAACAGCAGCTGCGCTCTCTGAAAAGACTAACCAGGCACTAAATTGAATCATTACCGATGGCAGGGCAAACAGAACGCCCCTGCCATTGTGGCATTGTCATCGACACGGCCGCAAGCGCCCCCCCCCCCGCGCGACTCGCCTCGCCGCAAACAGTGTAACATATGGGCCCCCGGGGTACATACATACCCCCATGTCCGACATCAAATAGAGAGCTTTGTTGCCAACGGAGAGAAAAAGACTATTTTCGAGGCGGAGCTGGCTAGAAATGGATAATTGCGGACAAAGTGTGCGGCGACGAAGGTTTCGGTTTCTAGGAATGGGGCGGCGTTCCGCAAGGATCATACCTGGGACCGCAATGAAGCGCCAACCACCGCAAGATTGGCCATGCACAACGAATTGGTGACGTCGCAGTCAAAGGCAGGGAATACTCAAATAAAATTGCAAAAGGAAAACTTAGTGGCGAAATAATAATGACAGTCAGTGGACGTAGTATCAAAAAATAACCCAAATCAGTAATTGTGAGTTGTTCCTAGTAAGGGCAGAATGTAAAGGCGAAGTCGGCAATAAATCATCAAAGAGAGAGCGCTATATCTATTGCTTTACTTGCACTCGCACAATTACACTCATGTCTCCTCCTCCAATAATTTGTATTCGACGTACGTCTTAAAGTTCGCTAAGCACCTTTCATGAAAGGAAGAGAGATAGAAAACCTAGTACTTGTCTTGTATTACTAGTTGATTGTTTAAGGCAGGCAGGTTCGGCCTAGAATAAATTATTGCTTTACTACGTGATGTGAACGGAGGGATTAAAAATTTGTACTCAGGTACCTGTTGTAATTTCATTTGTAATTTTTGAAGATTAATTCGGTAATTTAGACTGGCAATTAAAAGATAATGATCTTGAAATTCAAAGTAGGTCTTTGGGTAGGTATTTAAATAATTATTGTAATGGTTAGGCAAAAAATATATATATATTTATATTTTTAGTTACAAATTAAATATCAACCTAAAATAAACTTGACATAGTCAGAAGTCAGTATATACATCATAAATAAATAATAATAATATACATTTAATTCGTTATGAATTTTAGTCAGAATATAAAATACTATCATCCGAATATGAATCGTAATTTAAATTAATAATAATTATTGAGTCTATGGCAACGTCCAATATATTTTCTTTTTCTTTTTTGTGGCTGTATTGGGCACATTTTCACACAGCCTGGAATAGTATTTCGCATTGTCCATTATAATTAAAGAAGGGTTTTCAAGTTTCGGCAATAGTTTCTGCTCCAACCATTTTTCAAACATTTCAGCGTTCATATTATCGTGGTAGTCTTCACTTTTATTTTCCGTCCTTATTACCGGCATGAACAATTATAAACCTTTTGCCATCATTTGCTTTTTTGTTGTACACACACATTTTGGATTTTTGTCGTGCCAAGTTCTCATATTCGCCCCGTGTTGAAAATCCAAGTCTCGTCTAAAAACACTACGTCTAGAGGGCAGCCTGAGAATTGGATGTATACTGTCGTAGAAATTGAACTCTTTTTGATGCTATATCTGGCTTTTCCATTAGGTAAGTATTGTCTTCCATCGTTTATTTTGTATTTCAATCCAAGATTCCTTAAAATTACACTTAACGTTGATTTGCTGCAGCTCGAAATTCCCTTTTTTCCAGTTCTTCGCATATTTTTTCCCTAGTTAAGTGTTGCTTGTTAGTTGTCATGTCATGAATCAAACTTCTTATTTCTCGTTTATCCGATTCTGTCAAATCTTTAGTTTTCGGGGCTGCTTTACTTTTAGTGTGTGCCATTTTAATGTGTTTAATGCCTTCCTGCCTAATTCGTGAAATGGTCCTTGTACTAATCTGTAACGCCCCCGATGCACATTGAAGTATACCGATAAATTTTCACGTGTGTTCTCTTTTTTTTTCTTGGAAATATTTCACCACATTTAATATTAATTTTCTACTTTGGGCACTGAATACTTCACGCTGCATTGTTATTACAGAAAGTCCATCACCAAAATAAACCAAATTTTTAATTACTGCCCTGTTTTATAGGCGTAGTCCCATTTGAATATATTATCTTCATTAACATAATGTATTAGACAAGGGCAAAGCAATAAAAAGTGGATCTTGCGGTTCTTTAAGCCGAACCCCTCGTTCGAAAACATAAGGGAGAGCAGGTAGGAAAATCATAGCCCATCTCTCTCGATTTTATGGCCGACTTCGCCTTTACATTCTGCCTTTACTATAGATACTTTTAAGCCGTTCAAATTTTATGGGCAAAACTTCAAGAATCTATACTTATAAAACGTCAAAATAAGTAAATTTTTGCATATAAACATGTAGGTGCTTATCGTTTATAGACGGCGTCAAAGTCAAATTACAATTTTTTTCAAGTTTGCTTTTATTCTTCCTAAAGGAAGACAGTTAAGGCAAACGTATTTGCTATAGCTTAGACACACATCAAATGATGTAAATTAAAAATAATTGGGCCCGTCTACTTCCACCAATGGCGGAGCAGCGGGGGTCAACCATTATATTTTTAATAAAAAATGATACGCCACTGGAAAAGTTATCTTTTTTGCCTTCGCTAAATTTATCAATCAATTCTAAGAAAAACTATTCTTTACTTTCTTTTGAAAAATATACCATTTTATTGGAAAAATGTATTTTAAAATTTATTCTGCATCATATTGTAGACTATGCCGCTAAAATCTCAATAACAATCCCAATATCTTCGAATTTACAAGCTCATGATGAAAAACTGAGTAAGTGTCCAAAATTTCAAAAGGCTATTTTGATTTCCTTCTGTTAAAAAATTTAAATCGTACAAAAATGAACTTTTCAGAAAAGTATTGATTTTTTCTATGGATTCTTAAAGTTTTGTCTATCAATTTGACCACCATGTCTGGTTTTTCACGTTAACATCCCTGAAAATTTAAGTAGGCTGGAGAATTGAACGGGGCAACACTTTTATAGGTATGTTCCTGAATTGAAAGGTCATCATTTGCGAAGTAGATTATTGGTTTGGCATTGCGATTTTTTAAAGGGGTGCCTTGTTCGAATAACCATATTAGACATTTTTTTATTTAAAATCTGACACGACAGCTTTAATCAGTACACATCAAAACCCGCACATACCAAATTTGAACAAAAAAATATACAGGGAGTTCCATTCTGCAGGGTGCCAAAGTTGAGCAAAATAGGAATTTTAACGGAATCTGGCGAGTCAAGTGTGCCATGGAATCCCCTCAAAACAGTTGAAAGCCCAACAGGACCACTCAAAGTGTTGGTGTGCAAAGATTCAATAAAAAAATATATAGGTGTAGCTATGGATTGGTTGGTTGTCGAATAATCACTCCATATTTCCCAAATTACTCTCGTATATTCTTATATGTGTACATGTTGACTGATATAACTATAATGCTCCATATGCCTAGCTAATAAGCCCGATGACCCCAATATGATGGGTCAGCAGTATTTAAGTATACACTATTCTACTTACTTACAAATCATAACAAACTACTGCTACACCTCTCCCTTTGGAAAGAATGGACCCCATTCTGGCCAGTAATGGGGAACATTCTGTAAATCTAACCAGAAATGTAATATTAAAACTTAAAACAAATTCAAGATGCAGCAGCAATTTAAATAATTTATAATTTGCCAAATAGACAAAACACAAAACCTATTGTATAAAGACTAACCTACGCTATACTATCATGACCTTAACCTAGTGATACCTGATACCTAGTAAAGCGCGCGCTCTAGAGTTATTTAATACCTAAGCACATTATTCGTATTCGTAATACTATGAGATAATAATAAACATAACAGTAAACAAATAAGTAGAAAGTAGGTAACAAATTAAGCAGAATTATATGGTTGAATTCTATTTTTATGAATGATAATTTGTTTACCATCTTTGTCTAACAATTTACAATTAACTCCCTCGGTAGTTACAACAACAAAAGGTCCACGATACCAAGGATCAAACTTAGTTCTGTTTTCATTAGAGATTGTTACTTTATCTCCCGGTTTTAATCTTGATTCCTCAGTCTTTTCGTCGTACCTTTGCTTTCGTTTTAATTTGGCTTGTTGTAAATATTTTGCTGTTTGGTTGTGGGCTAGTTGTAGTCTATAGCGTAATTCCTGATCGTACGCTTCGAGGTTATATAAAGGTTCAACCCTTGACCCAAGTAGAGTCTCAGGCAGTTTTACCTTCTTGCCAAATATCAATTCGAAAGGAGTGTAGTTATGGTATGAGCTGGGAGTAGTATTGTAACAAAATGTATAATATTTTACCCAATTTTCCCAATCTCCTGGTGAATCATTTATATACATTCTGATATACTCATTGAATACTCGATGATTTCTCTCGCAACCACCTATTGTTTGACTGTGGTACGGTGTGGACGTTTTATGAGTAATCTTCAGCAACTTACACATATTTTCGAATAGTTGATTTTTATATTCCGTTCCCATGTCGGTTCTTATTTCAGCCATAGGACCATATATCAGAATAAAATTTTCTACTATAGCCTTTGCTACTATTGCCGCCGATTTATCTGGTATAGGAATTATAACAACATATTTGGTCAGCTCACACTGAATTGTTACAGCGTATGTGTTGCCATTATTACTTTTCATGAACGGTCCGATAGTATCGATTGAAACGATGTCAAACGATACCTGTGGTGTTGGGGTAATTACCATAGGTTCTTTAGTTCTTATTTTTATCTTATTTAGTTGACATTGTTGACAGTTCTTTACATAATTAGCCACGTCACGGGACATATTTTTCCATTTGTAGTACATTCTTAATCTTTTCAGAAGACGCTTTTGTCCGCAATGTCCGCCAGTTATTGGATCATCATGAAATTTTGAAACTAGTTTCTTTTTCTCCTCCTGTTGGGTGACTAATGTCGGTTCATCATATATAATAATATTTAGCGATTTTAATATATTTTGCCCTTTTTCTTTGAATTCTTCTTTGGTGCACCATTGAAATATTTCACTATCCATTCTTAATTTTACAGACTTAAAACCACTATCATTCGCTATAGTTTGAAGCTGAGACATTATGTCCTCTAATGGAATAATGCCATTAATGATTGTGATTGTCTTTTGAGCGCTCACTCTTTTTTTATATACCAACATTATCCTTAGACTTGCTGGTTTTATTTGAATAATTAATGTAGGAATTTTAAGTAATTCACTTCCTTTGCTTAGAGATTCATAAACTTTGCAACTGGGTGGTGATGTAATATTTTCACCATTTTCTGTTTTATTTTCGACTTTTCGAGTCATAGAACGCGTTACTGCCAAAATTTGAGCAGCGTTTCTATGAATATCCTTTAATTCGTTTATACTTATTCGTGATAATGCATCTGCGCCGACATTTTGTTTACCTTTTATGTACTCTACCTCAAAAGAAAATTCTTCAAGGTCTAAACGCATTCTTGTTAGCTTAGATGCTGGGTTTTTCATAGCAAATAAATATACTAACGGCTTGTGATCTGATCTTACTAAAAATGTTGTCCCATATAGGTATGGCCGAAAGTAGGTAATCGCCCAATGAATTGCCGCCAATTCTTTTTCTATGATAGATTTGTGGCCTTCTCCTTTAGTGAATGAGCGGGATGCATATGCAATTGGTAGGTCATTACCGTCAAAATCTTGCGATAAAATTGCTCCGCACGCTTCCTTAGACGCGTCTGTTGTTAGGATGAACTGCTTGCTAAAATCCGGGTATTGAAGGATCTTTGGACTTATCAGTGATCTTTTTAGTATTATGACATTTGACATTCATCTGTCCATGAAAATGTAGATTTTTTCCTAGTTAATCTATTAAGTGGAGCGCTGATCTCAGCAAAATTAGGTATAAATCTCCTGTAATAATTACAAAAAGCTACAAAACGTTTCACAGAGTCAGCATTTACTGGTACTGGATAACTATCTATGATGTCGTATTTTGAATCATCTGGAAGGATTCCTTTATCCGTGATTTTATGACCCAAATATGTCACTTCTTTGTGAAAAAAACGACACTTTGTCGGATTTAATTTTAAATTAAATTTTCTACATGTTTCGAAAACTTTTCGCAGATTATCTAAATGATGTTTTTCTGAGCATCCTATTACTATCAGGTCGTCCATGTATAAAAAAGCTCGTTCGGGTGTGACACCTGCAAAAGCCATTGTCATCATTCTCTGAAAGCTATTGGGGCTAACTGCTAATCCAAATGGTAATCGGTTGAATCGAAATGATCCCTTGTCGGTACTGAAAGATGTGGGATCTCTGGAATCTTTTTCCAGAGGAATCTGGTGAAAACCGGAAATTAAATCTAACACGGAGAACCATTTAGCCCTTCCAAGTTGGTCTAATATGTCGTCAATTCTTGGAAGTGGAAACTTATCTGCTACCAGTTTTTTATTCAATTGTCTAAAGTCTATGACTAGACGCCATCTCTTGTCGCCATTCTCCGACTTTTTTGGTACTAATAGGACAGGGTTATTGTATTCCGAACATGACGGTTCTATGATATCGTTCTGAAGCATATTATCTACCTGACGATCAATTTCTTCTTTCTGTGTTTTTGGAATTCTATAGTTCTTAATATACACCGGAGTCCTGTCTAGAAGTTTAAGTTTTTGTGAATAAAAATTGTTAGTTGTAATTTTTTGGTCTTTTAATGCAAAAATGTCTTCAAACTCACTGCAGAGATTTAGTACATCGTCTTTCACAAACGTGGGTATATTTTGATTTAATTCTGACAATAAATTCGATTTTTTATTAATCCTTTCATTTGTAATGGTATAGATGTTATACATATCTAAATTTACAGTGTCAACTTGTGGTTCGGTTATTCGCACAGTTTCGAAATTTGTGTTTATAATCTGCACAAATGGAGAGTGTTTTGATACTATTGACCTTGCGATAAACACACCTGGTGCTATTTGTTTATTTAGCACCACGACGTCCTGACTAATGTTTTTTAATTTGCTTAGTTGTCTAACTATTTCGCATCGAGGTGGAATAATTAAAACGTCTTTTTCTGGACTGTCGTAAATAGGAATAGATATTTCTCCATGGTTGAATTTTAGTGTCATAGTCCAATAATCGTAATCCAGTAAACATCTGTACTTTTTTATAAAGTCTTTGCCTAATATTGCATCTGTAGGAATAGGAAAATGTCCATCTACAACTTGGAAAGAATGTTTTATAACACAGTCATCTATAAAAATGTTTGTGGATGTGGAACCAAGGGATTTGGTTATTCCATTCGTAATTCCTTTAAGAATGCTTGCGTTATATGAATGAACTAACTGATTTGAATTGATCTTATTTCTTTTAAAAATTGATACGTCTGCGCCTGTGTCTACCAGAAAAGTTATTGTTTCACTGCCGGTCATTTCTGTTCTAAGAATAACAAAATTTGAAAATGTGAGATCGAAATGAAAAATTTTTACGACATTTCCCCCAACGACTGGGGGTTCTGTCCGTTTCCCGAATTTTGACGTTCGTTTTCTGTCTCCTGTCGATTGGTGTACGTTCGGACATATCTTTGGTTTCCTCGATTATAATTATTTTGTCCATATCCTCTACTACCTCTATTATTATAACTGTAGGTCCTTGTCTGATCATTCGTACCATTTCGGTAATATCCTCGATTTTGATTTTGCCGTCCATTATTATGGTAATTGTAATTTGGCGTTTGTCCTCTACCGCGTCCACGTCCACGGTAGTTAGAATTTCCTCTAGTATGAGTGTAAAAAATATTTGTTGTTGGTGGATCACTTCCGGTACTAACATTCACAAACTTTGTGAGCGCTTCTTGGCTCGTTGAAAATGTACCAGCCTCCATTATGAAGCGTACTCTTTCCGAGCTGGCATTTTTACTTAGAGCCCTTACTGCTGTATCAGTGACATAACCAGATGCTACCGTAGGAGGGACTCCTTCAGCAATATATGCTCTTTTCAATGACGAAGTTAGGGCTTCTACCTCCGCCGCATATTTTGCCGCTTCCTTGGCGTTTTGCCGTAGCGCTAATAATTTTGCTGTGACTAACTTTGAGCTTTCCCTTTTTATGCCCTCTCGTAATTTTGTGACAATTGTTTCCAAATCATCGTCATCACTAATCAAATCACGTGCTTTCCCCGTTAATTTAGTTTTAACGAAAGCTACAGAATTTTCTGCATGTCCATTAGAATTCGCCTTTAACAGGGACAATGCATCAAGGAACGCTTGCAATTTGTCCACTTCGCCGTCGAAACTATTTGGAAGAATTCGACTTGCAAAATTAAAAAATTCCGCTGCTGTCATAGCCATATTGTCTTTGAGTTCAGGCGAGCTAGATTTTAGAGAATCAAAATTTTCCTGAACGTTGCTATTAGTGTCCTCTTTCTCTACAATTTGTTCCAAGGATACCTCTGGTATTTCGTAATTGACGTCCAATACATTGAAAGATTTTACAACCTTATCCTTAATAAAAATATAAATTTGGTTCACAACAGCACGCTGACTTTCATTTAAAATTGGCCAAAAATTTCCTATCAATTTAACCGTTTTATTATACCGTTGGAGTAACTCATCTCTAACTTCATCTCTAACCGATTGACCCTTAGGTACCTCTTTTTTTAAAACTCTTTTTGATATTGTTACAACCTCGGTTTTTATATCATTTAAAATTTGTTCCAATTCTGCCCAACGTATCATTAAATAATAAAATTATATATACCCAAATTAACATATACAAATTTACAATATTAGCAATATAATGTTTAAATAATATGGCCTATTAAAAATTGCCGATGCCTAACAAAAAGAACATAAAGTTTATAAAGCGCTTGCTATTGCAATTGAAAAAAAACGCTAATATTGCTTACTGTTGCTGTCCATTGAACGTTGGCCTGGTGCCGCTGCGGTCAACCACCTACATAAAGGTTGATGCACAAAACCACACTTTCACAACTCACAACACCACATCTTAACTTTTACGCCGTAAAAATTTCCACTTTGTCGTATAATCCAAAACTAGATTGTCCGTTGCTTCCATTACGCTACATCCATGGCCAGAGTTTCCAACATTCTGCTCTTGCCCAACTCCTTCTTGAGTCCTCTGCGGTAAGCTCTCCTTATCTGTAGAATTACCATTACCACTACAGCTATCGTTATTACGTACATTAAAATATGTAAATCAAGTGGCACATTCACTGCTTTCTCCTGCACAATAAAATTTGAGTTTACCACCCCAGTGTCGGTAACCTCGGCTTCCTTCGATACCGTTTTACCCATGATGCCTCATTTCAGTGATCCATTAACAGCATCCATTACCATTGGCAGGGTTTCGCAGGGCTGGCAGGGTTGGCAGGGTTTCGCAGGGCTGGCAGGGTTGGCAGGGTTTCGCAGGGCTGGCAGGGTTGGCAGGGTTTCGCAGGGCTGGCACGGTTGGCAGGGTTTCGCAGGGCTGGCACGGTTGGCAGGATCGCCATGTAACTATGGATTGGTTGGTTGTCGAATAATCACTCCATATTTCCCAAATTACTCTCGTATATTCTTATATGTGTACATGTTGACTGATATAACTATAATGCTCCATATGCCTAGCTAATAAGCCCGATGACCCCAATATGATGGGTCAGCAGTATTTAAGTATACACTATTCTACTTACTTACAAATCATAACAAACTACTGCTACATAGGGTATTTTTCTCTGGGCCATCTCAAAATGCTGAATTTTTATGAAACTTTATACTGGTCATGATTACTCTGAAATTATTGAAAAAACATTAACAAACACAAAAGTAATTTATTTCTTTACAAAATGCCAACCAACAAATAAAAAAACAACTTAAATTATTGGGCCATACTCAATAAAGTCACTGTCTAAGATGATACATTTTCTGTGTGTTTCCTGTTGTGGCACACCAGACACCTTAACGCATATGGACTTACTGACTGGCAGGCTTCTGTATTTTTAGACTTAGTTCGTTTATAGTGGCTGGGGCGGTTTTGATATACTTGATTTAAAGTTCGAAAAAATTCGGTATTTTCAGATGGCACAGAAAAAGACAATCTGTATATTTTTGAATTAGATCTTTGCGCACCAACACTTTGAGTTTGAGTGGTCCTGTTGACTATTCAACTGTTTTGAGGGGATTCGATGGTACACTTGACTTGCCAGATGTCTTTAAAATTCCTATTTTGCTCAACTTTGACACCTTGCACTTGCAGAATGGAACTCCTCCTGTATATTTTTTGTTCAAATTTGGCACGTGAGGGTTTTGGTGTGTCCTGATTGACGCCGTGGTCTCAGATTTTAAATGAAAAAATGCCCAATATGGTTTTTCGAAAAATACCTTTTAAAAAATCGCAGCAGGCCAGGATTCGGGATTCGATATTCAGATTTTCATTCATTTTCATGAAAAACCAAACTTGCGCTGAAACGAAGCAACTTTGCGCTAAGGTAACTTTAGCAAAATCGATTATTGTCGGGCTACACTAGAACTGGTATAGAGTCTTGTAAATATTTTTTAGGGACACCCTGTATAACTTGTCCGTATAGAGTATGTTCTTTCCCACCCGAGCAGCCACTGCCGTCCACATAAAAAGAACTAAGGATCTTAGTACGTTAATCGCTTTTTTCATCCACCCGGAAGTCTTGTTGACACATCCGCCTCAAAAAGTCGGCGGGGGCGTGCCGCGCGACGCGCCGAGGCGGAGTTGAAGGGGGGGGGGGAGGAGGCGCCCCCTCCCCCTAATCCCCGGCGCTAATGGAAAACGGCCCCGGGCCATTGTGCGTCCCCCTCCCCCACTCGCATGAGCGACACAATAATAGAAGCATAGAAACATTCTTCCATCTTAGATTGTGCCTATACCGGTTGTACCTAAGCAAGCAGAGTACCTACAAACATACAAACATTCATTTTTTCTACAGAGCCTCTGTTTCCTAAAAAATGCCTAATGTAATGCTAATTTTGATCGTAGTAGGTCGTGGAAAAGACGAATCTGAAAAAAATTGGTGTTAAAATGTAGATCTTTTGAAGTAGAATATCTTGAAAAAAGTTTTGAAAATCGGCCAACCCGTAAAAAAGACCGAGGCTGTTGGAATTTTTCACACCTATCCAGTTTTTTATTGCTAACAAGTTTTTTTAATAACATTTTGATGTGAAAACTACACAAAATGCACTTTCCTAAAAAAAGTCGGAAAATTTTCAAAAAATCAAAGTATAGGCCTGGACTTTCGAAATTTCGCAAACCTTCTCAGTTTTTCATTCTGAACAAGTTTCCTTAATAACATTTTGCCGTAAAACCTACAAAAAGGGCACTTTACTGATGTGGATTTCCAAGGTGATTTTTCGAAAGTAAAATTATGTCACAAATTAGTTTCAGCCAAGCAGTGCTGATCTCCAGAAGCTCAAATGTCAACTCGATTTTTTTTAGTTATTTACACTTTATGTGAACTCAATCAGTGGACCCTGTAGGTTAGATAATATTAGTAATAATATTCGTATCTATTTTTTATTTATTATTTGTTATTTCATTTTATTAGGGGGGGCATGGCCCCCATGCTAATTTGTAACACTTACAGCTTTGTACACTTAAGTAGCTTACCACGCTGAGCAAATTTCCTTTATAACATTTTTCATTATCTCTACAAATAGAGGTAGTTTACTCTTATGCTAATTAACTTTAATTTTCTGGTCACCCAGTATAAGTAATGTCAACTTTTTCCATGCGAATTTTATTTTAAGAAGAAGCAGACTTTTTTATGAAGAATGACTTTTTCGACGAATTGAAAATAAAAAATTTTACAAGTACCTATAGTTAAGTCCATCCGTGGACACACTGTATATATCAAATTCTTCTAATTTGTCATATAGGTGCGAGTAATTTGAATACTTCGTCCGACATGATATACAAAAAAATTTGAAGTTACGGGAAGTAACAAAAATTTTTCGGTCCTCATTTCTGACCGGAAGTGACTGACTTGGTCAGATTTTTGAGATATCCTGTATATTTTGGCATTTTTAAATTCCTTTAATTCTCTCAATTCCAACCATTATAGTTTTATATAGTTGCCTCTAAAAATAATCAAGCAGGGAATTTTTATTTTTTGATAAATTTCGTCAAATACCTATGTTAAATTCACATCTTGGAATGTTCAAAATATACATCGTTGGAATTGGGAGAAGAAAAGGTACCTAAAAACTCAAAATGTGTCTCAAAAATTTGACCAAGTGCTGCTCACTTCCGGTCAAACCGGAAGTCAGAAATGAAAACCGACAGTTTTTTGTTTCTCCCCGTGTACTCATTATACTAATATTATGTGTGAAAATCTAACTTCAAATTTTTTTGTAAAAGGGTAAGTATCGATATAACTTTTTAAGAGCATCCTATTGTATGTTAAGTTTTACGTCATATTAGATTCTCGGGAAAATTCTACGCAAGTCTTGTTTTTGAACCATCAATTTATCTTTAAAATTACCGAGAAAATCGAGTTTATCACGTTAACTTGGACACCATGTACACTATTTTCGAGGGAATAATCATTCTCCGAAATGCTCATTTTTGGATTTACCTAATACAGAAAGTGTGAGCAAGACAGTTTATCTGGATTTCCAAAAAAAAAATAATCTTTTAAGCTAACAAATATTTCAATGGAAGTAGGTAACTACTGTATAGCAGAACTATTAATTTGGCACATATAGTGCAAGAAATTTCTTAAATATTCCTACACTCGCGCGTCGCAAACAAAATAATTAATACCTAATGTATCTTCTCTTTGTTGCAGGTCTGGTTCAAAAACCGCCGCGCGAAAGTCCGCACCCAGAAGCTCCAAACCGAGGCCCGCCGCGAGTCCAGGCTTCGCAGGCGATCGTCCGCCCCGACCTCCGGCAACGCTGCCACTCCCCCCTCCGAGACTCCCGCCGCCACTCCCGTCGCCCCTGCCGCTTCCAACCCCCCCACCTCAAGACCCCTCCAAGCCGAAATCGGCTCAACATCCGCCCAACGACAACCTCAACAGCGACCCCTCTCAACGCCCAACATACCCACGACCGTCGCCTCGTTGGCCGCGGGCAGGGTGTCACCACCAAACATTCTGACTCCTTCGAACTCTCCGCCGGACGTCGAAACGCCCCTCCACCCCACGTCGAGCTCGGCGGCGATGGCGTTCGGCGGTAGTCCGTACGCGCAGGTCTCCCACGGTTCGCCGTACGAGCAGCAGAACACCATGGGGCAGTTGTCTCCGCAGAGCGATCTGTCCTCGCAGGCGAGCAGTCAGAACTATCACGTGGGCGTACCTGCCGCGTTCGTGCACACCCCGTCGCCGCCGGAAACGCCCGGTAGTAGATACGGACAGGTGCCGGGGCACGCGTACAATTACAACCTGGACAGGCACCAGGCGTACAACTACAACATGTACGGTAGCATGTCGCAGTTCTACGCCAACACCGGCCAGCACTACTACAACCAGTTCAGCAACTACAACATGTGCCAGGCCCAGGAGTACTACCAGAACCAAGCGGCGGAGAATGCCGGGTATCACGGTTACCATCACTCGGCCAACAGCATGCCACCGGCGACGGGTCAGGGGTATCATCAGAACTTTAGCTGCGAGGAGGGCGATGACGTCGACCAGCAAATGTGAAGATTGCTGAAGATGATCGAGGGTAGGGGTAGTGGCGGGAATCGTGATATTGCCGAGAAAGAAGTGACGAGGTAGTTCGCAGAAGATGACTAGTTCGAAAAGCTCAAAGGTCGGAGTTACTCGTACAATATATAACTGTACAGGGTGTCCCAAATTGCACACCTTTGGAGGGTTTCTCCTATTCCCCAAAGAGATAGGAAAAAGTAGCTAACAGCTAAGCTGTTCAATACTTGATTTTCTAGAAAAGTCGAATGTCACAAACCGCATCTTAATATCTCGATTAGTTTGGGAGATACGCAGGGAGTTTCTTGTTTTTTTCCTGTTAAACGTGCCATACCTTTTTTGTTTATGAATATTTTCGATTTCAGTTAAAACATTTGTTGTTTATTTTAACATTGAATTCATTAGTGTAGTAGAAATATGTCATCTTTGGATAGCGGTTTTAAATTTTTAAAAATCTCTTAGGGAATTATGAGAAACCTCCTAAACCCATCAAGTCTGGACGCAAAGCAAAATAATTTCATTACCAAAGGATACATACGAAAGATTAAGTCATACTCGTTTGATAATATGATAAACTGACACCCATGAAATTATTGCTTTTAACTGTTTTGAATTTATGTTTTTTGTTATTTATTTGACAAGGGTCTAAATTTTATAAAAAATATAAAACTCAAGGAAAAAATCAGAAATAAAAAAGACAATCGATTGACTCAAATTTTTATTTGCCCAGAATCTCTATGCCAAATTTAGGTTGACAAAACAATAATAATATTATAGGTATTGGAGTTTCCAGATGGCTCCTTAGACAAAAATATCATTGAGTAAAATATTATAGCTATCAAATTTGATAACTCATTAGTGCCAAAGTAACATACAGAGTGTCTCACTTAAGAGTGAAACAACTCTATAACTTCTTTAATTTTTAACCGACCAGAACGAAATTTTTACCAAAGGTAGATGGCATTGTTGCCTACTTAGGTATTTCCAAAAAATTAGTTGCCTACTCCAAAGTCAAAGCCACCTGCGATGCCACAAACGAGGCTAAAAATCCGAGTCACATTAGGCATTTTTTTTTTTCAAAAAAATTTACTAGAAAAAGTTGTTCAGAATCGATTCAAAACCCTAAATCCAAAATTTTGTCAAAATCAAAAAATATTAATTTAAAAAAATTAAATTCCAAAAACAGCAATTTAATAATTTTCTGTGTTTAGAAAAGTGTGCGATGGATGTTTTGAAGGCAAATTGTTTTCATAAAGTAATTATTTTAAAATAAAAGCTACAAAACAAATTTTAAAAATTTAAATTTTAAATTTTTACTTAAATTTTATTTATTTAATATTTTTTGATTTTGACAAAATTTTGGATTTAGGGTTTTGAATCGATTCTGAACAACTTTTTCTAGTAAATTTTTTTGAAAAAAAAATGCCTAATGTGACTCGGATTTTTAGCCTCGTTTGTGGCATCGCAGGTGGCTTTGACTTTGGAGTAGGCAACTAATTTTTTGGAAATAAGTAGGCAACAATGCCATCTACCTTTGTTAAAAATTTCGTTCTGGTCGGTTAAAAGTTAAAGAAGTTATAGGGTTGTTTCACTCTTAAGTGAGACACTCTGTATATTATATGTCGCCACATTGGAACAAAATGTTAACACAATAATGAATTTTGCATTGTGTTCGAACTCATTTATTCTTAAATAGATGGCGACAGGCTACTTCAGCACCAACGAACTGTCAAATTTGACAGCCGTCGTTTCTTTCATAGTATAGTATTTTTCTTGAAATCGGCATTAAAATGTCCCAAAATCGTCATTAAAAGCACAGAAATCGCACAATAATGTAGCCCATTATTGTACGATTTTTTCAATAAGTAGGCCTTGGCGAGATGTAAACATCAAACGTCAGACGCCGAGAAATCGCCCGTCAAAAGTGACCAAATATTCAAAACCCGGCCGATAAAGGCTCATTTAACTGTTCGTACACATTGCGAAATTGTTTCCTATAGAAGCGCAATCCTTCAGTATACATATTTTAGTAAATTTGAATATCAATAGATTTGTTGTGTAGGCTGCACAAGAAGCAGCAGTTTGGTTTTCCTGTCAGAAGGTGCCGTACGTCATTATACTTGTCCTAGGGAGAGCGATCGGTAAAGTCAAGCAACGCCGCGCGTAGTCGGTTCGTGGACGGGTGATCCCTTGTTATTATTTTCTTGCCTAATAAAACATTTTTTTTCCGATTTCAAAAAAAATATAATATGTACCTCGGCACTGAAGTTCTTTTTATGACTCATGTGGTTTATTTGCCTCGGCCAGAGGCCTCAGCAACTAAACTCCACATGAGTCATAAAAAGTTGAACTTCAGTGCCTTGGTACATAAATAACTATTATTCAATAGAAATATTATGTCACAAACAATTTTAGATTTTTTTATCTATCGTCTAAAGATTAACCTGAAACCCCAAAAATGTATTTTGAAATTATGTCAAAAGCTCTGGTCAATTTTATAGATGTGCTGAGAACCCGTCTGTCTTGGTGAATTGTCTTGTCAAGCGAAATTTTGTGGAAAATGGCAAAATTTGTGCTTTGTTTACTTCGCAAAACGTGGACAATAACAAAAATAGATCAGCTTTAGGAAAGCGACAAGATTTTTGTTGTGCAATATTGTCATTTTAGTCAATTGGACAACATTTTAAAAGTGGATATATAAATATTTTTGTATTATTCAAGAAAATACGTGACATCTTCAGAAATAGGTAATCGTATTTTACTAAGATTTTTGTTCAAATTACCAGATGTGTAAATATAATTATGTACAAAATTGTAAACTTAAAATTGTAGAAGTAAAAAATCGAAATTTAAAATAAATTTAGCCATATTAATAATGTAATTATGATTTAATAGTGGTAATTGTTATAAATAAAATACGGAGGATTCAGTAGGTTAATTATAACTATTAGGTATTTTCTTCAGATCCTAATCACAAGTTGTTTTAAATTTCATTGTTTGAATGTAGATTTTAAAGTGTCCTTTTTCAATAGATTGTCGATGGCGTGTGTAAAATGTAAATTACAATTTTTATACGTTATTAAATTGTGAACCAAAGCGAGCCGAATACAAAATGCAATTTACTAACGAAAATTAAATTCAATACGAATCATTTTCCCGGTTTTATCGATGCAGCGTTTGGTTTGCATATTTATTTTACCTCGAAATGCACCAAATGTGGGTATATGTCAACGAATTATACTTTTTAATGCTTTTATATTCGGATCGCCGCGGCATTGTCAGATTTGCAAAATTTAAACTTATTATTTGAATTTTTCGCTGCGTGCAGCCATACGGATTTATTTTAACCCTGTTTGCGAATCCGATAATATTTAGTTTTTGTGTATTTTATTACTCTGTCAATAATAATTTTTGGCGTTTCGAATAAATACACCGGACAAATAGCGGCATTTTGATTTATTAATCACCATACAAGCGGAATTTAAATTACACAAATCAATTAAAATATATGTTTGTCATCCGGGCCCAAATGGAAAGGTTCTGGGTATTTGGGAATGGCATAAAATCCGAAATGATTGTTTGTTTGTTCTGTGTTAAGTTATTTTAAAATATATATTTGTTGGTTCTACTCGGAATTCATTAACGATGGGAATAATTTCAATTAAAAAATTAAATAATTCACATAGGGATAATACGCGGGATTGAACTGTGCACAGCAAAATGTATATAAATAAACGGTAAGTATAATTATTATTATAAACACAACTACGATAACAATGAAAAAGGAGGGTAATTAGTGGCATTGCAATATCGTACAATAGCTATTTTGAAAGTTATCAATAGGCACAACTAACTTATGTAACAAAAAAATTTGATAAAACAACTCGATTTGAAATTATTAAAGCCATCGCTAAATTTTACCGGTATTGAAAAGTCACGCTTTATCAAGTAAAGCGTGCCGCAATATTCCCAAATCATCGATTTGAAATTGTTTTACTTGTTGAAACCGTTTCTTATTAAATCGACCTTTTTTGTGAATATTTATGATTTCGGTGAAAACATTCATTTTTTACAAAGGTAAAAATGTAAATCAGAATGACCAGATAAACTATAGGTGTTAATATATTTTGTAACTGCCGCGGAATGGCATTCATTTCCCGCCAGTATGAGTTTTTCTACGACTGTTATTATAATTGTTTGAGTTGAAATTTTGCCTTTTTTATAATTTAATTACTTTGAACATATAAACAAGAGGTAGGTACATATACATACCTATCAAATGTAAGACAAAGTTTAAGAAAATATTGCTTATCTATACTTATTCAGGTGCGGCTCTATTGGGTCAAATTGTGGTGGATAGTGCCGCATAGGCACTGGCCCGCACTCGAAATTTTGGAATGTCACAAACTAACTTTTATGTATTTTTTATGTTTCTGACTTTTAAATAGAAATATCTATTAGAAAATTATTATGAAAAATAATACCTAATATTGAGATAATTCCAAGGATATTTCACTCACCTTTTATGTAGTTACGACAAATTACTGTTTTTTGAATTTCAAATGCACCGCAGAATTTTACATAGAGAATAATTTTGCTAAAAATGAACCTAATTTGCTTTATTTTTTTCATAATAGTCTTTTATACAGGGTGTTTCTAAATTATGGTGCCAACGTAATACGACAGATAGAAAATATCATTTTGAAATGGGCCCTAAAATGCACAGTAAGAAAGTTACAGGGTGATGAAAGTATAGTTTGAAAAACATCTTTATCGCAATAACTTCTACAGAAGTTATGCAATTTAAATGAAACTTGGTGCAATTCTTTAGTAACTGAAGTGCAACAATTTTGTGTAAAAACTATTTATTCCCATCGACCAGAGTTATATTTTTGGTCTTGCAGGTTCACCATTTTAGTGCATCTTATTATTTTGCAACAAAAATGTACTCTTGTTTCATAACGATAAAATCAACCGTGTGCGTTGAAATAGGCAAAATGTAGGTACTCCGAAACACTTGTTAACTCCAAAATTCGAAAAATAAAATTTTGAACTACCGCCTTCAAATTTTACAAAATAATTGTACCATTTAAAGTGACAAAAAATTCCCTATGAACTATGAATCAAAAATTTTTCACTTTCAAAACGGAACTGATTGAAGTCGACAAAATATTGAAATCCATATTTCATTAGGCATTTTTTCTTAATTTTGAACGTGCAATTCATCTGTACATTTTAAATGCGGTAGGCGAAAATTTTATTTTTCGAATTTTGGAGTTAGCAGATGTTTTGGGGCAGATTTTGACGATTTCAACGTAAACGGTTGATTTTATCGTTATGAAACAAGAGTACATTTTTGTTGCAAAATAACAAGATGCACTAAAATAATGAACCGGCCAGACCAAAAAGATAACCTCAAAAAAGTTATGAGTAGAAAACCCATTGTGTTACCCCGCCCCTCCGCCTCTGGTCGATGGGAATAACTCGTTTTATACAAAATTGTTGCACTTTAGTTAATAAAGAATTGCACCAAATTTCATTTAAATTGCATAACTTCTATAGAAGTTATTGCCATAAAGATGTTTTTCAAACTATACTTTCATCACTCTGTAACTTTCTTGTTATGCATTTTAGGACCCATGTTTATAGGAAAGTTTTTGTTCAAAATGACATTTTATATCTGTCATGTTACGTTGGCACCATAATTTAGAAACACCCTGTTGATTAACGATAAGCACTAAGTATAGTTCAACGCAGGAAAGAAAACGTTTCTAAAGAATGCGGGCACCGTTGCGACATTTCCTATACGAGTAGTTATTTAGTGGCGAATACAAGTTTTAGCATACTGAAGCCGAATTTCTGAACTCTGTAATACCGAAAAAATAAAGCTCGCATCACGCCACTACTACTACTCATTTTTGTTTATCATTTATTTTTTGCGCTGTGTGATAAAACACCTATTATATTTTTCTCAACATCGTCGCGTCTACCATCAACTTTGAAATACGGCAACAAAGCACTTCTGCCAGCGAGCCGCCGACAAAACCGGTTAGCCAACGCGTTTTGTGCCTGTTTCTATAGTACGTAAAGTTAACTGCGTATTTGGGCTACCGCACACCGCTCACTTTTTCGGCCGCCGGCAAGCTTGGCCGCCTGCTCAGAGAGCTCAATAGTGGCATTTCGTATGTTCGGGAGTTAACGTGCGCAAAATATAAGGGTTTGCCTTCCTCCATAGCCTAAGGCATCACCGTTAAGAATAATATTAACTATAAATTAAATAACAGTGAGTTACACAAAATTCAGCTACGCCCCTGAACTGTGAGTAATTCTATAATATTTACGAGTTCTTCCCCCTTGCGTTTCACTCATTCTGCCGTAAGGAGGACTATAGTAATCTTGGCTCCATTAGAGATAATTGGGGAGTTTTTGCATGAAAATATTCCTTAATGAATTTTTTTAAAGATAGTAATTTAAAAAAATCAAATAAATTAGGTGAGTCATTGGCGAAATGACCTTATGGAGAAGCTGCGCCTGTAACTTATTTACAATATTAAAATGATATAAAAAGAAGTCATAAAAAAATTTGTACAAATTTCTAGAATTAAGTTTTCTGCCGTCGCATTTGCATCTTCCAAACTATGCGATAGTGTCAATTCTATCTTATTGCCGCAGGAGCTGTCCACTAGCCCATAAAAAGGCAATTTTTTTCTTTCAGATAAAGTTCTCCGAAAATTGTTTCCCAGAATTAGCCATTGTTATGTTTTCCAATGACATTTACACAATGTTTTGGTTTTGGTCGGACCGGTAGGTATTGTCTGTTTAATACATAGTTTCTTTGCTACCGAATCCGCACAACAATAACGAATCGAACCAGTTATTTCCTACTCGAGAACACAAAGGAAACTTGTTTGGCGAATATGGAAACGCACAAAAAGTCGCCGCGGTCGATGTAAGCGCGGACATGCATCCTAAGTAGACAGTGGACGGGAGCTGAAAAGGGAAGCAGCGCTTCCGGTGGGGCCACAATGCCTCCCAATGCCATTGTCGCGTCGTCGGGGTTGGAATCCGAATTTATTGCCCCGTATCTTTTGTGGGCCGGCCCCCGGCATCATTATTTATTTATCAGGCGTTTTTCGTGGACCATTTATTTTTTTATCCGGGGCCGCTGCTAAGGGGATTACGTTCGCGATGGGTTTTTTGGGAAACTGGCGGACAAGCCGATTCTTGCAGCATTTCGACGTTTCCGGACAATAGCTAGTTGCTTCTATTGTTATTGGGATTAAGCTGCAAAGGTCGAGGTGCTGTTACAAAAGGCAAATTGACCGTGATAGAATTTAAGGCAAGTAGAAAGATTTTTTATGAAATGTTTTCTATTGGATCTGTCAGTGAACCAATTTGGAAAAGTAATCGAGCAATATATTACATTGCATATCTGTAAAACTTGCCAAGTGTACCTATGGATAAAATGTAGAGAATATATCCAAGGATTCTCCTTTTTACAAACGGGATAAAAGCACAACTACAAAAGTGTAATAACATGATTTTTAAAGACGGTTATACAGGGTGACCCATTTTGGGTGTTTTTGGGTGTTTTTCTCAAAAATATCGGTTATTATTAAGGCTACAGGGTTGCGGTGTTCACGTCGCTGTACTACTTTTTTGAGAGGAATTTGGTGGACCAATCAGATTTTAGATAACTTTTATAGTTTCCGCGCATTGGCGCAGGACTGAAATTTTCGATTTTTGGAAACCTCTCTCCTGGCTACAACTTTAAATTTAATCAACTATTTTTGTAGATTTTTTGGCGTAGAATCGAATGGAACAATTAGTTTTTTGGTAGCGTTAATAGTTTTTGAGATATGAAGTATGGTTTCCATTTAAAAAAATATATAACTTTGGTATTGTATTGTAAATTGTATTTCAAAAAACGGGGGGAAAGTGGGGTCTAAGTACCCTGATTCAGTTCCACCTTGTATATGCGCAAGTTCTTCTTAGCAATCTGGTATTTACGAAAGCGTACCTACTTTTTTTAGAATTCACACTTTTATAAGAAATTTCATAAGTTTGTGAATTTCAACTTTGACAATTAAAAAGAATGTAACAACCACTTCCATATTTCGTAAAAAAAGTGTAAATTCACACGAAATTTTGTAAATTTGCAAGTGTGGCCGTTACATTCTTTATTCATTGTCAAAATTAAAATTCATAAAGTTTTTACGAAATTTCGTAAAAAAAAAAAGTGTGAATTCACACTCTTTTAACGAAATTTAGCAAAAAAATTGTGAAAAGTTGAAATTCACAAACTTTTTACGAAAATTCGGAAAAAAGTGTAGTATTAGCTAAAGAACGTGTAATATGATCTTTAAAGACAAGACTACAGGGAGATTCATTTATTAAGTGAATTTCATTTTTTTCATGAGCGTAGGTACATGTACAATGTACATAATATTGTACATACTTCTAATAAACGTGAAAACTGGTGAAAAATTCAGGACGTCGGGCTTCACAATGTCTTCAAAAATTTTCCCCCAGAAACATATCATTTTTATTATGCACTTTGAAAACCAAGTATTTTTTCCAAACCAATATAATGCGTTCACAAACGGTGGCACCATAATAATATGGGAAAAAATTTAATAACTGCAATTTTTGAAAATTTGATTTCAGACTAAGCTAATGCCTTGGTTCGCTATTTGGCTCAAATAAGGTTATACCTTTGCATCGCTTATTCTAGTAAAATTTGACATTTTGGAAATAAATTGAACAAAAATCGTTTTTTTTTTTGTTGGAAATATCGAAAAGTTGTTAATAAAAAGTGTTTGTCGTGCAATATATATATATATATATACTTTTTTGTTCAAATTCATTTAAAATTAAAAAAAAAAACAAGAATTTTTTTGCAAAATTACATCCAATTGATACTTGAACGTATTTTGAACAAAAAAATATTATAATACCTTTTGAGACGAGTAAAAAATCTTAAGACTATTTTGCTTTAAGATTGCATTCTTCATCTACTACAAAAACTTTTTAAAATTTAGTTTTTTCCAAGATTTAATGTACGAGTTTCAGTATTTCACAAAAGTTTAACCAATAAGTAAGTTTTTGAGAAAAACATCGCGAAAAATTGGCTGTAATTTTAGAAAGAAGAAATTTGAAAAACCTTTGGAATTTCTTTCTGAAAAAAAATGCACATTTACGTATAATTATTACAAGACTATATTCTATGATTCCCGTAAAAAACCTATTTTTGACCTTATATCTTTCCCCCTAAAATATAAAATTTGAGCCATAATACGTATTCGAACCATACTGATACAGATACAGGTAACCTAGCAAAACCCAAAAGATAACCCCAAAAAAGTAACGAGAAAAACACGATCCAAAAACAGCGTAAGTGTGACATTGGCAGCTGATTTTCCATCCCCAAAAACACAGCGGTACAAAATTTCAGTTCAGTTGTTTGATTATTTTGGTAGATATAACCATGAATCGATTAAAAAAAGAATTTCGACGCCCTGTATCTCTTAAACAAACGCCATTTTTGTCTAAGGCATATTGGGGCTGCGGTTTCGGAATTTCCCATATTGCCAATGAATCACCCGGTATACTTCTACGTTTAGCGAATTCATGATTATTGTAGAAAGAAAAGGAACATTTTTGAACTTTTAAGAAACAATGCATGTACCCACCAGCTGGCCAAAAACAAAAATTTCAAATTTTTATTTAGAAAAATGCGTGGCGCCCCTAGCTCCTGTGCTTCCCTGTCGATGTAGCCGTTGCAGCTCCTCTTTCAATCAATCCGGAAACTTTTCACTTTCCACACCGGCACGGGAAAGGCTACACCGGCACGTGCCGGCCGGCCGGCCACTAGATTCCCGACAGATTAGAGTCACGTGACCCCTTCATTAGCCGGCCACGTGGCGCCGTTCGGAGCATGGAGTACTTGATCTCGCGCTGGCACGACCGCGGAAGGAAGAAGCGGGCGCCCAAATGGACAGAT
The DNA here is from genome assembly GCA_963920635.1 of Pseudeuparius sepicola. NCBI lineage: Eukaryota > Metazoa > Arthropoda > Insecta > Coleoptera > Anthribidae > Pseudeuparius > Pseudeuparius sepicola. The sequence continues at coordinate 56,296,998 of OY987302.1, forward strand.
AATCGAAAACAAATAAATAGGAGGGCGGGTGGCGGAGCTTATCTCGATCAGTTTGACGGAATAATCTTTTGTTGGGTTAAGGCGGAAGCCCTCTAATTTGTACGAAGAGGTGAAGAATGAAACCATAATGTGTACGCACGGGTAACGCGCGATGAGTTTGTTCTTGGACGCTATCTAATGGGAGTGGTCCATTTCGATAAAAGAACAATAATTACAATAAAGTAGAATACATTTGATGAGGTTATAGTATTGTATTGGAGTGCTTGTATATAGAAGAAAGAGTAGACCCTAGGAGAGACAATAGGCTTGTTCCAACAGAAAACAGAAATCAGTGGCGATTATCTAATTGGCTGAATTCTTAGACAAGGGAAGAAGAAGGGAAGAGAGAGGACACCGCTCTGGCCTACCGTGCCGTGTATAGATTTTGTTACGTCGTTTTGAACGGCGGCCATTTTATATGTGCGTCAAACAAAGCGAGTATTAGGTACGTTGTGAGTTAATTTCGTGAATTTGTGAATTAAAAAAATATCTTCCTACGATGCTGAATAGTTCAGAGTTTGGTTGCAAAAGCAGAAGTGAAAAGCAAAACCCCGGGATTTCGTTTCCCAGGTAAATATAATTTAACAAGGTACTTTTGAAAGATGCCATAAAACTTAATTTTTTCTCAATATAACTTTTTCAAATTCCTTCTACCCTTTAGTATGATAAAGTGCATTGTTTGGTTTGTAAATAGGACGAATATAATTATTTTTGAACATCATTTTTGTTGAAAATATCTTAATTTATTTTTATAGTTTCATAAAATATGGGCCGGTTTCCATGGGCCTGCATTATTTATTTTATTTTGATTGATTCTAAATCGCCGCAAATAAATATATTTCAGCACTTGAACTAGCTTTACATTTGGGAAATTATCTGCGAATAAATAGCAATATTTCAAATCACAAAGAAATGAATTTTTAGAAAAATCCACCGAAAGTACAATGGGATTCATAAACCAAACGGGAAAATATTTATTATTAGATTTTTGAAAATCTGATTTCGAGCTACGTTGGTGCATGTTTTGGGTACACTATTGCTCTTGAAGAGAGTCGTGACGTCAAGGGCGTATCCAGGGTGGGGCACGGTGGGGCAGCTGCCCCACTTTCCAAGTTGTGGTAAGAAAATATTAAAAAGATTAATTCGGATGAATCTATATCGGTACGCGTTGAACCTGGACCAACACTATATTGAAGACCTGTGCATAGCGCTGTTTCAAGCGATCGCCACCAGCGAAACAAATTTACATGGTGGATTAATGTTAAAACACCATTGTTGCAGAATCTTTTATAAAATAAAAACATGCAAATATGTCTGTAACAACGAATTTAATATTCAAAATAAAATAAAATATTTGTTTGTTGTCCCTCTAATTTGACAAGTCCACATGGCATATTTCCATACATTTTCCTTAGAAAATGGAGTCTAAAAAGCAAGCAAGAGTATTTGTACCTTTTGGTTTGAAATGAAGTCCATGGCTAGTTGTAGTGTAAGTAATCTTAAAACGCTTTAGATTTTTCAGGTTCTTCTTCATATGGAGGACTATTGGTTCGCTTTGGAGCTATAAACAAAATTTTCTATTTTCATTCTTGCATACGTTACAAAATACTCTTCCAAAATAATATCTAGAATTTTCGCTTCTTCACCTGGTTGATCAGATCATCCCATTATTCCAAAATAGTGTTTATTCTTCTGCAATTCATCTATTGGTCTGTGCAGTGTGCATACCATTTTCTTCATGTGCATGCGGAAATTTCAAGTTATCATAACAACCTATACCTATAAAAGCTGTGTTAATAGGATAAAACTGCTAAATACTAGACGCAAAGTCAATTCGTTACCGTAAAAAAGGCAAATCTTAATAAAGCTGGATATTTAAAATTTAAACGTCAGAAACTGACATATTATACCAACAACCACAGAATACCCCCCTATAACCTATAATAAGTCGCCATTTTTTCGTCGAGTAGCGCCACCCCAGTCCGCAAACAACAATGAAATATGACGTCATGCTCGGGTCTTTAATATAGTTTCGGTCCAGGTTGAACGCGGAGTGTGTGGTCCGGTGCTGTGCGTGCTCCGTGGAGGAATGGAACGAAAATATTTCATCTTGTACAACTTTCTACGATTTGGAAGGAATTTTGGTTCAAAATGTGGAATGAGATAGTGAAAACTCCATAAATCATCGAAATTTTAAAAAATAGTATTGTTTTTTCGACTATTCGGAAAGCGCTAGTGATACTGCTTTCACAGCCCTGCACAACTAGTATGTTCATTTAGCTCCCTTCGTCGAATTAAAATGTGGTTAAGAAGTACTATTGGTGAAATTAGGTTAAACGGGTTAGCTACGCTGCATTCAACGTCATTGGGTTTTCGCAAACAAGGAGCAATTAGTGGAAGATGTAGTAAAATAATTTAGTAATAATCCTCCCAAAACTATTGTTCCAAAATTAATATTACTGTTTTTTAGTAAACGGTTTTAATCCTTTAGTTATGCCCCCCCCTCCATTCGCTATGAACGAGGTTTAATTCAGATGGCTGCCCCACCTTCTGTTGTGAGCTGGATAGGCCCATGCGTGACGTTACAACCATTGCCTATCAAATATGACGTTTAAAATAAAAATGAGGAAAAAATAGATGTGTTTAGTGTAAAAATATTACAACTTAGCTTATAATTAAAGAGTCTGGCACCAATATTGTGTTGTTACACAACAACTATTTTAAAAAAAGTCTTATTTTTTCCCCTGTTTTGCGTTAAAATTTATTTTTATTTTTATAGTTTAGTAAGAAACCAACCAGTATATAAGTTATTTTGCGGGAAAAATATCGTGTACTAATTTGAAGAGATATAATGAAGAAAAACAAATATCCTGATATCTTTCTGAAAATTGGTATGTAACACATGTTTTCCCGATATTTCCAAAGGCAAATCCAAATTTTTCCAATTTTTAAGCGCAATATGCTCCGACATGTATCGAAATCATGTTTTCAAAAAAATCGTATACCTACCTATAATACAAATTTTTCCCATTTGGTGCAAACTTTATGAATAGCACTGTATATTATTTATTGTCACAATCTTATCTAAGAAGTAAAATTATGTTTACTTTGTAATGACCAGTTGTTGTTGTTACAATGTTACAATGTAACAAAAAATTTCCGCTGTAATCACCTCCTGCTGCCTAGAGCAAGTGAGAATATTTCCGGAAATTTTTTGAGTTGCCATGACAACAATGCAAAAAACGAGCTTCTGATTGGTCAATAAAGGTAGGTATGGAATTTTCGGCTAAATCCCGTAGACAATTTTTTTAATTCTCCGTGGAGTCTTCTCACCCCATATAAAATCAGATAAACAAACTAAAAGAAAATTGGAGTATTAGTCCATTATCAAGTTTGATAATTTTGCCAGGACGAAGTAAATGGAGAATGGTTACGAACGAGTGTATGAAAGTCTAAAAAAGTGAAAGTATGTGTGTTTAGTGTTGAGATTTACTATACTGTGGAAGTAGTGATTACACGGACAGCACTTATTAATTGTATATTACATAGCGAGAGTTGTAAACAGCTTATTACGTACGAGTGGAAAAGTTGCGCGCGAGCCGCGCAGCGTCGAGTGCTGTAATTCCACGAGTATGTAATAAGCTTACAACTCGAGTTTTGTATTATAATTTTTCTTCGACGAAAGAAAAAGTATTATAATAGATAAAGTATACTTCTGATTATCTGACAGGCAACAATTAGTATGTTGGTTAGTTGCTATGGTGACGCGGATGCCGCGCTAACAAGGCACCCGTGATAATTGCCTTCTAATTAAGAACTGATACGTAATTTTTTTATTACGTGTCAGTCATTACGTGTCAGTGTTCGTAACAATGGACTTACTTATAACCTAAACCGTCACTTAATAGGTATGTTACTAGCAGAGGAGTAGAAAAAATAAGTTAATAACTTTTTAACGTGGAAAAATCGTCGACCTACGCATTTGCCATTCTTTCCACAAACCGCCCCCTCACTCAAACATTCGATTACCCCTACAATGGGCTGCTAATTACGGCCCCCCGAGACCGGGCCCGCTTTGTAGAGGATGGGGCCCCGCGGGGGTCCTTTGCCAGTCTCCTCGAGCACGCTGCGCCTATTTCATGCCTTTTAGCTAATGAGGCAGGTACATACACCCGAGGGTTTGCTTTTCTGCACAAAAGTGTTTTGTTGCTGTTGGCTGGAATGGTTTTGTCGTTGCAAAATGGAAAAATAAGAAACCGCATAACATGTACAGCGTTGGTCCATTCAGTTCTTGTGTCACTTCATATTATTATGTCTTATACTGCTTTGAAATCCCTGTTTTTTTTTCGACATAAGTGCAACCCTGTAAGGTGAAAGAATAGTTGTTCGTTATAGACCGCTTATCTATAAGTAAGACCAAGACCAACACTGTATACAATGTGTTTCACTTTGAGTCGAGACAATTTCCTATTTTTCGAAAGATGGGCCTAATTTCAAAAAACTTTCTTCAACCTATACCTAGGTTGTATTCGAAGAGCTCTATATTTTGGGTTATAATTTTTTGGAATAGCCCTATTCCGTGGCCTACTGAAGACACCCAAAAATCACAAAACCTTATTAGGCATTTTTTAAAGAATGAAATGGATAGTGTCATCGAATTGACCATAGTTAAATTTGGGATTTCACTGTATTCTAGTAGTCTCCCTTGGAATAATATATTTAATAATTAAATATATTTTACAATTATTTTAACATTTCCTTAAAATTTGTACTCATCATCCTCCACCTTAATTATTAATTCTGCTTTATTCAACACGTTGATGTATATATCGATCAAATCAGACGTGCCATTATGAATGCCATTGAAACAAAAAAGGTATCACCTATATTTGACATACACTTAGGTACCTAGCGCCTAATTAAAACTTCGATTTGTTTCTATAAATACAGTGACCGGCAGAAAGTTGGACACAAATGGAAAACTTTTTTATTATTAATTTCTCAGAAAATTTTATTCTTGATAAAAGTTGGTGCATCATTTCAAACTCAAAACGCACAAATCAAAATTTAAATATCTCTTTTTGGATACCAGGTAGATTAAAAAATGTCAAAATAACTCAAGAGTAAAGTACCCTTATTTATAAAATACGGTAAAAAGTTATTTACAAAAGTTGTTTGGAATCAAAGGTGGATGTCAGATTTAAAGTCACAGCCACCTAGTAAAAAAAAGAAATTTAACTTTTTTTTACAAAAAACAAAATATCCCAAGCGCAACTTACCATCGGATAACACATGAATTTGCTACTAAACTTTAATTTTATTAGATTAGCTAGAAATTTAAATTAATCGAAATCATAGAGTTTAAAATTATTACATTTTTGTGTCCAACTTTCTGCCGGTCACTGTATATATATTATGGAACATTCTAAACGTCGGAAACGGACCTATATAACCTTTAAAAATTGATTGCGCAAGTTTATAAAGTTTTGAATGAATGTTTATCAGTAGCCGTGAAACTACATAGGCATAGCATGGCACTTGATAATCTATGTGCTTCTTGTGTAATAAGTATAGAGGACATAAAACACAAAAGTCCAAGAATGTCCCAATTCGAAGAAAAATTTAACGATACAAAGGATAAGAATGTTTGGTTTTTTCTTTGTTCTATAATTTATTCTAATTCTGTTGAACGAAATGGGAATTTAAGGGATTATATATAAGCAGTGACTATATAGAAAGAATTCTTTCTATAGTCACTGATATAAGCATTATTATGAAAGAGAAATTTGATTCAATAAGACTGGAAACGGCCGTTTTTCTGTGGTCCAGGTAAGACTCGAAATAAAAGAAATATGGATATTGGTTGAATCACCGACTAACGGAGTAATAAGTGCCAACAATAATTATTCCTTAGCGACATCGCGACATGAAATGTGTCAAAAGGAGACTCGCTCTTTATATTTTGATTTTATACGTTAATCTACATGGAACCAAATAATTTTTTCTACATTTTAGTTTTGAAAGTGTCACTTTTCCGCACTAGTGTGGAAAAGTACTTTTCCGCACTACTTTTCCGCACTGGTGCACTGATGCTTAAAATATTGTCTGTCTTTCTGTAAATTGAAATGGAGACTCGCTTATTTTTGACACAGGTTCGTAAGGAGGCTTCTGTTGCAAAGCTAATTATTCTGTGGTTGAATCAATTTTTTTTTTAAGATACATTAGATATATTATTCTAACAAAAAAACATTTACAAACAAGCAATCACCCCATCTAGGTACCTAATACCATAGATAACATAACCTTATCTGGGCTAATACTTTGTAGCCTATACCTGCGAAAAGACTGGTGGTTATTTATGGCAAATAAGGATTAAAAAGTCATAAATCACCAGATTTGAAATGCATGGGGTAACGAACCACCTCTCCCAGAACTAATAATAATAATTTTATATTCTTTTTGCACTTTGTCCCTCAAGGAGGCGCAATAAAGATATACAACTACATTAACTTTGGAGCATTAGCATTAGCCTAAGCCCCAAAATCCCCGCTACCCCAGCGATGCACTAGCCAAGAACGGGCATCGCAGGCAGGCACTAATCCTTTAATTTATTCAATTCGTATTTGCTTAGGATCGGGACACAATGCGAGACATTACCATTTGCGCATTATCGTTAGCCCGTACAAAGGCTTAGCGCGCCGAATTTTGAGAAGCAGCCGTCAGGTATCTCGCGTAGGTTCGATTCTTCGAACGACCCCGATACAACGACACGGCCAGTGATGCTGGATGCCAAACCATATTACTTACTAGTCCCTGTTTTCGTTCTGTCTGGAAAAGTGTGTGGTACTGAACAGATATTCAGATTTGCACACTAGAACACACATACAGGGTGCCCGACTGAAGGTGATACACCCGATTTCATTCGTAGTTTTAGAGGTTAATGCATGATTCAAACAATAGTCTGACCCAATGACGTCAAAACCTAAAGAGGTGGTGCCCCATTGTGAAAATGCCCTTTATTTTGACTCCAAGATTAAATATATCCATACTACTCTAAAAATATGCTACAAACAAAGACAGAAAGTCAACCATCAACCAATTATCCACCCGGTGATTCCCGGTTATAGTTCCTTCAGAATCACACTTAGATATCGCATGTTTTTTCTTGTTTGGGGGCGCCGGAAGCATCGGAACCTCACCTGAAGACTCGGGGGATGGTCTAACGACACCAGCCTCCGAGCCCAGAGTCGAAATAAGTTCCCTACGGCTCGACAAAAAGGGGCAATTTCTGACAATCTCGCGACATTTTCGGAATAATTGCGATGAGTCATCCAAGGGAGGTAGGTCTAAGGCGTCAAATTCAAATTTGAAGATGTCAACTTGGTAAATTTGGTAAAAAAACACTTTAAAATGTTTGTTTACATACAGGGTGTAACTAAACTGATGGTCAAAAATGAAACCACGTATTCTTGGAGTCAAAATAAGGGCACTTCTTCATATATTTTTTTCTCCTACGGGCCATAGTTTTTTTTATACAGAGCGTAGAATTTTGGAGAAAAATACACATATTTCTTAGTATTTCTAGAAGTAAGTATACGAGATAGTTTCTTCAAACTTAGCGTGTCACATGAGCAGATGAGCCGTCAAACTTAAGGTTGACATGAAGCTTCTGAGGCTTCCAGTTGCGGAGATACAGCGTGTTAGTAACATTAATTAGTTCAGAAAAATATGAATACCCTGTATAATCGCATTTTTTAAATTTGTTTTGAGTGGTGAATAGAATGGTTAACAAAAAGTATCTCTTAGTATTTTTTCATATTCGCAGCCGTTTCTTAATTATTTTTAAAGAACGGCAACGCTGCAATGAACAATAGTCACTTTAAGAATAAATCTAGCAATCTGTGGATGTCAATTAAACTTTATTTAACAAAATACAAAAGCAAAAACAATAATAAAAGAAACCTATTGCTATTAGAAAATTAAATTATTAAAAGTTCGAAATGACCGCCGTCTCTTTCAATACACGCAACTATGCGTTTTCGCATGTTTATTATTGCCATTGGCAAGTCCATAGCAAAAGTGCATATCAGTCAATTCTTCAAATGAAAATATAATTTTTCAAAATATTGATACTAAGGTGCAAAGTTGGCAGCAAAATGATTCAAATAATGCCAAGTTTAATTGACATCCACAGATTGTTAGATTTATTCTTAAAATGACTTTTTTATTGCAGCATTGCCGTTCTTTGAAAATAATTAAAAAACGGCTGAGAATATGACAAAATACTAAGAGATACTTTTTGTTAACCATTGAATTTACCAATCAAAACAAATTTAAAAAAGCGATTATACAGGGTATTCATATTTTTCCGAACTAATTAATTTTAATAACACCCCGTATCTCCGCAACTGGGGGCCTCACAAGCTTCATATTAACCTTAAATTTGACAACTCATCCGCTCATGTGACACGCCAAGTTTGAAGAAAATATCTCTTATACTTCTAGAGATACTAAGAAATATGTGTATTTTTCTCTAAATTTCCACGCTCTGTATAAAAAAAACTATGGCCCGTAGGAGAAAAAAATATATGAGGAAGTGCCCTTATTTTGACTCCAAGAATACGTGGTTTCATTTTTGACCATCAGTTTAGTTACACCCTGTATATAGCTCATGGTTTTACAACACGGATAATAATCTAAGAGAGTGAAAGTCACATTTTCGAGGGCTTTTGGTGCATTTAGATATCTCCCGGTAAAATTTTCGTAAATGCCATTTCTTATTTGCGTGCCTAGATTCAAGTACCTAAATTCGAATGAATAAAACCATGAAACTTGTTAGGTATATATAACACTCTCCAAACAGTCGAAACCAAAACCACTTTTCCCTGGAAGACTTCCCTTGCAGTTGGGAACGAAACACGAGTCCGAAACTATGGACACAACTTAAAACCTATAAACTAGTATTGAATTTTAATCACTTTATTCTGAATCACTGCTGTTTTACCACCTTATGAATAAAACTCCACGTCCTATATTACTAAAAAACACAGTTCAACACAATACAATAAACACAACAAACGTTCTTTAAAACAGGAAAATCGCCAGACAAGTGAACGTAAACACAGTGCCGTATCCAGGATTAACGTCTGGGGGTGCAATAATATATAAATAACAAAACTCTGTTGATAATTTTAATGAATAAAAACAGAACGAAAGCATATTTTCTAAAATAAATAAATACAGGGTAAAATTAAAAAGAAAAATATATATAAAAAGAAAAATGGAAAATATGACGAAAAGTTCATATATGGACATGGTGTCGCAGATGCAGGGTGTTGAAATTGAAATTTTATTTTCGATTTTTTTAAGTAACTTTTTGAGACGACAACATTTTCTTGCAAAATTTGGTAGCCGGGGTTTTTTTGGGAAGAGAAGTCATAATTTGGTATTATTTTTGGTGCAATCCGTAGAGGGCGCTGCGTAGGCTATCATTATTTAATTTAATTTGCCCTAACTTCTGTGACAGTAAACTTTTACGACATTTTGTGAATGTATATCCTCTTCCCACACGTTTTCTAAGCAAAAAACAACGCCAAAGGTGACCGTTTTCGAGAAATTTTCAAATTTCTGCATCGATGCAGGTGCATATCGACACTGGTATGCAATTAAATTCAAAATAAAATTTAAATAAACAGGCACATTTAATTTTCGACAGTTTAATTAACTTGTTGTTGTTTTTTTTGCAAGATATGTCCACGAGGAATGTGTTGGATTACAAAAGAGAGATGGTCTAAAATTCGTTTGTTATGAATGTGAAAATTGAAACTGTGTATTGATGTCACCTTTGTTTACAATTAATTAAAATATATTATCTCAATTAGGGAGTTGTGTCTTATTTAAAACAGAAAAAAAACACAGTGGCCTTATTTAGGCCTAACGTTCATAACAAGGCCAATTTGTTGATTTTTTTCTTTCAATTTTTTTCCTTAAAAACTCTTATCAAAATGGAATTTATGTGCTAAACTTTTATAACAAATGGCCATACAGTGCTCATAACAAAAATGGACCACTTTTTTCAAACACATTCATAACTACTATGCCCAAAAGCTTAATATGGCCTTAATTGGTACAGGTACCTTAGTTAATAGAAACTTTTTTTGGGTCGCAGAACGCCCTAGTAAATTATTTTGGACACCCTACTATGTAGCTAAGACAGTTTGTTATCTTATCCCGATTGCCACGACCATGGCAAATTTAAAATGTATAAATTTCGACAGTTCTGTTGGCATATTGTGCGTGCATCACGACATCTTTATTCTAAAAAATATACCGATCGATATTTAATAAGTCTTTGATAATCCCGCCAACAAACATCATCAGGGCCGCCTCGCCGGCCGCCAAGAGGCCAATAAAGCCGGGCAAACCCGGTGATCCGGGCGCAATATCCCGGCCAGAATCCCGCCAAGTGTCCGGGGGGGGGCCCGGCCCGGGGGGGCGCTCCGAAACGGGACACCCCGGGAGAACGGCGGCGCGCGTGGGGCGCACGTGCGCGCCGCAAATTAATTTGACGGTGGCCCATTCATGGGCGGGTGTCGGTTTTCCGGTTATTGTGTGCGGGAGTCTCGCGTGATATGGGGATGGGGCACGCAACGCTGATGAAATCGGGAGGTGGGTTCGTGGGCCCCCCGGCACGGGCGTAGCCAAGGGGGGGGTTTCGGGGGTTCAAACCCCCCCGAAATAAGCAAAATATTACCTAATATTATACCGAAAAAATACGAGCAGTGAAGAGTTAAATTATTATTACGTTTGAATATATTATGTAGTAATAGTAGCGCCTAGCGCCATCTTTTGACGAGAGGCAGACGCAGTTGCAGCCGAACTATTTTGTATTGTAGGGACACTTTGCGTTGTTTCTCGATTATTCGCCACGCCCCTCGGTCGAAATGAGCGGAACTTTGTGGAAGTTCGTGGAAGTTTCTGGACGGCTACTGGGCTGCTATATAAGCGGCGCCGCGGCGCGTGACCGCGCTTACGGCAGTATTGTTCCATGCGAACTCGAAGCGAATAAAAGTGAAAAGTGGTGAACGAATAGTGAAGAGAATTAAGTGTACCGTGTAAGTGAGTAATTTTAGTGCGCTGTTATTCGATGACCTTGTTAAGGATAGATAGGTGAATCATTATTACTGTCGAAAAATGGAGGGGAAAAAAGGAAGGATGATAAACCTAAAGGTATGGACTACTGGAAAAAGTGGTGTAGTCAAGGTCAAGGGGTTTCTAATAAAGAAACAAATTTGGATTTAGCTATCAAAGCTTCAGCTACCTTGCATGCTGATAAGAAGACTGCCTACCCCGAAATCTAGTTTGGAATGCCTAGATATGTGCGATAAAGACCTTTATCCTAATATTTACACATTACTACAAATCTTGGCTACCATTCCTGTATCCACTGCTACCCCAGAAAGGTCTTTCTCGAACCTAAGGAGACTGAAAAACTATTTACGAAACACTACAAGTGAAAACAGACTTAATGGTTAATGAACATTCACTATGAAACAGAAATTCATGCAGATGAAGTAGTGGATATATTTAAAAGAAAAAGCCGAAGATTTCTTCTTTAATGGTTTTAGATTTAGCGCAGAGGAACGAAATTAATTTATCCATTTCATTTAAAGTTAAGAACTTTATAAATATGTCGTAGTTTTTCGGATGAATATATAGATATTAAATTTCATGTAAGTATATTTTTGTTGTTTTATTTACTTCTCAAACTAAACCCCCCCCCCCCAAAACTAAATCCTGGCTACGCCCGTGCCCCCCGGGTTTGCCGAGTTTTGAAACCGTCCCCGTCAAAATATTACATTGGACCGTGGACCGTGGACCCCCATCAAAATATTACATTGGACCGTGGACCAAACGCTGCAAGCTAGATTGGTTTCCTGACTAACTGAAGATAAAATAGTATTCTAAATTCCAATGAAATTGTCAATTATAGATCAGTATAAAATCAGAGTTCGGGTGCAAATGGTACACGCGCGGCCCTTGAAATCGTTCCAATACGTGCGGACGCAAAGGCGTTCAACTGACAACGTTGCAATTACCCCTCCCTTCTCTCGCGGTTTGAAAGCCAGCGATAACCTTAAAAGCGTAAGTGACGGCAAATCTAACATCTTATTACGCGACATTACCTTACGTGTCATTGCCAGTTACAGTGCAAAAAACAGTAAATTCGGCGCTGTTAGGTTGGCCTTAGATTGCCTGAATAATAGTGGAAAATCTTATAACCCTGCCCACGGACATTGGCGGCTTTTTTCGCAAAAGTCTTTCGACAACCTCGAATAGAGCCGTTCTAAAAATCGAAGAAGGCTGGGTGTCGTACTTTCCTCCGGTACCAAAAAGAACCTCGAAAATCCGGTATCTAAGAGAAATTCCCGATTCACGATTAACTACTTTCGAGAAACGGGACGGCTGTAGAATCAACGAAACCGACGGAAAATCCTCTGACACCACTATTGGAAATTGCTTGTTTTTTCTCATTTCTCGATTTTTCGGGGGCCCGGGAAGCATCAGAACCTCACCCGAAGACTCCAGGGAAGCTTTAAAAATTGAAATAAATCAAAGATTTGGACGCGGTTAAGATAAAGAAAAGAAGTGTAATAAACCAATGTAAAAAACCACTACGAGATTCTTCTACAATAACACAATTATACTTGGATATTATACCTTATTTAACTAATACCACTTTGACAATCAAAGACATCCGCGTAATTTCACGTTACGTGAATCTCAAAACACCAAGAAACAGTGTAAAACTTTAAATCCACTTTATTATAATGATAATGCAGCGATTTATTATCTAACCTATTTTCGTTGACTGGTGTGTTAATACGTCAGTTAATGCAATTTTTATTTTCTACGGGGAGGAGCGGATCGGTACGAGGGAATGTAGGGGAAGTTGTTGATTTGAGTAGCCGTGGAAATGGCGCAACGTTCCCACACTTACCCGAAATTCTTAATTTCTTGCTTATTTCTGATGCCTAGTGGAACGATTTATGAGGCCGCGCGTGTACTTACCTAACCCGAATAGTGTTTCATATACTAGGAGCTTAAAACACTGCACCCGAATGTAGGTCTAGTTGTTATAATAGTTTAGGTGAATTTTACTCTCTTGTCAGGGATAACTTCAAACAGTTTTGATAGTGATTCACAAGATCCTTGTAAATTTCTTGTTCTTACTGCACGAACAAAAGAAGGCGTTTTAAATTTCTTGTCTTGCTTTGCATTCTGCAGGACTCTTGAAATTTTGCAAGAAATCTTGCTAAAAGCAAGAAATCTTACAAAAATCATTCTAATTTTAATTCTAATGAATCCAACAAATTAATAGGTATGTACTCTTGAATTAATCCACTACAGAGGATTAATTTATTTTTCATAAGTTTCAGTGGCGGCGATAAGGATTCGTCCCCCCCCCCCGCCAAATTTTGCCAGAATGCAGACATGTGGTAATAAAATATAGAAATACCGAAATTTTGTCTAAGATGCTAAATTATAGGAAAAAAGCACGGATATATAAATTTTAATTTAAGTTTTTCTACCTACCTGGGAAATGTTCTGTATTATAGCGAGTATTATAGGGAAGCTTAACAAAAACTGGGCATGTCTAATGTCTCACATTTTATTTTATAAACGGAACATGATTTTGTATTACCTGATAATATATTTATCTTGATATTTATATTACAAAATATTTCCCGAAGAAAAATATTTATTATGTATAATAAAAAGGGCTCCGCCACTCCGAATAATACAAATACCCTTATCTACTAATTGCCGAATATAAAATCTTACCATTGCTAAAATGTGTCTGTGTCTGGTGCTTAGTAAAAAAACATCACGTGACCTCGCAGAATTGATGTATTGGGTGTATAAAAATTGAAAAGTCCGCTATTTGTCCTAATAATACCCCCAGCTAAAACAGAGCTACTAACGCAGGGACGGACGGCATACTAACCCCCCTAATCGCAAAATGGCGCGTAACTTGGAAGAAAAATAAATCGAAAATTTGATTAAAAAAAATAGCTCTGTTACTAGTGTTGAATAAAGTATAAATTAATTTCAGAAAAATTTATCTAAAGTCAATTAACGCTGCTACAAACACCCAACCGGCCGGCAAAAGCCGTAAAATTGGTCAAAATATGCAGGTAAGACAAAAAACATGGCACATAATAGATTAATACAAAAAATCACAAATCTTAATTCGCAGTAACAGAGTGTACAAAAGTACTCAACAATAGTAGTGAATATTTTTCGTAATAATTACCTCTATATACAAGTTTAAAAGAGAAACTAAAGGAACTTCAAATAAACGCAAAAAATTTCATTTTTGTTTGTGTTTTTCCGTCAATAATTAAAAAATCAATCATCGACTGGCCCCACCGCGTCTCTGCAGCGCTGCGCCAACATATCTCGACAAGCTTTGCACGTAATAACTATTAATGAAAATCTTGGTAGTCTCCCAAGACCATGTGCCTTTGATTGCATGAATATATATATATATATATAGGGTGAGTTTTTTTCGATGCCCACGATGGGGATCTCGGAAACTAACAGAGCTAGAACAAAGGTTAAATGGGGAAAGAATTGCAGTTTTGAATGCTCAATCTAATGCCCCTTTTGGATTTTTAAAAAAGTTCACTAGATATTTTGAAAAAAAGTGATTTTTTGCTATTTCTTCAGATCTCTGTAGCTCCCTTATTTCTGATTATACAGAAAAACTGTAGAGACAAAAGTTGTACATAATTTTGGGCTTAATAAGATAATCGAATCCAATTTTTTGTGTTATTTGTGATTTTTAAGATAAGACATAAACTTGTGTTTTTTAAATGTAAATCATAGTTGGCTGTGGCCTTATAAAATCGGCCATTTTTGAGCTTTCCAAAGATATAATACTCGGCATAGTTATTACAAAAAATAAAAGAGCTATGGCTAATTTTCTGATTTTTTTAAAATTTTTACATAGTCAGCCATGGAATATTTTCATAATTACGTTCTATTTTATAATTGGACATACTTAAAACTTTCTAATATTTTGTTTTTAGCTGGTAACAAAATGTAAGAAAATAAAACAAAAATTAAAAAACTCAAATTCAAATTATTATTATTTTAAAAGGTCACCTTTTAAAATAAAAAAGGTGTTCAAACAATCCACCATTATTATTTATGCGAATATTGAATCTTTTTAAAGCTGAATTTGTCGCCTTTCTTAGAGAGTGCCTGTCAATACTGACAATTGGTTCTAAAACAGCTGCTCTTAATTTAATAATGGTCTCATACTTTATTTTGTACTGTTCCCCACAAAAAGAAATCCAGAACAGACAAATCGGGGGATCGGGACTGCCAGGAAATAGGTCTATTTCTCCCTATCCAACTATTTGGATATAGAGCTGATCTAGGTAATTTCTTACGGGCAAGTAATTATGTGGTGGGGCTCCATCGTGATAATTTTTGTTTTATTTTGTTACATTTTGTCACCAGCTAAAAACAAAATATTTGAAAGTTTGAAGTATGTCTTATTAGGACGTAATTATGAAAATATGCCATGGCTGACTATGAAAAAATTAAAAAAAAAAAAACAGAAAATTACCCATAGCTCTTTTATTTTTTGTAATAACTATGCCGAGTATTATATCTTTGGAAAGCTCAAAAAATTGCCGATTTTATAAGGCCACGGCCAACTATGATTTACATTTTAAAAAACACAAGTTTATGTCATATCTCAAAAATCACAAACAACTTAAAAAATTGGATCAGATTGTCTTATTAAGCCCAAAATTATCTACAATTTTTGTCTCTACAGTTTTTCTGTATAATCAGAAATAACGGAGCTACAGAGATCTGAAGAAATAGCAAAAAATCACTTTTTTCAAAATATCTAGTGAGCCGTGAACTTTTTTAAAAATACAAAGGGGGCATTAAATTGAGCATTCAAAACCGCAAATCTTTCCCCATTTAACCTTTGTTCTAGCTCTGCTAGTTTCCGACATCCCCATAGTGGGCATCGGACATTTCAAGCATTATTTTGACGATGTGTTTCAGATTGCTCGGGTTTCTTTTAATAATCTTTTGTGCTGTGTCCTTGAAAAGAGCCTCCCACGGTTCCTCAAACACTTGAGTAAGAGATATTGCGCGGCGGGAGACGGCTTTATTGGTTCATTGATGGCTGGGAGAGGCAATGTCGATTATGCTTGTTTCGGTGTTTGTAGATTGCGGTTTATGAATTTGTGAAGTGGCTTGTTGTCGCCGATTGAATTCGGAATATATTTTCACTCGCACCAGAAACGAAATTACTGTTTAGTTATACAGTGTCCTCCAAAAATTTGCTCCATAGGGGGAAATTTTTAATTAATGATTTAGTTTTAAATGCAACTTCGGGGTTACCTTTTGCTTTAAAAAATATGAAGAATTATTCGCTCACGTGACTTGCGCTAGCTGTCAAAAATGACATTTAAAAAATAAAATCGCCGAGAATGGGGTTGTTTGTTAAAATTTAAAAAAGTTTTACTTAGGTGTACCAAATTTTTAATAATTTTGAACATAATGAAACTTTTAAAATCTTTTAACTGCATAACAACTGTTTTATGTCACTAGCTTTATCATTCTAATCACTTTTATTGGTATAAAAATATCGATAAGAATATATGTTTTTCAAAAGAAAATTATGTTAACCCTTTCGAGTAAAGGAATAATAGGGTTTGATACATTCAAGAAAATTTAATGTACATACGTAAGTAAATTTATATCCTGAGTAAAAAAGTACGTTTACTGTAACAATGCTCACAATTACAAGCAACTGACAGCTAGTGACAGTTCCGCATTGTTCTGATTTTGGCATGGCTAACTTGATGTTAATAATTATTTTGATAAACATTGTCAATAGCATGCATAATAGAAAACTTATTTTTTTTGTATTTTTTTCTTATGCGACCCCATTAAAATTGTATTCAGAAAGTTTCACTGTATTAATTTTCACGAAGAAACGCATATGGTGCCATTTAAAAAAATTAAGTCGGTTTTCATGGCAACCACATTTTTTGGTGCTACGAAAGATTGCTTGATATCACTAAACGGGAAATAATTTCCCCTAACACTTTTATTAAAACCTGTTTTTGATATGAGCAATATTTTAAGAAATATAGCAATATTCCACAATTTTTATCCACACTGTATACTATATTTAATAAGTATTTAGGATATGGTGACTGATTTTGTATACGCATAAAGTGTGAAGCGAGTGAGAGACCAAGTGATATTTTTCAGGACAATGGCCATCACATGCAGGTAATGTTTGTTTATTGTGGTAAAAAAATGTCCGTTAGATATTGGTTGACTACAAACGTGTGCATTTTGATGCTTTTTATCCCTCTATCGTTGGTTATTTCTCTGCGGTAAACCCTCCGTATCATATTAAACTTCCCTTTAGAACCAAGATCCGTTATTCCCGTGTTTACGCCGAACTGATTATTGAGTTACGAACATCCCCGCGCTTCTCTCCGACTAAAGACTCCGTCCCAATTTGAACTTCCCGATTTTCAGCCGCATTAAACCAAATCCGGGCGCATATCCGCCGCCCAGAAACCGAAACGGGGAGTAGCTGAAACAGCGAAATTAACTTCCCCGGTCGGGGAAGATCAAAAGCCCGGCGCGGCCGATTTAAAATTTCCCCTTTATCGAATCAAACATGCTATATACGGGGGGGGGGGGGGGGGCGGGGGCTGAGTCGCGAATATCGATGCCTGCCGATCCGATTTGCCTGTTTGATTTTTGACTTTGGGGCTTTTAATGCTCTCTTTTGTCCCGTCCGCCAATTTGTCTCTATTGATCGCTGCGCGAGTGCTCTTTAATGACGTTTGTCCCGCCCCAGTTCGCATGACACGCGAATTCAGTTTCAGCAATCGCTTTATAAACACTGGCACAATCTTCTCAAACTTTGCAAGCCCTGCGCAAACATGTGGCAACGCCGCAGCGGGACGATTCAACGGGTGTATGCAGTCTAGAGCAGTCTGCACTTTGCCTTAGTTTATCTTTTCTAATAAATTTGCAACCCTCTTTTTAATTATAATTAGATACATTTGTGAACTTTGTTTCAATAATTGGGTACCTAAGTAAGTAGGTACGTTTGTTTAACAGACAATAAAAGCAGTAACAAGTAACAAAAGATACCCAGAAGTATAAGTATTTATAATAAGTACGATTCCTGGTGTGGATAGGTACATTTTCGACAAATAATATGGTAAAATTTTGGCAAATAGAGGGGACTACATTTTGTTGGAAGTCGAATTTTTGTGAGAATTTTTTGCAAAGTGTGCCATCAGGCAAATGATGATGACGTATCTTCCCTTATGATTAAATTTTCATAAAAGTACAAACAACAAGCGAACAGAGAACAGCATGTTGTGAAGGAGAGAAATCTCTTCTGATTGAAATGGCAGTTAGGGTCAATTTCATAATACATTCAACTAAATTATCTTTTGAGTTTAACATTAGGTAACGAAACTTTTGCAACAATACTAAACAATGGTTGGATTGTTGATTGTTAGAAAACTCCTTTAATTTTAAAGGGTTCTTTAGTTTGTCTATGCAATTGGCCGTTAATGATTTTATTCTTAAATTTTCGACCTTTGGAAAGCCCAAAACGAATACAAGTTGACCGCTTGTCGTCAAGCAAAGAAAACCTATAGCTATACTTTAAGTTATTATTACGATTTGACTTGCAGCCAGGTATATAAATAAGTTCTAGCTTCCCTCGACGGTTCTAGGCATCTGAAGGCTTGAAATTGTAAAGGAACGATTCTTCACTTCGAACTTTTAGAGAAATGTTTCATTTTTTCACAAACAAAACAAGTTTATAAAAAAGCTGTCGCCAGCACTTCGGGCTGTCTGTTTCCATCCAGAGACACACTGCCTCGTCGTAGCAATCTGGAGACGATATAGCACTACCCGGACTACACAAATTAATTCTGGTAAATTTCTTGTAAAATCAACTGACAGGGAGTGACAGGCCACGCCGCGCAGACCCGCAAGCCATGTTGCCAGCTTTCTCAACTTCAGGGTTTTTCCTAGAGTCGGCTGTGACACTGGATCATTATAGCCAATTTACGTCGGAGTCAGTAGGGAACAACCATAACCTAAACTATAAAATTTGACACATTACACAGTTAAAAGTCGAATAGTAGCATGTTAATTTATTTCTTCGTCGACCGTGTATTAACCAGTTATTTTAACGAATGCAAAATCATTTACTAATAACCCTCAGTAATGCATGATTCCTCATTAATAAACGACTTTTCAAATCAAGTCGACCGAGGCATAATGTTTTAATTTTTCAACATATCTGGTTACATTGAGAATACCCTACAAAATAGGGAAATACCTTCTGTCCTAATTGATTAAACCTAAATTTTAATTCAGAATGTCATACAACTAATAGTAATCCAACTGTACCTTCTCTCAATTTTAGTAGTTGTATAGAATTTCTAACATATAGGTATCTATATAAAAATATTAATAAACCAAAATTGTCTCTATTTTATTTAAAGCACACACAGTCGACGGAAAAATGTTGAAACTAACTCGTGTCTTAAATGGTTCATAATGACCTCGAAAATTAACGCGTTAAAATATCTCGATCATTAATAGACCTTATTAATACACTTGTTGGTTAAATAACTATATTAATGTTTGAATTACATCTACCACTATTGAAATTAACTTATTCACTGTACCTACATGTTAATCCATTTTATCTTGAGCTAAAGTGTTAAACTAAAAGAATGTTAAAAAAGTAACTTAATATCTACAGTGTGTTACTTTGATTATCTATTGTGTTAATTTTAACATT
This sequence comes from Pseudeuparius sepicola, assembly GCA_963920635.1. Lineage (NCBI taxonomy): Eukaryota > Metazoa > Arthropoda > Insecta > Coleoptera > Anthribidae > Pseudeuparius > Pseudeuparius sepicola. The sequence continues at coordinate 56,316,931 of OY987302.1, forward strand.
TGTGTCAATGAACATATTTTAGACCTAGTTTGAATAACTTTAGTGGTATTAATTGAATAATTTCGTATATATGTAGATGGCCTACTTTTTAGACAATGCTCTTGAATTTAAATTTTGGCGTACTTGTAGAAATTCTACTTTTTCTCAAAAATTTTCTTAAGCAACCCCAATAAAATTTTACACGTTCGTAGGCACAAAATGGAGCTGATTCCAAATTTGTACAGAAAAGTGTATGGTGCCACCAAAAACAAAGTTGGTTGCCATAGCAACAAAATGCCTGGCCTCATTGTCACCAAAATATGCAGATAGATCAACTGAAAAACTGTTGTCTGAAACATTTTTTATACAAGGTGTATTTAAAAAATTATATTCCTTATTTCATCTAAATAGGTATCCATTATTTCATCTTAGTTAAAAGCATATTTTACACTTTTCGTTAGTAATATGAACATATTACAAAAGGCTAAATTTAACACACAACACATAACGCTATTCCTTATTTTACATATTTTTTAGGTTTTTAGTGGACCAAAATATGTTAAATTTAACATATTATTTTCCGAACAACTCTTCCTCATGAAACTTTCCGATACATTTCACAGAAAAGGCACTTTACTTACAGCACAGTTATCGATTTAACTATACAGGGTGATTCAAAACTATGCGGCACCCTTTCAGGGGCGTAATTTACTCGTTAAAATAAGACGAAAAGTTCATATCAACATGGGTCCAAAAACGCTTCGTTACGAAGATACAGGGTGATTAAGCTTTCAAAAAAATATCGATTTTTGTTTATACCTTCCAAACCAATAGGAATATTTAAACCAAACTTGGTACACAATAATACCCTCATAGGGCGACATAACACATGTTAATATCAGGTCTCCAAAGTAACCAGTGGCGGAGGTATGGGTAATCAGTACCATTAATTAAACAAAAAAATAGTACGGCCCTGCACAATACAAAAATGTATAATCTTGTCGAATAAACAATAAAATATTTAACAAAAAATGTCTCTTTCATTTTTTTTCATATCTCTCTCCCTTTCACGGAAAATTTGAGTTTTTCCTATTTTTCATCTTTTTTGGACTCTTTACTTTACTTTGAAGTAACTATACTTATCATTTTAAGTAAACGAAATGATTTTCAAATGGAATTGCAGTAGGAGTAGGTAACTTTTGATTATTATTGGTTTGGAAGGTATAAACAAAAATCGATATTTTTTTGAAAGCTTAATCACCCTGTATCTTCGTAACGAAGCGTTTTTGGACCCATGTTGATATGAACTTTTCGTCTTATTTTAACGAGTAAAGTGCGCCCCTGAAAGGGTGCCGCATAGTTTTGAATCACCCTGTATAACAACACAAGCTGATTGATACTGTTTTTCAGGACAAGGCATAGATACTAGAAAATTTTAAATTAATTAATTATTTTTTAATGTTAATTAATAATTGATGTTGTTTTTGAAACACTAGGTATAGAGAAGCTGCGACGAGCTGCGATCACTGCCACGAGTGCTGCTAGCTTCGATGTGACATTTCCCGATGTAGGTCCTCCCAGTAAGTTCCAGTTTTTTCGTGCGCTATCAATCCGGTGAATAGGATACAAACTGGGCCTATAATAAATTTTTGTCGTGAATCTCTGTAATCCCCAGAGTACGATATTTACGACCGCGCAGCTTCGCCCCATGGACAAAAGCCAAATATCGCCCGGAAACCATAATTCAGGGGGTGATATTTACTTAAAAATTCAACACGGACTACTGTGGGGAGGGGACCGCTTGCACCAGGGGATCTCTCAGAAATTTTCGTCGCAAAACGTAAAATTTTATTTCATGGCAAAAATATGATATGATTTAAGATTTTTAATTCTAAATCAGTAGCGTGGTGTCAGGTTTTAAATAAAAAATCGCTAAATTGTCGGTTGTCATTTTGTAAAAAAATAATTTTGTGTTTATTTATATTTTTTTCAATAATTTCAGAGCATTCATGGCCGTATACAGTTCCAAAATATTAAATACTTTGAGATGGCACACAGAAAAACATCCTGTGTATTTTGTATTGGATCTTTGCACACCAACACCTTGAGTGGTCCTCCAGAACTGTTTTGAGGAAATTTTGACAATCTGCAGAATATAACTCCCTCTATATTTTTTGTTCAAATTTGGTATATGGGGGTTTCGGGGTGTCCTGATTAACGCTGTGCTGCCAGATTTTAAATAAAAAATAGCTAAATGATACTGTAAACATTAGATATTGTCTAAATTCTATATTTACTATTAAGACCATCGTGCAGTTTGATGTGGCCCATGTGCCCACTGGGTAAATGCCTTCCTCCGCGGAAGCCACAGTCTGCATTTACCGGTGCAAATAATCCAATAAATGGTTATTAATAACTCGAGACGTATCTGCCGCCTTTTTGGCGAGGGTGCTTTCACGGGTTTTCGCCAGTCATTGTTGAGACAAGGCTTTTGTGCTACCGGAGACAGCCGATTTTTTACGCGTCTTTCTTCGGAGAAGATCGTTAGGAAAATAGCAATATTTTGGGTTTTATGATATTTTAACTCGAACAGCAGTTAGATTGTACTTTAGACAAATTTGTGTACGTTTTACATTTTATAAGTATTACCTATTTGAAAATTTTATACTAATTTTTAGCATGTATATAAATTTTGCAAAAAAGTGCTGCTTGGGGCTCTGCGGAGCAATTAATGTTACGTTTGAAAACTTCTTTAAAGTTCTAGTGATCCACGAGGTTTGTGGAAATAAAAATTTAACAAAAAAATTACTTCACAAATTTGCCCGTATGCACATTTTCAACTAAAATTTTAGAAATATTATTCTCTTTCCGAATTGAGTTATCTTTGGATTTGGTGACAGTCAAGGGAAGGAATTTAAATCTATTTAGATATGAATATATCATATCCTACATACATCATAACTTACTGTCACCGACTCCAAAGGTAACTCAATTTAGAAAGAGAAAAATATTTCTAAAATTTTAGTTGAAACGTGCAAACGGGCAAATTTGTGAAGTCGATGTTATCTTTCGTTATTATTATTTTTAATTTTTAGTGGAGTGTGCATACGGGCAAATTTTTGAAGTCGGTTTTAATTTTTTTGTTAAAACTTTTTTAATTCTTATTTTTTTAGCGAATTATTAAGAATTATCGAAATCGGTCCAATTTGAAATTTCATCCCCTATTTGCCACCTTTAGGGGTGGAATTTTTTCTTCAAATTTAAGTGGGGCCACCTTTAAATTACTTAATAAAAAAGAGAACCATCGAAATCGGTTCAATATTAAATTCATACCCTATTTGTCCACCCTTAGGGGTGGAATTTTTTCTTCAAATTCTGTAGGTATACCCTAAACCTTCAGTCAACGGTATACCCTTTCAAATAAAAAAAGAATTGTCCAAATCGGTTTATAAATGAGGGAGTTCTGAGGCAACAAACATAAAAAAATACAACCTAATTGATAACCTGCTCCTCCTTTTTTGAAGTCTGTTAAAAACAGTAAAATTTGGTTAGAAGAATTTTATCAAATTTTGCTTTTTGCTCTTCGAGTCTTATTTTTTTGGCTAGTAATGTTTCCTTTGACGAAAAAGAGAAATAAAAATAAAATAAGTGTTGCATTTTATGTTACACACTTACTTAGATGCGATAATTTAGAAAAAAATGTTAATGGATTTTAACAAAAAGTTGCAAAGTTCCATAGAAACTGTATGTAAAATTTAGGGTTTGTATTTAGGTTATCAAATTGATATGCCCTCAAGGGAGGAGTATTTTTTAAATTATTGGAAAATAAACTATAGTGTATGTCTGGTTGCCCTCGATAACAACACCTAGGCATAAATACCTAATATGAATAACATTACCGAATATTATTTGTATATTAAATTTTGAGAGGAGAAAAATAGTCACCATGTTGGCACAACTGGAACACCTTGTATATTTATTTATGAAAATTTTGGCTGACTTTTTCGTCTGTTCAAGAAGGTATGCATATGTTACCCGTTTTACCCAATGTATAGCTGATTAGAATAAATGAAAATAATATTTACCTCTGTAGTACCTTTCAACCTTGTTACGTCCATGGAATGTATCCCAAGTTACCAACAAAATTTATATGACTTGAAAAATTATTTGTTCTGTTAAAAATGACATTATTGTCCTAACTCTCCAGAAACTCTACATAGATTTCCCTACATCTAAAAAAACTCCACGGTGCGTTCGATTTTTACAAAGACTGTTTCGAACCATATCGTGACAAGATATAGGTAGGCGTGCAGCTCCCATCTACCCCCCGCCCCCCCATAATCTATTATCCAGCAGGGGATAATCCCCAAAACGGCCCTGTATCTCCCCGATTCAGGCCTGGCGTGCGATGCGCCCGGTGGCCTGTTCGGATTTCAATTAATTATGGGTATAGAGTGACGGTTGACTGGGGACTTTGACAGCTAATACGATTTCAATTAGAACTATTAGGTTATGTTTTCTCTAATGGGTCGTTAAAAAGGATTTAGTAAAATGGGGATATTCCATGCTTTTGCCATTTTACAATTTTATTTGGGAGAAGTTTTGACGTAAAATTGTTTTTCCTGCATAATTTTGATCGCAGGATCGTTGAAATCCATCTTTAAAGTAAGGGGACCCAGCATTATACTTTCCAAAGTGACGCCCATTCTTTCCTCATTCTAATGGTATCAGTGATGCCAAGTATGCCATTTTATTGGAGAATCTAATCTATGAATATAACAGGTACTTTGATTGTTAGTAAAAATTAATAATGGTTTCCATGATTTCTAAAAATTAGACCTGAAAATGTTGCGTCTACAAGTGCAGAATATGGCAACTCTCAAATGAAACAAATTTATTTTATAGTTGAAATTGGTTTCCAGCAATTATTTCCACGAATTTAAGTAATAAGTATGGTAAGTCAGTGCCGAATTTGTCGCTATTGCACCTTGTTACCAGGTACCTGAACCCATTTGTATTATGTATATCTACTTGAACTTTCTTCCTTTGTTGAATGTATCTACCCAAAGAACTTTCACAGATTTCGGGATGGACTAATAAGATTAGGTCTAGTAGTTCTAATCATGTAGTTTTTCTCGGTGTTGGTATTCATTATAAAATTTTTGTAATTTTATTTCTCTCCCAAGGTACATACCTCACAAACTTAAAATAAACTAGTAGTCGTAGATTAAAACTTAAAGAAAAGACCTGACTGAAGCTACCTGCTTAGCAATTTAAAATTTACGAAATACGATTTTTGTTTTGAACTACCTACTTATACGTAATGCCCACGTAATGGGAATTGTAGGATTACTAAAGGTGATACAGGAAAAATCTGGTTGATTTATTGGTACTACTACAGGTGGCCGCATTACCTTTTAATTGTCACATCTGAGTATCTGGAAGTTAGAAAACTTAAAAATTGTTAATTATGATGGGAAAATTTTTGCCTCTTTTAGAATCTATGGCACTGGCATGTCACATAAAACCTGATGGCAGTTGGACACTGACATATAACATAACCTTGTACCAGCCCCCTTGTGGTCTCCTTGGAATCGACAGAAAACAAACTTCCCCTCAAGGCTTCACTTTTCCTATGTGATAGGCTGTGACATGCCGGGTCCCCTTATTTTAAAGAGTCCCTGTTGAGATCAAAATATTGGGCCTCTCATACATTTCCTTGATTTTTTCTTCTATCTTATCATCAATCTACTGGTTCTGCCTATTCATTTAAATTCTTACTGCGAGTATCCTATTGGGAATACATTATGACACCGACTTACTAAATTCGTTTGTCCACTTCGCAACAGGTGTACCCTGCTTTATGAAAACCCAGCCGGGCCCATCGAATGACTAAGAAGAATTATTGCATCACCGTGATCGCAGATTGCCAATGGAGTTCTACCGATACCAATAAAAATATTTGAGAATCACTCCGGGGTAACAATGACCAGTGATCACTGATAATGGAACCTTCGATATTGGGGCCATCCTCCATCCTCTGTCAGTGGCGCAACACGATATAATCCAGATCATTGATATAATCGGTTTCATCTAGAATATATTTATTTTAAAGAGTCTACTTTTCCCCATTGTAAATATGAAATAAGCAAATAAAGCCGTCTGTTTGCTGATATCTTGTTTGCTGACGGCGACGGCCCGGCAACCTAAAACCGCCGAGTCGCATCGCGTGCAATGTCTTTACTGGTCTTACCTCGGAATTAAATGCACTGCCACGGCCGACTCTAGGAGAAGCCCTGAAGTAAAGAAAACTGGCAACAAGGGATGGGGGTCCACGTCGCGTGCCTGACACTGCCTGTCAGTTGATTTTACAAGAAATTTATCAGAATTAATTTGTGTAGTGCGGGTAGTGTTATCGTCGCCAGATTATTACGACGAGGCAGTGTGTCTCTGGGTGGAAACAGACAGTCCGAAGTGCTGGCGACAGCTTTTTTATAAATTTGTTTCGTTTGTGAAAAAATGAAACATTTCTCTAAAAGTTCGAAGTGAAGCCTCAAGATGCCTAGAACCGTCGAGAGAAGCTAGAACTTAGTTATACATATATACCTAGCTGTAAGTCAAATCGTAATAATAACTTGAAGTAGCTAGGTTTTCTTTGCTGGCAAGCGGTCAATTTGTATTCGTTTTGGGCTTTCCAAAGGACGGAAATTTAAGAATAAAGTGATTAAGGGCCAATTGCATAGACAAACTAAAGTACGGAGTTTTCTAACAATCCAACCAATGTTTAGTATTGTTGCAAAAGTTTCTTTACCTAATGTCAATGTCAAAAGATAATTTAGTTGAATGTATTATGAAATTGCCCCTAACTGCCATTTCAATCAGAAGAGAATACTCTCCTTAACAAAATTCTGCTCTCTGTTCGCTTGTTGTTTGTATTTTTATGAAAATTTAACCGTAAGGGAAGATAGATCATTTGCCTGATCGCGTACTATTATAAATACTTATACTTCTGTGTATATTTTGTTACTTGTTAGTGCTTTTATTGTCTGTTAAACAAATGTACCTACTTACTTAGGCACCCAATTATTGAAACAAAGTTCACAAATGTATTTAATTATAATTAAAAAGAAGGTTGAACATCTATTAGAAAAGATAAACTAAGCCAAAGTGCAGACTGCTCTATACTGAATAGACCCGTTGAACCGTCCCGCGCGGTGTTGCCACATGTTTGCACAGGGCTTGTAAGCTTGAGAAGGTTGTGTACTGCGCTTTATTTTTCATTGTGCGTATTTCTGGACGCCACTGGTTCTTCGTAGTACTGTCCCCGGTCCGTCAAATTGACACCTCGGATTGCGTCGAGTCATCCCCGGTTGCATTTTTCACGGGCTTTGCCGTGGGGTGTCACAACAAATTTCGGCCTTAGCCGTCGATCTGGAAGGAAATTCGACCGGCCGCCAGAACCCGAAAACCATAATAAGCATACTTAGAACGTAATCGGATTGGGATGAGAAACTCGCTGCCATCAAAGTTGGTAATGAGCTGAACGAAGGGACGCATAATGCAAACCGATTTTTTTCCTAGAGATTGTTTACCTTACGTGAAAACAAAAACAGAAAATAATATTCTAAATATAGAAAGATTTTTAGTACATGTAATTACAAATAATAAAGAATGTTTTAGTGGCATATGTCTATTTAAGGAGAGAATATCTTATCTTGACAAATATGCATTTTTAGGAGAACTTTATTTGAAAGAAAAATTGCTTTTTTGATGAGCTAACCTTGTGTAATCAGAATTATGAGAATCATGAGAATCATGTCCTACTTTCCGAGATATTTTTGAAAAACCCTAAAACTACCGAAACTTCTTCGGTTTGTAACTTGCAACTTTTTGTTTCAAGAGTTACTGAAAAATTTTCTTAATGAATTTAGGTAGGTATAGTCGGTATCCCAGGAAATTTTAAAAATGTGAAAGATACAGATCAGGGACTTTTAATTTAAAATAAGGGGACCCAGCATTATACTTTCCAAAGTGAGGCCTATTGTTTCATCATTCTAATGGTATCAGTGATGCCAAGTATGCCATTTTATTGGAGAATCTATGTATATAACAGGTACTTTGATTGTTAGTAAAAATTAATAATGGTTTCCATGATTTCTAAAAATTAGACTTGACAATGTTGTGTCTACAATTACAGAATATGGCAACTGTCAAATGAAACAAATTTATTGTATAGTTGAAATTCTTTAATTGTCACATCTGAGTATCTGAAAGTTAGAAAACTTAAAAATTGTGAATTATGATGGGAAATTTTTTGCCTCCTTTAGAATCTATGGCACTATCTGCTATCACATAAAACCTGATGGCAGTTGGACACTGACATATAACATAACCTTGTACCAGCCCACTTATGTGGCCTCCTTGGAGTATACAGAAAACAAACTTCCCCTCAAGGCTTCACTTTTCCTATGTGATAGACCAATGACGTCAAAACCTATAGACGTGGTGAGCCATTGTTAAAATGTCCTTTATTTTTATAAAATTTTTGACTTCAAAATTTGATTTTGCCTGATATAATTTTATGTTCTTTTTAAGGGAACGTTAAATTAATGACCTATACTCCTCAACATAGAACTTTCCACATTCACATTCACAAGGAATTTTATAAATTCAATTTTTTTTAACTTTGTACTTCATTAAATGGTTTCGTTTTAACTAACATAGATATTAATGTATTATTTGTTTTAAATACTGTTCTGACGTTAAAACGATTGCCTATGCGTTCACCAGATTTATTTCTCTAATTCTATTAGCATTGTTCAATGACGTCAGAACCTATAGACAGGTTTGTTTTGATAAACGCTTGACGCCCAGAACTAATCACAATCTAAGCGCTCCATTAAATTATTCCGAAAATGTCGCGAGATTGTCAGAAATTGCCCCTTTTTGTCGAGCCGTAGCGAACTTATTTCGACTCTGGGCTCGGAGGCTGGCGTCGTTAGACCATCCCCCGAGTCTTCAGGTGAGGTTCCGATGCTTCCGGCGCCCCCAAACAAGAAAAAACATGCGATATCTAAGTGTGATTCTGGAGGAACTATAACCGGGAATCACCGGGTGTATAGTTGGTTGATGGTTGACTTTCTGTCTTTGTTTGTAGCATGTTTTTAGAGTAGTATGGATATATTTAATCTTGGAGTCAAAATAAAGGACATTTTAACAATGGCTCACCACGTCTATAGGTTTTGACGTCATTGGCATTGTTATTTTTTTGGCAATCCTGAAAAACTTGCTCAACAAATTCGATAGGATAATTATTATATTTCTCAAGAACATGTTTTAGATGTTTAATTTCCTCCTCAAATTTTGTGTTATTAGAAGAAATCGTTTTATTAGCCGTGTCATATACAAACTTTTAATTACTCATTTTTTAACACCAATATGATGAATGGAGTTAAAGTGGAGATATCTATTAGTATATGTATCGGTTTTCTATAGACACTAGTTTCTATACTATCTGATTGTAGTTATAAGACATCCAAGAAAGGTACCTAATTGATTTAAAGTTAATATAGATACTGCTGAGAAATTTGAAAAATTGATTTGAAGATGTACTGTGTTATGAAAAAAATACTGAAAACATAAAAGTGCACCATTTCGTGCACCACGATCGTTTAAAAATTTGCAATTTTAGCTTTTTTCGCGCTGGTTGGGCATTTAGAAAACTCCAAATTAAATTTTCAGTTTCAACGGATTAAACTACATCCACAATATTTTTCAAATAGAAATCTAGACCCCAAGTTCGTTTTTTTATCCTGACTATTGCGCAATTACTATAACTATGTATATAGCACGAGCGTAGCAAAGGGGGGGGGTTTCGGGGGTTCAAACCCCCCCCCCCCGAAATAAGCAAAATATTACCTAATATTATACCGAAAAAATACGAGGAGTGAAGAGTTAAATTATTATTACGTTTGAATATATTATGTAGTAATAGTAGCGCCAGCGCCATCTTTTGACGAGAGGCAGACGCAGTTGCAGCCGAACTATTTTGTATTGTAGGGACACTTTGCGTTGTTTCTCGATTATTCGCCACGCCCCTAGGTCGAAATGAGCGGAACTTTGTGGAAGTTCGTGGAAGTTTCTGGACGGCTACTGGGCTGCTATATAAGCGGCGCCGCGGCGCGTGACCGCGCTTACGGCAGTATTGTTCCATGCGAACTCGAAGCGAATAAAAGTGAAAAGTGGTGAACGAATAGTGAAGAGAATTAAGTGTACCGTGTAAGTGAGTAATTTTAGTGCGCTGTTATTCGATGACCTTGTTAAGGATAGATACGTGAATCATTATTACTGTCGAAAAATGGAGGGGAAAAAAGGAAGGGTGATAAACCTAAAGGTATGGACTACTGGAAAAAGTGGTGTAGTCAAGGTCAAGGGTTTTCTAATAAAGAAACAAATTTGGATTTAGCTATCAAAGCTTCAGCTACCTTGCATGCTGATAAGAAGACTGCCTACCCCGAAATCTAGTTTGGAATGCCTGGATATGTGCGATAAAAACCTTTATCCTAATATTTACACATTACTACAAATCTTGGCTACCATTCCTGTATCCACTGCTACCCAAGAGAGGTCTTTCTCGAGCCTAAGGATACTGAAAAACTATTTACGAAACACTACAAGTGAAAACAGACTTAATGGTTTGGCTCTAATGAACATTCACTATGGAACAGAAATTCATGCAGATGAAGTAGTGGATATATTTAAAAGAAAAAGCCGAAGATTTCTTCTTTAATGGTTTTAGATTTAGCGCAGAGGAACGAAATTAATTTATCCATTTCATTTAAAGTTAAGAACTTTATAAATATATGTCGTAGTTTTTCGGATGGATATACATATAGATATTAAATTTCATATAAGTATATTTTTGTTATTTTATTTACTTCTCAAACTAAAACCATCTCATGCAAGTTCATCTCTCGCACAAGTCGTACGAAATTCCAAGCTCGGGCTTGATTCCATCGTTAATAAACCATCAGCACCTCCCGATAAGAGTCTAATTAAGCGCATTATCCCTGCGAGGAGGCCCGGGTGCCAGGAGAGGACTCCACTCTGAGTCGCACCTGACAGTAATCCCCGCAGCCCGGGCAGCAGGCCTCGCCCTGTGAGCGGGCGGCGCGGTCGGAACGCGATGTGTGGGGTGATGTCACTCCGATCTCCGAGTCCGAGACGACATCGTCTGGTGGCGTTTCTTGCGTTTTTTATTCTTCGGCTTGGTCGGATTGTTGGAGCTGGAGAACGCACTGGAATCCTTTGCATCGTTATCTAGCTGTTGCTTAGAAACTGTACAGAAATACAACGCCTTTTAAATCCTCATACCTTGTAACTAATAGCGATTAAAAGATGCAAACAATTCAAGGAGTGATATTTCCAACGAAAAATTTTTTAAAAATTCATTTAATTTTATAAACAAACGGAAATAAGATTTTGAAATAATTTTTGAATTCCTGAAATGAGTCTAAAATATACGGGGGAAAAGTTTAGTTTGCAATACCTAAGTGGGACACCCCATATAAATTTACATATTACAGGGACAGGGACTCTTTAAAGTAAGGGGACCCAGCATTATACTTTCCAAAGTGAGGCCTATTAGTTCCTCATTCTAATGGTATCAGTGATGGCAAGTATGCCATTTTATTGGAGAATCTATGAATATAACAGTTACTTTGATTGTTATAGTAAAAATTAATAATGGTTTCCATGATTTCTAAAAATAAGACTTGACAATGTTATGTCTACAAGTGCAGAATATGGCAACTGTCAAATGAAATAAATTTAGTTTGGAGTTGAAATTGATTTCCAGCAATTATTTCCACAAATTTCAGTAATAAGTATGGTAAGTCAGTAGTATCTACCGATTTTGCTTATTTAAGAATTTGTTGCTATTATTGCACCTTGTTACCAGGTTCCTCAATCGATTTGTAATATGTATATACTTGAACTTTCTTCCCTTGTTGAACTTTCACAGATTTCGGGATGAACTGATAAGATTGAGTCTAGTAGTTCTAATGATGTAGTTTTTCTCGGTGTTCATTATAAAATTTTTGTAATTTTATTTCTCTCCCAACTTTATTTTCTGTGCTTGTAGTCCTAGACAAAAACTCTTTAAAGAAGACCTGACTGAAGCTACCTGCTTAATAATTTAAAATTTAAGAAATACGATTTTTGTTTTGAACTATACTTACTTATACGTAATACCCACGTAGGGTTACTAAAGGTGATACAGGAAAAATCTGGTTGCAATTATTGGAACTACTACACGCGGACGCATTACCTTTTATTGACACATCTGAGTATCTGGAAGTTAGAAAAGTTAAAAATTGTGAATTATGATGGGAAATATTTTGCCTCCTTTAGAATATATGACACTGGCATGTGACATAAAACCTGATGGCAGTTGCAGTCAACAGAAAACAAACTTCCCCTCAAGGCTTCACTTTTCCTATGTGACTGTGACATGCTGGGTCCCCTTATTTTAATGAGTCCCTGACATATTATGGTTAAAAAGTGCATGTTCCTGTCTACAACTTCTTTATTTCACATTTTTCTCTATATAGGTTAAAAACTAAAAAAGGAAGGGGTAAAAAATAACTATATGAACACACTATATTTCTCTCCATTTTAATAACTACCGGTCAAATCTCAATGGTTACTGCGAGAAGTTCATTTTTTGAAATTGAGTAATGGCTCCCAAATTCCAAAATAGTCAAGCTGCCGAACTGAGATTTGGCAGTGTTACGAGAAGATACGATGAAGATGTCAATATCTACGTATCTACAGACGGCGCCACTTGCTCGTAACTTTTTTTGAGGTTAACTATCTTCTTTCATAACGGCCAAAAATTAACCGTTTGCGTTGAGATTGGCAAAATGCCCACCAAAACATCTGTTAACTCCAACATTTTGATCCACCGCTTTCAAATGTTCCAGATCAACTGTACATTCAAAATGAAGAAAAAAATGCGAAATGGACATTGGTCAAAACACCATTTGTTTTCTTGGAATAGTGTGTCAAAATTTTGCCGAGTTTCAATCTGTTGGTATATATTGTTCATAGACATTTTTGTTCCTCACTTTAAATGGTAGGAACCTACAGTTAAACTAACATTTGAAAGCCGTAGGTGAAAATTTTATGTTTCGAATATTGGAGTTAACAGAGGTGTTTGGGGTCAAATTTTGACAATTTCAACGCAAACGGTTGGTTCGTTGGTTCGATCATTATGAAACAAGAGTATACCATCTTGCTGGAATGAAATAACCTTCTTCACACTACCTATACATATATTTATGGTAAAACGGAAAACAAAACAACAGTTTAGAATACATGTGTTAACAGTTTCAAATATTTCTTAAGATTTGATGCATATACAGTGTCCGCCAAAAAGCTGGAATCATAAGGGGATTTTTTTGTTTTATTTTTGGGCTAAGATGAAACTGCTATGACGTCGTGAGGTCATTTGACATACCTGTCAAACATTACATTTAATTAAATAAATGGCCAAGAATTCGGTCAATGATAAATTTCCGATATTTTTGAAATCTAATGCCTGGTTCATACGGCTTCTTTATCTTTTAATTTTTCTTTATCTTTAAGGAATATTAAATGTCATTGGTCAGTTCAAATCAAGGGACAAATGCCATTGATTATTTCTTAAAGATAAAGTAAAATTAAAAGATAAAGAAGCTGCATGAACCAGGCTTAAAACTAGTGTTTCGCAAGACTCTTGCAAATTTCTTGTTCTTGTCTTGTTCTTGCTGCAAGAACAAGACAAGACTTTTAAATTTCTTGTCTTGCTTTCTGCTTTGCAAGACAAGACAAGAAATTATTCTGCAAGAGTCTTGCAAATTTGCAAGAAATCTTGCAAAAATCATTATCTGTAATTATGATTTCTGCAAAACTTTAATATAGGATAAATAATAAAATGTAAGTGAGGGCGTTATTGAATAATACTGATTTTTGCAAAATGCACATAAATATAAACAGTTATTTAAGAATAACTGTCTCTATATACCAGTAGGTATCTAGTAAATATATATTTTATTTACAATATTCCTGGAAATTATTAATAATTTTTTTGAAGTAGTTAACTGCAGTGGATTAATTTATTTTTTTATAAGTTTGATTTGACTATATTTTTGCTAAAATACTTAAAAAACCAAAGTATTGGACTTCCTAATTTCCTAATGCATTGTTTCGCTTTCTATTATCGTGGCATAATGTAGATCGGGTTATTTTAGCAGGGTGGGTTTTGAGTTTTTTGTCCACTTCCACACAAATATCGAAATCCACAGGCATTAAAATAACTTTAACAGAAAGGAAAGTCTTACACTAGAGGCATTTCGAATTGAAAATCATGAAAACATTAAAACAAAATTATTATTATTATTAAAATGGAAAAAATAAATACAAATAATAACAAAAAAATCTGCGTCAATAATTGCTTAGTTTTTTTTATCAAGAAGTTAGGCACCCTTCTTAAGTAATAGCGACAAACACGCGTAATATAGTGCATAATAGCACCTTTTTAAGTTTTTATGATAATCAAAAGAACGAAACTGTTTTAGAACTGGGTAGGTATATTTAATTAATCCGATGAAGACAATATTCTAATACATATACCTATGTTTTGTTTTTCATTTCTATATTCTACAAAATGATGGCTTAAAAAATATTGCAGGCAGTCATCAAATTTTAAGATCAATAAAATATTAAATTTTTGAACTAAGATAAGAAAAATCGCCTTTCCATACCTACCAAATATTTCAGTTATCTAACTATCTTAAATTAAAAATTATTCCTTCAAAATCCAATTAACATTTTTGCCTGTTCCAAGCATCATTTCAGTATGTATGATTTGTTTTGTGTTTATCAATGAATGATTTAAAATATCTGAGTACAGACCTACACTATCCCTTCACTAAATTCTAAATACGGCCCTGTCTTCTAAACAGAGGATATGGCGACCACCGGCTGCCAAACATTAAAGGCGCCGTCGTCGAGTTTATATTCTCCCCTTCCTTGTTCTCTGGCACTGTGGACCCCGCGCCCTGCCGCGCCGCGGCTCTGCATAGCTGCGTCAACTTGTCTCGACAAGCTTGACACGTAATAAAATAGTCTTGCTAACAAGAGCCTTGGTAGCAAGACTCTTGCAAACAAGAGTCTTGCGATGACGTCACTAAACAAAAAATGCAAGAACAAGAAATTGCAAGAAATCTTGCTTGCAAGACAAGATTTTTTCCAGCAAGAGTCGTGCAAGACAAGAATGAATTTAATTTCTTGTCTTGCTTTGCAAGACAAGACAAGAATGGGCCTTACAAGACAAGAAATCTTGTCTTGTGAAACACTATCTAAAACTGACAAATTTAATTTTTTTGTGCCATAGATTGACTTTAGAATTTGTTTATCATCCAAACGTGATATTTTTTGGACCCTTTTTGAGTCGTAATCGGCTAGTTTCAAGAGAAACTCGACTAACAAGATGCAATTTTGGACGATTTTCCATTATTTCTAAACAACCGTTGCCAATTGATGATCTTATTTATTACATAATTGTTTTTATTAACTTCAAAAGTCAATCATGGTACATCGAAAGAAATGAAATTTATTACAATCAGATTTTAAAAAGTCAGAAATTTATCGTTGATGGGATTTTTGCCTGAAAATTTCCAAATGAAAATTACATTCCTAGCAACTTTTTCAAATAATTTTTTTCGAGAAAACAACAAATAAGGCACATTCTGGCCATTTATTTAATTGAATGTCCTTTTTGACGCAGGTATGTCAATGACGTTACGACGCTTAATGGTCTCATTTTGAATCTTTTTGGAAGCAGAGATGATCTCCGAAAAAATAAAATAAAAAACTTATGGTTACAACTTTTTGGTGCTATATAGATATATTTTTAAGTACCAAATACCAAGAAACTAAAGTAGTAGTAGTTTATATCTTACACAAAAACCAAGTGCAAAGTGCAATATCCATATCAACACGTCTGACATTCACTTATCTCTTCGCATCCCTCCCAAAAAAAAAAACCGTAATATCAAGGCGACAGACTCCATAATTCACGTCGCTTTTCTTCCTACGCCTTCGAAATTCATCCCCGATATCATTCAACCGCCAACCACGGATTTTATTCCAAAGAAATCGCGGGCTACCTGAAAATATCGGACGAATTTCACGGTTAGGGCCGAGGAAGCAGGTCTTTATTGTAGAATTTATTGCCTCGGCGTGGGAACGGGGAGAAATTGTGAAAAGTTGGTGACACGAAGGGCGAAGATTCGGCGTTTAGTTCCGTTTCTTACACCTGGACAGGTGGTACTGTCCGCGGTGTCCGACGGGCGAAATCGGAGGTGGATGTGGGTGATAAATGTGTGAAGATGCTGGCAGTGGACAGTCAGGTGGGGAGGGGGATGGCTTAGACCTGGGTAAGTGGAAAATAGAGTCTTGAGCATAATTTGATATTGGTTTGTGATGATTGTTTCCTTCGGCGAAGGCGATAAGCTTTTCACTTCCCTGCATTTGTGGTAGTAGATTAGAAACTGACTAAAAGGCGCACAAAAGTTTAATGTTTTGGTTTGGAGCCTGTTAAATTTAGATGCGGTAGTTGAACATTTCATCTTTCGAAATTTGGAGTTAACAGGTATTTTGGGGACATTTTGACAAATGCAACGCAAATGGTTGACTTCTCGTATAGTTTTGTTGAATAAAGAAAACGTGCACTAAAATGCAAAACCAAAAAGATAACCTCAAAAACGTTTCGAGAAAAATGAATAAACGCAAAAATAGTGCAAGTGGCGCCCCTGTGAGATGCGTAAAAAGTGACATTTAAGCTTATTCTCCTCCATCCTTAAAATAACACAGCAGTGCCAAATTTCAGTTCAGCAGCTTAATTATTTTGGAATATATTGACATAATTCAATTTAAAAAAAGAACTTCGGTAATTCAGTAAGCAAGAAACAAGCGTCTGAAAGAAAAAAATTATATATGACAAACTCACATTTTTTGGCACGAGGTACCATCACACGGATTTTTTGAAGCATAAATAATGGAACACCCCCCAATCTTCAATCAGCTTTTGCATCCTGCACACAACACTATTCCCGTTAACGTTAACTGACGTACGGCTATATAGGTCATGCAGTCAGCGCTATTATACGCTGAAGATACTCAGGTTTACCTGTCGTTTTTTCTTGAACACCCTGTTCAAGAAGAGATACCCTCTGCAAACAGTTCAAATACCTTGAACTATAGAAGAATCTAATATGGCTAACTTCTTCTATAATATGCTTGAACTACGACTTGCATTAGTCTCAGCAGTCTTTCTAAACAATATTGCTTGCAGCTTAATGCTTCCAAATATAACGTGATTGTCCTTGGAAGGAAAGTATATAGGGAACAATTTTTAGATTGCAGCACTTTTATAAAAATTAGCAATGACGTCATGCCTGTAAAAGAAAATGTAAAATATCTAGGTTTTGCAATTGATTCTGAACTAAGACTATTATTCACGGAGCATATTAATAAATGCCTACGAAAACCGTTTTTAGACAACACAGCAAAAACTATGTTGGGTGAATCTTTGATTTTATCTCACATGAATTTCTGTGATACTATTTACGGACCTTGTTTATAAAAAGTTGAGTCACACTCGTCACAGAGAATATAAAAGTTGCAAAATTCTGCCTTTCGTTTTATTGATTTTATAAAAAAATTTGAACACATACATAAATCATATCTACCTTAAAAATACTCTGCAGCTTTCTTTTAAAATAATTTGCACAATAAAAATATTAGTATAAAGGTATCCTTTCGACCTCCTTGCATTCTACGTCACTGTTTCCTACCTCTTACCTCCTTTTACTATTAAAAATTCAAACAGTATCAACATATTAAAAAAAGTTTCTTTGATTTTCTCTTTGATAGACACATTGATAATATCAGCAGGATGAATTAATGTGAGCTTCTTGAGGGATAACCATTTGAATGTTTGATATATACAGATATATTATTTATTGTTGGAGTGTTTTGTTACAATTTGCAAAAAGGTACTCGTGCATCGTGCAATGTATTACATTTTTTCTGTTACCGACTATAGACTATATTTTGCAAAATTAATTACTATCTATACAGGGTGAATCAGTTTTTTGTAGCAGGACTTTAACAGGTGATAGATCTTCAAAAAAGAACGGCACTTTTTCGTATAAACTATATCTTTTTAAGGCCTTAGAAATAAGTTAAAGGGTGTTAAAGTTGGAAAAAATATGTGGATTTTATTGAATATTTACCAAACTAGTTGAGATATTTAAGTCATATTTTTTGGTATACGTTAAAACGGCATGGGTTAGCATAAAACCTGTTAATATCGAACATCTTGCAGAACCAGTGGCGGAGAAGTGGGTAATTGGTAAAATTATTTAAAAAAAAAAAACGAATCACCTTGTATTTTAACAAAAGGTATTGAATTTTTTATGTAGATTTTAATTGAAGACAAAAATGTCCTCTTTTTATTTGTTCGCATGCGTTATAGTTTAATGGCAAATTTAATTTTTTTGTGTTATTTCGGGGTATTTCTGAAAAATTATCTAAAAAATTTGCTCCATAAGTAACACTTAAAGTAGAAAAACGTATTTCTTACTTTAAATAAAGTAACTTTTTCCAATAAACTAACCCATTCAAGGTTTTACTTTTCAAGATACAGGGCGTAACCTTAATTCTATCTTCCTTAAATATTTTAGACCCTGTAACTTCAAAAGTATAGCCTTAAATAGGTAAGTTTATTGTAAAAAGTTACTTTATTTAAAGTAGTAAACACATTATTTCTACTTTAAGTGTTACTTATGGAGCAATTTTTTTAGGCAATTTTCAGAAATACCCCGAAATAATACAAAAAAATGAAATTTGCCATTAAACTAGCGAACAAATACCAAGAGGACATTTTTGTATGCAATTACAATCTACATAAAAAATGCAATACCTTTTATTACAATAAAAGGTGATTAATTTTTTTTCTAAAAATAATTTTACCAATTACCCACTTCTCCGCCACTGGTTGTGAAAGATGTTCGATATTAACAGGTTTTATGCTAACCCATGCCGTTTTAATTTATACCAAATATGACTTAAATATCTCGACTAGTTTGGTAAATATTCAATCAAGTCCGCATATTTCTTACAATTTTAACACCCTGTAACTTTCTTATAAGGCCTTAAAATGATATAGTTTATAGAAGAAAGTGCGGTTACTTTTTGAAGATATATGATCTGTTAAAGTCCTGCTGCAAAAAACTGATTCACCCATAGTCTATAGGAATTATAATCAATTTTTTTGTAAGTATATATTGTGCTTGTAACTTGTGGTTAAGTGGAAGAACAGTGAGTTTGCATTCTGCAAGGCCAAGCTGAACCTCGCCTTCAGATCATATTATTATATTAGACCGTCAGATAGTGACAGATTTAGGTGCCCCATTTTGGCATACAAGCCTCGAAGAGGGTTGAAAAGTACATCGATGCTGAGTAGAATGAAGGGAAATTTTCGAGTGGTCCCTGGGGATAAAATATGGAAAATTCTATTTTCCTATATAATATTATACAGTGTGTCCGCGGATAGAGTCCCCCAGAGGAGAAATGGACCAAAAATTTCATTTTTCGGCAAAAAGTCATTCTTGATAAAAGTTTCTGTTTCTCGAAAAAATGTGCTCTACGGAGGGAATTTTTGATTTTTTTGTACACGGTGCCCAAAAAATACAAAAACATGAAATACCATCAAGAATAAACTACCTTTATTTTTTAAAATATCAAAAACTTTTACTTAAAAAAGTTGTTCATAATTAAAGATGTGTGCGATTGTCACTTTTCAAACAAATCAGCCAACTTCGATTTTTTTTATTGCCAAGTGTGGAACTCCTTTGTTTTTAAAAATATCAAAAACATTTATTTAGAAAAGTTGTTTGGAATTAAAAGACGTGTCCGATTGTAACTTTTCAAGCAAATCGGCCGACTTTGATTTAAATAGGTAAAAAAAAACAAAAAAATTAGTGACGATGTACATATTCATACTTTCGATGGGCTTGTGTGGAAAAATCGATTTTTCCTTACATGATTACGCCCTTACTTCAATCCTTTAGCCACCTGCAACACTCAAGCCTCTAGTTTTCCGAAGCCAGGTTCTATTAATTAATCGAATTTTCCATATGTTATCCCCAGGGGCCATTCGTAAATTTTCCTTCATTCTACTCAACATCGATGTACTTTTCAACCCTCTTCGAGGCTTGTATGCGAAAAAGAAACACCTGAATCTGTCACTATATCTGACGGTCTATATATTAAATTGTAAATATTGTTTTCTCCCCTTAAATAAAAGGCTATTATCTACCTATAACGTGTTCATTATTCTAATAATTCTTGACCCGCCCACATTACCACACATAGTTCCAAGAAATTAACTGAGGTAATGCCCCGCTGTCAGTTTACGACACAAAAAAAAATATCGAGAACTTTTTGCACTCCATTATTCCATGTTATCCTCTAATTAAATGACCTGCTTATTGGATGCCCCCTATTTCCACATCCACACACATTATTTATCATTACCGCTCCTAATGACCGTGCGGGCTCATCCTCGCAAACCCATCACCCCCCCCTGACGAGTTGGATACCGCAATATGTCGCCTTTTAGCGGCAACCGGCGACTCACAAACAAGCGCCCGTTTATTGTCCCGGTAACAACGTATTGAATTATCCACCAGATGGCCGCAGAATGGAGCTGCGCCGCGGGGTGGCCCTGTGTATTAGTGTGTATCCTCCTCCGCATCAGTTATCCGGAGTCGATGGACGCGACCTGGCGGCCCCGGAGTAATTTTATACGCCGTGCCCCTGGGGAGCACCCGAAAGGCATTACGGGGTGATTACGCCGGAGGGCCCCCGTTTAATAAAACAGGTTGTTCTAAGATGCGGGCTTCCAGGGTACAGTATTAGTCTGTTGCATGAATATGGAATGGAATTCGGGATTAGGTGGGTCTACGGATTTCGTATCCTACGTTATACGGGGTGTACTTGAAATAAGAGCCAACATTTTTGCCACATACGAACACAACGAACAATAATACGCATGCTTATGGCTGAAACCTCGACTTCGGGAGAGCCGGGAGTGGTAATCACGGTAGCCGATAAACATGTAGTGTATACTGTAAGATTAGTGAATTTAAGTAACGATTAATTCAGAAACGAGAGCAACTTCAGCATTTTTGGAAGAAAACTAGTTACATGAATTTGGAGCCAGCTATAGGCTCGACAATGTCGGTAACAAGAAGACCTCTTACCGTCGATTATATCTAAAAAATTTCTATAACATTACCGAACAAATGCGAGTCAGATTTAAAAATTTTAATTAACTGAAATTTGTTGAACTGTGTAATTTCAACAATTACAATAACTTGCGTTTTCCAGAGGGATCTTTCAATCAATACATTGTTTTTGTTTCATTACTGAAATGAGGGGAAATTTAAACGTCACGGTACCACCAAAATTAAATAAGTTAGTAATGGTACCCACTTAACATTAAACACCCTGTAGAACTTTCTCCACATTAATTAAAAAAGTACCCATTGAATATTTGTTATCTATGTGAAAATTATTCTGCTGACATTCCAAACTTAATAAAGCCTATAT
This sequence comes from Pseudeuparius sepicola, assembly GCA_963920635.1. Taxonomy (NCBI): domain Eukaryota; kingdom Metazoa; phylum Arthropoda; class Insecta; order Coleoptera; family Anthribidae; genus Pseudeuparius; species Pseudeuparius sepicola. The sequence goes on from OY987302.1 coordinate 56,338,633, forward strand.
AAAATAAGACATAAATGCATCTATATTTGACTTATCCCAAATTTTTATTGGGATAAGTAATTCATATTTGTAATTATCTCAGGCAAATAATAATTTATTATTATTATTTATTAGTTAGTAATAGAAATCTAAAACAAAACAATGCAATTATTACACCATTGCCAAACTTCTTCATAAATTTATCTTGTACTTACGAAATAAATGTATAACCGACGTTAAAAAACATCAATTTGGAACAATTAGTGGATACCTATCTACATACAGTAAGAATTTGGACAGTTATCATTTAACAAGAAATTTTACTGATTTTGTGAATTTACTGATCTTTCTTGGTCTATAAATAATATCCTTAATAAATTGCTTATTCTGGCTAACGTGGCAACGTTGCACGAGCTCTTTGTGAACGATGCGCATTTGCTTTATTATACCCCAACAGCTGATTCAGAGTTCGTTAAGATTTCACCGGTTTGCGTTGATATGTTTCGAGTGTTTATTTTTGCGTTATTCTTATTTTTGAGGAGATTTGGTGTTATTGGACAAAATACATATATAGTTTAAGTTAGTAATTAGTGAATTAGTGTAGTTTTAAGAACGATGGGAAGAGTAAAGTGTTCGATCTGTGGCATAGGAAACGCAACCATTATCATTATGATGCAGCCTTAAGCGTCAAATTTGTTGTTTTTGTTTTGAGTAGGCATTTTTTATGTTGGCTGATTACGAAGCAACTAACTACTGTCTTGATTGTTCTTCTGTCATCCTTTTTTCAGTGTTATAAGGAATGTCATATAGGTATTTGGAATAGTTTTATGGAACTTTTTGCAAGAAATAACATTATAAGTGCAATGTTCTAATCTGTATTAAAAATAAAAAAATGAATTTTTATACGTCAGATTTTAAATAAAAAAATCGGGGGTATAAAAAAATCGCAGCAGGTCCTGAATTTGCATTTTGAAAATGGCAGGAAGGTAAAAGGAAGCAGTTTTTGGAGGCCTTTCAAGCAAAAAAAAAAAAAGTTAAGGCGATTATCTCCAAAAATGAAGATTTTACGGATTTGTACAGTTTTAAAGTATAGTGCTTAGTGCTTCTAGTGGAACTACCTGATAGTTTCGTGGACTATCAACGTCAACGATAATAATTACTATAGAAGAATTTTATAACCATCTCTCTCCATCATATTATACAGTGTGGTTATTTAAGTGCGTGCAACATAATATATATGGGACTCTTTTATTAATTGCACAACCAAAATACAGATATTGCCGAAAGCTGATGCATGTTCAATAATCATATTAGGTGCACTTAGAATGGTTAATATAAAAATATAAAAATTGTACAAGAGTAAAGTAGTCTTATTTCAAAAAATTCAGCAAGAGGTTATTAAGAAAAGTTGTTTAGAATTAAAGGCTATGCCTAAATATAAAAACAAAAAAAATAAAAAAAAATTCGTCAATTCATTTTCACAATAATTTCTTAATAAACAATTAAAATAAAAATTTTGCTCCTTAAATGAGAGTTTTTTAATTCTATACACATTATCATTACTAATGTTTTACCTTGTTCAGAAGAATTTTTGCGAAATTTTAAAGTTTTGTTTAACATCGTTGCAACAAACATGAAATTTGTGATTCCCTAAAAAATTAAAAATCTAAGTTAATTTTACAAATATTGTTGAATTTGAACAAAGTTATGCGAAACTGATTTAATTTTGATTGATTTATGAAATTGGTTAGGGTAAATATTAAAACAATTTTTTTTAGGAAATTATTATCTAATGTTTTTCAAAAAATATATTTTTTTCTTAGGAGGCCATGTTTTGGTATTTAGGCATAACTTTTAATCCTAGACAACTTTTCTTAATAACATTTTTCTGAATTTTCTGAAATAAGGGTATAGGTACTTTACTCTTATAAATATGTACAATTTTTATATTTTTTTACCTACTCTGTATGCTGTTTGACTTGCAACCATTTTAAGTGCGCCTAATATGATTATCGAACATGCACCAACTTTCGGGAATATTTGTATTTTCGTTGTGCAATTAATAAAAAAAAATCCCATATGTTGCACACTTAAATGACCACACTGTATAGAGGCAATTTTAAAACAATTTCCATAAAATTGTTAAATTAGACATTTTCTATGTAAACTACAATGTAACAACTACAACCGGCGGGCTACAAATTTTCATTAATTTGTTATGTTATAAGCCGTGTGTGCTGTTTAGCAGTATAACTATACATCAAGAAACATTCCCATTCCTTCGTAATGACTTGCAATTCTTGAATTATCGTACCGACCAGACTTTCAAAACACCCGAAAACCATGCAATCACTTTCGGACGATCAATAACAACGGTTCGATTTGGCGGCTGTCAGTCTGGCGGTGAATAGAGTTGTCGGAGACGCACCACCGGCCCGGGGGGTCATGACGCCGCTGACCCCCCCGAGGTATCCGCGCCATTCTGCGGCGCGAGGTCGGCGTGTAGCCAGTCACAACCGAATCGTTAGTGCCTGAGGGTAGTGACAGGACGTGACTACCATCGAACCGCGACGTCTCAATCAGTACATCGGGTTATAAGTTTATATTTTCTTCTATTTCACAAAATATAGGGAGGACTTGAGAAAGAAAAAAACGACATATAATTTTCTCACAGGATTCCTCCATTTTATATTAAATGCTTTTTAAAGTTTAGACCACGATGTATCCTCTTGTACATCGTGTTTTTGACCATAGGGTCTCTTTAAAGTAAGGGGACCCAGCATTATGCTTTCCAAAGTGAGGCCTATTCTTTCCTCATTCTAATGGTCTCAGTGATGCAAAGTATGCCATTTTATCGGAGAATCTATGAATATAACAGGTACTTGGATTGTTAGTAAAAATTAATCATGGTTTCCATGATTTCTAAAAATTAGACTTGACAATTTTGTGTCAACAAGTGCAGAATGCGGCAACTGTCAAATGAAACAAATTTATTTTATAGTTGAAATTAATTTCCAGAATTTTGTGTCTACAAGTGCAGAATGTGGCAACTGTCAAATGAAACAAATTTATTTTATAGTTGAAATTAATTTCCAGCAATTATTTCCACGAATTTAAGTAATAAGTATGGTAAGTCAGTACCGATTTTGCTTATTTACGAATTTGTCGCTATTGCACATTGTTACCAGGTTCCTCAATCCATTTGTAATATATAAGTTCTTGAACTTTCTTTCCATGTTGAATGTATCTACCCAAAGAACTTGCACAGATTTCGGGATCGACTAATAAGATTAGGTCTAGTAGTTCTAATCATGTAGTTTTTCTCGGTGCTAATTATAAAATGTTTGTAATTTTATTTCTCTCCCAAGGTACCCCACAAACTTAAAACAAACTTGTAGTCGCAGATAAAAACTCTTTAAAAAACGACCCGACTGAAGCTTAATTTAAAATTTGGTAATTGTAATGGTAATTGTAGGATTACTAAAGGTGATACAAGAAAAATCTGGTTGCAATTATTGGGACTACTACAGGCGGCCGCATTACCTTTAATTGTCACATCTGAGTATATCTGGAAGTTAGAAAAGTTAAAAATTGTGAATTACGGTGGGAAATATTTTGCCTCCTTCTAGGAATCTATGGCACTGGCATGTCACCTAAAACCTGACATACAACATAACCTTGTATCAGCTCCCTTGTGGTCTCCTTGGAGTCAACAGAAAACAAACTTCCCCTCAAGGCTTCACTTTTCGTATATGTGATAGACTGTGACATGCTGGGTCCCCTTATTTTAAAGAGTCCCTGGTTTTGACTAAGTCTTTTGCAAATTAATAAATTAATTTTTCCACGTTCGCATATCTACGAAAATTTGACTATGTCTATGGGAAGCCCGTCTGCGACGCAGACCTCCGCTGCCGGGTCAGCTCGCCCCTGCATAAACACTATTGGATGTGGTAAGAGTTTCTGCGACATCCCTTTGCCTCTAAGATGCCAATAGTACGTAACATCGTTTCACGTTCCAAGTGATGGCTCTGCATCATAAAATGTTTAAAATCGAACCAAACTTACCCATAGCATTGAATGACAAATACCTGTTCAATTAAGAAGGTTTTTCGTTTGAATTTTAAAAAATTCTGCAATGGTTTTTTAAATGTAATACCGAAAAAATAAAGCTCGCATCACGTGAGCACTTACTCATTTTTATTTATCATTTATTTTTAACGCGGTATAATAAAACAATTATTATATTTTTTTCAACATCGTCGCGTCTACCATCGCCTTTGAAATACGGCAACGAAGCACTTCTGCCAGCGAACCGGCCGACATAACCAGTTAGCCAATGCGTTTTGTGCCTGTGTCGATATTACGTAAAGTTAACTGCGTATTTGGGCTACCACACAGCGCTCACTTTTTCGGCCGCCGGCAAGCTTGGCAGAGAGCTCAGTGGCGTTTCGTATGTTCGGAAGTTAACGTGCGCAAAATGAGTAAACAGGGAATAACGTTGCATTCTAAAGCACGAGAAATAATTGTCAATGTTATAAGGATTTGCCTTCTTCCATAGTCTAAGGTATCACCGTTATGAATAATATTAACTATAAATTAAATAACAATTATATGAAAATTAAGTCAGTGAGTTACACAAAATTGAGCTACGCCCCTGAACTGTGACTAATTCTATATAATATTTACGAGTTCTTCCCCCTTGCGTCGCATGCATTCTGCCGTAAGGAAGACTATATCAGTTGCTAGAACTGCTAGAACTGCTCAGAGTCTACTATTTTTTTAATATTTGAAGAAAATATGCGTTGCTAGAACTGCTCATAGTCGTACAATTTTTTTTTAAATATTTGTATACCAAATAACTAAGAAAATATGCGTATTTTTGTGTTTGTCAGTTCGATTCTTTTGATGTGTGTATTTTCGGACCGTCGTTAATATTAAAAAGCAACAAAGAAAGATCTCAGAACGCCGCCTAAACCCCCACGTGCCCGTCCCCCGGTAAACCATAATAAATAATTACCGGGGCAGCGCATCGATTCCCCCGGGGGCGCCGCGGCGCGCCGTATTAGGTTCCAATCGATGGACGGGAAGCCCTAATAGACTGTCGGAGTTCCCCCCGGCCCGTCAAGGACGGGATTTGCTAAAACAATTTCACGGGAGGCCAGCCGGGACCCCCGCGGGACCCACGCCGCGCGCGCCGTACACGATTTGACGGCAGATGGGGCCGGTAATGGGCGGGAGCGGGACTCGGCAGGCCTATACAGTTTCATTTTTTTTGTGGAAACCTTGGAAGAAGATAACGAATTATATAATAAGAAAAGATGAGTTGCACGAGTTATTTAGAACAATTTGCCAAATACCAACTACGTATATTTATATCACAGTAAAAAAATAGTGTAGGGGAAGTCCGGGCAAGATGAACACGTTAACGGCTATTTTGCACGAAAAAAAAAACCGTGGAAAAAAAAAATATTTTTTTTATCACGAATACAACATAAACATGTAAACTCTTGATATAAAACATAAACTGCAACTATTTATTAAACGTAACAAAGTGGTAAAAAAAAATGAAAAACATTGCAAAATTTCATTTTGCCCGGTATAGCCGGGCAAAACGAACACTACTCACAACTTTCGCACGTGAAGGTTCCTTTGCCTTCGTAAGCAGTACAGGCGTCGAGGGACCAATTTTGGCATCTACTGCACATGATCCAGTCTTCGATGGGTTTTCCATTTACTTCCTTGTATGATTCGCCGCATACTCCGCAGTAGTATGTCTGCTCCTCCTCTGTGTCATTCGATTTCTTCTTCTCCTGCTTCTTTATTCTTGCTTCTTTTTATTTTCCTTTGTTCGTCATTTCCTTGGGTAACTTTTTTATTTTGGCCTTCGAAGAGTTTAGTTTTTCCAGTTGTTCAGTCTTAATTGGAGTGCTCGTTAATATTTCTGCCTTGCCAAGTTTGCGCTTCCTGTTGCTCTTTTTCGGACATGGCGGAGGAAGTGGCCTGACATCGCTGGGACTATAATATAAGTTATCGATCGAGTTTTCTCGGAGAACCTTTGGAGACCGATATCTAGGTGTAGCATGGCGAGCACCTGAATGTTCGCTGCAACCCGGGGTTGAAGGACTTCTAAGATTTTCTTTTGCTGTTGCAAATTTTCGCACCAACGGCTCATCATCGGATGAAGAATCGTCACCTTCCATTTCTTTACCTAAGAGCAAGCAGGTCTTGTAATTTCAATATTTTTGTATTAAATAAAAGTTTAAAAATCATGCTACCCTAAACAACTTACTTGCAGTCGGTTTTGATGGTCCCGCGATGGCACCGGAACAAGCATTTGAAGGTCCAGCTACAGCAACCACTTGCGGCGTAACAGTTGAAGTTGCTAGTTCTGCTTGCTGACCCATTTCCGGGGATAATCGTGCATTTTCTGATCTCCTAACATCCGTGGCATTAGATGGAGCAAAATCTTCATCACCAAATATGTTTGGGTTAAACGGCCAGGTTCCTGAAGATGCAAATCCACTAACGCCATTGCGAGGGCTAGCACCTTTTAAATATGCCTCACGAAATAATCCTGCTACTTCGTACTGACCCACAATGCGACCAGGGTGTTGCTTTTGAAAAGTGTTGATCTCCTGTTCGAAATACCTTTTCACAGGCCCATATACAGCAACGTCTAACGGCTGTATCCTATGCGTCGTGTGCGGAGGAAAGGACACGAACGTGACATGATTTTGAGTGGCAAACTCCAAGGCGGGGTAATATTTATGAGACTCATGGTTGTCTAGAAGTAGCACAACGTGCTTGGTTTCTGAGGGACGGACATAGTCCACAAACATCCTTAGCCACAAGAGAAATGTCTCTCCATTTGTCCAACCATTAGGGGTGCAACTGGCTTGTGTGCCGGGCGGAGCTCCATCTAGCAGGCGCTCTTGCATTATCTTTCTTGCAAAAATCATAAAAGGTGGAGTGAAAGAACCAGTTGCGTTACAGCGGCATATTATTGTGGTCAATTTTCCTCTTTCTGCACTTGATATGATTCCGACTTGTTTTTTACCACTTATGGAAAGAACTTTTGGTGGCTTGTTCGTAGTGGTCATAATGCCAGTCTCGTCCATATTATACAAAGCATCAGGGCCTATATTGTATTTTTGTATCTGCTCATCCAGTAAGTTATAAAACCTTGTCACCTGGGTTCTGTTAAATCCTTTAGCTCGGCCAACAGATGTGGGCTCAAGGGTCCTTAAAACAATTTCGGGATGACGACTTTGAAATGCCCCTAACCACTAATCTCCACTGCATTTGCGTTTATCCCAGGAGGAAGGATAATTCAAATTGTTTTTCTTAGCATACTCGTAGGCCAAACATTTGAATTCTTTCCTACTTAGTCCATAGAATAAACCGTCCATTTCTTTTAAGTAATTGCCGAGGTCAAGTTCTTGCTGTTTCGTAAAAACACATTCATATCTTCCTAGTTTTTTTGTTTCTGATCCAGTTTTCAGGTGTCTATACAGTGTAATGCGCGGTATCGAATATTTTGTAGACACACTTTTAATAGATGAACCATTCCTGCATTCCAGAATTGCTTGCGTCATTGCTTCTTCCGACCAAGAAGCTCGATTTGAGGTTCTGCTGTATTTGTACACCATTTCTATAATTGGAGAAAAACACAGTGTTGGACTATAATTGATTAAAATTATATCGGCTGCCATAGTGGCGTAACCAGAATGTTAAGTTGGAGTGGGCTAATTATGCGGAAAACAATCTTGGATAATATTTTCGCCAAAACTGTATATTTTATTTAGAAAAAAAATCGCTCGACAGATCTTTGGGGGAAGCTAAACCCCAAATTCACCCCCTTCTTACGTCACTGCCGGCTGCATAGGTAGATAATGCATTCCTGCCAAAAATTATATTCAAATTTAGGTATATATTTTGCTAATGAAATGCCGGCCGGGCAAAATGAACACCTGTTCGTTTTGCCCCTGTTCGTTTTGCCCGGCGGCGCCCAGAACCAACAAACTGTGTTTACAAATTTGGGGTGCATGTTTGGAGGTCAGCAAAAGCAGTGATTAATGTGCCAAAGGGTAGGTAATATTGCACAAAAAACGATTTACGAAGATAGTTAATACCGGATGATGTGCCACAAACTACTTACCGGTCAAAACTTTTAAGAAACACTGCGATTTTCTTTATTCGCCCACTGACGCCACACGTTTCACGTCGTCGATGCGGCCATGATGGCATTTTGTGAGCACATGCGCAAGGTTGTCGGTAGCAGTGACGCGCTCGCATCTGATTGGTGGTTTTAAATTTAACGCCAAATTTCATCTTACCCGGACTGTTCGTCTTGCCCGGACTTCCCCTAAATCCTCTTCGTGTAAGTGGTGAAAGAAATTTGGTGAAAATTTGACATGAAAATTGGTGGATTCCAAATATTTTAAACACGCCTCATTTGGTAAAATTCTCACTAGAACAAATTCATTAATTTTAAAACTTGAGGGTGTAAATTTTTTAAATTTCTAACACAGCTTCTCGTTTGTTCACACCACGAGGTCTTCCTTAACACCATTCGGTGTCCCTTAGCACTAAGCTGTGTCAAATTGAACGTATTAACACAAGTTCGTGTTAGGTAGATGAGAGGGGGAAGATATTTCACCAGTTATGGGTGTAACATCTTAGGCAATCGAAGCCATGGCATCAGTTGTTTGCGGGCGTGTTGCGCGACGGAGCTTATCAGTGTGTCTGACGTGTGACCCGACCGCGTGGCGCGTATAATAGGTATAAAAGTGATTCTATCGACCGCTAGTGCAAAAATGGTGTTGTTATGTAAAGAAAAATTTCATAGTGAAGTCAGATGGATTAAAACAACAGGCGAATATGCAGATGTGACGACGAAAGGTACTGTGTGATAGACGAGGTGATAGCCCCTATAACCTATACTCATCGACTGTGTTAATATGAGTTTGTTCTCACCGGAATAAGGAACCAGTCGTGAATATAATTGAAGGATTTTAAGTTATCTAACTGTTCTGATTGTTTGATGCCTGCTGATTGGCTCCGACTTAGTCGGGACCTGCTTATATGCTTGTGAGAACAGGCCTATCTAACTAAATCGCTGTGTCGCAACGTTTGAAGTTTCTTCTTGTCTCACACAGACAATTCTGTAAGACGACAGTTACTTAAGTACATTGTATGAGAATTTGTACGAAATATAGTTTAGTCGCGTCCTATAACATAAAGCATTTCTTGTGTTTGTGGTTACGTATACACTTTTCTTACGAATATTATAATATATATAACTTTTTTATATTAACCAAATATTTTTGGCAGTGAAATGAATATTTATTTAAAGCTTTAAGAAAGAAACTGTTGATATTTTTATATGCCTATTTGTAAGGCATCAATCATGTATTTAGGGACTGAAATAAAGTCTTTCCTTTACTTATTGCTGTTTATTATTTCCTACAAATATAATTTAAATTGAAGACCAAGCACATAGTATATGCCTGGTTCATATACAGCTTCTGTATCTTTTAGTTTTATTTTATTTTTACAAATAACACATTTCCTTAATTTGAACTACTTACCAATGACATTTGAAATTTCTTTAAAATTAAATTACACCATTTTGACCAAATTGCGTGTTAAAGTTACACAACACGGTGTTAATATTAAATACCAAATAAATTAAATTACACCATTTTAACCAAATTGCGTATTAAAGTTACACAACACGGTGTTAATCTTACACAACGCCGTGTTAAATATTCACACCAGCATAGTTCTTATTTTCACCAGAACATTTGGTGAAATTTACCAAAAAAGAAGGTGTAAAATATAGACCACTTTTCGTGTCAAATTTAACGCCGGATTTTTTACTGTGTATACAGTTTCATTTTTTTTGTAGAATGATTGCCTTTAAACCTTGGAAGAAGATAACGATTTATATAATAAGACAATATGAGTGGCACGAGTTATTTAGAACAATTTGCCAAATACCTACTACGTATATTTATATCACAGTAAAAAAAATCGGTGTAAATCCTCTTCATGTAAGTGGTGAAAGAAATTTACTGAAAATTTGACAAGAAAATTGGTGGATTCCCGAAATATTATGAACCAAGCCTCATTTGGTGAAATTCACACTACAACAAATTCGTTAATTTTAACACTTGAGGGTGTAATTTTTTTATATTTCTAACACGGCTTCGCGTTTGTTCACACCACGCGGTGTTCCTTAACACCATTCGGTGTCCCTTAGCACTAAGCTGTGTCATATCGAACGTATATTAACACAAATTCATGTTAGGTGGAGGAGAGGGGGAAGGTATTTCACCAGTTATAAGTGTAAATGTGAGGCAATCGAAGCCATGGCATCAGTTGTTTGTCGAACGGGTTGCGCAATGGAGCTTATCAGTTTGTGTGACGTGTGACCCGACCGCGTCGCGAGTATAATATTATAGTTATAAACGTGATTCTACCGACCGCTAGTGCAAAAATGGTGTTGTTTTGTGTAGTAAAACTTCATAGTGAGTCAGTTGGATTAAAACGACAGGCGAATATGCAGATGTGAGGATGAAAGGTACTGTGTGATACCCGAGGTGATAGTCCCTAACCTATATACTCATCGACTGTGTTGATATGAGTTTGTTCTCACCGAAATCAGAAACCAGTCGCGAATCTGATTGACGGATTTTAAATTATCTGACTGTTCTTATTGTTTTGATTCCTGCTGATTGGCTCCGACTTAGTTGGGTCCTGCTTGTGCTTGTGAGAACAGGCCTATCTAACTATAACTAAATCGCTGTGCCGCAACGCTTGAAGTTTCTTTGAAGTTACATTGTATGAAAATTTGTACGAAATAGTTTGGTCGCATCAAAATGTACGAATTTGAAAGAAAATGCTCTTTTGCAGTATAAGTATAAATAACCTCCTAACATATAATCTATAACTTTTTTATAACCAAATATTTTTGGCCGTGAGAATGTATATTTAGCTATTTATAGCTTTAAGAAAGAAAATGATATGATATTTTTATACCTATTTGTAAGGAATCGTTCCTATTATATATAGGTATTTTGGAACTGAAATAAAGTATTTTCTTTACTTATTACCGTTTATTATTTCTTACAAATAATTTAAATTGAAGACCAAGCACATATTATTATGCCTGGTTCATATACAGCTTCTTTATCTTTTAGTTTTATTTTATTTTTACAGGTAACACATTTCCTTAATTTGAACTTATCAATGACATTTGAAATTTCTTTAAAATAAAGTAAGCACATGTAAAACTATAAGAGAGAAAGAAGAAGAAAAGGGGAATACCATATAACCGGCATTTAGAAACGTCCAAGATAAATTTTAGACCGGATTTCCGTTTCCTACAGGTCAAACTGCGTCGGATAGGCCTGTTCTTTTTTTGTGAAATTGTCAAATTCCAGTTACCAAAGGTCCTGATTCCATTATCCTATAATACATCTCGAGGCGTTGAATATGTTGCTGCAAGGTAGAAAGTCGTAGCTCTCTAATTGTTTTCGGTTCACCCTTGCTGCTTATATAAAGTTATTGGTACGCAGTGTCTATATAGTCTACAGCTTCGTGGTATTGGTTATCTTCGATGATAACGATAAAATATCTTTCCCTGCGTTTTCGTGCAGCGTCACCTTCGTGTTTCCCATTTTTTTGCCACCGAATTCTTCGGTTGCGACTACTTAACCATTCGGTCCATTCACATAGAGTCAGCGGCGATAAGAAACCCATATAAGCCCCCGAAAATATTCGTGTTATCCCGGCCGCTCCTACGGCTTATCTTCCTCCCCGCAGATCCGACCACGATGACTGTGCAACAGCGCGCGCGGCGTTGTCGCCCTTCCCCCGTATTACAATTAGCGGCGGCCCAGTAGCGTGCTGGGAGAGGATTAAGGACTTGCGCTCGGCGGTAGAGCACCACGTTGTGGAGGTTCTACCTCAGTGTCGCGCGAAAAAGTTGCACAGTAAACAAAACAGTGTAAATCCTCTTCGTGTAAGTGGTGAAAGAAATTTGGTGAAAATTTGACAAGAAAATTGGTGGATTCCAAATATCTTAACCAAACCTCATTTGGTAAAATTCACACTACAACAAATTCGTTAATTTTAACACATAGGGGTGTAATTTTTTTATATTTCTAACACGGCTTAGTATTTGTTCACACCACGCGGTGTTCCTTAACATCATTCGGTGTCCCTTAGCACTAAGCTGTGTCATATCGAACGTATATTAACACAAATTCGTGTTAGGTGGAGGAGAGGGGGAAGGTATTTCACCAGTTATAAGTGTAAAATGTGAGGCAATCGAAGCCATGGCATCAGTTGTTTGTCGAACGGGTTGCGCAATGGAGCTTATCAGTTTGTGTGACGTGTGACCCGACCGCGTCGCGAGTATAATATTATAGTTATAAACGTGATTCTACCGACCGCTAGTGCAAAAATGGTGTTGTTTTGTATAGTAAAACTTCATAGTGAGTCAGTTGGATTAAAACGACAGGCGAATATGCAGATGTGAGGATGAAAGGTACTGTGTGATACCCGAGGTGATAGTCCCTAACCTATATACTCATCGACTGTGTTGATATGAGTTTGTTCTTACCGAAATCAGAAACCAGTCGCGAATCTGATTGACGGATTTTAAATTATCTGACTGTTCTTATTGTTTTGATTCCTGCTGATTGGCTCCGACTTAGTTGGGTCCTGCTTGTGCTTGTGAGAACAGGCCTATCTAACTATAACTAAATCGCTGTGCCGCAACGCTTGAAGTTTCTTTGAAGTTACATTGTATGAAAATTTGTACGAAATAGTTTGGTCGCATCAAAATGTACGAATTTGAAAGAAAATGCTCTTTTGCAGTATAAGTATAAATAACCTCCTAACATATAACCTATAACTTTTTTATAACCAAATATTTTTGGCCGTGAGAATGTATATTTAGCTATTTATAGCTTTAAGAAAGAAAATGATATGATATTTTTATACCTATTTGTAAGGAATCGTTCCTATTATATATAGGTATTTTGGAACTGAAATAAAGTATTTTCTTTACTTATTACCGTTTATTATTTCTTACAAATAATTTAAATTGAAGACCAAGCACATATTATTATGCCTGGTTCATATACAGCTTCTTTATCTTTTAGTTTTATTTTATTTTTACAGGTAACACATTTCCTTAATTTGAACTTATCAATGACATTTGAAATTTTTTTAAAATAAAGTAAGCACATGTAAAACTATAAGAGAGAAAGAAGAAGAAAAGGGGAATACCATATAACCGGCATTTAGAAACGTCCAAGATAAATTTTAGACCGGATTTCCGTTTCCTACAGGTCAAACTGCGTCGGATAGGCCTGTTCTTTTTTTGTGAAATTGTCAAATTCCAGTTACCAAAGGTCCTGATTCCATTATCCTATAATACATCTCGAGGCGTTGAATATGTTGCTGCAAGGTAGAAAGTCGTAGCTCTCTAATTGTTTTCGGTTCACCCTTGCTGCTTATATAAAGTTATTGGTACGCAGTGTCTATATAGTCTACAGCTTCGTGGTATTGGTTATCTTCGATGATAACGATAAAATATCTTTCCCTGCGTTTTCGTGCAGCGTCACCTTCGTGTTTCCCATTTTTTTGCCACCGAATTCTTCGGTTGCGACTACTTAACCATTCGGTCCATTCACATAGAGTCAGCGGCGATAAGAAACCCATATAAGCCCCCGAAAATATTTGTGTTATCCCGGCCGCTCCTACGGCTTATCTTCCTCCCCGCAGATCCGACCACGATGACTGTGCAACAGCGCGCGCGGCGTTGTCGCCCTTCCCCCGTATTACAATTAGCGGCGGCCCAGTAGCGTGCTGGGAGAGGATTAAGGACTTGCGCTCGGCGGTAGAGCACCACGTTGTGGAGGTTCTACCTCAGTGTCGCGCGAAAAAGTTGCACAGTGAACAAAACAGTGTAAATCCTCTTCGTGTAAGTGGTGAAAGAAATTTGGTGAAAATTTGACAAGAAAATTGGTGGATTCCAAATATCTTAACCAAACCTCATTTGGTAAAATTCACACTACAACAAATTCGTTAATTTTAACACATAGGGGTGTAATTTTTTTATATTTCTAACACGGCTTAGTATTTGTTCACACCACGCGGTGTTCCTTAACATCATTCGGTGTCCCTTAGCACTAAGCTGTGTCAAATTGAACGCATTAACACAAGTTCGTGTTAGGTAGATGAGAGGGGGAAGGTATTTCACCAGTTATGGGTGTAAAATCTTATGCAATCGAAGCCATGGCATCAGTTGTTTGTCGGACGTGTTGCGTTTGTGTGACACGTGTGTGACCCAACCGCGTGGCGCGTATAATAGTTATAAAAGTGATTCTACCGACCGCTAGTGCAAAAATGGTGTTTTATTATGTAAAGTAAAATTTCATAGTTAGTCAGATGGATTAAAACGACAGGGGAATATGCAGATGTGACGACGAAAGGTACTGTGTGATAGCCGAGGTGATATCCCCTAACCTATACTCATCGACTGTTTTGATATGAGTTTGTTCTCACCAAAATCAGAAACCAGTCGCGAATCTGATTGACTGATTTTAAATTATCTGACTGTTCGGATTGTTTTGATTCTTGCTTATTGGCTCTGACTTAGTTCGGGCCTGCTTGTGCTTGTGAGAACAGGCCTATCTAACTAAATCGTTGTGTCGCAACTTTTGAAGTTTCTTTTTTGTCTCACACGGACAATCCTGTAAGGCAACAGTTACTTAAGTACATTGAATGAGAATTTGTACGAAATAGTTTGTTTGCATCAAAATGTACGAATTTGAAAGAAAATGCTCTTTTGCAGTATAAGTCTAAAATAACCTCCTAACCTAAAGCATTTCTTGTGTTTGTGGTTATATATTATGTGCCTGGTTCATACAACTTCTTTATCTTTTAGTTTCATTTTATTTTTACAAGTAACATATTTCCTTAATTTAAACATATCAATGACATTTTAAATTTCTTTAAAATAAAGTACAAGTAAAACTATAAGAGATAAAGAAGAAGAAAGGGGAATACCAAATAAAGTTAAATTACATACCATTTTGACCAAATTGCGTGTAAAAGTTACACAACACGGTGTAATCTTACACAACGCCGTGTTAGCAGAGTTCTTATTGACGCCAGAACATTTATTGAAATTGATCAAAAATTTACCAGATATGGTGTGGACTTATATAGACCACTTTTCGCGGGCAAAACTCAAACCATATTCTTCTCTTAATATAAGCAATTTTCTTAAGACAGAGACTGTTAAACTGTGTGACAGTTCGGCTATGAGAGACACAAACGTAGTTTAATAAATTGCAACCACGCCACTGTCCATCCACAAGTACGAAGTGACTTGCAGGATTATTAAAAGGGTATTAGCCGTATAGAAGTAGAGTGTCGTACACGAAATCGTACAACTACTTCTGATTATGGTGTCGCCTTGGACAGACACAATGGCACAAGAATGAAGCCAGATGTAATCGCGGGTCCACGTCGGATATGCCGGTTGGAATCTGTTTTTCCAAAACATAATACCTGGGTAAATATTTACTGGAGATATAGATATAGATATCTGTTGTTGAAAGAGATAGGTAACCCATATACGAGTTTTCCATCATAATTATATTATATGCAGAAACTATAACATAATAATTACGAAAAAAATCGCCCCAAGAAAATCGAAACACGGTAGATATATACAGAGAGTTTCAAAAAACATTGTACAGGTTTCTATAGGGCTGAACGAACTTACCTATAGTTATTTTTATCTAAGGCCAGGATAAGCCTGGCAGAACAAATGTAACAAACTGTCAGTTATTGTGTTGTTTGTAGCTGTAAGCCGGTATTCCGTGAAATGTTTAAAAATGAAGTTCACTCGCAGCGAAAAAGTGAATATGTACAATTATTGTTACATAAAAAATAACAGAAATGCTACACAGTGGCAGAAATAGTTTACCATATTATATACATTCTGAGGCAGTCAATTTTTCTTACATTCTTGATCTTTCTGTCATCCATTATTTCATTTTCTTAACAATTTTCGTTCTTCTACACATTAGTCACATTCAGAATCTCGTTTGTCATTCATTTCTTAAACTGAACACTAGCTTGCAGGTCCATAAAGCACTACCCGAGTCCCAAACATAAGGCAAGTACGTGAGGGTTGAATACTGCTACACTTTCGAAAAGGGCAACTTTTTCTACTATAGCTTCATTGTCTTGGTCACGTAGCAACACGCCTGGCAACTGAACAGTTCACCGTAAGTCTTTTTATAAATGGAAGTAACATCAGCACATTCAGTTCCTTAAAAAAAGCTAAATTTACATTCCTTATATAAGTAAAGATTTCATAATCCCTTGTGTAAATACTTATATGAAGTGAATTCACACAATTTCGTTTATTGATTTATGATTTTGATGTTGTTTTTCATATTGATAAGTTATTTTGATGTAACTTCACAATGTGAAATGCATCTATATATGGGGTAATTTCTAGCTATCGTTGATCCTGGGTAAGGGTATAAATATAGGTCATCATAGTAAGGGTAATTTTGGGAACTAAAAGTAAAGTCAATGGAATACTTTATATATAGACTTTGCTAAAATAATTGTCCAATAATTTCGATGGAGATTGAACCTATATATAGAAGATACGAGGCCCAGGCATTTGAGTTTCGGTGACTACTTCGCAAGCCCACCAAAACTGGGGCACAAGGACTGTAATGTGGCAACATCCGAAGTGCATACATTGCCGGGATTAGCGCATTGTTATTGTGCGGGACACGCTCGGCCGGAACTGAACGCAAATGGCCTCTGCCTATATACGCCTAAAGTGTCCCCATAACTCATTGCATGGCCCTTCTGGCATATATACATATATTGTCCACACCAGGACCATGCTGTTCTAATGTGTTGTATATTAGAAAATGAAAAACAACCTGCTTTGTTAAAAAGTATTATATATTTTTGAAATACTTACGACTTAATTGATTTGACACAAAAAATGTTTCGCTTATCGTTCGGCTTTCGAGGAAAATTTGATAAACATTCGAGTTACCATTTTCCTCTCGATTTATGATTTATTGGTTTCCTATATACTTACTTACCTTTACTAGAACCTGGAACCATGTGATGTTGTAAAAATGTAAAATTAAAGCTATATACTAATTACTAATATACTTTACAGCATAGCGTATAGATGTAGAATTACAATTTTTAACCCTAAATTGGCAGTTTGTATAGTTAAGTATATTTTGTATTAGGTATTTGAAGAGCCATCCGTGAAATCACAAAAATTTCTTCAAGAAAAAACGAAGTTCCAATATTGCGTTTTTGATCCCCATATTTATGGACTAAAAACAGTGTTATTACCTATACTATAAGTTGTCAGGCGCGGCTTCTCCATGAGGTCATTTGGTCAATGCGTGACCTACCTAATTTATTTCAAAATTTTTAAAATGTTTAATAATAAATTATCTTTAAAATAATGCAATTGTATTTTCAGGGGTAATATAACAAGTGGTGTGCCTATTATCGATAATACCTTTCGTTAATTTTACGAATTATATAATCCCATAAAGCTGAAAAATACCACGACTGCGCTGCAGGAGTGGTATTTTCTTAGCGCATTGGGATTATAATGAGAGGTAAATTAAGGAAAGGTTTTATCTATCAATTTTTTCTTAATATTGTTTTTCGGGTATTTATGAAGTAGGTATAATTCATGCTGTTTGCAGTATATCACTTAAATCAAAGCGTTTTTGTGTGTATTTCTTTCGTTCTCTTATTTCTTCTTATATTCCTATCTTCACTGTTCTTCACTTGATTTGCTATCCAATTGAATTTCTCGACCAGTCGATGCTCACCTCACTCTGAACACTCCATATTATGAGTTTTTTAGTTAGATCAGTTACACTATATATACATACTTGTTATGTTGAATCAAGCGTGGAAAGCTACAACTTCGCTGCAATAATAGCAAGTTTTTGCTTTCGGCTCCAACAGCGCCTTCCATCGTGAAGGATGCTGCTAAGTGGGCCTTTTATTCCTACATACGATATAATAACAATCGCCTATGTACTTTTTCTTTGGAATAATATATGTATTATTATTATTATTAATTAGGCATACCTATACCACGAGTTGTATTTAAAAAGAGAATTTAACAACTGCAAATAGTTAGTTTGACAGCTGTCATTTAGATTGAACTTTCGGTTCTGAATATGTTTTTTGTGCTAATAGATATTTAAAGATCAATGTGTCAACTGAAAACATATATTCTAGTCCTATGTTAAATTTGGTAATATGAAGAAGTTATCGCGGTTTATCAGTTTTAGCTGCGCCACAATATTGGTTTAGCGTAACTGGGACGTAACTGAGAGAGTATGATTTCAGCGAAAATTCCATACCTATACCTTTTTTGACCAATCAGATGAGGCTCGTTTTTTGCTTCGTTTTCATGGCAATTCAAAAAATTTCCGGAAATATTCTCACTTGCTCTAGGCAGCAGGAGGTGACTACAGCGGAATTTTTTTTGACAAATATCATTATTATAATGTGACATTATAACAATTAGATACTCGACAAAAATTTTGATAATAATTTCGCTTAATTTGCGTGTAGGTATGGAATTTTTTTACCGAATCCCCCACGTTCTGGAATTAATATCCGGAAATTTTTCTCTAACACGATTTTTTTAAGAAAATTCGTGTAGGTAGATACTCGAAAAATTTCCGGCAATAAATCAAGCATATAGGGCGATTACTAGTGAAAATTTCATGTCGACAAGGTACAACCATCAATAAAACACAAGCATTTCTTAACGCTATTGCCGCATGGCAACTTGTGTATTTTTTCGGAAATCACCCTCCCATAAGCACCTATATATAGATGTATAATAAGTGGAAATCTCCCTATATGGCTTGACAGCTGTAATAAAAGCAGTGGTGTAAAAGATATTGCTAGATATTTATTTTTAACTTAAATATGTATAATATGCGACAACATCGGTTACAATTTTCAAATGTTTCAGAAATTCCTTTTCCACCTCTTTTTTCCTCAATGGCGAGTAAATAAGTAAGGAGCCGTTGATTTTTTCACTAAATGTCTGTGCTTCATGAAATAAAAACAATACTTCGACACCATTTTGTTCTTCTCCACACTACGGATTTATGGGCGAAATATTATATGGAATAATTTCACGAATAATGTTGTACATGTTCTTAAACAGATCTCCTTGTTCAGGATTTAAGCCAGAGTCGCTCACCAAATACGTTCAATACTTCACATTTTTATGAAAAACTTATTGAATTATGCTCTGATTCTGTACAAAACGAACAAAGATTGTACGTGTTGCAATTCATTTTATTAATAAATATTTAATTAGCTCTTCTTTTTAATACGATACCCAAATGTCATCAAAACGCATTAACTACAAAGAAACTTGTCACTCCAGAGCCAACTTAATTGTGTTATTACAACGCGTAAAATCATCATTTATTTTGTATATGCGCTATTATTTTTAATTGTTTTAATACTTTTCCCTTGTTTCTAGTAGTATAAAATCATGGAACGTCTAAGGACCCACCGCTACAATAACTCACGTGCCGCGCTTGATTTGCTTCTTTTCGAGTCTATTGAAAATTTCTGTAAGAAAATATAACCTTAACGTTACTTCCCATGCGGCATTTTTAGTCGCCGTTACGTTCCAGCGACTTTTGTTTGCAACTTTAAAGTTGTGATTACTACTGATAGGAACGTAATTACTACGTTCCTATTACGTCCCTGCGACCAAAATGGGGAACATTTTGAGGGTGATAGATACGTAACGGCGACCACCTAGCAACTTACACCGCTACGACGCGCTTACGTTCCGGCAACGTGGTGGAGACGTAGCAGCGTGGTCACCGCTATACTTTGTTGGATTTGTTTGCTTCTTTACATTCGCGTTCTCGCTTTGTCTTTGTCTAAATAATTAAAAAGTATTCTAGTCCAGCATCTTCCGTCATTTTTCAATAACCGTGGAAAATGGAAATACCTAATATTTATTTTTAACTTATATCTATGAATAGGTAATGGTAGGTATAAGAAAGGTATTAATTTGCTGATTTATTTCTCGTTGCTAGATTCAAGAAACTAAAACGATTGAAAATTTTCTGTCAAATATGACGTTGATAGATTGAAAAGTAACAACGCGCCCTCTCAAAATGCATGCTTTAACACTTTTTATCGGGAGGATAAATTACGAAAATGTGCGAAATTACCTAAAATGCTGAAAAATGCTTTTTTAATGTTTCTATAAGTTATACGAGTTCATTTTTGCTCAATTTTCTCTTTTTTGGGACAATTTTGAAGAAATAACTATTTCAGTACCAAAGAAAATTGACATTTGGTATTAATGGCGTCTACCATTTTATAAGAAAATATGGCGTAATTTTCAGTAATTACCTACTTCTAAGTATTATTTACCTTAAAATGGGTGTTTGAAGGCATTGCCACTTAACTGGGTAGTAACGGCAACTAGACTTTTTTCACTTTAAGGTAATTCCTACCTTTAAGACGAAAATTAGTTTTAGATATTTTAAACTCTAAAGTCCTAATTACTACAAGAGAACTTCAAAGTTCCAGAAGCCTCGTTTAAGTTCCGATTGCTACTACTAGGTTCCATTTGGAACTTTAACCTATACCTAATTTTTATGTTATAATGTTGATATTTAAAATTGTAGCCACTCAAGAGAAGCGTTTTGTAATTTTGTATTGAAGACAAGTGTTCGTGTTTCGATTCATTTCATCCAACTGCTGCTTTAATTTTCTATAAAATGTGAATGTGTGTCTATAATTTTTTTTCTTTCTAATGGCTGACATTTTCATCACTTCCCAAAAACTACCGAATCCTTCAATCGATTGTAAGGAACTAAATGTAGTTTCCATTTTGGTCCCTATAGAAGTGACAGTTACTTTAAAGTATTTTTTTGTAGTACGTAATTGGAACTTTCTAGTCATTTTAAAATGGAGTGACAAGTAAAACTTACCATACAGTAGTTTTCTCGAGTAGCGGGAAAGTTAATTTTACTTTAAATATGACTATATAGTTCCGTAACTTTGGAGGTATTTCTAAAGTCGCTAAGATGTAGAAGTTACTTTCACCGTTACCATAAAGTAATGAAAACTTTAAAGTGATAAACAAGTAACACAACAAAGTAATTGTGACCATTGAATATAACCTTAGAGTTAACGTGACTTTAACGTAATTTTGCATAGTAACAATTCCGTTCCAGATACTTCAAAAACTACTTAGAAGTACTGAAACCATAAAGTTCCAACTTGTAGTAATAATTACTACGTAATTACTCATACTTTCTTAATGTAAGTAATAAAAACTAATAAGTCGATTTTTAAGTAATAATTACGTTACAACTACTTATTCAAAGTTCCCATCTCAGTTACCGCAACTTTAATGCTGCTTCGGTTGCGCCGAGCCACCCAAAACCTCGACCACTGGCGCAACTTCATCCCGTCGCTGCGCGGGCTGGACCGCGCGGGACGCTGCGACGACGGGCCCCGCCCACCGCGGCGCGCCTGCGCCGTCACGTGCCCCCCCCCGGCCCGGCCAATGGGCGCGCGGCCCGCGCGGTCGATAGCGGGGCGCGGGGCGACGCGGCGCGCCCGGCAGCCGTAAATAAAGTTTTGGGGGTCCGCCGGACTTTTTTCCCGTTTTTCGGGCCGCGCGCGGCCCCCGAGGAGAGTGGCTCTTTGTCGCGCGCGCATAAATACTTAATGGCCGGTGGATGCGCCGGGTGGAATTATTATGCGCGGAAGGTTGTGGGGGGGCCAGAGGGGCGGTTGTTGTTTTTTTGTTTGTTGTTGTTGTTCCGCGAGTCGGGGCAGACAAAAGCGGCCGGGTCAAAATAATGTTGGAGATGTTTGGCGTGGGTCTATATAGAGACTATAGGTACAGGATGATTTTTGTAGGTCTACCGCCCCCATTTTCTCGCTTATTTTACGCCCTACAAAAGAAGCGTAGGAAACAAAAATGTTGAAATTTTAGACAGCTAAGTGGTGCTGCAAAAGAAATCGGCATCCATGGCCAACTTGTCGCGCAATATTAAAAAAACCTCAAATTGAGCAAAATTATTAATGGCCGTGGAATGTTTATTTTAAGAGACAGAGGAAAACTTTTATATTGAAAATTGATGGCACTGAGAAACTTTATCCATCCACGTATAGTCAGATAGTTTCAGCGAATTACACAGGGTCTTCGGCTCTCTTGAGACCATGAAAATTTTTGTCGATTCTAAGTTTTCCTAGTATCTACAGTGCGAAAAGTTGGGCATGGAGGCCCATTTCTTTTTTAAAGTCGCCTCGCTGACCAAAATTGCCATATTTTATTTTCTTACGTATTTTCTGTGCGGCCTAAAATAAGCGAGAAAATCGCTTAATAAGAAATAAACAAAAAAAATTCATAGCCTCAAGAGAGCCGAAGACCCTGTGTAATTTTCTGAAACTATCTGAGTACCCTTTTGCATAAAGCTTCTTAGTACCATCAATTTTCTATATAAAAGTTTTCCTCTGTCTCTTAAAATAAACATTCCACGGCCATTAATAGTTTTGCTCAATTTGAGGTTTTTTTAATATTGCGAGACAAGTTGGCCATGGATGCCGATTTCTTTTGCAGCACCACTTAGCTGTCCAAAATTGCCACATTTTTGTTTCTTACGTTTTTTTTTGTAGGCCGCAAAATGAGCGAGAAAATCACGGTGGTAGACCTATAAAAAAATCATCTTGTATATTATGTTAGCAATATGTGGACTTGGGCGATGAGTTTTTCATTGGACTTCTCTCGTGTACCTTCATAATATTCTATTCCCGCCCTCATTGTTAATTCTAGATAAGTTAAAACTAAAAATATTATATATATCTACCTCTACGCGCAGTAGCGGACATATTATATAAGCTTCAGCGGCCCCCCCTGCAAGATTTGAGTTCGGGCCTCCTACAATTTTTTTTTCAATTTTTTTTTTTTAAACTAAAATAGCAAAATAAAAAAAAAACTTTCCAGAAATACCTACACTTTTATTTCATTTCAATGAGTAATTCGTCCGGGACCTCAATCCGCCCGGGCCCCCCGCAAAAAATACCTATATTAATACCTATATCGTTCATGTTATGATGTAACAAATTTTAGCCGCACACATAATGGGGGAGGTCTGCTATAAAAAAGGGAAACGCGAAAGAATTTTTGTCTCGCAGTTTAAAACGGGGGGCAAATGAATCTTAAGTAACTCGACGCTTCTCTTTCAATGTCAACCATATATCAAGGTTGGCTATATGGGTATAGGTACACCTATATAGGTAGAGTAAAATCGGGGAATATGGAATAGTCGGGTAATATGGAATAGGTACCCCAAAATTTTAGAAACCATCGCGCCATCTAATGTTGGGTATCCAAATTTACATTTCTTAGTACACTGTTGTTCCACTCCTATCAAAGACTTTGGCCCTGCGCGCTTCTATACTGCGCGACATCAGTTATTTGGTTTTTGAGGTTATCAAAGTTTTCGAACAGTGTCGGATCTGAATGTGAAACACGGGTATTTTCATCAAAATAACAACTTTTAACAACAAGGTAAGTGGCAAGTGACATGAATTGATGTAACTAATGTTAAAGCAGCAACAATATGCTTTCCCTTAATTGTTGACAACTGGTTTTTCCTAAGGTGCATCGGGAGGGTAATATGGAATATCGCCAAGCCTATATTCCATTTAACCCGACTTTAATATTAGTTACTAAAAAATAATATATTTTGTGATTTTTCAATAGATTATCTAATATATTTTTAGAAAATAAAATAAATGTGCAGTAGTTTTGGGAATATTTTTGATTTTTTTTAGATCCGATACCACTATTCCATATTACCCCCCCCCCGCTTTTGATTTACTTGAAAAATGTGCCATTTTCTTAAGTTGCCAATTTTACCTATTTTACGACATTACTGATCAAAACTACTTATTGCAATATATAAGCAATAGACATGAGCATAATATACTCAAAAATGAATAAATTATTTTGTTAATAAATATGTATTTTCTAAAGAAATATAAATGGTATTCCATATTACCCGATCTTACTCTATACAAAGTAAAAAATGTGCCCGTGTAAAGCATAAAAAAGTGCTGGTAAAACTTTTATCGTATGTAAATTTATACCTATACTTAAACAAAATTTCGTTAAATGGATTATTTTGACCAAGTTATACTTCTGGTAAATCTCTTTTTTCAACAGAAAATACCTTGTAAAGAAAATTATATAGTTCTTATTAAATTTAAATAATAAAAAATCTTATTAAATATCCATTGGAGGTATATGACTCTATAAGGAAAGAAATTATCTATAGCGTAATAACTATTCTTCGACTTTTACAGATTGAGTGATTAGCCACTACCTATATACCAAGTAAATCAAGTAAATATCAAAGAAATGTTAGTAGTCATGTATGTAATAACTGCCTGTAGGTATATTTTTAAATATTTGTTAATTAAATAAATCTTTAAAGTGACTTCCTATTATAATCCTATATACCTAGCTCCTACCATACTAACCTACCTATTTTGACTATGGCCCAAAGAAGCACCTGCTAACACCATGGTAGATACCTACTTATTTTAAAAGTTTCCATTTTTAATTAGATAGATAGATTTAGTAAATATAAGGCAAAAATTCAAGAGGTTGTTGGATGGGTTATTTTAAGAATACGGTCATTTTTTATGGTTTTCTAAAAGCCGCTTTTGTTTAGAAGATATACAGGGCTATTCCTAAACGCGTTTTTTGACAATAAAATATTTTGAATGTTATAGATAAACTAAACTTTAAACAATTAATTATATCAGCAATATATTATATTAGAAGAATAGGTACTTTTAAAAATAAGAAAAATGTTTTGTCGGAAAACATTTTCCGGTATATGTGCATCGCCGAAACAAAACTGCTGTCCTATTACCTACTTATAAATCGTCAATGAAACAGATTATACTTAAAATAACCCAGGAAGTGACACGTAAATTTTTACAATATGTTCAGTAAACATCCTGTATCCTGGTTACCTATATATTACCTATATATATATATATATATATATATATATATATATATATATATATAAGAAAAGGCGATAATGGGCAAACACTCAGTTAACAAAAAGAAAAAAACTAGTAACCGCATACACGTGTTTCATGCTATTTGGCAATCATCAGTACGGTGTAACATTAACCAAATCAAAAGATAGGCATGATTTGGGAAGCAACAAATGAAGTCCAGGCAGGAGCCAACAGCACATTTGCAGCTTCAGTCAGCACATCCCCTATTTTATGACTGAAGCTGCAAATGTGCTGTTGGCTCCTGCCTGGACTTCATTTGTTGCTTCCCAAATCATGCCTATCTTTTGATTTGGTTAATGTTACACCGTACTGATGATTGCCAAATAGCATGAAACACGTGTATGCGGTTACTAGTTTTTTTCTTTTTGTTAACTGAGTGTTTGCCCATTATCGCCTTTTCTTGTAATTATTACATTTACACTCGCTAATCTTACATCCTTATATATATATATATATATATATATATATATATATATATATATATATATATATATATATATATATATATATATAACAACATCTCCTTATACTCTCTCTGGGTATATGAAGGTCTAAACTAGCCGTTCGAACACTATTTCGAGGATTGTCACTAAAGTATTGCAGAATTTGATTGTTATTTTCAACAAGTCCACGGCGTCCATTTTGCCTAGTTTTTAATACATTTTTAGAAATCGATCCAGTTTCATCAAAAATATTGTTTATACGTTGTACAGTACTTCGACTCACTGATCTACCTGGGTGTCTATTGTTAAATTCGGCCGCAGCTTCTGCTGCCGAGCGCTCGTTGTCGCCCACGAGTCGAACAATTTCTATTTTGTCTCTTATGCTTAAATATTCCATAATTATGATAATTAATTGTATTGAGCACAAACAATTTCTGAACTCAATTTAGACAGTTTGACACTTAATAAAAGTAAACAATTCAATTATTTTCCATGGCCAACTTTGAATTTTTGAAAATAAAGACGTACCTTGGCTGCATTTTTAATTTTTCTACAAAATCGTTATTACTTGAAATATTTTGATGAAATTTTGTACATACCCATTTCGAGGGGTGCTCAATCCATTGGCGCACACAGATTTTTTCAAAAAAAAAACGCTAATATGGTTTCTTCAAATTTTGCTCATAAAAACGGTCATAGTAGGCTTTGGATTTTATGCGAACCAGGCAATTGGTCAATCAAAGGCAATCAAAATGTGCAGTTCATCGAGCTCTACAATTTAAAAAAAAAATCAGCCAAATCGCACGATTGATACACTTTTTACAGACTGACCCCAAAACAAATGGGTCACACTGTATATACGCTATATAACGTTATTGCACCCCAAGACAAACGCAGAGCGACCCTGTATTCAAGACATTACCGTCCCCAGGCCCAGGCAGCAACATCAACCAAGTAACAGATCTATACCTGCGTAGCTATAAAATCCACCCCATGCGGCCCGCCCGGCGTTTCTATAGGAATAAGGGCGCTTATCCAATGGAAATCTGCGTCCAAGTTGCAAAATCCCCCTCGCCTTTGAAGGGAGGACCGCGCGGGAGGAGCGGGAAGGGCTGGGGAAGCCCCCGAGGGAGCCGAGGAAATATTAATAAGTTATTATCCAAATGAAATTCTGAACTAAGATGGCAGGAGCCAGGAGGGAAATGTAATTTGAGTAAAAAAATATCTCGAGGAGGGTGCTATACTAATAATGATAAAGACGAAACTGCACGCTTCGTTTTTTACAAAATTAACAAAAAAAAGCAATATCTTATGATGATTTGTCATTATCGTATATGGTCACCACTATATACAGATATTTTGTCTGATTTTTGTTATAACTTATTATAGATTAAGAAGAAACTGAAATTAATTTGTTTTTAATGATATTATATAAGAGAGTTTGTATATAGTATACTATAAGGGCATTGACCTATATTCGGATTTTATTCAATACCAGGGACAAGTTTATTTTTTTACATATTCTTCCTATTTTGAGCTTTGTTGAGAATATTGGGTCACAGCATATAAGTATACGAATACTTATTAAGAATCTTCAAACATTGGCGATTGAAATCAAAAGTATTATTATTACAACAATTTTACAAATTATTATTTATTTTGTAAGCAACTGTGCGGCTTGATATGTGTTTCATTCTGTTACAGAAAATGGTAAACAAATTAGGTTTGACCATATATTTTTATATATATCAATCAATGGTTGCCAAAAAGTGAGCATACCTATGTTATATATAATATCACATACCACTATATTTTTGTGGAAATTATTTTACAGCAGTTGCTTCTCTTTATAGCTACCTATAATATTGTCATTCAACGATATATCAATAATATAATTGTCTCATTTTTTTTTAAAAATCCGATAATCGCCGAAACAAAATTTGCCTGAGTGCGCACCATAGACCCTGCAGCAAATAGCTGATTATACCAAAATACCAAAATGAAAGTGTTTCCATGACGTTTGAAATTATTATTAAAATGAGTTGTATAGTCATATCTAGTTATTTTTATTTGTAGTGGTATATCGTGATTTTAATAGGGTTTTTATCTTATTATGTTCTTTCTTTTTCTTTCGTATCAATGAGTATAACGTCATTAACTGGTTGAGACACATACCTATACCAATGTTATACACATAGTTAACAGAAAATTCATAGGGATTTTGGGGAGAATGTCATCTGACAAAATCGGGACTTCTTATACATTAATCGGGGTACCTATATCTCATAGGCGGTGGTATTTGTATGCGGGGTAACAATAATAAGGATTATCGAGCATATAAGCTGAGACAAAATTTTTCTAGAAAAACGTTAAGGGTAACCTATACAGGGTGTCCTAGCGAAAACGTAACAGGCTCTGTAACGGCCAGGAAATTTTTTTCTTGGAAAAACGCAAAAATAGGTCAATTTTGTCTGGCAGGGGGACATCTTTTGGCATAAAATTGATAGATCTATCTGCAACCCCCTGAGCAGGGGTTGAACCCCTTCAAAAAATTTAAATGGGAAGGGGGTTCATGTCGCACGCACCTTTGGAAACGTCTCTCAATTCTCTATACACCTGCGCATCAGATTTTCGAAAATCGAACGACTTTTTAAAAAGATACAGCGTGAAAAATGCAAAACATTCATTTTCAATTATTGCCTGGAATTGTTATACAATAGAAGATCTGCGTCTCCGTATTATAAACGAATGTCGACAAATCACCCCTGAAATGTTGCACAATGTTCGGCAGCGTTTTGAACAAAATCTTTATTATTGCATGGAAGTGAATGCGCAACATTTTGAGTATTTATTACAATAAAGTTTCAATTTCCTCCCGTTTATCAAATTTTCGTTAAAGTAATGTTGCTGAACATGCTTTCTATAACTTACAGCCCCCGACCACCACTTTCGGCTTAGTTGTTTAACAATACCAGGCAATAATTGAAAATGAATGTTTTGCATTTTACTCGGTGCATCTTTTTGAAAAGTCGTTCGATTTTCGAAAATCTGATGCAGGTGTATAGAGAATTGAGAGACGTTTCCAAAGGTGTGCGACATGAACCCCCTTCCCATTTAAATTTTTTGAAGGGGTTGAACCCCTGCTCAGGGGTTGCAGATATAGATCTATCAATTTTATGCCAAAAGATGTCCCCCTGCCAGACAAAATTGACCTATTTTTGCGTTTTTCCAAGAAAACATTTTCCTGGCCGTTACAGAGCCTGTTACGTTTCCGCTGGGACACCCTGTATAAAAAACTTGTATTCACATTCAGGCAATGCGTGAGCCGTCATAATTCCCCAAACATGCAGCGGTATATAGGTATATAGAAACGTGCGAAAAACTATAAAATACACTCCGCAAATCCTCGATACTTACCGAAAGTCGACATCAGACGTTCTTACCGTAAAAATGACTTTTATATGTACAATGCAAATATTCCCCGCAATCCACGCTCAAGGGAGGTTGGAGGCGGATTTAAATAAAACTACAATATAAGACCGAAATCGATGAAAGGCAAATTCTAAATGAGGCTGGATTGGGGCTTAAGAGATAATCTTATATACCTAAGCGTAATCAGCTTATGGGGTGTTTCATTTTTAAACGAAGTGCTCTGATTTGATATAGTGACCCATATTCGCCAGTCTACAGGGTGTTCTGGAATTAGGTAGGTGTAAAAATGGAACTGCGGAATTTTTGACAGATGTTGTGGGGGTGTTTGATAAGTAAAATTTTTCGGTCCGAGGCCTCCTTCAAGTTACAAAATTGAATAAGGGTAAAAAAGCCACTTAAGATAAAACAACTCACTTTTGGTATATAGGGATGTAGGTACCTGTAACTTATTGCACTTAACTATTCTAGGATATTTTCGTTTTTCATTTATCTCTTTTCACGGTACCTATATCCGAATTTTAAAATACAATTTAGTAAAATTGCAAAATAATTTTATATTAGATACGGTGTCGCTTAGTTTTCAAACCAGTAAATATTTCTTTTTGTAACTTTTACGACAAAATGTTATATTAAGGAAACTTGTTTGGAACGAAAAACTGAGAAGGTTTGCAAAATTTCAAAAGTCTAAGGCCTTCTAAGATTTTTTACTTTTTCCCACTTTTTTAAAAAGTTCTCTTTCTGTACCTTTCACATCAAAATGTTATAAGCGGATCTTATTTACGATAAAGAACTGGGCAGGTTTGCAAAATTTCAAAATTCTAATAGGATTAATTTGATTATTTCTTCAAAAAAAAAAAACTTAAAACGGGGACACACTGCATATACTTAGTGGAACTTGTGTAGGTAAATATACCTACATATATCATTTTGACATGGTTAGGAAACACGAGATATATTTTTAATAATTAAACTTTATGATACCTATGTTTAAGGTTATACCTAGTGACTAGTTATGGAATAACAAAAAATTATCACAAATTTTTGCCTGTAGCGTAGCCCTATATTATCCTTTTCTAAAAAAGTGGGAAAATGATTTTTCGAAAGTAAAATTATGCCACAAATTAGTCTCAAACCAAGCAGGGCTGATCCCCAGAAGCTCAAAATTCAACTCGATTTTTTTTTGTTATTTACACATTATGTGAACTCAATCCGGAGACACGCTGTTTTTTAGATTTTAATATTCACTTACCTATATAATTTTTTAAATATATTTTTTGATAAAAAGTAAGTAATATTTAGAAGAAATTAAAAATTAAATGTACTTATATTTCTTTATAATATTTAATACAATTAATTGTCCCAAATAGTATTAAATCTTATATTACTATAGGTATTTAGATTTAAATACAATCTTATGGAAATATCTCATCATGGATTCTCAGTTTTATTATGCGGCAGTGGGCTTATTACTGTATTTTAACATACCTATATTTCTTATGCGCTATATATATACGCGCTATAGGGTTAAGTTCTGACACTCACGTACAGAACAAACTTATGTGTGTGTATAGTCTGTGTATAGCGAAGTATTACTGGTGGCATTTTTTGAACTCCTCTAAACAATGGTGACGGGTAGGTAGTGTGTTTTAGTGCGTTTGTACATTTTGTGCTCAGTTTTAATAACACATTTTTGACATTAGAAATCAAAAAGCGATTATAAAAGGTAATAAATTAACTTAGACCATGATCAGAATAGAAAAATGTTTCCCCAAAAAACCACGAATAAGTAGGTTGGTTGACTTTAGAATGTTTTTAATTTCAGATTCGTATTAAGCTATTTTTTATATTTGTGGTTAAAATTTTTTTAAAACACTATTGAATCACCCTGTATACTACCTTCGTTTGTAGTTTGTATGAAAAGATCCTTGACCATTGGTGGAAATGCAAGTCCATATTTATACCTATTACTTAGGTACCTGAGATTTAATATACCTACATTATCCGCATTCAAATAACGACAATGTTCATTACACATAACATAACATTATAGGTATCTTCATTGCATCCACATCATATGAACAGGCTTGTATTCTTTTCAAGATATATGTATTTTCCCATCATCAAATGCTTATTTGAAACGTTTTACCTATAAGTAAAAAATGCTATGAGCTATTCTGAAATATTGCTTGAATTACGTGTGGAATAATAAGAATTTTGTTTTTGTTTTATAGATACTTTCTTGTATATACAATGTTTCCATGGTAAAGCGGTATTATAGGTGTATATGAAATTTTTTTTTGCATTACACACACAATTTTTTGTATTCTCCTCTCGTGGTTCACCCAAAAACTATTTTTAGTATCTTGGACTTTAAAAAATTTATAGAGGGCGCTGGTAGCAGCTTAAAAATAAAAATCTCATCAGGTAAAGTGCCTTTTCTGTGTGAAATATTGAAATATTTTATTAGAAAAACTTGTTCAGAATTTAAAAAATTAACGTTGTGTTAAATTAAATAATTTCTTTTCAATTTATAATTTTTTTAATAAATATTATAAATATAATCATAATTTAAAATTTATTTATTCTACCTATGTTCCTCCATTTTCAGCACACACCTCAACTCTGTTCTTAAATTCTTTGTAGTTATTTTGAATGGATTGAAGGTCAATTGAATTTATAGCATTTGTAATTTTAATGTTTTAACAAGAGTGTAGGTCTCGGTGTAGGTATAGGTACCTGCCATGGAAACAAAAATAAAAGTGATCCGTCTTTGTGTCATAATTTATCGTTGGAGGAACATGAGTAGAATAAATAAATTTAAATTATGATTACATTTATAATATTAAAAAATATATATAAATGAAAAAAAGTATTTAGTTCTGTAATTTGACACGACGTCATATTTTTATAATTTTGAGCAAGTTTTTCTAATAAAATTTTTAATATTTTGCACAGAAAAGGAACTTTATACCTATAATGCGATTTTTATTTTTAAGCTGCTACTAGCGCCCTCTATAAATTTTTTAGAAGTCCAAGATACTAAAAATAATTTTTGGGTGAAGCAAGAGCAGAATACAAAAAATTGTGTTTGCAATGCAAAAAAAAAATTGTCATATACCTACACCTACAGGGTGTCTACTTTTAAGTGTATACAAATCGATAAAAAATGTATTTTGTGAGATATTTTCAAAAACCTTTTTTTGTTCGAAAAGTCTTCAAAAAACGCTTCTTTTGACGTTTTTACTTTTGTCAAAATGCAAATTCAGGGACGGCTACGATTTCTTTATACCCCGATTTTCACAAAAACCATTTAGCGATTTTTTTATTTAAAATCTGACACAACAGCGTTAATCAGGACACCCCAAAACCCCCATATACTAAATTTGTATTTGTAAATGTAGAGGGTGTTCGGTTCTACACCGTGTTAAAGTTGAGCAAAATACCTAGGGACTTCAAAGGCACCTGGCGAGTCAAGCGTGCCATGGAATTATTTCAAAACAGTAGAAGAATTAACAGGACCACCCAAAGTGTTGATGGAAGAAATTGCAAGAAGAAATATACAGGATGTTTTTCTCTACAGCGTCTCAAATTTCCGATTTTTTTTCGAATTTTACGCTGGTCAAGTTTGCCTTGAACAATGTTACTAAATGTAAAATAAATTAAATTAAAAAAATATAAAGAGTCATTCAGTCATTTCCCTTCTGTTTACGAACAATATTCTAGTTTTTGTTAGGTAATAATTTTAAAAAATCTGTCCAGACAGTTTAAATTCTTAATAAAAATATTCGCAAAAATCAGAGTCAAGTCAATACAATAAATTTGACAGTTCTGTTAATCTTAATTTTTGGCCAACTTGACCAGCATAAAATTCGAAAAAAATCGGAAATTTGAGACGCTGTAGAGAAAAATCTCCTCTTCTTGCAATTTCTTCCATCAACACTTTGAGTGGTCCCGTTATTCTTCCACTGTTTTGAAATAATTCCATGGCATAATACCGCTTTGCCGGGGACACATTGTAGGATAAACCTTATCGGCAATAACAGGGACGGATGGGGTAGGGTCAACCGGCCCGGGAAGTTTATTCGTTCCGGCCCAATAAGATATGTTGCAAAAAAAGGAGGTTTATTTTTATTTGGATAGTTTATTTAAAACCTCTTCCATAATCTTCAAATACATATAATAAAAATAATTTCTTCGCCAAAAACTAAAAAACACCAAAA
Source organism: Pseudeuparius sepicola (assembly GCA_963920635.1). NCBI lineage: Eukaryota > Metazoa > Arthropoda > Insecta > Coleoptera > Anthribidae > Pseudeuparius > Pseudeuparius sepicola. The sequence goes on from OY987302.1 coordinate 56,371,919, forward strand.
ATTAATTCAGCCGTATTCTCTATAGTACAAAAATAACATAAAAATGACAAACTAGACTAGATCTATTATTTGATTTAATAAGTTAATGCTTTTTACCACATTTTTATTAACTCGCTTTCTTTTCCTCCTGTTCGTCTGTTCGTCAAATTTTGCAATCGATTATAAACTAATTTTCCGATGAGTTAGAGACTTGAAACTTTATACATAACTCAGACCAGGATAACAATGCATAATTAATGGTTATATACTACATATTATTAATATGTTATTTGTTACTATAAAATGAATGAATACCTAATAAATAAAGATATTTGACTAATGGAAATTTATCAACAGATAAGCACATGCATTGGTAAGTAAGAAGGATCTGGAATTAATTAATAAACCTGAAATTTGCCACATGTCTCTGTCATAATCATCAAGATGTTTAAAATCGATTGCAAAATTTCAAACAAGACTAAAAAGCAGAAAATAATAAAATTTAAATATATTATTTTAAAATACCACGTTTTTAAAAAGGACTAAAAAGTATAAAATAATATAAAAACTGACTAAAAAATAAAATAATTTCTCCTATCCTCATAAAGATTCGAAAAACGTGGGGCGCATGCAATAGATTGCAGTGTGGAGGGGTAGCTGCCGTTGAGAAAACATATATATTTTATACTTTTAACTTTACTTAAAAAAAAACTTTTTTCATTATCAATTTGATTTAAAAAAGTTTTCTCTATATTCACTATCATAAAAGGCTCTAATCTAGTATCTTGTAATCTATAGTATGTCCGCGTTTGCTTGTGAACACTCTAGAAATCTGTGAAGATATCTCACAGACACTACTATTTTGATTGGGTGATTGATTTTTTCATGGCTAACTATGTTTTTTTTAATAACCAATTTTCAGAATATCATATTCAGAATATCATATTTATTCTTTTAAGAATGAAATGGATGGTGCCATCGAATTGGCTATAGCTCAAGACCCGTTGTGCAAAATATCAGAGCTCTAAATTATTCCATTGATTAAGGTGAATTCCTTATACAAAGTTCACAAAGTGGGGAAAAAATTTAAAAAAAAAATAGATTTTCCAGAGTACCCTGTATAAACCACAAGGCACAGGTTGGAAATCTTTTTTGTAAATCGATTAACTTTGCCTGAGGTATTATTGTATGTACGTAGTATAGCCAATCTAGCTCATACAGGGTGCTCGTAAAAAAATCAAATTTGACAAAAAAATCCTGTATTAAAAAAATTATCAAAAAATGGATTTTACATTAGGCCTCTCCTAGGTAACTGTCAAAGATGTAGAAGCTTTGTTTTTGTTTTCATGGCATTCATGGCACATCTGATTTGATTGATATGTCGTGATATGTTGATGAATAAATCATAATTAAGGATGGAGGATGATGCCTCCAATTGTTAGGAAATGTTAAAATCAAGTATGTTTTCCAAGGGGGATCGACATAATGCAGTAGAATCCCGAATTTTTTCTTTAAATATTTTTTAAATAAATGATTTCATCAAATTTGATTTTTTTACGAACACCGTGTATGAGCTAGACTGGCTATAGGTACAATAATACCTCAGACAAAGCGTAATCGATTTGCAAAAAAAAGGTCACCAACCTGTGCCCTGTGGTTTATACAGGGTACTCTGGAAAATCTAATTTATTTTTTAAATTTTGGCCCCACTTTGTGAATGCCCTATATAACTTAGAGTACTGATATTTTGTACAAAAGGTTTTGAGCTATGGCCACCATCCATTTTATTCTTAAAAGAATGCCTAATATGATATTCTGAAAATTATTCGTTTAAAAAAAAACATAGTTAGCCATGGAATAATCACCCAGTCGAAATAGTATAGCGTCTGTGAAATACCTTCCTCTAGGTGAATCTAAAAAAATATATAATGATAAATTTTACTCGGCTCTTCAGATTTCTGCAGTGACACACTGTATTCCTTAATCTATTTTTATATCTTAATGTTGAAAACGACTATTCACATTCAACTTGAGAAATAGGCAGTGCCAAAATGTACTGAGTACTGATATGCAGAAGCCAAAGCAGAAGATGCCCCTTGGAATATATTAGTATTAGGAAGGGACGTCGCGTCATCGTTGACTGCGCCGCGGCCGCGGTGATGACTACACAGATAGAAATACAATTCTTCATAGAAAAATATTTGTTGTTTGAATTATTTGTCAGAAATAATATTTATTTCGGTAGAAAGTATATTATTTAAATGAAGATTTATTTTTTTCAATTAAAAAATAAGAGCTTTTTGGGTAAAGTATTTGATTCTTTGACACATTTTTGTTTAGTAGAAGCATTTATTATTTTCCTGAAATAAGGTATTCCTTGGTGCAAACAAAAATAATTTTTATTTATAGTATTAGCTTTCGTTGTTTGAGTCAACCACATTGTTATTTGGTTTAAATGTGACCTTATTTGAGTTAAATAATACTACCTATCATTTTTATTGCTGTCTCGCTCCAGAGAATGAAAGATAGAAAGAGAGAGAAAATATGGGAGAACGAGAGCGCACTCTAGTGTCGGCGTTCAGAGCTATTCCGTGTCCGTGTAAGTAGGTACGCGTCTGCAGTCTTCCTAGAGGTTTTGTGCGAGCAGTTTTATTATTATTTATAGCCGCCGATTAGCCGTCTGTAGTGTGGTGTATTGTGTGTATTGCGTGTTTTCAGATTCTTCTGTAAGTAGGATACGCATAAACAATAATGGATACAAATCTCAAAGAACTACTTGAAATGTATGTATCAATAGGCCACCTGTATGAGACGCTTTCCTTGGTGAGTTTTGTATAGTTTTTTTATACCAAATATTGTTTTTTAATTGTATTTAAATAAATATTTAAATCTATCTAATCCAATTTCCGTTCCATTCAACAGAACATCTTTATGAATTGAACAAACTTATTGTTTTTTATTCGAATCGACAAAAAAGTTTGTGAATAATGATAAACACAAAGGTTGCTTTACTTTAAATAAATAATATTTTATTTGAGTGAATACCCGGAATGGGTAATTCAACCCTTCACAGTTGTTTGACGCAACTGTCTTAATTTTTTAAATAGAATAAATGTTTTTAAACATCGTAGATTTGTTCCTTCGAAATATATCATTTATTTAATTCAAGTCGTTAGTATTTTCATGGGAATAAAAATTAATTTCTTCCAAATAATATTTAAATTGTCTCAAATTAAATGTTGCTTTTAAATTGAAACAAACCAAATGTTTTATTCAAAGTTAGTCTAGGGTTCGCCATATACAAGAATCAAATTTGTTTGACTTAAATAAATTTTATTTGATTCAAGTATATCTTTCTATCTGTGTATTTCGATATTTTGCGTATTACGTATGCCCGCTAGCTGTCCAGGCCGGCCCAAGTCGGCCCGATTGCGACCGGCCCTTCGGGCATTTGCCCGACTGCCCGACCGTCCCATCCGTCCCTGGGCAATAAAACAAAGAAGTGCCAGGTACCTACCTATAGCCAAATTATAATAACCCAAACACTCAATAGGTACGAAGTAGATATATTTTCTCTCGACATCCATCAGTCGCCGCACAACCTCTCGGCGCCACCCCCCCTCCCCGGGCGTCCCGACGCCCCGTCGACGCGCCGCTCTGGCCCGCCCGGCGACCTCCCCTCGCTCCCCCCACCGCTCCGCCGGTGGGCGGGGCCCCGGCCCGTCCCGAGCCACGAAAAGTGAGGATCAATTCTACTTATTTAATACAGCCTTCGTATTAGGCGCGTGTATATAGTTTGGAATCCACGGTAAACCGATTTGGGCTTAAACTCCGGGGTTTTATCTCGCTCTAAGTACGCCGGCTTAGCCGGGCCATTGTGCCGGCCGGCCGAAAGTGAACAAACAGGCGCGAAGTGATACCGATCGACTGCCGCTGGCCGCGCGCGGATTACCTTCTGGTGGCGTTTGTTGTGTTGAGTGATGCGGCGGTGCCTTGGATAGAACGACCGGCGCGGGCAAGGTAAATTGAGTGATGGTCGCGGCAGGGAATGTAGGTTCGATGCTTGGTTGAACTCAATTCTCTGTTGTAACGCCCGTATAAATTGACCGGTGATTGAGTGATGGTCGAGTGAAGCGCGGAGGGGAAGTGGCTAGATGCTCAGTATGGAGTGTTTCCATCGCGGGGAAGATTCGAGAGATTCTCGAGGTGTTGTTGGGGCTTGCTGCCGTCGGAACGCGGTTGAGTGCTGACACGTGCGGAACTACCGTGTTGTGTATTTTAAGGCGCGAGAGAAATATGTACCTAAATAGTCGAGCCCCCCCCCCCTCCATAAGAAGGAATGTGCCGCAAATTCAAAATGGCGGGGAAATGATGCGAGTAGATATAACCAATCAAACTACAAGATTTTAAATTCAAACTTCTTTATACACATTAAGCCTTCCTTCTAATATAAGATTTTTGCTTAAAAAGTACAAAAACAGTTTTAAAAACTGGGAATATACCTACGTCATCTTTAAGTATAAATTAGAAAGATCTATACAGTTACTATACAATATGTGTCCCGTATAAGAATGAACATGGGGATCTTGCAAACGGTGAGAGATAGAACAACGGTTGAATGGGGGAAAAGTTGCGCAATTTTAAGGTCAATAAAATGGCGCCAACCGATTTCTAATATCTTTTTTAGTTTTTGAGTTATTTTGAAAAAAGGAAAATTTTGCGTTTTCGATTTTATTTTCTTCTGAAGTTGCTATCACAGATAGGAAAAAAAGAAAAACACTTTCTTATGTCACTTTTTAACGAGCTTTAAGATGGCGTTTTTTGTTCTAAAACATTTCGTTTTTGAGAAACAATCTTCAACTTACCATGATAATATAACAATAATTGGTTATAATAAAAATAAAAAAATAAGAAATACATAAATTATATAAACTATTACCTACTTAATAAATAATACAAATAAAAAAAATTATGTAATGTAAAAAAATGCATCCAAACCCTTGCCATCCAGAGAAGCAAGGGTCCCCCACACAGAAGCAGCATTGCCCCTTTGAATTGCCAATCCGATCCTTTGGGTAATAAAGCTTTTAGATTTTAATTGTTTAAATTTAGAACATAAATCTAAAATAAAATGTTTAGCTTCACAACCCCAAGGACCGAAAGTTTCAACAGCAAAAGGAACAAAAATAAAGCGATCTTCCAACTCTTCATATATTTTTTATGTTTTTGGACTTCTGCTAAACGTGCAGCCTCCCCTGCTTTCTTAGATGTAAATTTAATGTATGATTCAGCAAGGGTATCATCAACTTTGTTTTTTTAAATACCTTGGTGTAAAATGTAAATGTAAAATTCCTTTTTTCCTTTCATTTTTTTTCTATTGCGGCCTGCATTTAATAATAAGAAGTCTACATATTAATCATTATTGTCAACAATTTAACTTACAGTTTATTTTTACTTCGAAAACTTAATATTTTTAAATACGGCCCTGCGCGTCTGGTTAGTGTTTTCCTCTGTTGTTGTACTGCAAACAGTGTCGCATTGTGTTTTGGAGTAAATTCTTCGCTTTTTCTAATTGTGAGAAGAAAGCTTTAAGCCAATGAAACCAATAACTTTTTCCATTTATTAATTGCAACAATACATTCGTTCGGCCTCTACACTATTTCTGCGTGACACAAGATATAACATGCTGACATGTTAAATTTGCCGTCATCTGAAAAAGCACCCTCCATTTATAATGATACTAATTAATTGTTAACTAAATGATACAGTGGGAGTTATGACAAATGACAAGGCGGGGTTGGTTTCGTTGTTTCAAAGCCTTAGGTGGAGGATTTTTATTTATTTTTATTATCGTATGTGACTGTTATTAGTCTTTGCCGTCCCTTTTTAGTTCTCCAATTGAAAGATGAGTTGTAAGTTAAATTGTTGACAATACTGATTAATATTTAGACTTCTTATTATTAAATACATAGGGCCGCATTAGAAAAAAATGAATGGAAATAGGAATTTTCAGTCTCAAAACATTTTCAAAATAGTTCGTGTCACACATCATGGTATTTTCATTGAAAAGTGCTTTCAAAATCGGAAAAAAAAACCAGGTCCGTATTTAAAAAAATTAAGTTGAAGATGGATTCTCAAAAACGAAATGTAGAACAAATCTAAAAACGCCATCCTAAAGCCCGTTAAAAACTGCCATAAGAAAGTGTTTTCCTTTTTTCCTATCTGTGAAAACAACTTCAGAAAAAATAAAATCAAAAACGCAAAATTTTACTTTTTTCAAAATAACTCAAAAACTAAAAAATATATTAGAAATCTGTTTATACCATTTTATGGACCTCAAAATTGCGCAACTTTTTCCCCATTTAACCGTTGGTCTATCTCTCACCGTTTGCAAGATTCCCGCATGCTGTTCATTCTTATCCGGGACAACTTCATCTTTTTCTCTTCACATTTATTTGGTCGTATGTATCCAGTCGCGAAAAGGCCGATATTTGAACTCAAATCTGTTGTAATGACCGTATAAATTGACCGGTGCCAGCAAGGTAATAAATTGAGTGATGGTCGAGTGAAGCGCGACGGGGCTATATGCTCGGTATAGAGTGTTTCTATAGCGGAGAAGATTTGAGAGATTCTCGACGTGTTGTTGGGCCTTCCGTCGGAACACGGTTAAATAACACGCGCAACAAGATTTTAAATTCAAGTCCCATAAATTTATTTTGTGGAACCGAATATTTCTATTGTAAGTTAACAATACCTGCCTACCTTAAAAAGTGCAAATCCTATATACTTTAAACAAAGATAGGTAAAGGCAGTGGCGCACCCGGGGAGGCAGGGGGCCTCGCCCCCCCCCCTACCTCTCATATTTTAAAAAATTCTCGAGGGTCGTATCGTAGATGTACTGTCCTCTGTGCGACTCTCGGCAATTATTTTCCCAATCCGAGACCTGGCCTGGAAATTTCTCTTAATCATAAAATATTTTCTATGCAATACGTCAAACTTTTTAAGTTGGCCCACCCCCCTCATATTTTCTGGGTGCGCCACTGGGTATAGGAAACGTCAGTAAGATTAATATCATGATCCAAACAATAGTATATTTCCTAACAAGTGCGGAAAGTGCCACTTTTCCGGACGCGATTGCAGTTCAGCCAAGAAATCGAGTGTGGAAAAGACACTTTCCGCAAGAGTTAGGAACACTATTTTTTCTGCAAGCTTGCGGAAAAGTAAGAAACTTTTCCGCACGCATTTACTTTTCCGCACACATTTTAGTTTAGAAAGTGTAACTTTTCCGCACTAGTGCGGAAAAGCACTTTTCCGCACGCTTGTAGAAAAAATTATTACCATGCGCAGAGCAGAGTATATAAGATATAAGTATACTTATATAGCACATATTGCATGAACATATTGCCAGCCTAAATTTTTAAATTCGTAACTCGGAATGTCATTGGTATTTTAGGTTACCGCTATTTTAAAATCTGATCAATAACAGTGCTGATATTATTATTTTATTATTATGTTGGTAACATCTTGGCCTGTAGGTAATATGGTCATCTCAGGATGATAAGAGTATCGAAATCCTGTTTTTCTGGAAACATTCCATCCTTTATTTTTATGTGCGGGTATACTTAGGCTTACAGTTTTGACGTGATGCCATCAAAAATTGTGGTTATATCTATAGGTTGCCATTAATGTAAAAAAATTACGAGGATGTAAAAAATACAGTTTGTTCCTCGGTTTGTTCCAACCACTTTCTAAAAGGTGATTTTCTATACTCCTGCGGTAAGACGTTTAAAAAGGGGCAGTATACGTAGTACCTAGGTAATTTGTTGAACTCTTGGTTGAACAATTTTCATAAGAATGATCCATCAGGCCATTGGTATGGGGTTAGTATTTCCATGAAGAAAATATTATTTGCCGTCAGCAACTACTTTAAAAATTCTTATCGTGTCTATTGATTTTTATAATATCTTGAGTATAAAAATTCTTTCTAAATTTCGATGCCAAAACTAACTTAGTATCAGGGCAGGTAACCACTGCTTTTTGTTATTTCTATAAGATCTTTACTATTTTTCTAAATTCCTGTTTTCGATATTTTCTTAGTATAAACATAGATTTAAAGGAGCCATATTAGATAACCAGAAGCATTGTTGAAACCGACCGCAAAAAATCCTGCTACATACCAACTTTCAAATTAAAACAGATAAATTGTTATATCTTACAATTCTTATAGGACTAGGTATAGGTATTTTAATTTAGTTATCATTTTTTATATACAATTTTAACAATGATTCTGTCAGTCTATGTGTATAGCTTTGTCTATGGTATATAAAGTAGATACCTACTTATTATAAATGAAATGTAAAACGAAATCCAAAATAAATATGGGGAAACCTCATACAAATTTTTCTATGCTTATTGTTATCTTCAGTCCGTTGCTCCTTTTGTTTCTGTATACATATACATTTGTACCTACGTAATATACATATTATAGCTATCATTTTAATAGGTACTTCATTAATTGGACTAATAACTCATAAATATTATTGAAAAGCGAAAAATCCTAAAAACCTGTCTATAACGCGGATTTTTGTAACAAAATTAAATGCTTAATAAAACAAACACGAATAGGTTTTTAATTAAAATGTTTCATGTTTATTATTCGTATACATATTCGTATATTGTTCATATTATGACGAGGCCATATAAAAATACCGACCAGCATGTTTGTTGGAGAATTTCAAAATACCTACATTTTATATTTTTTGCTATACCTACCTATAGATTAAATTTCTCTTTGAAATGCAAATGTAATGTATGCAATATATATTTGTACATACACCTCCACCTACCCACAAGGAAATATATATTACGAGAAAGTTGAAAGTATATAGTTGAGTGTTGAAAGTATATAGTTAATGTTAAAAGTATATAGTTATACTTTTAAGTATTTTTTTAGTTTTCTTAATAATATCTTCGATAATATGGATTTTCGTTAAAATTGCGAATGTAGCCCCTTACCAAACAGTTCCAGACATAATACATAAGACTGACAACATCATCTATTCAGAAATGCAGTAGTAGTAGCGTAGTAGTAATACTACTACTAGTAGTAGTAGTAGCGTATTAGCTTAGTGCTTATCTGCGCTCGGATTTGGAATAGTCAAAAAAATTTCACACGGGAGTCAATTTCGGCCTAGATCCTTGCAACATAACGTTGTTATATTAAACAAATGTTGGCCTGGAGATAATAGGAAAAAAATGCCGTGAATAGATTGGGATCATATAGTTTGATTTAGGAAATTTAAATGCATTTAGTTGCCTCTTATTCGTATAACAGACCCGCTACCTAATAATTTCCAATGATTTCGAGCGCCTGGATGTGCAGAGTTTTTTTGTAAGTAAGTATACTATAGCTAAAATCAGTTGAAATTTGTTTAAGCAAAACTCGTAACCAAAATTTCATTTGAATTGAGGTTGGCAATGGCATCAGGTGTAAAACGTGCATATTAACTTTGGGGTTCCACGTAGTTTTGTATAATAACCATCAAATTTATTCTGTAATCGCCCCCAACAGCTCTACGCCCATGGATATATTACTTACCTCTGTAAAGGACGGCGTTGTTTGGGTTCTGGTTCTGCGGCTTTTTAGACACAGCGTACAGTTTTTATCAGTTCACAAGCCTAAAATTTACTTTCACAGCGCTGAAAAACGTACGATTTTCGCTAAAAAAATTATCACATACACATACAAAATCACAACAACCGCTGCTATTAAAATGCGTAAACGGGCCGATGAAGTAGCGCTGCCAACGGAATGATGTTGTTAATCGAAACAAAGTCCCTAACTGTTTTGCCGCCGAATTAAAATCGGCAATTTTGATTGGCTGAAGCCCTTGAGCACTCCCAAATAAACAAACGCTCATTCACAGTTCCGACTCTAGAGAAGCCCTGAAGTTGAGAAAGCTGGCAACATGGCTTGCGGGTCTGCGCGGCGTGGCCTGTCACCCCCTGTCAATTTATTTTAGAAGAAATTTACCCAGAATTAATTTGTGTAGTGCGGGTAGTGCTATCGTCGCCAGACTACTACGACGAGGCAGTGTGTCTCTGGGTGGAAACAGACAGCCCAAAATGCTGGCGACAGCTTTTTTATAAATTTGTTTTGTTTGTGAAAAAATGAAACGTTTCTCTAAAAGTTCGAAGTGAAAAATGGTTCCTTTACAATTTCAAGCCTCAAGATGCCTATAACCGTCGAGGGAAGCTAGAACATAGTTATATAGCTGGCTGTAAGTCAAATCGTAATAATAACATGAAGGCCAATTGTATAGACAAACTAAAGTACCATTTAAAATTAAAGGAGGTTTCTAACAATCCAACCATTGGTTAGTATAGTTGCAAAAGTTTCTTTACCTAATGTTAAAGTCAAAAGATAATTTAGTTGAATGTATTATGAAATTGACCCTAAACCCCGATTACTGTAAGAAGTCCCGATTTTGTCAGATGACATTCTCCACAAAATCCCTAGGAATTTTCTGTTAACCATGGGTATAACATTGGTATATGCGTCGCAACCAGTTAATGACGTCACTCATTGATATATGATGTGAAAAGTTACCCAAGTGATACGAAAAAAAAGAACATAATAAAATAAAAACTCTATTGCAATCACGATTATACTGCTACAAATAAAAATTACTATGACTATAATTCATTTTATTAATAATTTCAAACGTCATGGAAACACTTTCATGTTGGTATTTTGGTAAAATCGGCTACTTGCAGCAGCGTCTATGGTGCGTACTCAGGCAAATTTTATTTCCGTTTTCCGTGTTGTGAAAGTAAAAACCTATATATATTTTGTGGTTCAAAAGGGTTCAAACTTTGGGCAGTGGAAATATTCGCGGGTTTTGTACGTTCCGTGAGTTTTACCGTTATCTGTGTTGTTCTTGTTCGTGTTATTAGTAGTTATTCATTGTGCAAATGGGCTCGTTACTGACCTGAACTTTTGACCCGGTTGCATTTTTTTGCTCCATCGATGCCAACTTAGGATCTCGAAATTACCAATTGACAGTCCCAGTAAGGACTTCTTATAATAATTTTACTATAACTGCCATTTCAATCAGAAGAGATTTCTCTCCTTCGCAACATGCTGTTCTCTGTTCGCTTGTTGTTTGTATTTGTATCAAAATTTAACCAATAAGGGAAGATAGGTATAACCAACATTTGCCTGATGGTACACTTTGCGAAAAATTCTCACAAAAATTCGACTTACAACAAAATCTAGTGCCAAAATTTACCATACTATTTGTCGAAAATGTATACCTATCCACACCAGGAATCGTACTTATTATAAATACTTATACTTCTGTGTATATTTTGTTACTTGCTACTGCTTTTATTGTCTGTTAAACAAACGTACCTACTTACTTAGGTACCCAATTACTGAAACAAAGTTCACAAATGTATCTAATTATAATTAAAAAGAAGGCTGAACATTTATTAGAAAAGAGAAACTAAGCCAAAGTGGAGACTGCTTTATATTGCATAGACCCGTTGAACCGTCCCGCTGCGGCGTTGCCACATGTTTGCACAGGGCTTGTAAGCTTGAGAAGGTTGCGGCTCAGTGTTTTCAAAACGGAGGTTCAGTGTCAATCTATACAATCAAGGGTGCCAGACCTCTTTAATCACTGAAAAGGATAAGTATCTGCCTAATAAAATCATTTCTATATAATGCTTGAAATCATTATTAGTTTCTCGCGGAAAATGGTGCTCCCGTTTCCCCCTCAAGTTTATCACTCCCCGCCTTTACAGTCCTTCATCCACTATCCGGGGATGATCATCTAATTCGCGTCGATCTCCCGATTACGCACAGTTTCGATTTTAATCCGGCCGCGCTATGCGCCGAATCCGATTAGAAAAAGGCCGAAATTTCACACGTTGTAAGAAGATTAACCGGCTAGAGCTGGCAAATCCGCGCGATCCCCGCAAAGGCTATTATCACTATATTATGATTATATTGGATTTGCTTAGTGCCGTTTCGGTCCCGTAACTCAGCGCTATAGTCGGTCAGTAGGCGGCGGAATTTTAGCGCGGAAACACACGCGGTTGGAATTGGGACGAAAGTGTCAGAAAGTTACTTTGAAAGTGGAGGATATTACAGCGATTCGATGGGGCTAAGTGGAACACGCGGGCAATCCTGTTACAGATCCAATAAGTAAGTCTTCAAATAGTATATTATGTACCAAGGGACTAATTAATGTGCGTCTTTTAAATGTCGAGAACCATGGTACATAGGTACGCTTTTTTTGCACCGCAGGTACTAAAATTTAAAAATTCACAAGACATTATGTAAAAAGAAACATTCGACATTACCAATTTACTATACTTTGCATCGTTATAACGAGGAAACTGTCTGAAATAGATCAAATTAATTTCACATTTCTTTCTTAACTTTTCAACTGCTACCAAATGGTGCTGCGGTGCCAAATTTGGTACAATAAATAGTGCCATAATTGGTACCAAATTTGGTACCTTGGTACCAATCATCAGTTACACCGCACCGGATAGTCCTTGAAAAGTTAAGGTAGTAATGTGAAATTCATTTTGTTCTATCTTAACTTTTTTGTCTCTACAACGGTGCAAATTGGTCGAAATGCCTATTTTCAACTGTTCGTATCTACGAATCTACTAATTTTTAAAAAGTCGTTTCGCATAATCAAAATCTGGTCGTTCCATTTGAAAGAAAAATGTTATTTCCTCTTCCAAATAAAAAAAAATGCGACCATAATTGAACACCCTGTATAGCTAAATTCAACTTTGGATACACACACCATACTATAGGGGGCACTATAGTACACGCAGAGAAATATCTATTAACCGTTAATAAAAATCTATTAATACCAGCAAAATATCTGCTTTGAATGGGCGCCTCAATTATAGATCACCTATCTATGATTAATAAAAACACTTTGCTAAAAAAGAGCTTATTTGCAATTAATAGGCAAATTACATTGTGACTACTAATAAGTTACTTATTTGTCGTTAATATATCCTTTATTTCTGGCATTGACTTATTATTTTATTCAGAGCAAATAGAAAACCATATGCTACGGTTAAAAGAAACTTTTAATAAATTTTTTTCGGAGAATAGAAAAATATATTAAATTTGCTGTCGCTGCTGGAGGAACCTGTTATAGTTAATAGATTTATCTACCTTATGTACCTAACGTACAATATTTTTTTAACAGCTGACACTCTTTAGTTTGACACTTTTCTCAACAATCAACACAAGTTTGTTTCCATAGCAACGAGAAAGCAAAGCCGCGTCTATACCAATGACGTCAAAACCTATATAGACGTGGTGCCTCGTTGTTAAAATGCCCTTTAGTTTCACTCCAAGATATAAATATATTCATACTACTCTAAAAATATTCTACAAACAAAGACAGAAAGTCAACCATCAACCAACTATACACCCGGTGATTCCCGGTTATAGTTCCTCCAAAATCACACTTAGATATCGCATGTTTTTTCTTGTTTGGGGGCGCCGGAAGCATCGGAACCTCACCTGAAGACTCGGGGGATGGTCTAACGACGCCAGCCTCCGAGCCCAGAGTCGAAATAAGTTCGCTACGGCTCGACAAAAAGGCAAAAAGGGTCAATTTATGACAATCTCGCGACATTTTCGGAATAATTTAATGGAGCGCTTAGATTGTGATTATTTCTGGGCGTCAAGCGTTTATCAAAACAAACCTGTCTATAGGTTTTGACGTCATTGCTCTATACCATAAATCGGGACAGGGAGAAGATAGGGATCGGGAAATATTTTTAACTTTTTTCGGCCTAGGCCGGGAAACGATAATTTATGAAGGAAAATTCTCTAGAAAGGGTGTATTTTCTGGCCGGTCGGTTGAAAAAAATATATTGTAGTAGGTACACATTACTCGATCGACAACATTACTCGCGGAAGGAGAACTATCACTATAGTTGACTCGCAACTGAAAACGGAATACATAAGAAATACGCAAATGCATAAGAAATACGCAAAACCACAAAACGCATGCGCAAAACCAAGAAGTAAATATAAACTACCTACCTATTTGTACCAGCAAGGTTCATATTTGTGGTTAATAGGGTTTGTTTTGTTACAAATAGTTTACCTTTTTGTAATAAATATAAATTTTGCAATAGTAAATAGGTTCATTTATTTTTTTATTTGCCACAAATAGATATCTGATTGTGAGAGCAAGGTAGTTTTTGCTGGCACAGCAAGTTCGACTTTCTGTAGTAAACAGAAATCTTTTAACAACAAATAGATTTTTATTAGCAAAATACTTTATTTGGTCCATTTTCCTCAGTGTAGTTATCCACATACAAACTCAACTTCGGAAAATATGTGGCAGAAACGGGACTATCACTGATTTTCTAAATGTCTGCAATTGCAGGAAATATCTAATAACTTGGCAACGACGCAACCGATCTTCAAAAACGAAAAAGAAATAAAATTAAAAAACTAACTTGGTTATTTTTTGCTAATTGTGCACCACCCTGTATATACTAAAACTTAAAAAATAAGAAGCTCCCTTGATTACAGACAACTTTTGAACCAAACTTTTTTCCGTAGCTTCTCAAATTCTCGAGATAAGGGGATGGGACAAGATACCTATAGTATTATTAAAATATTTTATTGAAATAAGAAATATTTCACGTATATACTTTATTTTTATTCACTCTGTATTCATTATTATTCATTTTTCAGTGGTTTTCTCTGTTTTTTACTACAAGTAATTTATTTATGAGACTGTAATCATATTCTGAAGAATACTTACTTATTTTATTTGTATTGGCCAGACAGCTCGTTTGATCTTATAAATATTTAGTATGTATAAGTACCTATTTAAATAATCGTAAATAGATTGAAATATTGGACAATTCTAACGATCTGTCGAGTGGTTTCAAGTATTCCTTTTACTACGCAAATTCACTCAGTGCTCAAGTATTAGTGTTCAAACGGCTGCATTATTTTATTTGTATATCAGCTTCCGCGGGGATATTCTTTTAGCAGGTTAATTAGAGGTTTGAGTATCTTATTTCATGGGGATATGCCTTAATTATACGTAGGTTGGTAGGTATACTAAATAAGTACCAAAGAGAAGAGAAACTTCTCCACGATAATTATAAATTGCCTGCATGGAGTTTATTGCCTGGTTTGATTTGCATAAGTGTATCTACAGAGTGTCTCACGAAAGATTCACCAGTATTTTTTCAATTAGTGCTCACAGTTTCTTTACATAGCTTGCCAAACGTTAACAGCGGTGAGAGATAGAACGGTTAAATGGGGAAAAAGTTGCGCAATTTTAAGGTCATTAAAGCGGTACAAATATATTTCTAATATCTTTTTCATTTTTGAGATATTTTGAAAAAAGCAAAATTTTGCGTTTTTGATTTTATTTTTTCTCTGAAGTTGTTATCACAGATAGAAAAAAAGAGAAACACTTTCTTAATGGCGCATTTTTTTACGGGCTTTAGGATGGCTTTTTTAGATTTGTTCTACAACATTTCGTTTTTGGGAAACCATATTCAACTTTATTTTTTTAAATACGGACCTGGTTTTTTTTTTAGATTTTGAAAGCACTTTTCATTGCAAATACTATGATGTATAACACGAAATATTTTTTAAATGTTTTGAGACAATTATACTGAAAATTTCTTTTTTTTATTCTTTTTTTTTTTCATATCGCGGCCCTGCGTATCAATCAATATTGTCAACAATTTAAGTTACAGTTTATTTTTACTTCGAAAACTTAATATTTTTAAATACGGCCCTGTCTGGTTAGTGTTTTCCTCTGTTATTGTTGTTGTACAGCAAACAGTGTCGCATTGTGTTTTGGAGTAAATTGTTCGCTTTTTCTAATTGTGAGAAGAAAGCTTTAAGCCAATGAAACCAATAACTTTTGCCACTTATTAATAGCAACAGTACATTCATTCGGCCTCTACACTATTTCTGTGATACAAGATATAACATGCTAACATGTTAAATTTTTGGTCATATGAAAAAGCACCCTCAATTTCTAATAATTAATAATACAAATTATTAACTAAATAATAAAGTGGGAGTTATGACAAATGACAAAGGGTTAGTTTCGTTGTTTCAAAGCCTTCTTAGGAGGAGGATTTCTATTTATTTTTTTATTATCGAATGTGACTGTTATTAGTCTTTGCCGTCCTTTTTTGTTGGTTCTCCGGTTGAAAGATAAGTTGTAACAATGAAGTAAAATAACGGGTATTTCAGCCAAAATTATGTATTATTTATTCTTAACAATGAACCGAGCTTTCGGCCATATTTTTGGCCTTCATCAGGGCTAAAATAGTGTTAGGTAAAATATATTATTGAGTAAGAATTATTTATATACTTACTATTGAAATAAATATTGAAAAGTTATGGTTCTAATGGATATAAACTTCCAAAAATGGAATAAATTGTTTTGTAAATATTTTTGTTGTTGTCTACTGAAAATTTTGTAATAAATATTTATGGTTGTTATAGAAATTTGAAATAAAAGAAAATCTTCATATTATGAAGCAAGTCATGAAAAACAAATGATAGCAGACAGTAATATTGTTTTAAGGTTATACAAATTTTTAGGTTTCCAAAAAGTTTGACAATAAACAAAAGAAATCTAAATTTTAGGTTACTTGTCAAAAAGGTTAGAAAATATTTGCCAATAAAAATGTTTAGTTTGAAAACCGAAAAATTTGGGAAATACTAGATGGTATAATATACAATAATTTTACAGAAAAATTTTTATATATAGGGTTATAGCGAGTTATTTTGTTTGTTTTTCATCTAAAAGTAAAATATAAGAATAAATACAACTGAAATCTTCTATATCAGTTCATTTGTTCTTTTGTTCATTTGATAATTTAACAAAAGTGATGTTAAATTAAATAAAATTTCTTCTGCTTTTTCTGAACATATTATTATAAATATCACAGGCCATCGTGCAAATTTTAACAATATTAAAATTTTACACAGAGAAAAGAATCTAACTAAGAGGTTATTCCTTGAGATGTTTGAAATTAACAAAGAAAGAAATACAGCCGTTATTAAAGAAGATCAATTATAATAAGTTGTAAGTTAAATTGTTGACAATACTGATTAATATTTAGACTTCTTATAAAATTCAAGGCCGCATTAGAAAAAAATTAATAAAAAAAAAGAAATTTTCAGTGTGATTGTCTCAAAACCTTTAAAAATATATTTCCTGTCGTACATCATGGTATTTGCAATGAAAAGTGCTTTCAAAATCTGCAAAAAAATCCATGTCCGTATTTAAAAAAATAAAGTTGGAGATGATTTCTCAAAAACGAAATGTTGTAGAACAAATCTAAAAATGCCATCTTGAAGCCAATACAAAAAATGCGCCACAAGAAAGTGATTTTCTTTTTTCCGATCTGTGATAACAACTTCACAAAAAATAAAATCGAAAACGCAAAATTTCACTTTTTCAAAATAACTCAAAAACGAAAAAATTTATTAGAAATCTGTTTGTAACATTTTATTGACCTCAAAATTGCGCAACTTTTCCTCATTTAACCGTTGTTCTATCCCTCACCGTTTGCATGATCCCCATGCTGTTCTTTATCTGTATTTCCTAAAAGTGTTATGAAGGTAGGTACCTACCAAATTTTGCGGTACCAATTTCCAGTGCGCCTTCAATTTAGGAGAAATGATTCTCCACCCATCTGAGCAATAAGTCAAACACACTTGATGTTTACGCTGATCTCGATCACGCTCACTTAACTCAGGAAAAAGGAATCGGGGCATCTGCCGGCAAAGCAGGATGCAAAACGAATGGATAGAGGGCGTGGAAAGAGATGGAGAATTGGCGGATTGGAACCGCGACCGTCGGATATTAGTTCTGAAGTTTACATCCACTTTAACGAGGCGCATATTGGAAAATCGCTGGCTTGTAAGTAATGCAGCTCTCGGTTTCTTTTTTGGGGGCAAAAGGGGCCGACGGTAAGGATACATCACATTATAATGACCAGGTGATCGATTGTTAGACGCAAAAAGAACAGACGAATTTTTTTTTAAGTTCTGCTGCCTAGGTACTTGGAGCAGGCAAGTATCTCAAGGATGTAGCCAATTTCTCTGTCATAATAGCTCCCTTTCCAGTTTGAATTGCTCGAGAAGGGTTATGGCTGCCTTGATGAACATAACATAATTTTATTATTTTGTAGACTTGTCTTTGTCGCTATAGGTACCTACTATTTAGCACTCATTCCGCAAATTTTGGCTGGTTGTTATATATCTTTTTGTTTTCTTTTGTCACGACGAGATGCCTTTACAGACCTACAGTATAGGTAATTCGAATTTTCAATGGCGCTTGATATTTATTGGTATACCTAAACTTCTTTTTAATAAACCAAGTTTTCGATCAACAATGTGAAATGTGACCTCCGATAGGGCTGTCGAACAAAAGCACTAATATCGTTGACTGATATATTATTAAAGACTGCTCACGGCTGCCACATTTTTGGTTCACCATGCGCTTTCCGGAGATAAAATACAATGCAGAATACATTGTTAGCCATCAGAGACATCTGTTTTCCAGGACATAAAGCTATAGCCGTGAAAGTCTTTATACAGTGTCTGCCAGAAAGTTGGATACAAATGGGAATTTTCTTTATTTGAAGTTTCTCAAAAAAAATTATTCTTGATAAAAGTTGGTGCTTGTGCTTAAACTCAAAATCCACCAGCAAAAATTTTGAAATTTCGTTTGGAAACAGGGTAGGTTGAAAAATATGAAAATTCCTCAAGAGTAAAGTACCCCTATTTTTAGAACTACATCAGAGTGGCACTAAGAAAAGCTGTTTGGAATCTCAAGACAATGTCAAATATGAATTCGCAGCCACCTACTCAAAAGAAAAAAAATTCACACTTTTTGCATTTTTTATTCATCCCGCTGTATAATTTGTATTGTTGAATTCTCATTTATTAAATAACTCTTAAATTGTTGCTCTATTAAAATATTTTTATGTTCCACAGATTAGATGCTATGTTATGTTTGAAATTGTAGGAGTATTTTACCTGGATACAAAAAAACGACAAACTTTGCAGAACTTTTACTTATTAAGTGTTTTTAAGATGCTAGTTAAATGTAAACAAAAATCATTGGTATCGTATTGTCATGCTCGAAGATGTGCCTCAAAATACATATCTAACATTATGTATTATACAGCGTGATGAGTAAAAAATGCGCAAGTGTGATTTTTTTTATTTTGAGTAGGTGGTTGTGAATTCATATTTGACATTCTCTTGAGATTACAAACAACTTTTCTTAGTGCCACTCTGATGTAGTTCCAAAAATAAGGGTACTTTACTCTTGAGGAATTTTCATATTTTTCAACCTACCCTGTATACGAATCGAAATTTCAAAATTTTTGCGAGTGGCTTTTGAGTTTAAGCACAAGCACCAGCTTTTGTCAAGAATAATTTTTTTGACAAACTTCAAATAAAGAAAATTCCCATTTGTATCCAACTTTCTGGCAGACACTGTATAAATACGCCAGTCTACGTCAATATTAATGACTTAAATTCCATATATTCCTATATTTTATTTCTTCATAATAACAACAGTAACTAAAATACATTATATCCTGAGTTATAACATCATCTTGTATAAATGATATCAATCGAACTATCAACTTGTAAATTTAAAAAATATATTTTTTAAGTTCAGCTTGATTTAAACAATTGGCCAAAAATTTAGTTTAAATTTAAAATATAAAATGAAGGTTAGGTAGCTAATTAAATTTTTAAATTTTGACCACTTCAACTTGTTTAACATATTATATATTTTATAGGTGTATGTAAGGATCTAAATTTAATATTATTCGCATTGCTTTATTTTGCAGAATTTGTAGCTTTCTGAATACACAATCGTCAGCATCACATAATAAGGTTGGAAAATAATATAAAAAATGCCAAAGAATTGTAGTGTTATAAACAATTTTTTAGAATAAAATTACATCTGAACTAATTCGTTTAAAATAAGATATTTTAGAAAAAAAAAATTAAATAAAATGTCTATATATCGTCCAAATATATCATATTCATATATTTAGATGAATTAATAATTTCTAATTGTTTATAATCTGCATTAGTACTTAAGTTTAAGTCATTATTATATCCTCTCTAACTTTAAATTTAAAAAAACTTCAAACTTGCTATTTATAATTTATAAATATTTTTTTGTTTTCAAGCCTTTTGATACATATGGTTAATTTTTTTTTCAAAACATACCTATACAGGGACCGGCAGAAAGTTGGGCACACAAATTTAATATTTTTAAGCTCTGATTTCGATTAATTTAAATTTCCAGCTGCTAATCGAACAAAATTTAAGTTTAGTAGCAAATTCATGTGTTATCCGATGATAAGTTGCGCTTGCGGTATTTTTTTTAATACACAGGGTGGTCGAAAAAATACAAAAAAAAGCAAAATTTCTTTTTTTTTAACTAGGTGGCTGTGACTTTAAATGTGACATCCACCTTTGATTTCAAACAACTTTTGTAAGTAACTTTTTACCGTATTTTAAAAAATAAGGATACTTTACTCTTGAGTTATTTTGACATTTTTGAATCTACCTCGAATCCAAAAAGAGATATTTAAATTTTGATATGTGCGTTTTGAGTTTGAAATAATGCACCAACTTTTATCAAGAATAAAATTTTCTGACAAATTAATAATAAAAAAGTTTTCCATTTGTGTCCAACTTTCTGCCGGTCACTGTATAAATAATATCTATTGTTAATAAGAATTCTAATTTTTTTAAATATTTCTACACATTTATACAATTTTCTTAGGAAAGGCTTCAAAGCCCTCGAATATTCTCAAAATACGTATATGATAAAATTACATAACTTCAGTTAATAATAAGTTATAAGTATAAGTTGTTTTATATTTTGAATATTTATTAAAAATTTAACACAATAAAATTAAATTTCTGCCCTGACGAAGGTCACTATATGACAGTTGTTTCCTAAAATTTGAATATTTTACAGCCGTGATAGTAGCATAGTTGTCATACAGATATCATATTACTAAATATAAACCATTTTCCAACTCTGAAAATGTTGTTAAACTGAGGTTATGTCTTTTAATATGCGAAAAAACCAGACATCGATCGGAGTTCTAATAGGTATTCTTTTGGCACAAATTTCGAAGCCATAGGACTCCCCTCTCGCGTCAAGGACAATCGAGCACGAAGAGCGCTATTTTTAAATTAAAATCCAATAAGACCGGTTTACACTTGTGTGGTTTTTCGAGAGCGCCTGCTCATTTCGTCCGCACCGGGTGAATAAGGCCATGGCGAACATGTGAACAAGTGGTGTTTTTTTATTGCCAACATGGTCCTGAAACGGGCTAAGCCGATTTTTTCTGTGGGTGCTTCAATGGGTATGGCATACTCAAGCACCTCAGGATTTTAATCAAGGAACAAATCCATCAGGAATATACCTCATGCGGGGTAATTGAGTTTTCAGTTGACTGAATAAAGAATCGCTAGCTCTTCAACAAAAACCACAAATCTTGCAATAAAGTTTCTATGACTTAGTAAGTAACCTCTGTGTAGGTTCGCCGTTTTACTTTTTTGTACTTATCCTGGGACTTTCTGTAAAGGTAGATATCTATCTGTTTACCCCTCTATATATGGAGGAATTACCTAATAATATCATTTTATTGTTCTGCGTACAACAAAGGCCAACTCGTCTGTTTCCTTCTTACCGAGACCCTATTTGCCAAACCGCCTCTGAAAATTGCAACGATTCAGGGAACAATCACGCCTCGATGCGTTTGCAGACGCAATCAACCGTAAAATCGACTCCCCTCAACACCACAGGCGACACCGCGATAACATCTAAAAATGGGTGCCGTACCAACCGAACTACCTGAACCACCGATGAGTAACAAGATCCCTTAGAAGCCATTAGATGGCCTATCTACGGCCCTTGCCGTCCTTATATCGGAGGTTTGGGTGTTTTTGTGGCGGTAATGGGGGTTGTTCGGCTACTGGAAGTGGACCAGTTTCAAGCGATGATTGGCCGATTAGAGGGCATTTCGTTTAAAATGAACTGGATAAGGGATAAGACAAAACGTCTATGGCGAGGCAAGCGACAGAGATGTTATTACTTGAAAGTTTTCACTTAATATCATTCTCCCATGATGATTCAAGAAATTTATCTGGCAATTTCGCAAGATATTCCCAACCTATATAAAATAGGTAATAAATAAAGAATACATTTAAAAAGTTGTGTAATGGCGAAAATACGACTAGATGTTTCTGTATTCTTAAAAATGCATGCAAAGGAGTGTATTAGAACTTTTGTAGAACTGAATTATATTATAAATAACAAGGTACTGCGTATATACTAATCGATATCGGGCATACGCAGATATACAGGGTGGCTTATACAGGATGAGTTTTTTTTTATGATCAGCATGGGGATCTCGAAAACTAGCGGAGATAGAAAGAAAGTTAACTGGGGGAAAATTGCAGTTTTGTGGACCCAATTTAACGCGCCTTGTGGATTTTTGAAAAAAACGCATGGCTTACTAGAGAAATTTTGGCGATATATTCTAATCCGGCTATAGCTTCATTGTTTCTGATTTTAGATAAAAAGTGTAAATACCAAAGTTGGAGCGATTTATAATATGCCCCCAATGCGGTTATCATCTTCTGTCATTTTCGAGATATAACACAAACTTGTGTTTTTTTTTTAAATGGCAACCATAGTTGGCCATGGTCTCAAAAAATCAGGCATTTTTAGAGCTTTCCAACGATATAATACTCGATATGGTTATTCAGAAAAATAAGGGAAATAACTATGGTTTCCATTGAAAAAAAAAACACAAGTTTGTGTATCGTGTCTCGAAAACTGTTTTATTTCTAGAGGTAGATAGGTATATAAAAATTTTTGAAATAAAAAATGTTTGCAAGAACCTTCAGAATCAAAATATTAAATCAGTTTTGAAATATTCCATATACGATCTCTTGGGATCAAAAATGAAATTATCTGGAAAAAATTAATGGCGCATTTTTTATAAAGCAAAATTTCTCATTTGGTACAAGATCTAGTTACCCATGGAAATAAGTAATAGATTGTGTCGTTAAATTAAAGTAGACATAGTAGGCTTTAAAGATTTGAAAATAAAGTGGTATGTACATATCCATTTAATCGAATACCGAATAGCTAATCCAGGAATAAATATAAAAAAATACTAACAACTCATAGATGTTCCTTAAAATTAAAAATACTAAATATTTTCAGGGGTAATATAACAAGTGGTGTGCCTATTATCGATAATACCTTTCATTAATTTTACGAATTATAATTCCAAAGCTGAAAATACCACGACTGCGCAGCAGGAGTGGTATTTTCTTAGCATTGGGATTATAGTGAGTGATAAATGAAGGAAAGGTATTATTTATTATTAGGCATACCACGAGTTGTAATTAAAAAGAGAATTTAACAACTGCAAAGAGTTAGTTTGACAGCTAGCTGTCATTTAGATTGAACTTTCGGTTCTGAATATGTTTTTTGTGCTAATAGATATTTAAAGATCAATGTGTTAACTGAAAACATATATTCTATTCCTATATTAAATTTGGTAATGTGAAGAAGTTATCGGGTTATCAGTTTTAGCTGCCACAATATATTGATGGTTTAGCGCAACTAGGACGTAACTATAAGTGAGTAGGATTTCAGCGATTATTTCCCTCGTATTGCTTGCATCCAATAAGGTAGATCCGTCCATAAAAATCCAACCAATCATATATGCCTCTGCTAGCGATAATTGCACTTGTGCAAATTACAATATTAAATTACAAACAATACAAACACGTACCTACACCTACTTCTTAAAGTTTGTGTGTTTCACACTGTTCTAAATTATGCAGCTTATAAATTATGTTGCGGTACTATTAAGCATTGTATCAATGAATTTATATAACTTTTACATTGCTAAATTTTGGTTATTGGACCTCCGTCTCCATTTAAATTTATGACACATTCAGAAAATAAACCAACGCTGACAGGGTGTAGGTATAATCGCATTTGCCTTGGATATCCAAGCGTCATGTTTGTTTACTCGAACGCTACAGTCGAAACTGTCAATAAACTCGTTCAAAATGAATCGTTTTGGAAATGTAAACATAGAAAAAATTAATACAGAAATTATTAAATCGTATTCGAGAAATAATCTCGACAAATACCACTCTTGCCGGAAATTTTTCTAGATAATTTTATTCTCAAGCTCTATTTTGCCCATTAGCAAAACCACTCGTACAAATTGGGCTTTTATTTTCAGAGATAAAATCCCTTGAGCTTCGCTCTCGGGATTTTATCAGAAAATAAAAGCCCAATTTATACTCGTGATCTTTCTGGGCAAAATAGCGCTTTCGAAAAAATTATCGATACAATTTCCGGCACTTGTGATATTACATACGAAAATACCACTAGTGGTATTACCGCTGAAATCATCACCTGATTGGTTAATATTTCAAAAATCATATCATTTCATTGATTCATATTGGCAGGCGTTGAATTCTCAATTTAACGTAACACTTAGCAGATGCCACAGCAATAGTCTTAAAAATGACAATAAAAAAAATATTGTACTATTAAATAAGTGCTTAGTGAACACCTACTTTTCACAACAAACAACACCGCACATTCTTCAACACTGCTTCTTTTCAGCTTCAGCATTTCAGCTGCTTACTTGGAGTATATATTTTAATTTTTTAATACGACACATTTTGTAGAGCTGTTGAGTAAACTTCTTCGTTTAGGAAATTCTTATAAAAAATTCCATTGAGATGTCATTATTAACGTCATAATGCTATCATTGCACAATTATTGTTTCCATGGGTAACTAGATCTTGTGTGAACCACAAATATTATCAATATTTTTTAAAAGTTACCGCGGTTTAAAAAATTTGAAATTTTTATATTTCATTGATGTCCCTAGAATTCCGTAAGTGGCGGCCATATTGATAATAGAAAAGGTGACGGAAAGGGCCATAATCAACAGAATTTACGTTTTACGCAAATCTGA
This sequence comes from Pseudeuparius sepicola, assembly GCA_963920635.1. Taxonomy (NCBI): domain Eukaryota; kingdom Metazoa; phylum Arthropoda; class Insecta; order Coleoptera; family Anthribidae; genus Pseudeuparius; species Pseudeuparius sepicola. Next base: position 56,397,011 of record OY987302.1, read on the forward strand.
ATAGATAAAAATTAACATTAATCTCTGTTCTTTAAAATACAGAAAAAGCTACATTCTGATATTTCCGCTAGACATGCTAAATACGCCCCTCGACTCGCCCAAAACAATGCTGCCAACCTTATTGGCACCAAATTAAGAAATGTCATTTCTATAGTGTATACAGTTAAAGAAAGATTTTAGTACAGCAACTTTAATTATGACGCCCGATGCGGTTTTTAATGTATCCTTGTTCAGTGAGAGTATCTGCGCCTATATACCTGCCTTATGTATTTACACTTCTACTGAGGTAAATATGCCATCTAAACTTTGTAATATTGTTTCAGGGACCAAAGTAGATGTGGCCAAACAGCCTCACAGCCGGGTAAGCCGCCCTTTCAATACCTGCTTACACAACCCTACCATTCACTCTTTCCTCTAAAAAAAAATGTCTCCACGACAAAGACCCGCAGTCGACCATCCCGTTACTCGAAACATTCGAAAAACGCTCCCAGGCGGTCCCTGTCGATCCCCCGAAAATTGTCTATCTACGTGGAAAATGCCGTTATTATGGCGGGCTTAGAGCGGGGCGTTCAAAGGACCGCAGGGCCCCGCATACGTAGGTACTTTTGGTCGATCGAGCCTGGAAATTGGATTGCATTATTGGCGGATCTGGTACTCTAATTGTGGCCCAATGGAGTCAAGGATGTTCGGATGAAAAGAATATTGAATAATAACGAGTATATACCTATACGTGCGGACGAATATCGGCCTATAGAATTCGGCGATTGTTGGGGGGTACACAATATGGGCGCGAATAATAATTGAAAAACTTGGCCCATTGTAAGTGGGGCCATGGATATCCTTGTATTAATTTTTCAAGATTTCAAAAGACACAATTGAATTTCGAGCAACTAGGTATACAAGAATTAAAAGAAACTAGATGCCCTGTATCATGTCAGTTATTCGTTTTAAGAGGAGGCCGGCAAATGTTCTAGATACTTTGTCAAATTCGATATTTTTATGTCACCCTGTATAACGTTGATTTTTTCCTAAGACAAGGAAAGAGAGAGGACGCCTAACAGCCCTCGTGGCCGTGTTACCGACTGGCATATCGCACGACAGGCCAGTGGCGTAGCATAAAACGCGTTCTTAGCCAATATCACAAAAATGTTAAAAATGAAAAGGTAGTTAATTTTGACTTCTATGTAATTTGAAATATTGGCATTTATGTGCAGATAATTTCCCAAATGTAAAGCTATAGTGTCAAGTGCTGAAATATATTTATTTACGGGGATTTCGAATCAATCAAAATAAAATAAATAATGCACGCCCATGGGCTATTTAATGAAACTATCATAATCAATTAAGAAATTTTCAATAAAAACGATGTTAAAAATAACTATATTGGTCCTATTTACAAACAAAATAATGCACTTTATCATACTAAAAGGTAGAAAAAATTTAAAGAAGGTATATTGAGAAAAATAAAGTTTTAGGGCATCTTTCAAAGGTAGCTTGTTAAATATTTACCTGTGAAACGAAATCCCGGGTTCTCGATTTTCACTTCTGCTTTTGCAACCAAACGCTGAACAATTCACCATCGTAACTGTTACTTTTAATTCACAAACATATAAAATGGCCGCCGACCGCCGTTCAAAACGACGTAACAAAATCTGTACACGGCAGGGTAGGCAAGCGCGGTGTCCTCTCTCGTTCCTCGTCTAAGATTTTTCCCAGTTCTTCAAAGAGTTATAGAGTGTTCACAATCCAGTCTCGTCATAGGCGCTCTGGGGCTAAAGCCCTCCAGTAGAAAATGGGAAATAATAACGCCCGCAACCGTTAACGTACAGTTCTGGCAATTGAACTATACAGGGTGATTCAGTTCCGGTGCTCAACATGGGGATCTCGGAAACTGTAACAGTTACGAAGTCAGTCAAATGGAGGCAAACTTGCGCCTTTGGGCGCCTAACAATATGCCGTTGAGAAGGTTAAAATATTTTCATGGGTTGCTGAGGTATTAAAGAAAAAACAAATTTTTGAAAATTAGATTTTATTTTTTTCTGGCGCCATTTGCGATAATATTGAAAAATAAATTATACTTTTTCGTTGCAACTTCTTTTGGACTACCTTATGGTATTTTTAGGTTTTCGGGGCGACTTTTCGTTTTTGAGATAGAGAGATCATCTTTATTTTTTTAAATACGGACCTGGTTTTTTTATTGCATATTTCGAAATGAATCGTTGCCCTGAGTACAACGATGTATGACACATACATATTTTTTCTCGTTTTAGCTGCTAAAACGCACATTTAATAGAATAAGAAAAAAATTAATACGGTCTTGGACTATGCATTTTCTCTTTTTTTCAAAGCTATTCCAATTATAACAAGTGATCATTTTATTATACCTACTGGATTAATTAAACTCCATGTTTGTCATATTTTGAAATTCTTTTTTATACTTTAGGTAAAATGTATCTCACTATTGTTAGTAATAATTATTGTGGCTATTTACCTAATGTATAAAAAAAATTCAAAATATGACAAATATGGAGTATAATTAATCCAGTAGGTATTAAAATAATGATCACCTGTTATAATTGGAATAGCTTTGAAAAAAGAGAGAAAAATGCATAGTCCAGGACCGTATTAATTTTCTTAGTAAATGTGCATTTTAGCAGCTAAAACGAGAAAAAATATGTATATGTCATACATCGTTGTACTCAGGACAACGATTCATTTCGAATATTATGCAATAAAAAAATCCAGGTCCGTATTTAAAAAAATGAAGATAATCTCTCTATCTCAAAAACGAAACGTCGCCCCGAAAATCTAAAAATACCATAACGTAGTCCAAAAAAAGTTGCAATAAAAAAGTATAATTTATTTTTCAATATTATCGCAAATGGCGCCAGAAAAAAATAAAATCTAATTTTCAAAAATTCGTTTTTTAGTAAATATCTGAGCAACCCAATAAAATATTTTAAGTTTCTCAACGTCGTATTGTTATAGGCGCCCAAAGGCGCAAGTTTGCCTCCATTTGATCGACTTCGTATCGGTTTCCGAGATCCCCATGTTGAGCACCGGAACTGAATCACCCTGTATAGAGACACTTCGATGGCTATTGAGGACATAAGGTTGTCAATAAAAACGAAACATGCAAATGTGTTTGTTACAACCAATGACGTCAAAACCTATAGACGTGGTGCCCCATTGTTAAAACGCCCTTTATTTTGACACCAAGATTAAATATATCCATACTACTCTAAAAACATGCTACAAACAAAGACAGAAAGTCAACCATCAACCAACTATACACCCGGTGATTCCCGGTTATAGTTCCTCCAGAATCACACTTAGATATCGCATGTTTTTTCTTCTTTGGGGGCGCCGGAAGCATCGGAACCTCACCTGAAGACTCGGGGGATGGTCTAACGACGCCAGCCTCCGAGCCTAGAGTCCAAATAAGTTCGCTACGGCTCGACAAAAAGGGACAATTTCTGACAATCTCGCGACATTTTCGGAATAATTTAATGGAGCGCTTAGATTGTGATTAGTTCTGGGCGTCAAGCGTTTATCAAAACAAACCTGTCTATAGGTTCTGACGTCATTGGTTACAACGAATTTAATATCCAAAATAAAATAAAATATTTGTTTGTTATGTGTTTACAAGTTCACACGGCATATTTCCATACATTTTCTTAAGAAAAGCAAGTCTAAAAAGCAAGCAAGAATACCTATTTGGTACCTTTTGGTTTGAAATGAAGTCCATGAATAGTGGCTAGTTGTAGTGTAAGTAAGCATAAAACTCTATTGGTTCGCTTTGGAGCTATAAACAAAATTTTCTATTTTCATTCTTGCATACGTTACAAAATACTCTTCCAAAATAATATCTAGAATTTTCGCTTCTTCAGCTGGTTGATCAGATCATTCCATAATTCCCAAATAGTGTTTATTCTTCTGCAATTCACCTAATGGCCTGGTGCAGTGTGCATACCATTTTCTTCATGTGCATGGAAGTTTCATGTTATCACAAACAAATCTACCTATAAAAGCTGTGTTAATAGGATAAAACTGCTAAATACTGGACGCAAAGACAATTCGTTACCGTAAAAAGAAGGCAAATCGTAATAAAGCTACAATTTGGGACATTTTTAACGTCAATAACTACGGATTTTTGAATTCCTTTAGATATCTATTCATTCCTCCACGACAATGTCAACACGACAAATTTAAATATCTTTAGGTATTTAGTCCTCCACGACAATGTCGATAAAACTGTAATTCTAAAAAATAAAATACAAAAGATATATTTATTAGCAGTCCATGTATGTACGTCAGGGAGTAGACAACCCCCCGCCAAACCTTTTTAAACATCAAAAAGGCCCTCTACTAATTATCCAACCTAATCCCGGACTCCTACGTCTTCCATCCATGCAGTTTCCACCGCTCTCATCCCTACCCGACGCTATCGCTTGCAAATTCAATTTGGCCGCTGAGAGTTTTTTGATGTTCGCCGCGGGGCTCGTTAGTGCCTTCCGGGGCCCCGTTGATAAAGTTAACTGCGCCCCCATTAGGGGGCAACTGGGGTGAGCCCTGATTCGATCTCGTCGATTTGTTTTATTCGATTGTGTACGCCTGTTTAGACGGCAAATATTTTGACTTTGGGCGAGGAAGTGGAGACAAGCAGGCATCGCCAGTTTTTGGTACACTCTCTTAGAAATTGTATACGGTACAGGAAGAGACCCAAATTAGAGTCACTTTTTTGTAAATTCGAAATTGTAGATTGTAGATTTCTTAGGGGTCGTTTTTTTTGCCCTTACGGCCTTTCTTCACTGCGACCTAATTAGATCTTTTGTGAATGACCCTGCTCTAATAAATTCCAAGGTCACCTAGGCTTTTGACGAAGCTTAGTATTTTCCTTGGGGCTAAGTTGCCAATTTCATTTGGATTTATATTGATCCTTTCGAAATATTTAAGTCTGTTTCGAATTAAGAGGGGACACTCACACAGTATGTGCTCGCTAGTCTCATCCCGTTCGTTGCAGAATCTGCATAGTCCATTGTCTGGTTTGCCCATTTTTTTATCTTAAAGGGCAGTGTCCAGTCAGGAGACCTGTGATGAGTCTTAATTCATTCTTGTTTAGAGTGAGAAGCTTTTTGGCGTTCTGAGGCGAATTGGTAAAAAATCTTTTAGCTTGTCTTTGTCCCGGAGTGTTACTCCAGTAGGCTTCCTTTTGTTCCTTTTCCCATGTTTTGATCTCTGTCAATAGGTGGCTTTTGTTTATGCCACAGAATGGTTCAGGACCGTAAAATGGAGCCTTAGCCCCTTCTCTAGCGAGGCTATCAGCAATTTCATTCCCATGAACACCTTCATGCCCTGGCACCCACATTAAGGTCAATCTGTTGCCTATAGCCAGTTGCTTTAGATGTGTTTTACATTCCCAGGCAACCTTAGACTCATAAGTATAAGACTTTAGAGCTTTCAATGCTGCCTGACTGTCTGATAAGATGTATATTCTTGCCCCCTTGATGCGTCTGTTGATACACTCATGAGCACATACATTTATGGCTTGAAGTTCTGCCTGGAAGATGGATGGTGTCTTGCCTAGGGACTGTGAGGTCCTATGATTAGGACCATATATCCCAATTCCAACCCCATCATCCATTTTAGATCCGTCTGTGTACCAGATGCTTGTTCCTGAAGATGTCTCTGGTATTGCGATTTGACTAGTTTGGCGATCTTGGATGACCACTTCAAACGATAGTTCAAAGTCGTATTTCTTCTGCATGTAGTCCTTTGGCATTGTCAAGGATTGTAGTTGGACAGTGTCCAGTATTTTTAGGTGACCAATAAGGTCCCCTGCTTTCAATTTGTTGTCTTGGTAAAGTTGCGAGGCACTTTTTGTTGCCTCTTCTTGCACAAAAATGTGTAGCGGAGTGAGGTCAAGCATTACCTCCATTGCAACTGTGGGGCATGTATTTAAGGCCCCTGTGATACCCAGACAAGCCAGCCGTTGCATTTTCTGCAACTTGCCTTGCGCCCCTTTTTCCTTTGTTTTTGGCCACCATATAAGGGAGGCGTATGTGATGATCGGCCTTACGACAGTAAAGTAGGACCATAGGATCATTTTTGGTTTTAATCCCCATGATTTGCCAAATAGCGCGCGGCATGACCATAAAGCCGCTGTCGCTTTGGCAATGGTTTTTTGTAGATGTTGGTTCTAGGAAAGTTTGGAGTCTAGTATGACTCCTAGATATTTCACTTCACTGGAAAATGTAAGTTCCTTGTTGTTTAGCGTGGGTGCTTTCAGGTTGAGCTTCCTTCTTTTTGTAAACGGAACTAGAACCGTCTTGCTTGGATTGACATTAAGCCCCTCTTCATGGCTCCAGTTGCTGATAATGTTAAGAGCATTTTGCATTAGGTTGGAAATGACGCCTTCATGCTTGCCTTTCACTGTAATGACCAGGTAGTCAAATTCGAAATAAATTTCACCCTTAATTTTTTTTATTAATATTGTAGGCATTAGAATACTTGCTTAGTGTATTTACAAAACAGTGATGCGAAGAAACTACATTAAAATAGCGATCTATACTAAAATCGAGCAACTCTTACGCCTGGCGTAAACAAGAGCACGGGCGTTGAAATACCTATCCGCCATAGCCGCACGGAGGTACGACCTTTATTTAATTTTAGTCTTACAATTGTGTACATCAAAATGTTTCAGACAAGAATTATTGGCTTAATTAAAATGGTTCAAAACATCGATAAAATTATTTGTGGCAGTTTCTAAATATAGCTGAAAACAACAAGATAAAACCGAATATCTACGCTTTTGCGATCGAGCACGTCCCTGTTGCCGAGTCGGGTGAAATTTTATAGCCTACCGACCAATCGCGGATCGTCATTAAACACGTGGTTTTATTTACGCCAGGCGTACGGATTGCTCGATTTTACTATAGACAAATTATTCAACTTAAACTTTTTTTGTCAATTGTCCCATAAAATAAAAAATTGCCTAATTTGAGACAGGCTGACTAATTTGAGACAGACAGGCATCCCAATTACACACTTCCTTGACAGCTTCTACCATAGCATGAGAGTCCCATTTCTTGTGTTTTTTGGCATCTGTAATAAAAAAAATGAAAATATTGTTTGGGTGCCTAATTTGAGATAGTCTCAATTACAGAACCCATTTGGTATCTCAAATTAGGAATTTTCAGTATAAAAAATTATTGACAACAGTATTTTAGTTTAGTTATGAAAAAATAGTGCCATAGATTTCAATGAAATATCATTAAGGCTCAATGTACAGCACGTGCGTGGTGATTCAATATTTTGATCCATAAAATGGCTTTTTTCGATCTGTAGAGAGCATAATTTTAAAATTTTGGTCAATAAAAATTTTAATCTAAGTAATTACACACATTTTGAGACAAAAATTATTTAAAAAGATTGATCACAATCGCGGTTATTAGCATTTACGCAATAAGCCTAATAACTGCCATTGTGATAAATATTTTTAAATAATTTTGTCTCAAAATGTGAGTAATTACTTAGATTAAAATTTGTATTGGCCAAAAGTTTAAAATTATGCGTGTTGCTCGCTACAGATCAAAAAAAGCCATTTTATGGGTCAAAATGTTGAATCACCACATATGTGCTGTACATTGAGTCTTAAGCAATACCTCCTATACTAACTAATACGACACATACCTATACTTTTTTTAAACTTCACCTTGACTGTAAATTCCGGTTTATTTACACTATCAAAAAAGCTTTATCAGTCAAATCACACCAAACGTGCTTTTGTACAGAAACAAACGAATTATTACATTACATATCCTTTAATATTAGGCACCTATCTCAAATTTGGGTCTCTTCCTCTATGTCCGCGTTTCCATGTGACAGTGGCCAGTGATTATAGCATTATATAAGATCCCTTACAAATTGACAATAGATGACTGACAAATAATTATTCGCCAACTATTATGAGGATTAGAAATTAACTAAAGGCGTGAAAACTGTACAAAACAACTTTATCTGGTTGACATAATTGCAAATCTGGAGTTTTATCTCCGAAGCCCAAGACTTTTTGTTACCGACTGCCACATCAAAAGTCATGCACATCGCACGTCAGGCCAGTGGCATAGCATCAAACGCGTTATTAGCCAATATCACAAAAATGTTAAAAAGGAAAAGGTAGTTAATTTTGACTCACAAATAATTTGAAATATTGGTATTTATTTGAAGATAATTTTCCAAATGTAAAGCTAGTGTCAGGTGCTGAAATATATTTATTTGCGGTGACTTCGAATCAATCAAAATAAAATAAATAATGCACGCCCATGGAAACCAGCCCATATTTTCAATAAAAACGTTGTTAAAAAATAAATATATTGGTCCTGTTATTTACAAACAAAACTATATACTTTATCATACTAAAAGGTGGAAGGAATTTGAAGAAGTTATATTGAGAAAAAATAACGTTTTAAGGCATCTTTCAACAGTATAGCTTATAATATTTACTTGTGAAACGAAATCCCGGGCCCTTGCTTGTCACTTCTGCTTTTGTAACCAAAGGTTGATGTGGGGAGATGTTGTCTTTGGCATCAATACCATAACTATGCAGGTTTCTCCACATAAAAAAACTACAAAAAGTGATTGCTAGGTACAAAAGCATTGCATAGCAACGCTTATCCAGTAACGATCTCAAATCCATTATAGTCCTCCTTACGGCAGAATGCGTGCGTAGAAAGGGGGAAGAACTCGCAAATATTATAGAATTTGTCACAGTTCAGGGGCGTAGCTCAATTTTGTGTAACTCACTGACTTAACTTTCATATAATTGTTATTTAATTTTTTGTTAATATTATTCTTAACGGTGATGCCTTAGGCTATGGAGGAAGGCAAACCCTTATAACATTGGCAATTATTTCTCGTGCTTGAGAATGCAACGTTTTTCCCTGTTTACTCATTTTGCACACGTTAACTCCCGAACATACGAAACGCCACTGAGCTCTCTGAGCCGGCGGAAAAAACTTGCCAGCGGCATAAAAAATTAGATCTATATGGTAGCCCAAATACGCAGTTAACTTTACGTACTATAGAAACAGGCACAAAACGCGTTGGCTAACTGGTTTTGTCAGCCGACTCCTTCGCAGTATTTCAAAGGCGATTGTAGACGCGACGATGTTGAAAAAAATATAATAGGTGTTTTATCACATCGCGTTAAAAATAAATGATAAACAAAAATGGGTAAGTGGTTCCGTGATGCGAGCTTTATTTTTTCGGTATAACAGAGTTCAGAAATTCGGCTTCAATATGATAAAACTTGTATTCTCCAATAAATAACGCCTACTCGTCTAGGAAATCTCGCAACGCTGCCCGCATTCTTTAGAAACGTTTTCTTTCGTGCTTTGGACTATAATAATAGTTATTTGCAAGCGTTGCCTCGGTCATTAAAAGTACCTCCGAGGCCAAAAAAGAGCTTACGCATCGTGCAATGTATTACATTTTTCCTGCTACTGACAATTTCAGGTTATATAGGTACTTTAAATAAAGCTCTATAAATACATATGGAGTAGATTGTGAGTAATAATAACCTTTGTTCAATTACTAAAAATGATAATCAGTGATAAATATAAGAGGCAGAATGCAGCGATAATAAAAGATAAATAAAAAATGTTGAGCTTTGTGTGGGATTTGAACCCTGGATCTACGAATTACTATCGCGTACTCTCACCCTACCGGTAGCGAGGTGCCTGTCAAATTTGTTCTGTTATGCGGCTCTTAATTGACGATAGACAAACATTGATACGAGTTTGTAATAGCTTACAACTCGAGTTTTGTACTATAATTTTTCTTCGACGAAAGAAAAACTATTATAATAGATAAACTATACTTCTGATTATCTGACAGGCAACAATTATTAGTATGTTGGTTGGTGGTACGGATGCCGCGCTAACAAGGCACCCGTGATGGCCGTGATAATTGTGTTTTAATTAAGAACAGATATGTATTTTTTTTCTACTCCTATGCTAGTAACATACCTATTAGGTTTAGGTTGTAAGTAAGTCCATTGTTACAAACACTGACACGTAATAAAAAAAATTACGTATCTGTTCTTAATTAAAACGCAATTATCACGGGTGCTTTGTTAGCGCGGCATCCGCGTCACCAGAGCAACTAACCAACATACTAATTGTTGCCTGTCAGATAATCAGAAGTATAGTTTATCTATTTTAATAGTTTTTCTTTCGTCGAAGAAAAATTATAATACAAAACTCCAGTTGTAAGCTTATTACATACTCGTGGAATTACAGCACTCGCCGCTGCGCGGCTCGTGCGCAACTTTTCCACTCATACGTAATAAGCTGTTTACAACTTTCGCTATGTAATATACTATTATTACGTGTCAGTCAGTCATTATGTATCAGTCATTACGTGTCAGTGTTCGTAAGAATGGACTTACTTATAACCTAAACCGTCACTTAATAGGTATGTTACTAGTAGCGGAGTAGAAAAAATATATTATGTAGCAACGCGAAACTTGCCTCAATTTTATTATATAGGTTTCACATCGATCGTTTTATAAACTGATTTTGATCAAAAAGAACACGAATTATGTGCGAAAGAAAAATTAATATTACAATGTTTCCTCAGTGTCAAATATAAGAGCGGCCTAAAAGACGAAAATTGACAATCAGGTTCCGGGTTGAAGTCTCACACAAAGCCCAACTTTTTTATGTCATTTTTATTATGGCTGCATTCTGTCTCTTATATTATTTTTCTACTCCTATGCTTGTAACATATAGGTACCTATTATAAGTGACGGTTTAGGTTATAAGTAAGTTCATTGTTACGAACACTGATACGTAATGACTGACACGTAATAAAAAAAATTACGTATCTGTTCTTAATTAAAACGCAATTATCACGGGTGCCTTGTTAGCGCTGCATCCGCGTCACCATAGCAACTAACCAACATACTAATTGTTGCCTGACAGATAATCAGAAGTATAGTTTATCTATTATAATAGTTTTTCTTATAATACAAAACTCGAGTTGTAAGCTTATTACATACTCGTGGAATTACAGCACTCGCCGCTGCGCGGCTCGTGCGAAACTTTTCCACTCATACGTAATAAGCTGTTTACAACTCTCGCTATGTAATATACTGTTATCACTGAGTATCATTTTTAGTATAAATAATTGAACAATGGTATTATGAAGTTTATTGCTCACAATCTAGACCGTACTTTCACCGTTTTAGTAGACATAGCCATGGCTGGGCTCGCAAAACTCGACGGATAAGCGGTGCGGGACTACTGTGTACTCCCCCCGCCAACGACTGACAAACCAAGCTGGACGCACGGCAACGCGCGGCCTATTCCCCTATGTCTACTAAAACGGTGAAAGTACGGTATACTCCAAAAGTTTAATTCAAAGTACCTGCCTATAACATGAAATTGTCGGCAGTAGGAAAAATGTAATGCATTAGTACTAATCTATGGCAACGATTCCTTCCACTAATAAATAAATTTGTCGGCCCCTGGCACCCCACAATTTACCCGACGCCCCCTCGACTAGGCCGGCGTTCCGCTAATAAAGTTGTCTTGTTTTCGGGGGCGGCCGGCGCCCTTATCTAAGTAACGGCTGGGCGGCGGCGATAGCAAGGGACGAGTTGGGGGCCGCGTCGGCCGCCCCCGGGGAGATTGAACGGTTTCCAGGGGGTTGCTGTTGTTGTTTTAGCGGGGCGATAAGTGCCGGGCGTGCGGGGCGCATAGAAATTCGAATTGGTAACTTTTTAGACATTGGCATAGCCGAACGAAGCGAAATCTAGTAAGTAACAAGATATCATAGGCCAGGGGCTTCCCCAAAAGCACCTAAGTATATCAAAAACGCTAAAAATTATCTTATATATCATATATCAAACCTACAATATGTTATGCCTATAGCAAATGCGGCGTTGACTCCGACTGCGCCCATCCCACCGCCTACCGAGCGACAGTACAATGTAAGCTATGCCGGCCGCTAGCTTTTCTGTATATAGCGTTCGAGAGTCGAGAGGTTATTGAACTTTCCACCTCCACCGCACTGGCTGACGCGAATGAGAACGCGTGTTTTATGCGTGCGTGGAAGCTATCGTTGCAGTAGGTTCTTTGTTTAGTTTAGTTGGTTTTGACATCTGCGTGGTGCGTCTCGCGTGTCGTATCTTGGGCGATATGGAAGACAATACGGACATTGACATGCAAATACCGTCAACTTAGGCTGTCGGGAATGCCGTTGAAAATGTTAAAGTTGGATAATTAAGTAAGAGTGTGTGTGAATGTGTAGTGTCAGTAGTGTGTGCCTTAATAATAAAGGGATTGCCAACATTAAACTTTGCGGATAAGCTTCAAATAATTACTAACGGAAGGGCAAAACCCCCTATGAAAAATTGAACTACAAAAATGAATGAATGAATTTCACAGATATCGCTATTGTCTATTGAGAATATACTTCTCCAGAACATGTTATGAGCATCGACGTTTTTATGATGAAGTCATTGACGAATTCGCAAAAAGTGATCGAAGAATCGAATTACATTACAAATATGTAAGTTTTTAAACATTATGCTTCCCTTACTTAAATTGTCACCGCACGCCCCTGAAATAGGCCCTAGCTAGGTTGTCTTGCTACCACAGATAGACTCACTTTGCTATAATGAACCTATTATTTGTGATTAATAGGCTAATACACGCACCTATATTATTTGTAGCTAGTAATATTTCTTATTGGAGCAAATCTTAGACAAGGAAAGAGAGAGGACATTGCGCTTGCCTACCCTGCCGTGTATAGATTTTGTTACGTCGTTTTGAGCGGCAGCCATTTTATATGTGGCAGACAAAGCGAGTACGTTGTGAGTTACCTAATTTCGTAAATTTTTGAATTAAAAGTAACAGTTATTAAGGGGAAAATATACTATTACGATGGTGAATTGTTCAGCGTTTGGTTGCAAAAGCAGAAGTGAAAAGCAAGAGCCCTGGATTTCGTTTCACAGGTAAATATTTAACAAGCTACCTATTTGAAAGATGCCCTAAAACTTTATTTCTTCCTCAATATAATTTCTTCAAAATATCATAATATGGGCTAGTTTCCACGGGCGTGCATTATTTATTTTATTTTGATTGATTCGAAAATGCCGCAAATAAATATTTCAGCACTTGGCACTAGCTTTACATTTGGGAAATTATCTGCAAATAAATACCAATATTTCAAATTACATGTATATAAGTCAAAATTAACTACTTAGTAGATAAAATAACGAGTTTTTCAGCCAGAAAAGGTACCTATATATTAACTTCTTTTTATAATACCAAGCTTTCGGTCTATACTTCGTGACCTTCATCAGGGCTAGAAAAATTTTAAATTATAAGAAAATATTGAAAAAAGGTTAAAATTTTACTCACAATTATGTTGAAATTTTACCAATTATAAAACCAGATATATACAGTGCCCGCCAAAAAGTCTGCACCATATGGGAAAAATTTTTTAGTAAATAACTTACGGAAAATTTGTATGCGGCATCAGGTTTTGCTTGCTCTAGAACCAAAATTGGCATAATCAAATGTTGTGACTTAGGCTTTTTTATATGCCAAATTTGACATTAATGAAAAAAATGTTCGAAAAATTGGCTTATTTAACCGAATTCCGAAAAAAGTCATAAGAAAAATATGTTTCCTTGCGCAATTTTATACCCCTATGCAAAATTTCAAGAGCCTACTACGATTTTCATATTTTGCCCTTTGTTGCCCTTTTCCGTATTTGTTAATCCATAAAAGTCGATCCTACGTAATTTAAAACACTCATTGACTGAATACATACTGCACAATACTTAGTTTACGGCCTAAATATCCTTCTTTTCCTTTTTTTTTTCAAAAAAATTAAAATGAGGGCTTGCTGAAGAAGCACGCTTGGTGCAAAACTGATCTCATTTTTACAGATAAACACATAAATTTGATTTACAGACTTCTTTCTATAGTAAATGGTTGTAAAAACACACAAATATTTCTGTCATGCAGATCTGATCAGAAATATCTGGAAAATTTAAAATTTTATAGTCCAATAATATCCAACAAAGGGCAAAATATGAAAATCGTAGTAGGCTCTTGAAATTTTACATAGGGGTATAAAATTGCGAAAGAAACATATTTTTCTTATGCCTTTTTTCGAAATTCTGTTAAATAAGCCCATTTTTCGGACATGTTTTTCCATTAATGTCAAATTTGACATATAAAAGAGACCACGGGCGTAGCCAAGGGGGGGGTTTCGGGGGTTCAAACCCCCCCCCCCCCCCCGAAATAAGCAAAATATTACCTAATATTATACCGAAAAAATACGAGGAGTGAAGAGTTAAATTATTATTACGTTTGAATATATATGTAGTAATAGTAGCGCCTAGCGCCATCTTTTGACGAGAGGCAGACGCAGTTGCAGCCGAACTATTTTGTATTGTAGGGACACTTTGCGTTGTTTCTCGATTATTCGCCACGCCCCTCGGTCGAAATGAGCGGAACTTTGTGGAAGTTCGTGGAAGTTTCTGGACGGCTACTGGGCTGCTATATAAGCGGCGCGTGACCGCGCTTACGGCAGTATTGTTCCATGCGAACTCGAAGCGAATAAAAGTGAAAAGTGGTGAACGAATAGTGAAGAGAATTAAGTGTACCGTGTAAGTGAGTAATTTTAGTGCACTGTTATTCGATGACCTTGTTAAGGATAGATACGTGAATCTTATTACTGTCGAAAAATGGAGGGGAAAAAAAGGAAGGGTGATAAACCTAAAGCACTATATATGTCTATGCCTAAAGGTATGGACTACTGGAAAAAGTGGTGTAGTCAAGGTCAAGGGGTTTCTAATAAAGAAAAAGAAACAAATTTGGATTTAGCTATCAAAGCTTCAGCTACCTTGCATGCTGATAAGAAAATTGCCTACCCCGAAATCTAGTTTGGAATGCCTAGATATGTGCGATAAAAACCTTTATCCTAATATTTACACATTACTACAAATCTTGGCTACCATTCCTGTATCCACTGCTACCCCAGAAAGGTCTTTCTCGAGCTTAAGGAGACTGGAAAACTATTTACGAAACACTACAAGTGAAAACAGACTTAATGGTTTGGCTCTAATGAACATTCTTTATGGAACAGAAATTCATGCAGATGAAGTAGTGGATATATTTAAAAGAAAAAGCCGAAGATTTCTTCTTTAATGGTTTTAGATTTAGCGCAGAGGAACGAAATTAATTTATCCATTTCATTTAAAGTTAAGAACTTTATAAATATGTCGTAGTTTTTCGGATGAATATATAGATATTAAATTTCATGTAAGTATATTTTTGTTGTTTTATTTACTTCTCAAACTAAACACCCCCCAAAACTAAATCCTGGCTACGCCCGTGACACAATTCAATCCAACGCTAATCCACATGGGAGGGATAGGTATACATTCGAAAACGTAACTCTAGTGTCACCCCTCTGACCCTTCCATTTGAAACTAGTTCACGACAAGTGGGTATTAGCGACAACCGCGTAACGTATAACCGTCCGTCCCCTCGAGATTCGACACCTACCGTTACCATGTCACCTCCGAACTAAAAAACAATCCGGCCCACTTGAGACCCTGCGTAGAGGAACGTCGCGTGGTACCCTCGCGTTTCTCACCGATCGCCGGTCGTTCGAGACGCACCATAAGCCGAGCTCTATAATCCGGCGAGCGACGTCGCCTTTTGTGTCCGGAGGATTAGCTGTCGCTCGGGAAATACGACCCTTATTGTTGGAGGAGATAAGGCAACCGGACGCCCGATGCCCGGTGACAACAGTTTTTTTTTTCAGTTCGGGACGGACGGCGTTCTCGAGAGGTAGCCGGAGGTTTTTTATATCGATTTGGGGACGAGATAATGCCCACAATGGGAGTGTTATTAGGTTTGTGCATTAAAAATTGATAATTGACAGTTGACAGTTTGGAAGACTCTAGATTCGATATTTCAGAGGGTGACCACGATGGCTCGGCAGGCTTAATCCAGACTTTCGTATAAATCGAAGAAGGGTTTTCAACAGATTTGAAATTATAAGATTATATCGTTGCTGATTCAACTGAAGAATGCTTAAAAAATCCAACTTGACCATTCTTAAGGTGTGAAGAGGTAAAGTTTAGAATTTTTACGAATTTGGCTCTGTCAGTAATCAAGAGGTATGATCAGGTACTCTTTAAAATAAGGGGACCCAGCATTTCACAGTCTATCACATAGGAAAAGTGAAGCCTTGAGGGGAAGTTTGTTTTCTGTAATAGACTCCAAAGAGACCACATAAGTGGGCTGGTACAAGGTTATGTTATATGTCAGTGTCCAACTGCCATCAGGTTTTATGTGATAGATAGTGCCATAATTCTTAATTTTTAAGTTTTCTAACTTCCAGTTACTCAGATGTGACAATTAAAGAATTTCAGTTATACAATAAATTTGTTTCATTTGACAGTTGCCATATTCTGTAATTGTAGACAAAACATTGTCAAGTCTAATTTTTAGAAATCATGGAAACCAGTATTAATTATTACTAACAATCAAAGTACCTGTTATATTCATAGATTCTCCAATAAAATGGCATTCTTGGCATCACTGATACTATTAGAATGAGGAAAGAATAGGCCTCACTTTGGAAAGTATAATGCTGGGTCCCCTTATTTTAAAGATTCCCTGGGTATGATAAAATTAGCTGTCACAATTAGGGTGAAAATATACCGAGTGTAACAGAAATTATATTATACACTTTGGATATGTCAAATAAACAAAATAATAGCTTACTATTAAAGTTCAACGAATTAATTTTAGAAAAAAAAAACTCAAGAGACATTTTCTGTCACACGTATATATTTTAAAATTATTTTTTTGGCACTTTGTTTACAAATGATTCCCAAACCTATGTGAAAAACAGCATAGTCATATTATTATCTTCTAAAAGTCTAAAGTACCTAAATTGAAACTATCTTGACATTATTTGTCTCCCTGTTACCCAGGCATGGGGAACACTATGAGACACTATGTTTACCTGTTTACTTTTAGTTAAAGAGATAGGTAATTATACACAGAATGTAGGTATCTGAAACTAAATTGAAAACCTTTTAATTTTTAGCACATTGTAATTGTAAGTATACAAATGTAAGCAATATTTATCTATTATATGGGGAACAGTGAGACATACCTACCTATGGGTAGTAATACCAAAGGATGCTGGTTGAAATTGTCCCACTGTTACCCATGGTACTGCGAAATGAAAACATGATAACAATACTAATCTTAAATATTATTTTTGAATTTTAACTGTACCAAAGACCGGTCAACACTATAGGATACAGCTCCTATTTTGTCTTGTCCATGCAATGACGTCAAAACCTATAGACGTGGTGCCCCATTGTTAAAATGCCCTCTATTTTGACTCCAAGATTAAATATATCCATACTACTCTAAAAGCATGCTACAAACAAAGACAGAAAGTCAACCATCAACTAACTATACACCCGGTGATTCCCGGTTATAGTTCCTCCAGAATCACTCTTAGATATCGCATGTTTTTTCTTGTTTGGGGGCGTCGGAAGCATCGGAACCTCACCTGAAGACTCGGGGGATGGTATAACGACGCCAGCCTCCGAGCCCAGAGTCGAAATAAGTTCGCTACGGCTCGACAAAAAGGGGCAATTTCTGACAATCTCGCGACATTTTCGGAATAATTTAATGGAGCGCTTAGATTGTGGTTAGTTCTGGGCGTCAAGCGTTTATCAAAACAAACCTGTCTATAGGTTCTGACGTCATTGGTCTTGTCATCGAGGCCAACGATAAAGACAGGCCAATTTGGCAAGTTTTCTTTCATCTATTACATTATTGGTTTTGTGCATCCAGGCTTTCTCTAATTGTTTTTTCAAAATTTTCAACCTGCCTCAGCTGTTTTGGGCTGAGAGTTAAACGGAACTGCACTCAAATATTTTGGCACATTCTCAAAAATTGTTGGGACAACACCTTCCTTTAGCTTATTAGGTGATATTCTCTATAGGTATTTTCCTCCCACAACACATTTGTCCACTTTAATTTTTTCACTTTCTTGAAAATGTGTTAGCCACACATACTTAAGGGTTTTTTAGAAATTAAATTTCAGTTGGAATTTGACGAATCCATTTTTGGCGCAAATTTTCATCCCGAGGCAAAGCAAATGTTGTTATTGTGACACTTTCTTTATGGTTTTTTTAATATGTAAAAATATAATATAAACAGACCCAATATTTGTTATTTAGGTTATTTTTTTACGAAATAAAAATGAACACTAACGTCAGTAGGTATACTGTAAATATTGACAAGGTCCCAGTTGATCGGCAGCGTGAAAGGCAGAATAGGAACCGTATCAGGGCGTGGGTCGACAACGAAAATCCTCGAGTACGTTACACACTGATTTATTTCGCACAAGGTGAATGGTGAATGCAATAAATACGTACACAAACCCGAACGTGGTCAACGGGGACGGCTTCCAGCCACCCGGACCGTCTAAACTCGCGGATCTCCCGTAAGCAGTTCACCCCTCTGTGTCTCAGGTCTCAGGCTCCACTGTCCATGTCCATGTCCATAGTCCATTCCGGGTTCCTCTATTCTGTGGTCCGGGGGATAATTCCCCTTTATACAGCGCTCACGCGTCGGTGCGAGTGGCACCAATACTCCTGGACGGCACGACTCCCACCCAGAGGCCCTAATAACACTTGGGCGGTTCCCCTCCGCCAGGACACACGCGCACTAGACACAAACTTGTTTCTAAAATATAAACTAAGACGTTTAAAAACACTTTAAACATTTAAAACTTTTCAAAACCCAAGCTGCCGCTTTCAGTTATGTGACAAATGACATGTAACGTCGGACTAAGATGGTCATGTGATTTTTGTGCGCCAGGGCCTGTATTTATCGTAGGCCTCGTCTTGTCATTATATGCACGCTTTTAGCGCCATCTATGAGCTATTTATAGGAGCTGGGATATTTTGAATGTCTCACTGTTACCTAGGTTCCCCTACATACATGTTTAGTTTAAGTATAACCTTGGTCATTATAATTGTTGCAAAGCAAATCATTCCTCCCCTACCCGTAATTATTTCGAGTGCATTAATTTGGTTTGCAGATTATCTTTTCAGGACCAAACTAACGTTAGCCTATACAGCTTCAATTGCCCAGTCGGCCGTGTTCAACTCCATCCACCTGTCCCGATCTACCGGTCGCAAACAACAACAAAAACCCGCCCTTCGGACGTTCAGAACGGCAATCATCCTAATTGCCTCGGTTAATCGCAGTCGCCGTATGCATCAAAACAAACTGATCGCGGCGTCATTAGGCCCGAGGGCAGCACGTGCGACGCACGGATCGGTATAGGGATGCTGGAGTCCGACGTTTTACCGGTAGCCAGGGAAACGCCCCCATAGCCTCCCCCGTTCCTTATCTCGTGCCAATCGGCTTACGCGCCTTTGTTTGCGCAAGGGGCGCACGACCGTACCGCATATACCCGCACAGTCGTAAATAAATTAGTTGGGAGGTAAGCCGTAAGCCGATGACGTGTGCCCGACGTCGACGTCGAGGAGGATTTTTTGTGAGAGTGCGTTTCATTGAATTCTGCCGATGGATGGAATTTAAATAGCCAAATGCTAGATCCCAAAAACGTGGAATTTTTCACAACCGTTAAATTGCACCATTACAGATTTTTTTTATTCCTTGTTCTTTTGCATTTATAGTTACGAGTGGAGTAGGGGCCTGTTTAACATAATTAATTTTGATCGATTCCATATTCCTTGTGTCGCACCGGTATATTAGCGATTTTTTTTATAGAAATTTTGATTTTACTTTCGTATTCGGCATCATCAAAATCACCTTTTTTTTAAATCGGCAGTGAAATGTTCCAAAATCGTCATTAAAAGCTCAAAAATCGGCACTGAAGTAGCCCATTATTGTACGATTTCATCAATAAGTAGGCCTTGACGAAATGTAAATATTAACCGTCAGACGCGGAGCCATCGCCCGTCAAAAGTGACCAAATATTCAAAACCCGACCAATAAAGGCCCATTTAACTTTTCGTACACATTGCGAAATTGTTACCTATAGCAGCGCAATCTTTCAGTATAAATATTTCAGTAGGTTTGAATATCAATCTATTTTTCATGGAGGCTGCACAACACGCAGCACTTTGGAGTTTCTGTTGGGAAGCGCCGTGCCGCGTCATACTTGACCTAGGTAGAGCGATCGTCAATGTCAAGCAACGCCGGGCGCAGTCGGTTCATGGACGGGTGATCCCTTTTGAGTATTCTTTGCCTAATAAAACATTTTTTTCCGATTTCAAAAATATATATAATATGTAGCTCGGCACTGAAGTTCTTTTTATGGGTCATGTGGTTTATTTTGCCCCGGCCAGAGGCCTAGGCAGCTACCTAAATATCACATGAATTATAAAAAGTTGAACTTCGGTGTCTTGGTAAGTACATAAATAACTATTATATCAAAAATTTGAAGGAATATAATTATAATTAGGTAATAACCTAATAATATACCTAATATTTTATTGACCTTCCGAGATACTCATCTTATTTTTTAAATAAACTATTCAAAATCAAAAACTGCTGCCTCGTTCCTTTATTTCTTTTAGCTCAATAGTTGATTGAAATGTGTCATGTCTCACAATCCCTACCCCGCACAAGCATTATTCAGTTGCTTCTGGGGTTATTATTATTATTATAAATGGTAACTGAATACATATCAAGAAATTTGTATCAAACAAAACAGCATAATCAGAATCAAGAAATGAAATATTACTGTAATAAATTTGTTCAAATCTGGGGGGGGGGGGGCATATCGCTAATAATACAGGGTGTTTCAGGTTTTAATCGGGAAACTTTAGTAGACGATATTACTAATAAAATAGAAAGAAAAGTTTACTTGAAATTGTATGTTTTAAAACTTCGTTTTCGAGATACAGAGTATTAAAATTAATAAAAAACATATTTTTTTGAATTTCAAAAACTGCTTGGACGTTTTATTAGTAATAAGAAGTAAAGAGCTTAATTTGACACAACTGCGGATTCAAGTTATTTTTTCTCTGGAATATGCTACTAGAAATTTAATTGAAAAAACATTTTTTTTGTCGCTGGCATTTTTTGTCTAACTGACTTAGGCACTCTTTGAAAAAAAATTCTATTTATCCATCCGCGTCTGAAGAAATTAATATAAATCTATTAATAAAGTAGACCCTGTATCAATTTAAAATTTTGATAATCCCCGATAGTTCCAATAATCAAATCAATTCCACAGTCGCAAAGTTTAAAAACAAATAATGGAATTTAACACCCTGTAGCACCTTCGAAAACAAAGCTTTAAAACATAGAAGTTTATATTATAAATATGAACTTTTCTTTTTATTTTTACTATTGCCTATTAATTTTTTTTTCGTTCAAAATAGGACACCCTGTATATTTTTTAGAAATCTACCCAAATGTTCAAAACATTCACATGTGGAGCCACCTAAATTTAAAATCAATCCGTTTCTGTCTGTGTTAAACACAGTGTATGCACATTAATTTGTATTTTCTTTTTGAAAATCTGAAAAAAATTCCATACCTACCATGGGGTATAACAGCGGCGCTTTACTTTTTTTAAGCGAGTATTCGCCTGTAGCTTTATCCGCTGTTATTCCCACAAAGATGCCACTGCACATTACATGACATGATCACTACTCCGCTCTACTCTTGACATAATTTTAGGTATAAAACCACACAACTTTTTAATATACTTGAGACTAGGTAGCTCCTGATTTCCTTCCTTGAAGAACATCATTGACGGTTTTAATTTGAAAACATATTTCTTCGACACATATAATATAATGAAAGACAAGACAAGAGATCCGCGAATTCAGACGGTCCGGGTGGCTGGAAGCCGTTCCCGTTGACCACGTTCGGGTTTGTGAATTTATTGTATTCACCATTCACCTTGTGCGAAATAAATCAGTGTTGTAACCGTTGATTTTCGTTGTCGACCCACGTCCCGATACGGTTTATCTATTCGGTCTTTCACGCTGCTGAACAACTGAGACCTCGTCAATATTTGCAGTATACCTACTGAGGTTAGTTTTCATTTTTATTTCGTAAAAAATAACCTAAATACCAAATATTGAGTCTGTTTATATTATATTTATACATATTACAAAAGCCAGGAAGAGAGTGTCGCCATAACAAACATTTGTTTTGTCTCGGCATGAAAATTTCCGCCAAAAATGGATTCTTCAAATCCCAACTGAGATTTAATTTCTAAAAAACCCTTACCTAAGTATGTGTGACTAACACATTTTCAAGAAAGTGAAACAATAATTAAAGTGGACAAATGTGTTGTGGGAGGAAAATACCTATAGAGAATATCACCTAAGCTAAAGGAAGGTGATGTCCCAACAATTTTTGAGAAGCGTCAAAATATTGTCAGTGCAGTGCCGTTTAACTCTCAGCCCAAAACAGCTGAGGCAGGTTGAAAATTTTGAAAAAACAATTAGAGAAAGCTTGGATGCACAAAACCAATAATGTATTAGATGAAAGAAAACTTGCCAAATTGTTACGAAATTTGTTTTTTCTACTTATCTCCAAAAATGCCTTTCATTAAATAGCACTAAGTTGGTCACGTGACTACGCGATTATGCGTTAGCGCCGTGGCCTGTCATTATCGTTGGCCTCGCCGGCGAACGTCGTGACGTCAATCGTGAACAGAAGAGAGATCCAATATAATAAGTTGGTTTAATTAAAAATTATGTTTATTCTTACTACCAACTCCCAAATTGTGTTTGATATATATGGTGTTATCGTTTCCAATGTCTCCGATGGTTGTGAATTGTTTGTAATCATATCATTTGCAGATGCGCGCCCGACAACGAGCTGCACTTCGGGGGCTTCGGGGGCGGGTGCGGCGCGGGCGGCGGCGGCGGCGGCGGCGGCGGCGCCGCCATGGCCTACCTGAAGTCGGCGCCGTACCCGGTGCCCGGCCTCGGCCTGCACGGCCTCCCCGTCGACTCGTTGCACCCCTCCATGGCCGGATACCCGGGAGGTAAGCGGCGACATTATTTCCATTTCAACATTTTTCTGGTTGTCTTGATTTATTTCTAAACACACAGTGTTATCCCGTGGAAGTCCGACCACAGATTTTTAAACATAATTTATTACGTTTTTCTTATATGGATTCCACCTCGGAATCCATACCTGAATTGATAGGGAACTGATCCGCAGTAAAATTTTCTGTTTTATAAGTGTCGCAGGGAAGCAACCGTTACTAATATTATAAAACTTGAAGCCACTTTAAGAACTTTCCCGTTACAATTAATAAACCCTCATATTATGCCTTAAATCAGGGACTCCTTAAAATAAGGGGACCCAGCGTGTCACAGTCTATCACATAGGAAAAGTGAAGCCTTGTTTTCTGTATATCTCCAAGGAGACCACATAAGTGGGCTGGTACAAGGTTATGTTATATGTCAGTGTCCAACTGCCATCAGGTTTTATGTTACATGCCAGTGCCATAGATTCCAAAGGAGGCAAAATATTTCCCATCATAGTTCACAATTTTTAAGTTTTCTGACTTCCAGATAGTCAATTAAAGGTAATGCGGCCGCCTGTAGTAGTCCCAATAATTGCAACCAGACCAGATTTTTCATGTCTCACCTTTAGTAATCCTACAATTCCCATTACGTGGGCATTACGTATAAGTAAGTAGTTCAAAACAAAAATGGTATTTCCTAAATTTTAAATTATTAAACAGGTAGCTTCAGTCAGGTCTTTTTTTAAACAGTTTTTATCTACAACTATAAGTTTATTTTACGTTTGTGAGGTACCTTGAAAGAGAAATAAAATTACAAAAATGAGCACCGAGAATAACTACATGATTAGAACTAAGTACAAGACCTAATCTTATTAGTCCATCCCGAAATCTGTGAAAGTTCTTTGGGTAGATACATTCAACAAGGGAAGAAAGTTCAAGTACACATATTATTGCAATTAAATGGATTCAGGAACCTGGTAACAAGGTGCAATAGCGACAAATTCTCAAATAAGCAAAATCGGCACTGACTTACCATCCTTATATTACTTAAATGCCTGAAAATAATTGCAGGAAACCAAATTCAAATATAAAATAAATTTGATTCATTTGGCACTTGCCATATTCTGTGTTTGTTGACAGAACATTGTCAAGCCTAATTTTTAGAAGTCATTATTAATTTTTGCTAACAATCAAAGTACCTGTTATATTCATAGATTCTCCAATAAAATGGCATACTTGGCATCATTGAGACCATTAGAATGGGGAAAGAAACGGCCTCACTTTGGAAAGTATAATGCTGGGTCCCCTTACTTTAAAGGGTGCCTGCCTTAAATGAACCAGTTTATTACTGCATCCTTATAGTTCCTCCGGTTACTTAAGTATTTTTTATTTATTCCTACTGCGCATGTCTTCCAACACAATTATTTGCCTCCCTTTATTCCATTATGATGTATTTATTTTTGAAACGAATTAGCAATTCGTTTTCTCAAAGTTGACAAATCATATCTCCACATTATATAGGACATTCGCAGATCGAAATCAATTGTTTCATTTACATAAGAGGGTTGAGGTTTTTTTAATCGATTTGGAGAATTATAGAGCTATATAGCTAAGGTGTTTAGAGCTACCTCTATAAAACCTATAGCCACTACAGGTTTTATAAAGTAGTTGCCAAAACCATAATATATCACGGTTATACATCTCTTGGTAACAGGAACTCGAGTTTTTTTATTTAATAGGTTACAAACATTAGATCGTGACCTTATTATAAACCTATCAGCAACCGGTCATCTATATGACACTTATAAAACCTTAGAAACCTTTAGTTGCTTTTATTAAGAAGCTATTATATAACTAACGGTTACTAAAGCTAATCGAAAATGTTATTTGGGGGTGACACTATTGGACCAGGAGATAGTGACATATTTTTGGACGTGATTTTACTCAGTATGCCTTTCAAAGGGCATTATGTTGCGTATATTCTCACAATAATAAGGTATGAACCAGAGAGTCATCCTGGGTTCTTCATATGGAAAAATGAGTTTTCATTTATTCGAAAAATATCCGTTTTGATATGATTTTAGTCAGGCTGCCATGTGTTTTGTAATGAAGTTCAAAATAGAAAATTCCTCGGAAAACCATAGGCATATACCTTTATCGTGGGCCCAAAGGGCTATTATTGCCACGTGAACTTGTATTTTAATAATTAATTTTTCCACGTTTCTGAACAGGCTGCCAATGAGAAGTATGCAAGTTCTTGTTATGAAACTGCTGAAGAAAAGATGGCATACCGTTTGCGCATGTCCAAGTACACTTGACATCGAATAAATCGTTTAAATGATTAAATATCATTCAATTTAAACAGTTCTTGGACATGCGCAAAAGGTATGCCATCCTTTTTTCGGCATTTTCATAACAAGAACTTGCATACTTCTCATTGGCAGCCTGTTCAGAGACGTGGAAAAATTAATTACCTATTAAAATACAAGGTCACGTGGCAATAATATCCCTTTGAACCCACGCTAACGGTATGCCTACAGTTTTCCGAGGAATTTTCTATTTTGAACTTCATTATAAAACACATGGCAGCCTGACTACAATCATATCAAAACGCATATTTTTCGAATAATTGAAAACTCAGTTTTTCATATGAAGAACCCAGGATGACTCTCTGATTCATATCTTATTATTGCGAAAATATGTGCCACTTAATGCCCTTTGAAAGGCATACTGAGTAAAATCACGTCCAAAAATCTGTTACTATCTCCCGGTCTATATGCCGGTTGTAAAATCTTTATTTCCTTAAGTAACCTAACCTATCTTGCTTTTATTTAAAATAGTTTTAGTTAAGAAGAATATTTATTTAATTGTTTAGGTACTGGTAAATGTAAATAAACAAATTAATGGTGTATAGTAGGTCAATATTTTATTAAATGCAGTCAATTTTTGTTGTTGATGCGTGTCCGTATAAAAAGGCCGATAAAAAGCTTTGTTCGGGATTTGCAACCGAGAGCTTTTTAGCCGCTTTATTTATTCATATAAATCAACGAAAACCCTATAATAAAATGAGTATATATTTGGCAATGCCAGCCGGCGTTGTTTTAAAACGAAATTATTTTTACCGTTTTTACGATTTGATGACCCAGAATATGGATAGGATTAGTTCATACATAAATATTTTCAATTACAAAATATTTCCCGGCAATTTTGTGATTCAAAACAGATTTGCGAGTACAAATATAATTGCGTTATTTATTTCACAGGGGATTTGAGCTAATGTTAAAATACCGACGATATATCTATAAGCATCCTGGGAAAATTGGATGGATTCAAATTAGCTACTGTAGGAATCTGCGTACATCATTGCTGTAACCTTTTTGTCTACGTTCGTACAATGGAGCTTTTACCAAAGCCTAGAAACACTAAAGTCGGCTCACTCCTTTGATCTCTCGGAAAAGCCGACAATATTTTGCGACCGGTCGTAAATCAGCGTCACCTCGTAAGCTTCGTATTTACGAGGGCGACTAAACGAAATCGCCGTCAAGCTATAGTTATACGGGGCCAGGTTCATATTGAATTTCCATTATTTACCAAAGTCTACAAATATTAGTACATATACCTATTTGTAGGCTTTGGTACAACATTATTTGTGTAGGTAAGTGTACCGTTAGGTTTTAGTAGATACAGTTAAATTAAAATACAAGGTAGCTATTACCAGCCTCTTCAGGTAGAATATTCGCAAATTTATGTTCTCCGATGAACCCTAAGGCATTCTTCCATACCTTCAAATTTTAAATATTTTAATATTGTATCTATTTTATTCTTCAATTAATATCTAAGTATTGAAATGTCACATAAAAATGTCTTAATTTTTGTAGGTAGGTACCTCAAACTCAATCTTACCTTTCAGGGTCTTTAGAAAATGAAAAAAAGGTAATATAGTCTTTTGAACTGGTTTTATAGCCATCCGCACTGCAGTAAAATAAGCGTTACCTACTACAACACAATAACGGTCGGTCGGTATAATTTGCGCGCACCCGATAGAATGCGAACGAACCGCTCTCAGCTACACTGTGTACAGCTTATTTTCTTACATTATAAGATATCGATCGGCTCGATGAGGAGGGGAGCGGGAGAGGGCAAGAGGGAAACGTTTGTTTACACAAGGCCGAGTGCCCGGACTTATTAGTAGGTATATCTTTGGACGCTGATTTTACTTTATTTTAATAATAAACCTCTACTTTTTTCTATAAGTATTACATTAGAAATATCTGAACTTTCGAGTTTTCATAAGTTATGATGAAAAAAATTCTCCTCTACATGTTAAATTAGTTTAATTCCGCTGTATAAAATTATTATAATACCTAGTTAGGTTGGCTCTTTGCAGGTAACCAAAGAAAGCAAAGGCGGGAGAGGACGACCTTCACCAGGGCCCAACTCGACATCTTGGAGGCACTTTTCTCAAAGACGAGGTACCCAGACATCTTCATGAGGGAGGAAGTAGCTTTGAAAATCAACTTGCCAGAATCTAGAGTTCAAGTAAGTATCAATGAGCAGCATATTGTCGAACATGTTTTCAATCGGCTGGTCACAGCACTGGGCAAACTCTGTCGATTTAACAATGAAATCTTTCGGCATACCGACATGTCTAGTCTACCCCTAGTTTTCAACAGGGCCGTTCAGCTGTCGCGCCCTGCGAAAAATTAAGACGTTTCGGACAGTTCAAATAGAAATATCATAACACGACGCAAAAATACAAAAATGCCCCCACACATTCACCTCAATAACAGATAAAAGAAACCCTCCGGGACAAAAGGAACGGCGTTCTCGTTTCTCCCAGGGCTTCGCTAGGGTTTCCTATTGTGCCAGTGTCGCGCGTCTAGTATCGATTTTCAGTTAGCGGGCAACACGATAGCTGTCGCTTGTATCGAGTGAAAATAGTGGTGTGTTTGTACGGCGGATTCTGTTTATTTTTCTTTGCTATTGTGCTGTCAGAGCGAACATACGGAGGCGAAGGCGAATGTATAGATGCCTATAATGCCCAAGCTGAAGAAAAGTATATAGCGCGGAGGATCTTTGGAGTTCAAAGAAATCCAAAGAAATCCTTTTTACCAGCCCAGATCCTACCTATACACATATTATTCTTATATCACAGTTGCGTAGGTGAAGGGTTGGAGTTAGAGGCTGAAGTATACACGGTGTTCTCGGTTTTTGTAGGCAATCTTTGGCATTTTATGGAAGAAATTATATTTTTTAAGAAAAAAAGTTGCGTGTATACAGGGTTAGGGGAGAGTCGGGTAATATCGGACACATTTCGAAAAATTGAAATAATTTTTATCAAAAAAATGATATATTAACATATTTTTGCTTAATATAAACTATACTCTTTGAAGAATAGAATACATAATATAATTAAACAAAAAAACTTAAACAAAAACTCCACTCGTTAAAAACAAAAGTGGGCCTCTTTTTGTAATTTTCTGAAAATGTCGGGTAGTACCGGACATGAATTAATTCCCCTTACAAATGCCGCATTTATAATAAACCTGATGTTTTTCTGCCCCAGAACAATTTTTATGGGTCCAACCATGGCACTAGATGCATTGTAGTGCAAGTGCAAGTTACACTATTATAAGTGCTACCGTTTCGGTTTGAGTCGTTCGGGAAGGTTATGGCTGCCTTGATGAACCTAATAAGGGGAAACAGCTGTCGTAGTCTACCTTCTCGAACGATTCAAATATGAAAACACCGGCACATCCGTTAGAACTTGGATGTTGGTATGATATTACCAGTTGCCAAAATTTATAGTCCCATAAAGCCGCTAACTTTCTTTCTGTAAAAATCTATTGGGGACGTGAAATTGTATCATCATTGTATCTAATTTGCGACGAAGTTTTCACCACAGATGATACACTCCGTTGCTGTTCAGAGCACATTATCTTTGCTATATTTTTTGTTTTTTACATTTTTATTTTTTCTAATGTAATCCTCTAGTTGGTCAATTTTTCTTTTTCCTTTTGTGTTCTTGGGCATTTTTTAAAGTTAATATGAAAATAAGAATGTTCAGGTAAAATTTCAGTGTGTCCGATATCACCCGAAATATGTGTGTCCGATACTACCCGAACAGCACCGTTGGAAAAAAATGGCCAACTTATTTTTTACGACCCTCTGATAATTTCCATAAAACCATTTTTATATATTCCAAAATAACCAACAAATGTTATATAATATGAACATTTTAAGAGAACTTAACGTTTATATAAAATATAGACTGGTAAATTTTATGTCCGGGAAATTTGTTTTGGGCAAAAAAATAAAAAATAAAGCACACGACGTGTACCGTTCAAAGCTTGGCCTCATACTGAACATAATGTGTCTACGGCAATTCTAATAAAGCACTTTCTGACAAATTCGGAACGCCATCTATTATTAGGGAAATTGAGAAGATGCTGTTGTCCGATACTACCCACTGTCCGATATTACCCGTCTCTCCCCTAACTATCTCAAGGGTAGTGACAGGAAAAGTACGTAAATTGATGACGTGTACGCCATAATTCGTGAATCGTACCACAGAATATATAGGTAGCTATATTTTCTGTGATCGTACTTTAGTGGAATAGCGTGGCGTTGTCACGTCTATCAATTTATCCGGGGATTCACCACGAAATTTCGATTTCCTTTTGAAAACATTCCAAGGAACATGTAGAATGCCTATGAAATACCTATCTTACTGACATTTACAGGATTGAATATTGCACCATTTTCTGTTTTCTTGCTTTTTTACATTTAGAGTCACAGTGTCACACAACCCTACACAACACAACATTCATATTTTCTAAATCTGTTGGGACCTCTTGTTATCCCCAAATACAAAAATCCATCGGATGCAAGTCTGGTGATCGAGGCGGCCATCCAATGGGCCCTCCTCGTCCGATCCAATGGTTGGGGCATTGGTCGTCTAAAAGTGCACGAACAGCTCTCGCAAAATGTGCTGGTGCACCATCGTGCATAAACCACATATCGTGCAGTACTGGTAGTGGCAAATTATCAAACAAAACATTTCTCAGAAAATCCAAGTATCGTTCAGCGTTTAAATTTTCCGGTAGAATGTATGGTCCAATTAATCGATCTTCATAAACTCCTGCCCAAACATTGATGGAAAAACGACGTTGGAAATTAAACCGCCGAACAGCATGCGGGTTTTCATCAGACAAAATGTGATTGTTGTGTCTAAAAAAAAATAGAAATTAGAAATATTCACAATTTTGGCGAATGCGTTAGGATTTACAAAGCCAATTTTATAATAAATAAAAAAGATAATAATATGGACGAGAAAAGCTAAGTATAGGTAAGTAAAAATGTACAGGCGCGGCCTCATAAATAATGTTTCCACTAGGCATGAGAAATGAACAAGAAACCAAGAATTTCAGGTAAGAGTGGCAACGATGCGTCAATTATACGGTCGTCACTTACACGTCTGAGGTTATGGCTGGCTTTCAAACCGCGCGGGAGGGGCGGGGTAATTGCAACGTTGTCAGTTGAACTCCTTTGGATCGCACGTATTGGAACGATTTCAAGGGCCGCACCTGTACATACGTGTTTAAAACCCCAGCACGTGTGAAGCAGCATTTGTCAGTCCAAAGAATGTTAAAAACAAAGTTTGCATCTTGGGCGATTCGATCACGTAGCCACGTGCAATATGACATTCTCACCGGAAAATCATTTTTTTCTAATGCTTGGCCCTTTTGTATGTGATAAGGGTAAAGGCCGTTTTCCCTTAGAATCCTCCATGCCTGTCAATATGTCAATAATTTTATTGTTACATTTTAAATTTCATGTCGGTATTAGGTACAAGCGAAGACAATCCCATCAGATGAGATTGTCTTTGGTACAAGTCAGAATACCCTGTACAACGAAGACCATTGGGTTTTCGATATTACGTTTATAGGAAAAAATCATCCTATACATTGTCGTTTTCCATCGATTCTGAAAGTTAACTATAGATAAAAGTTGGACCAACTTTGTATAAAACATTGTTTAACAATTTTTACTTACTTGAATTTGATCTTCAATGCATAAACACAATGTTTTACCCTGCACATACAGCCATATATCGAGAGCCATCATATTTATTGTCACTATTGTCACACTCCCCCGCAAAAGCATGTGGTTGCTTCTGGGGTACTCCTAGTTTGGAGTATTGCGAGGGTGAGAATTATTATATTATTATTATTATTATTTTTTACATTTCAGTTACTTTGTAATTCTTTTCATACCAAATCCCGTGCCTCATGTAGGCATTGATTTTTTCTTGCTGCTTTTTCATTTCTGTGAGCAACGGAACTATAAATAAGCTTGCCCATTTTTTTTACTTTTAACCCTATTTTCACCATACCCTTGTTTATGGGCAATGGCGTACCGCCACCAAGATTCATGCAGGGCGCATAAATTTCGGTTTTTCCGATTGATGTGGTGGTGTGGTGCTGTGTAATAACCGACGAGTCGGAATCTCTAATTGTTTACATAGAGGGCGATTGAAATTCCCCAACAACAAAAAATGCAAGGGTAGTACAAAAAATGTACCTATAATAACTTGAGAGTAAATGTACCTATAGGATGATCCAACTCGGCGCTTCAGGCCTACTGCGAGAACACGAAAATTGAAAATAAAATTTCGAACAGGGGTTCTTAAATGGGACATACTATAAGGCCCAATTATGACCGAAAATTTCCTTTTTGTTGTTTAGGGAAATGGCCGCTGACGCCGCTGTGACATCATCAATATTTTTCCCCAGAAACATACTTACCTTTTTTTTCCTAAATGTTGAAAGTCCTTATCATTGTCAACAACTTTATTGTTCAAAATTTACAATTGATAGTCAGAAATTATTTAAGAGAAAATTAGGTTGTCTTGTGCGCCCTTAAATTTTTTCAACTGCAATATTAAAAACAATTTTTGTAACAAACTATAATAGCACACAAGTCAGTAACAAGCACAATTCAAAAATTTAAAAAATAGTCCAGTTGAACTAATTTAATGGTGCACAAGGCACCCTAACAATACTCTTAAATAATTTTTGACTATCTAAATTGTTTTCATGGCTGACTAGATTTCGGAAAACCGATCCTAGTGAATAGAAAAAATTCCATGTTCCATTTAAAAGCCCCCGTTCGAAATTTTATTTTCAGGTTTCGTGTTCCCGCAGTAGGCCTGGGGCATCGAGTTTGGATCACCCTGTACAGAACGTACATGGTGATTCAACCTTTTGACCTATAATGGCGTTTTTTGATCTGTAGTTAGCATGTGCATCATTATTAACTGTTGGTCAATACAAAGTTTAAGTTGGATTATTCTCTATGCACCTACAGGGTGTCCCATTTTCGATACTTTTGCGACGTACCTCGGTTATTTTTAGAAATAGGGAGTTGCGGTTTTCGGGGCACTGACCTACTTTTTTATAAAAAGAAACGCTCGTATACAGAATTTTCATGCGGTCTCCTTGGTTTTTTAAACACAAGGTGATTCTCCAAATTTGCCATTTACAGGCACCCGCCTATATCCGTTAGGTATATAGGTACGCTAACTTGTTGAAATGGTAAAAATCGACCGTTATAGATTTTTTCACGTAGAATTCAGTGGCGTTCACGTTTTTTTTTCTAGGAGGTAAGAATTTCTAAATATAAATATAACTTGCAAAAGTATCGAAAATGGTACATCCTGTAGGTACAATGTTTTTCATTGTTACACCACTTTCAAACATAAAAAAACACAGGGGCCCACCTGAAATTTTGAACACGGGCCTACATTCCGTAGTTACGCCACTGTTTATGGGATCACTATAGTTATAGTTAATGTGTCTGATTCGGAAGCAATATTAGATACAAGCAACAGATGGCGCTAAAAGTTAAAGTGGCCCATAGTCACTGCCTATTAATTTTCTTCCTTATTAGACGGTCTTTGCCAATATCACAAATATGTTAAAAATGAAAAGGTAGTTAATTTTGACTTGCATGTATTTTGAAATATTGGTATTTATTTGCAGATATTTTCCCAAATGTAAAGCTTGTGTCAAGTGCTGAAATATACATATTTATTTGTGGCGATTTCGAATCAGTCAAAATAAAATAAATAATGCACCCCCATGGAAACCAGCCCATATTTTATGAAACTATCATAATCAATTAAGACATTTTTAATAAAAACGAGGTCAAAAATAATTATCTTGGTCCTATTTACAAACAAAACACAAAACAATGCATTTAATCATACTAAAAGGTAGAAGGAATTTGAAGAAGTTATATTGAGAAAAAATAAAGTTTTAGGGCATCTTTCAAAGGTAGCTTGTTAAATATTATATACACCATAATACACCATCGTAAGAGTATATTCTTCCTTTAATCTCTGTTACTTTTAATTCACAAATTCACGAAATTAACTCACAACTCGCTTTGTGTGCCATATATAAAATGGCCGCCGTTCAATACGACGTAACAAAATCTGTACACAGCAGGGTAGGCAAGCGCGGTGTCCTCTCTCTTTCCTTGTCTAAGATTTCTTCTATTAAAACCTACCAAGAAACAGCTGACTAGTGTTTCACAAGACAAGATTTCTTATCTTGTAAGGCCCCTTCTTGTCTTGTCTTGCAAGGCAAGACAAGAAATTAAATTCATTCTTGTCTTCTTGTTTGCAAGAGTCTTGCTACCAAGACTCTTGTTAGCAAGACTCTTGCATTATTTATTACGTGTAAAGCTTGTCGAAACAAGTTGACGCAGCACTGCAGGCAGAGCCGCGGCGCGGCAGGGCGCGGGGTCCACACTCCACAGTGTCAGAGAACAAGGAAGGGGAGAATATAAACTCGACGACGGCGCCTTTGATGTTTGGCAGCCGGTGGTCGGCATGTTCTCTGTTTAGAAGACAGGGCCGTATTTAGAATTTAGTGAAGGGATAGTGTAGGTCTGTTCGCCGATATTTTAAACCATTCATTGATAAACACAAAACAAATCATACATACTGAAATGATGATGGGAACAGGCAAAAATGTTAATTGGATTTTGAAGGAATATTTTTAATTTAAGGTAGTTAGATAACTGAACTATTTAGTAGGTAGGTATCGAAAGGCGATTTTTCTTATCTTATTCCAAAAATTTAATATTTTATTGATCTTAAAATTTGATGACTGAGCAATATTTTTAAGCCATCATTTTGTAGAATACAAAATGAAAAACCAAACATAGGTATATGTATTAGAATATTGTCTTTATCGGATTAATTAAATATACCTACCCAGTTCTAAAACAGTTTCGTTCTTTTGATTATCATAAAAACTTAAGGTGCTATTACGCACTATATTACGCGTGTTTGTCCCTATTGCTTTAGAAGGGTGCCTAATAACTTCTTGATAAAAAAAACTAAGCAATCATATAGTATCCATAATAGGTACAATTAATTATTGACGCTGTTATTATTTGTATTTATATTTTCCATTTTAATAATAATAATAATTATGTTTTAATGTTTTCATGATTTTCAATTCGAAATACCTCTAAGTCTAAGAGTTTCCTTTCTGTTAAAGTTATTTTAATGTCTGTGGATTTCGATATTTGTGTGGAGGTGGACAAAAAACTCGAAACCCACCCTGCTAAAATAACCCGATCTACATTATGCCACAATAATACGAAGCGAAACAATGCATTACGAAATTAGGAAGTCCAATAGACTCCTTTGGTTGTTTAGGTATTTTAGCAAAGATATAGTTAATCAAACTTAAAAAAATAAATTAATCCACTGCAATTAACTACAGTAGTTAAAAAAATAAAAAATAAATTAAAATCCAGGAATATTGTAAATAAAATATAATATATTTACTAGATACTAGTATATAGAGGCAGCTATTCTTGAATAACCGTTTATATTTACGCTCATTTTGCAAAAAACAGTTTTTTTGCAGAAATTATATTTACAGATAATGATTTTTGCAAGATTTCTTGCAAATTTGCAAGACTCTTGCAGAATAATTTCTTGTCTTGTCTTGCAAAGCAAGACAAGAAAATTAAAAGAGTCTTGTCTTGTTCTTGCAGCAAGAACAAGACAAGAACAAGAAATTTGCAAGAGTCTTGTGAAACACTACAGCTGACCAACTTTATTTTTTGCAAAATCTGTCCTTTTTATATACTGACACCTACCCGGTGCCGAGACCGATGCGGAACGTGCCTCGGCACATCGCCAGAGGCCTAACGACGCGGTAGCCGAATTAATGGCCACGGTAAACGGCGCAAACGGCACTTGATTTATGACAGGCTGTGACGGCATTGTGGGCACACGTCCGCACGCCTCCAAGGGCGGCGACATCAAGTAGTTAGGTGTACCAGAGCCGGTGGGGGTCTATGGTGGTGATTAATAGGTTTAGGTTTGGAAGAATACCGTACCTAATAGTAAAAAATTTGTAGCTATCGAATGTATCATTTCGCATTGGTCTACAGTACTTTTTAAACACTTGGACTCAGGGGCGTGCAGTCCATGGAAGCAAGGGAAGCAGTGCTTCCCCTAGGTAAACCAAAACAATGTAAAATGACAAAATGTAATTCTTGATTTTTTTTAAACAGGAAGCAGTTTAGTTACCTAGGTATATAAAAAACGCTAAAAATTATCTTATATATCATATATCAAACCTACAATATGTTATGCCTATAGCAAATGCGGCGTTGACTCCGACTGCGCCCATCCTACCGAGCGACAGTACAGTACAATGTAAGCTATGCCGGCCGCCAGCTTTTCTGTAGCGTTCGATAGTCGAACTTTTCACCTCCACCGCACTGGCTGACGCGAATGAGAACGCCTGTTTTAAGCGGGCGTGGAAGCTATCGCTGCAGTAGGTTCTTTGTATAGTTTAGTTGGTTTTGATCTGCGTCGGTGCGTCGCACGCGTCCTATCTCGGGCGATATGGAAGACAATAATACGGACGTGGACATGCAAATACCGTCAACTGCGGCTGTCGGGAATGACGTTGAAAATGTTAAAGTTGGACAATTACCTATTAAGTAAGAAGAGTGTGTGTGAATGTGTAGTGTATGCCTTAATAATATAAAGGGATTTTCAACATTAAACTTTGCGGATAAGCTTCAGATAATTATAAACGGAAGAGCAAAACCCCCTATGAAAAATTTAACCACAAAAATGAATGAATGACTTTCACAGATATCGCTGTTGTCTATTGAGAATATACTTCTCCAGAACTTGTTAGAGCATCGACGTTTTTATGATGACGTCATTGACGAATTCGCAAAAAGTGATCGAAGAATCGAATTGCATTGCAAATATGTAAGTTTTTAAACATTGCTTCCCTTACTTAAAATGTCATCGCACGCCCCTGCTTGGACTAGGTCTTGATAGTTCCTTCGTTGTGTTTCAGTTAACGTAAACGTTTGAAATTTTTTCTGAGCTTTTTCGCCGGCCACATTGAGCAATAAGTATTGCCACCTTTGTGTCACCATCTTTACTAGCCCAGTTGCTTTCAAATATTCTCTAAACTTGTAGAAAATCTTCCAAGTTCTTGTAAATGTTTTTATCAAATATTACTTAGGTTTCGTGGCGGTTTAAAACTGCCTTTCCATCATGAGTTTTATAACTTATACACTTTTATTACTATAGCCTCTTACTTACCGAATTTCTTATAAACCTGATACCATGTTATTATAATGGGCTAGCCTGGTCATATACAGTGTGGTCATTTAAGTGTTCAACATATATATATGGGACTTTTTTTATTAATTGCATAACCAAAATACAGACATTTCCGAAAGTTGATGCATGTTCAGTAATCATATTAAATGCACTTAGAATGGTTACAAGTGAAACAGCATACAGGGTAGGTAAAAAAATATAAGATTTGTACAAGAGTAAAGTACCCTTATATTTCAAAAAATTCAGCAAAGGGTTATTAAGAAAAGTTGTTTAGAATTAAAATCTATGCCTAAATACCAAACCATAGCCTCCTAAGAAAATTTTTTTCGGCAATTAATTTCAAGTTTTTTTAATAAACATTTAAAATAAAAATTTTGCACCTTAAATGAGAGTTTTTTTATATAACCATTATCATTACTAATGTTTTACCTTGTTCAGAAGAATTTAATATCGTTGCAACAAACATGAAGTTTCATTTAATTTTTAATTGTCAAAGTGAAGTCACTTCACTTTGACGTGACATGATCTTTGAGAAAGGAGGAAGATTTATCCTCCGAAAGCTCAGAAAACAAATTTGTTGGAGTTATTTTTTGAGTTACACGTTTAAAGTTTCGTTCATTTAGTGTTAAGAATTTGTGAATTTTCGAGGCAACTTGAAAAAGTTGTCTTTCAATGAGTTTGAATGAATTTTTTCTTTAAATTTAAATGCGACCATTCTGTAGGTATAGGTACCCATTCAAATAAAAAAAGAATTGTCCAAATCGGTTTATAAATGACGGAGTTCTGAGGTAACAAACATAAAAAAAAATACAACCGAATTGATAACCTCCTCCTTTTTTGAAGTCGGTTAATAAAAAGAACTTCAGTGTCGAGGTACATATTGTATATCTTTTGAAATCGGAAAAAAATGTTTTATTAGGCAAAAAATAATCATAAGGGATTACCCGTCCATGAACCGACTGCGCGCAGCGTTGCTTGACTTTGACGATGGCTCTACTAGGTCAAGTATGATGAAGCACGCGCCGCTTCCCAACAAAAACTCCAAAGTGCTGCCTGTTGTGCAGCCTCCATGAAAAATAGATTGATATTCATACCTACTAAAATATTTATTCTGAAAGATTGCGCTGCTATATAGTTAACAATTTGGCAATGTATATATGAAAAGTTAAATAGACACATATTTGGCCGGGTTTTGAATATTTAGTCACTTTTGACGGGTGATGGCTCCGCGTCTGACGTTTGATGTTTACATCTCGTCAAGGCCTACTTATTGAAAAAATCGTATACAATAATGGGCTACTTCAGTGCCGATTTCTGAGCTTTTAATGACGATTTTGAGACACTTCACTGCCAATTTCAAGAAAAAGTTTGTTAGGAGTGCATGATGGCGAAAAAATCGGGAGTAAAATTGGAGAGGTTATATGTAAAAATGACAACACAGCATTATAACTTGGATCGTACCCCAGAAGAGAGTCAATAGTACTAATGATATTGTCATCTAAAGGTGGATTGATAAACTCGACGTTTGCGTTGGCGCTCGCCGTTGCCGTTTGTGTCGAAAATTAAATCCCAATATTTTACGTGCAAGGGTTTATAAACGCCGTCGAACGTTGCCGTCTGCTTCCGATGCCGTCCGAGATCAACTAATTTCATCTTTCACGTTCCGTCGTTCACATTTCTTGACGCAAACTGCGAAGGTCACCGTCAACTTCGAGCGCCAACGCAAACGTCGAGTTCATAAATCCACCTTAACTCGGGCACGTCGTCTCTTCAGGTGTGGTTCAAAAACAGAAGAGCCAAATGCCGTCAGCAGCAAAAGCAAGTGACCCAGCACAGCCAGCAGCAGCAGCAGCAGTCGACTGGCAGCGGCGGCGACAAGACGGCGAGGGTCAAGACGAAACCGCCGCCGCCCCCGGCGGCCGTCACCAAGCCGGCGCCAGCGACGCCTCCGGCTTCCGTCAGCACCAACAACAACAACAACACGAGTACGAGGTAAGAGTCCTTCTTATAATCACCAATTTCTTGCGGTTTTTGGTCGACAATCGGTTTAGTTTGTTAAACCAGAAATCTAGATTTTGGTGTGTCGACATCCTCTTTATATTACATGGAAACATTACTCCCAGAGTCACACAATTTTATATTGTATCTGTGAAACAAAATGATACATCGACTTTCAGATACCTAGAAAACGATTTGGTATAAGTGCCATGAAATGAAACTTCTCCTACGTAAAAAATCGACCATTTGAATCGAGTTAGCACGGTCCCGAAGGCATAGGGCCCACCGCATATATGATTTTTTCGAAAATTATAATGCTCGATTTTGGAGGTTTTGAACCATTTTTTACTTGAAATGGCGAAATCCTCGAAAGCGACTGTGGACGAATCAAATTTAAAGCTTTATTTCCGACATCTGCGACCATCCGTCGTAAGACCCAGAGAAACAATTAGGAATTAGGTGTATATATTTTTAATCTGTGCAGAGAACTAGAGAGGGGAAAATGTATTATACGTGAATATGTCGTGAGCAGTACGAAGCAGCTAAAACTAAAAAAAGAATATTATTTTGTTACAAAAAAACTGACGGCATTAAATTCTTTAAAAAAACTACACAAGTTTAGTATTTTAACAGCTCGTAACGTCTCCCTATATACCTATTCAACAAGGTTAGTTTATAGAAAGTTTAGGACATTCCCCCACTCTTAAACAAAACCAAAGGTAGTCCCTATTGGGGCCCACCCAAAAGCAATTTCTTTGGTGACACTGGTCAGAAAAATCTGCAAACGTTGGATATAAACAATAAACATGTTCCTTTGTTGATAGGTTTATATACCTATCATAATTTACACGGTGTATCAAAGGTACTTAATATTTTTACTTCTAGGTACTTACATCACTAAAGCTAATGAGTGTTGTTATATTAACCTAATATCTAAGTTGTTGTTAGTTATATAAATTAAAATTCACAATAAATAGATAGTGCGTCTCCACTTAGTGGAACAACCTTACCTATAACTTCTTTAGTTTTTAACCGACCTGAACGAAATTTTTACCAAAGGTAGATGTCATTGTTGCCTATTTATTTCCAAAAAATTAGTTTCCTACCAAAGTCAAAGCCACCTGCGATGCCACAATCGGAGCTAAAAATCCGAGTCATATTAGGAATATTTTTTCAAAAAAA
Source organism: Pseudeuparius sepicola (assembly GCA_963920635.1). Lineage (NCBI taxonomy): Eukaryota > Metazoa > Arthropoda > Insecta > Coleoptera > Anthribidae > Pseudeuparius > Pseudeuparius sepicola. The sequence continues at coordinate 56,436,972 of OY987302.1, forward strand.
ATTCCAAAAAAGTTGTTCAGAATCGATCCAGAACCCTAAATCCTAAATTTTGTCAAAATCGAAAATATTGAACACAAAAAAATAAGTAAAAATTTAAAAAATGTTTTGTACCTTTTAATTTTTTTTAAATATGTTACTTTTTGAAAACAGCTTGCTTTCAAAACTTCCATGGCACACTTTTCTAAACGCAGGAATTTATTAAATTGCTAGTTTTGGACTTTATTTTTTTTATTTAATATTTTTTGATTTTGATAAAATTTTGTATATTTAGGGTTCTGGATCGATTTTAAACAATTACCGCCCAAAGTACATTTTTTTGGAAAAGAAAATCCCTAGTATGATTTTCGGATTTTGAGCCTTGATAGTGGCATCGCAGGTGGCTTTTTGACTTTGGAGTACGCAACTAATTTTTTGGAAATAAGTAGGCAACAATGCCATCTACCTTTGGTAAAAATTTCGTTCTGGTCGGTTAAAAATTAGTTAAAAGGTTGTTTCACTATTAAATGAGACACGACTAACTCGAAGCTTTAAAGTTTTCGACTATAAGTCGAAATATTGAACTAATATTTGTTATAAGTCGAAATATTGACCGTCAATATTTCGACTTCGTAATTACCCACATATGTTTTAATATTCCCAAAGGCATCGGTACGATTCCTTTGCCTTTGAATATTCCAAAGCCTGGTTAAAATATTGTCAATATTGATACACCTATGCTAAATGTATTCTCCTTTGTGTTGGTTGCAGTTCGACGGCGAGTTCACCATCAGTGCATACAGCGCCACACCTTAGGGACAGTCCGAACTACGTGAAGCCTCAGCTACTGCCCACGTGTAGCAACAGCAGCTCCCCCACGGTAAGTTCTTCGATGATCCCAGTGGCTCTCAAACAATCCGCCGGCATTTCCTACTTTAGATAGAGAAAGGTATATGCGACCTTTCTTTTCCAATAGTAACCAGGTATTCCCTAGTCTTCCCGGCGTTTTCACCATTTGTTCAATGCATTGCAAAGCCGATAGGTGACAATTCTTTTTTATTGTGCTAACTTTTTTATGCTAAATACCCTAACTAATAATTTCTATTTATCTGATAAAAATTAGTTTCCAACACATCCACATAAACGTGCAATGAGTTAAGAACATCTTTGTAGAATCAAATGATACTACATCGTCACCTGCCTTACTCAACAATACAACATTTACAACAATAACAATTCTAGAAACACATGAAAATCGCGATTTAAGTACCTGCTTACTCCCATGTATGTGGATTAAAAACAATTAAAACTGTAACTTACTTTATTTTCAATACAAATACCTAATAATAGTTAATGTCAATAATAATAAGTAATAGGCCCTAAATTCAAAAACCCTAATGTGAAATTATGAGGAATGAAAAATTGATCGAAATGAATAGTAGAAAAAATTGAAATCTCTTTTTTACTTTTGGTTTCTTGTATTTAGGTAGGTACCTGCATATACAGGATGATTTTTTTAGGACTACCACCGCGATTTTCTCTCTTATTTTGCGCCCTACAAAAAAAGCTTAAGAGACAACAATGTGGGAATTTTGGACAGCTAAGTGGTGCTGCAAAAGAAATCAGCATCCATGGCTAATTTGTCGCGCAATATTAAAAAAAACTTCAAACAAAACTATTATAATATAATAGCCGTGGAATGTTTATTTTAAGAGATAGAGGAAAACTTTTATATTGAAAATTGATGGCACTGAGAAGCTTTGTCCATCCAGGATTCAGCAAATTACACAGGGTCTTTGGCATTCTTGCGAGACCATGAAAATTTTTGTCAATTTTAAGTTTTTTTAGTACAGAGCAGAGCAATGGGCATGGAGGCCCATTCCTTTTTTTAACGTCGCTTCGCTGACCAAAATTGCCATATTTTGTTTTCTTACGTATTTTCTGTGCGGCCTAAACTAATAAACGAGAAAATCGCCTATTGGTAATAAGAAAAAAACAAAAATAATTCATAGCCCCAAGAGAGCCGGAGACCCTGTGTAATTTTCTGAAACTATCTGAGTACCCAGTTGCATAAAGCTTCTTAGTGCCATCCATTTTTAATATAAAATTTTTTCTCTGTCTCGTAAAATAAACATTCTTACGGCTATTACTAATTTTGATCAATTTGAGATTTTTTTAATATTGCGCGACAAATTGGCCATGGATGCCGATTTCTTTTGCATCACCACTTAGCTGTCCAAAATTGCCACATTTTTGTTTCTTACACATTTTTTGTAGGGCGCAAAATAAGAGAGAAAATCGCGGTGGTAGTCCTAAAAAACATCCTGTATACCTATTTGTAATAAAGCAAGTTACAGTTTCAACAATTGTTTTTAGTCCCCATGCAACTTAATTTTCATTGTTTTCTATAACTTTTATTGTTCGATATATTTTAACAAAATTTGGTCTGTTTCCTGTTTCCTCTGTAATTTTGACAAAGAATTTCAAGAAATGTTATTCCGTTAATTTGTTTAAAATGTTCTTAAATGAAAAAAAAATGGTGTATGTGTTCCAACGAAAACTTTCGAACGGATTGAGATATCGATCTCAAATTTGGTAGCCAAATTGTTTCACAGGAAGGGATGAAAACGTTTATTAATTAGCGAAATTAATAATTGCCTACATGGATGAGTTCATGCAGTTATAATAATTTAAGGATATAGTGAATAAATTTAAAAATATATGAAAATCTCGAAAATGGTTTTAGAGATATAAAATAGTATATTTCCTAACAAGTGCGGAAAGTGCCACTTTTCCGCACGCGATTGCAGTTTGCAGCCAAGAAATCGAGTGTGGAAAAGACACTTTCCGCAAGAGTTAGGAACACTATTTTTCTACAAGCGTGCGGAAAAGTAAGACAATTTTCCGCATGCATTTTAGTTTAGAAAGTGTCACTTTTCCGCACTAGTGCGGAAAAGTAGTGCGGAAAAGTACTTTTCCGCACTAGTGCGGAAAAATGACACTTTCTAAACTAAAATGACACTTTCTAAACTAAAATGGTTGCGAAAAAGTACACTTGTAGAAAAAAATAACTTCCATGCTCTCGATAGGAAATTCGATTATCTATGAGACGCCAATATACATATTTATATCAGCAAATTCCAAATAGACTGCTCAATGAGACAACATCTGAGGCGGCCGGTCCTGATCTCTAGATAGATAGAGACAACGTTTTCATGGATACATTTGCTCTATTTACAGATTGTGTCGACAACATACACAAACTCGGCGAACTCTAGCATCTGGTCGCCGGCATCTATAGACAGTTTCGCCATAGATCAACATCGATGGTGCCCCACGTCACAGGCTTCTATTATGAGTACGGCAAACACGTCGTCAAATTATTGCAACAACTATTATTACTCCAATATGGATTACCTTAGTTCCACCGGCATGGGACACTCACAGTTTGCGGTAAGAATCTATATAAATTCGTTTATGTATATTTGTTTGGTTTAATTCAAAATTTCCCACACAGTGTTGTAGGTATTATCCGACCTTCCGGTTTACTTAAAACAGGGGGAAACAAGAGTGTTCATTTTATTCGAATATTCATTTTCCAAAAAATTGCGAGGACTTTACAATTGTAAATTGAATTAAGGGTTCTTCTTTTTACAGGAAAACAGTCTGGAATCGAGTTGGGGCAAAAACCGCGACGACTCTGGATGGTTGTACAACGGAACATGGGATAGAAAATGAGGCAGTATTAGAATAAAAAAACTAGGCGTATATTTTTAGTTCGACTTCGATGTTCTATAATTTAATACGAAATTATTTATGCGATGTTTGCAGAATGTTGCAGAGATAATCCATATCAAAGAACAATTTAAATTTGTACATATTCCCTGTCTAAAGATCTGTATTATAGTGTAGATTGCATTTTAAAGAGTCTATCGTGTTTTTTGACCAATAACAATAATTCCGACGAATTTACGAATAGCAAGAGGGCCCTAAATTTATCGATAGCGTGCCAGTGGTACGCCAAAGTCATCGAATGTATCTTTGATAATTTTATAAATACCTGTACATATCTTAGTTTTAGTTGGAGAATTGTGAACCTGTTCAGTGATCGTTAGTTTTAAATTATCGCGTAAGGCCTACAGTTATTAGGCGAGGTAAATAAAAGCGTTTTGAGAATGTTATCATTAAATGGAAAAATCGAATCCTCGAGTATTAGTACTTGTGTATATAAATTAGGAGTGCCATAATATGAAATATAAATATAAGACATACCAGTATTTCGGTGAGGGTTAAAATGTGCAATCTTAAATAAAGACTTCCTTAAAATGATAACACCCTACCTTAGGTATAACGATTTTAAATAAAAAATAGTTTATTTCCAGTCACAATATTTGTATACATTAAAAAACTTGTCAAATAAAATTGTACTGTGCAAATTGGCTAAGGCATTTTTATTTCAACTTAATCCTGGTTGTGGTTATGGTGATATAACAGATATTCAATGAGATCTCTTTTAGTTTTTTTGTCCATATCCCGAACATATTCTAGAGCCTGTTCTTCATTCCTAGTTTCACTAACGAATAACGTACTAAGGGATTCCAAGTCCGGCTCATATTTCTTGATCACCATTTCTTTTAGAGGGATATCGTAGTAGATGATAATCTAAAAATAATTTCAACAATTATTAAGAATCATAGAATGTAAAGCAAGACAAAATTATATTGAGTTAAAGCATAGATTGAAATATTTCGACAACGATATTGTAGAAAAATTATGCAATACCTAATTGTCAAATTGACTTACAGAGTTTTTAAAAGTGACATAAACCAAGGCAGTGACGGACGGTTCGTTTGGTCCCATACTGTACCAACCACTATGGAAAGCTTGTACCGGCTCCTCAAGATGAAACCTCACCGAATTCTTCTCCTGATCTAATATGTATGTCTGTCCGTCCCATGAACACGCCACAATATCGTCCGCCCCGTTTCCCGTTATATCTAACTTTGCCAATGCGAAAATTTGGTGATCCACTGCCATAGCCCTAGAAATATTCCGCAATTTATCGATCGTACTATATACTTTCAAATTTGCCTACCACAAAATGACTTCGTCTTGGACAAGCATAATGGTTCCATCCAAAGTTGCTAATGCATACGGTCGACCTCTGCTGGATTTTGTTGATCTCGAATCGTCCGATTCGTTGCTGTTTTTGCCGTCGATGCTCTCTTGATGAGATGAGCTTAAATCGCCGACGATTTCAGTCATTATGTTTTGATTTCTCATTCTGGTGATGCCCAGGAATTGATAGTCTACCGTGCTCGAGATATTTTCTCCTTGAGAGCTAAAAAATGCGAATTGGTTCTCCGAAAAACGATTGGATGCAGATTTTCCTAAACTTCTTGTCGATATGTATTGTGTATTATATCAAAACTTTGCTATTTACCCGCTTGATGTACTGATTTTAGACTGCGCATCGTGCAGGACATTTTCCTCGGCCGAACACTGAATTCGCATAAATGTTCCACCAGGTTGAGCAATGAGAAGTGACGGTTTTCCATCGAGAGAATGATGCAGAGTGAGCGAACCAATTTGATTGGCACATTCCCACTTGTTCAATGCAACAAACTTGCCTAAAAGTCATGATTTGATAATCCTGAAAATTAACAACCAAATGTGTCACCTGTGGATTTTTCCGATGTATCAAACGAATGGTTCGGCTCTGAATTGTCGCTCCACCTGTAGGAACGGACAACTCTGTCGGTCAGGCCTAGCACCATTTCGTTGAGGCCATCACCATCCACATCACCCAGTACGATATTCTGGAAAACGCCAATAACGAATTTTGCAAAACGATTAAATTAATGATTTTACTTTGACATTGGCAGGAATTCGTTGCTTGTGAACACAAATCAGTTGGTCCTTCTCCTTTCGATCAGGTTTTTTCGATTTTTTGCTTTCCTTGGAACTGGAAGTGCTGCTTCCAGGTGTTTCGGTTACACTCGTATTTGCGCTTGAAGTAGAATGAATTTGGCCATCAACCTAAGAGACGCAAATACTATCGGAATAGAATTTGATACTAAAATATGCTAAAATGGCCAGTCTAGCCTTTGCTAGTAAAAAATAACTTTTCAAGGAATCACTTCTCAAAGATAAATCACCAGGTATCATAAGTTTAATGAAGCGCACAAAAATTTAGAAGGGGTTCTCTAAGCATTTTCTGAGCCATGTCTAGATGTATAACTGAACTACGTTTCCCTCAATAATGTCAGTAAAGACTACCAGAAAAGCCAGGTGGCGTCAGTGTAAACATGGCGCGAAAACAGATATGAAAACGTGTTATTTACATACATGATCTTCCAAAAAAACTACAAATTTGTCCACGATCATCTGCGCAGAGGAAGAGACAAAGATATGAGGCAAAACTTAACATAATGTTTGAAAAAGAAACCATTTGTGGCATATAGTCTGGTAGCAAATTGGAATAAATAAAATATGTTAGATATTAAGTTAGGTATTAAGTCAAAGCATGATAGGTATACTTGAGGCATCATAATGCCAAACTGTTTTCAAGAAGAGTATGACAAAAAAAATTAGTGATTATTTTTGCCCCTTCTCTTAACCTGAGTCTTAACCTCTTTGAAAAGAAATTTTTTACACATACAGGTACTATAAGGTAACAATAATATTATATATACATACAGGGTGAATTTTTTTCGAAGCCCCCTATGGGAATCTCGGAAACTAGCAGAGCTAGAACAAAGGTTAAATGGGGAAAGAATTGCAGTTTTGAATTCTCAATCTAATGCCCCTTTTGGATTTTTAAAAAAGTTCATGGCTCACTAGATATTTTGAAGAGTGATTTTTTGCTATTTCATCAGATCTCGGTAGCTCCGTTATTTCTGATTATACAGAAAAATTGTAGAGACAAAAATTATAGATAACTTTGGGCTTAATAAGACAATCTAATCCAATTTTTTTTGTTGTTTGTGATTTTTGAGATATGACAAACTTGTGTGTTTTTTTTTAATGTAAATCATAGTTGAGCCTTATCAAATCGGCCATTTTTTGAGCTTTCCAAAGATATAATACTCGGCATAGTTATTATAAAAAATAAAAGAGCTATATGGCTAATTTTCTGATTTTTTTTTAATTTTCACATAGTCAGGCATGGAATATTTTCATAATTAAGTACGTTCTATTTTATAATTAGACATACTTCAAAATTTCAAATATTTTATTTTTAGCTGGTAATAAAATATAACAAAATAAAACAAAAATTATCATGATGGAGCTCCACAACATAATTATTTGCCCGTAAGAAATTACCTTCAGCTCTATCCAAATAGTTGGATAGGGAGAAATAGACCTATTTCCTGGCAGCCCCGATTTGTCTGTTTTGGATTTCTTTTTGTGGGAAACAGTGCAAAATAAAGTATGACACTATGACACATTTGCTGAATTCAGAGCAGCTGTTTTAGAAGCAATTGTCAGTATTGACAGGCGCTCTCTAAGAAAGGAGGCAAATTCAGTTTTAAACAGATGGAATATTTGCATAAATGATAATGGTGGATTGTTTTTTTATTTTAAAAGAGACCATTTAAAATGATAATAATTTGAATTTGATTTTTTTAATTTTTGTTTTATTTTGTTACATTTTGTTACCAGCTAAAAATAAAATATTTGAAAGTTTGAAGTATGTCTAAAATTATAAAATAGAACGTAATTATGAAAATATTCCAATGGCTGACTGTGAAAATTTAAAAAAAATCAGAAAATTAGCCATGGCTCTTTTATTTTTTATAATAACTATGCCGAGTATTATATCTTTGGAAAGCTCAAAAATGGCCGATTTTATAAGGCCACAGCCAACAAAAAAAAACATTTATGTCATATCTCAAAAATCAGAAACAACATAAAAAATTGAATTAGATTATCTTATTAAGCCCAAAATTATCTACAATTTTTGTCTCCACAGGTTTATCTGCATAATCAAAAATAACGGAGCTACTAACAGAGATCTGATGAAATAGCAAAAAATCACTCTTTTCAAAATATCTAGTGAGCCATGAACTTTTTTAAAAATCCAAAAGAGGCATTAGACTGAGCATTCAAAACTGCAAATCTTTCCCCATTTAACCTTTGTTTTAGCTCTGCTAGTTTCCGAGATCCGCATAGTGGGCATCGAAAAAACTCACCCTGTATAGTAGTATAAAGAATATTTATTCGAATCAAGAATCAAAATTCAGAATTATAAATCATGATAGACCAAATCCGAAAGGAATTGTTAACTTACTCCATTGACAATTAAAAAATATGTTGTTTTCTTCATTTTTTTCTCACCTCTTCTGTTCCCCTCTGCTCTGCTTTCACGTCTTCCTCCTCTGGTCCCGCAACTTTCTCCGGCAATTCATAAATATAACACCAACCATCTGCTGTCACTATCGCTAAACTATTCTTATTTTTATTTAGTACATCTCCCACAGCTACACAACTCACGAAACTCAGCTTCGATATACTTTGGTACCTCTCCTTACCCTGTTAAAACTGGTTTAACAATATCCAAAAAACTTGCGACTTTTACCAACCTTAAATATACTAACGTTCCCGTTCTCACTTCCAACAATCAACTCATTAGTTCCGTCATTATCCACATCACCTAAAGTTATAGCGTCCCTCAAAACGTTCCCGGTAAACTCAAAGGATATTTGTTTGACTAAAGATATGGCCCGCATACTTAAAAACCTAACAATGACTTTGTAACTAGATTTAGAGGGACTCTCGACTTGGGCAAGAACGATTCTATAAACTGCCAGCGAGAAGGTGGCCACACTATGCAGGAAGCTTTCGCCGTGATCAAGCCAAGCGATACTGGTCCGAAGTTGTTAGAGTCCATAGAGTGACCCGTGTGGTCACCTTCGATCCAACAGTGCCCTTCGGGTATTCTCACCACGTATTCTTTGTAGCCTAACGTCTGTATTATGTCGCCTGAAACAAGAAAAATTGTAAGTTTCCACGGCCGAAACATATGTAACGATTACATAATACGACAACAACCTTGTACTCCGACAACCCTCTTAATAATCTTCTGGCTGGGGTCCTTCGGCGAAATTAAAGAAACGATGTCGCCCCTCTTGATATCGCTACCCTTCACCGCCCACCTATTCAAAAAAACGTAATCCGTGATGTTTTTGTCCGGGTTCAGGGCTGGCTGCATCGAAATCCCGTCAACTCTGGCAACATATCCGACCACGTCGATAACGGTGATGCCCACCGGTATTCCAAATAACACGTTCTTGACGAATCTTGGAATTTTCATTGAACTTTTTTCGAAAAAAATAGAAACGATAACCTTAAATTTTGACAGGAAATGTGACAATTTCGGGGTTATGAAAGGTCTGTCAGATCTCTGGCGACGTGAGTCTGTGATTAGATGCTACAGGGCCGGCTGGCCGTCATCACAATTTTTAGGTACTATTTTTATATCACGTAACGTACAATAAAGTATTAAGTATTATCACAGACCTATACGAAGCTATATATGTCTGTGGTATTATGTACCTATTATTATTTAACTTTTCAACTTCATTGCGAAATTGTTACCTATAACAACGCAATCTTTCAATATAAGCAGTTCGAACCGGTTTGAACAACGAAAATATTCTATAATGTAGACTGCAAAAGATTGGCCAGAGACGCCTCTGCAGGTCTATTCCATCGGGCTTAATGAACGTAAAGCGATATGATGGAAGGTTTATTTTGCCTAATAAAATAAAACTTATTTTTTCCGAGTAATACACAGTGTCCTCCAAAAAGTTCGCACCATAGGGGACAATTTTTAATTAACATTTTATTTTGAAATTTAATTTTGAGGTTACCTTTTGCTTTAAAAAAGATGAAAAATGACCCGCTCAACGTGGTCATGTGACTTTCGTTATCTGTCAAAAATGACATTTAAAAAATATATCGCCAAAAATTGGTTTATTTATTCAAATATCAAAAAGTTTTACTTGAAAAAGTTGTTTCTTTTTCAATTTTACGTAAGTGTACCAAATTTGAACGCTCTACTAAAATATTTAGTTTTTTGCCAATTTTTAATATTTATGAAATTTCTGAAAGTTTTAAAAACTCGAAACTTCGTAAAAACTATTTTATATCACTAGCTTTATCATTCTATTAATTTTTTATTACTAATTACCGACAAGAATAGGTAGTTTTCAAAAGGAAATTATATTTACGCTTTAAAATTCTGTTATGTTTGTTGCAAAGTCGATGTACCGTCTAGCCATTTGGGGTATAAATTTAGTTACATTACGTTTCCCGGTTTTCTAAACTGATGCCAAAATAATAATAAATTAAAATATTTACTTACCTACAGAAGCATAAAAAGGGCCAAACACCATTAGTTTGTTTTTATTGCACTCGAAATTCCGGCTTTGAACTCGAAGTTTCGACTTTGAACTTCGCGGCTTTGAAAGTCGGACTTTTACTTTTGAAGTCGGAATTTCGACTTTGAAAGTCGATGTTCAAAGTCGATCATCAAAGTCGAAATTTCGGGTTCAACGTCGGCGCGTGCCCAATGTCGGGCGAAAACAGCGGCAGGGCCGTACTTAAACACGGCATAAATCATAAATCTTTAAAAAATTCGGTCTTTCCGCGGGTTTTCGCGAAGTTTCGTTGTTGCAAAAGGTGCAAAATAGTGTCGTGATCAGTTTGAGCTAAATTTATCTCAATTATAACCACAAATATCGCCGTATGAAAAGTGAGATATGTCAAAAGGAAATTTGAAAATTCATTTTCTCGGAAACTACGCCTAAACACCAAAAACTAAGGTCAGATTCGTGTTCAGGGACCCCGAAAATAGAAGGGTTGCCATAATTTCAAAAAAAATCGGGGTAGGGTACACCACGGGGAACAATTACCAAAAAAAAACACAAATGTGGTTACAAATTTGTGGTTTCCAGGCATGACTCTTTAAAATAAGGGGACCCAGCATGTCACAGTCTATCACATAGGTATAGGAAAAGTGGAGCCTATTGTTTTCTGTATATCTCCAAGGAGACCACATAAGTGGGCTGGTACAAAGGTTATGTTATATGTCAGTGTCCAACTGCCATCAGGTTTTATGTGACATGCCAGTGCCATAGATTCCAAAGGAGGCAAAATATTTCCCATCATATAGTTCACAATTTTTAAGTTTTCTAACTTCTAGATAGTCAATTAAAGGTAATGCGGCCGCCTGTAGTAATCCCAATAATTGCAACCAGATTTTTCTTGTCTCACCTTTAGTAATCCTACAATTCCCATTACGTGGGCCGTGGCCATTACGTATAGTAAAGTAGTTCAAAACAAAAATGGTATTTCCTAAATTTTAAATTATTAAGCAGGTAGCTTCAGTCAGGTCTTTTTTTAAACAGTTTTTATCTACAACTATAAGTTTATTTTACGTTTGTGAGGTACCTTGGAAGAGAAATAAAATTACAAAAATGAGCACCGAGAAAAACTACACAATTAGAACTAAGTACAAGACCTAATCTTATTAGTCCATCCCGAAATCTGTGAAAGTTTTTTGGGTAGTTACATTCAACAAGGGAAGAAAGTTCAAGGAAGTACACAATATTATTACAAATGGATTCAGGAACCTGCATGGTAACAAGGTGCAATAGCGACAAATTCTTAAATAAGCAAAATCGGCACTGACTTACCTTACTTATATCACTTAAATTCCTGGAAATAATTGCAGGAAACCAAATTCAAATATAAAATAAATTTGATTCATTTGGCACTTGCCATATTCTGTTTGTTGACAGAACATTGTCAAGCCTAATTTTTAGAAATCATTATTAATTTTTACTAACAATCAAAGTACCTGGTATATTCATAGATTCTCCAATAAAGTGGCATACTTGGCATCATTGAGACCATTAGAATGGGGAAAGAAACGGCCTCACTTTGGAAAGTATAATACTGGGTCCCCTTACTTTAAAGGGTCCCGGTGGTTACAAACCTAGAAATATTTTCAATACGGTCCTGTCTGCAACTGAAGCAATCAAAGACGTACTCTCCAGTTGTCACTATTTGTCAGTATAAAGGCCAAAATTGCTTGCAGGACTTTGCCTTTTGATTTCCTCCGCGTCAAAATTGACAAAATCGCATTTCCCAAAGGTGAAAATGGGTAAAATGGCTGATTTTCCTGAAGGAGCTGATTCTGAATTTGATCACAGCAAAAAAGACATCAACGGTATTTTGACCGACATCAAGCGCAAATTTCAAATCATCGACGTATCATGGACCAACAACAACAAACATTTCGAGGCAAAATTCAGGACTCAAATCTGCCGGGATTCCAAGGAATTCAACGCTTTATGCGACGAATGGGTGGAGATGTTCTCGGACGTTACTCAGACTCTATGGGTTGACACCATTTCGAATACGGGACCGAAGGTGAAGTTCAGGAAACAGTACCAATGTTGGACGCTCGGAGATGTTGCCGTCAAGAAGGAACTGCTATTCGATAGAAGACGGTGCAATGCTACATTAGATATGAAGGTGCTTACTGACCATCCTTCAGCCAGAAAAAAGAACAATCATCACATAGCGGGGCTTAATGTTTTTGTAAAGGTAAGTAGGTCAACTATAACACTGATAAATTACCGATTAAACACTACTTATAGGATTATTGGTTGTCGTTGTTTTTTTTTTCAGATGAATTTCAACCATCATCATGAATGCGACCCTTCAACTCCACTCTCATTCTATGTACACAAATGCGAACCGCTACCAGAACTCCCAAAACCACAGGCTCAACCGAATCACAGCCTTCAGAAATTGATCGAAAAAGAGATTCAAAATGCCTCGATCGTTTCTCAAAAAGCGGCGGCCAAAGCCGAGGAATGTTTGAGGAGGATCAACGGTACACAGACTGAAATCAAAGTTGATGTGGATGAAGGTGAGGGCAATAATGCCATTCAACAGGTGCAGTTTATGGTGACAAGTCCACAGATAGAAGTATCGGAGAATATTTTGTTAGATCAACCGATAGTTATCGAGGACTATCCCCAGGTTATACCAATTGGTAATTTGCACAATTATATACAAGTGCAAACACAAGAGGGGCAGAGTCAGAACTTGCAGTACATGTAAGTTGATTTGGTTAAATAATGTGCCGAGAATGATACCAGGTGTAAATAGGACTTAGTAGTATTAATATTCGTGCATGAAATGTTAATTGTATAAGATAAGAGGTATTTTGGCTACCTACCTCTAGTTCTGCTATATTGAATTATAGGTTAGATAAGTTGTGCATTATTTAAAATGTAAGTTAAGTTTTATAAAAAAAAATCTATCACCTATAAGTTATAGGCTATAACTACTGTTATATGACCGCGTTTTTTATTTTGATAATATATAATTTATTATTATTCAAAATTGTTTTAATATGGTTAAAGTCCCTTCATCAAGATGAATGGTAAAATAATATTGCAGAACATATAGCCTGGCATGGCTATATATGTTTTCTGCGATAATGTCAAAGTAATATTTGATGGACCGGGAGATAGTGACAGATTTTTGGACGTGATTTTACTCAGTATGCGTTGCAAAGGGCATTATGTGGCACATATTCTCACAATAATAAGGTATGAAATCAGAGAGTCATCCTGGGTTCTTCATGTGAAAAACTGAGTTTTCAATTAGGTATTCGAAAAATACTTATGTGTTTTGATATGATTTTATACATCAAATAACTCGTTTAAATGATTAAATAACATTCAATTTAAACAGTACTTGGACATGCGCGAAAGGTATGCCATCCTTTTTTCAGCATTTTCGTAATAAGAACTTGCATACTTATCATTGGCAGCCTGTTCAGAAACGTGGAAAAATTAATTATTCAAATACAAGATCACGTGGCAATAATAGCCTTTTGGACCCACCCTAACGGTATGCCTATGGTTTTCCGAGGATTTTTCTTTTGGAACTTCATTATAAAAAAACATGGCAGCCTGTATAAAATCATATAAAAACGCATATTTTTCGAATAATTGAAAACTCAGTTTTTCACATGAAGAACCCAGGATGACTGATTCATACCTTATTATTGTTAGAATATGTGTCACATAATGCCCTTTGCAAGGCATACTGAGTAAACTCACGTCCAAAAATCTGTCACTATCTCCCGGTCTATGACTATACAAGCAGTAATTATTATAGTATTGAGAAGATATCTGACCGCTATTCATTCAAGCAAGGATATAAAGGATATATATCGTTGCATTCAAGCAACAATATAAAGGAAATATATCGTTGCATTCAAGCGACTAAGCTGTAACCTTCATATGTACTGATTAGAATGCTAGTAATCACCGCTACATTCTACTCTAATGCAAAGTTCTTGACTTGATATCTATAGTATATGAATAAGTTAAAATTTTCCCATCATAGTTTCACTATTGGTTGCTGGATGCCCCTAACGGTGCTGCTTGCATGCAAATGTTGGAGAACCGCAGATATCATTACATCTGCGGAGGTCACAATGCGATCCTGACGATTCATTACAGAACCGCAAAGACAGATTAATTCATGCTAAACTCTCAGCCGAATGTCTTTTGCCGGCGCCATCTAACAGACGGAAGCTGTACTCCACGATATAGAGCACTAAGCTACGGAAAGTTGTTTTGTACAGTTTTCATACACGCCTCGAGTTAATTCCAAATCCTCCTAATAGGGGGCAAATTCTAGCGACACCTCGTGTCGGGAATTATTTGTCTATCTCTGTCGTATAAATATTTCCAATTATAAGGAATCTTTTATACAATACTATAATTACTGTTACAAGTAAGAAAACCGATGTTATGTGATCACTAATGGATGCTATAAATGAGACACAAATATTTTCTCGTCACTTTTACTTCCCACTTATTATCACAGTATTAGGTAGCTACCTTAATTGTTAGTGGCATAATTGAATAATGACTACATTTATCTCGACGCGTTCGATCCGATTGAGAGAGGTTTGAATTCACTGGAGCGGACTCAAATACGTAAGTTAATGACTACGTTTATCTCGTGACAACTCGATCGGATTGAAATGGATCCGATTGAGTTATGTCAAATTTTTTATAATTCTACGTTTACAACATCAGTATTGAATTCTACGGTTTTCAATCATCTCTAGGGACATTAACTTATTATACTTATTCCACAGAAGCTTGGTGCACATTCTGGCCAACTTCTGTTTGGAAATAGCCGCTTGACTTGAAATTTTAAATCTGATTGAATTTCACTGTTGGGTTTACGCCGTCTATTTGAGTCCGCTCCAGTGAATTCAAACCTCTCTCAATCGGATCGACCGCGTCGAGATAAACGTAGTTAATGTCCCTAGAGAGGATTGAAAACAGTAGGATTCAATACTGATGATGTAAACGTAGAATTATAAAAAAAATGACATAACTCAATCGCATACATTTCAATCCGATCGAGTTGTCACGAGATAAACGTAATCATAGTAACTACCTATGTAAATTAAATACAAATAATGTTCTTGATATTTACAAAGAAAAAGTGATAACGGGCGTAAGCACTCAAAGTTAACATGCTTACACACATTATCTCACTTTTTCTTTGTAAGTACATTTAAACTCACAATCTTACATCCTTGTTGTTCTTGATATTGTTCCACTGGAACAGTTTTACCATAAAAAATACCAAGACATACTTTCTGCAGTTATATGTTTCCTTTGCCATCTTTACAATAATCATAGAAAAACATAGATTAATAAATCTGTGTACTTAGTCATGTTGGACATTTAAATTTTTCTATAATTTTTCACTTTTATATTACAGAACAAATAATTAACATTATTCATAAATAAATTACTCGACTCATTTAAATACTGTCAATATTTTTATAATTAATTTTTTGTATATATCTGCGTACGTGTACATAACATAAACTTATTAAAAACTGGTAATATTTCAACTTGAGGAAAATACTACACAAATGTATAAGTGCACTGTCATATTTTGTCACAATGAATTTTTCTAAATATAAACTACCTACTTATAATAAAATTACACTACCACTTTTACAACTTAAGTTTCGTCTTAATAATATCACTGTCACTGTCACTGGCAATCACTGCCACTACTATTATTAAAACAACAACAACTATTGCCAGCACTAGGACAGCAGTTAACAGTCTTCTTTCGCACTTTGTCCTTTTAGCACAACAGCAATACTGTTCTCGAACTACTCTGAAAAAAGCAAGGAAAAACTTTTATATTCAGAGAAAATAATGTCATTAATTTTTATAGAGACAAATCACTAGTCTACAGAGTTTGGAACTTCTCGTTTGAAGAGCCACACCAGGTCTTTTTATAGAAATAGTATGTTCGTTCACTATCATAGTTTCCAATTGTAAGCAACATCACAGCACACATTGTGAACATCCTTATTAAGTAGTAGTTTTGGATTGAGTAGGATTCTACAATTTTTCTTTTAGTTTCAATGTTTGAGATAAGTTTAGACTACTCAATTTCCTTGTAAAACTGCGCCGAATACGTTCCGTTTTGTTTCCAAGCTTTTTGTACCTACTTGTTTATACGTTTACTTGTCTGGCGATTTTCCTGTTTTAAAGAACGTTTGTTGTGTTTATTGTGTGTTGGACTGTGTTTTTTTAGTAATATAGGACATGGAGTTTTATTAATAAGATGTAAAACAGCAGTGATTCAGAACAAATTTATTAAAATTCAATTTTAGTTTATATAGGTTTTAGTTTTCGGCTTATATCGTGGACGTGTTCCGCTGCCAACTGCAAGGGAAACTACAAAGGCGGTCCTAAAGTGTCCGCTTTTTTCTCCCTAAAGACCCGCCCTAAAGGGAAAAGTGGGTTAAGGCCATCAAAAGAGTCCTACACAGTGTTCCAGGGTAAAAGTGGTTTTGGTTTGGACTGTTTGGGGAAAGTGTTATATCTAACAATTTTTACATGATTAAACGTAACCACCTTAAAATCAGAAAGTTTTATGGTTTTATTCATTCGAATTTAGTTGTATCTAGGCACGCAAATAAGAAATAATTGGCATTTACGAAAATTTTACCGGTAGATATCTAAATGCACCAAAAGCCCTTGAAAATGTGACTTACACTCGTAGATTATTATCCGTGTTGTAAAAGCAGATGGCTATTAACATAAAAACTGTTTTTTACAAAACTTTAAGACTACTCTGTATTTTGGAAATGAAACAATTCTGCACATATGTTTATAGGAACTTTTTGTATTTTCACCCAAGGAATATATTCCCTTGAATTTTTGCTGCATGTTGGAAATGAACCTAAGACAACTAGAAATTGAAAATTCAAGGGCTTAGAAAATTCTACAATTTCGAACTTACTCTAAACTCTGCAAGCTGGGCGCCCTAGACGACGTCCTAATGCTCGTCGCGGCACTCCCAGTCCTCCTCAGGTTCCCCCCTTCGAACGCCTGATTGTCGTAGGTGAAGGTCGACTGCGACTGCGAACTCCTCTGGCTGCTCCTCGACAACTTGCTCAGCTTACTCGTCCTCAACTCGTTCACCACCACTAACGAGATCTTTTTGGTGGACGCCGGGTCGACCTCGTCGTCCGAGTTATCCGCTTCCTGTATCGGAGGCACCGGCGGCGCCCTTTTCGACGTCTTCATCTTGCCCAAGTTCTGGGACTTGGTCTTCCTGAAGGTGGGGACGGGGTTGGACACCCGGTCCGGCTGAAGGGAGTGCCTCTTGCCGCTCGGTTCGATCTTGGTGTTGTTGTTGGAGACTATCTCCGCCGTCAGTTCGTTGGGTTGCTTGTCCTTCGGCATGGCGGGCTGTTGGTGACATCACTGGAGGAGGAAATCAGTTTTTTGAAGATGGCAGGTCAAATAATACATAGGTACCTATACATTAGTAACGTATCAGAATCATCAAAGTGTAGAGAGCGAACTGAAGAAATTAGTTTACCTAAAGATGAAATAGAATCGTCCTACATAACTGCAGTAGATTGATATTTTAGACGCGATGATAGTAATTATATGCTAAAAATCCGGAGTTTGATTTCAACTTACCAGCGAGGGTACATTTTGTCAACAATTTAAAAGTAACCTCGTTGATCAGCTGTTAAGATCAACGAACATGGTCCAGTACAAATATCACCCAAAAACTTGCTGCTATAGGTCTGAACCAGTGACTAGCCTCGCGAATCATGTTATCGCTATTGTGTGTTTTCAATATCGTTTTTTTTTTGACGTAATGCTTCAGATAAAGACTTATAAATAGTTGATATTATTTGATTAATTTGATTTGATTCATAGTATCGCAGAAATTTCACATTAGACTCACAGTAAATGCAATACACGTTAGCTATGATAAAACAGTGGCAGTGAGTCTTGGTCTCAAAATCTGGTCATTAGAAGTTTTGCTTTTTTAGTGATATACAGGGTGGGGTGACCGTATATCGAGTCTATGCATGGGGATCTTGGTTATCTTAAGAGATACGAGGTTGGTTAAATTGGGGCAAAGTTGCGGAATTTGATGCCGATTAACATGGTAAAAAAATTTTTTGGCTGGCCCTTCTTGTTTTGAAAATAATGGGAAAAAACTGAAAATCGTTGTTTTCGTTTTTATTTTTTTAAATGAAAACGAATGGGGCTAGACATTTCTAACTGAAACATTATTAAGGCACTTTTTTAAAAGGAATCTAAATATGACTTCACATTTTTTTTCTCGCCTCCCTGGACAAGATATGAATATCAACTTTTATTTTTCTTATGGGCGCCATATTGGATTTTCGCATTTTTGAAAAGAGGATTTTTTTCTGGTTAAAATGATATGTCACACAATATGCTTTATTTTGTGTTTCTTGCCGAAATATAAAATTAATGTTTTTGCATAGAGTGCCTTGGAAACATAAGCCTCATAATGTTTGACGTTTTTGCGTAGAGTGCCTTGGAAACATAAGACTAGTTACCCATTGTTGCGAAGTGTGCTTTGAAATATTGTTTATCGGTTCAGTAAAAATTCAGTTAATGTTAAATTTATTGATTAAATAAATCATCATTCTACGAGAGTATGATCTGAGACCTTCTTATTTATTCGTCATTTGCCATATAACACATTAATACTAAAAAAGTCAAACTGGAAACATAAGAACAACAAAAACCTAGACGAGTAGACAATCCTATTTTACAATAAATGTTGAATTTGTCCTCCTTGTTCCTCAAGGCACAATGCAGCACGTTTCCTTAAATTGTTTATGGCTCGTCCAATATCCCTTCGTCGTCATTTATATTTGGGGAATAATAAATTTGAATCATGTCATGCTTTTTTTCATGTGAAAATGACTTTTTTTGGCAGTAAAATAAAGTATCCTTGACACTTGACACTTCAAATTGTACTAAACTATCAACCGTTATGGGGCTTTTGTTTCCAAGGCATTCTATGCAGAAAAATGTCAAATATTATGGGGCTTATGTTTCCAAGCCTTCAAGGCACTCTATGCAAAAACGTCAAACATTATGGGGCTTACCTATGTATCCAAGGCACTCTATGCAAAAACATTAATTTAATATTACGTCAAGAAAAACAAAGTAAAGCATAATGTGTGACACCAGAAAAAATCCTCTTTACAAAAATGCAAAAATCCAATATGGCGCCCATAAAAAAAAATAAAAGTTAATCGTCATATCTTTGTCCAGGGAGACGACAAAAAAATGCGAGGTCATATTTAAATTCCTTATAAAAAAGTTAAGAAAAAGTTTTCGTTTAAAAAAATAAAAACGAAAACGACGATTTTCAGTTTATTCCCATTATTTTCAAAATGAGAAGGGCCAGCCAAAATTTTTTTTAACATGTTACTCGGCATCAGATTCCGCAACTTTGCCCCAATTTAACCGACCTCGTATCTCTTAAGATAACCAAGATCCTCATGCATAGACTCGAAATACGGTCACCCTGTATATTGGATAAACAAAAATATAGGAAGACATTGTGCAGAAATTTCTTTCCCCAAATACTGTGTACAGGTTTATAATAATGTATTTCCATGTTGTACGACTCTAGGTACTTTTTTGTGAATAATCAATAGACTGAACCAGGGAGATATTTTATTTATTATTCCAATGTGCTGGAATTCACATGGATCTATTAAAAATTAAAATCAGCGCATGGGCGCCGCTAAGGTTTTTGCCATGGGGGGGTAGCTAAACTTTGTCGTGGGAGGAGACCACAAATTAAAAAATTTGAAATTGTTTTTTTTTTAAAGCTTTTATTTAACTTGCAATGTATGTATGTAGGTATGTATGTATGTAATTTGTTCGGGTGGAATCTTGCAACTCAATTTTGAAGCAGATATCTTCAACCGATCGAGCTGAAATTTTGTACACACGTTTAATTTGGATGACAATGCATGATTATATGTGTGACGTCATTCTAAATCCAACATGGCGGATCACCCAAGATGGCGGACTAGTTAAATTTCAACCGATCGAGCTGAAATTTTGTACACACGTTTAATTTGGATGACAATGCATGATTATATGTGTGACGTCATTCTAAATCCAACATGGCGGAACACTCAAGATGGCGGACTAGTTAAATTTCAACCGATCGAGCTGAAATTTTGTACACACGTTTAATTTGGATGACAATGCATGATTATATGTGTGACGTCATTCTAAATCCAACATGGCGGAACACTCAAGATGGCGGACTAGTTAAATTTCAACCGATCGAGCTGAAATTTTGTACACACGTTTAATTTGGATGACAATGCATGATTATATGTGTGACGTCATTCTAAATCCAACATGGCGGAACACCCAAGATGGTCATTAGAAGGTCTCCTCATTGAAGAGCTAGACTGTTCTAAACTAACCGGCAAACGACCTTGCAACAATGATGCGTTAACTGAGATGAATAGACTCAGACACCTGGCCAAACTAAAAATTACAAAATAAATTAAAAGTAAAAAAATATTTTTAAAAAAAGCTTTTATTTAAATGCGCTAAAAAGAATAAAATAATCTTTTCTTTTAAAACTTTTACTATCAACTTATAACGTCATTCCACAATTTATATGATATAAAAGCTTGTCGCGAGATTTAAGTTTTCAAACTAAGTAAATACCACTACTTAAATCTCGCGACAAGCTTTTATATCATATAAATTGTGGAATGACGTTATAAGTTGATAGTAAAAGTTTTAAAAGAAAAGATTATTTTATTCTTTTTAGGGCATTGAATAAAAGCTTTTTTTTAAATATTTTTTTACTTTTAATTTTAAATTGCTGCGCAAGCGAAAATTTTTCAAATATTTAAGGTCAAACAATTTAAATTGATGAAAAAAAATGTAAGCAAAACATATTGCTGTGAACTTGTGGTAATTTTTTTGTTCGTCCAAAAATCCAGGCGGGGCGGCTGCCACCCGTTGCCCCTACGCGTATACAGGGTGGCCCACCAGGAACTGCATCGATCTATATATGAAAAACAAAAAGTAGGAAAATTCTGAAAATTTTGCACCCCATCAATGCCGATGGGCGCTGCTCAATTAAAATATTTTGGTGAATCTGGCACTTCCGGTTATACCGGAAGTCGATATAAACTTTCTTATCTCAAATGGAACACCCTGTATATTATTGCATTTTTGGATTCTAGAGACCATTTTGGAACAAAAATATGCAACATGCCCTATGTCTAAATCCAACCGTTTTTGAGATATTTGCATTTTTCCGAAAAAAATTACCGGTGCAGACCTGTAAATTAGCAATTTAGACGAGGAAACCGCGAAATTTCAAAACGAATTGTTGGCATCGTGTAACAGAAACCCTGACCTAGTGATCTCTGCTGAGAAATAAATCCGTTCTTATACAGGGGATATGAATAAAAATTACATTCAAAATGTGCTTAAATCTCGAAATTTTCAAACGGAAACCCCCATTTTTTTTAATGCGATCTTATTCACCACTAAAAATGATGACAACTTTGTGTAAGGTTTCCTATACCTAAATGCAGTAATTTTCGATTAATTTACGAAAAACCCACTTTTCGCCCATAAAATGCGGGGTTTGCTTAACGCTTGGAAAATCATATTAGCCGTGGACGTTGAAATGACAATCGCGGCTGAGGAAATGTCACTTGGTTTATAAATTATTATTGTCAACAATAATGCCGGC
This sequence comes from Pseudeuparius sepicola, assembly GCA_963920635.1. Lineage (NCBI taxonomy): Eukaryota > Metazoa > Arthropoda > Insecta > Coleoptera > Anthribidae > Pseudeuparius > Pseudeuparius sepicola. The sequence goes on from OY987302.1 coordinate 56,459,127, forward strand.
GCGCTTAAATTACACAAACGAAGATTTGTATCGCACGTTCTTGATATGACTTTGTTGCATTCTCCATAGATAATAAATAAATTTAAATAAACAAAAAATAAACATTTTTGTGAACAAAATGATTGCCAATAAAGGCCGAAACGTACGTTGTTAGTAAAAAGCCTAATTTTTGCCTTAAACTACAATAAATGGTAGAAGCCCAGGAAGTCTTTTTCTACATATTTGTAATTTTTTCCAGCTATACTGCCAAACTGAGTATGTAGGTATAAAGGTGAAATCTATTGAAAATATTATAACTTAATTTAAAAAATATTCCTTAAAATAACAGTTAAGTACCTATATTCACCTATAGGCGGCATTTATGTACCTATTACCTATACATATAAAAAAATTAATGAGCTTTATTTTGAGACAGATATAATCCAAGCATGATTTATCAGAAATTTTCTATTTTATTCTGTAAACTTTGGTATAGGTATACTGTTTACACTGACTGATTGATCTGCTAAAATTGAATCTGCATGATAAGTGTTTAAATAAATTAAAAGTAAAAAAATATTTTTAAAAAAAGCTTTTATTTAAATGCGCTAAAAAGAATAAAATAATCTTTTCTTTTAAAACTTTTACTATCAACTTATAACGTCATTCCACAATTTATATGATATAAAAGCTTGTCGCGAGATTTAAGTAGTGGTATTTACTTAGTTTGAAAACTTAAATCTCGCGACAAGCTTTTATATCATATAAATTGTGGAATGACGTTATAAGTTGATAGTAAAAGTTTTAAAAGAAAAGATTATTTTATTCTTTTTAGCGCATTTAAATAAAAGCTTTTTTTAAAAATATTTTTTTACTTTTAATTTATTTTGTAATTTTTAGTTTGGCCAGGTGTCTGAGTCTATTCATCTCAGTTAACGCATCATTGTTGCAAGGTCGTTTGCCGGTTAGTTTAGAACAGTCTAGCTCTTCAATGAGGAGACCTTCTAATGACCATCTTGGGTGTTCCGCCATGTTGGATTTAGAATGACGTCACACATATAATCATGCATTGTCATCCAAATTAAACGTGTGTACAAAATTTCAGCTCGATCGGTTGAAATTTAACTAGTCCGCCATCTTGAGTGTTCCGCCATGTTGGATTTAGAATGACGTCACACATATAATCATGCATTGTCATCCAAATTAAACGTGTGTACAAAATTTCAGCTCGATCGGTTGAAATTTAACTAGTCCGCCATCTTGAGTGTTCCGCCATGTTGGATTTAGAATGACGTCACACATATAATCATGCATTGTCATCCAAATTAAACGTGTGTACAAAATTTCAGCTCGATCGGTTGAAATTTAACTAGTCCGCCATCTTGGGTGATCCGCCATGTTGGATCTAGAATGACGTCACACATATAATCATGCATTGTCATCCAAATTAAACGTGTGTACAAAATTTCAGCTCGATCGGTTGAAGATATCTGCTTCAAAATTGAGTTGCAAGATTCCACCCGAACAAATTACATACATACATACATACATACATACATTGCAAGTTAAATAAAAGCTTTTAAAAATATAATGAGGCTATTTCAAGTATCTACCTACTGATAGCAACATTAAAATTATGGTTACGGTATATACGTTTTAATAGGCGTAGTGAGAACGTGAAAAATAGTGTTCCAAATTACCTGAATTTACAGCTTACACCACACAACGTAGTCTCACTAATTTACAAGTAAAACTGATATAATTATTGTATCCTTATCGTCACACCAGTGCTCCAACATTTTAACTCCGTTCAATAACATTGTGTACTTACTGTAAATATGCACAATCTAAGTCAAACTGCGAAATGCACCACGATACACTTGTAAACGATTTTTTTATTTTGTTCATAAATTACCAACTAATTAGGATATTATTACGTACCTATTAGCTACAGAATATTTTTTGCGATAAGCCTAGGCGACTAGTTAAACTAGGTAATACCGTAGCCGAAGGGTATCGTTCGGCTATGGTAATACTCACTGTTTACAGCGCTTAAATATTTTATAATATACTCACATTTAAAATTTTGTTTACATAGAAACTATATTATCGTACATGTAGGTATGTGATATGAGGGACGTCCGCGCATTCAAAAATGTAATTGTTGTCGCAATGAAACAATATATTCTAAATAGGAGCACAATACAAATCCCAAATTAATAAATATTTCTCGATAAGATAATAGAGTAGATTGACTTTAATAAATCGGCAGTCGTGCCTTCTCAGGGTGACAGGCAAAACTGCGGATCGTTTTTGTGTAATTTAATATATTGATTGATTTTATTTATTTATGACCGCGGGTCTTCTAGTTGTTTGAGAAACAATTATAATGTACCTACGGTGGAAACACAATTATTTGTTGCATATGTGCATGTCAAATTTCGATTTTTCGATATATCTTTTAAACGGCTTGATCGATTCTAATGATGTTCTTCACACATCGATAATTATTATCTTACATAATTATATTATAGTGCAATATCTGCAACCGCCAGAGGGCGCCACTTATGTCCATCAGTCTCACTTTCTATGCCCAGAACTTTTGAACACATTTATTTTTTTAAATTATTTAAACCAATTTGTAGAAAATTTAATTCTCTACACAAAACTATTATACTGTTTTTTTTCCTATAATTTATGTCGTTTGGGAGATAGCGCCCAAAATTCAGGCACCATACACGTACCCACTGGCAATAATCCAATTAGGTACCAAACAAAACAAAACAATCACACTTAATATGCCTTTTATAATATGACATTTTTTTGAGTTTACGTTTTGTCACATTTATATAGGGTTTTTAATTCAATTATGCAAGTTTTAGTTGAGATCATAATATCATTAAGAAGTAACAATACAGGTGGCTCACCAAGAACTGCATCGATCTATATATGGAAAACTAAAAGAAGGAAAATTCTGAAAATTTGAGTAGATAGGCTATGTCGGTTCTGGCCCACTTTCCCCATGTATTTCTTATGGGGGCTAAAACGTGGTCAAAACGTGACCAAATTTCTCCGGCCCGACTTTCTCCGACGCGACCGAAGGTGCCCGAGCTCGCCGACCGTTGACCTTCGCTCTCAACCCCGGGGTGCCCGTCATTATCCCTCCGACCGTTGACCCAGCCGCGACGCCGCGACATGTCACGACTCGCAACTAATAAAAACCCTAAATCGTAATTAAGCCATGACGTCTCCCTGTCGACCTTTAGCCGCGGCCATGCATGGATTTTTGCTACCACCTCTGCCTGCGTATTTTTGCGTCCGCGACGCCGAGACATGTCGAGACTCGCAACTAATAAAAACCTAACACCTATAGAAAAAATACCAGCTTGCAATATGTACGTGATGTAATTCCTCGGAAAAAAGTACTTTCTCTTTGTCGGAATAAGCGCCTATGAAACGAGCACGCTGATCTCATCGGTACTGGCGATAAAAAATTTGTAGGAAAAGTGAAATAAAGAATAGATATGAGATACATATGAGTGTATACATTTTCTTGACTACATTACCTAAGGATGTATCAAAAATATATCTTCCTATATTTAGAGAATAGGACTGCTCAAAAGGAAAGTGGACATTAAATTTGGGGCATAAATTAACCATTTTTAGTTGAGTTTATAACCATTTAGGTAAGTAAATTTCTTTAATTCCGAGAAAGCCAGGCCCTGTTTTAAATTACTTGACTAAAATATAATAGGTGCAAAGTTCACCAGTTTTTAAAAATATCCCGTCACACGATTATCAAGTTGAAAGACTAGCTGGAAAACCCCATTTTGTGCAACGCGTTTCCTGTTTAAAATTTCACCCAGAAAAAAAAGGTACTAATTCTCACTTATGCCATGTTCACCGTATGATTTTTATACTATTCCGACTTCGAAAACCCAAAGGTATAAGTGTAGCGTGTGGAAAAAGGTGGAATTAAGGGTTTAAAACCCTTAAACGGTCTATATATGGAATAAAATGAGGGCATGCAACATGTTCTTCAATAATGAAAATTAAAAATTACAACAATGTTCATTTTTGACTGTCCATTATCCTACCAAGAAAAAGCTTATAGCGTCTAAGCGACTATAAAAACGACTCTAAAAACGTCTAAACGACTCTAAAAAACGACTAGACGACTCGTAAAAACGACTAGACGATTCGAAAAACGACTAGACGATTCGGAAAAAACGACTAAACGACTCTGAAAACGACTAAACGATTCTGGAAAACGACTAGACGATTCTGAAAAACGACTAGACGACTTGAAAAAGCGACATACCATTGAATACCATCGAGTACCATGGAATACCATCGAATACCATGAAATACCATCAAAGACCATGGAATACTATCGAAAACCACGGAATACCATAAATGGTCTTGGATATCCCTGTGAAAAAATTTGCCTCGGGGAGAGCATAAAAGGAAATTATCCGTGATCGATGCTCTGTGATCGAAAGATATATAAGCCTTTGATAATACAATCACTCTCAGTTAAAGACATGTTTTTGTCACTTGAGATTGAACCTAGGAGTTATGGTATAGCAAAGGGGATTCTGGGGCGGAAGTGACGTCACAAGATGGCCGCCAAGGCGGGAAATTTGAAAAGCGACTCAAAACGACTAAACGACTCAAAAGGCGTTTTGAAAAACATCTAAGCGACTCGAAAAACGTCTAAACGACTTGAACAAATGACTAGACGACTCGGAAAAACGACTAGACGACTTGAACAAACGACTAAACGACTCGAAAAGCGTTTTGAAAAACATCTAAGCGTCTCTAAAAACGAGTAAACGACTCTAAAAACGACTAACGCTTTTCGAGTCGTTTAGTCGTTTGTTCAAGTCGTCTAGTCGTTTTTCCGAGTCGTCTAGTCATTTGTTCAAGTCGTTTAGACGTTTTTCGAGTCGCTTAGATGTTTTTCAAAACGCCTTTTGAGTCGTTTAGTCGTTTTGAGTCGCTTTTCAAATTTCCCGCCTTGGCGGCCATCTTGTGACGTCACTTCCGCCCCAGAATCCCCTTTGCTATACCATAACTCCTAGGTTCAATCTCAAGTGACAAAAACATGTCTTTAACTGAGAGTGATTGTATTATCAAAGGCTTATATATCTTTCGATCACAGAGCATCGATCACGGATAATTTCCTTTTATGCTCTCCCCGAGGCAAATTTTTTCACAGGGATATCCAAGACCATTTATGGTATTCCGTGGTTTTCGATAGTATTCCATGGTCTTTGATGGTATTTCATGGTATTCGATGGTATTCCATGGTACTCGATGGTATTCAATGGTATGTCGCTTTTTCAAGTCGTCTAGTCGTTTTTCAGAATCGTCTAGTCGTTTTCCAGAATCGTTTAGTCGTTTTCAGAGTCGTTTAGTCGTTTTTTCCGAATCGTCTAGTCGTTTTTCGAATCGTCTAGTCGTTTTTACGAGTCGTCTAGTCGTTTTTAGTAGTAGTATAGCAAGGGGTACTCCAGGGCGGAAGTGACGTCACAAGATGGCCGCCAAGGCGGGAAATTTGAAAATGGCCTTGACCTGCGGGTTCAATGAACTTTAAGCGGTCACGTTCAGTTAACCTTGACTTGAAGGTTATCTAGAGGTCAAGGGGTTACCAGATCGATAACCTTTAAGGGGTCATTGACCCGCGGGTTCAATGAACTTTAAGGGGTCACGTTCAGTTAACCTTGACCTAAAGGTCAATGGACTTTAAGAGGTCACCTTGTTAACCTTGACCTGAAGGTCAATGAACTTTAAGGGGTCACCTTGTTAACCTTGACCTAAAGGTCAATGAACTTTAAGAGGTCACCTTGTTAACCTTGACCTGAAGGTTAATGAACTTTAATAGGTCACCTTGTTAACCTTGACCTGAAGGTCAATGAACTTTAAGGGGTCACCTTGACACGTGGCACTTTTTCTGGGAACGGAAGTGACGTCAATATGGCCGCCAAGGCGGGAAAATGACCTGTGGTTGTCAATTAAGTGAGACCGATGATCTTTAAGGGGTCACAGGTTAATAATCTCGTGTTGACACGTGGCATATTGAATTGCAAAAAACTTTGCTCGCAGTTCACGGAAGTGACGTCAATAGGGCAAAATGCGGGAAGTTTGAAAATGTGATGGAGTCACCTTGACGTGAAGGTCACATATAGGTTAAAAATATCTAAGGAGTCACCTTGAAAATTCACCTTTAAGGGGTTACTACATCGACGACATTTAAGGGGGTCACCTTGAGTTAACCCTGGTCTGAACGTTATCTTGAGGTCAATAGATCGATGATCTTTAAGGGGTCAGAGGTTAATAATCTCACAATCACCTTGACACGTGACACTTGGGTTTTACCTTGAAAAATTGAACTTTGCTCGCAGTTCACGGAAGTGACGTCAATATGGCAAAATGCGGGAAATTTGAAAATGTGATGAAGTCACCTTGACGTGAAGGTCACATATAGGTTAAAAATATCTAAGGGGTCACCTTGAAAATTGACCTTTAAGGTGTTACTACAACGACGACATTTAAGGGGGTCACCTTGAGTTAACCCTGGTCTGAAGGTTAGCTTGAGGTCACCAGATCGATGATCTTTAAGGGGTCACAGGATAATGATCTCACAGTCACCTTGACACGTGGCACTTGGGTTTTACCTTGAAAAATTGAACTTTGCTCGCAGTTCTCGGACGGAAGTGACATCAATATGGCAAAATGCGGGAAATTTAAATATTTGATGAATGAGCTGGCGAGTATCTAAAACTTTAGAAGCCGTAATTGGATGGCAAAAATTGCGTTACGGAGAAACAATTTTTAGTGGAAGAATTAGTAGAAATACATACAAAAAAATACATACAACAACAAATATTGAATTTTTGCATCTTATAAGAAAAAGTTACAATCTGAACTAAGAATCTTGATAAATAAAATCTAGTCATTGTCAAAAAATTCCACAGCCGTGTAGTATCTCACTTCTATACGGTATAGGTATGCACAGACGTGTTTCCGGGAACACATCTATACAGGGTGTCCCACAACTGTTGGAAACAAATTTAACTAGAGATTCTTTGGCTAAAAATAAGACTTCTTTCCTATAAACATATGCTCTATCTACCTTCGTTTTTGACATACAGGTTGAAAATTAAAAAAAACGATTTTTTTAAAGTTTATTTCTAAACAAATTGTATCGCTTTGAAATTTGGTACGTATTAACAGTTTAGTCACCATTGTGAACAATATGAGCTCCAAACTTCCCTCAGTGGCATAGATGCGGGGTTTCAACTTTTTCTTTAAAAAATGTGCTTAGATTTCAACGAAATCTTTGTACAAGTAGAAGAAGCGACTCGAAGCGACTATGAAAAACGACTAGACTTCTCGAAAAGCGTCTAAACGACTCGAAAAGAGACTCGAAGCGACTCGAAAAGAGACATACCATGGAATACCATCAAAGACCATGGAATACCATCGAATACCATGGAATACCATCGAATACCATGGAATACCATCGAATACCATCAAAGACCATGGAATACTATCGAAAACCATGGAATACCATAAATGGTGTTGGATACCCCTATGAAAAATTTGTCACGAGGCAAGCATAAAAGGAAATCATTATCGACATCGTGATCGATGCCCTGTGATCGAGAGATATATAAGTCTTTTATAATACAATCACGCTCAGTTAGACATGTCTCTGTCACTTGAGATTGAACCTAGGAGTTATGGTATCCAACACACCAATGACGGATTAGTCATGGGACAAATACCAGTAATCTTTGAAGATAACGTATTATGTATTGGAGATGAAAAAATTACCCTTACAACAGGTCTGTCTCAACTTCTTTTGAAGAACAAACCACAAGGTTTTAATGACACTGACCTAAAAATATATAAGGAATTGTTGATCATTACTAATGCTCCCAAAAGACGATATGGGAACGCATTACGACTAAACCCTAGCAAAACGTGGAAATATATCAACATTATATCAAAGTTATTTCCATCTAGAAATAAAGCTCCAACCAGCTTTTCACGAGAGTTGCATTTAATGGAGTCTCCAACAACTTCCAACATTAAGCCAATACTTAAATGGGATAAAAATACCAATCCGAATGACATCGTATATAAACACCCTAGTAGCCATGAATGTTATTAGAGCTCCAAGAAATAAAAATGTTTAAATAAGTGTTTGTTTCTCTATACATACCTACTCTTGACTCACATCAGATAACAAACTATGGATTTGTCCTAACTGTGATGATCTCAGCAAGAAGTTTAACCTAAAACTAAATTCTAATCATCAACGATTTTGTAAAGAGTGTCCAGTTCTTGTGAAGAAACTTGATAATGCAAGGAATAACCAATAGCAATTAAGTACTATTACAAACAAAAATGGGGGTAGCATTTATATTTTAAATTGTCAAGTATTAAGGAGTCATTTCAATGAAGTATCATTTTTTGTTACAAAACATTTACCATGTATTCTATGTTTAATGGAGACTCATATTACAAGTGAGGCTGAAGATTTTGAAATTAATTTAGATAATTTTACCATAATAATAAGACTAAATTCTAATAGTAATCAGACAGGGGGTGTTATTTTTTTTATGTTAGACATGATATCTATTTTAAAGTTTTGGAGTCGGTAGACATGGACAAAAATATTTGGTTTTTACTTATAAATGTAAAAATTAATGAGAAAACATATATTCTAAGAGGTTTATATCATTCACCCAATCAGTCTCATGCAGAATTTCTAAATTTTATAGAACATTGGTAGGAAAATACTGGAATTTACATTTCATATGATTTCCTAATTTTTGGTGATTTTAACATTGATCTATTAAATAATAATTTTTATTCAAACAAACTAAATAAATTAATTAATGACAGTGGTTTTTATCAGCTAGTTAGAAATCCAACTCATATTTTTTACGGTGGAAGAACTTTAATTGATTTGGTAATTTCAAACAATAAACTTATACAGTGTTGAGTTTTAACCAATCCAAATATTTCTGACCATAATATGCTTGAAATTACTCTTAAAAATTATTCTCATTTTGATTCAATTTTTGTAGAAAAAAAATACTTGATAATTTAATGAAAACAGCATCAACTCAATTAAATCATAGTTATGACCCTCAAAAGAATATTGAAATAATTAAGAGTACAAATTTCCAAGCTAATATTTGCAAATATTTGATACTTACATGCCAAAAGTTGAAATTAAAATAAAACCTGGTCATCATTGGTTCAACGATAATATTCTCAAGGCAATTAAATATAGGGAAGACTCTTACAAGTTATATCATTTTAGAGAAACTTATGTTGATTGGGTAAATTACAAGGAAGCGCGAAATTTGGTTGTGTCAATTATTCGGAAAGAAAAACGTAAATATTTTGAAGATAAAATTGATGGGTGCAAACATGAGCCGAAGCTTATGTGGCAGTGTCTAAAATCTCTAATTAGTGGTAAAAAGAAAGAAAGCTATTTTGAGGTATTCATGAGGTGACAGAAAATTTCAATAGCTTTTATATTAAGAGCATCTATGAAATTGCATCCAAAATTCCTGTAACTAAAAAGTGTTTTGATTTTGATTTTGAAAAAATATATTTTTGGAATTAATTTGAAAAAGTAAGTCTAGCTAAAATTAGGGAAATAGTTTTTAATTTACCAAATAAGACAAGTCCTGACGAAATCGACATAAGTTTTATAAAGAAATATTTTAATGAAATTGGGGAAATCTTATTAGTTCAAATCAATGATTCTTTAGAGTTAGGTATTGTCCCAAAAAAATTTAAAAATATCAACTATTATACCTGTGAGAAAAATAAATAAATCTAACCGAGCTGAAGATTTTAGACCCATTAATATGTTAGTTGCAATTGAAAAAATTTTAGAGTGTATTGTACATGAACAGTTGACAGAATATATTGAGAAAAATAATATTTTATCAAAATTTCAGTCAGGATTCCGAAAAAAACATGATTGTGAAAGTGCTGTGCAATATGTAATAAATGAATGGAAAATGACCACAGATGAAAATAAGATTGTAGGTATTGTTTACTTGGATTTAAAAAGAGCATTTGAAACTTTTGATCGGTCTAAATTATTAAAGAAATTAGAAAAATATGGTTTAGGCGGAGTAGTTCTTAATTGGTTTCGAAATTATTTATATGATAGAAAACAAATAGTAAAGTGTCTAAATTTCAAGTCAAATGAATCATTTGTAGAAATTGGTGTACCACAAGGGAGTGTACTAGATCCCTTATTATTTCTTTTATTTTTAAATGACTTGGCATATATTTTTCAAAATTGTAAATATCATTTTTTTGCAGATGACACACTTATTTATTTTTATAGTGAAAATTACAGAAATTTAGAGTTAAAGTTAAATAGTGAATTATTAAGTGTATATAATTGGATGTGCGCTAATAAATTACAAATAAATATAACAAAAACAAAATTTATGATATTAGGTTCACCAAAACTTTGTAAATTATTTGTAGAAGAAAAACTATTTTTTTTATTAATAATTGTGCCATTGAAAGAGTGAATGAATATAAATATTTGGGTGTAATCGTAAGTTCAGATTTAAAATTTAAGGAGCATGTAAATTATATATGTAAGAAGATTTCAAGGAAAATTGGTGTGCTAGGTAGAGTGAGTGACAATTTAAGTATGTTTGGAAGAATAACTGTCTATAATACTATTATAAATCCTCTTTTCACTTTTTGTAGCTCAGTTCTATATATGACTTCACAAAATGATTAGCACCGATTACAAGCATTACAGAACATAGCTATGAGAATAATTTTAAAATGTAATATGTTTACTAGTATTAGTAAGTTAGGTTGGATGAATGTTGAAAATTATTTAAAGTTTAGGAGCTTAATATTTATCCACAAAATTAATTTAAATGTATGTCCACATTATTATAAAAACTACATGACAAAATTTGAGGATGTTCATAACTATGACACAAGAAAAAAAGAGAACTTTTTGTTAGATCACAAGAATTTTAAATTGTCCCAAAATTCGATTTTTTTCAAGGGTTTATTGGAGTATAATAAAATTGGTAGTGAAATAAGGAACATAAAATATATAAATAAGTGATAAGCTTAAGAAATGATATGTTGTTAAAAATCAAATTTTATAAAGGAGAAAATGCAAAAATTGCATATCGCACATTGGTGATGATTGTGTGAGATCAAAATGCAACTATGCAAGATTGCAAGAATATAACACCGGATCTAAATCGATCGAGGTAAAAAATCTATGCTGCAATTTCTTAGGTAGTCACTCTGATGCGTCAGCTAGATTGAAAAATGCGACTCGACAAAAAAATCGGAAGTAAAATCGAAATATGAGAAAATGGTGCACATAAGAATCAAATTTTTGAAATCTTAACGTGATTGTACCACGGCATGACAGTACGATACCAATCATTTTTATTTACGTTCAACTACCATCTTAAAAACACTTAACTGAAAGTTCTGCAAAGTTTAACTTTCGAGTAGGTGGCTGTGAATTCATATTTGACATTGTATTGAGATTCCAAACAACTTTTCTTAGTGTCATTCTGCTGTAGTTCTAAAAATAAGGGTACTTTACTCTTGAGGAATTTTCATATTTTTCAACCTTCCCTGTATACGAATAGAAATTTCAAAATTTTTACGGATGGGTTTTGAGTTTAAGCACAAGCAACAACTTTTGTCAAGAATAATTTTTTTAGAAAACTTCAACTAAAGAAAATTCCCATTTGTGTTCAACTTTCTGGCACACTGTATGTTAAAAATTATGGTGTCAAAGTAATCTTTAAAATATACACAACGTTTTTCAGTGTTTCATCAATACTCTTCACTCCGTCGTACACTCTCTTACCTGGCACGGAAACTTATGGAAATTAACATTAAAAAGTTCCAGATAATCATATATACCAAAAATCTATATAACAGGTTTGAAAATGGTTGCAAAGTGCAAAATCTCGTTGCAAAAATTATCCCACAGATGTTATCAATGACGTCAGAACTTATAGACAGGTTTGTTTTGATAAACGCTTGACGCCCGGAACTGATCACAATCTAAGCGCTCCATTAAATTATTCCGAAAGTGTCGCGAGATTGTCAGAAATTGCCCCTTTTTGTCGAGCCGTAGCGAACTTATTTCGACTCTGGGCTCGGAGGCTGGCGTCGTTAGACCATCCCCCGAGTCTTCAGGTGAGGTTCCGATGCTTCCGGCGTCCCAAAACAAGAAAAAACATGCGATATCTAAGTGTGATTCTGGAGGAACTATAACCGGGAATCACCGGGTGTATAGTTGGTTGACTTTCTGTCTTTGTTTGTAGCATGTTTTTAGAGTAGTATGGATATATTTAATCTTGGAGTCAAAATAAAGGGCATTTTAACAATGGGGCACCACGTCTATAGGTTTTGACGTCATTGGATGTTATAAATAAATGGAAACGTAACTTTCTGGAATGTAGAACCTAATATTTTTATTGGAACGTAGTTTGGTGACAGGCTACTTCAACACCACTGATCTGTCAAATTTGACGGCAGTATAAAAATTCTCGTAGGTATATTCTTGTCATATATAGCTTGTTAAGTTGTGAGTCCTCCATGCCAAGATACTTATATGAATAAAAAGGAAGGAACTGTTGTAAGCATGTCAACAGAATTACTACATTTAAATGAATGTTTATTTAAAGGAGCATATAAAAATAGTTATGAATCGTTAAGGTTTAGTGAATTATAAGAATTAGTAGTTAAATAATAATTCTCACCCTCATAATACACCAAACTAAGAGTAGGTACCCCAGAAGCAAATGCTTGTGCGGAGGACGGGTGTCAATTACTGTTGTCTTTGAGAGGCTAGGAAAGCATTCGCTCTACTTGAAAAAAGCAGCTAGTGTATTTTTTAATCGTTTATTTAACCCAAGCAACAATGAACTGCAGTTCGTAGATGTTTATTTTAGAAGTGTACTTTTAATTTCTTAATATTTTTGTAAACCATTGTCGTTCAGTAGTCTCTGAATAATTCTAATATTCAATTTCACAATCAATAATGAAGAACATTTTGTTATATAGTAGATCATAGATTTTTAGTGGTGAACTATTCCGTGTCAGAAAACGGACGATTTTTAAGTATCGTTCTAATTTTATAGCATGCAAAACTTCTGAATAAATTTAGCATGGGGTACCTGGGTGAAAGGAATCCAAATCCAGGGATTTTTATATCCTCGTTCTCATTCAAGCCATTTAGCGAATTTTTTATTTAAAATCTGACATCACGGTGTTAATCGAAACATCCAATATACCAAATTTTAGTCAAAAATATACCGGGAGTTACATTCTACAAGGTGCCAAATTTAAGCAAAAGAGGAATTTTAAAGGTGGGTGAATTATGCCATGGAATTACTTCAAAAAGTCGAACGGTCAACAGAATTAGGGAATCACAAACTTCATGTTTCTTGCAACGATATTAAATTAAACTTTTTCTCACGAGGTTGTGTTTTGGCATTTCGGCATAGCTTTAAATTCTAAACAACTTTTCTTAATAACATTTTGCTGAATTTTCTGAAATACGGGTGTTGTTGTTGTTTCTAGTTGTTAGAATTGGGACTAACAGATAAGGTTGAAATAGTGTAAGTATAGTAACTTTCTATTTTCTAATATATTTGCATTTCCTAGCTTCCGAGAAACACAATTTAAAAATATACTCTGTAAAGACGAATTATAAAAGAAAAATAGCAGCTTAAAGTTGAATATCTGTGAAAGTCACGTACAATTCTTTCTAATTCCGCAGAAAAAGTACTTTCGCCAGTCGTCGGAATAAGCGTGTTTTTACGTATTATATTCGCGAGCGAATCTCGCGCGCTGGTCTCATTGTTTCAAATTATTGTATATACTCAGAAATGTAATTATAGGTATCATATTACGGGATAATCTGGGGACACGTTACTAACGGAAATATCAAGTTCATCAACGCGCCAGTCTTAGAAAGGTGAAATAACTATGTCTTGTGTAAAGATTTTGCATTTTTTGATTTAGTGTGATTTTTTGTTTTAATTTTGGATGTTTTAGCGTGAATTTTATGCATTCCATGGCATGTCGCTTTTCGAGTCGCTTTTCGAGTCGTTTAGATGCTTTTCGAGTAGTCTAGTTGTTTTTCAAAGTCGCTTCGAGTCTTCTGTTGAATTTATTCAGAAGTTTTGCATGCTATAAAATTAGAACGATACTTAAAAATCGTCCGTTTTCTGACACGGAATAGTTCACCACTAAAAATCTATGATCTACTATATAACAAAATGTTCTTCATTATTGATTGTGAAATTGAATATTAGAATTATTCAGAGACTACTGAACGACAATGGTTTACAAAAATATTAAGAAATTAAAAGTACACTTCTAAAATAAACATCTACGAACTGCAGTTCATTGTTGCTTGGGTTAAATAAACGATTAAAAAATACACTAGCTGCTTTTTTCAAGTAGAGCGAATGCTTTCCTATAGCCTCTCAAAGACAACAGTAATTGACACCCGTCCTCCGCACAAGCATTTGCTTCTGGGGTACCTACTCTTAGTTTGGTGTATTATGAGGGTGAGAATTATTATTTAACTACTAATTCTTATAATTCACTAAACCTTAACGATTCATAACTATTTTTATATGCTCCTTTAAATAAACATTCATTTAAATGTAGTAATTCTGTTGACATGCTTACAACAGTTCCTTCCTTTTTATTCATATAAGTATCTTGGCATGGAGGACTCACAACTTAACAAGCTATATATGACAAGAATATACCTACGAGAATTTTTATACTGCCGTCAAATTTGACAGATCAGTGGTGTTGAAGTAGCCTGTCACCAAACTACGTTCCAATAAAAATATTAGGTTCTACATTCCAGAAAGTTACGTTTCCATTTATTTATAACATCCAATGACGTCAAAACCTATAGACGTGGTGCCCCATTGTTAAAATGCCCTTTATTTTGACTCCAAGATTAAATATATCCATACTACTCTAAAAACATGCTACAAACAAAGACAGAAAGTCAACCAACTATACACCCGGTGATTCCCGGTTATAGTTCCTCCAGAATCACACTTAGATATCGCATGTTTTTTCTTGTTTTGGGACGCCGGAAGCATCGGAACCTCACCTGAAGACTCGGGGGATGGTCTAACGACGCCAGCCTCCGAGCCCAGAGTCGAAATAAGTTCGCTACGGCTCGACAAAAAGGGGCAATTTCTGACAATCTCGCGACACTTTCGGAATAATTTAATGGAGCGCTTAGATTGTGATCAGTTCCGGGCGTCAAGCGTTTATCAAAACAAACCTGTCTATAAGTTCTGACGTCATTGATAACATCTGTGGGATAATTTTTGCAACGAGATTTTGCACTTTGCAACCATTTTCAAACCTGTTATATAGATTTTTGGTATATATGATTATCTGGAACTTTTTAATGTTAATTTCCATAAGTTTCCGTGCCAGGTAAGAGAGTGTACGACGGAGTGAAGAGTATTGATGAAACACTGAAAAACGTTGTGTATATTTTAAAGATTACTTTGACACCATAATTTTTAACATACAGTGTGCCAGAAAGTTGGACACAAATGGGAATTTTCTTTAGTTGAAGTTTTCTAAAAAAATTATTCTTGACAAAAGTTGTTGCTTGTGCTTAAACTCAAAACCCATCCGTAAAAATTTTGAAATTTCTATTCGTATACAGGGAAGGTTGAAAAATATGAAAATTCCTCAAGAGTAAAGTACCCTTATTTTTAGAACTACAGCAGAATGACACTAAAAAAAGTTGTTTGGAATCTCAATACAATGTCAAATATGAATTCACAGCCACCTACTCGAAAGTTAAACTTTGCAGAACTTTCAGTTAAGTGTTTTTAAGATGGTAGTTGAACGTAAATAAAAATGATTGGTATCGTACTGTCATGCCGTGGTACAATCACGTTAAGATTTCAAAAATTTGATTCTTATGTGCACCATTTTCTCATATTTCGATTTTACTTTCGATTTTTTTGTCGAGTCGCATTTTTCAATCTAGCTGACGCATCAGAGTGACTACCTAAGAAATTGCAGCATAGATTTTTTACCTCGATCGATTTAGATCCGGTGTTATATTCTTGCAATCTTGCATAGTTGCATTTTGATCTCACACAATCATCACCAATGTGCGATATGCAATTTTTGCATTTTCTCCTTTATAAAATTTGATTTTTAACAACATATCATTTCTTAAGCTTATCACTTATTTATATATTTTATGTTCCTTATTTCACTACCAATTTTATTATACTCCAATAAACCCTTGAAAAAAATCGAATTTTGGGACAATTTAAAATTCTTGTGATCTAACAAAAAGTTCTCTTTTTTTCTTGTGTCATAGTTATGAACATCCTCAAATTTTGTCATGTAGTTTTTATAATAATGTGGACATACATTTAAATTAATTTTGTGGATAAATATTAAGCTCCTAAACTTTAAATAATTTTCAACATTCATCCAACCTAACTTACTAATACTAGTTAACATATTACATTTTAAAATTATTCTCATAGCTATGTTCTGTAATGCTTGTAATCGGTGCTAATCATTTTGTGAAGTCATATATAGAACTGAGCTACAAAAAGTGAAAAGAGGATTTATAATAGTATTATAGACAGTTATTCTTCCAAACATACTTAAATTGTCACTCACTCTACCTAGCACACCAATTTTCCTTGAAATCTTCTTACATATATAATTTACATGCTCCTTAAATTTTAAATCTGAACTTACGATTACACCCAAATATTTATATTCATTCACTCTTTCAATGGCACAATTATTAATAAAAAAAATAGTTTTTCTTCTACAAATAATTTACAAAGTTTTGGTGAACCTAATATCATAAATTTTGTTTTTGTTATATTTATTTGTAATTTATTAGCGCACATCCAATTATATACACTTAATAATTCACTATTTAACTTTAACTCTAAATTTCTGTAATTTTCACTATAAAAATAAATAAGTGTGTCATCTGCAAAAAAATGATATTTACAATTTTGAAAAATATATGCCAAGTCATTTAAAAATAAAAGAAATAATAAGGGATCTAGTACACTCCCTTGTGGTACACCAATTTCTACAAATGATTCATTTGACTTGAAATTTAGACACTTTACTATTTGTTTTCTATCATATAAATAATTTCGAAACCAATTAAGAACTACTCCGCCTAAACCATATTTTTCTAATTTCTTTAATAATTTAGACCGATCAAAAGTTTCAAATGCTCTTTTTAAATCCAAGTAAACAATACCTACAATCTTATTTTCATCTGTGGTCATTTTCCATTCATTTATTACATATTGCACAGCACTTTCACAATCATGTTTTTTTCGGAATCCTGACTGAAATTTTGATAAAATATTATTTTTCTCAATATATTCTGTCAACTGTTCATGTACAATACACTCTAAAATTTTTTCAATTGCAACTAACATATTAATGGGTCTAAAATCTTCAGCTCGGTTAGATTTATTTATTTTTCTCACAGGTATAATAGTTGATATTTTTAAATTTTTTTGGGACAATACCTAACTCTAAAGAATCATTGATTTGAACTAATAAGATTTCCCCAATTTCATTAAAATATTTCTTTATAAAACTTATGTCGATTTCGTCAGGACTTGTCTTATTTGGTAAATTAAAAACTATTTCCCTAATTTTAGCTAGACTTACTTTTTCAAATTAATTCCAAAAATATATTTTTTCAAAATCAAAATCAAAACACTTTTTAGTTACAGGAATTTTGGATGCAATTTCATAGATGCTCTTAATATAAAAGCTATTGAAATTTTCTGTCACCTCATGAATACCTCAAAATAGCTTTCTTTCTTTTTACCACTAATTAGAGATTTTAGACACTGCCACATAAGCTTCGGCTCATGTTTGCACCCATCAATTTTATCTTCAAAATATTTACGTTTTTCTTTCCGAATATTTGACACAACCAAATTTCGCGCTTCCTTGTAATTTACCCAATCAACATAAGTTTCTCTAAAATGATATAACTTGTAAGAGTCTTCCCTATATTTAATTGCCTTGAGAATATTATCGTTGAACCAATGATGACCAGGTTTTATTTTAATTTCAACTTTTGGCATGTAAGTATCAAATATTTGCAAATATTAGCTTGGAAATTTGTACTCTTAATTATTTCAATATTCTTTTGAGGGTCATAACTATGATTTAATTGAGTTGATGCTGTTTTCATTAAATTATCAAGTATTTTTTTTCTACAAAAATTGAATCAAAATGAGAATAATTTTTAAGAGTAATTTCAAGCATATTATGGTCAGAAATATTTGGATTGGTTAAAACTCAACACTGTATAAGTTTATTGTTTGAAATTACCAAATCAATTAAAGTTTTTCCACCGTAAAAAATATGAGTTGGATTTCTAACTAGCTGATAAAAACCACTGTCATTAATTAATTTATTTAGTTTGTTTGAATAAAAATTATTATTTAATAGATCAATGTTAAAATCACCAAAAATTAGGAAATCATATGAAATGTAAATTCCAGTATTTTCCTACCAATGTTCTATAAAATTTAGAAATTCTGCATGAGACTGATTGGGTGAATGATATAAACCTCCTAGAATATATGTTTTCTCATTAATTTTTACATTTATAAGTAAAAACCAAATATTTTTGTCCATGTCTACCGACTCCAAAACTTTAAAATAGATATCATATCTAACATAAAAAAAATAACACCCCCTGTCTGATTACTATTAGAATTTAGTCTTATTATTATGGTAAAATTATCTAAATTAATTTCAAAATCTTCAGCCTCACTTGTAATATGAGTCTCCATTAAACATAGAATACATGGTAAATGTTTTGTAACAAAAAATGATACTTGACAATTTAAAATATAAATGCTACCCCCATTTTTGTTTGTAATAGTACTTAATTGCTATTGGTTATTCCTTGCATTATCAAGTTTCTTCACAAGAACTGGACACTCTTTACAAAATCGTTGATGATTAGAATTTAGTTTTAGGTTAAACTTCTTGCTGAGATCATCACAGTTAGGACAAATCCATAGTTTGTTATCTGATGTGAGTCAAGAGTAGGTATGTATAGAGAAACAAACACTTATTTAAACATTTTTATTTCTTGGAGCTCTAATAACATTCATGGCTACTAGGGTGTTTATATACGATGTCATTCGGATTGGTATTTTTATCCCATTTAAGTACTGGCTTAATGTTGGAAGTTGTTGGAGACTCCATTAAATGCAACTCTCGTGAAAAGCTGGTTGGAGCTTTATTTCTAGATGGAAATAACTTTGATATAATGTTGATATATTTCCACGTTTTGCTAGGGTTTAGTCGTAATGCGTTCCCATATCGTCTTTTGGGAGCATTAGTAATGATCAACAATTCCTTATATATTTTTAGGTCAGTGTCATTAAAACCTTGTGGTTTGTTCTTCAAAAGAAGTTGAGACAGACCTGTTGTAAGGGTAATTTTTTCATCTCCAATACATAATACGTTATCTTCAAAGATTACTGGTATTTGTCCCATGACTAATCCGTCATTGGTGTGTTGGATACCATAACTCCTAGGTTCAATCTCAAGTGACAGAGACATGTCTAACTGAGCGTGATTGTATTATAAAAGACTTATATATCTCTCGATCACAGGGCATCGATCACGATGTCGATAATGATTTCCTTTTATGCTTGCCTCGTGACAAATTTTTCATAGGGGTATCCAAGACCATTTATGGTATTCCATGGTTTTCGATAGTATTCCATAGTCTTTGATGGTATTCGATGGTATTCCATGGTATTCGATGGTATTCCATGGTATTCGATGGTATTCCATGGTCTTTGATGGTATTCCATGGTATGTCTCTTTTCGAGTCGCTTCGAGTCTCTTTTCGAGTCGTTTAGACGCTTTTCGAGAAGTCTAGTCGTTTTTCATAGTCGCTTCGAGTCGCTTCTTCTACTTGTACAAAGATTTCGTTGAAATCTAAGCACATTTTTTAAAGAAAAAGTTGAAACCCCGTATCTATGCCACTGAGGGAAGTTTGGAGCTCATATTGTTCACAATGGTGACTAAACTGTTAATACGTACCAAATTTCAAAGCGATACAATTTGTTTAGAAATAAACTTTAAAAAAATCGTTTTTTTTAATTTTCAACCTGTATGTCAAAAACGAAGGTAGATAGAGCATATGTTTATAGGAAAGAAGTCTTATTTTTAGCCAAAGAATCTCTAGTTAAATTTGTTTCCAACAGTTGTGGGACACCCTGTATAGATGTGTTCCCGGAAACACGTCTGTGCATACCTATACCGTATAGAAGTGAGATACTACACGGCTGTGGAATTTTCTGACAATGACTAGATTTTATTTATCAAGATTCTTAGTTCAGATTGTAACTTTTTCTTATAAGATGCAAAAATTCAATATTTGTTGTTCTCAGAACCAAGCAATTTTTGTCCTCTGCTAATTTCCAGATGTATTTCTACTAATTCTTCCACTAAAAATTGTTTCTCCGTAACGCAATTTTTGCCATCCAATTACGGCTTCTAAAGTTTTAGATACTCGCCAGCTCATTCATCAAATATTTAAATTTCCCGCATTTTGCCATATTGATGTCACTTCCGTCCGAGAACTGCGAGCAAAGTTCAATTTTTCAAGGTAAAACCCAAGTGCCACGTGTCAAGGTGACTGTGAGATCATTATCCTGTGACCCCTTAAAGATCATCGATCTGGTGACCTCAAGCTAACCTTCAGACCAGGGTTAACTCAAGGTGACCCCCTTAAATGTCGTCGTTGTAGTAACACCTTAAAGGTCAATTTTCAAGGTGACCCCTTAGATATTTTTAACCTATATGTGACCTTCGCGTCAAGGTGACTTCATCACATTTTCAAATTTCCCGCATTTTGCCATATTGACGTCACTTCCGTGAACTGCGAGCAAAGTTCAATTTTTCAAGGTAAAACCCAAGTGTCACGTGTCAAGGTGATTGTGAGATTATTAACCTCTGACCCCTTAAAGATCATCGATCTATTGACCTCAAGATAACGTTCAGACCAGGGTTAACTCAAGGTGACCCCCTTAAATGTCGTCGATGTAGTAACCCCTTAAAGGTGAATTTTCAAGGTGACTCCTTAGATATTTTTAACCTATATGTGACCTTCACGTCAAGGTGACTCCATCACATTTTCAAACTTCCCGCATTTTGCCCTATTGACGTCACTTCCGTGAACTGCGAGCAAAGTTTTTTGCAATTCAAGATGCCACGTGTCAACACGAGATTATTAACCTGTGACCCCTTAAAGATCATCGGTCTCACTTAATTGACAACCACAGGTCATTTTCCCGCCTTGGCGGCCATATTGACGTCACTTCCGTTCCCAGAAAAAGTGCCACGTGTCAAGGTGACCCCTTAAAGTTCATTGACCTTCAGGTCAAGGTTAACAAGGTGACCTATTAAAGTTCATTAACCTTCAGGTCAAGGTTAACAAGGTGACCTCTTAAAGTTCATTGACCTTTAGGTCAAGGTTAACAAGGTGACCCCTTAAAGTTCATTGACCTTCAGGTCAAGGTTAACAAGGTGACCTCTTAAAGTCCATTGACCTTTAGGTCAAGGTTAACTGAACGTGACCCCTTAAAGTTCATTGAACCCGCGGGTCAATGACCCCTTAAAGGTTATCGATCTGGTAACCCCTTGACCTCTAGATAACCTTCAAGTCAAGGTTAACTGAACGTGACCGCTTAAAGTTCATTGAACCCGCAGGTCAAGGCCATTTTCAAATTTCCCGCCTTGGCGGCCATCTTGTGACGTCACTTCCGCCCTGGAGTACCCCTTGCTATACTACTACCTCACCAATGCCGATGGGCGCTGCTCAACTAAAATATTTTGGTGAATCTGGCACTTCCGGATATACCGGAAGTCGATATCAACTTTCTTATTTCAAATGGAACTCCCTGTATATTATTGCATTTTTGGATTCTAGGCATCATTTTGGAACAAAAACATGCAACATGTCCTATGTCTAAATCCAACTGTTTTTGAGATATTTGCATTTCTCCGAAATAAATTGCAGACCTAAAGTCAATTAGAAATTTATACGAGGAAACCGCGAAATTTCAAAACGAATTTTTGGCATCGTGTAACAGGAGCCCTGACCTAGTGATCACACAAACGTAGATAATAAACAAATTTAAATAATCTTCGTTTGTGTAATTTAAGCGCGCCGGCATTATTGTTGACAATAATTTATAAACCAAGTGACATTTCCTCAGCCGCGATTGTCTTTTCAACGTCCACGGCTAATATGATTTTCCAAGCGTTAAGCAAACCCCTTTTATGGGCGAAAAGTGGGGTTTTCGTAAATTAATCGAAAAGTACTGAATTTAGGTATAGGAAGCCTTACACAAAGTTGTCATCATTTTTAGTGGTGAATAAGATCGCATTAAAAAAAATGGGGTTTCCATTTGAAAATTTCGAGATTTATTCACATTTTGAATGTAATTTTTATTCATATTTTGTGAACACCCTGTATAAGAACGGATTTATTTCTCAGCAGAGATCACTAGGTCAGGGCTTCTGTTACACGATGCCAAAAATTCGTTTTGAAACTTCGTGGTTTCCTCGTATAAATTGCTAATCGACTTTAGGTCTGCACCTGTAATATTTTTCGGAAAAATGCATATATCTCAAAAACGGTTGGATTTAGACATATAGGACAAGTTGCATGTTTTTGTTCCAAAATGATGCCTAGAATCCAAAAATGCAATAATACATAGGGTGTTCAATTTGAGATAAGAAAGTTGGTATCGACTTACGGTATAACCGGAAGTGCCAGATTCACCAATATATTTTAGTTGAGCAGCGCCCATCGGCATTGGTGAGGTGCCAAATTTTCAGAATTTTCCTACTTTTAGTTTTCCATATATAGATCGATGCAGTTCGTGGTGGGCCACCCTGTATAGTTGATATTTTACACTAATCTTTAAGGTAAATACTGGCATAAGAGGCAAGGGGGATGCTATGGGTGGAGCTTAACTCCACTACTAATGCTGTAATAAGCACAGAAAATATACGCTACGCGTAAGCGTATATTTTCTGTGGTAATAAGTACTAAAAAAGAGCAACCATTGTTTCGCCGTTGCCAATAATTGTAATAGACAAATGTGACCGCATTTTTAACAATGGTACTATTAAACTATGTACCGGTCATCGGGGCCAAGCTTTATATTGATTTTGCCGCATTAATTCCGATGTAAACTCACTACCGAGCTCACTACTGAAACAGATATTCCAACACGTTTGCGGATCCAAATACATTTCCCTCGACGTTTATCCAAACGTTCGCATTTGTAGCAGACCAACCAACTCCCGGCAAACCGAAATTAAATCAGTTAACCGTTTCGTTCCGTTGGGATTCGATTTGCAATTTAGCCAGTGATTCACACCTACCGACCTTATGGCTTTTATTATACCACCAACACGCGAGGCAGAAAGGATATAAAGCTCCGTGATACTTTTTATAGTGCGCCAATATTGGTATACCATTAGGATAAAAGGGTCAACAGAAAAATAAGTGCAAATATACGAGGTGTACCCTTGTGCATTTGTGGGACATATCTTCATGGTGGCAGCACTATACGATACGATTTTTTTGAAAATGCTATTAGGTTTTTTTTATCGGAAATCTGGCAACGTAGCTTTATTCAGCACCCCCTGAAACCCCACTGTGCCAAGTTTTATTAATTTACTTCGCCGACTAACATTTCAACAAGGCCTTAAACTTAGGAAAATTGATTTTGTATTTTCAATAACTGAAAAATAATTATTAAAAATCAGGAATGCATTGGAAATATTTGAAAATCAGGTAGGCAAACTTAATCAAAACATACTAAAAATGCCCCCATCCTACCGTTTTAAAATAATAGGTACTTAAATATGGCATAGGTATTTTTCATAGATCACCCAAAATATGTCATATATTTAACCAGTTATCGGATATATGAATTAGTTATTTCGTTTGATCTTTCAATAAAGAAACATATTAGGATCAATCATTGTATAAGCAACTCGTAAGCGTTTCTCAAAAGTAAAAAAAATCGGGTGACAATTTTGCATAGGCATAATACATAATACCTAAGTCCAATAAAGATGTCAGTTTTGCAAAAAAATCCAAACAGGATGATTTTTTCGGGGTTGCTTGGGGACTGCCTCCTGAGGGTCCAACCAAAAGATTACAATCAAACTCCTGGTACGAATTGGAGCTATAGGATGGTTTCCTAAATATTATTTTAGAGCAAAATGACCCTAATAAAAGTTGTAGGGACTCAAAGTATGAACGTCTTTTCGTCACACAATTTTGTTGTATCTCCAATACATGACGAGTTACAGCGCATTACTTATTATGACAAAAATTTCTCACGCTGCAGGGGCGGACTTGTAAACATTTTCTTACAAAAAATTACCTGACGAACTTCTGGTGAACTTTTTCTTATAATTTTTTTTGTGTCTCTAATACTTAATGATTTATAGGGCATTATATGCAAAAATTAATTAACAAATATACCTGTATCGTTAAGTATTGGAGACACAAAAAAAAGTTTAGAAGAAAAATATCATCCTCTAAAACTCATTAAAGGTTTTTTTTGTAAAAAAATGTTTAGTCCACGGAATTTTGTGATACAATTAAGTAATGCGCTGTAAATCGTTACGTATTAGAGATACAAATTTTTTTATTAAGAAAAGTTGTTCACACTATGATCCGCTACAACTTTTATTAGGGTCATTTTGCTCTATAGCTTATATCTAAATTCTTTCTAGGAGTTTGACTGTGATCTTTTGGTTGAACACTCAGGAGGCAGTCCCCAAGTAACCCTGAAAAAATCATCTTGTTTGAATTTTTTTTGCGATCCATATAAGCCGAGTACATGCATATTTATTGGACTATAAAAGAACCTGACTACTAAAAGCTTTCGGACATTTTTTTCGATGTTATAGCAAAGTTTTAAAACTTGATTATATAAAATACGGGCTAAAATTGTTCATTTTAATTGAGAAAATTTAAAGCTGCCAAGGTACCGCACATTTTTAAAAAGGAACAGAATTTGTGCTAAAACTAAGAAACTATACTGGAGCACAATTATTATAGCAATTCTAAACATTTTCCTTGACATACACCTACCTATGACAAATGGGTTGAGCGAATAAAATAAATCGTTATATGGTCTGTGGTTCTACGTTCGTGCCAAAAGCTTTTAAAGTTGCATTTTGATGGTTTTATTAACAATTCGTGTGTTATCGACGTTCATTGGGATAGATCCTGGAAAATCCTGGCACGAGTCAGCAAAACACATACGTGTGCGTGAATCACGCGAAAGTTTCGATAGGAAATTATAAAAAATCAACTTCGTTTGGTTTACTTTACAATAAAACGCAGGCTTGTAAAATGTAGGTGTATGCAAAAACACACATATCTACATGTAACCTGAGTTATGAGTAAACAAAACTATGCGAACGGATGAATTGCACGGGGTCGGTACAAAATTCGAGTGCATATAAAAACAAACAAAAAACACTTTTGGAGCTAGGAACTCGTCCTTTTATTACATGGATAATCTTGCCCTGGTTATTTAGAAAAAGGCTGTCAGCACTAGAAAATGTAGATATATTACTCCAGGCCAAGACAGGAAGGGGGGGGGGGGGGGGAGAGGAGGAATTCTCCCGTCCTGTCCCAAAAGTGGGTGTCAACGAAATTCAAAACTCGGCGGAAAGGGTAGGTCGGTCTGCGCATGCGCCATTCCCGAAAACTGGAAGAAAGTTTAGAACGCGACGTGCCAGTAACAGGGGAATGTAAAGGGTGGAAACGGGCGAATGATACGAAACTGCTTTCCTCGAATTTTGATTATCCAAGTGTCCGTATTGATTATGGCGATGGCCTAGTGGAGTTACGGGCTCCCACCTTGGAAGATAAAATGGTCAAGATTGCAATATTGATACAATGACAATAACTAGAAGTAGGTATCTACGATCGGAGTATAGGTACCACCTACCAACATAGATAATTACTTATTAGTATAAGTCTGTTATATACTGTGTGTCCCAGGATTGGGTTAACTATTTCTCTAAAAAATATATTTTTCATTTTTACACAAAAAGTCACTATATAAATTGTTGTTTGTTATAAAATAGCCTGGTTTTAAGAGATACAAAGTAGGTGTACATTCTGAATAGAATTTTTAATTAGGTATGTGATAAAATAATAGTTGATCTTAGTAAATATTGCAAAATTTTTACAGTAATAAAGATTAAACGCGCGATTTGGGATATAGTTTTATTTTTAGTTTATCAATGAATGTTTCATAGAGGAAATTTTTCTTTGAAGAATGCAACATTTAGCTTTATTTTCAATGTTATAAACGGGGACAGCTAATTAAACATGAATTAGGGACTATAAATAAAATACAATTGAATAATTATCTCGGAAATCTTGACCAATTTGACAATATTGCAATACCAATTAAAATGAATTAGTGATCTTTATTACAAATTTAAAAGAAAAATAAATAAATGGAGCAGTTACTGGCATACCAAACAATTGTCCCAGTATTGGGTTAGTTGAAAGTATTGCTGCTGCTGAAAATGCATTGATAATATGTTTTAAAACCATCCTAAATATGACAAGTAAATAGGTACCCCACACCTGACACCACCTATCAAATATAAATTTTTTACTACTAACCTGAGAAATCACCATTATTTACCTCATTCCTCTAATGAGAAGTAATATTTCTCTACCTAGGTAAATAATGATAATAAAAATACCTAGGTAAATAATGAAACATTTTCTATATGACATTTAAAAATTATTTACATTTTGTCAGCTTGACAACTGAACTCACAGGCTAAATCTATTCAAATATGTAAAATATGGCAATATTTCAATGTTAGTAGTAAAAAAAATTCTATATAAGTACATAGTCGTAGATTTTCGGCGGATATTTTGACATTAATTATTTATTAGTTTTAGTACACTACCAAAAAACATGAATTTATGAATGATATTATAGTTATAATATTGATTGTTATTGTGATGTACGGACAGTGTAAAGCAGCAATAATTTTTTTCCATAAATTTCTTGTTTCGTACGCCACTGTTTTGTGTTCACAGTAGTTGTAGATATAAATATTTTGGATATTTTTTCAGGGGCCATACAAAACTTTATATATGCATGCCATTTTTATGATTTTATTTTTCTGAGGCTTTATCATTTGAAATATAATCTTTAAAAATATTACTGGGGACAAAAGTTTGAATGTACCGGAAATAAAAAGTGGACCAGAATTTTAAAATATGTGGTAAAATATTCGTTATGCTTGTTTAGTACATACGTGTAGAAAAATTAAAAAAAGAAATAAAGATTTAACGATTTTTTTTACTACATATGTAGGTTTATTTTTAGTTTAGCAATAAATAAATATTTCATAAACGTAAAGGTTTTCTCTCAAGAACGATTCATTTATTTTTATTGTCAAGGTTAAAAACATATTTGTGAACTAAAAGTACATACTTAGATATAGGTATTAACTAAAATACTATAGGTATACTAAAATACTACTGAACAGAATTAGATTCAGAACTAATGCAGACAGTTTAACAATATTATACCACTCTTCAACATATAAACAGATTCACAAGGCGCGCACCTTTCAGTGGATTCGACAAACTAATCGAGGCAGAAATCCTCATTTTTCGTGAAATCAATACCTATAATACAGGCAAAAAATTGTAAGGCACGTTTATGTCTTTAAGTTTAGGTTTTTTTCATAATATAGCAAGTCTAATTTTAAATCTCCAATCATGAAGAAGTAGGTACCTACACCCTACACAAATGCCTGCACCACTTTGGTGCATGGCCTCAAAAGTTAATTTAAATTACAGAATTGGAATGGATTATTATCCTCAAACATTTAGTTTTGCAAGCCACCAAAGAGACATAGGAAAGAGCCACGAGCCGCACCTATCAGCGTGTCAGATATCAAAATATTGTGTCAAAACTTGGTTCCTATACAGGGCGATTTCAGTCTCACGTATTTTACAATATCCATAGAGTTTTGACTCCTTTCTGCGGTTCTTTATAACTTATAATTACGGTATACAGCGATGTTTTATTGTCTATATGCAGTGCATTAAATCTTTTTTTCACCAAATTACACTTTCACACTAACGTAAACAAAAATTGTAAAATAATGAAAAAATATTGAAAACCTATCTTGTTGAGCCTCACAGTATCTCAACTTAATGTATTATTTTAGACCGCAATCCTGCCATTGCTTCTCTTCTCGTGTTCATGTTCGTATAGACGTGGAATAGTTTCCTTTAAATAACCACATAAGAAAAAGTATGCCTTCGTTGGTCGCTAGGTCTAGACATCGCGGAGGCCAACAGATTGTGCATCAGGAAAGTCAAATTTATTTATATAAAACATCAAAACTCGTGGGAGTTAGGTGGGGGGTAGGAGTACATCTTCTTGGTTCGGTCGCTATTTTGTGTGTTTCTAAAATACTGTCAGAGAAACAAAACCCAGTGCCAAGCCTGTAATCTCAGCGGGCCCTGGCACGCCAGAGGGCGGGAAATTCATTGAGGAATCCCCGCGGTCGCCCATTCCCCCACAGGCGCCCCATCCAGCGGGTGGAAGAGTTTGCCCGCGAGCCGCCCAGTCAGTGCAAGTCCCGTCAGTGAGCTCGCAACGCAACGACCACATTGCAGAACGTTTAGAATTGCATGCAATATTCCCATAACAGAGCTTAGTCGCCTTAGTTAACCTTTGGTTTTCGTGTGAAATCAGTGGAAGGTTCTGTAAATGCTTGGGTACAGTATTCGAGAGAGGTTTAATGAGATGCTGCTATAGAGATTTTTGCACGAATTTTGTATTAGATGAAATATTTCGCATTATGCATTTATTTTCATAGTTAAAATTATTTGACTAGAAGCTTCTGTAGAGTTCCATTGAATTTTAATTGGGTTTTTCGCTACCAAACTGGTTAAAAGACAACTTTTTCAAGTTGCCTGGAAAATTAATAAATTCTTAACAGTAAATGACCTAAACTTTGAACTTGTAACTCAAAAAATATCTTCAACAAATTTAATTTTGTTTCCTGAGCTCTCGGAGAATAAATCTTCCTCCTTTCTCAAAGATCATGTCTAGTGTCTATAGAAAACCAACACATATAATAGATATTTTAATTTTAATCATATTAGTGTTAAAAAAGGAGTAATTAAAAGTTTGTATGACAGGGCTAAAGAGATTTGTTCTAATAACACAAAATTTGAGGAGGAAATTAAACATATAAAACATGTTCTTGAGAAGAATAGTTATCCTACTGAATTTATTTAGCAAGTTTTTCAGGATTGCCAACAAAATAACAATACTAATAGAATTAGAGAAATAAATCTGGTGGACCGACCAGTAAATTTAATTATTCCTTATATTCCTGGACCATCAGATAAGCTAAAACGCATAGGCAACTAGCTAAAACGAAACCATTTAATGAGGTACAAAGTTCAAAAAATTGCATTTATAAAATTCCTTGCGAATGTGGAAAGTTCTATGTTGGGGAGACTTGTAGGCCATTTAACGTCTGTTTAAAAGAAAATAAAAATTATATCAGGCAAAATCAAATTTCGAAGTCGAAAATATTTGAACACTCTTTTAAAATCATAGGATTTTGTGGGATAGTCCAAACCAATTCTCAAAGAAATAGGAAATAGACGAAAAATTAAAGAATCAGCATTTATTCTAGGAAATACAAACTGTGTTGCTGAATCTTCCTGTGGAATTCAGTAAAATATTATTGCCACTTATTCAAAGAGAAGTTAGTATAAATAATTAGGTAGAACACAGGGTACAATATCAGACAGGAGGCTAGGCTATTGCTTCTGTTGTCATTTCACTTTGACATGACATGATCTTTGAGAAAGGAGGAAGATTTATTCTTCGAAAGCTCAGAAAACAAATTTGTTGAAGATATTTTTTGAGTTACAAGTTCAAAGTTTAGTTCCTTTACTGTTAAGAATTTATTAATTTTCCAGGCAACTTGAAAAAGTTGTCCTTTAACCAGTTTGGTGGCGAAAAACCCAATTAAAATTCAATGGATCTGTTTACGCCACAAATAAATTTTTGAAAATATCTTCTGTATAGAGTTGTCGAAATTAAGGCCGATGTAAGGTGGTACTTATTGAGAATTTTCTGGGCGATTGACTTTTGTTTTTGAAAATTGACTACAAAAATATTCGTATCTAAGACACATAAGTAAAACTCTATATATTGTTTCAACGGAGATTTCTTCTAATTTTTTTAAACTACTCTTACTACTTTTCATTCCGCAAGTTTCTCGACAGAGGGTCAGAGGAGCAGAAATTGATTTCTCAGATTTAAATTATACCTAAGAACCTACTACTTCTCATATAGGATCTCTTTAGTTTTCAGAATTCATGTTGTTTTAATTCCAGTTTTCAGTGGGTTTTGTTTAATAACAACTTAAAAATTATGATTATTTTAATTACCATTTCTTTTGACACTCAGGATATTCATCTCTTTATTTTCGGTGAGAATACTGATGTAGAGAGATCTCCTATAGGTGCAAAAACTAAAAATTTCATTCTGTTCATTCCGTATATTCTAGTCTAAAAAACTGGTACAGTTAGGTGTGAGGCCATGCTGAATAAGAATTCGTAATTGATTTTGTCCAAATAGAAATCGCCAACAATACTTCTAGCGTTGACTGAAGGTCTTCTAGACTACACATACCAAACGCCAGGTATCGCTAGGCCTTACTAAAATTTTTAAAAGAAAATTGAAAATCGGCCTATAAATAAGAATTTTATGAAAGCGTATAATAGGTCTTAAGTGGGACACTGTATAAAGACGAAATAAAGGCAAACTGCGAAAAAATAATAAAAATGAAGCTATAGTGTAAAGTTTCATTAGAGTTCTTCATTGATTCAGTTTGCTATAACACAGTAACACATAGTGTTCACATCGTATAGGATTTATGTAATTTTTGATGCAGTCCATTGTAATATTCGTCATAATTAAAAAAAAAGCTCAAAATTGCGTTATTGAAGTTGTTTGCCTTTCTATTTTATACCACTGCATCAGATTTCAGACCTCTAGAAAATACTTTGTATTTTTGTGGGTTTTTCTAAACAACACACAATCATTCAATTTTACTACGTAATTGTCTATATGCATTTTCATTATTAAATGTAGTTTTAAAAACCCACTTTTTACAAAAAATAAAAATTACCAACGGAAAATTCGTCAAATTTCAGTTTAGCAATGTCAATAGCTTATTCCAGAACGAATGTTTCGTGAAGTAAGAAGACTCACGACTATTGAAATCACATACCTAAACTTTGCATCGAATTTAACGAATTGTCCAGCGTTTTTCACAATAATTCATCCCTGGATTTTGAATTTGATGAATATGGCCAAATTCGTACCTACTAAAATGAAAAAAAAAACACATTTTTTGATAATTAAATAAGTTGACCTAATTGTCACAGTCCCTAAGTTCAATCAGCCTACAAACTTGCCACAATTAAAAAAACAAAAGCAAGTCTCACCTAAAGAATGCGTTCATTGAGAAAAAAGGCACAACCTAGTAAAAACTAAATTTCTAATGTTCAATGAACAAACACGGACTAAATTTGTAAAAAATAATAATAAAATAAAATAAATAATAAAAATAATAATATCCCCCTTCTGTAATGAAAGGTTTTCCGCCTCGGTAGGTACGTAATATTTATACTATAGTGGTATTATATTCAAAAAGTTTCAATGGATTACCCTGTAGCAAACTACCACCAGTTTTAGTTTTTAAATATAGCAAAAAAATCAATTTTAAATAATAAAAAAACCTACTCCACCAACACACGAATGGGCTTTTAATAAGGCAAGCGCAATTTTCATCCATTCTGATATTCTGAATTGCTCCATAAGTTTTTTATTTGTGTGCCTGTAAAGAGCAAAATAACCGAGAAAATCGCTGTAATATTCGTAAAAACGCATCCTGCATATTATTATTTTGTATATAGTTTTGCGTTTTGTTGTTATCTTTAAAGTGGTCAAAATACTTTTACACTTTTGTCGACATTGTCTTATTTTTAATATAAAGGTCACGCTAATAAATAAATACGTTATAAATATCCAACTCGGAAATATTTTTTAAATAGCAGACCCCAGACCCTCTCCAGAAGCTCAGTCTGAGTCAATATCTATGTTTACAAACTCACACCTGAACACTATAATGATTTACAAACAGTTTTTTTTGCGAGTAGTCAATTTAGTGTTAATCCTGTACCCACAGCATAATAAATCTACGCAATAAAATCAACTTAAAATGTTAACTCGATAATCAAAAGACTTTACTATGACAATATAACATCAAACGGCCTCGAACATGGCACAGTTCGTCACCCACATTCAACCGACTTTGATCGAGGCATCGCATCACCACGTGCCTCACCAACATCACCACAAGGAACACCACGAGAAGCACGAGAAACACAACAAAGAGAAGGAACACCATGGGAAGGAGCAACACGGAAAGGAACACCATGGCAAGGAGCACCATCAGATGTCCAGGGAATACCCAGTGTTGCCACACAGTCCGGGAATGTTCCACCACTACTACGAAGGCTATCACCACCACGAGGGTCACCACGAGGGTCACCACGTCACGCTTGAGCACAAGCGAGACTCTGATGGCTCGTACGTCGACTCGCATGGGTTCATGCATAAATTCCAGATGGATTTCGTTGACGCTCAGGGAATTCACAGGTAATTAAAAGTGAAATTTGTCACCCAAGAAAAAAGCTCATCAATTATTAGTACAGTAAAATTGGGCCAAAACCCAAACATCTGGCGCGAAATAATTCCATACCCTCCTAAGAGTTAGTACTAAAAAGTTACACCACCACCAGCGTCGGGTTTCGGGGAGAGGGGGTGAAAAGGGCAGGAAATTCTTATTTTTCACAGTTTTGCGTCAATATCTAGTAAACTATGAGGTTTAGAGCAAACGTCATCCTATACGCAAATGATATATATTAAATTCCGAACAAGAATTGTTATATACAAAATTATGGTAAAGTGAACGGTTTCCATGATATGGAGGGGTAAAGATTTCTTTGTTTTTATTTCAGGTAGTTCTTGTTGAAAAAACTTAAAATGATTACAGTATAAATTAGTAACTGAATAATGTGTGTAGAATATATATAGATATATCTATGCATATATAGATACTTATTACACCCATAGATTATTATTTTTTGTCACAACATAACCTCATAAGTATATGCACAGAATAAATAGCTTTGCAACAGAAGCCTCCTTACGGACATGTGTCAAAAATAAGCGAGTCTCCATTTCAATTTACATAAACACAGACAGAATTGTAAGCATACATTTGGTTCTAATACAATCTCTTTGCTATGTAGATTAACATAAAATCAAATAAAATGCACATTATTCATGTATTTAGAAGAGATTTCGCTAAAAAGCGAGTCTCCTTTTGACACATGTCGCTAAGGAATTGTCTGTATTAGTCGTTAGTCTGTGGTATATGCCTGTAAATATGTCCAATACAATTTAGTAGCCTTAGTTAATTTGTACTCACTTTTTGCCCTCATTCATTATAGCGTTCTGATTTCCATTCGTCCTTTTATGTCAAATCATTCCCATATCTAATTTGTCCTTAGCTTGTAAAAATCAGAAAGTCATGAATAGGAAGCTCATGTGACAAACAAGAAAATATATTAAACAATCTATATTGAAAAAATGGTAGGAAAATCAAAATGATACAAAGGTTATAAGTTTTAGGTGAATCATTACCTAATTGCGTTATCACTCGGGCTGGTGAGAGGAAACAAATCTTCGTGTTCTTCGTCCATTTGAGAATCATCATTTAAATTGTCGTCGATGATTACAGTATCTCTATTGAGACATGCAAGTCCTAAGCAATTGCTGCACATACTTGAACAAGATATATATACCACTTCTTCGACACCCGCAGTTTTGGACGCATCCATCTCTGCAGAAGCATACGATGAGGATTGTTTAATATATATATTTTCTTGTTTTTCACATGAACTTCCTATTCATAACTTTCTCATTTTTACAAGCTAAGGACAAATTAGATATGGGAATGATTTGACATAAAAGAACGAATGGAAATCAGAACGCTATAATGAATGAGGGCAAAAAGTGAGTACCTACAAATTAACTAAGGCTACTAACTTGTATTGGACATATTTACAGTCATATACTTATGAGGTTATGTTGTGACAAAAAAATAACAATCTATGGGATTAATATGTATCTATAATATATGCATAGATATATCTATATATATTCTACATACATTATTCAGTTACTAATTTATACTGTAATCATTTTAAGTTTTTTCAACAAGAACTACCTGAAATAAAAACAAAGCAATATTTACCCCTCCATATCATCGAAACCGTTCACTTTACCATAATTCTGTATATAACAATTCTTGTTCGGAATTTATTGTATATCATTTGCGTATAGGATGACGTTTGCGCTAAACCTCACAGTTTACTAGATATTCACGCAAAACTGTGAAAAATAAGAATTTCCTGCCCTTTTCACCCCCTCCCCCCGAAACCCGACGCTGGTGGTGGTGTAACTTTTTAGTACTAACTCTTAGGAGGGTATGGAACGATTTCGCGCTAGAAAGGACTTTTTTTGGATGTTTGGGTTTGGCCTAATTTTGTGTTAGTTTTACTGTACTATATCGGTTTGCAGGGATTGCCATGGGCACGGCATAGACGATCACGAGAAGGAACACCATTGCGAGGAGAAATTCCACAAGGAAGAGAAGAAGCACTTGTACAAGGAGTACGAGGACAAGTCACCATACGACAGGTCGCCGTTTGACAGATCCCCGTTCAAAGAAGACAGCAGAAGACCCACGCCTCCTTCTTCAATTGACGTTAACCCGATACACCCGGAAAATAAACATCAGGTGAGTGTCTAGATAAGTTTCATAGGTTTGAGTGCTGCATTTTTTAATTATTATACTATTAAAACACGACGTGGAAGATGTATGCAAATTCCATCCAAGCATTTCTCACATAGTTGCCAAACTCCACAGATTCCTGGAGGAATTCCATTAATGCCACGAGCAAAAATAGCTATAGATACAGGGTGGACCCAGATCGACTATACGATAGGTGTAAAAAACAAAAATTTTCGAGTTGAAACTTGACCTTTGGGGGATCAGCCTTGCTTGATTAGAAACTAATTTGCACCATATTATTATATTTTAAAAATCAAGCAGGCCTTGACAGGGGCAATTTATTCGTTTCCAGTTCAGGTAAACTATATTTCCTTAAGAGATATCGAAACATTTTATTGGAAAAAGTTGTGGAGAATGAAAATTTAAGTCCCCGTTCCAAATTTTGAAACAATCGGCAGGCTTTGATTTTCTTCAAATTTCAACTTTATTTTTTGGAAAAAATTAAATTTGCATTCTGAATATTTCTTTCTGATAAAATTTTTCGATAAATGTACTTACTTGATTTTAACTTGATTTAAAAAAAAATGTGCCGATTGTTTTATAATTTGGTACGGTGATTTGGAATTGCATTCTGAACAACTTTTTTAACAAAATTTTTCGATATCTCTTGAGGAAAAGGTATATAGTATACCTGAGCTAAAAATGAATAAATTGCCCGTCAAGGCCTGCTTGATTTTTAAAATATAAAATTACGGTGCAAATCACTTTCTAATCAAGCAAGTCTGATCCCCCAAAGCTCAAGTTTGAACTCGAAATTTGTTTGTCTTTTACACCTATCGTATAGTCCATCTGGGTCCACCCTGTATACGTACAAGACTATCTACTTTAAAATTCAGAAACGACATGCACATTTAAGCAAAACTTTATCGAAGAAAGGTAGGACGATAAAAATAATAAAATAATATAACTAGGTTAAAAGTTAAAACAAAATTTGTAATTTGAAACATTTAAAGAAAACATTGTTATTGTTATCTGTTTTAAAAAAGAAAGAAGCAACTTTGGTAAAAAAATCAAAACCTCCTAAGAATGACTAGTTTTTGAGGCAGAACGAAAGTCGTATTTTCGTTTTAGTGTTTTTTCTTGGGAAAAAAATTGCTAGAGTTTTGTTATTAAAATATTGAAAGGTTTGTGAAGCAAAAATGTGCGGGGTGATAATTTTTAGACGCCCAGCCTGTGTCAAAGATATGGAAATATTATATAGGGTGTATAAAGGAATAAATTAGCCCATTTAGAGACTCTTTGCAAATACGACGCTAGGCGTCGCGACGAAAAGAAATATTTTTTTTTCCCACCAACATACCTCTTTTGTTAGATCTTTTGAAAGCCCTAATTTTTATGAATAATTTTCATTAGTGCCATTTTTCTTTATTCTCTTCCATTAAAAAGTTATTCTTCAAAAATGCATTAAAATATTAATTTTTGTTAATAGCAAATGACGTACAGTTTTCAGTGATTTTATTTTTATGGATATTCACCCGACTCTTTAATTGTTTGAAAGATCTTCAAACTGTTTCTTTTGACCTTCTTGCCGTCAACATGCAAATCCAGGACCGGTACACTTTTTTATATCCCCAATTTTCACTAAATGCAGTTAGCGACTTTTTTGTTTAAAATCTGCCACCGCAGCTTTAATCAGGACATCACAGAACCAGCATGTTATACCAAGTTTGACCAAAAAGTATACAGGGAGTTCTATTCTACAGAGAACCAAAATTTAGAAAAATAGGAATTTGGAGAAATAGGCATCTGGCCGTGGAGACATGGAATTACTTCAAAATAGTTCAATGGTCAACAGGACTATACAAGGTATCTGGTGTGCAAAGATCCAATAACAAATATACAGGTTGTTTTTTCTGTGTCAACTCAAAATGCTGAATCATGTAAATTTTAGACGTAGTTCGTTTATTTCTGCGGCGACTTTGATACACCTAATCGATTTTTTTATCAAATAGCAATTTGAGTTGTGTTGTATACCTATTTGTTATTGGATCTTTCCATACCAATACCCTGTGTGGTCCTGTTGAACATTCAACTGTTTTGAAATAATCCCATGGCATACTTGACTCTTAACCCGCCAGATTCCTTTAAAATTTATATTTTGCGTCCCTGTATAACAGAACTTCCTGTATATTTTTTGTTCAAATTTGGTATAATAGGGGGGGTTCGGGGTTCTGTGGTGTTCTTATTAAAGCTGTGGTATCCGATTTAAAACAAAAAAAATGTTTTAACTAGGTAGGTAGTATAGATTTTACAAATGAAATGAATTTTTACCGTATATGCGTAACGGTATCGACCTTGGCTCAACTTTACCTCCGAAATGGTTAGTTTTAAGCAAAAAGTGCTAAGAATATTTTTCCTGAGGATTAATCTAGTGTTTTTCACAAAAAGTTAACATTTATTATAATTTTTACTACAGAAAAATCATTTTGACTACTTTATTTAAAGGCTAATAATGAACCATAATCTTACCATAATCAATTAATTGACCCCTAACATCATTAATTTTTTGTAAAGATTTGATATTGATATACAGAGTGAGTCTGAAATAACTGGCATCCTTTTTTTGGGTAATAGAGATGGTCATTTTGAACCACTTTTCTTAATAAATTTTTTTCCTGGCGCTGAGATTTTTCTATAGTTCATCCCCTCAAAATCCCCCCTCTATGAAAACACGCCACTGGCGCCCTGCCAACAACCGAGTAGAAAATGGTAAATCATCAACTAGTATGTATTTTGAGACCGAGTTTACGCTATTCTATCCGCGTCAGTGCCGTGTCTGGGGGCATTTAAGGTGGGTAAATTAGAGAAAAATTTCGGCGATAGGAAATAAATATTAAGAAAAGTTGTTCAGAATGACCATATCTCTTACCCAAAAAAAGGATGCCAGTTATTTCAGACTCACCCTGTATATCATAATATCTGGAATTGCTACGAAACGAACTAGGAAATAAGGTAACTCGACATCGTTTCGTTATTGAATTACCTGCTATTTTTGGCACAATTAGGATTTTAGTATCTGATTTGGAAGAATGCCCTTGGCAATGGCGCATAGTTTAATTTTGGATCTTATTTACCTTTGCATTCTAAGTAGACTGCATTTGCCTACTTAGGTCAGGTGCATACTATCAAGAAATAACATGTTTTAATGTTTTTAAACGGTGATAAACGTAGGTATATGAATTTTAATACCAAAATGCACAGTATACGATTTTTTTTAAGAATTTCATGTACAAATTTCGAAAATCCGCCAAAAAAATATTTAAAAGCTGCAGTGGCCTTTCAAAAATGTTCCCGGATTTAAAAGACAGTTTCAGAGCCACCGGTCGCAAGGTCCCTTCATTATTGAGGTGATGGTTTCCTACTACAGCGTTGCCATACCGTCAGATAATTCTTTGAAAACCCGTAAAAATTTGCACATTTCCATACGTCCCATGGAATATAGCAGCGGCGCGTTACCTTTTCTTTTAAGCGGTTGTTCCTCTCTAGCCCTATCATCGCGCATAAAAAATAATAATATCAAGACTCGCCTAGTTCAGAAGCACTCACTAACACTGAGGAGGAATGATGAGCGATGCGCTGGATTAGGAAAAGTCCTTGACCGCCCCGTTATCGGCAGGCGTACTACCAAGCGAGCGCGAACCAGTGGCACTAAAAATGTTTCTAAGTATATTAGCAATTTTGTCATATTTTTGGTGATTTTTTTAAATTTTGTTTAAAATTTAGCCACTAATCAAAGTTACACCCTGAATAGGGCAGGTATTAGTGTACAAAGCTTGTTTATTATGGCTTTACTTGCCCTCAATCGAAGACCTTTATGAGGTTGCGATCGATGGGCCGAGATAACTAATTGACCTTTAGAGTTTTTATGGCGCCTGACGATATAACTTCAGAATGTGCCATAAAATTGTAACGCCACATAATGTTTTTTCATTAGCTACGTGCTAGATGTAGGTACTGGTGATAATAATGGTGTGCTAATTGAGAGAAAAATTCCTTAGGCAATCTCCTTAGAAAGTAGAAAACAACAGGAATCTTATCTTAGTACTATTTTTTATGTAGGTAACCAATAAAGGCAAAGATAAATATTTCCGATAAAAAACATAAAAAATAGTCTGCTTTTAGGTATCCCTGTTCTGTTGGCATGGATAAGGGAAACAGGACAAAGAATGATACTATAGGGGAAGTTTTGATGGTGGATGTTTACTGATAGCTTACAAAGTTGCTTTAATGATGCCGCTAATCGTTATGTTGCCCCAATTTCTCGTTTTCGTTGTTTCTGATGAATCGGCTCTATTGTTTGAGAAAGCCTATACAAGAGCTCAATTTTCATTGTAAAAAGGTGTAATGCTACGTTTTTCAATTAGTAAGAAAGGAGGATAGAACTACAATGAACAAATAATTATAATCTACACATATGAAAAAATTGAAACTAGGCACTCATATGTCATCACAAAAGCTATTATTGTATTATAATTTCACTGCAATAATTAACAAATTTTGTTCAGGAACAACTCACAACAAATGCTAACTAAAACTAACGACCTATATAGTGCATCAAAAATGCAATAGGGCTTGATATAAATTCGCAATGTAAAATGTAGAGAACCTTTCATAAATATAAACCTGTCAGATTTAATATGTCTATAAGAAAAACAGAAATTCTTGCATGATACAAATCCGCTAGATATGTATGTTAAGCTCCCAAGAAGTATGGTAATATAAAGGGAATTTTAAGGGGTTGTTTGCTTTTTGCTACTGATCGACGATCGTTACTGTTAAAACGATATAAACCTATTTAACTGGAATTTGCGGATCTTATGATAAAGGTAGACAATCGATGGAATAACAAAAAATGTGTATTTTTATCACAGTAAATAAAATATTGGAATTTGAAATTCGCCTTGCCTTTTTAGATTTTACTCTGTAAATCCATTATTTAATTTCCGATGTTTCGTTGCAGGTACCTAGTCGGTGTTAAAATTTTCAAACATTGGTTATAACTAGAGTAACCCAAATATGCAAATCAAAACCCTAAAAATATGCGCATAAATATGCAAATAATTTAGTCAAAATATGCAGGAAAATGTTGAAAATATGCAAATTAAGAAATACTTTAAAAATATAAATTTATTGTTTCATTTACAAATAAACATATATAATGTACATACAAATTTCTAAATGCATTTATGCATAGTAAAAGTAACAATATTTTATTTTAAATTTTCTACATACTACATTTATTATAAATTATAAAAATCAGGTTGAAATTTTAGTTGAAAAAACAATAAACCACTAACTGTTGCTCAAAATTCTCAATTAAAAAATTTTTTCTTCTATCAGAATATAAAAATGTATATATGGAGAAACTCCTTTCCATATCAACCGATGTAAGAGGTGCGCTTTTAAAATTGCTCACTATCACAGGATCCAAATCGATGGATTCGGTAAAATCTCCCTTTAAAATATTTGCTACTTGCTACTATAATTTGCTTTTAGAAAGGAAAGTTGTTTCTTTATTTCCTTGTTTTCGAATAGTTCTTTAACATCTGTAAGGGACTGGGAACATTCGTTCGTTAATTATGAAATTAGATCTTTCAGTTGGCCAAAATTCTCGCAATAAAAAAATGCAGCTTCCAACTAAGTGCCCCATCTTGTAATAACAGGTTGAGGTGGAAGAGGAGTGTTTGGTAGTTTTCTTTGTACAACTGAACCCTTATAAGCGCTTTAAGGAGGACTTTTTCATGTTGGAAATTAAACTATTTACAAGCGGAAAATGTTTCCTAATTTCCTCAGCAGCATGAGCAAGGCATGTTACATATGTATCAACTTGGGATAAAAGATTTTCAAATTTTGCCCGGCTCTTACCATGTACGGTGCTCCATCTGACAAAACGAGCAAAAAATAACCTATCTATAATTTATTTTGTCCTTTTCAATAATTGTACTTTTTTAAATAATTATAAATACCTGCTTTATTCGTTTTCAGATCACCAGGATTAGTGCCCACAAAATTATAATTTACCTATATTATTTTGGGAAAACCAGGTATACCTCTACCTAGACACAGACCCCTGTTCCCAAAAATGAATGAAACGCCTGCCAAAGGATTAAGTTATCCTAAATTCTTTCAATTATGCACAATATGCCATATTTTAAGGATATATGCAAATATTTAAAAAATGCATATAATGTGCTAAATATGCAAAATATGCGTGTTGCATATTTGGGTTACTCTAGTTATAACTTTGGTACGTTTATTTCTTAAACTAAGTAGGTGATTTGAACGAAATTTCACAGACGCTATGTCTGGATCGGTATTCATAAAATGTGATAATTTCACGTTTATTCTGAAATAATCGAACATTAGCATTTTAGTATCTAAGCATTGCAATATTTTAAAGATAAATTTTGAACACCTTTAAAATTTATCAACAATAAGTAGGTATCTACTTCGATGTCTGGTTGGAGCGGAAATCTTTTTTCTGATTTTTTCTTTGTAGAAAGGAATATAATAGCAATCACTGTATCGATATCTATAACATTTCCACCTCTCTCTCTTTCCGTTAATGAAAAACGAACAAACCCACCACTCCAGCCATCCCACGCCGTTTGAGATCGGCCGGAGATATTTACCCCGGAATAATCCGTGTGGGCCCCGGAGCCTAGTCTGGCTGATCCGGGAGAAATGACCTTCTCGACCTCGACCGGCGCCGGGCCGACGCGCCAGAACGACTTGGCAGGGAGTCGGAGATGCCGACAAACCCATAAAACTGATGGAAAGCTCGCAATTCGAACTCGATTCCGAGAGTAGAGCGACGGATTCAAAAAACGAACAACAAAACACCAGTCGAAAGCCCGTGGGGGAAATGGCAGATGTTGCTGGAACTCCGGAGCTTCTGCCGTACAATACAAAACAGTCGAACGTCTGCGCAGGCTGGCAACATATAAAT
The DNA here is from genome assembly GCA_963920635.1 of Pseudeuparius sepicola. Classification (NCBI taxonomy): domain Eukaryota; kingdom Metazoa; phylum Arthropoda; class Insecta; order Coleoptera; family Anthribidae; genus Pseudeuparius; species Pseudeuparius sepicola. The sequence goes on from OY987302.1 coordinate 56,501,257, forward strand.
TATTGTCACCGTGAAAACATACAAACCACTCAAAGTAAAGTCGCGTTTATCAAGGAACTTCTAATCTCTCACAACACCGCACTATTCTTTGACTAGAACCCCTCAACTCAGCCCCATAACTTCCTTTTAGACAATTCCAGTGACGTATTCAGGGAGGGCAAAGGGGCAATTCCCCCCCCCCCCCCCAAAGCTGTCTGGATAAACGAGATTTGTAATATAAAAATTATTAATACCAAAAATTATATACTCTTGGCCTAATCTGAAAATGCAGTGAACATCAAACATCTACAATTTGTTATTTGTTTCATCTTGTCTTCTCGAAATTAAAGCCTGTAAATTAGGCAAAACAAAATACTAAACATATTTTGCACAATTATTACCAGCGTCCAGAGAGCACTTGGCCTTGTGTAAACAAACGATTCCCCCTTGCCCTCTCCCGCTCCCTCGGCCCGCCGTCATCGGAGTACGGCGATCGATACCTTCTGGTAGAAGAAAATAAAGGGCCCCATTCACGTTGAGATCGGTATGGATACGTGTATCACGACAAACGGCGATACATGTATCTGAGATTTGTTTCCATTTGTTTTCTGTTCATACACGTTGAGACGAACTCATGAAACATCAGTTCAGTTCACATGTGATGCAGAAATGGTGCAACAACTTTTTTAAGTTCTCGTCTAAAGGCGCAACGAAAGCTGTGTATTTTCTTCATGACAAAACTACGATCACTATTAGCATACCTTTCCTCTACCAAAACTGTTTTTGCCGATTCTCTAAGTTGTCTATTTGAATATTCTTTGCACTTTGAGTTCCATAAACACGGATATAGTATAGTAGGTAACTACGAGAAATTCCTCCCAAAACTCACAATCTGCCATGTTGAAAATAAACTGTTTTATATTTTTTAGTAGCGCGATACAAAAACATAAACATACCCGTTGTGACAAGTATCAGTTGCATACGCGCGGTATCGATGTTTCACTACACTGATACAGACGGTGATACCAGCTGATGCTGATACAGCTAAATACACTACCTACCTATGCGATTTGAATCAAGATACTGATACTTGCAACATGTATCGATACCAATCTCAACGTGAATGGGGCCCTTTAAGCTTGCACAGGCCGCGGTGACGCTGATTTACGAGCAGTCGCAAAAAATTGTTGTTTTTCTCGAGAGAACAAAGAAGTGACCCGACATATAGTATTCTCTAGACCTAGACTTTGTTATTACCTACAGTGTGCACCGCCACGCCAGAAAGAATATTTTCAAAACTGACAATTTAAAAAATATATTAGAAACAATATTAGCGAAAACCGACTGAATGGGTTAACACTCCTTTATGTGTACCCTGAAAAACCCATATCGCCAGAGGAGATATTTGACGAGCGCAAGACCAAAAAAAGAATACTTGATTTTGTGATATATAGATTTTACTGGTTCGAAGAAGAATTATTTTTATGTTATACGGGGTGTCCGGTAATGACTTAGAAAATTAAAAAGAAAAATGGAAAATATGACGAAAAGTTCATATATGAACATAGGTCCGCAGATGTTTGGTTTTCGAGATGCAGGGTGTTAAAATTGAAATTTTATTTTCTATGTTTTTAAGTAGGTAACTTTTTGAGACGACAAAATTTTCTTGCAAAAGAACAACAACAACAAGTTAATTAAACTGTCAAAAAATAAATGTGCTTGTTTATTTAAATTTTATTTTGAATTTAATTGCATGCGAGTGTCGATATGCACCTGCATCAATGCAGAAATTTGAAAATTTCTCGAAAACGGTCACCTTTGGCGTTATTCACCAAGATACCTTTTTTGCTTAGAAAACGTGTGGAAAGAGGATACATTCACAAAATGTCGTGAAAGTGTACCCTCAAAAAAGTTAGGGCAAATTAGGGCAGCGCCCTCTACGGGTTGCACCAAAAATAATACCAATTTATGACTACTCTTCCCAAAAAACAATGGCTACCAAATTTTGCAAGTTACTTAAAAAAATCGAAAATAAAATTTCAATTTCAACACCCTGCATCTCGAAAACCAAACATCTGCGAACCCATGTTCATATGAACTTTTTGTCATATTTTCCATTTTTCTTTTTAATATTTCAAGTTGGTGCATTTATTTCTGGACACCCTGTATTTATTTATTTTAGAAAATATATTATTTTGTTCTGTGTTTATTCATTAAAATCATCGACAGAGTTTTGTTATTTATAACTGATCCCCCCTCAGACGTTAATCCTTAATCCCACACTTCACATTCTACTTTAATTTCCAACGCGAAGGGTTCAAAAACGTATACCTAATATCAAGTCTGGGACCACCCTGTACACCTCACTATCCATCCCCGCCCCAAAAATGGATCAGCGTCGCGGCGCCTAGCCGGCGACTTTCCTTTGTCCGTCGCCCCTGGCAACGGGGCAACAGAAGGAGCGAACTTTTTCATCTAGGATCCTTGATAAAGGATTGATGTCAAATTTATTAGGGCGCAGATTTAATAGGTCTCCAAGAGCAAATCGAAGTATCTGAGTTGTCTGAGTTTACCGATGTGATATTGGATCGTACCGTAGATTTAATATGGGAGCCCAACGGCACAGAATAGCCACCTTGCTATCTGTGCTAACGGCAATATGAAGCTTGATTCGTGAAATATATATTAGGTCCTTTTACTTTTCACACAGATAACGTATAACCTTATCTGTTCTTTTCATGAACAAACTACCTATGCTCGTGATCCAATTTACCCTTCTCACATAATGAAATAACTCCTGAACTCATGTCATAATAATTATAATAGGTGTTTTTCCATCATTGTTTTGTTTTACAATATTATGGAGATAAACGATCAAATTAGGGATGGGACAAAAGAAATTTACAAAAATAAACTATTCCATAACATCATCCCTAGATCAAATGCAGAGTACACAAGTGACACAAGCTGCACTTTACACAAATTCCTATAAGAATATGATCACGCTCACGCATGCTGCCTGCTGCCATCTGTGTTAAATGACGACCAACTGAAACTAACTAGAGAACAGACTTCCTCACGAAAAACTAACCAGAGCCATCTTTGCGCCAGCCGATCGAAGTGATTTTGTTTGGCTACGTGCTAGTAGATGGCGCAGTAACAAGCGACTCCTGCAGAGTCTGGCACAGGATCGCGGATCAATACCTGTGCAGATAACACCTGCTGCCATACTGCATGGGCGTAGGCCAGGAATTTTATTAGAAACGAACTGCTTTTTTATGGCACGTGAAAAGAGAAAAATAAATTGCGTGTTTTTTATGTGGACGTAAAATCTTTACAATGCAAATTTTTCATGTAGGTAGGTGCTTTTTGTTTTGGTACTCCAGATATGTAAGTATTCCCCTTCTTCATTTATAATAATAAATAAGAAAAAATAATACTATCTAATCTTTCACCTTTCGTGTTGTCAATCTTGATTCTACAAATAACAAGCGTTGTATTATTCTATTATTGTACTCACAAGTCACATCACAAGCGGCGGAATTTGCTTGAAGCGTTGGGTGAAACCTTCAGTCAACGCTTGAAGACTTTTCTTGTTCCGCATAGGTATATAATTTCTCGCAATTTTTTAATTACACGATAATATTGCTGACGATAAAACTTTACAAAATCGTAACAACGTCTACACAGCCATCAGTTTATACGTTTTCGGTTTTTTCTTGGTTTTTAAGTAAGAAAGAAATACTACTAGCGTCTAGGGCATCGCGCATCTGGTGGGGTGAAATGATGACAGAAGTAGCAGTGTATGCAACATTTTAGTTATTACTTGCAATTTTTTTTTTGGAAAAGTGGCGAAATTGCACTTACTTATGCAACCAAAAGCGCTAACCTAATTTTTTTTACATCATGACTGAATCACCCTGTATACACAAATTTTAACCAGGGTTACCTAAAGTTGAATCCTTCCGCAGTACGCCTATGAAGATATTTTTTAAAAATAAATAATAACAAATAATATTTTTGTAAATTGCTAGGTATTTGCTAAATAAATACTATGTACCTAATTAATATTTTTTTATATTTAAAAATAAAATTACGATTTTTTTTCAATGTCAACCGTCAAGGTTCGCACTGGAGAGCTACACTCTATTCAAACTAAATGCAAGTGGCGCATAAACATTTACACGATGGAAGCACGTGAACAATTCTGAGGGCTAATACGAGGCAGGGCCGCATTAAGGACGATCTCTATGAATTTTATAATATAAAATATTAAAATAATATGCCCCAGTATTAAGAACTTTAAAAACAAACTTTTATGGCACACCTAGTCATTCACTTACCTGCAAATTTCCACAAATCATAGCTCCAACAATTATTAATATACAGCGAAAGAATTATATCGAAAGAAAAATAAAAGTCCACTTGCAACTCAATACACCTCTGTAAGAAACACCGACTCGCTGCACTCGCCCGCCGGGCCACACTTTATTGCCGGCTAGCCAATAGCAAGCCGATCACGTGCGTACCACGCTCTAGCCATGCAACAACTTGTGTTTATGTTTCACTTGCGTTTAGTTTGAATAGAGTTTATGTTGCCACATTTTGTGGAAGGTGAAACTGAAGAAATAAGAAATACACACCTACCTAGGTATATACCTCTCATCTACATTATTCGGTCTTGATTCTACAAAGGGCAAGCGTTTTAACACTTCAAACATCTTAACATTCACATTCACATCATAAGCACCAGTATTTGCTTAAAGTCTTTTCGCGAATTTCCTCACAAACATTTGTAGCAGAATTTTTAAATTGCAGTTTCGTTGATGTAAACTAACTGCGGTTGAATAACTATTCCCAGAACAAAAGCAATAGTCGGGTGGTGGCGGTAGCATGCGGTACGAAGCAACAGTACCGACTGTAGCACGATTCAGTCTTGTCAATATCTTGAGTACAGGTGTGTGGATCGTGGCGCGTAGAGTTCGGCGATTCGCGAGTCCATGAACTTGTACGTATTGAAGTTGAAAGTAAAGAGTGATAGGAGTGTTTTAATTTTTATGCATATTTGCACACTTTGTGCTTAGTTTTGTGCTTTGTTTGCTACTGCATTCTCTGCAAACAACGTGCATCCGTTGTGGGAAACTAAGAGCTTCCTATGCTCCTACTCACCCACTAGTTAATTACTATTATTAATTACTATTATTATTTATGATTAATTACTACCTATATCATTCATGAATTCATGTTGTTTAGTAGTGTATAGTAAAACTAATAAACTAATAAATACACGTGAAATGTTACATCACTTGGTAGATCGCTTGATTAGCAAACTATACAATTTTTTCCCCATTGTCTATCGTATAAAACGTTCACAGACGGATGTATCCAGAAAACAAAACAAAGCACAACCATAAACAACGTTATCGAAATACAACACAAACATCTTCAAAGCACCGTTGTCGGATTGGTCAAAAATCAATTGATATTTATGTGTAACGACTGATCAAATATTGAATTTCTCTTGGACCAGCTTTGTTCATAAAAATGTATTATACAACATTATAATATTAACCTTATTTTTTCTACTCCTATGCTAGTAACATACCTATTAAGTGAAGGTTTAGGTTATAAGTAAGTTCATTGTTACGAACACTGACACGTAATGACTGACACCGTTGAGTGAATTCCTCACTCAACGGTGACACGTAATGACTGACATGTAATAAAAAAATTACGTATCTGTTCTTAATTAAAACGCAATTATCACGGGTGCCTTGTTAGCGCGGCATCCGCGTCACCATAGCAACTAACCAACATACTAATTGTTGCCTGTCGGATAATCAGAAGTATAGTTTATCTAATATAATAGTTTTTCTTTCTTCGAAGAAAAATTATAATAAAAAACTCGAGTTGTAAGCTTATTACATACTCGTGTCCGATTTCAAAAAAATATAATATGTACCTCGGCACTGATGTTCTTTTTATGACTCATGTAGTTTATTACATACTCGTGGAATTACAGCACTTGCCGCTGCGCGTCTCGTGCGCAACTTTTCCACTCATACGTAATAAGCTGTTTATAACTCTCGCTATGTGATATACTATTAACTCGCTCTAGTATTGTTTACATCATTAGCACTTTATAACCATGGCAACCCCGCCTTTGGCGTATTGCAAATACACAAAAATTCTGCACAAACGAAACATTGCAGTGAGTAGTGGAAGCCCTTCCAATTTTTTTATTTTTCTGGGGATGGAAAATAATTTAGGAGATCGGCGGTTCCAAGAATTTTTATCACTAAAGAACGAAAATATCATTATTGATTAAAAAACGCATAGAGGCGTTCTTCAGGGTTTCAACCATATAAATCATTTTTCTGAAATCGGCATTAAAAGCTCAGAAAATCGTCATTAAAAGCTCAGAAATCGGCACTGAAGTAGCCCATTATTGTACGATTTCTTCAATAAGTAGGCCTTGGCGAGATGTAAACATCAAACGTCTGACGCGGAGCCATCAGCCATCGCCCGTTAAAAGTAACCAAATATTCAAAATCCGGCCACAAAAGGCTCATTTAACTTTTCTTACACGTTGCGAAATTGTTACCTATAGCAGCGCAATCCTTCAGTATACATATTTTAGTAAGTTTAAATATCAATAGATTTGTTATGGAGGCTGGCATAACAAACAGCAGTTTGGTTTTTCTGTTCGAAGGCGCCATACGTCATTATCGTTGACTGACGTATTAATAAGACTTCTCACGGCTATAGATTCATGTCCTGGAAAACATATGGCGCCTATGGTCAACAATGTATTTTGCATTGTATTTTGTCTCCGGGAAGCGCTTGGTGAGCCAGAGAACGGTCAAACATGACAGCCGTGAGCAGTCTTTATTAATACGTCAGTCAACGTCATTATACTTGACCTAGGTAGAGCGATCGTCAAAGTCAAGCAACGCCGCGCGTAGTTGGTTCATGGACGGGTGATCCCGTATGATTATTTTCTTGCCCAATAAAACATCTTTTTCCGATTTCAAAAAAATATAATATGTACCTCGGCACTGAAGTTCTTTTTATGACTCATGTGGTTTATTTGCCTCGGCCAGAGGCCTCGGCAACTAAATTCCACATGAGTCATAAAAAGTTGAACTTCAGTGCCTTGGTACATAAATAACTATTATTCCTGTATAATTTATATAAAGAAATTATTTTGTGTCCTAAATTGGACAGTTTTGGGGGTTTCTCCTTATCACGATTAGTTTAAGAGAGTTTATTTTTTTACACAGAATTCATTGGTGTAGAGAGAGTTTCCTTGGGTTGCGCTTTTAAAGAAAAAAACCCTGTGAATTGGGAATATTTTTTCTCTAAAACAAATTGCTAGTCTGAATTCCAGGAATGGAAATGCTGGCATTTCGTGTTGTTTCAAACCGACCCTGTATAAAAAAACAATGTCTTCCGTGTCCTCGATACGCTCCTGCACGATGCCAGCTTGTCTCGCCATGCCAATAAAATTTCTCATCTACGTACGGCACCGGCACAATTTATAGGCACGTAAATTCTGCAGTTCTGGGACGGGGTTGTTCCGGTCGATACTGGAGCGATTTTAAAATAAAATTCCCACTTTAGATAAAAACATAAAGGACGCGAATTTGACGCCGACCCGGGTGTCCCAGCTTCTTTTATTTTCCCACCATTTATCATTTCGGGTTATAGGGGGAACAATAAGGCGACAGGGGGATTTTTTTTGCATAATTAATTTCGTTTTATGTTGGAATAACTATTAAAAAGTTAAATTCTCATTATTTTAGATTGGCGTCAAGGGGCAAAACAATTTTGGTAATGGCTGCTGCTGGGCCTAGAACGAGTTATTTATCTTTTCTACCATATAATACTTGCATATAATATGCATAATGCAGGGAGTCGGAGAATGGGGATTATATAAACGCAAACTTTTTTATTCTTGAGTACTGAAAAGAAAACTATTCACAAAAATTTGCCATTTAGGAAAAGATCTCAGTTATATAAAATAAAAATATGTAAAATGAACCCCAGGAAAAATATTCTATAATATTTTCCAGTTTAGAACAAAATATTTATTTGCTTTTGACTTTTTTAAATAGAGCAAAGAAAGATAAGTATTATCACAGACATATATAGCTTCGCTATATACAGGGTGTAACTAAACTGATGGTCAAAATAAGGGCACTCCTTCATATATTTTTTTCTCCTACGGGCCATAGTTTTTTTATACAGAGCCTAGAAATTTAGAGAAAAATACACATATTTCTTAGTATCTCTAGAAGTATACGAGATATTTTCTTTAAACTTGGCGTGTCACATGAGCGGATGAGTTGTCAAATCTAAGTTAATATGAAGCTTGTGAGGCCCCCAGTTGCGGAGATACAGGGTGTTATTAAAATTAATTAGTTCAGAAAAATATGAATACCCTGTATAATCGCATTTTTTAAATTTGTTTTGAATGGTAAATTCAATGGTTAACAAAAAGTATCTCGTAGTATTTTTTCATATTCTCAGCCGTTTTTTAATTATTTTCAAAGAACGGCAATGCTGCAATAAAAAAGTCACTTTAAGAATAAATCTAACAATCTGTGGATGTCAATTAAACTTGGCACTATTTGAATCATTTGGCTGCCAACTTTGCACCTTAGTATCAATATGTTGAAAAATTATATTTTCATTTGAAGAATTGACTGATATGCACTTTTGCTATGGACTTGCGAATGGCAATAATAAACATGCGGAAACGCATAGTTGCGTGTATTGGAAGAGACGGCGGTCATTTCGAACATTTAATAATTTAATTTTCTAATAGCAATACGTTTCTTTTAGTATTGTTTTTGCTTTTGTATTTTGTTAAATAAAGTTTAATTGACATCCACAGATTGCTAGATTTATTCTTAAAGTGACTATTGTTCATTGCAGCGTTGCCGTTCTTTAAAAATAATTAAGAAACGGCTGCGAATATGAAAAAATACTAAGAGATACTTTTTGTTAACCATTGAATTTACCATTCAGAAAAAATTTAAAAAATGCGATTATACAGGGTATTTATATTTTTCTGAACTAATTAATTTTACTTACACCCTGTATCTCCGCAACTGGGAGCCTCAGAAGCTTCATGTCAACCTTAAGTTTGACGGCTCATCTGCTCATGTGACACGCCAAGTTTGAAGAAAATATCTCGTATACTTCTAGAAATACTAAGAAATATGTGTATTTTTCTCCAAACTTCTACGCTCTGTATAAAAAAAAACTATGGCCCGTAGGAGAAAAAAATATATGAAGAAGTGCCCTTATTTTGACTCCAAGAATACGTGGTTTCATTTTTGACCATCAGTTTAGTTACACCCTGTATGTCTGTGGTATTATGAAAAATAATACCTAATATTGAGATAATTCACTAAACTTTTAGAAATTCGGTAATTATTTCCAATGGTGTAATCCACTCCCGATTTGGCTAGTCCCTGAACACGAATCCGGCCCTGGTTTTTTCAGGTTGGAGGTAGTTTTTGAGAAAATGAATTTTCCAATTTCCTTTTGACATCCTGGATTTCACGACGATATTTATTTGTGGTTGTAATCGGGATGATTTTTTACTGTACGCAGCTCAAACTAATCACCACACTATTTTGCACCTTTTGCAGCATCGAAACTTCACGAAAACCAGCGGAAAAATCAAAATTTTGAAAAGATTTTTGCCGTGTTTACGTACGCTATTTTCGCCCATGGCCGACATTCGGCGCGCGCCAACGTACTCTCTCTACTCTACTTTATTACTCTGCTTACGCCTATATGGAGGCGGTTTCACATAGCACTCGAGTGCGATCGCAGTGACTGTTTGGTGGGCGTGGTTCCGCTGCCAAGCGAATAATATCGATGCGATCGGAGTACACTGTTATCGCAGCTACTGTTACAACTAGAAATATTTCTAAATTTCAGATGAAAAAATGTATCAGCTAATCGAATTCTATCGATAAAATGAATGTCTGTGGGATATTTAAAGTCACTTCAATATATTTTTCGTATATGGGAGACGCGTAAATTTTTCTAAATCTAAACGTGGTCTGCATTAAAAGGCGATTTCACACCTTTTATTCTTATATTTACGTCTAATATTTAACATTAACTTTTTTTAATCAAAAGGCACACGAGAGCATACACCTGTCTTTTATTCTGCGTCATTTTGTAACTACTACTGTCAACACGCGTTTGCAAATATTGTGAAAACACCACATAACAGTTCTGCTATAGCAGTATAAGCGTCCCCCACCGAACAGTTGAACTGTGTAGTTGTATGTGAAACCTCCCCTTAAAGCATACATTATGAATGGTCGGCCGACGACGATTTCGTCATAATATTATACTTGTCTTTTTTCGGCTTTAGAGCGGGCGCGTATGCTGTTGTCTCTGTCTCACTTGCAATGCATTTATCCTTGTGGATTGTCATAATAACTCCTATGTGGTCAATTTAAAATACGGCCAGGCGGCTGCTGATAGAAGTAATGAGTAATAATTGGGAAGTTTTTGCATGAAAATATAATTGCATTTTTTTAAATACAGTTTATCATTAAACACTGAAAAAAAATTGAAAAAAATTAGGTAGGTCATTGACCAAATGACCTTATGGAGAAGCCGTTAGAAAACAAGAATAATATTCAGTGCAATCGAATAATATATATCTAACTTATACTAAAATCGAATAATCCTTACGCCTGACGTAAATAAAACCACGTGTTCAATGACGTTCCGCGATTGGTCGGTAATCTATAAAATTTCACCCGACTCGGCAACAGGGACGGGACGTACTCGATCGCAAAAGTGAATTCATTCGGTTTTATCTTGTTGTTTCAGCTATTTAGACACTGCCACAAATAATTTTATCGATGTTTTGAACCATTTTAATTAAGCCAATAATTTTTTTCCGAAGTATTTTGATGTAAACAATTGTAAAACTAAAATTAAATACTCACGTGCTTTTGTTTACGCCGGGCGTAAGAGTTGCTCGATTTTAGATAGTATTATATTCTTGCTTAAATTTTAGCTTTAATACTTTAATTTTAAAGCCTATAATTTTGTTTTTTACTTTCACAACTATCTGACATGAAGGCAACATTTAAAATTTTAATTTTAATGCTTCGTCGCTTTTAATAAAAATGTTTTCTCCAAACGAATCACAAGAAATTCCTGAGGAAATATTATACCAAGCACCATAATTAAACTGCATACCTAATTGAAATTCCCAAGCCTGTCTAGTGCATGTCTCTAAATGGCGTTGCTGTTAGCTACCCCTCCCTTACAGCCAACTCGAATGCTCAAACAGATGTAGAAGCTATTTGAGCAATTCCATCCCATTATAGTCGTGATAGAGCTACGAGCCCCGTCCCATATTAGTTGGCCCAGCTCGCTAAAAACTATAATTCGGTATTTTAATCCTAAACCATGATTCGTAAATTTACAAAAACATTATTTACTACTTACATTTGGCGAGTTTAATATTATTTTACACATTTTCTAAATAATTCCATTGTAAGCAAAGAAACATTACTTACAATGTATTTTAGAGTACATGCAGAGCCAATGTATTAAAAATTTAATATCAATATGGCTTTGAAATAAACAAACTCATTGTGACAACTAATTTCATTTAACATTTGTCATTCAAGTCATTCAGTAGTCTCATACACCCAGTGTCAAGTTAATATTACTCTTAAAAAATTATTAAAATGACGCGAGGAAAGGCGGTTAGTGAGGATGTACGGAAGATAATCATTTCTTTGTCACAATCGGGAAAATCGGCATCGGAAATTGGTAATATTGTCAATTTATCTCGATGTACCGTTCGAAAGATCATACAGTTATATAAAATAACAACCTCTATCGCCCAAAAGCAAAAAACTGGAATAAAGCGTAGAGTTGCTGATATCAATAAAAGAGCTTTAAGAAGAATACTTGTTAAAAACCACCGATCCAATTATGGAGAAATAAGTATATTATGGAATACTGCAACTGGGAAGAAGTTTTCTAGACCAATATGCCACAGGGTTGCTATGGAATTGGGTTTACAAGGTAGGTTTAAAGTTTAAAGTTTATTTGTATCTGCAGTTTTAAATCATTTTTATGAGTACTCTTTTAGGCAAAAGAAAAACCATTACTCACTGGCGCACAGAAAAAAACTAGGTTGTTATTGGTAAAACAATACAGACACTGATCTCAGGAACAATGGGATTCAGTTCACTGGAGTGACGAATCCAGATTTGAAGTGTGTGTAGGTGATAGCCGGAGTAGAGTAATAAGAAAGAAAGAGGAGGCGTATCATTCAGGCTGTGTGAAAAGAAAAATAAAATTTCCTGCATTCGGTAATGGTTTGGGGATCCATGTCTGCTAAAGGAGTATGCAGCCTGCACCTTGTAGAAGGTATCGTGAATGCCGAAAGATACATTTATATTCTGGAAACATACCTAAAACCTACTTTAGAGGAATGCCGAAGAACTGGACTTGAATTTATTTTTCAACAAGATGGTGCTGCATGTCATACAGCAAAACGGGTTAGAAACTGGCTGTTGGAAAACAATATTCTGCTTTTACCATGGGTATCCCAATTTAAACTTTATGGCATATCATGAAGAAAAAATTACGATTATCACCTGCGAGGACCAAACCAGAATTAAGAGCGAGACTACAAAATATATGGGATAGTTTTGCCCCAAATGATTGCCAGGAGTTAGCCAATACCATGTCTAGACGTGTTCAAGCTGTTATAAGTTGAAAAGGTGACGTAACTCAGTGGTAGCATTAGTTAAGTAGTAGAGTGCCTTATTATCTAGGGCCAAAACTTTGCATTGGATACTACTGTTCTTATTTTTTGTTACTTTATCTAGTAAAATAATACTGTTTTGTATATTTCGAAGTTTATTTGTTACCGATTTGACTAAAAGAAACCATTATTTCCTTATATTTTATTTTTATTCAAGTATATTCAAGAATTGCCACATTTAGATTGACTGGGCCAACTAATATGGGACGGGGCTCGTATTTCGGATGTCGCTATACAGGGTGGTTCACTTTTATGTGGTAGGACTTTAACATTAGATAGAAAAAGATAATCTAAAATGAAAATTTTATATCAACATATATCGGGGAAAGCTTAGTTTCCGAGATACAGGGCGTTGAAGTGTTGGAAAAAATATGAAGTATTTTTTACACTGTCCGAACCAGTGGAGATATTTAAACCAAATTTGATGCGTAGTACCACCTTTTTGACTACGATATTTAGTGATAATATGAAGGTCCTGAAATAACCAGTGGTGGAATTATGGGTTTTCACTATCACTAAATTTAAAAAGTAATTAGTACGGACCTGTCTCACATCAACGTAAATTTTTTTTTCGTAAAGTTCTTTCAATTCTCTACAAAAAGTGTATCTTGACATTTTTTTGTATCTGCCACGGTTGTGTAGTAAATAAATTATTTCGTTTCCATCTCAGCCTTCTTTGCCTAAAAATGTGTTTTCTAAGATTATTGATAAATATCGCAAATAACAGAAATTAATTATGGAACACTTATCGGATTCAGCTATTTTATTTTTAATTTTATGGAAACAATTTTAAAAATAAACTGGCACTTGGTTTGAGGTACATTACTTTATTATCATTTTAACATTTTTATCAAATCTAGTATTATTTCTTAATAATTTTTATAATTCTAAATTTGTACAACATTCAACAATTGTTCAAAATGTGATCCATTCTGTTGCACACATAATTCACTTCGACGCCTAACGGATTGAACAGCATCGATTAAATTGCCATTTCTCAATTCATCGCACGCATTTCTGATACGATCAATAAGTTGTTCCCTTGTTTCTACAGGAGTCGCATAGACTTGTTCTTTTAAAAATCCCCATACGAAGAAGTCCAGAGGTGTTATGTCCGGAGAACGTGGTGGCCAAGCGACCGGTCCCCCTCGTCCGATCCACCTATTTACATTAAGAAATAATACTAGATTTGATAAAAATGTTAAAATGATAATAAAGTAATGTACCTCAAACCAAGTGCCAGTTTATTTTTAAAATTGTTTCCATAAAATTAAAAATAAAATAGCTGAATCCGATAAGTGTTCCATAATTAATTTCTGTTATTTGCGACATTTATCAATAATCTTAGAAAACACATTTTTAGGCAAAAAAGGCTGAGATGGAAACGAAATAATTTATTTACTACACAACCGTGGCAGATACAAAAAAATGTCAAGATACACTTTTTGTAGAGAATTGAAAGAACTTTACGAAAAAAAAATTTACGTTGATGTGAGATAGGTCCGTACTAATTACTTTTTAAATTTAGTGATAGTGAAAACCCATAACTCCACCACTGGTTATTTCAGGACCTTCATATTATCACTAAATATCGTAGTCAAAAAGGTGGTACTACACATCAAATTTGGTTTAAATATCTCCACTGGTTCGGACAGTGTAAAAAATACTTCATATTTTTTCCAACACTTCAACGCCCTGTATCTCGGAAACTAAGCTTTCCCCGATATATGTTGATATAAAATTTTCATTTTAGATTATCTTTTTCTATCTAATGTTAAAGTCCTACCACATAAAAGTGAACCACCCTGTATGCAACCGTTTGCATGCTCGGCAGGACTACGTGACGTATTGGACAAAAGGTCAATTATGTCAAGAAGCTGGTTGGAAGGTAGATTCGTATAGATTGGCTGAGGAATTCCGCCCATTAAGCCTCATTATGTCACGCGTTAAATTGTGTTTATCGGTTGAGGCAATAGGCAATTTAAGAAAAGAATATAATATGTGATATTCTGATAACATAAACTTGCTTCTGTTATTATTACGAAAGAGGAGAGAGATATTGCCGAAGAATTTTTTTAAAGTGTCTACTTTTATTATCTTCACATAATATTACATGGAGTGGAAGCTAACCAAATGAAGGAATTTATATAAATATATTGCCTAGCCAGATCAAGTTGAACCACAAAGAGTGAAACAAGGTCAACAATGATAACAATTCCCTTATTCTGTTGCTATAGAAATGATTTTCCTATGATACTGCAAAGCAAACCAAGGTTGTACTTTTCGGTTACGTGTTTCAAACTTTATGCAAGGACATCCATTATGGTTTCGTCCTTTCATACTAAAGCACAATTGTTCTGGCTTCCCCGAGCGTTGTTGGCAAGCAACTGTTGACTTCCAACTCTGCCCGTAAACATCACAGAGAGGGTTTTGGCTGGTTTCCCATATATGCTTTTCATCCTGTGCTTTTTAGTTACAAGAAATTTATCATCAGTCTCCACATAAAAAGAGGACATTTTCAGATTATTTTCTATCTCCAAAAACACAGCAGTGTCAAATTTCAATAACGTACATACCTAGTATAAAACAGAAGATGCGGTCAATATTCAATTTTAAAAGTTGGAGGCCCTGTATCTAAGAAACTAAAGGTGATAGACACATGGTCGATAAGAATTTTATTGTTATTTTTTTAAGTTCTGCATGCTGCAGAAGTTATTCTGAAACATCCTGTATACAGGGTGTCCCAGTTGTGAAGCACAATTTTATTTTGAACAAAAAAGTTCATGTGAAGATAGGTCCTGAGATCCTTAAAAAGGGTGTAGGGTATTAAAGTATATTTTTTAAACGGTTTTTTAATAATATTTAAAAAACGAAAAATGATATTAACTTTAAATTCGGTACAAAGTATTCGGGTATAAAATGCAATAAACTGAAGCTACCAGCGTTTTGTTGTGGTGTGTGCCCCCTTTTAAAAATAAGTTCTACGCCCATGGGTTTTTGGTTAATTTGACATTTTTCAATTGTCCAGTCTTTTTTACATAAAAATTGTCTCTTGTCAATTCTCCCTAAAACTACTGGATTATGAGCAAACAAAGCAAGTCCAAGTTGCTGCACAACAGAAAAAGTGATAACTCCGGGAATGTTTTCAACTCTGTAGGTATTTCGAAAAAGACACATTTTGGCGCCTATGTGTAAAAGCACTTTATTGATATTTAGGTGCGAAAAATCTATTGCCAAGGTTTGAAAGGAATAGGTTTTTTTAAATTTTGTATTGAAATTTTGTTTGGAATATAATAGTCAATTTTTTAAATTAGTTTAATAATTTGTCTATGCCCTTCAAACCTCGGCAATAAATTGTTTGCTACAAACGAGTAAAAAAGTACTTATACAAGTAGGCCCCAAAATATGTCGCTTTCTAAATACAGAGTTGAAAATATTCCTCTGTGCAGCAACTTGGACTTGCTTTGTTTGCTCAAAATCCAGTAGTTTTAGGGCGAGTTGAGAAGAGACATTTTTTATGTAAAAATGACTGGGCAATTAGAAAATTCTATAGGATTTACAAAAGAACTAAGGGCGTAGAAATAATTTTTGTAAAGAGGGCGTATCCTACCTTCTCGTACTCCACTGGTTATATGACAACAAAATGCTGGTAGCTTCAGTTTATTGCATTTAAATTTAATATCATTTGTCGTTTTTGAGATATTATTTAATAAACCGTTTAAAAAATAAACTTTAACTTCCTGTAGGTACCTTTTTATAAAGCATATCTCCGGACCCATATTCACATGAACCTTTTTGCTCAAAATAAAATTTTCTCTCAAAATTTTGGTTTACAACTGGGACACCCTAAATATAAAAGTGTTTCATACTATTATGTTGTACGGGAATGACAATTTTCTGTAGTTCTTCAGCGTAGAATCCACCCTCTATGGGGCTTTCGTTCATATCTTCAAGCAAATATGTTGCAGAATTGGTGATTTGATCCCTCACAATTGTAAACAATTCCGTAGTCCAGTTGGGGGTATAACCTTTGTTGAAAACGTGCTTCATTTTGCTGATTCTAACTATATCACCAACATTAAATTTTCTATTACCACAAGTCTTCAAGTGGCTGTAGACGTTTTTCGGATATAACCAATAAAACTATACAGTATGTCCACGGATAGACATCCCAAGAGGACAAATGGACCAAAAATTTCATTTTACGGCAAAAAGTCATTCTTGATAAAAACGTCTGCTATTGTGCTCAAAACATTTAACAATTAGCATAAGAGTAAACTACCTGTATTTGTAGAGATACTGAAAAAAGTTATAGAGAAATATTGTTCAGCGTGGTAAGCTACTTACTAAGTGTACAAAATTTCAAAGCGTTAGGCCTACTTTGATTTTTGAATTTTTCTTCTTCTTCTTGGATTAAATAATTGAATTAAATAATTTTCTGTAGGTAGTACGACAAAACTGTAGATATAAATAAAAGTTACTCAGAGTAGGAAACTGTGTATGACGAAAAAACTTTTGACAATCCTGGGCCTACTTTGAGTTTCCTCCAATATTTTCCAAAATACAAGGTAGGCCTAGAATCGTTAAATTATGTCATCATGCGTAGTTTTCTGTTCTGAGTAAGTTTTTTAATACGGTTTTGTCGTACCATTTACAGAAAACCATTTATTAAAAAAAAATAAAAAAAAAACAAAGTAGGCCTAACGCTTTGAAATTTTGTACACTTAAGTAGCTTACCACGCTGAACAAATTTTCTTAATAACTTTTTTCAGTATGTCTACAAATACAGAAAGTTTACTCTTATGCTAATTAAGGTTTCTTCAATTTTCTGGTCACCCAGTATAAGTAATGTTAACTTTTTCCATGCCAACCTTATTTTAAGGACAAGCAGACTTTTTTTTATCAAGAATGACTTTGTCGTAAAATGAAATTTTTGGTCCATTTGTCCTCTTGGGATATCTATCCGTGGACATACTTACTGTATATAAGTACTTTTTAATTGCAAACAACTTTCTCTTATTCCATTTTCTCCGCGACGCAAGATAAGGGTTGGTAAGTACTTTTGTGTCGCGTTTAAGTTTTTATCTCCCCCTCTTATATCGAGGTAGAATGAAGTTTTCCGGTGTTAAAAAGCTGAAAAAATCGCGCAGAAATAAGAACGAACAAATATATTTTTTTCTGGTCCAAACTTTCTGCTGGCCATCATGTCCTATCGGAACCATCTCACACCAGCCTCGAGTTTCTTCGGTCAAAACTTCTCCGCGTCCCGTATCGTTGACCCGTCGCCTTATTACACTTCCGGCACCTACCAACGACATCCGTCAACCCGCCCCTGGCAACAGCCGCGAAAATAGAACCATCGATTCCGGGCGAACCCCCGAAATCCCGCCTGACCTTCGACCCGGGGGGGGGGGGCGGGGCTTGGCCCGCGCCGCCGGCCAATCGGGACGCGCCGTCGCATTGCGCCCGGTTTCTAGGTTAGGAAGAGGTTTTCCGGGGGCTCCGGACTCCGGCCAGTAGCGGTACGGCGCATCCGGGAGATATGAGGTGACGGACATGAGCTTCGCCGACAGCAACCGGGGTCCGGGATCGGTGAGTTTCGGGCCGTAGATTCATCTCGGAGGTAGAGAGTTGGAGAAGTAGATGGTTGCGTCTGGTGTCACCTTTGGCGAAATTAGTTGCTTCGCATTTCATAGTCTTGTCGATGCTACAGCATGACATTTCGTCGGGAGAAAAATAATCGGTGCTGGTCCGGTATGCGCTCTACAGTATGACGAACTGGTCTGGCTTGCGATCTACAGTAATTATGTGATCTACAGTATAAGTTTACATTTTTTATTGATTGTTTAGATTAATATTGATAAGAAATAATAGATATTGGTATGTACTTAATTTTTTTTTATTAAAATGAAAAATAATGAATTATATAATTAATCACAAATAGACTCTTCTAATGTCTTCCAAAAATGATAGGAATCTACATGGAGCGTCTTTCCTTAAATTTCTCCATGCCACAAAATCCAAGTGGCTCTGTAGCATATGGCGAGGTACACTTCTTTTCTTCTTCACTAATGCCACTTTAGCATCCAGCCATTTTCGTTCTATTCTTTGGGTGTGCGCTCCGGAGTCAGGATCAACATAGTTGTGTTGGTGATTAACTGAATTGTGCACATATACAAGCCGTGATAAAGACCGGTAAGCGGGCCATTCATCGAAATGGATATACGATCCTGCTTCAACTTCACGCTGAATGATGGGAATCGACGTGGCAGCATCCCTCCTTGCAACGACGAAAAAACGGACATGCGTTTTTGTTGCCAACCCAAACACCCATCCACCATCTACTTGACTGCCGTGGTTCCGATTATTCTCGACTTCGGCATCCGCGGTTCCTCTCAGCTGTCCTTGTACCTCAACTGACACCATCTTGCTGCACACCTCCCGGCACATGTTGAACCAATCAACGATTGTATCTCGACTTCTTCCTGTATGCTGCATTGCATCTTCTATGGACGTATCGAAAATAAAGTACCAAACCAATTCCAAAATCGAGCACAAGCTGAGTTTGCAGTTTAATCTGTTATTGATATCGGTATAGTGGAAGAAACGATTTCCAGTCCGTAAGGACCTCACAGTCTGGCATTCTCTTCTGGGGCAACGAAGAACAGGATAAAACTCCCCTTTCCTGTTTTTCCGCCGCTTCTCTAGCATCTCGGATCTACATCGTGTGCACGGATCGGCATCATCTTCAATTTGCAGCACGTGATGTTCTTGTAGATATGCCGTAGCTGCGGCCTCGGACGGAATGACCGTGTTGTAAAACTCCTTTGTCAACATGATGTTAGCGCAGCAGATACAAATTGCAGAATAAGATGTCAATGAAAATTTACCCCTATTTATACTCCTATATTAAGATCAAATAGCAGGTGCCTATCCAAATATTTATCGTGAATAATAATGACAATACGGTTATAATAAAATCATAAAGGTTAATAAGCATAAAGGGTTTTTATTGACCTGTTTGGGGTGCAAAGAACAATTATGCAAATTAATAATTATGAAATTATTATTATATTTCTATTTGCATACTTGTTGGCGACAGTTCTTTTCTCCCCAAACAGGTGAATAAAACGGTATAATTTTAACGTAGATCGCATAACAGAATAGAGTACTTGAAGGTGTAGATCATATTTTCACGTAGAGCGCATACCAGACCAGCACCAAATAATCGCGTCTACAGTGATACTGGACACCTCAGAAATATATAGAGATGGGTTTTGGGTTTACACCCATCAATGGGTTTAAACCCTTTATGGGTGCCAACCTATGGGTGCCAAACCTTTGACACCCATAGGGTGTTTTCATTTTTAAAATAAAGGGTGGATTCAAAGGGTGGAAACGTTTGGCACCCAAAAATGGGTGGTTTCAAAGGGTGTAAACTAATGACACCCAAAAATGGGTGTTTTCAATGTCACCAAAAGCCAAAATATATCCTGGAATGGATAGAATTTTTGAAGGGAAGCAAAGCCACTGGATTTGGAGCAAAGAAGAAGAAACGCGATTTTTGTTTGTTTTTTTTTTGTCAATGGAACCTAACTATTATATTTTGTAAATATGTCAAATATCAGAAATATAAATGGAATAATAAACCCTATATATGCGACTGAATTTAACCCATTAACTCCTGAATTATGTATTTTTTCAAATTTCGATATTTTTTCTTAAATAACTGTAAAAAATGACTCCCTGAAACGAAAATATTTTATTCGAAAAATATCTGAGTAGTACTTTTTGAAATATAGGCTGTTGCCATATGGTAACGCTAGGAGCTTGTGAAGTCAAAGTGTCTAATTTTATAAGAAATCAAAAAGGTTTTGGCAGTTATTTGGAAAGCAATGAAACAGTGTAATATCGTCAAGTATATATTATTTTCAATAATATGCAATAGCAGATTATGCTATCGACAATGGAATGGCTGGAAATAGTCAATACACAAGGCTACATTACACTTCCAGCACATTGTTCTAATTATGGACTTGCATGTACTGCGCGCGCACCTTCTTTTTTTTATGGCCTTCTGTATGCTGAACAAAGTGGTCAATTCTATCAAATCTAATATTATCTGAAATACGGCTATTATCTGAGGACTCTATTGATGCTGCAGGTCTTCCAGCACCTTTAGGACGAACTTGATACGCAAGTTGTTAGTTAGGGTGCACTGTGTTGGACTTCTATTTTCTCGAATTGTCCCAATAGCGGAATAGCCGCGAAATTGCAAAAAAGAAAGCAGTGCTGGATTAGAAAATAAATTATCCATATAGAAAGTATACCCCAACTGTCTTTTTCCTAGCGGAAGTTCATCTAACATTATCAGAAATGGGCTAGCGGCTTTACCAAATAGAACATCATAGTCCGAATTCATTTTAGGACTCTTTCCCTAATAAAAATCAAAGTTTATTAGGTAGCCATCTTTAGTGTTTATAAACACTAAATCTGGAGCCTATAGGCTCCAGATTTTGTAGCCAAACCTGATTGGCTTGCCCCGAATAAACTGTTTGCAACTGTGCTTCCCATAATAGTTTACCATACTTTCATCGTATGCTAAGTTCAATTCCGGAACAAAATTGTGGATACATCGATCTTTTAGCATTTCAATCATTGGTCTAAGTTTCATCATTGTAAATCATATCTAGTGCTTGCGAAACTGAGAATCCTCTCCTGGAATTGAAAAATAAATATTTACTGAATGTAAGCGCCTAGCGTTCCCATATGGCAACAGTCATGTTTACGAATGTGTGAGTCAGCTAGTTTTCTAGTAAAATGTCTTTATATTTTGTCAATGAATACTCTAACGTATTCTATACACAAATATAAATCCAAAGTAGCAAAAATATGTGACACATAAAAATAAACATACTTACTCAAACCGAGGCTCCATTTTTTTCGATGATTTATTTGAATGGTATATTCTAGCACTGCGCACACTCTAACAATCAAATGTAAACTGAATTTACCAGTACGAATGTATTCCAAACAGTAATACGTCGGTAATAAGATTCCTACCGTAAACGAAATAAAATCGCTGACAAGTTAAGACGCGTCGAAAAGAACACCTGTTAGACGTTGCCATATGGTAACGCAAGGCGCTAATGGGTTAAGATGCCAACGCCCCGACGGGACTATGCGAATTAATATATGGGCCATCGTCACCATGGGAACGGTGCCTTGGGTCTACACTGCATTGTTCTTTGTTGTTGTTCATTATTGGCATGGCCCATAGACTAGTTTAGCATTGAGCCTATAGGGGACGTATTTCTTATATTCAATTGCGTATATATATGGCTTTTAGATGAGAAAGTGAATAAAATGAATTGAAAGAAGTTTTTTTTGCTATAATTTTCAATTTTAGATCATTGAAAATTTATTACTAAATTTCCAATTCACCTGCAACATATTTTTTACTTTTTATATCTTCTTGCAATGTTTTTGTTGTTTATAGTTTTTAGATATGAGTATTTGGTATTAAATTAAACGTCTAGATGTCACCAGTGAAAATATGCCAAAAACTAGTGTCATAATTTGACACCCGGTGCCAAAAAGGGTGGAAACCTTGACACCCCTTCCAAATATGAAAAAACCCGGTGTAAACCCATCTCTAGAAATATATGAAGGACAAGGAAAACAAATGGTCTCTATTTTTTCTTTGGTAGTCTCAAGGGACAGTATCTCATACCCGGTGGTATTTGGATGGGGTAATTATTTCATGGCCTGCTAGGATTTTTTAAAATAGTAAATTTTCAAGAAACCCTATTGGGTATTTTTTTACGACAAAATGTTATTAAGAAAACTTGCTCAGAATAAAAAACTGAGTAGATTCGCAAAATTTCAAAAGTCTAGGCCTATACTTTGATTTTTACCTTTTTCGTCCTTCTCTTCCACTTTTTTCTTAGAATATTTTCTGGAGCTTTTACGTCAAAATATTATTAAGGAAACTTGATTATCCCGAAAAAATTAAATTTTGACGTGAAAGCTCCAGAAAAGACCCTTTTTTAAGAAAAAAGTGGGAGATAAATCTAAAAATCAAAGTAGGCCTAGACTTTCGAAATTTGGCGAATCCACTCAGTTTTTTATTCTGAACATGTTTTCTTAATAAAATTTTGTCGTAAAAAATCCCTAATGGGGTTTCTTGAAAATTTGCTATTTTAGAAAATCATAGCATGCCATGAAATAATTACCCCATCCAAATATCACCACCTATGAGATACTCTCCCTTGGGACTACAAATAAAAAAATAGATACCATATTTGTTTTCCTTGCCCTTCATATTCTTTCTGAGGTGTCCAGTATCAAATTGGGACACACTGTATAATAGGCCTGAAAGTCACATCTAAGGTCTGACTTTGCCAGACTTCTGAAAAGTCAAATTTGACATTTAACAAAACAACTTCACACGCCACTTATTTTATCGAAACAATGTATTAAAAAAAAGATTCTTTAATAATAATTGTACCTACCAATTTTTATGAAATTACATTACAACAAATTTTTCACAGATCCTACCTACATAAGATCCTTTATTTTTAAAGAAACATAGTTTAATAATTATTTGTGTACCAAGGCACTGAAGTTCAACTTTTTATAACGAATGTGGAATTTAGATACCGAGGCCTATAAGGCCCAGGCATATGAACTACATAGGGATCCTCTAATCTGATAATTGCCGATTTCTTCTCTAAATAATCTGATTTATTCATGTAGGTAGATCAATAGTGCAAAGAGAAAAACATCAAAATAATTATTGTAAAATAATAATTTTACGAATTTTTGGTAGGTACCTATGTAAATTTGTAAGAAGTTTCAAATTTGACTTGAATTTAAAAACGCGCCTTATTTATTTGTTGAAATATACACAAGTTGTTTCATTTTATATTCATGGACTTACCACAATATTACTGCTTTTTTCAACATTGGGCACAAACTTCTTAAAAAATTCTTAATTCATGGAATTAATTACAATTATTATGATATATTGATATGATATTATATTTTTCTCTTGGCACATGTAGGATTTACATAAATAAATCAGATTATATTATTAAATTACATAAATTAAATAAACATTGCATCAAGCATAATAAAATTTTTAAGCTTGAAGTATAAATATGTTTGTTATAAAATATGTACAGGGTGTCCTAATTAATGTGATAAATCCGATTATCACGGTAATTTTAAAAATTAATTGATGGTTCATGAACCAAACTTGTGTAGAATTTTCCCAGGAATTAGAATATGGAGTCAAATTTCCAAAAAATTGTAAAGTTGCAATTTGACACGAAATATTAGTAACGAGTATATGGGGAGTAACAAAACAGTGTCGGTTTTCATTTCTGACTTTCACTTTGGCCGTAAATGAGCATCAATCGCTGTGATTTTTGAGACACTCTGTACATTTTGGATATTTATGTTCTTCTTTCCCCCAATTCCAAGGATATATACTTTTCTATAGTTACCTCTGACAATATATTTTTAGCATTCCATGCTAAAATGTGAATTTATCAATACCTAATTATTGTTTGACGAAATTTATCAAAAAATAAAAATTCGCTGGGTTATATAAAACTATATGTATATTGTTGGAATTGGGAGAAGAAAACGAACCTAAGAAAACTAAAATATACAGGGTGTTTCAAAAATCTAACCAAGTAATGCTCATTTTCGGCCAAACCGAAGTCAGAAATGAAAACCGACACAGGAAGTAGGTATACCTACTTAGTTGCAAGACCGCATTTTTGAAATAAAAATTTGGAAATTTCAGGTACTCACATTTTAGTCCAATCAGACCCTCGAAATTACTTCAATATTTGAATTCTGCTCAAAATTGTTTATCACATACAGGGTGTCCAACTTTAAAACTGTACAAATCCGTAACATCTTCATTTTTGGAGATAATCGCCTAAACTTTTTTTTGTTTGAAAGGCCTTCAAAATCCGCTTCTTTTGGCCTTCCTACCCCCGATTTTCACGAAAACCATTTAGCGATTTTTTTATTTAAACTCTGACCCCACAGCGTTAATCAGAACACCCCAAAACAAAACCCCCACATACTAAATTTGAACAAAAAATCTAGAGCGTGTTCTTCTCTGAGCCATCTCAAAATTCTGAAATTTTATGAAACTTATACGGATCAAGAGTGCTCTGGAATCATTAAAAAAATATTGATAAACACAAAAGTAATGTATTTCTGTACAAAATGATAACTAAAAAACAAAAACAAATTAAATTATTGGACCTTTCTCAACAAAGTCATTGTCTAAGATGATACACATTTTCTGTGCGTTTCCTGTTGTGCCACACCAGCCACCTTAACTGATATGGACTTACTGACTGGCAGGCTTCTGTATTTTTTAGATTTAGTTCGTTTATAGTGTGTGGAGTGGTTTTGATATACTCGATTTTTGACCAGTATAAAGTTCCAAAAATTTAGTAATTTGAGATGGCACAGATAAGAACACTCTGGTTGGTCCTATTGACCATTCAACTGTTTTGAGGGGATTCCATGGCACACTTGACTTAAAATTCCTATTTTGCTCAACTTTGACACCCTGCAGAACGAAACTCCCTGTATATTTTTTATTCAAATTTGGTATATAAGGGTTTTGGAGTATTCTGATTAACTCTGTGGGGTCAGATTTTAAATAAAAAAATCGCTAAATGGTTTTCGTGAAAATCAGGAGTATAAAAAATCGCAGCCGCCCCTGGATTAGTATTTTGAAAATGGCAGGAAGGTTAAAAGAAGCGGCTTTTGAAGGCCTTTCAAACAAAAAAAGTTTAGGTGATTATCTCGAAAAATTAATATTTTACGGATTTGTAAAGTTTTAAAGTTGGACACACTGTATGTTAGGCTACATAGTATTTATTAAAAAATGTCCTTGCTGGCAGACAAATTACAAAGTTTATATTTCTATATGGATTTAAGTATAGGTTACTTTAAATTAGGGTAAAAATTAAAATACCATTGTTTCTACCCCAAGATTTTGTCTCCAGAACTACCGATTTATCTGTTAAGGTGGGAGTCTCACCTTATTTATACAAACGAAATTTACATAATATATTTTGACATTGATTATTGATTCGCAGTAAACCTAATCTAGGCCACCGATGTGATCAACATTTAATTCGACGGGATAATGATTTATTTCTACATTTTCGGAACAGACAGTCAATAATAAATTTCATCTAAACGAAAAATAGATCGCGATCGTAGCAATTTGCAGCGACATTCGATAAATTCGCAGCTGGTGTTCGTTGGATACCAAAAATACTCAGTCGAAATTAGATTTTCCCGATATTATGATAATGATAATAAATCCTAAACTAGGTCGATTATAAAAAGCAATAATAGGCATCTACGTACAGTGCAAAACATAGGTACCTGGGACACAGCAGATGATATCACTAACGGAGGTGATGTCACATTAATAAAAAAGTAACGAGACTTTTGTAATGAAATAAAGCCGAATGCCGGTGTGCAGAATACAGAACGGAAATTTCAATACGAATTTGAATTTAAACAGGAAAGTTGGAATTGCAGATAACAACTGGTGTCGGGAATTGAGGTTCTGCTTTAATAAATTTATTTCTGAATAGGTAAAAATCAAGGTTTATTCAACGTCAGGTAGGTATACATACGTCTATCAACTGTTATAATATAATAGTTATAATATGTTATAATATAACAGTTGATAAGGTGTCCAGAGAAATGTTGGATCGTGTCCCAAAATTTAAGGTTGGTTTTGGAAGACACTTGCACATCGCGCATCAAATATGTTTTGCAGTGTTTTTCTACGGTTATTTGCCTTTCAGAACCAGACTGTTTGCTTGGTGTTATTGCATTTGGCCCACGTCATCAAAACTCTGCAAGTGTTTGAAGACCCAATCCATAAATCATTACATAGAGGTTATTTTCCCGTGTGGAATACTGTATAGGCATGTGCTGTGGTCTTATACGCGTACATTATTTTATATAAAAATCACCTAACTGTGTCCCGGATAAGAATGAACAGCATGGGGATATTGCAAACGGTGAGAGATAGGGCAACGGTTAAATGGGGAAAAAGTTGCGCAATTTCGAGGTCAATAAAATGGTACAAACAGATTTCTAATATCTTTTTTCGTTTTTGAGTTATTTTTGAAAAAAGCAAAATTTTGCGTTTTCGATTTTTTTTTCTGAAGTTGCTATCACCGATAGAGAAAAAAGAAAAGCACTTTCTTATGGCACTTTTTAACGGGCCTTAAGATGGCGTTTTTAGATTTGTTCTACAACGTTTCGTTTTTGAGAAACCATCTTCAAGTTAATTTTTTTAAATACGGACCTGGATATATTTTTTGCAGTCTTTGAAAGCACTTTTCATTGCAAATACCATGATGTATGACAAGAAATATTTTTAAAATGTTTTGAGACAATTATACTGAAAATTCCTTTTTTCCATTATTTTTTTTCTAATGCGGCCCTGTATTTAATAATAAGAAGTTTAAATATTAATCAGTATTGTCAACAATTTAACTTACAACTTATCTTTCAAAAATAAATAAAAATCCTCCACCTAGAAGGCTTTGAAACAACGAAACCAATCCCTTGTCATTTGTCATAACTCCCACTGTA
Organism: Pseudeuparius sepicola; assembly: GCA_963920635.1. NCBI lineage: Eukaryota > Metazoa > Arthropoda > Insecta > Coleoptera > Anthribidae > Pseudeuparius > Pseudeuparius sepicola. The sequence continues at coordinate 56,528,729 of OY987302.1, forward strand.
TCATTTAGTTAACAATTTATTTTATTACAAATGGAGGGTGCTTTTTCAAATGACGACAAATTTAACATGTCAGCATGTTATATCTTGTGTCACAGAAATAGTGTAGAGGCCGAACGAATGTATTTTTGCAATTAATAAATGGCAAAAGTTATTGATTACGTTGGCTTAAAGCTTTCTTCTCGCAATTAGGAAAAGCGAAGAATTTACTCCAAAACACAATGGAACACTGTTTGCTGTACAACAACAGAGGAAAACACTTTACCAGACGCAGGGCCGTACAATTTAAAAATATTAAGTTTTCGAAGTAAAAATAAACTGTAAGTTAAATTGTTGTCAATACTGATTAATATTTAGACTCCTTATTATTAAATACGTACAATTTAAAAATATTAAGTTTTCGAAGTAAAAATAAACTGTAAGTTAAATTGTTGTCAATACTGATTAATATTTAGACTCCTTATTATTAAATACAGGGCCGCATTAGACAAAAATGAATGGAAATAAATTAAAAGTAAAAAAATATTTTTAAAAAAAGCTTTTATTTAAATGCGCTAAAAAGAATAAAATAATCTTTTCTTTTAAAACTTTTACTATCAACTTATAACGTCATTCCACAATTTATATGATATAAAAGCTTGTCGCGAGATTTAAGTAGTGGTATTTACTTAGTTTGAAAACTTAAATCTCGCGACAAGCTTTTATATCATATAAATTGTGGAATGACGTTATAAGTTGATAGTAAAAGTTTTAAAAGAAAAGATTATTTTATTCTTTTTAGCGCATTTAAATCAAAGCTTTTTTTAAAAATATTTTTTTACTTTTAATTTATTTTGTAATTTTTAGTTTGGCCAGGTGTCTGAGTCTATTCATCTCAGTTAACGCATCATTGTTGCAAGGTCGTTTGCCGGTTAGTTTAGAACAGTCTAGCTCTTCAATGAGGAGACCTTCTAATGACCATCTTGGGTGTTCCGCCATGTTGGATTTAGAATGACGTCACACATATAATCATGCATTGTCATCCAAATTAAACGTGTGTACAAAATTTCAGCTCGATCGGTTGAAATTTAACTAGTCCGCCATCTTGAGTGTTCCGCCATGTTGGATTTAGAATGACGTCACACATATAATCATGCATTGTCATCCAAATTAAACGTGTGTACAAAATTTCAGCTCGATCGGTTGAAATTTAACTAGTCCGCCATCTTGAGTGTTCCGCCATGTTGGATTTAGAATGACGTCACACATATAATCATGCATTGTCATCCAAATTAAACGTGTGTACAAAATTTCAGCTCGATCGGTTGAAATTTAACTAGTCCGCCATCTTGGGTGATCCGCCATGTTGGATTTAGAATGACGTCACACATATAATCATGCATTGTCATCCAAATTAAACGTGTGTACAAAATTTCAGCTCGATCGGTTGAAGATATCTGCTTCAAAATTGAGTTGCAAGATTCCACCCGAACAAATTACATACATACATACATACATACATACATACATACATTGCAAGTTAAATAAAAGCTTTTAATAATAAAAAGGAATTTTCAGTATAATTGTCTCAAAACATTTTAAAATTATTTCGTGTCATACATCATGGTATTTGCAATGAAAAGTGCTTTCAAAATCTACAAAAAAAATTCAGGTTCATCAATTCAACGACATCTTAAGGCCCGTTAAAAAGTGCCATAAGAAAGTGGTTTTCTTTTTTCTCTATCTGTGATAACAACTTCAGAAAAAAATAAAGTCGAAAACGCAAAATTTTACTTTTTTCAAAATAACTCAAAAACGAAAAAAAGATAATAAAAATCTGTTTGTGCCATTTTATTGACCTCAAAATTGCGCAACTTTTTCCCCATTTAACCGTTGCCCTATCTCTCACCGTTTGCAATATCCCCATGCTGTTCATTCTTATCCGGGACACAGTGTATAGACCGTCTAACTAGCCGCCACTGTTTTCCACGACACAATATCGGATCTGCTTGCATCTCTCTTTTAATGTGTTGCACATCAATTTCATGCTACACTGAACCCTAAATCAATCGACTCGCACAAATCGAGTAGCATTACTAGTGTTATTAATTACGATTGCCTCTGGTGAATAATGGACTTGAAACACGAAGCAGATGAGTTAAAATTCCAAACGCAAAACCACACCTATAGTATCGTAACAGCTATAACAGATGCCAAAGGATCATTTCAATAAAACCCCTAAACTAAAACTATGCCTAATCATTCTTAAAATTAGAACACTATGGGCAACTCTAAATTAAGAATCCATTAGTAGCGACGTCACGGGTGCCTCTTGTGATCAGAAAGTTGGCAAAACTTTTTAATTTAAAGTGTAAACATTCGATAAACTTGCCACAAGACGCTTTTAAAATAGAGGAAATATTTGTGGAACTCAATCCTAACCTTAATGTCACATAGATCTTAACCTCGCTTAATACGAGATTATAAACACGAACAAACTCTTTCATCTTTACTCACCCGGCGTAGATAATTTTTCCTGAACTCATTTTCACCACAGTAGTCGCGTCTCACAAATAATTTTTCCAATGTTTTCTATTTTGATTGGCAAAGTTTAAATTTATAACGAACTTCTATTATAACATGTAGTACCTACACCTCTACACCTGACACAACATAGATATAAATAAAAATAGCATGTGGTCCAAATCAGATGGGAATGCTCTGCGCAAGCTCATATTTCATAAGGAACTGAATAATACTGAGATAAATACTAATTGAATTGCCCAAGAACACAGAAACGATAATAGAGAAAACGCGGTTAGAAAAAAATGATATGATATCTATGGTTTTAAGTTTTAAACACTAATAATAATTAGTGTTAATTAGAATTGTTGCTAGTTGCTAGTATGAAACCGAAGACCTAGAATCCACCGGATCTTTAATAAATTTATTTGTACTTAGTTGTAAGAGCTTTAGATAGATAGATAGATAGATAGATAGTTACCAAGATTTATACTTGTCATATCGATAGGTGATAAAGGTCGTTCGCTAGATAGTAAGAGCCGATTTAGTGTTAGTGGTTATTATAAAAAAGTTGGCACCGAATGCCATGTCTAAATTTGTTCTATTACTTATTAAGTATAGTCTTTACTAGAGTTCCTGGATTGGGAGAGTTAGGACAATAATGTCACTTTATAACGGAATAAATAAGTTTTCAACAGTCACATCAATTTCGTGCATGAAAAATAGTTTGGGATAGATTCCATGGGCGTAACGAACTTATGATCACAGGAATAGCTATCTATTATACTAAACAAATGGCGGGTTATTTGAAAAGCTCCTCCTATTCATTTAATTACTATTATTACTGTTACATCATTTGGAAAACGAGATATTATTGTTGAACCCTAAGAGTTTTATGTGCTTTAAAACCTGCAATTTTTAAAAAATGAAATTTGTACAGGGTGTCCCGCAACGATATATATCGTTGGTGTCTCGTCATGATGTGCAAATATTTGAAGGAAGTGTTCTGCCTCCCCTGCGAAGTTATTTCAAAAGAATTTGGTTTATTTTTTTTCTGACAAACAGTTGAATATCGAAACTTTAATTTTCGGATACGTTTCCACAGGTAGTTCGAAGACACTTTACGGTAGAAGTACTTTTTGCATCATGTGAGTTGCTTGTTGTAATTTGGTAATGATTTATCTTAACGAAAACGAAAAAGAAAAACTTTTTCTGTAATCAACTCGGAAAATTTTTTCCTCTTGATATGTTTCATTAACTTGGTAGTTTGACTGGAAAAAATATTTATTATTTATTCCCTATTTTAATAAGTTATTAAAAATTAAATAATATCTACTAGGCGGGCTTAATTTTTGTCACCTTCTTATTTTACTATTTACAAGCGTAGTAGTGAATATATATTTTAAGGAAATGTAACAAAATTATAGTGGTAGGCAATGATTCAATTTTTTTATTTAAAAATGTTTAGGTATATGAGCAACCCACCTTACAATGACTTTTTCTACAAAATGAAAAACCTGGGACACCCTGTAAACACCCCTGTAAACACAATATTATGTATTATTTTATTATTATTATTATCCTTGTTCTTGCACTACTTATGAATGAGAATTTGAATTTGAATGGAATCTTGAAATCTTCAGAAAATCATATACCTAGGTAAAAGTACAATCAGTGGCAAAACCTAATTCTTTGCCGGCAGCTCATTCGGGTGCCGTTGCCGGCAGCGGAGGCACAGCCTAATTGTTAATCTAAAATACGAGATAAAATACATCTTATTATGTCAAGCAGATACTTAATTATCATTATCCATTTCTTGTATAGGACATCTTCTTTGCTCTTTTCTCTAGTGCTTTCTGTAATAATAATTCTACAGAACATTTTGTGATACTGGAGTCATTTGAAAAAGGTATCCAGAGCTTTTAGAATTATTCTTTGCTATAGCATACGCGCCCATCGCGCCAAACCATATTTTTTTCGCCATACTAGGCACTTGCTTATTTGTATATCGGGCAGCTGCAACTAATGTGCAATATTTAATATTTTACATTATTAATATTTTACATTATTTTAAAGTTGAAATTACAGTGTCCTTCTTTATTAGTGTCATATTTTCATATAGCAACTTAAAATTTAAACTAAACCATTCGATAATGGTATCCGCATTTACCTACGCCTAGTAAGTTTTCTTATACTTAGGGGTAACCAGACATACGCTGTTTCAGCTTCCTATAAAAAACACACTGCCCATGAGTTCCCATTATTTTTCTTTAATTTGACAAAAATCATAACCTAAATACCTAATTTGACATACAGTTTCTATAGAAATCTAAAATGTTTGCGGGGGCAAAAGATAATAATATAGCTATCTCTACAATGCCCAAAATCGGCGAATAATGACACTATTGACACTAATGACACAGAACAAGGATTGTATTGTCCCAACTCTCCCTATCCAGGAACCCCAGGAAACATTAATATTTTTTATACTAATTTGATAGAAACCAAATTCCGATGGCCTATTATTTTAAAATATATGTAACTTTAATTTATTAAAATAAACTCTTGGGACAATGGGACAACAAATTAATAATGACAACTTATTTTGGAATGAAAAAGAGATAGGTATTAGGTTATTATAAACAGTCGCCAAATGAGTTTAATGACGTCACGAAGGGCTACTTTATGACGTCATGCATAGCCGCGTGAATACGACGAAAGTAGATACCGGTAATTACCGGTCCATCACGTGAAATTGGATAAGGAGATGATGGTTCAACGAAGTAAACAAATGTTGTAGATTTAAATTGTGCCCAAAAAACAATTAGACATTGATGGCTTATTGTCTTCACCATAAAAAGTACGTCATGTCTGTCCATTCCATCGATGTTCCAGCATGCTCCCATTGTTCTCGATGCCGCGCATCGCTCGACTGACTCCGCGTTTCGGCCTGAATGACTTTTTTCTCTAGAAATAGTGATTACAGTCCGCACTGCCGCAGCGTTGGCTCGGTCCATGTCAACGATGTCGGGATAGAAATAACCGGGCACTAAAAATACGCGATGCGCCGATTTTCGCCAGTTTCTTTGCTCTGCACCGCGTCTCGACACCGTCCCGGCAGGCGGTGGAAAAAACAATCTAATCCGGGCGCGAAATTCGAAAAAAAGCCGCGTTAATACGAATATATCGTTTGTCGTACTGTACGGTGGTGACGATATACCTACGATTTGTTGTTGTATAGTTTTGTAAATAGTAAATTGTCTAATGATAATTATCAAATTACATGGTGTTTCAAGAAGATGTTACAAATGGGGTTACATTTGAACTGAAACAAATTTGAAACATAAAATTTACGTAAATTACTTTTAAAAAAGTACAGGCTAAAACAAGAGATGAAAACAAACATAAAATGACTAAAATTAAATTGTGCAAAGAGGGAGTAAACAAAACAACTTTTAGGAGGGTTTAAGAAACATAATAACAGTAACATTTAACAAGTTGATATCATTTTATACCTCTACATCTTTTTCAAACAACATTTTCTCATGTGGATGGAAAAATAAAAAAAACAATGTTTGTTTTTCTTGGCAGAACTCGCAGACCAAATATCATAAAAAAGTGACACGGCAGTATTTTAAACGGTTTTCTAATGCTTCCAGTGATATTTTTTGATCTTAAGATTCTGACAAATCGGCGAGTGTCTCAAAACCGGAAACAAAATAAATTATTATCTTATTTTTGTGATAATTTCGACATTATGGCGACTTAAAAATTGGTTCAGGAGTGCATTTATGTCGGTGATAGTGACATTCAGATATATGTATATTTCAAAACTTTCAGGGACATAGGTATTGATATCACCAGGAATCCAGGAATGTATTTTAGATACCAACTGAGCTTAATTTTTATTTGATTATACTCTAAATTTTACATTTATTAAAAGTATGATGAGTGATGTTGCATATTTTTCCATCCACACAATATTTTGAAAAAATTCAGAGGCAATGAAACTATTAACAGCTTCTTTTTGCAGAGATTTTTATTTTTGTACCGCATTTTTGTACTATAGTTAGAATAGTTTGTGTAATTTGTGAATATTGAATCTTCGAAAATGTCTCAGTCTATGAAGAGGAAATTTCCGTCTCTCAGCAGCGTCGATATGCAGGTAAAATAGTTTTATATTGTGTATTGTTTTGATATTGCATCTTGACTGATTTCGTCAATGAACAAAATTTGGTAATATCTAAAAGAAATTTATCTGAATAGACGGGCTGGAGTCATGTTGTTGAATACCATGGATGTATACTGTAAATTTCTAAGGTTCAGGAAGAGTTATCGAAATCAATGTGGTCTTAAATAGTAACTATACCTATAGCATCTGAGATCTGTTGCTTGCCGAATTTTTAAAACATTTAGCAACTTCCCCCTTGTCAACATCAAATCAAAGAGCATCGAATATTATGATCTTTGATCAAATACAGATTTAGCATTCTCGCATAATGTATACCTACACGAAATTTTAGGAAATCAATTTAGCAGATTTTAGGTATTTAAAAAAATTGACTGCTATACCTGTGAGATTTGACATTTATCGAGGTAGGTACAGATAGTTTGACATTTTCACGAAATTTCATTTTGGAAACAATTTTTGAAAAAACATTAAAAATAAAAAAAAATAAAATTTGAGCTCTCCGTTTCGAATTTAATATTTGCACATAATTATGAATTTCAAAAAACTTTTCCTTATAACTTTTTTCACATCTTTAAAAATTATAAAGTAGTTTCACCATGAGGAAATTTAAAAAAATGACATTGACAGCTAAAACATCTATCCTACAAAACTATTGTTGAGGTCATTTTTCATTCAAGGACAAACACCAACTTCTATCAAGAATAAAATTTTCACTAGTAATCGCCCTTGTGCTTGAATTATTGCCGGAAATTTTTCGAGTACACGAATTTTCTTAAAAAAATCATGTTAGAGAAAAATTTCTCATACCTATACACGTAAATTAAACGAAATTATTATCAAAATTTTTGTTGAGTATATTTTACAATGACGCGTTATAATAATGACATCTGTCAAAAAATTTCCGCTGTAATCACCTCCTGCTGCCTAGAGCAAGTGAGAATATTTCCGGAAATTTTTTGAGTTGCCATGACAACGAAGCAAAAAACGAACCTCTGATTGGTCAAAAAAGGTAGGTATGGAATTTTCTCACAAACATTTTGAGACACACTGTATAAGTCACCCTGTATATGATTCGAATTGGACGAAGAAAGAATGCCTAAAAACCCCTAAATATACAGGGCGTCTCAAAAATCTGACCAAGTGATGCTCATTTCCGGTCAAACCAGAAGTCGAAAATGGGAACCGACATTTTTTTGAGGCCATTATTAATATTCCGCATTAAAATCCACAATTTCTTGGCAAAGGGTATTTTTTAAAATACCTTTTTAACAATACCCTGTATATTCAGCTTGAGGTTATATTCGAATTCCTCTGAAAATTATACACAAATTTAGTATTTAAACCATCAAATTTATCTTTAAAATTACCGAAAAAATCGGGTTTATCACGTTAACTGGTACCCCCTGTACCTACAGTTGAATAGGAATCGAACTCAAATCAACCCAACCATTCGCCTTTTACGTGACTATATGACACATACATAGAATATTATCCAGCTTAAAATGGACTAGCTAATGAATTAATTAACGACTATAAACCAAATTAGACTTTTCCATGTGAAAATATATGTTAATTGCAACAAGCTACTGTAACACATTAATATGGGCCGAGCCCAGAGCGTCAGAGATGAAAATAGACCAACTATGCGGAGACCTCGTTTTAGAACAATTTCCTCTTTTCCAAACAATGGTGGTCGTAACATTTTTTGGGTCAAAATCGCAGTATAAATGAGTTCGATGTAGGGTTACGATCGGACGGTTGATGCTGGTCCAATGCTGTGGAACTCGAAACTTAAGTCAAAGTCAAACCCAGATAGAAGGTCTAGGGAAGGGAAAAGAATATTTTAGTGCTTAATATTATCTCTGTTGGCCCTCAATATAGCCGTTCTAATTCGAGAAAAGATGAACCAACCTCAGAATTTGCTATGGTCGCGGTCGCGTGTCGGTAATTCCCGAATAAATTATTCAGGATTCTGTGCAAAATGACCGAAAACTGTGCACCAGTGTCGCTCGCTTCCGTCACAACAGGGCCCAAGTCTTTGGCATCGAGCTTGCATACGGTCTCGACGGTGCACCATGCCGATCGATACACGAAGTCACGATACAAACACATTAAATCGGGTGGTGTATGCATTTGCTCGAATTTTGATGGTAATAATTGTTGTTGAAATAATTCTCCTGCCCCTAATAAATAATAGTACATAGAAAACATGTCTTTGAAGTACTCCGTTTTGGGGGAACATTATTATACTCAGCCAAGTATGAGATGCTTGACGATCTGGCAAGAAATCGGAGACAACAAATAAAAGCCCCTGAACATCGGGTGCTTCCAAACATCGAAAATTTAATTGAAATAAACATTGACAATGAATACTCTACAAATAATATGAAAAAAATACGACGACTTAAAAGTGACGTTATTATCTTATAAATAACTTTGAACATGAAATTCATACGGGAGATAGGGAAACGAATGACTTGACGTGGACTGGTAGGTATATTTCTGCTTATTTATTGACCATAAAATTCGAATTCTGAATAATGAGATTTTGATGCACCCTTCCATTACAATGATCTAGAGACATTATTTTATTTACTGGGTGATTCAAAGAAAAGCCCCTTAAGAACATAACATGCATAAATAAAAATATTATTAAATGTTTAAAAAGGTGCATGAGAATTGCTTCTTATCTATTTCAGTTGCTGTTATAACATAACCTCGTGATTTTTTTAAATAATATCCAATATAGAAGACCAAGAATATTTAAGAAAGTTGATTTTGAACCAGTTTTAAATTTCGGAATTGGTTTTCAAAAAAGTGTCTAAGACAAATGGCAAGTAGGGGGTTTATTCATTCTTGTCGGATATTTTCTTTTCTTTCACGTCAGAAAATTCCCTAAACTTGAAAATCTTGCAGTAATTTGACCAAACAATATTTTTGGTAAAGATGAAAAAAAAATTATGCATGTAGAATATAGTAAACGTATTAAAAGTGCGAATGATTTTTTGTAGGTTTTCATGTATACAGGTTGTCTACTTTTAAACTTTGAAAGCTTTTCAGGGGTAATATAACAAGTGGTGTGCCTATTATCGATAATACCTTTCGGTAATTTTACGAATTATAATCCCCTGCGCAGCAGAAGTGGTATTTTCTTAGCATAGTATAAGAATGAAATATTTTCATATTTTCTAGAGGTCTTAAAGTCTAGAGGTATAAAACTGAAAGGCGAACAACTTTGATAGACAACATTTTTCGAAATTTTGGGAAATAATACGCTTTTCGGCAATTTTTTTCAAAAAACGTAAAATTTGACAAATAAAGAAAACACGTGATTACTTTTGAGTATGTCGTTGGACTTCCATTTTCATTTTCCAACAAAATTTACCTATTTAATTCGAATAAAGAAAATCCTATATACAGTGCCCGCCAAAAAGTCTGCACCATATGGGAAAAATTTTTAGTAAATAACTTACGGAATATTTGTTTGCGGCATCAGGTTTTGCTTGCTCTAGAACCAAAATTGACAGAATCTAATGTTGTGACGTAGTCTTTTTTATATTTTTCAAATTTAACCGAATTTCGAAAAAAGTCATAAGAAAAATATGTTTCTTTCGCAATTTTATACTCCTGTGCAAAATTTCAAGAGCCTACTACGATTTTCATATTTTGCCCTTCCTTGCCCTTTTCCGTATTTGTTAATCCATAAAAGTCGATCCTATGTAATTTAAAACACTCATTGACTGAATACATACTGCACAATACTTAGTTTACGGTCTAAATATCCTTCTTTTCCTTTTTTTGCAAAAAAATTAAAATGAGGGCTTAGTGAAGAAGCACGCTTGGTGCAAAACTGATCTCATTTTTACAGATAAACACATAAATTCGATTTACAAACTTCTTTTTATAGTAAATGGTTGTAAAAACACACAAGTATTTCTGTCATGCTGATCTGATCAGAAATATCTAGAAAATTTAAAATATTGTGTCCAATAATATCCAACAAAGGGCCAAATATGAAAATCGTAGCAGGCTCCTGAAATTTTGCATAGGGGTATAGAATTGCGAAAGAAACATATTTTTCTTATGACTTTTTTCGAAATTCGGTTAAATAAGCCCGTTTTTCGGACATTTTTTTCATTAATGTCCAATTTGACATATAAAAGAGACTACGTTACAACATTTGAGTATGTCAATTTTGGTTCTAGAGCAAGCAAAACCTGATGCCGGAAACAAATTTTCCGTAAGTTATTTACTAAAATGTTTTCCCATATGGTGCAGACTTTTTGGCGGGCCCTTATAATCCTCCTATAGTCCTCAATCAATGATATAATGCGGACTTCCTGTGTGACACCATTGATTAAGGTATTCGGATTATTCAATGATGACACTATAGGCACAGCCGACTCTAGGAGAAGCCCCGAAGTAGAGAAAACTGGCAACAAGGGATGCGGGTCCACGTCGCGTGCCCTGACACTGCCTGTCAGTTGACTTTGCAAGAAATTTACCAGAATTAATTTGTGTAGTGCGGGTAGTGCTATCGTCGCCAGATTGCTACGACGAGGCAGTGTGTCTCTGGGTGGAAACAGACAGCCCGAAGTGCTGGCGACAGCTTTTTTATAAATTTGTTTTGTTTGTGAAAAAATGAAACATTTCTCTAAAAGTTCGAAGTGAAGAATCGTTACTTTACAATTTCAAGCCTCGAGATGCCTAGAACCGTCGCGGGAAGCTAGAACTTTGTTATATACCTGGCTGTAAGTCAAATCGTAATAATAACTTGAAGTAGCTAGGTTTTCTTTGCGTGCTGACAAGCGGTCAACTTCTATTCATTTTGGGCTTTCCAAAGGACGAAAATTTAAGAATAAAATGATTAAAGGCCAATAATTGCATAGGCAAACTAAAGTACCCTTTAAAATTAAAGGAGCTTTCTAACAATCCAACCATTGTTTAGTATTGTTGCAAAAGTTTCTTTACCTAATGTTAAAGTCAAAAGATAATTTAGTTGAATATATTATGAAATTGACCCTAACTGCAATTTCAATCAGAAGAGATTACTCTCCTTCACAACATGCTGTTCTCTGTTCGCTCGTTTGTATTTTTATGAATCATTTGCCCGATCGCGCATTTTGCGAAAAATTCTCACAAAAATTCGACTTACAACAAAATTTAGTCCCCTCTATTTGCCCAAATTTACCATATTATTATTATTTGTCTAAAATGTACTTATCCACACCATGAATCGTATACTTATTATAAATACTTATACCTACTTCTGTATATATTCTGTTACTTGTTACTGCTTTTAATGTCTGTTAAACAAACGTACCTACTTATTTAGGTACCCAATTATTGAAACAAAGTTCACAAATGTATTTAATTAAAATTAAAAAGAAGGTTGATCATCTATTAGAAAATATAAACTAAGCCAAAGTGCAGACTACTCTAGACTGCATACACCCGTTGAACTGTCCCGCTGCGGCGTTGCCACATGTTTGCACAGGGCTTGTAAGCTTGAAAAGGGGTCTTTTACTCGAAGCGAATAAAAGTGAAAAGTGGTGAACGAATAGTGAAGAGAATTAAGTGTACCGTGTAAGTGAGTAATTTTAGTGCACTGTTATTCGATGACCTTGTTAAGGATAGATACGTGAATCATTATTACTGTCGAAAAATGGAGGGGAAAAAAAGGAAGGGTGATAAACCTAAAGGTATGGACTACTGGAAAAAGTGGTGTAGTCAAGGTCAAGGGGTTTCTAATAAAGAAACAAATTTGGATTTAGCTATCAAAGCTTCAGCTGATAAGAAGACTGCCTACCCCGAAATCTAGTTTGGAATGCCTAGATATGTGCGATAAAAACCTTTATCCTAATATTTACACATTACTACAAATCTTGGCTACCATTCCTGTATCCACTGCTACCCCAGAAAGGTCTTTCTCGAGCCTAAGGAGACTGAAAAACTATTTACGAAACACTACAAGTGAAAACAGACTTAATGGTTAATGAACATTCACTATGGAACAGAAATTCATGCAGATGAAGTAGTGGATATATTTAAAAGAAAAAGCCGAAGATTTCTTCTTTAATGGTTTTAGATTTAGCGCAGAGGAACGAAATTAATTTATCCATTTCATTTAAAGTTAAGAACTTTATAAATATGTCGTAGTTTTTCGGGTGAATATATAGATATTAAATTTCATGTAAGTATATTTTTGTTGTTTTATTTACTTCTCAAACTAAACCCCCCCCCCCAAAACTAAATCCTGGCTACGCCCGTGTCGCGACGGTTAAATTAATCGGATATGTGGAAGACCGTAACAGGTTGAACGGTTCCTTCACAAAAGGAACGGCAACCCCTGTGTACGACCCCATAGCAATCGATAAGGGCTGTGGTGGGGGACGGCCCAGACGCCCAGACGCCACTCATCTGGGGCCCTGTTTACCCGCTACCCTTTGAAGCTTTCAAGAAAGTGGAACAGACGAGTTTGGAAATATTTATTTTGGAAACCATTCCTCAATTAAAACTTCCGCCTTTGATATTCGCTAAATAAATGGCTTGTTTGACTTTTATAGAAAAAACTCAGGAAGGAGCGCCCACACAAAATATAAAGATTATAGGTTAGGTTTCATAACATAACAATAAAGACCAAATTTCGGGTGTACCTAGCCCTAATAGCCTTGATGTGGGGTACAGTTGGCGTCAGATGAAACCGAACGACGTAATGCCATTTTCTTGAGATTTTTGGAGTAAAAATACCTAACATTCATTTAACAATCAACGGATTCAAGCTCATCAGACAGAGGGATGAAGCGACCGACGAACGCGACGTTGACAAATGTCAAAACTGTATCCAAATATCCCAAGGAAATGGATTTTTAGCGTACAGTTTCGTCTGACGCCAACCGTACATAGTGTCAACCGTAATAACTATTACCATTTGTGAAGTTTATGAAAATTATAAAAATTGAAAATAAAAAAAACCTTTTTAAAAACAAGCTTTTATTTACTAAAAGGAATAAAATAAGTTTAGGTTGTCGTTAAGATAATAATTCAATTCTAAATTGCGACAAGTTTTTGCAAATTGAAAAGCTTGTCGCGCGCAATGTTAATGAAAGTAGGTACCTACCATTTAATTTTATTGAACAGTGATTGGTTGATAAGCAAGTACCTACCTATTTTCCAGAGTATGAGTTTCTTACTTTTTAATTCGCGCGACAAGCTTTTTAATTTGCAAAAACTTGTCGCAATTTGGAATTGAATTATCTTAACAAAACCTAAACTTATTTTATTCGTTTTAGTACATGGCTTAAATAAAAGTTGGTTTTTAAAAAGGTTTTTTTATTTTCAATTTTATTTTGTGCTTTTAGTACCTGCCTATATTAAGGAGAGTGGTAAAGAAATTTAGTCCGCCATCTTGGGGCGGCCGCCATATTGGATTTCGTATGAAGTCATTCACTTTATTGTTTTCTACCCTTCGAGCCCTTTCATTTGATACCCATGTTGGGTACCTATCAAATAGGTAATTCGCCATCTTGGTGCGGCGGCCATATTGAATTTAGTGTGATGTCACTAACTTTATCTCTACTCTTCAAGCCCTTTCATTTGATACCCATATTAAGGGGGTTGACAAAAAATACATCATCCGCCATCTTGGAGCGGCGGCCATATTGAAAGTATTACAATACTGAGTATTCGAATGTCAGGAAGTGGTTCTAATTCAGCATGCAAGATTCGACCCACACATAAATACATACTAACAGGTGAAGTTAAATAAAAGCTTGTAAAAACTATCAAACATGCCATACATCGATGTCAATTAATTGCAATATTTTCGGAAAAAAGTTTCACATGGTCGTTTGGTCGTTTGGATACCAGTTTACACTTATGACTCGTGCCTACAAAAATTGGCAAGCGCTCAGATTTCCGTGTACCAAAACACAATTCCGTAATGTCTTTTTTTAAACTTTACTACATGTGCATTGAGACAGCATAGATTCTAACTGAATAACTAACCTCTATAAATACAGTGCTTCGACTGCAAATGGGTCAAATCGTCGTTTATTTGACAACAAAAAGTCGTCAGTGGCACGTGGGCTTCAGTACCTATTATTATATGCCCTCGAAGGTAAGGACTGCAAGAAAGGAACGAATATAATATCTTAACTAAGACTAAGGATCTTGGTGAAATGGGAAACGAGGATAGACGGTTTAATCAACAGAAAAAAGAAATATCTATTCGTATTCGTGGATGGACATTTTTCTTCATCAAGGAAGTTCGACGTAATAGCAATCCAATTACTTGGTACCTAATTCGTTGACTTTTATTGCCTTTCCTTAACCAAAGGTCAATGCTTTTCCAGGAAAGAAGCAATATAATATCATTGATAATATAACTAGTTTACATGTTCACCACCCTAAGAAATAAAGTTACGAAGTATGTTCAGGTTGTAAAAACTTAAAAGCTGGTTTTATCGTAAATGGAATTTGCTGGAAAACTCTACCTGCGTTCGGGTATGTTTATTTCTGAAGCTGGTGAATGAAGCGTGAAGAAACCTGGAAATTGTTGGATATTATGGAAGCGATATTTTCTGCGTGAAAAAGCAGTGGATATGGGCTTTTCCGCTTTGGTCTGGAAGCACAGAAACATAGTCATACGAGGGAGTACTTATTAATTCACAGGAAGAGTTAATTTAGAATCTGCTTAGTTGTTATTAGAACAATGCACCATCTTTGAAGTTTTATTTAGAACTAGCACTCTTCCGTAGCTACTTTTTTTTAACTCTGAAGACGAACACTTGACATTTTGTAATTTGTCGGAACCTAAAGGTGAAATCTATTAGATAATTGCAAGAAGGGAGACAATTTAACGCAATTAAACTCTTTAATGAGAAATTGCAGCAGGGTTTACCCAACAGGAGGCAGCGAATTTTCTTCGCTGCACATTTTTCTCCATTAATCAACTCGAAGGCAACAAAGCAGAGCAATTACTGCCGTTTTCATTTCCCATTCATTGACTTCTATCGCCGTTTTTTACGTGGAAAGGTCGGAGCTTTTCCAAGAAGAAAGCGGCGAATAATAGGTATCGATTGGTGGCAATAGCGAAAATTTCAGGACACAGACTCGACAAATTTTGTAGAGGAAAAATGAGGTCACACTTTTTAGAGAAAGATGCCCAGTGAGATTAAAAGGATGTTGATGGAATTGTAGAGAGATAATCTTAGTTATCGTCCTTTTATGTCAGATCGTCAGCCAGTATCTACAGAATAACAGGCCTGTTTACACTAATGAACAGACTATAGATTTCTAGGTGTAGCTTGGAACATTAATTGGGCAACAATAGTGCTCAATAAGTGAAGTTTGAAATGTGACCACTTGGGGTAATACCTTGCTTGATTAAAATACCTATACTCTATAGCCAGCTTGAAATGGTACTCATACCACTATCATATTCGTGGGAAATAAACATTTTATGCGATTGATACACTATACTTTTTCTACGACTATAACTATAGGTGTTCGAGTTCAAAGTAAGTTTTTTATTTTTTTAAAATTTAATTATTTTGAAGATGAAAGGTATTACATTTAAGATGAATATTAACAAAATATTCCTTACTTATACGGTGTCACAGGGTGTCTACTTTTAAACATACACAAATCCATAAAATCTTTATTTTTGGAGATGATCACCCTATTTAAGGCCTTCAAAAACCGCTTATTTGGATCTTCTTACCATTTTAGAAATGCAAATCGAGGGCAGGCTACAATTTTTTTAAACCCCCAATTTTCGCGAAAACTATTTCAATATGAATAAAAAATATTCTGGAGGTTGTCAAAGTTGAGCAAAACAGTTGAATGGGAATGTGATTTTCATGAAACTGTATACGGGTCAAGAATGCTCTGGAATTATTGAAGAAATATTAAAAACAATTATTTTTTAAAAATTGCTAACAAATTTAATAATAAAACAATTTAAATTATTCGACTTTCGCCAACAAAGCCACTAAGATGATACATTTTCTGTGCGTTTCCTGTTGTGGCACACCAAGTCACCTTAACACATATGGACTTACTGAGAGGTCAGGTTTAGTAGTCTGATATGGCATAGAGAAAGACACCATGTACATGGTGATGCAAACTCGACGCCCCAGGCCTACAGCGGGAACACGAAAACTCAAAATAAAATTTCGAAAAGGGGTTCTTAAATGGGACATACTAAGGTCCAATTTTGACCGAAAATTAACTTTTTTTTATGTTTGGGAAAATGGCCGCTGTGACGTCATCGATATTATTTTCCCAGAAACATACCAGTTTTTCTCTATATATTGAAAGTCCTTATCATTCTCAACAACTTTTGTAGGGAAAGATTTTCTGTATCTTTTAGTGTTCAAAATATACATGATTAAAAAACCAAAATCAAGGATTTTTTAAAAACATCATGATTTTTTTAATTTTTTTTTAAATTAATATTGGCTAGTTTTTATTATTTTTTAAATGTTTATATCTTGTTTCATCAAACGAAAAAATATTTTCAAGGAGGAATAATATACTCAGATCAGTAAAAAGTACTTCTCATTTCTTATACACTTCACAAGACTTTTTACCCGCAATAAACCACAATAAAGTTAAACAATATTAAGTTTTTATTTTCAGATTAGGTTCTCTGTTTTTTTTTGAAGGAATTCTTGAAAGTTTAAAGTTTCATTTTTAAGTATTTACAAGCTTTTATTTAATTTCACCTGTTGATGGCGGATTATGTATTTTTTGTCAACCTCCTTAATATAGGTATCGATAAATGAAAGGGCCTGAAGAGTAGATAACGAAAAAGTTAGTGACATCACACTAAATTCAATATGGCCGCCACTCCAAGATGGCGGATTACATTTTCTGTTCAACCCCCTTAATATAGTTATCAAATAAAAGGGCTTGAAGAGTAGAAATAATAAAGTTAGTGACATCACATTAAATTCAATATGGCCGCCGCTCAAAGATGGCGGATTACATTTCCTTTTCAACCCCCTTAATATGGGTATCAAATGATAGGGCTCGACAGGTAGAAAACAATAAGGTGAATGATTTCATACGAAATCCAATATGGAGGTCGCCCCAAGATGGCGGACTAAATTTCTTTACTACCCTCCTGACATGGGAATCGATTTTAAGGTTTTCTTTCTATGAATAATAGTTATTGATGTACCAAGGCACTGAAGTTCAACTTTTTATGACTCATGTGCAATTTAGTTGCCGAGGCCTCTGGCTGAGGCAAATAAACCACATGAGTCATAAAAGGAACTTCAGTGCCGAGGTACATATTATATTTTTTTTAATCGGAAAAAAGTTTTATTAGGCAAGAAAATAATCACAAGGGATCACCCGTTCATGAACCAACTGCGCGCGCGGCGTTGCTTGACTTTGACGACCGCTCTACCTAGGTCAAGTAAGATAAGACACGGCGTCTTCGAACAGACAAACCAAATCTCTTGATATTAAAACCTACTAAAATATTTATACTGAAAGATTGCGCTGGTATAGGTAACAATTTCGCAATGTGTACGAAAAGTTAAATGGGCCTTTCGTGGCCAGGTTTTGAATATTTGGTCACTTTTGACGCGCGATGGATCCGCGTCTGACGTTTGATGTTTACATCTCGCCAAAGCCTACTTATTGAAAAAATCGTACAATAATGGGCTACTTTAATGCCGATTTCTGAGCTTTTAATGACGATTTTGGGACACTTTACTGCCGATTTCAAGAACATATATTTTGAAATATCCTATAATTTTAATAACGATCTTATTAAAAAATCTCTACTTTTTCTTCTGTTTTACAAACTTCTAATGTAAATACGATTTCTATGAGAGACACACATAGGAATCTTGAATGTTGAATCTGGACCAACACCCCAAAGTCAACCATCACTATAGTGTCGGTCCAGGTTGACTAAAAACAATCCGACGACACGAAATGTGCAAGCACCTGACACTGCTACGACGACGACAAACCCAAACGTTCGTGACGTAATCGATGACGTATCGCGGGGACCTTACCCCACCGAAACCTTCTCTCGTCCCACCCCCCGTATCGCGGCCCCTATAGAGGGGCGGCCGCCCCCGCTATCGAAACTGCCTTCCGCTCAATATCGGGGGTGGCCGTGGTGCCGGCGCTCGGCCAGTGTTGGTGCGGTGTTGAAACAGGATGCAGGCGCCAACCTCAACCACTCAACTTTGCTCAACCTGCTGAGTGGCGCACCTTCGGGGACCAAATATGGTGACTGAGAATGGACAGGTAACCTGCTAGGGTTGAAATCGCGAGTGTGTACGATTAAGCTCTAATGGACTCATAACTTTTAGAGTGTGTCTAATCAGTCACCTTGAAGGCTTAATTTTTTCTCTTTTAGAACCTTCCAGAAGACATTTTTTTAAATCCAAATTGTACGGTATATCAACTTTTTATGTAGTTGTATGTTTACTGCAGTGGTTCAATGCGGTATAGTAACTGGTTAGCGTCTTTTAGTGTAGCAATTGGAGCACCTAGTTGGCGCATAGAGTTCGCTTGCCAAAAGTAATAAAATATGTATGCGTAGGATCAAAACTAAATGAGAAACTCCCAACATTTTGGAGAAAATTTCATAAGCCCCATTTGCCTTGCAAAGGTTGCGACTAACCGTTGCTTTCAAGATCAAATAAAATTATGCTATTTTTGAAGCTGAAGTAGAATTTGGCGGAAATTCAAAATATTCCTGTCAGATGCACATCACATCAATAATAAATGCGCTATCGTGCTACCACAGTTAGGTAAACTTAACCTACAAATATTAATTTTTAACTCTGAAAAAACAAGTAGGTAATATTTGGAAATAGTTCTTTTCTAATATTTAGAATGTTGTCATTTCGTTAACATCTTGATAGAAAGATATTACTTGGGCTGTGTTATGTAATGCAACATATTTTCAGTTTCTCCAAACTACGCGTACTGAAATTTTTTCTCGGAAATGCTTTCTTTTACTTATAATAAATAGTTCAATATTCTATTAATATTATGAATTTAATTTAATGTAGACGTGAAAAAACATGTATTATATCTACTTAATAGAAATATGTGTAAAAATTTAGGACATCCCGTATTATGGCGTATATAAATAATGATTTATTATTTTTTTCACAAAAAATTCATTTATTTGTTATGTTTAATTAATGGCAAAATCCATACTTTGAAATATCAAATGTGAACAAATTTGGGCTTATGTAATAGGGTATTAATTTGACGAACTTTCACAAACTTGATTAAATAATTCTTGGGCCATCAGCTGGCGAAGCGAAACGTCACTACGTCATCAGCAGAGGGAGGTAGCTTTTTGTAGTTGTCTACGTTTACTTGTATGGCTATTTTCCTGTTTTAAAGAACGTTTGCTGTGTTTATTGTGCGTTGGACTGTGTTTTTTAGTAATATAGGACGTAGTTTTATTAATAAGGTGGTAAAATAGCAGTGATTCAGAATAAAGTGATTAAAATTCAATTTTAGTTTATAGTTTTAGGTTGTGTCTATAGTTTCGGACATATTTAAATCATGCCGTGGACGTGTTCCGTTCCCAACTGCAAGGGAAACTACAAAGGCGGTCCTAAACTGACCGCTTTTTCCTTCCTAAAGACCCCATTTTAAGGGAAAAGTGGGTTAAGGCCATCAAAATAGATTTTGTTCCTACATAGTCTTCCAGGGTAAAAGTAGTTTTGGTTTGGACTGTTTGGGAGAGTGCTATACCTAACAATTTTACATGATTAAACGTAACCACCTTAAAATCAGGAAGTTTTATGCTTTTATTCATTCGAATTTAGTTGTATCTAGGCACACAAATACAAAATAATATTGGCATTTACGAAAGTTTTACCGGTAGATATCTAAATGCACCAAAAGCCCTTGAAAATGTGACTTTCACTCTCGTAGATTATTATCCGTGTTGTAAAACCATGAGCGATATATGTAAACAATCATTTTAAAGTGCTTTTTTACCAAATTTACCAAGTTGACATCTTGAAATTTGAATTTGGCGCCTTAGGCCCACCTCCCTTGGGTGACTCATCGCTTTCAGCTGCTGGGCCTTGTCATTGCGACGGTGCCGGTGTCATAATATATCAAATTAAATGGGTCCTTTAGCTTTATAAAAGAATCGTTGTTCCATTTTGATCAAATTCAAATTTGTACATCTAATCAAACTGTGTATTAGTAAAATAAACAGTTCGATAAAAGCTAAATTAGTATACTATGGTCTTTTACTTGACGAAAATCCATACTATCTGTACGAAATTCAACACTTTTGTAGTTTACTGATTTTCACTGTAATTTATCAACATAACAATTATTTTGCCCACACAGTGGCTTCTTCTGATTTGGGATAGGTACTCATCTGAAGAAGCCACTGAGTTAGCGAAACAATTAATTATTGTCATGTTGATAAATTACAGCGAAAATTGTAAAACTACTTCATTTCGTACTTACAGTACCAAACTGTTAATTGTCGATAATGATATTATTTGGTTCTAGACAATAATTGAATACTTCCGTAGAACAACAGTAGTAAGTGGCGTAAGTCCCTATACCTGAGTTTTAAATTCGACACCCTGCAAAACAAAGTTTACCAAATTGTAAAGGCTCTAGGAAATTCATAGTAATTTAAATCCATACAAACAGTCACAATAGCTTCGCTATAATAATAGATCTATACTATTTTTAGCCACAACAGAACAATATCCACCCTTGACCGCACCAAGTCTACACCATTTTCTGCCGCATCCCAGCAGAATACATTAATTACTTCTCTATATATATTTTGGCACAATGCTTTATGCGCCAAAACAATATAACGCTCTCACTGATATCTGAATACTAATTGTGGAGGCATTGTTGTAGTAGTTATTAATGGGTTTTCTCATTGTAAAAGTGCCACCCAAAAACTTATTTACTCTGCGAACTATTTCCTTGCTATTTTCACCATTTTTCTCGTGAATACAAAATACCTGGTTGACGTTGACTATTTAGTTTTCTGTATGTCGATTCTGCTCTTTGAATAAAGAATCCTAGAAATTAGTCAAAGCTATATGGGTATTATAAAATACGTGAGACGGAAATCGCCCTGTGTGGTAACCAAGTTTTGACACAAAAAAGTATCTAAGTCCTATAGGTACTTAGATACTTTTTCGAGTTATTATGCTTAGCTGTGCGGCTTGTGGCACTTCCCTGACCGCCAAAACTAAAATGTTTGAGGATAATAATCCGTCGGTAAGTAATTTAAATTAATTTTTGAGGTCATAGGTACACCAAAGTGGCATAGGCGTTTGTGTAAGTACCTATTTCTTCATAATTGGAAATTTAAAATTAGAATTGCTATATTATGAAGGATTCCTAAACTTAAAGACGAAAACGTGCTTTAAAATTTCTGCCTCGATTAGTTTGTCGAAACAACTCAAAGTGCGCGCTACTGTAAAAACAAAAACAAAAGAAAAAATATTAAAATGTAAACAACTTTGTCCTTTACATGATGCAGACTTTATTACTGACACTGTATACTTCTCCATTTCCTTCAATCTATTAGTATTTAGGTATTTGGCAGCACTCAAGAAATCAACTTATTTTTACCTTTGAAAACTCTCGATAAATCTAAATAGGTAATTATGTTGCCAAAGCTAACCATACCTCATACCAGAATAAAGTTTGATCATTTTGCGGTGAAAAGAAAATCATGAATTTAGCTACTGCCTATTTATAATAATTTTAAATCGAACTCGAGTTTCTCAAATGAATTTCCTAAAATTAACAAGCGAAGATAGACAACTGTGGAAAGTTTTATTATTTGCACCTTTCTAATCCCAAGGGCTGGGTTGCCAGGGGAGCTACAAATAGGGTTGGAGGAACTTATAATATAACAGGTGTACGCGGTTAATTATTCAAACCCCAATGTAAATTGGGGTTTGAGGGGTTGAACGTGAACATAATAAAAAAAGTTAATCAGAAAGATTTTTTTATATTTACTCATCATACAAATAATGTTCACAATATATTCTGGCCAACTTCAAACTGAGATTTATACAAAAAGCTTTTTTAAAAAAAAATCACGCACATTCCTACCATTCCATTTAAAATGCGTGCGTGAGTTATATAGATCCCTAATTATATTTTTTTACGATTAACAGATGTTCCCATTTTTACTAGAATTTAACCAGTGGTTTTGAAGTTGATTTAGTCCTGGCATCCTTCCAAACATGTCATCAGAAATGGCTGACCCACCGCCTATCGACAATGGTTCGCCGAGGTTTGAGCCTAACTAGCATCCAGAGATAAAATACACACTAAAACCTATTTATAAAACTAAAAAATCGCCGTTACAAGAACTTATGTCGTGTGGAATGCCACGTTTCATAAATCAGCAAGAAAATATACTGCAATGTTTGTTGTGATCTAAATTTAGGTTTTAGGTTTGTCTACAACAGTTGTTAGATTCATGTCCCAAGATTTCGTTGAACAGAAAATGTTTCTTTGGTCACAGGAAGGGAATATAGGACGTGTTAAAAAATTAGTCCATCTTCTTGTAGTGGAGTTGTTTCTATAGATTATTCTGCCATCACGAAACATCAGGTGGCGCTGTCGGCCGCAAATGTTATATTATTCTCAACATTTAATTGTAATCCAAATTGTCGTTCACAAAGCATAACAAATTGTCTTTTATTGGCATGTTTACCAGAGTATATTGCGTGAAGAGCTAAATATAAATACCCTGGATATTATTTCATTTATTAATGTCCACTTTTCATGTTCGACATTTATTTTATTAGACGATAATTACTGTGAATTTTTTATTTCACTCGAGAAGGTATTTAATCAACAAATATATAGAAATTATTAAAAGAAAATTATAAAAAAAATAAACCTCTTGAAAAGAACTAATTTGTGCCAATTCGAATTCTCAAAATTTGTGATCATTTAAATCCCATTTCAAAACAGTTTCATCAAGGGAACGTTCACTGTTTCTTTGCTTTCATCCTAAATCGTGCCCTAATTATATTTCCCAGAAACATTCATAATTGGATTTTCTTGCCAGAGCTAATTCCATCGCCCACGATCTAGGCTTTATAGACATAAATAAAACAGGAACTGATATCCTTAGAACACGATCGATCCAGGACGATTTTAGACACCCACGTAGATGGTTTTAGTGATGTACCTCCGTTTTTCTGGTAAAATATTCAGTGGAAGTGGGTATTCCCTAGTCGGCCTGCCACATGAATCTTGAGAACATGAAAATTGCATAAGCTGCCGGAGGAGGTTTGCTCTGAGTGCATCTGTAACGTGACTGGAATACTTTACAAAAACAGTCAGTTTTGGGCTAAATTATTACCTGTACTATAGACTATAATAACTCTACTTGGAGGAATGTATCTTCGAATAGATATCATTGCAAACTAAACATGTTAAAGGGCGTTCTTTGTACTTCTTATTTATAAAATCAAAAGCAACGCTTGTCTTTCCTCACTCGTCTTTTTTGATGGTATCAGACCAAAGGCTCATTAGCTGTAGGTATATTATTGTTTGTACCTACCTGTCTGAAATAACCTACGGACCTGGACACTTTACCTATCCAGGAAATGAGTCTTTAGCGGCGTTGATTAACGGTTGGAATATGGAAATCGTTGGCCAGCAATTTACGGAAACCTAACCTAACCCAACTCGCTAAGCCTCGACTATGAAACGACATTGCCGATAGTAGTTAAATCTCAGACTAAAGATAATATAGACGAAACTTCAAATACAAAACTTTGTGGTCAACATTTCTATGTTTACTAATAAAAAACTTTGTTGTATTGCCACTTACTCTATATAGAATTTACTGGAACATTTAAAAACATATTAGAATATAATGGAGAGGAAGACGTAGCTTCCCTACGTTGCAATTTTGATTACGTTACATAATAATGGGATATTTAAATAAAAATAAGTGAGTAAGATTATACTTTGTTTTATATATTTTGTGAACAAACATAACGAAAAGTTGTAAATTGCGCTGAATATCGCAAAATTCGGCAATGCCGCTATCGCCGTCGCCACGTTGTAGCCGGTGTTTGTTTAGCCATGTGCGTTTGTTGTCGTGGCGTTTCAGATACAGTTTCGTGCGAATTCTTCCGTTTGTGTCATTTTCTGTGATCGATAGATTGTTTATTAAGTTGAACTATACAAGGGACATTAAAAAGGGAATAGGTAGGTATATAAAGTGCTTTGTGTGTGGTATGAGTAATTTACAGAATCGCATAACCTTTCACAGGTAAGTGAAGTCAGTTACAATGAGTTCAGAGGCGTTGCATCTCCTAGGAAGGAAACTGCCTTACGCATTGTTGTAATTTCTTGTGATTTTTACATGAATTCCACCTCAGAATCCGTATTGCCAGAATTAATAATTCATTCAAATTAATAAACCATAAATACCTAGGCCCCAATGATATAAATTTTCCTTGTTCTATTTATTTATTTAACCATAAAAATATTTTTTTGCATACGCTACTGGTGGGCTTTGTCCAACCAGCTGCTCCACTATTACAAGGAATGTTTTGTTTCCGTATTGTATATGGCGGTTGATTACAATGCCCTAAGAAAGGAGAGTCTATATTATCTTTAGTCTGAGAGTTAAATCCTTTCCTGTTCTGCCTAAAGTTAAACAGATAACTATTTATGGTTAGTTCGATTTGGATAATGAATTTGCAAATCAATAGCGACGCTAAACACAAGAGAAGATTCGTTTCCGTAATTTCATACTGTTTATACTATAGGAGTTATAGAGATGAATCGTTAAAATGACACTGTGAGTGTGCACTGACCGAAGAGCCAAACTCTCAAACTAAAACCCGAAAGAAGTTGGAGAAAACATATGTTATGTACTTTTAAAAGAATGTTGTGGGTAGGTACAAGATCAGCACCTTCAACCACGAGAATGCATCTCCAAACTTTCCACAGGAAGTTTCCTCCACCTGTAACTGAAGGAAGGTTATTGGTTTAAAGTATACAAAACCAACTGTGGCCAAAAAATTGCAGTGGGAACTTTTGTGGGTTGTAAATTGTGAAAATTGCCACCGTAAATCGATTTAGTTGGTCGATTTGCTTAGGAAAATTTCCATTTCAAGGTAGAATTACGCAAAATTGTGAAATATCGCGAACATTTCTACGTATACTCCTTGGCAAAATCAAAATAATATTAAAAATCGATCTTTTGGCATCTGAATACGTATCTACGCGCCCATCCCGACAATTTAAGCCTTTAAGCAATAGCTGGATCGGCGGGAGATAACCTCCAGCCAGCAGGGGTGTGCGGTGACATTTTAAGTAAGGGAAGCAATGTTTAAAAACTTACATATTTGTAATGTAATTCGATTCTTCGATCACTTTTTGCGAATTCGTCAATGACGTCATCATAAAAACGTCGATGCTCTAACATGATCTGGAGAAGTATATTCTTAATAGACAACAGCGATATCTGTGAAAGTCTTTCATTCATTTTTGTGGTTAAATTTTTCATAGGGGGTTTTGCTCTTCCGTTTATAATTAATTGAAGCTTATCCGCAAAGTTTAATGTTGAAAATCCCTTTATTATTAAGGCATACACTACACATTCACACACACTCTTCTTACTTAATAATTGTCCAACTTTAACATTTTCAACGTGATTCCCGACAGCCGCAGTTGACGGTATTTGCATGTCCACGTCCGTATTATTGTCTTCCATATCGCCCGAGATACGACGCGCGCGACGCACCGACGCAGATCAAAACCAACTAAATTAAACAAAGAACCTACTGCAACGATAGCTTCTACGCCCGCTTAAAACAGGCGTTCTCATTCGCGTCAGCCAGTGCGGTGGAGGTGGAAAGTTCAATAACCTCTCGTCTATCGAACGCCACAGAAAAGCTGGCGGCCGGCATAGCTTACATTGTACTGTACTGTCGCTCGGTAGGATGGGCGTAGTCGGAGTCAACGCCGCATTTGCTATAGGCATAACATATTGTAGATTTGATATATGATATATAAGATAATTTTTAGCGTTTTTGATATACCTAGGTAACTAAACTAATTGCTTCTTGTTTAAAAATTCAAAAATTACATTTTATCATTTTACATTGTTTTGGTTTAGGGGAAGCACTACTTCCCTTGCTTCCATGGACTGCACGCCCCTGCCAGCCTCCAGCCGGTCCGGAGATACAACTAAAAAACCGAACTTCGAGTTTTCACTTTCGATTTGACTTTGAACAGTTGAAGTTGAAGTTGAAGCTTCAGATCTTTTTTGAGCTACTCCACTATTTTAGTTACTGATCTTTAACTTCAGTTGTACAGAACAGCACCGTTTCTATCTCTCGACGATCTTCAATATCTTCTCTTTTTAAGTCCCATCTGTGGTTCCTATAGATATGTAGCAGGTATCAGGATCTTACCAGTTCTTCAAGCACTTCAACTATTTCTTTAGATTGCTTCAATTATTCTTTTTTCTTTTACATCTTCAACCTAGATTGCTTCAATTATTCTCATATTATTACGCATTCTTTTTCGTCTACGTCTTCAACCATAGAACCAATTTCCTGCACTTCCGATTCAATCGTATATGACCACCAATGACATTTCAATTTTGCCGCCCAACTGCCATTCGCCTTCACCCCCAGGCCATGGGGGCGCGTCGGCGCCGGCGTCCCGGCGCCGTTATTGACCGGCCCGTGACGTCACGAGGCGTCGTCTAGCCCGCCGAAAGTGCCGGCTGGCCTCCCTCGCCCTCACAGGGCGATCCCCCGGCAGAGACACCCTTAGTGTCACTTCGGACCTAAGAGGGTGTGCATTTTGACGGTAGATAGTGCGAAAAAGTGAGTTTGCAGGGTTGCCGGTGCGGCAGTGTACCTGTTGGGCCAACGTTCGAACTTTGTAACTAATTGTCTGTGATTAACACGGTCGGGAGTTGGTACGCTGGGGGAGAAGTGGTGGATGATGCGGCTGTCGGACGATGTCTTGTTGTTTTAGGATCTTTCGAATGGTAAGTTGGGTTATATAATTGCAAATAGAACGTTCTACTTACCTTTGAACTTTGTGCGTTAATGCAGTTTGGTTTGAGATGATATCTTAATGTCAAAGGCTATGTGTGTAGAGGTTATTGGATGTTTTTGATAGATACCAATCATCCATAGGTAAGTATTAGGAATCGTATATCCCACAACACGTTTTATTTTTATTACATTTTGAAGGAGCAAGGAACCCTAGACGACACATATGTGTTTGCATTACGAAATAACACGGTTTGCTTTTTAAGATACTTATTATAGCTTTATTGTCACTTCACACGCGAAGAGTTAGTTTTTATTTGTCTAGCTGTGTGCGTTATGAACTTGTTTGTTTAAAATAATATTTTCTATCTGCCTCATTTATGACAACTGTATTAAGTTATCATCTCGGTTTCTCTTCTTTACTAATTTTCATAAAATACGAAATTTGGATTGTTGGATGATTAGGAAGTATCTCAACAAATATATTCTTCGGTAAATTGTACCATACTCAAATGTCTGATCGGGAATGGAAGGAAAACTCCACAACTCCACCACTGGTTGTTTGTGGACCAAATCTGCTACTCTATGAAGTGGTGATAGATACCAAATTAGGTTTAAATATCTTCATTGGTTGGGACAGTATAAAAAATAATACATTTTTTTTAATTTTAGCGTTTATGGATCTATGTTTACATGAAATTTTCCCCTTCAAATAAATTTTTCTATCACCTTTAGTGTTGAAGCCCTCCTGCAAAAAGTGAACCACCCTGTATATAGGGTGATTCAGTTTTATTCTAGGACAGAGGTGATAGAAAACCATAAAATATGACTATTTTGTGGTATAACTTTTGATCCACAGCCGACTCATTTTCGAGATAGAGGGTGTTTAAATTCTCAAAAATGTTAACGTTTAACTTTTTATTTTTCCATCCGTTAAAGATACTTAAACGAAATTTGGTACACACCATGCGTTGATCAATTGTCACAAAATATGATTATACCAAGTTCGCCAAATAGCGAGTATCGAAGATATGGGTATACACTACATTTGTTTTATCAAGAAAAATAATAATACGGCCCTGTACAGAATTCTCTTTTACGCACTTGAATAATTTTATATTCTAAACAAAAACTGTCTCTTGGCACTTTTTTGTATCTGAAACAGTTTCACGGCCAATTTGATTTTTCAGAATTCGAGAAGAAAAATTATTTAATTTGAAGAAACAACACCTTCAGATTTCTATTTAGCCCGAAGATATTAAACAATATGTTAAGGTTGAGAATATCAAAACTTGCCTTCAAAAACCACTTTTGTGCGAGATTGAATACATGTAATTTTATCGACGATTTGATTTTCGATTTTAAAAGAAAACATAAATAGCAAAATCAGTTGGCCGTGGATGACATTATTGTTTTGTTGAATTACTATGACATTTTAGTCAGTTCACGTCGGTACTGGCCAAATCGAGATCTAAAATGTATTTTTTTTTCAAATGAAATAATTTAATTTCTTGCGTTCCGAAAAAGCAAAAAACGATAAATATTAATTCTCCCGTAAAACTGTGGCATATACAAAAAATGTAAAGATGCAGTTTTTCCTTAGAATAAAAAAGCTGTACAAGTGCATAAGAAAAATTCTCTAAAGGGCCGTATTAGTATTTTTCTTGATAAAACAAAATGTAGTGTACTTATACCGATATCTCCGCCACTGGCTATTTGGGGAACTTGATATTATCACATTTTATAATCAACGCATGCTGTGTCCAAATATCGTTTGAATATCTTTAACGGTTGGAAAGATAAAAAATTAAACGTTAAATGTTTTGGAATTTAAACACCCTGTATATCGAACACGAGACGGCTGTGGATAAAAAGTTATGCCACAAAATCGACATATATTATGGTTTTATATTACCTGTTGAAGTGTCCTATAATAAAACTGAATCACCCTGATGATATTGATGATGATTCAAAACTGTAGAAACGGAAAACAATTCAGTATCTATCTGGAACAAATATATAGACGTAAAAAATAGATGTTTGAACATACCTTATAAATGTAAGGCCTTTCACTTTTGTTTTGAATATCGATAATACCTGCGAATACCAAGAGTTGCATTTGAGACAACATTAACAGGCAAATTTGTACAGAAGGTTTCCACTCTGCCGTATATTTTTTTTTCAAAAATATATGTACATATTATACGAGTAGTTTCCAACTTTTCCAGGCAACGCCAACACTGTTGCCAGATGCTTCCTTCCTAAGTTCAAGTTTGCCAACGAACCAAACATCTATTATTGCATCTCGCGTTCTGGATAATTGCTGCAGACCGTGAACTTTCCTCCCTCGTTGCATTCAGCATTCAGCGCAAGGTGGTTGCGAATGCACCCCTGCCCTCTTCCAACCCTCGTCAGCGCAAGTGCGCCCCGTAATGATACTGGCACAGAAATTTCCCCTTTTGTTTGAGGACGAAGGGCCGAAATGAGTTGGCTCCCGTTTCAGTTGGATTTCGCATTAAATGGGGGGGTCTGACACCGTCGGTTTTCATATCGTCTCGTACAGTTCTGTGTTGGTAATTATTACGGTGTCAGCGTCGACTGGATTTCACACGAGAGCTTTGGATTTAACGTGATTTAAATTGGACATCCAGAGTGCGAACGAAAGATATCACTGCTTGTCTTCTTGTGGCAATATAGCTACGTGTCGTAGATGAAATATAATTAATAAAATTATTGTGGTTTGATTAATGAAAATCACACTTTCATTTAATATACATAAATACATAATTTATTTAATAAGTTGGTTGTTAGAAAGTGACCCCTAACCTAAACAATGAATAATTATAGTATATTAAAGTAATATATATATATATATATATATATATATATATATATATATATATATATATATATATATAGTAAATCCCTCGGCGTTGCCTCGGGATTTAATATTGACGTTCGGGTCTAAACCGTACCTTTGTTTTTTCCTTCATATTATTTAATCACAAATCAAGTTAGCCTTGATTTTTGTTTCATCAAATGAAGTTTCTTTACTGTTATCTGTCAAATTTAGCCATTAATTATTATTATTATTATTATTTATTCTTGACTAAATCAATTGTGAGTTTATATTATTTTTGTGAAAAATGTGTGATAATAATTATCATGATGGCTCATCCTCGCCAAACATATTCTTCACTCCTCCGGAAATTAGAGAAGAGGCACAAAATATTAATGAACAGTTGCTTCCACAAAAGTCGAAAAGTGTTTACTTAAAAACTTATACAATGTTTAAAGACTGGTGCAAAATGAAGAATATTGAAACAATTTCTGAAAACATATTATTGGTATATTTTCAAAGGCAAGCTGAAAACAAGAAATTATCAAGCTTGTGGGCAACGTTTTCTATGTTAAAATCCACGATTTCATTGAAGGAAAATATTGACATTTCGAAGTATTTTAAACTGGTAGCATTTTTGAAAAGGCAAAATACTAATTATGTAGCGAAAAAATCACTTGTTTTTAAAGAACATGAAATTGCACGATTTTTGAGAGACGCGCCAGACGAAGTGTTTTTAACAGCAAAGGTACCTACCTAAACATGTCTCGTTCTACTTTACATAATATATTTACATATTTGCAATAATTACTTTATTACTTACTAGGTTGCACTTGTTATCGCAGTTGCTGGTGCATGTAGAACAGACGAACTTTGTAATATGCTTCGAAAAGACTTGGATGTTCGAGACGATATGATCGTTATTGATATTTCTACTAGTAAAAATGGAACATCACGAAAGTTTGTTATCATGAAGCCAGTTTGGGTCGAAGTTGTTAAAAAGTATATTCAAAAACGGCCTACCCCAGATTTACCACGCTTATTTATTACTTTGCGGAACAATAAGCCGACACGACAGAACATTGGCCATAATACAATAAGTAAGATGCCAAAAGTGATTGCAAGTTTCTTGGGACTATCAGAACCAGAGAGATACACTGGCCATTCATTCAGAAGGACTTCGGCCACTATTTTAGCGGAAAATGGTGGCGATCTTATAACTACTGTAATAACTACTGTAAAACCGCACGGAGGTTGGAAATCTTCCACTGTTGCCGAAAGGTATATTGAAGAATCTCTGGCTTCTAAAAAAAGAATAGCTAAAATGGTTCAAGGGCCAGTTTACAATGCTACATCGGTACCTGTAGATGCGCAGAGCGATAACACTATCCATCCAAATGATAGTCATAATGAACCTCGTGATGAACAGTTATTTGATATTGGTAGTTCTAGTTCCTTTGCTAATATAGAATAGCGAAATCCCGCCAGTGTTACACAAAAAATATCGGATAATATTCACTTAAACAATCAACACATTAATATTCCGGTTACAAATACAAGCACTGCAACAGGTTTAGTTAATATGACTTGTTACAATTGCACAGTCAATATTAAATTAATAATAACAATTAGTTTTAGTTGTAATTTGTAATTTTTGTTTTCCTAAATACTTAAATAAACGTTGTTTCATCAGCTGTTGTTACTAATTTTAGGTTAGAACGGTTAGGTGGAGGTGGGGGAAGGGAAGGTTAGATTTCTGTTTTGTGGGCAGGGTCCACAAGTAAAAATATCTACATTGGCGTGTGTTCAGCGTTTAATACAAATTGAAAAAAATCAGTGAAATAAGTAAGCAGGGTTGTATAATAATACGAAATTGTGCCGTACATAGAAGAGCCTGTTACTAGTGACCTGTGACGTCAATTCATTATTGACCTTGGTCAATAATAAATTATTATTGACCTCGGGAGAGAAAATCAACTTCTCGGGTTAATGAAGGGTGAATAATAAATGCTTTTTAGGGTTAGTAGTGGAAAAAATTATTTGCAGAGTGGTTAAATTATCTTCCTAAATACAACTCGTCCTATGGCTAATAAGCAGATAATACCCTTTGTTAATAGCACTCCTACTACCTACTACGCAGTCGTAGTATTTCCTGCTTTAGGATTATAATTCGTAAAATTAACGAATGGCATTATCGATAATAGGTCCACCACTTTTATTTTTTTTTCCTCTTTTCGTGATGCAAGTCGGTAAATAACCGATGACTGAAATATTACGAGTTGTCTACGTCAAAAATAATGAATATGTTTGCCGGGGAACGACCAATAAAAAACCATATTGACTCATTCCCCTTTTCCGACACTAGGTCATTAAACGCACCCCTTTTTTCGACCCTACCAGGAGCACAAACGTTATACCATGCGGTATATTTAGGTGTTTGCCTTTATTAGATACAACTGATATCGTTTTTCATGCAAAGTCATTAGCTAATTATTTTACATCTAGGACAACCCTCGTATCCCTCTGAATGTGATAATTTATGACGTGTGATATGAGTCATGTTTAGATTTAATCCGTAGGCAACTAGTAGGAATTGATTTTATAGTATTTTCGGAATGGGTTTCCAATCCAAGCAACATCTGTGGATATAATTTTCTGTTCTGGTAACCTAGTTGTCTATTTTTAGTTGTCGCGCTCATTATATAAGCTGAACTTACCCTCGAGTCAGATCAGAATAGGGATCGAGACGTAACCGTTAGGGAAAAGGGAATAGGGGAGACGAACAGTGGCAGATGATACATATCTGGAATATAATTATAGCTGTTACCAAACATAATTTCTGATGTAAAATCAATATGGGACGTCAAAGATGGCTACTTGTTATAACTCAAATGAAAGAATCGCAGTTTAAAATAATACCTAATAATGGAAAATTTATATGTTGGTAAATCTTATATCAACCAACGTTTTAGCGGAATGGGATTCTAATGCCTAAGGTGATGGGATAACTGATAATGTAGAGGTACAGTGGAGTCAAGAAAATTTCGGCGGCACTTGTAATTTTTGTAGGAACCTTTCAAAAACATAAAGAGTGAATATGACATTTTTACTTCGTTTTTTATTAATTTGCTTTCTTGTCCTGTCCGTCTGTTCGTCAAATGTTGCAATAGATTTTAAACTAATTTCCTGATGAGCTAGACGCTTGAAACTTTAAACATAGCTCAGAACTGGAAGACAGTGCAATACTAATTCGCTATATAGAAATAATTTTTTTAAAGAAATTTTTAATATTGTCAATAAACAGAAAATCGACAAAAATTACATAGAAAGTTACCACTGCGTTACATCGCCTTTTCGACTTATTGCTGCCTTGATACGTTTCAACATAGTGTTAAGTGTTAACTAATATTTGGCAATCATCTGGAATGAAAATATTCAAAATTTCTTGGAGACGAGCACGCAACTCTGGAACGGTTGTTGTGGCTTATGATCTGCGATCGCAGCTTCTTCTTCATTATTATGCCATTTTTATTATGAAATATTGTTTTCTAACATCCAATCTTTCACTTTTTTAGCTATATGACAAGAGGCGCTATCTTGTTGGAAGATACATTCAATATTTTGCAAACGTAGTTCCTCAATCTCAATTTTTAGTTTTAAATTATTTTGAAGGACGTTAATGTATTTATCAGCGTTCATGATGCCATCTACAAAGTGTAATTTTCCGACCCCTCTAGCTGACATAGATCCCCAATTCACCACGGAGGACGAAAACTTAACTTTCTTCTTTCTTCTTAAGGCAGTCCGTGTGATACACTTCTCCTTTAGTTCTAATGACTCGGCTTCGACTATCACCAACACAAACTTCAAATCTAGCCTCATCACTCCATATAATTGAGTTTCATTGATGCTAAGACCAAGCTCCATGCTATTTTGCCCACAAAAGTCTATTTTTCATCTGCTTCTTTGTTAGTAAAGGCTTACAGTTTGGGCTTACCTTACAGTATATGGGCTTACCTTGTAAGTTTTAAACCCTAGTTTTCGGGCAGCCCTGTGACAAGTTGCCCTTGAAAAACATTTTTTATCTGTTGCCTGGTTCCATAAAACTATCAATATATAATATCAATGTAGCCGACTTCTATTCTCTGCTTCTGGGCAACGGATCCAGTAGTTTTGAAAAGTATAAAAATATTTCGCACTGTGTATCGTGATAAATTAACAATGTCTGCGATTTGCGCAGCAGATTTGCAAGTGAATTATTATAAAATTCCTTTATTATTCAGAAACAGCCATACCACGAGACATTTTTATTTGTCAACAACAATGAATGCAAAAATATGTCGTGAAATGTCACTAACGCCTTGTTTAAACTTATTGAAACATCAAATATTGTGATTTATTTCGGAGCCGCCTACTAGAAACAGACTATCTTAAACTGTTTTCGTCTATATGTAGCTATATTTTGTTACAATCAAATTATTATACAAAACAACCAACTTAAAGCTATAAATATATCTATAAATGTTTTTAAACATTCTCTAAAATCTGTAAAGAAACAAAAAATAGCACATTTTCAAAAGGGCGAAGAGAAACTGAAATGAATCTGAAATTTGCCACATGGCAATTTAATAATACTTAAAATACTTTTGGTTCCTTTTAAAAACGTGGTATATTAAACAAATTATTTTCTAAATGCTTGCCGGTACATTAACTGTGCAATAAATGTACCTAACATTTAAGGCGCTAATATAATTTTCTTTTGAAATTTACTTATTCTTATCGACATTTAGTAATAAAAAGTTAATAGAATGATAAAGCCAGCGATATAATAACATAGTTTTAACGAAGTATAAGGATTACAATATTCTGACATATTAAAATTAGCTTATAACTTAGTCGAATTTTGTTGGGATAATTTACTTTTTCAAACGATTCCAATGGTCTTCCCAAAACATGTTTGATTACAGGAATCAGAAACTTAACGATTTAAATCTCAAAATACCACTACTAACAACTTTCTTTTTATTTGGCAGCCTCTTCGTCTTTATTACCGTTTGTTTATTTATGATCAACATTTTTGGCTCGCTCTTGATATGTATGAGGAATGTTCAATCAGTAATGAGGCTATATCGAACGCAGACACCAGACACCAGACAGAAGCTCGTTCCTTATTAAAACCGCCCGACCTATGACCTTTAATCAATAGAACTAGGTTAGGGCCAGGTATACGTATATATGAGCTCTCAGGGAGATAAAATGTTTTCAGTTCTCGTCTTTGGTAAAAAATTGAGCCTTCAGTTGCTTCGTAAACCACGAATGCGAACTTGAGACGCTTGGCGTCAGATTTGAGAACACGGTGTGGCAAGATAAAATATGATGTTGGTGTCAGGTGGCTTGTGCTGGGGGAAAGCAGTAATAAGCGACAGGAAAAACTGAAGAAATAATACTCGAATTCCGATACTTTATTTTATAAAAACATATAATGGATGGATTTTGCCGACATCAAAAAACATTTGCAATAAGATTTATGCGATCTTTTCATTACAGTCTGACGGAAACACGTCCTTTCTGCGCGCGGCGCGCAATGGACAACTTGACAAAGTTCTCGAGCACCTCAAACAGAATATCGACATCAACACTAGCAATGCCGTAAGTACCCACTTCGAACTCATCTAATCTAATACGTCCCCGTCTTCTTTATTCGCACTTCCTCCCCTTTCCCACAGAACGGCCTCAACGCCCTCCACTTAGCCTCGAAGGACGGCCACGTCGACATAGTAGAGGAGCTCCTCAAGAGGGGCGCCGTCGTCGACGCCGCCACCAAGAAGGGCAACACAGCACTGCACATAGCTTCGTTGGCCGGCCAAGAAGAGGTCGTGAAGATATTAGTTCAACATGGCGCGTCCGTCAACGTGCAGAGTCAAAATGGCTTCACTCCTCTGTACATGGCAGCGCAAGAGAACCACGACAACGTGGTCAGGTACCTGCTGTCCAACGGGGCGAACCAGAGCTTGTCCACGGAGGTAAGGGATGAAGAAGATCCCGATCTTTGCTATGACCGATATAAAAGTTGATGTTAGTGAGAAGATGAAGGTGATTACGGCGGCTTCTTGTCCATAGGATGGGTTCACGCCGTTGGCAGTGGCAATGCAGCAGGGCCACGACAAGGTAGTGACGGTGCTTCTGGAAAACGACACCAGGGGGAAGGTTAGACTACCCGCACTTCACATAGCGGCCAAGAAAGATGACGTCAAGGCCGCTAAATTGTTACTTGAGGTGAGTTGTCGTTATGCCGATGACAAGAATTGATTAACACCCCTTTATTACCTAGTTTATGCATAAAAGCACAGATTTGATGTTTCTGAATTGTCTCATGATATCTCAAGAACCTGAGTATATTTATTTAACATCTGTTTTAAAGTGGTAGTCCTATTTACATCATTATTATTTTACCATTTTACAATACAATTTTTGGTATTATCGGTCTAGTTAAGTATATTTTGTCTTGGGTATAATTCTTTTGATATCTCATGTGAGACGTTATTTGAGTTTAATTAGGCAGCAGTTGAATCGACCTTTAAGTTGGTCGAATTTTAACCAACAATCTTAGCACAATGTGTACCTCCAGCTCCAGCACTCAAATCTATTCAGACAAATTTTGTACCAAATGTCAGTGATGCAAATGCAATTGTTATTTTATTACAGTGGGCTAAAAAAAACAAAAACGAGCCTCAGGCAAAATGTCTGTCTCATGTACATACTATGTCATAGTATAATCCAAAGTTACCAGAACCCCTAGACCCCAGGATTCATTCATAATATCTCTTTTATTTTGCAAATGATATGACTGTATTTTGTCTTTCTCTTACTCATTACAATAAAACACTGATCGACTGCCGATCATTGCACATCATAAAGTGTCATTTTAAGGTACAACGATGTGTTTGACTGAAAAGTCTGCTACGTTCTGTACTAACTATTGGATATTAGACTGTGACCTGTTTATGGCAGCAGTATAAATGTAAATAATAGGATCTAGACATTCTGATAACTTTGGTATAGAGGAAAGTACCCTAATATGAGACCACATTACATTTTGTTCTGTATTTTGTCCTATAATATATTATAATGCGCAAACTTACGACGAATAAGCTATTTAATATAGTCTCTATTTCCACTGCAGTTTATGTAGGATTGCCAAATATTAACAGTTGTTGCGTAAA
This sequence comes from Pseudeuparius sepicola, assembly GCA_963920635.1. NCBI lineage: Eukaryota > Metazoa > Arthropoda > Insecta > Coleoptera > Anthribidae > Pseudeuparius > Pseudeuparius sepicola. The sequence goes on from OY987302.1 coordinate 56,566,529, forward strand.
TGAGAATTATGAAAAAAGTCAAATCTTCAATTTTTAAAATTGGGTGCCTAATATGAGACAGTCTCATATCCAGGTTTAACAGAAACACTACTACTTGCCACAAAATAATTTTTATTTCAAAAACATTAAATGAATATCAAGTTAACACAGTATACAACTCTTTAATTATGTAACACTTGACATTCTATTCAAATTATTAGTAATCTAAATTGGATGAAGCGAGTCTCTTTATATGAGATATTGTCACAAAAGTGAGAACTATGTTCAAATAGTCAAACTAATTATTTTTACACCTGGAGGCGGGCGACCCTAATTAATAAAATGTTTAGAAAACATCCTCATCAATGTATACAAGGGGAAGTCGATAATGTAAATACGAGGAACAATTTATAAGTAGTAACAATAACAAATCAAAGTCCACCGCCGATTCGGCAGAATCGACGGGTATAATTTCGGCGGCAGCCAAGAGCTGGACATCAGTGGCATCGGCTTCTTAGTCACCACTAGATTCTCGACTACTCCCCTGTGGAGACCAAGGCATCGGCGTGTTCGCCACCGGGGTCGAAACAGGGGGAGTTCCACCTGGTTAGCTACAATAAAACCAGGTTTTTATAATTACCTCGTGTCGTTAGTAACGTGTGACAATATCTCATATTAGGAACACTGGGGTGTCTCATATTAGGAATCCGATGTACATATAGAATTTTTTGCCATCGTTAACAAATATTATTAAATGCGTTATATAACTAATATAATTATAAAATAACTTTTATTCAATACAACGAGCTACAAAAATATATTAAACACTTACCACGTTATTCAGAATTACACGATAACCGAAGCTCTTTAAAAGTTTGTGCACGTACGGTTGAAGTAAACAATGCCGTTCTTAACCTAAAAATTTTGATGAACTAGACATTGCACTACTCAGAAAAATAGAAAACGTAGAACTGGCTTTATATTGGCAAGTTTGTTCCCATAATAAAAAAAGTAATGTTTACAGTTCGGGTGACAGATCTGGTGCTAACGATTACAAGGCAGTGGTGTACCTCTTATTTTTTAAAAATAGTTATAAAAATAGGAAAAAATATATTTGCCTTTATATCTCAATTTTTTTATAAAAATTGAAGTATAACCCCAGGTACAACTAGTACGCGTCAATTCTAAAATTCAAACTTATCAATGTTATTGACAGTTACAAGAACTTGCATACTTCTCATTGGCAGCCTGTTTAGAAACGTGAAAAAATTAATTATTAAAATACAAGATCACGTGGCAATAATAGCCCTTTGGACCCACCCTAAGGGTATGCGTATGGTTTTCAGAGGAATTTTCTATTTGAACTTCATTATAAAAAACATGGTAGCTTGTATAAAATCATATCAAAACGCATATTTTTCGAATAATTGAAAACTCAGTTTTTCACATGAAGAACCCAGAATGACTCTCGCTGATTCATACCGTATTATTGTGAGAATATGTGCCACATAATGCCCTTTGCAAGGCATACTGAGTAAAATCACGTCCAAAAATCTGTCACTATCTCCCGGTCTATAAGCTTATTTTCTTATCAAATAAGATATCGATCGCCGTACTCCGATGACGGCGGGCCGAGGGAGCTGGAGACGGCAGGGGGGAAACGTTTGTTTACACAAGGCCGAGTGCGCCGACTTATAGTATTCTCTAGACTTTGATAGTATTCTGTGCCCACGCAGCCTTTCGCTGTGCACATAACGCCCCCGCTTTTGTCTCATTCATGATCATAAGACAAAACACTGAACAAAACAACACACTCGCAATAAAGAAAACTTCAAATTAACGCCGCCACTGAAGATCCGTTCGCTCGAAACGCTAAACTGAAAGTGACGCCTCTGTCTAAACTAAAAACATGGCTGATATAGGCTGCGCCGCCCAGATGCGCAGGCTAGCTCCGCCCCCTTGAGTTTAAATTCTCCCCTTCCTTGTTCTCTGGTTATACACCGTTCACCCTCTCACTATCCAGAACGAGCACAACCCCGACGTGACGTCCAAGTCCGGGTTCACGCCGCTGCACATCGCCGCCCACTACGGCAACACGCAGGTCGGCGGCCTGCTGCTGCAGCGCGGCGCGGACGTCAACTGCGCAGCCAAGCACGCGATCACGCCGCTCCACGTCGCCGCCAAGTGGGGCAAGGCCGGCGTGGCGGGCCAGCTGCTGGAGCGCGGGGCGGCCATCGGGGCGCGGACCAGGGACGGACTGACGCCGCTCCACTGCGCTGCGCGCAGCGGGCACGAGCAGGTCGTCGACATGCTGCTGGAGAGGGGGGCGCCGATCACGGCGAAGACGAAGGCGAGTCGGCGGCCTTCTGTTTCAACCTCTTGCCTCTCTAAATCATAGCTTAAAGAATAATAGCTGCGACACTCTCTTTTTTTTACATGCTTAGGCGGAGCCCAAGAACGTTAAACCAGACAGGATAGCTCAATCACGCGAATCTTTCCGCCGAGCCGCCCGACGAGATGACGTCACAGTTAGACGTACTGCGTAAACTCGCACCACGAAACACCCAATCGCGCGCCTTCAGAAAGCGACTTGTGCTGTTTTTTAAAGTTCATAGAAACAAAAACTGAGTTTTAGATGCTTTTGCTTTTTCGGATTTATTTTTTAACGATTGTAAACAAATAGAAATCAATAAAGTTCACTCTTGTTTTTTAAACACGAATTTTTTAAATAGTTTTTATATATATTATACATAATTATTCTGTTAATAATTGTGGGCCTCCTTTGATTAGTTTGATTTTGAAGAGAATTTTTGGATTATGATATTCATATTATAATATGTGAATGGTGAATCAATAATAAAAAAATAGAACACTGATAAAATGCTCCAAGACAAATTAAAACACAGTTGAAAACATAGGTAGTCATTTATTTATTCATAATTCATAAATAATAAATATTCTAATTTATAATTTTGTTTAATTTCCGCTTTTTTTTTTCGAAGAGGATCCACAGAACTATTTCTTTGTGAAGTATTATTAAGTATGTCGTGCTTTTAAATTTCGAAAATCGATTCTAATAATAGTTATTAATTTACAAAAATCTTTTATAACTACAAAAGGCATGTTAACTTATTTTTTAAAAACTTCATCTGATTCCTGAATAATTGCTTGTCGGGGAATTCTAATTTCAGTAAGTGTCGCTGGGGAAGAACTGCCTTCTAATTTTGCAGTTCCTCCACCTTCTATTGCAGACAAATCAAAAAGTATTTTTTCTATTTCTTCCTTTCTTTGTCTTTCGGTAAGTCTATCAGAACATGATGTATTAGTTGTTGCCGAGGTTGTTGTAGTAATAGTTTTTGTGGAAGGTATTTTTAATGTAGGAACTGCGTTTTTTTTAAACGCTTTCTTAAAGGTAAGCCTTAAATTAAAAAATAAATATAAATATTTATATTCTTGCACTTTTTAGATGGCTAGCTAGCAAAGAAAATATTACTTACCTAATACTTCATTTCGAAGATCTCTTTCGTAGTCATTGTCTACAAAATGTTGTGAACATAATATATGGCTAGTGTTAGGGTTGAATTTGTCTTTTCTTTTGCACCTTGATGTTCACTCACTTTGTATAGTTTTAGAGAAAAGGTCCTTTGGTTTTGGAAAAGCATGAAATATGATATTCTGCCCAGTTTGGGCTTTTGTAGCATAAGTGTTATTACACCTATATACGGCACACCTTGTTCCCCCTGGCCTAGTCCCCGGCATATTTTAGTGTATAGGACTATTCTGTAAAGTAGTATATTATCAACCTCGTACTTTTATTATTAATAATATGTCAAGAAATGCTCACCTTCCCTTCTGTAGAAATTCAAGTATCAGGCACTTAGTGTCTCTGAATAATAATAAACACGGCACAAAAATCAAATAAAAACAACACACAGACACACTTTATAACAGGTAAAACACAAAAAACTCGCAATAATAAAGTAAAACCGAAAGAAATACGATAGAAAACTAGAAAAACAACGGTAAACAACAGGCGTACGATGTAACCTTCACCTAACGACGTCTAACGGTGACGTCACGCACTCGGTGGGCGCCGCGAACATTACACCATTCAGATTGAGCTATCCTGTCTGGTTTAACGTTCTTGGGCGGAGCCAGTTTTGGCGGCGGTGGGGCAGACGGCTGGTTGATTCGACCCGGTTGGACTGCGGACGTGACGAATCGGACAGGGTCGTATTGCAAAATATTTCAGGTTTAATTTTCAACTCAAAATATTAAGTGAAAAATGAATCATTACACAAAAAATACTATCTATACGTTGTAACTAAATACGTGTAATGATTATGCGTGGCTCGTTCAACCAGCCGCTGCACAAGCCTCTCTGCCTTTGCCCATCCTTGGGAGAAAACGTTTAGTCCGGCCCCGATACGCTTCACTCCGGCTTCATTCCGCCAGACTCTGTTTTGACTCCCGCCGGGGGCTTGAGTGTCCCAGCTACCTATTACTTAAGCTATGTCTAGTGGAGCGAAATCGGGCTAAAAACTCGCTCCATTCTCGAAAAAATATTTTTGAGGGTAGAACTAGATCAGACCCCATAGGTGTCGTTAAGTACATCACTCTGCATACGAAATGGCGATTTACGACATTTTTTTGTGGTAGAGACCTTTTTTATTTCGGAAAAACTGTCTAAATTAGCAATTTACGGAAATTGTATTTTTTTTTACGTTTCCATCGTCATATCTTTGAGAGTAGTGGAGCTATCGACTCGATTTTTTTTAAATTGAAGCGCTTACAACGAATGCCATCGTTGTTGTCCAATATTGTTTATTAACCACTTTAAATAGCAACAAAATTGCAATGTTATAAAAAGTACCTATAATGAAATTTTCACTAAGCGAGAAACATTTTTATTTGTGTAAATTTTTATATATATGCTGCGAGGGAAATGTGCCCAAAACATGAAAGAAGTTTTTGGTAAAAAAAAATTACCTAGTTTTTGAACTGTGAATTTTTTTGTGGCGCGCGCTACTCACGTGGAACGCAAAATCAATCCCTTGCGTGAGAATATTATCCACGCGTGGCAGGCATGTCTCAACAACTAATGCATAGTTTACATGCGCAAGTGAAACTATCACAAGTATAAATATCTTAGAGTACTTCCTAATAGTTTGCCAATGTAAACCCTCTCAGGAAGAACTCTTTGCCATAAAAGAGTAGGTACGTCTCTGGGAGCGTTTACAAAAACTTTTTGGAAGTACTCTCAGATATACAGACTTGTGATTGTTTTATCTCTCCATGTAGACTATTCTACAACAAATCGCTGGTAAAATAGATTAATAATTTTAGACCAATAATTACAGTTGCCGCCAGATGCACAAACAACCACCTGCTTATATTATTTATCATACAGATACAGTTGCAATTTTTCCTATTACAGTTTTTGTCGAAACAAAAACGCTTAAACTTTGGCGTACAATGTATGGTATGGATTCTTGAGATGAAAATATATGGGAAGCCAGTTGTCGTTTACTGAAGTCCATCCATAAGATCCAGGATCTTCAAGTTGTGACACTTTTTATAACCTTGCAATTTTGTTAAAATGGTTAATAAACAATATTGGACAACAACGATAGCATTCTTGTAAGCGCTCATATTATGTTCAATTAAAAAAAAAATAAAAAAAAATCGAGTCGATAGCTCCACTACTCTCAAAGATATGACGATGGAAACGTAAAAAAACACAATTTCCATAAATCGCCATTTCGTATGCAGAGTGATGTCCTTAACAAAACCTATGGGGTCCGATCTAGTTCTACCTTGATAAAAAAATTTGACGACTTTTTAGAACGATTTCGCTCCACTAGTTGGAAACCTAGCATTGTTTACGCAAGAAGCTGAGATAGAAGCTCTTTAAGCCAGACTAAAAAAACACAAGCATTTTAAATATGACTACAAATGACATGGAGGAGTTTAAGTTAGAAGCTCAATTTAATGAACGAAAATATTTGAAAGTATAGAGACCTTTTGCATTTCTATTAATTGCTTTTGAAAGACTCTTTAGTTTAGGGAAAAGAAATAAAAAAGCCCTGCGTTGTCATGGCATTTTCATTCATTAAGAAAGTAAATACGTTTATTCGCAATCGTACTGTAATCTGTACATACATTGTGTACATTGATCATCAAGCGACCTCTTTAATTAGGTATACGGGTGGCCCGCCACGAACTGCATCGATCTATAATATGGACAACTAAAAGTAGGAAAATTCTGAAAATTTGGCACCTCACCAATGCTTATTAAAATGTTTATTAAAATTTTATCTACGGAGAAAGCAACAAAGTAAATCAAGAACGTGCGATACATTTGGGGCTCGCTATCAACAAAAAACAAAACCATCGCCAAACGTGATTTTTCTCTGACACATCCATACGTTTAAAATTTTGTATAATTTTTTCTGTCATTTTTTTCGGAAAAATGCAAATATCTCAAAAACGGTTGGATTTACACATAGGACATGTTGCATGTTTTTGTTCCAAAATGATGTCTAGAACCCAAAAATGCAATAATACACAGGGTGCTCCATTTGAGATAAGAAAGTTGATATCGACTTCCGGTATAACCGGAAGTGCCAGATTCACCAAAATATTTTAGTTGAGCAGCGCATGTCGGCATTGGTGAGGTGCCAATTTTCAGAACTTTCCTACTTTTAATTGTCCATATATAGATCGATGCAGTTCGTGATGGGCCACCCTGTATAGGTAAAATAAATTAAGTTACCCTGTTCAAATTTATTGTTCTGCACAAGCACCCGTTTGTTACATTATTAGGTGCTGCAAAATTCAGCACAAGCTCCCTAATATCCCAGACTAAGTAATATGCTTTAATATGTGTTTTACCTCCATCAAACTACAAACTACGTTTACATTATAGTTAGTTGTAGGTCAAAGGTTTGGTTTGCAAGTTTGTACTACATGTCCTGCCGTGCGCTAATTGGCCATTTCAATTAAACTACGCGTGCTCTAATTTCTATCTGTCAAACGAAGTAGGTACTTTGCAAACTTTCAGGATAATCACAGAAAGTTGATACAGTCTGTTTGGAAATGAAAGGATAGTTTATGGCTCATCACAAATGCAAATTCTCTACGGGGTTTGTATGAAAAATACAAAAATTATCGATAGTTCATTGGGAGTACTTAAAAAAAGAATTTTTTGACATTTAACAAATTAACTTGAACTTTACAATTTATTTCACAGCAAGAATTATTTACACTCCAATTATGTGTATTATAACAATAAGTTACTATCAAGAATGTAACCACTCTTCATCTTCAGAATAATGACTACTAGGTACCCTTAGAACTGCCATCTCTTAAAGAAATTATCAGAGGCTCGACAGTCTGCTCTGTGACTACATCAATATCTCAAATTTTGTCCTCTTCCTTAATAACGTGTTCTACACATTTGCGCCAATTTTTTGTAATCACCTGTTTGACCCCTTCTTCTAAAAGATCCCGTAAATCGTTCACTTTGAATGCCGTGTTTCTTCTCTCTACAAAACCTTTAACTTGGGCCCACATTAATTCTATCGGACTCAATTCGCAATGGTAAGGCGGTAGTCGAAGCACTATACGAAATTCTCAACAGCATATTTGGAAAAAGTTTTCCTTGCTCAAATTAACTTATAGTTAATTCCAGTGGTTCACTTTTAACCATATCTTGGGTAGGTATAGTGTATGTCGTGATCAGTTTCAAAAGTTTTTCATGCTGCCATAGCTTCCTAGAATCATAGTTATAGGGATGAAGTTGATCATTTGTTCAAAGTATTCTTCAAACACATCAGCGTTCATATCTTCATGTTACTCTCCAGTATGTTTCGATTCAAACATTAACAAGCCCCGTTCTAGAAATCCCTCAGTACTGCCAATACGAGTTATAATTACCTTTTCCTGTTGGCACTTTTATCCCGGTAGACCAACACTCTGAATGCGCTTGTTATGTTTTTGTCCTGCCACATCTTACTCACAGTATAGCCTTCGGTAATCCAAGTTTCATCCATGCAGATTCCTTTGTTCCATGCGAAATTTTCGAATGTTTCTTAAATATTTCCTTATCCAGCACAAAATTGAATCAGTTTCAGTTATATTAGTGATTTTCGGTAGTGTTTATCTCAGGCAAAGTGCATTTCCTTCAGTGTTTTCCGTAACTTATCTCTACTAATTGGTGGTATTTGTCATCCTGCTTCAAGGCGGTTTTATCGTTGTGTTAGATTTTCTTTCTTGTAATATTCTGTGTATAGTAGTTTTGCCCAATCCAGTCATTCTTGAACAGCTAGCTATATAAGTGGGATGAATAAAGAACTTCGATTTATATGCATTAAAATACAATAAAAAGGTCACAATTCTTCTCTAAATCAACTAGCCCCCATCTTGTACCTCTTGGGAGATGCCAACTGTTAGAATAATAGTACAACAAAGTTAACACTCCGTATAGTGATGTTATACCTGTTAGGTGTTATGCATAATTATTATTGGCCTCATTTCATTTCCAAACAGACTATAGTAACATAATAATTATCAGGTATTCACTAGGAAACCTTTTTTAACCTACGAATTAATATCATATATCAACTTCCTTTGGTTTCTCTAGAACGGACTGGCACCTCTGCACATGTCTGCCCAAGGCGACCACGTGGACGCAGCTCGCATCTTGCTCTACCACAGAGCACCCGTGGATGACGTCACCGTCGACTACCTGACAGCCCTGCACGTAGCGGCGCACTGCGGGCATGCCCGAGTTGCGAAACTCTTGCTCGACAGACAAGCGGACGCGAACGCGAGAGCTCTCAATGGCTTCACCCCACTTCACATAGCTTGTAAGAAGAACAGGATCAAAGTGGTGGAGTTGCTGCTCAAACACGGCGCCAGTGAGTATCTTGGGATGAAGATCTTTCTCGCCGAAAAGTCCCATCGATGAAGGAAGTTACCAATTTCGGTCGTTTCGTAGGTATTGGGGCCACCACCGAAAGTGGTCTGACGCCCCTGCACGTGGCAAGCTTCATGGGCGCCATGAACATTGTGATCTACTTACTACAACACGACGCCAATCCAGACGTACCAACTATACGTGGAGAAACACCCTTACACCTAGCTGCTAGAGCTAACCAGGTACGAAATTTAACGCATCAAACATTTCCTCTGAAAAACCTTATCATCTTTCCAGACTGATATAATCAGAATACTCCTCCGGAACGGCGCCCAAGTCGACGCCAGAGCTAGAGAACAGCAAACACCCCTCCACATAGCGTCCAGACTTGGTAACGTGGATATTGTGATGCTGTTGCTACAACACGGAGCTAAAGTGGATAACACCACCAAGGACATGTACACGGCACTGCACATAGCAGCTAAGGAAGGGCAAGACGAGGTAAAGAATCGCATTGCTAAACAGCTCTTAGAGCACATTTGCCTTAAGTTTGCCATGGAAGTTTTTTGGTTAAGGTACAAGGAACTTCTAATATAATTTTTGTGAGACACCAGGACGTGTGTTCAGAAATTACTCGATCTGTGTTCGAAACAGTATTAGGTATATTGTTACACTGTTAAAGATTGTTGTCGTTATCTTAATCAAGAAACAGGCATATATGTTGTTGATACACGTAACTGACTTTAATGTAATGTTGAGTGATTGTAAACAGAGTTTTTCAAATAAAATGGGGTTGCTTATTATGCACTGTCTTATTTCCTCTTAAGCACTACTTCTCTCTTCTCAAATCTTTAACTGCTTAGGCTTTAGTAAATCTTCTTTGTTCGCAACCGAATTGTAGACTAGACTAGGAGGTTTAGGTAGGTAATTGTTCTATTAATGAAGCAGTTGTAAGGGGATCATAACCAAAGTTCTTCATGATCTCATTTTATAGGTGGCTGCCGCATTGATAGACAATGGAGCGTCAATCAATGCTACGACAAAGAAAGGTTTCACTCCTCTTCACCTTGCTTCAAAATACGGTCATCTCAAGGTTGCCGAGTTGTTGCTTCAAAAAGGTGCCCCAGTTGATGCGCAAGGGAAAAATGGTGTCACTCCGTTACACGTCGCTTCACATTATGATCACCAAAATGTTGCACTACTTTTGTTGGACAAAGGAGCCTCCCAACATGCCACAGGTAACTACAAGGCAATAGGTTTAAACTCCCCACTCATTTGCCTGTATTTTCAGCCAAGAATGGCCACACGCCTCTCCACATAGCAGCCAGGAAAAACCAAATGGACATAGCAAACACACTTCTCGAATATGGTGCTCACCCAAATGCTGAAAGTAAAGCAGGCTTCACTCCTTTACATCTAAGTGCACAAGAAGGCCACGACCTTATGTCAGGCCTTCTCGTCGAACATAAAGCAAGTCCTAATCATCAAGCAAAGGTCAGTTGTTGCTCTTGACAACTCTCTTGATTCTCCAAATATGTATGACTCTTTTCCTCCAAAGGATGGATTTCAGGACGAAACTATTTTGAATCTTTTTTCTCGTTTTAGAACGGTCTGATGCCTCTCCATCTATGTGCACAAGAAGACAGAGTTCCAGTGGCAGAAATACTGGTCAAAAATGGAGCAGAAGTTAATTCTCCAACCAAAGCTGGATACACACCATTACACATAGCCTGCCATTATGGTCAAACCAATATGGTTAAGTTCTTGCTACAAAATGGTGCAAAGGTTGGATCAACGACAACTTTGGGGTACACGGCTTTACATCAAGCTGCGCAGCAAGGTCACGCGAATATTGTGAATATTCTTCTTGAAAATGAAGCAGACCCAAATGCCGAAACAATGGTAAGCTAAAGTCTTACAGAGAGCACATGAGAGACTAGATTATATTATAGCTTTAGAAGTTTGTTCCTGGCACAGTTGTGAATATTTCTTACGGTTCTCTGTGGTTTAGTTGTTTCAAATAAATTCATCGTTTCACTTTTTGTTTTTAGAATGGACAAACGCCGTTGGATATAGCCCAAAAATTGGGTTACATCACGGTTATAGACACACTGAAAGTCGTGACAACAGTCACAACAATCACCACTACAACAACGACGAACATTGAAGAAAAATACAAAGTTCAAGCACCCGAACTGATGCACGAGACATTTATGTCGGATTCAGAAGAAGAAGGTGGTAAGTTTGGTTGCTTCATCTCCAAAAAGTATTGCGTAGTTTGTGCTTGAAGTGTTTAGTGAAAATAGGAAGAGTGTGGCCACATATTTTAAAATTTAAATTATCTACTGTTCGTATATACAAAAATATGCAACAGCGAGAAGGACAAAACAAAATACATTCATGTAAATTGATGCTAAGGATGATTTCTCATTTTCTTTCATTTGAATGCATTCCAAATATGGTGATAATCGATTTGTTCAATATCGGCACGTGGCCTTATGACGCAATACATCGGGAATGCAGCCATTTCAAATAAAATTAATTGAAGATTTCACTTGATGCGCGAAATTTTAATTAGCTTGCAACGGATTTGTACGAGGTGGGTTCAGAAACTATCAGAGTTAGAAAACCAGAACCTAAAACAAAAAGGTTCTGTCTGTAAAAGCTTTACAGATAGAAACCCAGACCAGAAAATGCCAACTATTTTGTGTAGGTTCGAAGCAATACAGGGTATGAAAATGAATCTGTGGACGATTATTTTTATAAAACTAAAAACGAAAATCCTTTCAGCATTTTCCTTTCTACAAGAGTGTAAATAATGTGACTTTTTAAAAATGTGGCAATTTTGGACAGCTAAGTTGAGCTGCAAAAGAAATGGGCATCCATGGCCAACTTGTCGCGCAATATAAAAAAAACTCAAATTGAGCAAAACAATTAATAGCCGTAGCATGTTTATTTTAAGACATAGATGAAAACTTCCATATCGAAAATTGATGGCACTAAGAAGCTTTATGTAACTTGGTAATCAGATAGTTTCAGAAAATTACACAGGGTCTTCGGTTCTCTTGAGGCTATGATTTTTTTTGTTTATTTCTTATTAAGCGATTTTCTCGCTTATTTTGGGCCGCACAGAAAATACGCGAGAAAATAAAATAAGGCAATTTTGGTCAGCCAGGCGACGTTAAAAAATAAATGAGAATTCGTGCCCAATTTTTCGCGCTGTGCTAAAAAAACTTCAAATCGAAAAAAAAATTTCAAGCCCTCAAGACAGCCGAAGGTTCTGTGTAATTTACTGAAACTATCTGAGCACCTGGATGTGCAATATAAAAGTTTTCTTATATCTCTTAAAATAAACATTCCAGGGCTATTAATCGTTTTGCTCAATTTGAGGTTATTTTTTTTATATTGCGCTACAAGTTAGACATGGATCCCAATTACTTTTTCACCACCACTTAGCTGTCCAAAATTGCCACATTTTTGTTGCTTACTTTTTTTGTAGGACGCAAAATAAGCGAGAAAATGTAGGTATTTTCAAAAACGTCAAATTTGACAGAAAAAGAGAATTACGTGATTGCTTTTGAGTACGTCATTTGACAACATTTTTTTAAGCAAAAACAATTTGCTACATCCAAATATCTTCTCAAATTAATAATCCTGAATTTGAAAAAAATATACGTTGTATTTATGTTACTGAACGCACCTCGTAGACTGCTCTTTAACAAACGACTGCATTTGTAATGCGTCAGTGGAACTAATTTCTCTCGAAATGCATTATTTCCAGTTATAAATAAGAACCCGAATGCAAAGCGTACAATATGTGTTTCAATTAGATTCAAATACTGGACTACATTCCCCGGCTGTAAACAAACATGACCATATATCTAAAACGAGAGGGGACCTGTTGTCCATTTACCGCGTATGAATACCGAAATAGACCTACTATAAATCGTCGGCGATAAGGTGTGGCCACACTAGACCTATCGCTCGGGAACGCGCGGTGGGAGCAGAGTAAAAAGTACCGGTAATATGGCAGTACCGTTACGAAGCGTACTAGGAAGCATAGTGCCAAACGAATACTGGTTTCGGTGAATTCGGCTGGTTAATTGCTAAAAGGTTCTCGCGTTTCCTAATGCACTGGTGTATTTTTAGAAAGGAAAGCTGGATTATTGGCACTTAAGTCTGGACCCGCATCAATAGCGCATTGTTTAGATTTTTATTTTTACGCTTTCTTGAAACATAACAATTTATGCGCAAATGTATAGGAGGGGTTTTCGAAAAATAATCACGTTTTTCACATCCTGAAACAAGAAACAAAATAATACGGTAATTATAGTGTTATTTGACCAGTCTAATGTAAAAACAGAGATATGTTCTATTCGATATTTTACATTGTACTGTTCGATTTTGCTCAAATTTGGTACAGGGTTCTATAAAATATAAAATGCTTATACATAAATGACATTTTAAAATGAAGATGTCTATCAATATATAGTGTGTTTCACTTAGAGTCGAGAAAATTCCGTATTTTTCGAAAGATGGTCCGATTCTCATTTAATTTTTTTAACCTATATAGCTCTACATCATCATGGGTTATAGTTTTTGAACTATGTAGTCCTATTTCATGGCCTACTGTTACTAAAAGAAGACACCCAAAAATCTCAAAAACCATATTAGGCAGTTTTTAAGAATGAATAGTGTCATCGAATTGGCCAAAGTGCAATACCCTTTGTACAAAATTTCAATATTTTAAGTCATATCAGAAAGTTCGAAAAAAATTTCGTTTTCCGGTGTACCCTTTATAAACTACAGAGCATATTTTAGGTATTATTTTAAACAGTAGGTACAGCCAGCCTATGAACAAATCATGTATTTATAAAATGTATATTTAAATAAGAAAATTGGATATTCACTGTGCTCCATTATTAGTCTCACTATATATTTCATTTTAACTTTTCCTTACAATTTTTTTGTACTTTAATCTGCAGTCTCTTATTGCACTTTAAAGTTGGGAGTGCATGCAAGTGGCAAATCTGTAGCAGACATTCCTAAGATTATTTCCAAAAATAAAAGCGAAAAACTAATTTTCTGAAGAGCACAAAAGTTGTAGCTTATTATAAACAGTTTTTGTGATCCATACAACCCATACCTATACGTTTTAGTTTTTTAAAATCTACTCGTCATTATGGTTGACACGGCATAAAACTTTATGACATTTTACCATTTTTGACATATTTAATTTTAATGTAATAACAAAAAATGTTAGGTTAAATAGATTTTGTTCGAAATTTTAAAATCAAATATTCGAAAATGTTAAAAGATAGTTTTATAAAGTTTTATAGCTTTTCAACCATAAGAGTATATTTAAAAAAACTAAAAATATACAGGGTGAGTCACATCTAAAGCCAGAGCCGAAAACACAAGGTAGAACTCGCTAAAATAAGCACATATGCTTAATAAACATTAGCTCAAAAACGCTTGGTTCTCCATATACAGCGTGTTAAATTTTTTCCAAAAATAACATATTTTTTTAATTTCTTTCGAGCTCATTTAGGAATTCCAACCAAATTTGGTACACATTAGGCATTGTAGGGTTGCCATTTTGTGTAATAATTTGACCCCGTTCAGATGACCAGCGGCATAGATACAAATAGTTACTGTAAATAATTGTAAGAAAAATTAGTACAGTTCTGTGAAAAACAAAAATTTTTTTGGATAGCCCATTCAATTTAGAACAAAAAGCGCCTCCTGGTATTTTTTATATCTGGTACAGTTTCTTCGTAATTTCGGATTTTTTAAACTAGTGCCAAGGCGATTATGCTGTCATTTAAAATAAAATTATTTGTATCTACGCCGCTGGTCATCTGAAGAGGGTCAAATTATTGCAAAAAATGACAACCCATAATCTGTACCAAATTTGGTTTGGACTCGAAAGAAATAAAAAAATATATATATTATTTTTGGAAAAGTTTCAACACGCTGTATATGGAGAACCAAGCGTTTTTGATCTAATGTTTATTAAGCATATGTGCTTATTTTAGCGAATTCTACCTTGTTTTTTTGGCTCTGCCTTTTGATGTGACTCACCCTGTATAAGTTTTTCCATTAAAAAAGTGGATGTTAAAAATCACCCTATATTTGCTACAATTTTTGTTTAAAAAGTTTTTATCTCAAAATCTTAACGAGTTAGAGGGGTGGGATTTTTCCTTGGGACTCCCTGTATATTTAAAATGACAAAACTCTGTGAGATATTAGGATAGTTACAATAAGAACTCAGAAAATTAGTTTCTCGTTTTTAGTTTTGGAATTAATCTTTGGATTATCTACTACAGATTTTGTACATATGCATCCACTGCGAACTAAAAAAAATGTTTTTCAAAATTTATTTATGTACAGACTACAGCGGGAACACGAAAACTCAAAATAAAATTTCGAAAAGGGTTTCTTAAATGGGACATACCAAGGTCCAATTATGTCCGAAAATGAGCTTTTTTGATGTTTGGGAAAATAGCCGCTGTGACGTCATCGATATTATTTTCCCAGAAACATACCAATTTTTCCCTATATATATATATATATATATATTTTAAAAGTCTCAACAACTTTAGTAGGAAAAGATTTTCTGTATATTATATTGTTCAACATCTACAGGGTCAAATATGTAAAAAAACATGGAATTTTTCTATTAGTTTTCCGAAATCTAGCCTAGCCATGGAAACAATTGATAGTCAGAAATTATTGAAGAGGATGTTAGGGTGCCTTGCGAACCCTTAAATTTATTCAACTGGAATATTTTTAATTTATTTATAACAAACAATAATAGCAAACAAGTACAAGCACAATTCAAAAATATTTTTCGTTCAAATTGAAGGACAATTCGGATGCACCACTTTTCAAAGTCACTGCGAACAAAAAATTTCTTTTGACCGCCGCGCCATCTACAATTTGCAATAGAAAATTTCAATTTGAACCTATAAATAAAGTCTTGAACGAGCTATTCCAGCCTTTTTTTCCTGAACTAAAATATCTCATTTCGTCGCTAAGATATAAACTCGGGGGGTTTTAGGTGAATCACCCTGTATAAGGAAATGATTATGAATATTGATACAGTTGCTTTTCGATCTGAAAATAATTACGCTTCTTCATATTATATTTTTCCCTGAGTGCTGCGGTTTTCATGAGATTGAAATTTCCAAAAAAAAAATCTTAAAAGTATAGGTTTAGTAAAAAAATTAGATTGTTGTACCTACAACAAAGCTGAGGTCTTCACTTCAGTAGATATAAGACCCTCTAAGATACCTTGAAAGAAAATTATACACTAAAGAACATCGAAACATCACTGAAACCTATAATAACCGCGAAAAATTCTTTTCGAAACACCATCCTAATAATATAGGCACTACATCTGCCCGTCTAGAATTAAAATACAATCTGCTCCCACTCTGGCGACTCCCGCCTAAAGGCTGAGCCACGGCTACGGCGGCATGGCACACGCAGGCGGACCAGACCGGCCCGGCGGCGCTTGTTTTTTAGATTTTCCTCTCATTCTCCCATGTGCATGAATCATCATCATTTTCGTTCGTGAGTAAATATTTACGCGATCGCGGGTTTGTTGTTGTTTGAATTTGGATCGCGCCTGTGCAGTTTCGTTCGGTCTTCGAGGATTCGCGGGTGCGCGGGTCTTTGAGGAAACTTGGAGACATGGTGAAGAAGGACAAGAGAGCGAAGAAATTAGGTAGATTATTTGTCCTATACCGCCCGAGGCGTCCTTTTAATAACTTTAATTGCTGTTGTTTTTGCGCACTGACCGATGAAAAAGTAAATATGATGCGCGTTGTGAACAGATTTGTCTATAATAAGTTAGTGGGAAATCGAAGAACAACTTTGTGGTTTCTTTAAAGAAAAAAATCTCAAACCATTAATTTGAGGTTTTCTTTTCACCGTGGCAAAAATTATTTTCAATGATCTGTACTTCAAAAAATAGGAATTTGGTGCAAAGCGTTTCTTTTTTCAAATGCCAGCAAAAATATGAAATATTAATTTGAACTCTCCAGTTTTAAAATACACTAGTATGTATTTTTATGTTTTCTGTAACACAGGTAATTACAAATAGGCCAGGGAAATTACGGTAAAAATTAACGAAACCTAGACAAAATTCATAACCGCATTTTTATAATGCCATCACAAAATATTGGTAATAAATGAACGCCAGAATTGTTTTTTTATACAAAATAAACATACGCGTGTGGACGTTTCTTAGAAAAATACATTTTCTTGTTGTAATAAAGACGGCATAAATATCAACTGCGAATTTTAAGCTGCATTTATTAGTAAGTAAGGTATATAAAGTTGAGATTGATAAATTAAACAGAAAATATTAGCTGCGATTTTATTATTTATAATTACCTCAAAAATCAAGTATTAACAGTTTGTTCTGAAATTAAACATATTGTTTAGCCGGAAATCGCATGTTAAAGAAATTTGAAGCTGTCTTTGAGAGCAAAATTATTAACTGGCTGATTTTTGTTAAACTTTGTAAGTGGATACTAAGTCTTGTTAAAATTTTTGAAATTAAACAAAAATTGGTTATGAAGTATTTTTTTCTTTAAAAATAAATATTAATCGATTGACCTACATATGTAATATGATTCAATATAGTTATATTGTAAAAAGTTAAACAAACAAAAAACAGTTAATATTTTTGCCTATTCTATACCAATGAGAAGTGACAGTTGACGTACATGCGGCTCAGGTAAATGTTTAATTTTGCATAAGTTACATTCTATTTATAATCTGCAATAAAAACGTAGTTAATATTTTTGCTTTTGCCGAAATAGAAAATTATCCGATTTTTATCTCTTTGTCGATCTAAGTTACTTCCATATTCATAAAATGTTTAATTTCTTAATATATTATGTTAGCAAGGGAAGTTTTTTTACCTAAAGAGTCTAAAAAAATCTAGTTAACATTTTTGCTCGAAATTTCTAACGAAAAATAGGTGTTTTTTGAGGTAACTCAAGGTTCCGTTTTTTCAAAATGTTTAATTTTCGGTTTCTACCAACGTATTTACTTATAACTTTGATATGGTAAAACAAAATTGCAGTTAATATTTTTGTCTAGGTCAAATTCTATTTTCCCTGGCCTAAAAGGCTTTTTCTTGGATATAAGACGTATTATTGCGGAATCTAATTGCAAGCTGCAAGTTTTTTCAATAGCCTAAACCAACCACCAAATATTGGCCAATGAAATGAAACCTTATACAAATTACATTTAAAATAAATCTAAAAATACTTTCCGCGAGATTAGTCTTAAAATAACCCGAAGAATAAATACTTTCAGTTTAAATATTGCTCTTTGAAAACTACTAAATCCTAGCTGCCTTGGAATAGAACGGCGTAAATTAACATTATACACTTGAAAGAACGTCGGTTTCATTTTCGAAAATAAAAACATACACACTTGTCCGTAAATACATCTACGCTTATTATTCCCTTTAATCAGAAACTCGCTCTTGAATCCGAGCGGACTGTAATTTCATTTTTAAATATATAGCAGTCGTAAAAATCTAGGTTAGTTCACAGTTAAAAATAGGCTTACTTAGTTGAAAAATTAGATTGTTCCTAGACATGAATAGACAGTAATGGCGCTTAATTATTAAAAATTAATCGTCGAGTCACTATAGAATTATTTTGGCCTTGGTTAACGTAGTTTAGGCAGAAATTACTTTGTTGGAAGGTATTTTTAAATACCAGGGTTATTGGGTTATGCTCCACCCACAACTGTCTGAATCTTAATTTTTTTTTAGAGAATCAATAGCAATAGCGTCTCTTTCATAATACAAAATAATAAGTTAAATACACAAAATCTCTTAGCCTAACAATTAATATAGGTAATAACTCATTATGTTTCATTGTTCTTATAATATGTGTATCTACCTAACCTATTGTATTGTGCGCACCCTCATATTATTTATTACTGAAATACTAATGTTGCAGGCTATGTACCATTGCCTTTTATTGCAATTTAATCAATAAGTGTTTGCCAAATTCTAATCTAACCTTCATTACAGAAGGAATTAAAATTTTATGTGTTTTTCTATAAAATTAAAATCATTAAGCAATGCATAATCAGTAATAAATTAATGAACAAATTTATAAGTTTTTAAGACGCAATGCCAAAAATATGTACCTCCATCTTCTATATGTATAACTTAAAAATCTGTAGTACAGTCCGCGTCAGACGAAATCAGACGACGTAAAGCCATTTTCTTGGTACTTTTGGAGTAATAATATCCGAAAACCAATGCCAAATGTCCGAAATGAACCAAAAAATATCAAGAAAATGGATTTGCAGCATTCTGTTCTATCCGATTTCAACCGTACCTACCTAGGTGAAGGACAAAAAAAATTTTGAGTTGCAATTTGAGCATTGCTTGTTTTGAAAATAATTATAGTGGATACAATGAATATTGATCGATTTTTCTGCTAAAAATTTAAGACGCGAAGTTTCCTTAAGAACATTTGACATCGAAGCTACAGAAAGAGTACTTTTCTACAAAAGGGGAGAGAGGCAAACAAATAAAAGTAGGATAGGCTTTCTAAATTTTGCACACCTAGATACTCGGTTTTTCATTCCGTACAAGTTTCCTTAATAATATTTTGTCGTAAAACGTTAAATTACTTCTACAAGTTTACAAACAATATTTATATATAATATAATAATAAAGATAATAAATATTACTTAATAAGAAATGTCATCAAAGTCCTGAATTCTGGTTAGATACATGATACAATAGCTTGATGATATATTAAGTAATTTTGGCATCAATCTAGTTTCGGCAAATTTAATGTAAATAAATTTACATCCTAAATGTTTAGTTCACGAAATATTGGAAACTCCCCCTAACTTTCTTATTTTTGAACAGAAAAAGTGTTTTATCACAGAATAAATAATTACTCGTTAGTCTGTGGTTTTATATAAAAGTTGTAGTTTTCAAGCTAGAGACCTAACCGGTGTTTTTTTAATGTGGTGAATTTGCCTCGGCCAGGGGCCTCGGCAACTAAATTCCACATGAGTCATAGAAAGTTGAAGTTCGGTGCCTGGGTACATAAATAACTATTTTCACAAGAACTGGAGGCATGAACGATATCTCTTTTTCAAATTATTAATACTTGATAATATTCTTGATTGTTCTTTAAAAACTGCATCCGTTCAACAATTTTTCCTTGCAGTTCTTCTATATTTTCATTCGGATCTTTGTAACAATAATTTTTGAAATATTGAAACAATAATTGTAACAATAATTTTTGAGATCTCCCCAACAATGATAGATGTGGACTGTTGGCAGGCCATCTACACTCTGTGAATCCGTATTTTTCCATCGGCACTCTGTAAATCCGCATTTTTCTATTGTAAACACCCGCAGTAGAAAAAAGCATTCATTTGTCCATATTATTTTATTTAAAAAAATGGTTATGATCTAATCGATTTGCCATAATTTCGCAAAAATTTATATACCTTTCTGATATGTTTTTTTTAGAGTTTTGTGGATTTTTCCTACTGATAAACTTAAATATCGTGAGGCAGATCGTATACGTACGTTTGGATTTTCTTTAAAATTCAACAAAATTGTCAATTCATCATCTTCGTTTCAGTAGGAGCCGATATTACAGGGTGTTCCATTTTAAAAAAAACAGGTTAGATCTCTATTTTGTAAATGCGACGTTCGATTTTTCGACAACTTTCATATAAAACACTTTTTTCTCTGGCCAAAAATAAGAATAAGGGTTTCCAATATTTCGTGCATCAAGTTTGCATCAAACAACAGAATTTGTATAGCATAAAATCTAATAACATTTTACCTGGCAAAAATTTGGTACAAACATCTCTGTCTTCATTTTAATCATAAGATATTACAAGCAGTGTTTTGTTTTATAGATTATGAAAACCTTGGGAAAAATAATAATTCCTGTGCATATGCTTTTAAGATCTTATGATTAAAATGAAGACAGAGATGTTTGTACTAAATTTTTGCCAGGTAAAATGTAATTAGATTTTATGCTATACAACTTAAAAAAATACGAAATCTAACGTCACTTTCGCTGTCGGCAACCCCCTCTTAGCGTGAAAATAATTTTCTCCTGAAAAATACATATTCTTATCGATATTTATTAATATAAAGTTAATACAATGGTGAATCTAGTGAAATAAAATAGGTAATTTTTATGTAGTTACAAGTTTTTAAAATTGTCAGATATTTCATAAAACTTTCAAAAAATTAAATCTTTTATTAGAGCGTAAAATTATGATATAATTATGTACAATTTTTCAAATATATAAGAATATTTTTTGGAACTAACAAATACTCTCATTTTTAGCGACTGTTCTTTTTAAATGTCATTTTTGACAGATAGCGAAGATCACGTGACCTAGTTTTTTTATTTATCTTTTTTTAACCAAAAGGTAACCCCAAAGTTAAATTCCAAAATAAATCATAAATAAAAAAATGTCCCCTACGACGCAAACCTTTTGGAGGACACTGTATATCTAGTTCTAAAATAAATATTACAGTAATGTAAAATTTTAATTATCCTCATTTGCACGTCTCTGTCTCTCTAATTATATTGAACTTAATTATTTAATTTATCTATCAATATTACTACAAACATTAAACATTCATTCCATAGAATTTCAATATCAACTAACCCGGTCAATATGATGGTGCTTCACGCTTTTAAATGTGCTTTTATATGTGAAACTTTTAACCCAATTAACCCAGCCTAAAATATTGGCAATAAATAAACCACGGTGTACAGGGATGAGAATATTAAGTCTTTCCTGGGGCTTGGAAATTTCACAATGATTTTCTCATTTTTATAAACACAATTATACACGTTTTTGCATATTTTTGACTTAATACAACACATATGGAACATAAAATTTTAGTTGAAATTTCCCCTCTGGACATCCCTACCGGCGTAGATCTAACCCATGCTCTTACTAAATTTAACCAATCAAAACAGGGGACGATATATCAGAAGGATTCGGTCGAGCACTCCACGAGAGGCATGTTTACCTACCATATTTCAATGGTGCTACGTTGCTCACGCGTAAGTTTCGACACTAAATATACCATCATCAGTACAACACAAAATATACTTACCTCTCTCTAATGTTCATGTTTGTTTTTCCATGTTTTTTTGTGTTGCTAGCTCTACATGCCTACTCTATATTATACACCACACGAAAAATTGCAATATGTTTGGTCATAAATGATTCTATCAAACTCACATTTTTGAATAGAATCAGTTTTGTCAACATATTATAATATCCAAATAACTACTCATCACCAAACCTGCCTGAACAATAGACATCAAAGCTAATAAATATATTTCTCTTACTTCCAAGGCGAGGACACTGTTCTTGGTGACCAGACCTACAGATACTTAACGGCAGATGAAATGAAATCACTAGGAGACGACTCACTTCCGATCGATGTCACCAGAGACGAAAGAATAGACTCCAACAAGATGGTGACGAGTGTGGAGAGCAATATGCTGCCGCCACAACATATAGAGGACACTATCAGTCCGGAACATGTGTCCAGAAACTACGTGGAATATATCAAGAAGTACACGCCCGATAACATTGACATATCCAGGCATCCCATCAATATCGGGTGAGTACTGCATTTTGAAGAAATTCCTAAATAACAAAGTTTGATGAAAACTGAACGATACTAGAAGATGCACCACTTGAAAGTATTGTTCAGAATTATTATCGGTTTGCCCATACTAACGAGTGTGTTTTGTTTTAAACGCATCATAGGAAACTGCACTGGAAGAAGTAAGTTCCTTAACCAAATCAATTATTTATTTCTCCCTAGGAGAACGCCGGGGCATGACCGAGTAACGGCTAAGCCAGAAAACTGCATGGACTAAACACCTACTAACGCCTAGTTCCCAACTTCTGTATCTAACTCTGTTCTTTCAGTTTCCTGGTATCATTCCTGGTCGACGCACGAGGAGGCGCGATGAGAGGCTGTCGACATTCTGGGGTCAGGGTCATAGTGCCTCCAAGGTGTGCTCCAAGTCCAACCAGAATCACCTGTCGATATGTCAGACCGCAAAGGACGCCACATCCGCCACCCTTGATGGAAGGAGAGGCACTTGCCAGCAGGGTTCTCGAACTGGGACCTGTCGGAGCAAAATTCTTAGGGTAAGGCCTGACGAGGCTTTATAGAAGAATTATGTGTTTAATAGATGATTGTGTTTTAGACCTGTGATCATCGAAGTGCCACATTTTGCAGCTCTAAGAGGAAAAGAACGAGAAATTGTGATACTTCGCTCGGATAATGGCGAGTCGTGGAAAGAACACACGGTTGATGCGACAGAAGAGGTCTTAAATGATGTTCTTCAAGACAATTTTGAAACAGAAGGTAAAACACCTACAACATTTAATGAAAAATTTTACGCTTATCAAAATCTTTCAGACCTCAACCAAATGGAAGATCTTTCATCGGGAAGAATAACCAGGATAGTAACGCAAGATTTCCCCCAATATTTCGCGGTGGTATCGAGAGTGCGACAGGAAGTCCACGCGATTGGCCCGGAAGGTGGAATGGTCTCGAGTACAGTAGTCCCACAAGTGCAAGCGATCTTCCCAGAAGGAGCTTTGACCAAGAAGATCAAAGTAGGACTCCAGGTAAATTTGTTCAAGCCTAGGAAAGGGGTGCCAATGGAAAAATTGAGAAGGATCACGGTGAATCACATACCCAAAAAGAAGCGTTGGTCTTTGATTTGGTGAAGCGTTTGGAATAAGTTATATCAGGAAATGCATATGCCAAAAAAATTTCACATAATGCTGTTGTACATATTTGTTAAAATTAAGGGGTTGCAGTTTTGAGAAGTTTATATTTTGTAAGGTAATTTTATCCGTGAAGTAGAAAGCAGATATAGTCGTCGTGTTCTAGTCAGTTAATGCTCATGGCCTAAGTTTACTTAAGAATTTATTTTATTTACTAGTAGACAGAAGGTTTGTTGTTAAAAACCTTCTCTTCCATTTTAACGACATTCAAAATGTCTTATTAAGCATAGTACAAAGAGGATATTGTTCATTTTACTTTAAGACGACTAGAAGGAAGTAAGTGTGTACATTGGTAATACGCAAAAATGTTTTCAAAAAATATACAATTTTGTACGCGCGGTCAATTTATCAAATTTTACATTGAGCATATATATTTTATTAACATCAAAAATCGTTAATATTTTGCTACAAATTACAAAATTTTGAGGAGGTTGTATTTTATAAAGTAGTGGACAATTATATTAGAAGTTACTTATTTAGTAATTTAAACAGTGTGTTCAAAGTTGGATCTCATTTTTTTTACCAAAGAAGTGCCAGTTCATATTAATAATCGAAAACCAATAAAAATAAGTCAGTACATCGAAGAAAACGATATGAACTGGCATAAACGCCGCACAAGTATTTAGTTTGATGTAACTAAGTGTTTGGAGTTGTCACTGGTTTTTCTTGCACTAACTTTTCTGAATGTATTTATGGTATGAGTGCCCAATAAAATTCAGTTTATCGAACATAGAATAACTTTCATTTAAGCAAACACACCGTTGGCTACAGCACACTGTCACTTTTGGGCACAAAATTTACTAGATGAAAGAAGTGTAACCAATTCCAAAATTTTGAAATCAAATAAATCTAACAAAACTTATATTATAATTCATTGTTTTGAAGATCATCAGGTCGTGTCAATGTTTTTATTATTTCAATCACACCGCTTTTCACTGTATCTTCAAGCTGATCTCATTATTTTATCTTTGGTAAGATAGGTACATTATACATATACCTACACTTATGTGAAGAAATAATTTTCAAACTACAAGTGAGTATTATTGTGACCAAATGTCATGCTGTAGCCAAGTTTGCACAAAGCATGGTTCGACAAAAATTAACAAAAAGTATTTAACCACATTTAGATCTACATAATATTTTTAGCTGCTTTATTGGGCTCTCAGCTCAAGCTATCGTAAGATGTCATCCCATTCTCTGCATTCTCTTGCACGCTATACATCGCTCCATTTTATTGTTTTCTTCGTTGATCGCCATCGAACCTTGCTTTGTGTCGTCCTCTCCTTTCCCTTTCCAACGTCCTTGACCCTTCGGCTTGGCAGTTTACGCAAGGTAAGTAGCTGCCTTTGGTTTCTTTTTATCGAACTGCTGTATGGCTCGACTAACCCGCTTCAAGTTTTTTTTGTGATGACATCAACTTTATCGCCGAATACTCCACACATTTTTGAACAGAACTGAAGAGGCGTTTGTTCTACATTCGTAGTGCATCTAGAGTTACCCAATTTAAATTCTGATATCATGATGCAAATATGACATCACCGCGAGAAAATATATTGGATTATGCAGATTAGATAATAAAATAGCTCTGGACAGTAAAAGTATCCTTCAAGAATAATAAAATTACGCACCAAATTATTATTACTTACATCATTGTTTAAAAATGGCAATGCTGTCCTTACCAAAATTGGGTGACACTTATACAATTATATGAAGTTGTTGCCATTATGATATTTGAATTTAAAGTGGTTCATTGTGTTTTATAGGAATAGTAGTGGTAGTGAAGGACAAAAATGCAATTCCTTTCAATATAGGATACTTGAAATGATGAATGGAGTAAAATATGGCCTTGTATTCTCAATGAAAATTTCAAAAGTTATCTTTACACTGACAATATTGGCACGCCTGGAATACTCTGGAAATAATGACATTTCTTTGATATTCTCTGTTGCTAAGAAAAATGCTAAGCATAAAATCCCTAGTTAACAAAAAAATCATGACATCAATAAGTAGGTACCAATGACGTCAGAACCTATAGACAGGTTTGTTTTGATAAACGCTTGACGCCCAGAACTAATCACAATCTAAGCGCTCCAATAAATTATTCCGAAAATGTCGCGAGATTGTCAGAAATTGCCCGTTTTTGTCGAGCCGTAGCGAACTTATTTCGACTCTGGGCTCGGAGGCTGGCGTCGTTAGACCATCCCCCGAGTTTTCAGGTGAGGTTCCGATGCTTCCGGCGCCCCCAAACAAGAAAAAACATGAGATATCTAGGAAGGAACTATAACCGAGAATCACCGGGTGTATAGTTGGTTGATGGTTGCTTTTCTGTCTTTGTTTGTAGCATGTTTTTAGAGTAGTATGGATATATTTAATCTTGGAGTCAAAATAAAGGGCATTTTAACAATGGGGCACCACGTCTATAGGTTTTGACGTCATTGGTAGGTACACATAAAAAATTAGGAGCATATTTTCATTTGCATTCGTTTTGGCAGATTTGGGGATACGACAAGAAAAAAATAGGTACATTTTTGTATCAGGAAATTAAAAGAGATATGTTTATAAGAAAAAGGTGCAGAATTTTGATTAATTATTTTTAAAACATTATTTGTTTGAAAGCAGGTCAAAATCTCATCACAATCTTCTCGGTGTTTTCTTATACACACTATAATAAACTTGGTGAGAATTAAAGTTAGAAATGAAGTTTTCTGAAAATAATAAGAAGAAAACATGAAATTAGAGACAAAAAGTTATCCCCCTCATGGAAATTTATACAGTATGATACTAACTACACCCATATTTTTCCTTTACTTTTACTCAGAATATTTCAGAATATAGCTTATTTTAGTTAAAACACATTTAAATGCGAATAACTACTTTTTGCTCGTTTTTATTTGCGAACGGAATACCGCGTATATTATGGAATTATTGGGCAATATTCTGGATCTAATGGTATAATACCATGCAGCTATACAATAATCAAATTACTCTTACTTTCGGAAAACAAAAATTATTGGCTTCATTATAATAGTTCAAAACATCGATAAAAGTATTTGTGGCAGTGTCTAAATAGCTTAGACCCATGTGAAAACAACAAGATAAAACCGCGTAAATACACTTGCGATCGAGTACACTGTTGTCAGGAGCCCGTAATATTTTGTGGCCTATAGACCAATAGTTACTTGGTTCGAGTATAACTCTGTATGTGTCAAAATTTAAATAAATAAAAAGGTATTTAATGGCAATAACAACATCGACGTGGCTGTGGAAAATATTGTATCAACAACTTTACTTCGAATTTAATTTCCAAATCCACAATATAATAAAATGGTTGTTTGTTACGTGCCTTTAATTTGACAAGATTACATAAGACATATTTCCATACATTTTCTTAAGAAAAGCGAGTCTCAAAAATAAGCAAGAGTATTTTGGTTTGAAATGAAGTCCATGTCTAGTTGTAATGTGACTAAGTGTCGAACGCATTAGATCTTTCAGTTTCTTCTTTATATAGTGGACTAGTGGTTTGCTTAGGGACTTGAAACAAATTTTTCTATTTTAATCCTTGCATACGCTACAAAATACTCTTCCAAAATATATTATCTAAAATTCTAACTTCTAACTCCTGGAGACATCTCGCTGAAATTTACTGTGGAGTATTACACGCTAACGGTGTTTTTTTTATTTTATCTTGAAATTTCTGGATAATTTTGATTATATCAGCTGCACTGCCATATGAAAATTTCCCCAAAAAATTGACTTTGTCAATCCGAATAAAAACATCTGGGAGAACGTTCTGATTTACATAGTGAGTAACTTTCGTTTAATTTAGATATCTCAATCCGTCAATCCTACTTTGAAAATCCACCGACATTTATTTGATTTTGGTCTTCAGTCCAGCTTCTCATTCACCTAGTGTGAGAGAATATTACAAAAATACAGAATATTAGCTTTCTCCAAGAATTTTCAATTTACTTAGTCCTTTATACAGGGTGTAACTGAACTGATGGTCAAAATAAGGGCACTTCTTCATATATTTTGTTCTCCTACGGGCCATAGTTTTCTTTATACAGAGCGTAGAAGTTTGGAGAAAAATACACATATTTCTTAGTATCTCTAGAAGTATACGAGATATTTTCTTCAAACTTAGCGTGTCATATGAGCAGATGAGCCGTCAAATTTAAGGTTGACATGAAGCTTCTGAGGCTTCCAGTTGCGGATACAGGGTGTTATTAATATTAATTAGTTCAGAAAAATATGAACGCATTTTTTAAATTTGTTTGTAAATTTGTTTTGAGTGGTGAATGGAATGGTTAACAAAAAGTATCTCTTAGTATTTGTTCACATTCGCAGCCGTTTCTTAATTATTTTCAAAGAACGACAACGCTGCAATGAACAATAGTCACTTTAAGAATAAATCTAGCAATCTGTGGATGTCAATTATGAAACTTTCTTTAACAAAATTCAAACGCAAAAACGATAATAAAAGAAACGCAATGCTATTAGAGAATTAAATTATTAAATGTTCGAAATGACCGCCATCTCTTTCAATAGGTACACGCAACTATGCGTTTCCGTTTATTATTGCCATTGGAAAGTCCATAGCAAAAGTGCATATCAGTCAATTCTTCGAATAAAAACATCATTTTTCAAAATATTGATACTAAAGTGCATAGTTGGCAGCCAAATGATTCAAATAATGCCAAGTTTAATTGACATCCACAGATTGTTAGATTTATTCTTAAAATGACTTGTTTATTGTAGCATTGCCGTTCTTTGAAAATAATTAAGAAACGGCTGAGAATATGAAAAAATACTAAGAGATACTTTTTGTCAACCATTGAATTTACCACTAAAAACAAATTAAAAAAATGCGATTATACAGGGTATTCATATTTTTCTGAACTAATTAATTTCAATAACACCCTGTATCTCCGCAAAGGGGGCCTCAGAAGCTTCATATTAACCTTAAATTTGACAGCTCGTCCGCTCATGTGACACGCCAAGTTTGAAGAAAATATCTCGTACTTATACTTCTAGAGATACTAAGAAATATGTGTATTTTTCTCTAAATTTCTACGCTCTGTATAAAAAAAAACCATGGCCCGTAGGAGAAAAAAAAAATATATGAAGAAGTGACCATATTTTGACTCCAGGAATACGTGGATTTATTTTTGACCACCAGTTCAGTTACACCCTGTATAAACCAAAGACAAAGTATTCTGGGAAACTTCTGATGATGTTATTTTGATTTTGGTCTTCAGTCCAGCTTCTCATGTGTGAGAGAATATTACAAAAATACAGAATATTAGGTTTCTCCAAGAATTCTCAATTTACTTAGTCCTTTAAATAAACCAAAGACAAAGTATTCTGGGAAACTTCTGATGATGTTATTTTGATTTTGGTCTTCAGTCCAGCTTCTCATGTGTGAGAGAATATTACAAAAATACAGAATATTAGCTTTCTCCAAGAATTCTCAATTTACTTAGTCCTTTAAATAAACCAAAGACAAAGTATTCTGGGAAACTTCTGATGATGTTATTTTGATTTTGGTCTTCAGTCCAGCTTCTCATGTGTGAGAGAATATTACAAAAATACAGAATATTAGCTTTCTCCAAGAATTCTCAATTTACTTAGTCCTTTAAATAAACCAAAGACAAAGTATTCTGGGAAACTTCTGATGATGTTATTTTGATTTTGGTCTTCAGTCCAGCTTCTCATGTGTGAGAGAATATTACAAAAATACAGAATATTAGCTTTCTCCAAGAATTCTCAATTTACTTAGTCCTTTAAATAAACCAAAGACAAAGTATTCTGGGAAACTTCTGATGATGTTATTTTGATTTTGGTCTTCAGTCCAGCTTCTCATGTGTGAGAGAATATTACAAAAATACAGAATATTAGCTTTCTCCAAGAATTCTCAATTTACTTAGTCCTTTAAATAAACCAAAGACAAAGTATTCTGGGAAACTTCTGATGATGTTATTTTGATTTTGGTCTTCAGTCCAGCTTCTCATGTGTGAGAGAATATTACAAAAATACAGAATATTAGCTTTCTCCAAGAATTCTCAATTTACTTAGTCCTTTAAATAAACCAAAGACAAAGTATTCTGGGAAACTTCTGATGATGTTATTTTGATTTTGGTCTTCAGTCCAGCTTCTCATGTGTGAGAGAATATTACAAAAATACAGAATATTAGCTTTCTCCAAGAATTCTCAATTTACTTAGTCCTTTAAATAAACCAAAGACAAAGTATTCTGGGAAACTTCTGATGATGTTATTTTGATTTTGGTCTTCAGTCCAGCTTCTCATGTGTGAGAGAATATTACAAAAATACAGAATATTAGCTTTCTCCAAGAATTCTCAATTTACTTAGTCCTTTAAATAAACCAAAGACAAAGTATTCTGGGAAACTTCTGATGATGTTATTTTGATTTTGGTCTTCAGTCCAGCTTCTCATGTGTGAGAGAATATTACAAAAATACAGAATATTAGCTTTCTCCAAGAATTCTCAATTTACTTAGTCCTTTAAATAAACCAAAGACAAAGTATTCTGGGAAACTTCTGATGATGTTATTTTGATTTTGGTCTTCAGTCCAGCTTCTCATGTGTGAGAGAATATTACAAAAATACAGAATATTAGCTTTCTCCAAGAATTCTCAATTTACTTAGTCCTTTAAATAAACCAAAGACAAAGTATTCTGGGAAACTTCTGATGATGTTATTTTGATTTTGGTCTTCAGTCCAGCTTCTCATGTGTGAGAGAATATTACAAAAATACAGAATATTAGCTTTCTCCAAGAATTCTCAATTTACTTAGTCCTTTAAATAAACCAAAGACAAAGTATTCTGGGAAACTTCTGATGATGTTATTTTGATTTTGGTCTTCAGTCCAGCTTCTCATGTGTGAGAGAATATTACAAAAATACAGAATATTAGCTTTCTCCAAGAATTCTCAATTTACTTAGTCCTTTAAATAAACCAAAGACAAAGTATTCTGGGAAACTTCTGATGATGTTATTTTGATTTTGGTCTTCAGTCCAGCTTCTCATGTGTGAGAGAATATTACAAAAATACAGAATATTAGCTTTCTCCAAGAATTCTCAATTTACTTAGTCCTTTAAATAAACCAAAGACAAAGTATTCTGGGAAACTTCTGATGATGTTATTTTGATTTTGGTCTTCAGTCCAGCTTCTCATGTGTGAGAGAATATTACAAAAATACAGAATATTAGCTTTCTCCAAGAATTCTCAATTTACTTAGTCCTTTAAATAAACCAAAGACAAAGTATTCTGGGAAACTTCTGATGATGTTATTTTGATTTTGGTCTTCAGTCCAGCTTCTCATGTGTGAGAGAATATTACAAAAATACAGAATATTAGCTTTCTCCAAGAATTCTCAATTTACTTAGTCCTTTAAATAAACCAAAGACAAAGTATTCTGGGAAACTTCTGATGATGTTATTTTGATTTTGGTCTTCAGTCCAGCTTCTCATGTGTGAGAGAATATTACAAAAATACAGAATATTAGCTTTCTCCAAGAATTCTCAATTTACTTAGTCCTTTAAATAAACCAAAGACAAAGTATTCTGGGAAACTTCTGATGATGTTATTTTGATTTTGGTCTTCAGTCCAGCTTCTCATGTGTGAGAGAATATTACAAAAATACAGAATATTAGCTTTCTCCAAGAATTCTCAATTTACTTAGTCCTTTAAATAAACCAAAGACAAAGTATTCTGGGAAACTTCTGATGATGTTATTTTGATTTTGGTCTTCAGTCCAGCTTCTCATTCACCTAGTGTGAGAGAATATTACAAAAATACAGAATATTAGCTTTCTCCAAGAATTCTCAATTTACTTAGTCCTTTAAATAAACCAAAGACAAAGTATTCTGGGAAACTTCTGATGATGTTATTTTGATTTTGGTCTTCAGTCCAGCTTCTCATGTGTGAGAGAATATTACAAAAATACAGAATATTAGCTTTCTCCAAGAATTCTCAATTTACTTAGTCCTTTAAATAAACCAAAGACAAAGTATTCTGGGAAACTTCTGATGATGTTATTTTGATTTTGGTCTTCAGTCCAGCTTCTCATGTGTGAGAGAATATTACAAAAATACAGAATATTAGCTTTCTCCAAGAATTCTCAATTTACTTAGTCCTTTAAATAAACCAAAGACAAAGTATTCTGGGAAACTTCTGATGATGTTATTTTGATTTTGGTCTTCAGTCCAGCTTCTCATGTGTGAGAGAATATTACAAAAATACAGAATATTAGCTTCCTCCAAGAATTCTCAATTTACTTAGTCCTTTAAATAAACCAAAGACAAAGTATTCTGGGAAACTTCTGGAAAACTCTACAACCGCCGTATCTCTGCAGGCCCAACCGATCGACCCAGAACTGACAGCCAAACTCCTCGGCCACGGCGTTGCCGTATCACCGGTTGTCACCGTAGAGCCACGAAGAAGAAAATTCCACAAAGCGATTCGGTTGAACATGCCAGCGCCTACCGCGCATTCCCAGGGGATGATAAACCAATATTCAGGGAATGCACCGACCCTGCGGCTGCTCTGCTCCATCACAGGTAAGCCTAGGGCACATGGGGGCCTTCAAAGGGAGATATTTTAGGTGAAAATAAGAAGCATTGGAATCGCCCTTAGAATTAACTTTACTACTGGTATGACTGCTACTTATTTTCACAAACCAAAATAAGGTCAGGTCTCGTCGAGCCGGTCGGATATATTTTTTCGTTCCTGTGCAGTCTTATTTTCCATTTTACTGAACTACTGTCTTGATGTTGTGTTGTGCCCTCTGTAATTATTGTCGTTTGAAGGGGTTGGCAAGCTTTTTTGCTATAGAATCAGTTCTGATGAAGCAAGACCATCAAATAGAGCACACTACACCTGTTTTGTTTTAATCACTACCCGCTTCTATGAGATGGTCTTGTCGTAGAAAGTGCTGTAGTTTATGAGATACCAGTTGATATTATAGAATATGGATAGTACTTGTTGAACAGATTAGAAGAGATATGTAGTACATAATATGTATCTACCGCTTCCAGGTAACGATATATAGAACACTGGACTGGGTTTTTAGGATAGATATGTTTTAGTATCTCGAGTGTAATTTTAGAATTTTTTTGAAGAGTAGAAAGTTTGCCATCCTCGCGCTTAGTGTTCTTATGACGTCATTATGACGTTGACGTTTCATGAAGTGTCTTGGCGGTAATGAATTTTTCTATACAAGGTCATTAAAAATAACAATAACATTTGCCATTTTTATGGAAACGATTTTAAAGTTCGTGTTTGAGTTTCTATAATTATTATACAGTCATAATTAATGTTAATAAATATCGCAAATTAAATTCCTATATACGTACGAATTCTAGCCGCTTCATTTATTAATGTTTAATGTTATTTCGAATAAACTAAGGAGAGAAACAAGCTGTTAAATGGCCAAGGCCAAGTTTGTTATGGGTGACCTCAAGAAGAATGTAAATATTATTTGAAGTACGCAGTCTCTGTGATTAGAACTTGTGAGGTATCATTGTTTCAGATCTGTGGGAACCAATTTACGAAAAAAATTATGTAGGAAT
This sequence comes from Pseudeuparius sepicola, assembly GCA_963920635.1. Classification (NCBI taxonomy): domain Eukaryota; kingdom Metazoa; phylum Arthropoda; class Insecta; order Coleoptera; family Anthribidae; genus Pseudeuparius; species Pseudeuparius sepicola. The sequence goes on from OY987302.1 coordinate 56,599,881, forward strand.
TTAAATTTCAAATTAATTCAGTAATAACACATTGGTTTTGTTTTTTGATAGCTTACAGGATGTTTTACATAAAATGTTCAGTAATAATTCTATTAATAGTATGGAAATAAAGAAAAACGGATATTATGTTGGTATAAATAGTTAATACGAGAAGAATAATATGTGCAAATATCCGAAAGAACACAACCAAAATATTACGAAGTCGCAGTAAAATGAAAATAACATATTGGGTAAAAATGAAAGATATTTAGAGAAATAACCATTGGAACAACACATTTTAAACCGAGTGTATACGTTCTATGATCTAATACAGTAGGTATCCATACCCCTGACGTTAAATTTTTGCTACAGAAGAGCTTTCAGTTTCTACATACCTATCGACCTGATTTATGTATGTACACTACTGTCAGATATCAAAGTGCAAAACAAAACGCCCGATGACGTAATAATTCATTACCGCCAACGCACACATTGACCCACGGTTTCCCTCGGAGCCTCACCGCATCATGATGACGTCACATAGTGTCACTATTCTAGTAAACTAATGCGCTATTATTTAAAATTTTCACGCGCGGAACCCAGGGGTGTTTCGGAAAAGATCTCTCAAAGGTAACTAACTAATAATATTATGGGCTGCCCCCTTTTTAGAATGTAATTTCTATATTCTATTGATTCGTTCGATTTTTTTGTTCCGTTTTTGCGTTCAGTATGCGCAGAGTTTTGTTTCGTTGTTCTTTATTTGGGTCCACCCGCCGTGGGGGGTGCAATCGCGGACCCAGGGGCGGGAGTTGACGTATTTGAGATTCGTTACAAATGCCCTATTTTTTCTATGAAAGCTCGTTATTTAAATACACTAAATAAAAAACACAACGTTATGATCCCCGTAGATGAGAATATTTCTCAGAATAAAATGATTATTATTCAAATTTATCTAAATATACAAGGTCTCTATAGATGGAGGGCCACTTGAAATACAGGGTGTCAGACGAAGAACTGGGGCGATCGGTTTATCGGAAAATAGACTTTGGAAAATTTGGCAGTATTTTGGAATAGACAACCTTATACAAAGTCACGCTTATTTTCAATGCTAAATAAGACAAAATTATAAAAATATGGGGTTTCCATTTAAAAAAATGACTAACGATTTTTTCAATATCTTTTTTTATGTCCACTGAAGAAACCCAACTTCAATTAAATAATAAAGGCTTTCATATAGGAGATATTGATAGCTATGTTTAGGTCTGCAAACGTCATTTTTGACAAAAAATGTGTCAAAAACGGTTAGACTTAGAATAGGACATTATACAGGGTGATTCAGTTTTAGTCTGCGACACTTCAACAGGTGATAGGAATCCAAAAAATAACCGCACTTTCTTCTATATACTATATCTTTTTAAGGCCTTGTTGAGATATTTAAGTTATATTTGGTACACGTTATAATGCCATGGGTTAGCATAAAACCTGTTAATATCAAACACCTTTGAATAACCAGTGGCGTAGAAGTGGGTAATTAATATAATTGTTTTTGGAAAAAAAATGAACCACCTTGTATAGCAATAAAATGTAATCAATTTCTTATGTAAATTTTAATTATAAACAAAAATGTTCTCTTAGTATTTTTTTATATGTATCATGGTTTCATAGCAAATTTGATTTTTTCGTATTATTTCCTAGTATACCTGAAAAATTAACTTAAAAATTTGCTCCATAAGTAAGACTCAAAGTAGAGAAAATGTGTTTCTTACTTTGAATACAGTAACTTTTCCCAATAAACTTACCCATTCAAGGTTTTAGTTTTCAAGATACAGAGCGTAACATTAATGGTATCTTCCTTAAATGTTTTAGACCCTGTATATTTAAAAGTATAGCCTTAAATAGGCAAGTTTATTGGAAAAAGTTACTTTATTTAAAGTAGCAAACACATTATTTCTACTTTAAGTGTTACTTATGGTGCAAATTTTTAGATAATTTTTCAGAAATACCCGAAATAATACAAAAAATCAAATTTGCCATGAAACCATTCCACATGCGAAAAATTACCAAGAGGACATTTTTGTTTAACATTAAAATTTACATAAGAAGATACATTTTATGGCTATACAAGGTGGTTAAATTTTTTTCTAAAAACAATTGTAATAATTACCCACTTCTTACTTATGGAGCAAATTTTTAAGTTAATTTTTCAGATATACTACGAAATAATACGAAAAAATCAAATTTACTATGAAACCATGATACATATAAAAAATACCAAGAGAACATTTTTGTTTATAATTAAAATTTACATAAGAAATTGATTACATTTTATTGCTATACAAGGTGGTTCATTTTTTTTTCTAAAAACAATTATATTAATTACCCACTTCTACGCCACTGGTTATTCAAGGTGTTTGATATTGACAGGTTTTATGCTAACCCATGCCATTATAACGTGTACTAAATATGACTTAAATATCTCAACTAGTTTGGTAAATATTCAATAAAGTCCACATATTTCTTACAAATTTAACACCCCGTAACTTTTTTTAGGGCCTTTAAATGATATAGTTTATAGAAGAAAGTGCGTTTATTTTTGGTTTATATTACCTGTTCAAGTGTCGCAGAATAAAACTGAATCGCCCTGTATACGAAATATGTCGGGATAAGTCTATTTAAAATAAACAAGTTGGCATCAACTTCAGGGAAAACCAGAAGTGCCACCATCTTGAAAATATATGTTAGCCGAATTACCCCCATCGACTTTAGAAAACTGCAAATTTTTCAAAGTTTCCCAAAGTCTATTTTCCAAAAAAATCGATCGCGGCAGTTTGTCATGGGACACCCTGTATATTGACAAATATTTATGCATTTTTCGTAGAACATCATTTGATAGAAAAAAATGTCTTTTAATGGACTAGCTTTGTGCAAAAGCAAATTAGATAGGCATGGCCCATTTTCTGAGATATTTTTGAAAAACCCGAAACTTCTTCAGCTTGTAAAGTATTTCATTTTGCCTCAAAACTGAGGGCTTGGAACCGATCAAAGAGTGGTTAAATTATAAATTTCCTATTTACAGATATCTTCTAAAAAAATAACGTAACGACACATATTAAAAAAAAATAGAGATTGCTTGCTTATAATAGTGTCGTTAGAAACACGAGTCAAGAATGTTTTACATGCATTTAGATGTGACGAATCCAAATAAGTAATAAAAACCAAACCAAGTCTAAGTTGAGCTGTTGCCCCTGTGTACGTGCGATGAAACTCGAAGAAAAAAACAACCGTAAATAATAGTGTATGGAAAATCTAGCTGTGTATATCCACTTCGGTTATTTTTTTTGAATCTTTAAAACCTTTGATTTGCCTTTAGTCATTTTCGTTTAAATTTTATATTTATTAAAGAGTCACGAAAACACAAATTGCAATTTCACCTTTTAATAGATATGCTGCATATGTTTTGGTTCCGTTATACTTTTCATTTTTACATATATATTATTTCATATATACCCTGTGTTCGGCCGGATCAGTCGTCAAAACGAAAAAAGTTAGTTGCCACGCGACTGGTCTTTTCTGAAACCGTTCGAGAATGTGTTGCTTCTGCTTAACGCTGGTACCTGCCGCTTCAAAACCACTGCATCGCTTCACTTTTTGACTGACTGACTGTCGACAGCTTGCCACCTACTGTCAATCGTACACACACGGTGTACCCTCGGTGCATGACGCCTTTTTACGATGACCTGCGTACTTCAATGTTGTGTGTAAAAGCCTTGATCAGTACCACGATTCGTTCGTCTCCTCCATCAATCACACGGTGTAAATATCTTGATCAGATTTCAGTCTAAATTTCCCCAGTCTGCAGTCACTGTTGAAGATATTCAAGGACGGTATTAGCAACCTACTGCTACTTGCTTGTTTCAACATTTTTATAAGCCTATAAGTGCACGACAGCTAGCTAGAACACCATGTAGATTCTATTTAAAAAAATGTTCTTTACAAGGTGGAACGACGAGAGCCCAATGGGAAGACGTTACCGGCTCAACACCCCTGACCTTCGTCAACGACGTAGTTTCCTTCACCACAACCGTGTCGGCCAGATTCTGGCTGATGGACTGTCGAAACATAGGGGACGCCACGAAAATGGCTACTGAACTCTATAAGTATGCCTATAGTACAGTAAAACTAACACAAAATTAGGCCAAACCCAAACATAAAAAAAAGTTCTTTCTAGCGCGAAATAGTTCCATACCCTCCTAAGAGTTAGTACTAAAAAGTTACACCACCACCAGCGTCGGGTTTCGGGAGGAGGGGGTGAAAAGGGCAGGAAATTCTTATTTTTCACAGTTTTGCTTGAATATCTAGTAAACTATGAGGTTTAGCCCAAACGTCATTCTATACGCAAAACAAGAATTGTTATATACAGAGTTATGGTAAAGTGAACGGTTTCCATGATATGGAGGGGTAAAGATTTCTTTGTTTTTATTTCACGTAGTTATTGTTGAAAAAACTTAAAATGGTTACAGTATACATATTGCACCCATAGATTGTTATTTTTTGTCACAACATAACCTCATAAGCATATGACTGTATAAATATCTCCAATACAAGTTAGTAGCCTTAGTTAATAATTTGTACTCACTTTTTGCCCTCATTCATTATAGCGTTCTGATTTCCATTCGTTATTTTATGTCAAATCTTTCCCATGTCTAATTTGTCCTTAGCTTGTAAAAATGAGAAAGTCATGAATAGGAAGCTAATGTGAATAGGACCTGCATGTCTCAATAGAGATACTGTAATCATCGACGACGATTTAAATGATGATTCTCAAGTGGACGAAGAACACGAAAATTTGTTTCCTCTCACAAGCATTTTGATTTCCCTCCCATTTTTTCAATATACATTGTTTAATATATTTTCTTGTTTTTCACATGAGCTTCATATTCATGACTTTCTCTTTTTTACAAGCTAAGGACAAATTAGATATGGGAATGATTTGACATAAAAGAACGAATGGAAATCAGAACGCTATAACGAATGAGGGCAAAAAGTGAGTACAAATTAACTAAATCTACTAACTTGTATTGGACATATTTACAGTCATATACTTATGAGGTTATGTTGTGACAAAAAATAACAATCTATGGGTGTAATATGTATCTGTATATGCATAGATATATCTACATATATTCTACATATATTATTCAGTTACTAATTTATACTGCAATTTTCTGTGACTGTAATCATATTAAGGTTTTTCAACAAAAACTACGTGAAATAAAAACAAAAAAATCTTTACCCCTCTATATCATGGAAACCGTTCACTTTACTATAATTCTCTATATAACAATTCTTGTTCGGAATTTAATGTATATCATTTGCGTATAGGATGACGTTTGCGCTAAACCTTATAGTTTACTAGATATTCACGCAAAACTGTGAAAAATAAGAATTTCCTGCCCTTTCCACCCCCTCCCCCCGAAAACCGACGCCGATGGTGTTGTAACTTTTTAGTACTAACTCTTAGGAGGGTATGGAATTATTTCGCGCTAGAAAGAACTTTTTTTGGATGTTTTATTTTACTGTACTACTATTACACCCAAGGAACGAGTCTATTATTTCTATATCGTGACATTTTCTTTAGGGAAGCCATCCACGTCCCGTTCATGGCAAAGTTCGTGGTGTTCGCTAAACGGGTCGAACCGCTAGAAGCGAGACTCAGGGTGTTCTGTATGACAGACGACAAGGAAGACAAGACGCTAGAACACCAAGAACATTTTACAGAGGTACGAGACGACGGGTCTTGACTTGTGGGTTCTTATTAAACCAGTTGTATGTCCACAGGTGGCGAAGAGTAGAGATGTTGAGGTGCTAGAGGGCAAATTGCAGCATGTGGAGTTCGCTGGTAATTTGGTGCCGGTGACGAAAAGTGGCGAACAACCAGCGTTCGCGTTTAGAGCGTTCAGGGAGAATCGGCTACCCTTCTCGGTGAGGGTGAAAGACCAACATGCGGAGGCTGTGGGACGGTGCTTGTTTATGAGGGAGTCTAGGGTATGTATTCAATGAAGAACGTGTCTTAGGATGAGGGATGAGGAGTAGATATTCCAACGTGATATAAACAATTTTAATCGATATAAATTGGCATTTAAACTAATTAATATTAACGATGCGACAAATAGATACTTTCACCAGGCTATGTGCGCGTACTTACCTACTTGTTCAGTCGAGTACAGTAAGCAGTATACTAATATGAATGATTAAATAGATGAGGGAATGATACCTGGTAATAGCACATATTACAAAATTCCATTGAAATATTAGATCATCTAACTAGTTTAATCAGAGCTACTTGTATGATGAATTCATTCAGTTTTCATTTACTTTTCATTAATTCATAAACAGAACCTGAACCTGAACCAAACTGATTAATAGACATCTCTTTCAAGTTGCCAGAAAAGTTCATAAATGCATAAAAGTAAATGAACGAAATTTTGAACGTTTAACACAAAAGATAACTTCAACAACTTTGTTTTCTGAGCTTTCGAAGAATAAATCTTCCTCCTACTCGAAGATAATGTTAAGTCAAAGTGAAATGACAGAATAATAAATATCAAGTTAAAGTGTCATGACAACAGAAACAATAGTCTAGCCGCCTGTCTGATATTGTACCTTCTGTTCTAAATAATTATCTATTCTAACTTCTCTTTGAATAACTGCCTAACCTAACCTAACTGTCTATAACATTTTACTGAATTCCTTAAATAAATTTATTAAATGAAGGAACTTACACCAGGATAAACAAAGACCCTACAACCTCAATAGAAACTAAAATATACAAAACACTCTATAAATACCGGGAACAAATGATACAAAAGCAAAGAACATTCTTAAGTCCGCATCATTCAAAACCACCTCACTTAATGGTTTACCCAAAATACACAAAACTAACATTCCTCTTCGCCCTATTGTAAGTTCAATAAATTCACCATGTCATTCGTTAGCAAAATACTTACTTAAATATGTTAATCCGTTAGTAGGAAACTCAAATTCATTTATCAGAAACTAGTAATCATTTTTTAGAGAAAAAAAGTGGTGAGTTTTTTTCGATGCCCACTATGGGGATCTCGGAAACTAGCAGAGCTAGAACAAAGGTTAAATGGGGAAAGAATTGCAGTTTTGAATGCTCAATCGAATGTCCCTTTTGGATTTTTAAAAAAGTTCATGGCTCACTAGATATTTTGAAAAGAGTGCTTTTTTGCTATTTCATCAGATCTCTGTAGCTCCGTTATTTCTGATTATACAGAAAAACTGTAGAGACAAAAATTGTAGATAATTTTGGGCTTAATAAGATAATCTAATCCATTTTTTATGTTGTTTGTGCTTTTTGAGATATGTCATAAACTTTGTGTTTTTTTAAATGTAAATCATAGTTGGCTTTTTGAGCTTTCCAAAAATAGTTATATAGCATAGTTATTATAAAAAATAAAATAGCTATGGCTAATTTTCGTTTTTTTTTTAATTTTCACATAGTCAGCCATGGAATATTTTCATAATTACGTTCTATTTTATAATAAGACATACAGTCCGACAAACGAGAGAAGTCCAATAAAAAACTCAGTCTAACCGCCCATGCCCATGCCCACATAAGGATGGCGCTTAGACTGAGTTTTTCATTGGACTCATTTCGTTTGTCAGACTATAGGTACTTCAAACTTTCAAATATTTTATTATAAGCTGGTAACAAAATGTAACAAAATAAAACAAAAAATTATCATGATGGAGCTCCACCACATAATTATTTGCCCGTATGAAATTACCTAGATCAGCTCTATCCAAATAGTTGGATAGGGAGAAATAGACCTATTTCCTGGCAGCCTCAATCCCCCGATTTGTCTGTTTTGGATTTCTTTTTGTGGGGAACAGTACAAAATAAAGTATGAGGCAATTGTTGAATTAAGAGCAGTTGTTTTAGAAGCAATTGCCAGTATTGACAGGCGCTCTCTAAGAAAGGCGACAAATTCAGTTTTAAAAAGATGCAATATTTGCATAAATAATAATAGTGGATTGTTTGAACACCTTTTTTATTTTAAAAGGTGACCTTTTAAAATAAAAATAATTTGAATTTGAGTTTTTTTTATTTTTGGTTTTATTTTGTTACATTTTGTTACCAGCTAAAAACAAAATATTAGAAAGTTTGAACTATGTCTAATTATAAAATAGAACGTAATTATGAAAATATTCCATGGCTGACTATGTGAAAATTTAAAAAAAAATCAGAAAATTAGCTTTAGCTCTTTTATTTTTTATAATAACTATGCCGAGTATTATATCTTTGGAAAGCTCAAAAAATTGCCGATTGGATAAGGCTACAGCCAACTATGATTTACATTTAAAAAAACACAAGTTTATGTCATATCTCAAAAATCACAAACAACATAAAATCTTATTAAGCATAAAATTATCTACAATTTTTGTCTATACAGTTTTTCTGTATAATCAGAAATAACGGAGTTACAGAGATCTGATGAAATAGCAAAAAATTACTCTTTACAAAATATCTAGTGAGCCATGAACTTTTTTAAAAATCCAAAAGGGGCATTAGATTGAGCATTCAAAACTGCAATTTTTTCCACATTTAACCTCTGTTCTATCTCTGCTAGTTTCCGAGATCACCATAGTGGGCATCGAAAAAAACTCACCCTGTATACATATAATTTCTCTAATTTTTAGCCAGCTTTAATGTGGTCAGTCTTTTGTTGACAAATCATTGAATATTTTAAGCAGAAAGTTTGAAAACTATCATATTTTAATAGAAAGGACACATTTAAGTATAATAATGTGTGCAATATTAGAACTAACACTATGTGTTAAAACCACTTATTTTCAACTAGGAAATGAATTTTAGCAGCAGGAATTTGGAATGGCTATGGGGTCTCCTTTATCACCTTGAATAAAATGAGTTGACTAGATAATGTTCACCAACCTAATGTTTGGTGGAGATATGTAAATGGAATATTTTTTATTATATGGGAACATGGAGTTTTTTTCCTTGTATTATTATATTAAAATTATGAACTACTTAAACTAGAACTAGGCCAAATATTTAGGGGAAACTAGCAGAAACCTACTAATGAAACTCGCACCACTTTTAATAAGAGACGGCCGAAGATCAGGTTCTAATCAAATTAGCGGAATTACGGCGGCGGCCGGCGTTCCGGCGTGCCGCATCGCAATCCAATAACACAACAAAATGCTTATGACATCCGATAGTTAAAAATATTTCTGACTCCACCACGCGCCTGCATACACACACCACACTGACTCACAATCACCACGAGGATTTCTTGTGTTGTTGAAATTTGTTCGGGCGTTTAGTTATAAACAATGAAGAGACGAAATAAGGTCAGCAGCTACGATATAGGCGAGTTCTCGGTGAGTACCCGCTCGGCCTTTTATTTAGAAACAAAGCGAAAGTATCGTGCGAATAGGGCAGCTTAGAATGTTTTGTTTACTCGTTAACCTAATATTTAGAAATGTATGTCGCAGAATCCGCACAGACAAGGTTGCTATGCTCATTTGTTATGGGAACCTTGTAAACACATACCACAGTTAGCGATGCCTCAACAAACGTGAAATGATTTGTTTACTATTTATATATTTTTTATTAAAATGTATTAAGTGGATGTCTACTTTCAAAATATTCTAGTATTTAATATCTTTAGATTACGTGTCTAAAGTGAACACAAAAAATAGGATTTCAGTTAAGTTCTTTGATAATAATTCTCATATATTTTTTTTTTTAAAAATTTGTATTTGTAATTTTATATGTGTAGGTACTGGATATGCAAACAAGGCGGTCAAATATAAAAGTTAATGAGATCACATTAATTTTGTTCTAAATCGCGACATATATTTCTGTGTACATTATAATTATTTTTCCTATAGTGTCCTCCAAAAAGTTCACATCATTATTTTACTTCAGGTTACCTTTTGATTTAAAAAATACGAAAAATGACCTATTCAAACGTGGTCATGTGACTTTCGCTATCTGTCAAAAATGATAGTTAAAAATAAAAAATAAAGTTCCCTACAATATGGCCGGGTTTACTTTGACTTTACCTTTTCTCCCTTTCTGAACAAAAAAATCACACACTTCTCGGTTCGCTTATTGTGATGTGAGACACACTGTACGTAAGGCATTTAACTTTACTTATCATTCGTTTAACACTAGTTCATCAAGAAACAATGTTGTATTATTATTGAACAGTATAGATATATTTTCGCACGTCACTTTTATTTTGAAAATATTTATTTAATAAAACTGAAAAAAAAAAAATCGCTGAATCTTATTTGTTAAGATTTCAAAAAGTTCTACTTGATAAAGTTGTTTTTTTTTTGTTATATTTTGGTTTGATGCGTGAAATAGTTTCATAATACATATTTTCATTAATTATTATTTTGGCATCAATTTAGAACCGAAAAATTTAATGTAAATAGTATATCCTTAAATTTTCAGAAATTTCATATACAGTGACCGGCAGAAAGTTGGACTCAAATGGAAAACTTTTATATTATTAATTTCTCAGAAAATTTTATTCTTGATAAAAGTTGGTGCATCATTTCAAACTCAAAACGCATAAATCAAAATTTAAATATCTCTTTTTGGATACGAGGTAGATTCAAAAATGTCAAAATAACTCAAGAGCAAGGTACCCTTATTTTTTAAAATACGGTGAAAAGTTACTTACAAAAGTTGTTTGGAATCAAAAGTGGATGTCAGATTTAAAGTCACAGCTACCTAGTAAAAAAAAGAAATTTAACTTTTTTTGTATTTTCTTCGACCACCCTGTGTATTACAAAAAACAAAATACCGCAAGCGCAAATTATCATCCGATAACACATGAATTTGCTACTAAAGTTTAATTTTGTTCGATTAGCAGCTAGAAATTTAAATTAATCGAAACCAGAGTTTAAAAATATTAAATTTTTGTGTCCAAGTTTCTGCCGGTCACTGTATATATTAAAAACTGCAAAAGATTAAATCTTTCAATGAAACGATATGGTACACTTATGTAAAATTCAAACGAAAACAACTTTTGGGAGTAAAACTTTTTGAAATGTAAATAATTAACAAATAAGCCTCTATTTTTAGTTATTTAATATTTTAAATGTCATTTTTGACAGAGCGAAAGTTACCCGACCACGATTCTGAGTGGGTCATTTTTCATATTTTTTAAAGCAAAAACTAATAGAAATGAGCAAAACGCTAATTAATTGCTTTTTCTGTGTGATTTGCTACACCACGGTTTTCAAGTTTCAAGTGAAATCTTTTAAATTTTGTATAAAAAAATTTCTTTCTAACCTTCTGATATGCAGAGGAAGCGAAACATAATTTACATAATTAATTATTGTGGTTGAATTTATTACAAACTCTGCTAAGAATAATTTATTAAAAACTCTAAAAATATTAGGATTTTTCAAAAAGTAACCAATAAAATAACTGGTAGTACCACATCAGTTCTAAATATAAAAATTATTGTGAATACTTTAAACAGAAATTTAACGATGTCAGCGCGTCATTCTATTTATTAAATACATTTAACACGGTTAGTAGTTTGTCTGATTTATAGAGAATAAGACTGCTAGGTGATTTTATTTGAAGTGGCAATATTGTACTGAGATTAATTTTTTTCTAGGTTCCTAAAGGCGAACCACCTCAACAGCCCATCTGCATCCTCAACATCGTGCTACCAGACGACATAGTAACTGACACCATCTCCCTCACCGATTCAGATTCGATCAAAAACAAAATATTCCTCACGGAACTCGACTACAGTCGTCCAGACCCGAGGATAGCCGACATGAGCAACCTTCTGGGCGAGGACTGGGTGGACCTGGCCCACCAACTAGGCCTCACCACCTCGGAAATCAACGTCATCAAGTCAGAGTACCCAGAAAGCGTGGCCAAGCAGGCCCAGTCCATGCTGAGGATGTGGTTGAGCCAGTCCGGTAACAAGGCGCAGACCAACACGTTGGAGAACGCCTTGAGGAGGATAGGAAGAGAAGACATTATACCTCAGTGCCTAAACGTGGACCACACAGGTCAGATCACTAGGATAAAACAGGAGGAGACGGGATATAGACTGACTCCGAAGGAGATTATATCTAAGGAGGAAATTAGAAGTAGAGAGCACGAAGTTAGGGCGAAAGCGAAAGGTAGGCGAGACACAAGGCTAGTACTTCTCGTTTATACTCTATGTTTGTGTCATTTCAGATAAAATCATTGAGCATTATGACAAATACTCGGCTGAGGAGAAAGTAGTAGAAAAATCCGAATCCGAAGAAGAAGACACCTTTGAAAAACCAGTTGCCGAAAGGAGAGAAAAAATAGAGAAGCGGTTATCTGCCGAAAGGTCGATCCCTGCGTCCACACAACGCAAAGAAATAGTCCAGGAAATCAGCGACATCAAGAGGCAAAGCTTGGTCGAAGACAAAATCCAAGAGGTACAACAGAAAATCGAAGAACGACCAGACGAGACTAAAACCACCGTCACGAAAATCGTTACCACGACTTCTCCAGAAGGTGAGAGCATAATTTCCAAGAGAATTCTCGTTTTGAAACCGTTTTCTTTTCAGGAAAAACAGTTACGGAAACCATCGAGGTAAAAACCACGCTACCATCAGACTCGAAGGTATCCAAGACTGTCGAGGAGAGAGTTGTCAAGGTATCGGAAACAACGCACAAAACAGTAGAGGACACGGAACTGCTGGAGAGGGTCACGCAGAGATTCGAAGACGACAAGAAAGTTGTCATCAAGACCCCTGCCGATGAAGGTTAGTGTTCTAAAAACGCTCTCTTCCTGGTGTTTGACTACATACCTTTTTGTATTTCAGTTCCAAAGACACCGAAGTACTCCAAGACCCCACCGCCCAGCCCTGCTGACTTCCTCAAAGAAAAACCACCCACGGTCGAAGGTAAGATCCATATCTACCCACCTGGCTTAGAATCCATAAGAGCAATCGCTTAGTAGATTCTTGTGCCAGAAACACCCAAAAAAATCTGGTGTTTTCCATGGAAAAATACCTGAGATTGACGTGGGTATTTTTTGCACAAAATGTGGCATATCAATGGCTATTTATAATTGGGAAAACCGATAAGTGAAGAGGCAGACAAATCCCATAACGATGTCTGGAAAGTATTGAAAATGTGTGCAAATTAACACCGGAAATTGCAATACGGGCTTAATCTAATTTCGTCGAGGTTAAAAACTGTAATAAGATTGGTGTGTGATTAATTCGATTTTATACAAAACCCGGTGGTTACATAAGGGTTTTCTAAGTGCTCCAGTAATGCGGATAATGCCAATAAAAGTAGTTCAAAGTAGTAAGGATGATATACAAAAACCGAACGATCTTTATTTAAAATTATTCTGGAATATGCCGTATTTGAAAAGTAATTTTCGTATACTTCGAAAAATTTTTTAAAGCAAACTATCAATAAATGGGGCTTAGGGATCGAAATATTCACGTAACATTAGAAATACAAACGAAAGTAAATACTAATCAAACAAAAATGCATTTATTAATCAGAATATATTGAAATTCTAATAATAGGTTATACAGACCAAGAAAATACCTGAAAAAACCTTTGAATACTCAGGGATATACAGGGTGTTATTTAAGTACGTAGCCAAACTTCAAGGGGTGATTCTTTGAGTGATTTTAAGACGAAAAGTTTATATATAGATAGGTCCGGTATCGCTTAGTTTTCAAGATACAGGGTGTCAAAATAATAAAAAAAATTTTTCAACAACATCTTAATAATCCTTTAGCCGATTTTGTTTAAATCTGGCAGTGTTATTTACGGTAGAGAGGGGTTAATTTAGCCCTAAGTAGATTCAAATTATTAAGTCCAGTGGCGTCCCAACTTTTTGGTCCCTTGAATTTTTTTCGTGTCGTGCTTCGTTTTCAAGAGAAAAAAGAAAAACCACTTTATTGCATGTCATTGCTTTGTTGTTGCATTGCTGCTTTCTCGAAAACGAAGCAAGAAACGAACAAGATTCAAGAGACCAAAAAATTGTATTCTTAGTTGCTTAATGCGAAAAAATATAAAAATTTTAAAAAAGTCAGTGGCGCACATTTTTTTTCTCAAAAATATTGGTTAAGGGACGCCATTGGACTTGATAATAATAATTGTAATCTACTTTTATATTTTTTTCACATTAAGCAACTAAGAATACAACTTTTTAGTCTCATGAATCTTGTTCGTATCTTGCTTCGTTTTCGAGAAAACAGCAATGCAACAACAAAGCAATGACATGCAATAAAGTGGTTTTTGTTTTTTTCTCGAAAACGAAGCAAGACACGAAACAAATTCAAGATACGAAACCGTTGTACTCTTAGTTGCTTAATGTGAATGAAATATAAAAGTAGATTACAATTATTATCAAGTCCAATGGCGTCCCTTAACCAATATTTTTGAGAAAAAGAAAATGTGCTCCACTGACTTTTTTAAAACTTTTATATATATTTTTTTTCGCATTAAGCAACTAAGAATACAACTTTTTGCTCCCTTGAATCTTGTTCGTATCTTGCTTCGTTTTCGAGAAAACAGCAATGCAACAACAAAGCAATGACATGCAATAAAGCGGCAAGACACGAAAAAAATTGAAGAGACCAAAAATTGTATTCTTAGTTCCTTACTGCGAGAAAAATATAAAAGTTTTAAAAAAGTCAGTGGCGCACTTTTTTTTTTAAATATTGGTCCCGGTGCCCCCGGAACGCCACTGGACTTAATAATTTGAATCCACTTAGGACGAAACTAATCCCTCTCTACCGTAAATAACATTGCCAGATTTAAACCAAATCGGCTAAAGGATTATAATCTTGAAAACTAAGCGATACCGGACCTATGTTTATATAAACTTTTCGTCTTAAAATCACTCAAAGAATCACCTCTTGAAGTTTGGCTACGTACTTAAATAACACCCTGTATGGAACTTTCTTATCTTTTATACAAGGCCCATAGATAAATTCCTTAATATGAAGGAGTATTGATTTTATCGTAATATACAAGTCTAAAATTACCAAGAAAACGCGTAGAAAATGTCGAGGCACCGTGACTCAATTACAACGATATCGTATGGCCTCCTAAGACCATTAGATCGAATTACGATCAGTTCCTTGCGTTTCGAAAATCGCTAGTTGTCCGCGAACGGTAGTCAGAATAACTTCGAAAAATATCATCCGCGTCGCGAGTCGTCCTTGTTTCCTCTTTCAGAATTCACCTCGGGTAAGTACCTTACGAATAGTTATATGAAATATTTGCGGAAAGCCATGTATTCCCAACGAAATTGATATGCCACATTCATATGGAGTTTGCAATCGGTAAAACATATTTAGACTAGTATCCCTTGGCGTTCGTCGAAAACCAAACCCCTCGATGGAAAACTTATAGAAAATCCCGCTACCTGTTTCCCATTTTTGACACTTATTCCTTAACTTTACACACCCGGCTTACAAAATGACAACCAAAACTGATATCGGCTTATATATATGTAGACTATGCCTGTATATTGTGAAAACCTGTTGTCGTTTTGTCGGATCTAGAAATAACCAACACAAAATAAACAAACTAAACACACTAAATGTGCAACATGCTTCGTGCAAAAGCTTCAGCTAGCAAATATCATATTGCAATAATTGGCCTAACACACTGAAGAAATGAGAATAAGTACTAACAACCAAATTTTACCCACATCGATTGTTCTACTAAAACAGAAAATAAATCATTTTGTTGTCCAGTTTGGACAGCTTGGCTTACCAGACGCTTGTTCCTCTATTTTATCTATGCCTGTGTAAATAACAGCTTGCTCTTTATGACCAGGTCATAACGAAATAACTTTTCCTTCAATTACTTTTGTATCTAATACTACCTACTTATGACCTGGACGTTACTATATTCTCTTCTACATATCATTTAGTTTGTAGATAATGCATGATTGGACCATTCAACAAAAAAAAGCTTAATTCACCAGTGTAGTTTAGTCACACACGATAGAATTCACTTATTAAAGCAAATACATAATAGGTTCTATCGTGACCTGCTTTGTGTCTAATCTTCTGCCTTATTTTTTTTTATTTTTCTGCTGTTGTGTCTGTGGATGTTGTGTGGACATATCCAATTATGTAAAAACAGATATTAACTAACATATAAGGCATAAAGGCTTCTACTAAATATACAAATATAACATATTAAGTAGGTATATATCTGTTTTATAAATGCTGTAGTTTAGAAAGACTCATTGATATCGGTATAGGTACATAGACTTTTAATTTCACTTATTTAGTAAAGTACATAATTAAATTATTAGAATTAGTAGGTAGGTACTATTTAAATTGTTTGTAAATAACAACAAACTTCTAGATTTCTTAACTAACAATCACCTCAATATATAGACTAAGGCGAAGCATAATATTCAGTTTTGTTCTGGGACACTTCAACAGATGATAGAAAACAAAAAAATAACCGCCCTTTATTGTATAAACTATATCTTTTTAACTACTGATAAAAAAGTTGCAGGGTGTTAAAGTTGGAAAAAATATGTGGATTTTATTGATATTTACTAAACTAGTTGAGATATGTAAGTCACATTTGGTGCATGTTATAAAGGCATGTTTAAAAAAAAAGAATCACCTTGTATAGAGATAAAATTCAATTTCTTTTGTAAATTTTAATTGTAAACAAACACGTTCTCTTTGCATTTTTTCATGTGTCATGGTTTCATAGCAAATTTGATTTTTTTCGTATTATTATTAAAGTAAGATTCAAAATACTACTACTTTAAATATAGTAACTTTTCCCAATACAGTTACCCATTCAAGGATTTACTTTTCAAGATACAGAACGTAATATTAATTTCATTTTCCTTAAATGTTTTAGGCCCTGTATCTTCAAAAGTATAGCCTAAAAATAAGTAAGTTTAAAAGAAAAAAGGGGACTTAAATTCTTAACTAAGTTTGGTAAATATTCAATAAAGTCCACATATTTCTTACAACTTTAACACCCTGTAACTTTTTTATAAGACCTTAAAATGATATAGTTTATAGAAGAAAGTGCGGTTATTTTTTGGTTTTCTATCTCCTGTTGAAGTGTCCATGAATAAAACCGAATCACCCTGTATAGGTACCGAATTAATATTTTGACTTTTTCAATTTTTATCGTGAATCGTGAATTTGGAATAATATATTTCATTACGAGTCTGGAAATAAAGATTTATTTAATAAAAATCTATTTCTGGACGTGTAATGAACGATGTTTTTTATTATACTTCTTTGAAAACGGCATATTATAATAAATTTAATTGACAAAAAATAAACAATGCAGACAATATAGTGTTTGGTATGTATGATGCGTTTCCATGGTTACTCTCAAATTATTTCAAAGGTGCTTTGTTGTAAATTAGTTATTGTCAGATAAGGTGAATAAAACGTCAAAAATATTACAGAAATGTATCTAAATATTGAAACACTTACGAATTAAAATACAAAATAGGTACATGTTAAATATCAAAGAGCATATAGAGTTTCTTAAATTTAGTTTACTTTGCTGTATATTTCTATTTTAAAGCCATATATTCGGTTTTTTTTTCAGCGCACGGAAAGTTTTTCCATGCGCGGTTTCCGTGCGCTAGCCCGAAAAACACCATCTGTCATTATTGCTAAAACAGATGAAAATAAGGTGTTTTCAAAGAAGTATAATAAAAATAACTTTCCGAATCCTTTTTCAACCTTTAAAGTTGATTATAAAACTAAACAGTAAACAAAAATAATTAATTAATATAAATTCTTTCGCACTGTCATAGGAATAATAAGTCATAGTAACTTCTGACTATAAATAATTAAAACTATAAATAATGTAAGCTGTGAGTAGCTTGCTTCTGGTTTAATTTTGTTAGCACTTCATGGAATCAAGTCAAGCTAGACTCTATAAATTTGTTTAAATTTCGGCAGATTATGATGTTTTTATTTGATAACGTCAGTACCTATGTTTTTTAATCTAAACTATAAAATTAAGCAATTGTGTTTTAATATGTGTCTGGAGATTTTTGCTTAAACGAGTCTCCAAAAATACACTATAATATTTTGAAAATGATTTAAAAATCAATGAAACCAATGAAAATTTGTTGACGTGATTCGTTATGACTTATGACCATTCAATTTTAACGATTGAAATATTTGAAATCTTTCTATTAGAATCTATGTCGATGTATTGCCTTGTAGTTCAGTGAATTTAATATTAGCATAAATTTACAAACGAGAGTCTAACCTACAGCAACATGATCTCATCTCATACACCCTTCCCCAAACATCATCACGTTTTCCGAACAAGCCAATCCTGATGTATCTGTGGTTACCGCTTACTATTCGAAAAAATCGCTTGACAAACCGTAAATGCAAACTCCATCGGTCAGGAACAGTGTACCTATTTATCTTAGAAGGAAATTTTGTACATACGTGTTTTGTGTGCATGGATGCCCCCAAGTACCTATTCTTTACCCTCCCGAGTGGTTTTGTTCAGAGAAGTCAGAAGGGTAAAGATATGGGTGTCTTGGGTGGAGTATGGGACAGAACAAGGCCTCGGGCTTCTAGTAGCAAAGGCTACAATCAGGTCAGTAACTCTTAGTCGCTTCTTATTTTTTTGAAAGACGAATTTTACTGCACTAGTTTGGACAAAAAAAACTCTTCGACGAACTCCAGCTTTTGGAAATTGTAGAGGCTTTTCAAGACATGCAGAATGCCATAGCTGGCTTATATACGTATAAATAGCTGTCGTATTCCTACCACCATTCCCCCTCCTCCTACATTTTGTACACAGAGATCTCTACTCATTTTCATCGTATGTAAGGGAGCTGACTGAACGCTGGCAGTGCTCTCTCTATGATTTATTTTCTGATAGATTACGGAAATACAGTTGCACAACAAACTTATACAACATTTCACAATATACATACCGCGTCGGCCTATAAACCCTCCATCCTATATATTTTCCTGTTCTTGCGACAGCAATAAGCGCGTCTCCCCAAGATGACGACGATTCCTTGGATAGTGACGGCTTCCGCGAGGACCACTACCTTCTAGAAACTCCAACATCTGGAGAGGATGAGCAACTGTCTCCAGAAGCAGAATACCTTGACGGTTATCGCTCTACTGTCGACGTCGAATCACAAGAAGTTACAACCTACGACGATGCTCGACAATATTACCAACACCAAGCGAAACTTTTCAGCGGACAACGCAAGCGTCTGGCTTCTACTGAAGACCTAGACCGCGAATCGTCGGATACCGTGGACGCATCCAAAGATCCATCCGTTCAAATAAACGAATTGACAGGAATAGTGAGAATAGGATTAGATAGTTATAAGGTTGTAGAGTCGGATCCCGTCCGGCCGGGAGAACTACGTATACGTAAATACATTTCCCCAGAGGAAAAAGGTGCTACAGATTCGAAGAAACCCGAAGACTGGGAAAGAAAGGAGAGAAAGACTGTTGAACGGCTGCACGGTGGCGCTGGTAAAGACGGGGTACCGATCGCCGAAGAAAAGGTTAAGCTCAAAACCACCCCCGATCAAAAGAAGATAACCCTTCAATTTTCCGACGTTCAGACTTCTTCTAAAACTACCGAAACTCAAATAAAACACGGTGTAGTTGAGATTGTTGCTAAAACCACAAGTTCCGACGACGTTTTTGTGGATTCCGGCAAAGGGGAAACCAAACATACAAAATCCAAACTTCCTATCGTATCGCCCGACAATCTTGTTCATAAAAGCACTTCCCCTCCCGATAGACACGACTTGGATCCTTCCCCTGATCGTTCCCCTCCTGGCGTCAACGACAAACCAACGTTAGAACTAATTATCGGACGCAAAGAAGTCCGCACCAAAGAAGCATTGGCGACGGCCGAAAGTCGACTTACACTCTACGGTACAAAAGACGTGGAAATATCCATAAAATCTCAGTCACACATATCTGTGACCACCACGAAACGTGACAACTCAGGTACGGAAACGTCGGAACGTTTTGACGTTGGCGTTTCTACTACAGCGGGAAACGGGAAACTATCGCCTGACGTTAGTTTAGTAGGTAAACATAGTGCCTTCATAATACCCCCAGTGATAGAAGTAGAAACTAAGAAAAAGGAAGACACGGTCAATTTTAGCGGTACTAAACAAATTTTTACTTACGAGTCTGCCACGCAGCCGGATTTGATCTCGCCAGCTAGCGAGGAAAGCGCCTCGCATCACGTGACTGATACAGGGATATCGCTCACAAGGGGAACCACTGATACGTTAACTCTAACCGACGGAGAGAAAAAGCAACCCCAAGAAACCCTGCGTGGCTTACAAACCACCGGCTTCGTATCTGACACCACGGCGGAAGTCGAAGAAGGCGAGTGCACCGACGCTGGCTTGAGTCCTATCCAAGCTGACGAACTTCCAACGCATGAAATAGATGAAGAATTTACCCACTTCGCAGACACTGGCACAAGCCCGATCGAATTCCCCGAATCTGCTTCGGTGCCTATAAGTCAAATTGAAACTTCTGAAGCTGGAACTATTACAGATCACGTGGAAACTAAAGACACGTCCAGTAGCCCGATAAAAATGGAGGAAAGTCCCCCAATATCTTCCACGGATAAACTTAAGGACGAAGAAGTACTTTCGAAGAGGAGAGGCTCTGGTGACGTAAGAGCAAAAATTAAAATGTTGGAAGAGCAAGCAAGTAAAACACAAAAAGAACAAAGTCTCAGAAGAAAGCGCGAGGTAGTCGACTCTGAAGATGAAATGTCAAGTATGAAAGACGAGGAAATGACGAGAGCATCGATGGAATCACTAGCACAAATAGACGATGAAGAATATAGAATGGAAGCGATCACTGAACAGTCAGTGAGGGAGAGAGTAGAAGAAACAGCTATAAGTGAGACATCGTTGTCAAAATCGAAGACAGCTACACCAACGCACACAAAACATGTAGGGAAGAAGATAGCTGAACTACAAAAAATATTTTCGTCCGAAATTGAAACAATAGAAGACGGAATATCAAAGTCACCAATTAAGAAATTCAAGATAGTAGAAAACGACGTTAAGGCTATTGAAACGATTGTAACTGTTAAGGATGTTGAACAAAAACCTAAAGATATCGATGAAGATGTATATATTCAGCAGGAGAAAAAAGCTTCTATGCCCACCTCAGAACAAGAAGCACAGAAATATAAATCAGTAAAAGACAAAATGGCAATTTTTGGAGAGAAACCGTTAGAACAGTTGAAGTATCCCGTGGAAATAGCAGTTGAAGAAAAAATTGAAAAAATCATAGAGACTGGCTTTGTAGAAGGAAAGAAAATATCACCAGAAGATGCAATGCAGAAATACAAATCAGTTAAAGACAAAAGAAATATGTTTGAAGAACTAATATCAAAATCTCAGGAAGGTACGCCGACTAAGAAGCTTCCAACAAAGAAACCTGAAGCCAAATTTGTAGAAAAAGAATTCAGTAAGGACGAATTAGATAAATGTCTGACCTCCTTGGAAATTGAAATATTGGAAGCAAAGATACAAGCCGAAAAAGAAAAAGAAGCTCGAGAACTCAAGAAACAAATTGAAGAAGAAAAGAAAAAGAGGGAACAAGTTGGTGAACTCAAACCGTGTGTAGAACCTATCTGTATAAAACAACATGTTGAACCAAAAATAGCACTATCCAAAGAAGCTTCTCCCATAGCGGACGATGCTGAAAAATTAGAGGAAGCTTTAATAATTAGGGACGAGGAAAAGGACCTTCAAGTAGATCATATTTCGCCCGAGCAAGAGCCAATCGTCAGTATAGAAGAAGACTATATATTGGGAGTCAAGGCAGCAGAAACAGTAACTAAAGATGAACTAAAAGAAGAGAAAGGACTTCAAATGGATCAGAAAAAAAGTCCTCAGGAAAGAGTGTCACCAAAACTGCTAGACTTAAAGAAAGCAGAACCAAAGGTTCCAATAACAGAAAGTGAGGTACACAAAATGATGTTTGAGGTTTTGGAAGCTTCAAAACAGATAAGAGAAGACGTTAAAGAATTTAAACCTGACCTGACTCCAACTCCAGAGGGACAGTTAATTACATTGCTGCCTTCTAGTTCGATAGAACAGCTAAGAGATTTAGAGAAAATCGTCGAAGAAGCAAAACCACTCCAAGATGAGGCCGGCCTTATGAAACTTTCTAAAGAAATACTAAATTTGAAATCGTATTCCCTTGAAAGACTTAGTAGCTTGAGTAGTGAAATTGAAGATGTGGATATTAAAAAGACGAAAATAGATGTAGGAGATATAAAGAAAATAAAACCAATGGAGAATGGTGACGTGAAGCAAAGAGAAATATGTGAAAAAGAGACCGACGATATAAAGACTGATATAGTTGTAAAAATTGTAGAGAAGGCTTTGATAGACGAAAAGGAAAAACTAAAAATTGCTGAGTACGGTACTGAAATGACCCAAAAGTTAGATGATGAGCTTCACGAATACAAAGAGAAACTAGAAAAAATCGAAACTATCCTATCTGAACAGACAATTTCTGACAAACTAGAAGATATAAAGGAAACTTTAATTGGAAAAACACATGAAATAAACTACAAAATACATCAAATCGAAAAAGCTGACCCTAAAGAAACAACTGACGCGTCTAAAATTTCAACACTGTCGAAGGAACATACGGAATCTCTAAAAGAAGAAACATTTAAAACACTTAGGGAAGTTAAAGAAATTGCGATAAACACAGAAAAATCTGTTAACAGAGAGGAGAAGGTGGAAGAAAGAAAAGTAGTTAGAAGGGAAGAAAGTGAAGATATTGATAAACCAGAAAAGGTTATGGATGTAAAGTTAGAAATTGCCGATATTGAGAAGGAAACTTTAGAAGAGATTAAGAGGGTACCTTCTAAGGTAGATATCATCGAACAAACGATTTTCATTCCAGAAGAGCTTAAAGAAATAACATCTAAGCCGATTTCGCCTATTAAAAAAAATGATATTATCCAGGAGGTTAGTGACACAAAATTATCAACTGTCGAGAAATTAGACACACGACAGAAAGTAACTCATAAGATCGTTGCAAGCAGAGAGGAGGAAAAGGATAAAGTAGACCCTAGCGAAATAAAGAAGATTTTGTCTCCCGAAGTGGAAGTAATATTTGTGGAGAAACTTGGAATTCGCAAAATTATAACCGAGCTAGAAACTGTTAAAACTAAAGAGGTGCTAAAAGCTCCTCCGACAACAGAGAAGCCTGCCGAAATTATGCGCGAGAAAACACCTATTCCAGAAGTTCAAGTTCATTTTAAGCCAGATTCATTTGATGACAAAATAGCTATTCACGAAAAAGTAGCAGGAGAAATCGAGGACAAACAAAAAGACATCAAGAAGAAAGTGTCGTTTGTTCCTACGCCAGAAAAAGCCAACCGTGTCGAGCTGGAAATAGACGAGGGGGTTGCAGAGAAGAAAATACACGCTCCAGAAAAAATCAAGACGGTAGCCTTAAAACCAAGTTCACCTAATGACAAGCAAGACATACACGCCCAAATAACTGAGACAGTTGCAACCAAAGAAGATGAGGAGGTAAAAGAGAAAGTTCCTTCTAAAGCAACCACTCCTGAAAAACTCAAAATTACAAAAAAGGTGGTAGAAATCGCCAAAGAGAAAAGTCAATCTCCAGAAGAACCTCCGAAAGTGAAATTAGAAGAGAAAGTTCCTTCAAAACCGGCCTCTCCAGAGAAACTCAAAACTACTGAAAGGGTGGTAGAAATCGCCAAAAAGAAAACTCCATCTCCAGAAAAATCTCCTGAAGTAAAATCAGAAGAGAAAATTTCTTCAAAACCCGCACCTCCTGAGGAACTCGCAATTACAAAAAAGGTGGTAGAAATCGCCAAAGTGAAAACTCCATCTCCAGAAGAACCTCCGAAAGTGAAATTAGAAGAGGAAGTTCCTTCAAAACCGGACTCTCCTGAGAAACTCAAAATTACTGAAAGGGTGGCAGAAATCGCCAAAGAGAAAACTCAATCCCCAGAAGAACCTCCAGAAGTGGAATTAGAAGAGAAAGTTGCTTCAAAACCGGCATCTCCAGAGAAACTCAAAATTACTGAAAGGGTGGTAGAAATCGCCAAAAAGAAAACTCCATCTCCAGAAAAATCTTCTGAGGTAAAATCAGAAGAGAAAATTTTTTCTAAACCCTCATCTCCTGAGGAACTCGCAATTACAGAAAAGGTGACAGAAATCGCCAAAGAGAAAACTAAATCTCCAGAAGAATCTCCGGAAGTGATATTAGAAGAGAAAGTTCCTTCAAACCCGGCCTCTCCTGAGAAAGTCAAAATTATTGAAAGGGTGGCAGAAATCGCCAAAGAGAAAACTCCATCTCCAGAAGAAACTCCGGAAGTGAAATTAGAAGAGAAAGTTCCTTCTAAACCACCGTCTGCTGAGAAACTCAAAATTACAGAAAAAGTGGTAGAAATCGCCAAAGAGAAAACTCCTTCTACAGAAAAATCTTCTGAAATAAAATCAGAAAAGAAAATTTCTCCAAAACCCGCATCTCTTGAGGAACTCTCCATTACAGAAAAGGTGGCAGAAATCGCCAAAGAGAAAACTCCATCTCCAGGAGAACCTCCGGAAGTGAAATTAGAAGAGAAAGTTCCTTCAAAACCGGCCTATCCTGATAAACTCAAAATTACAGAAAAATTGGTAGAAATCGCCAAAGAGAAAACTCCAAATCCAGAAAAACCTTCGGAAGTAAAATCAGAAGGAAAAATGTCTAAACCTGCAACTCCTGAAGAACTTGCAATAGCAGAAAAGGTGTCAGACATCGCCAAAGAGACAACTCAATTTCCAGAAGAAACTCCGGAAATGAAATTAGAAGAAAAACTTGCTTCAAAACCGGCCTCTAAAGAGAAATTAAAAATTATTGAAAGGGTGGTAGAAATCGCCAAAGAGAAAACTCCATCTCCAGAAAAATCTTCTGAGGAAAAAATTTCTTCAAAACCTGCATCTCCTGAGGAACTCGCAATTACAGAAAAGGTGGCAGGAATCGCCAAAGAGAAAACTAAATCGCCAGAAGAACCTCCGGAAGTGAAATTAGAAGAGAATGTTCCTTCAAAACCGGCCTCTCCTGAGAAACTCCAATTTACTGAAAAGGTGGTAGAAATCGCCAAAGAGGAAATTCCATCTCCAGAAAAACCTTCGGAAGTAAACTTAGGGGAGAAAGTTCCTTCTAAACCAGCCCCTCCTGAAAAACTCAAAATTACAGAAAAGGTGGTAGAAATCGCTAAGGAGAAAACTCCATCTCCAGAAAAACCTTCAGAAGCAAAATCAGAAGAAAAAATTTCTTCTAAGCCCACAACACTTGAGGAACTCGCAATAGCAGAAAAGGTGGCAGAAATCGCCAAAGAGAAAACTGAATGTCCAGAAAAGCCTTCGGAAGTGAAATTAGGGGATAAAGTTCCTTCTAAACCAGCCTCACCTAAAAAACTCAAAATTACAGAAAAAATGTTAGAAATCGCCAAGGAGAAAACTCCATCTCCAGAAAAGCCTTCGGAAGTGAAATTAGGGGAAAAAGTTCCTTCTAAACCGGCCTCTCCTGAGAAACTCAAAATTACAGAAAAGGTGGTAGAAATCGCCACAGAGGAAATTCCATCTCCAGAAAAACGTTCGGAAGTAAAATTAGGGGAGAAAGTTCCTTTTAAACCAGCCCCTCCTGAAAAACTCAAAATTACAGAAAAGGTGGTAGAAATCGTTAAGGAGAAAACTCCATCTCCAGAAAAACCTTCAGAAATAAAATCAGAAGAGGAAATTTCTTCTAAGCCCGCAACACCTGAGGAACTCGCAATAGCAGAAAAGGTGGCAGAAATCGGCAAAAGTAAATCTCCATCTCCAGAAAAGCCTTCGGAAGTGAAATTAGGGGAGAAAGTTTCTTCTAAACCAGCCTCTCCTGAAAAACTCAAAATTACAGAAAAGGTGGTAGAAATCGCTAAGCAGAAAACTCCATCTCCAGAAAAACCTTCAGAAGTAAAATCAGAAGAGAAAATTTCTTTTAAGCCCGCAACACTTGAGGAACTCGCAATAGCAGAAAAAGTGGCAGAAATCGCCAAAGAGAAAACTGAATCTCCAGAAAAGCCTTCAGAAGTGAAATTAGGGGAGAAAGTTCCTTCTAAACCAGCCTCTCCTGAAAAACTCACAATTACAGAAGAGGTGGTAGAAATCGCTAAGGAGAAAACTCCATCGCCAGAAAAACCTTCAGAAGTAAAATCAGAAGAGAAAATTTCTTCTAAGCCCGCAACACCTGAGGAACTCGCAATAGCAGAAAAGGTGGCAGAAATCGCCAAAGATAAATCTTCATCTCCAGAGAAGCCTTCGGAAGTGAAATTAGGGGAGAAAGTTCCTTCTAAACCAGCCTCTCCTGAAAAACTCACAATTACAGAAAAGGTGGTAGAAATCGCTAAGCAGAAAACACCATCTCCAGAAAAACCTTCAGAAGTAAAATCAGAAAAGAAAATTTCTTCTAAGCCCGCAACACCTGAGGAACTCGCAATAGCAGAAAAGGTGGCAGAAATCGCCAAAGATAAATCTTCATCTCCAGAAAAGCCTTCGGAAGTGAAATTAGGGGAGAAAGTTCCTTCTAAACCAGCCTCTCCTGAAAAACTCACAATTACAGAAAAGGTGGTAGAAATCGCTAAGCAGAAAACTCCATCTCCAGAAAAACCTTCAGAAGTAAAATCAGAAGAGAAAATTTCTTCTAAGCCCGCAACACCTGAAGAAATCGCAATAGCAGAAAAGGTAGTGGAAATCGGCAAAAAGAAATCTCCATCTCCAGAAAAGCCTTCGGAAGTGAAATTAGGGGAGAAAGTTCCTTCTATACCAGCCTCTCCTGAAAAACTCAAAGTTACAGAAAAGGTGGTAGAAATCGCTAAGGAGAAAACTCCATCTCCAGAAAAACCTTCAGAAGTAAAATCAGAAGAGAAAATTTCTTCTAAGCCCGCAACACCTGAAGAAATCGCAATAGCAGAAAAGGTAGTGGAAATCGGCAAAAAGAAATCTCCATCTCCAGAAAAGCCTTCGGAAGTGAAATTAGGGGAGAAAGTTCCTTCTAAACCAGCCTCTCCTGAAAAACTCAAAATTACAGAGAAGGTGGTAGAAATCGCTAAGGAGAAAACTCCATCTCCAGAAAAGCCTTCGAAAGTGAAATTAGGGGAGAAAGTTCCTTCTATACCAGCCTCTCCTGAAAAACTCAAAGTTACAGAAAAGGTGGTAGAAATCGCTAAGGAGAAAACTCCATCTCCAGAAAAACCTTCAGAAGTAAAATCAGAAGAGAAAATTTCTTCTAAGCCCGCAACACCTGAAGAACTCGCAATAGCAGAAAAGGTAGTGGAAATCGGCAAAAAGAAATCTCCATCTCCAGAAAAGCCTTCGGAAGTGAAATTAGGGGAGAAAGTTTCTTCTAAACCAGCCTCTCCTGAAAAACTCAAAATTACAGAAAAGGTGGTAGAAATCGCTAAGGAGAAAACTCCATCTCCAGAAAAACCTTCAGAAGTAAAATCAGAAGAGAAAATTTCTTCTAAGCCCGCAACACCTGAAGAACTCGCAATAGCAGAAAAGGTAGTGGAAATCGGCAAAAAGAAATCTCCATCTCCAGAAAAGCCTTCGGAAGTGAAATTAGGGGAGAAAGTTTCTTCTAAACCAGCCTCTCCTGAAAAACTCAAAATTACAGAAAAGGTGGTAGAAATCGCTAAGCAGAAAACTCCATCTCCAGAAAAACCTTCAGAAGTAAAATCAGAAGAGAAAATTTCTTCTAAGCCCGCAACACCTGAAGAACTCGCAATAGCAGAAAAGGTAGCGGAAATCGGCAAAAAGAAATCTCCATCTCCAGAAAAGCCTTCGGAAGTGAAATTAGGGGAGAAAGTTCCTTCTAAACCGGCCTCTCCTGAAAAACTCAAAATTACAGAAAAGGTGGTAGAAATCGCTAAGCAGAAAACTCCATCTCCAGAAAAACCTTTAGAAGTAAAATCAGAAGAGAAAATTTCTTCTAAGCCCGCAACACCTGAAGAACTCGCAATAGCAGAAAAGGTAGTGGAAATCGGCAAAAAGAAATCTCCATCTCCAGAAGAGCCTTCGGAAGTGAAATTAGGGGAGAAAGTTCCTTCTAAACCAGCCTCTCCTGAAAAACTCAAAATTACAGAGAAGGTGGTAGAAATCGCTAAGGAGAAAACTCCATCTCCAGAAAAGCCTTCGAAAGTGAAATTAGGGGAGAAAGTTCCTTCTATACCAGCCTCTCCTGAAAAACTCAAAGTTACAGAAAAGGTGATAGAAATCGCTAAGGAGAAAACTCCATCTCCAGAAAAACCTTCAGAAGTAAAATCAGAAGAGAAAATTTCTTCTAAGCCCGCAACACCTGAAGAACTCGCAATAGCAGAAAAGGTAGTGGAAATCGGCAAAAAGAAATCTCCATCTCCAGAAAAGCCTTCGGAAGAGAAATTAGGGGAGAAAGTTTCTTCTAAACCAGCCTCTCCTGAAAAACTCAAAATTACAGAAAAGGTGGTAGAAATCGCTAAGGAGAAAACTCCATCTCCAGAAAAACCTTCAGAAGTAAAATCAGAAGAGAAAATTTCTTCTAAGCCCGCAACACCTGAAGAACTCGCAATAGCAGAAAAGGTAGCGGAAATCGGCAAAAAGAAATCTCCATCTCCAGAAAAGCCTTCGGAAGTGAAATTAGGGGAGAAAGTTCCTTCTAAACCGGCCTCTCCTGAAAAACTCAAAATTACAGAAAAGGTGGTAGAAATCGCTAAGCAGAAAACTCCATCTCCAGAAAAACCTTCAGAAGTAAAATCAGAAGAGAAAATTTCTTCTAAGCCCGCAACACCTGAAGAAATCGCAATAGCAGAAAAGGTAGCGGAAATCGGCAAAAAGAAATCTCCATCTCCAGAAAAGCCTTCGGAAGTGAAATTAGGGGAGAAAGTTCCTTCTATACCAGCCTCTCCTGAAAAACTCAAAGTTACAGAAAAGGTGGTAGAAATCGCTAAGGAGAAAACTCCATCTCCAGAAAAACCTTCAGAAGTAAAATCAGAAGAGAAAATTTCTTCTAAGCCCGCAACACCAGAGGAACTCGCAATAGCAGAAAATGTGGCAGAAATCGCCAAAGAGAAATCTCTATCTCCAGAAAAGCCTTCGGAAGTGAAATTAGGGGAGAAAGTTCCTTCTAAACCAGCCACTCCTGAAAAACTCAAAATTACAGACAAAGTGGTAGAAATCGCTAAGGAGAAAACTCCATCTCCAGAAAAATCGTCTCGGGCAAAACTAGTAGAAAAAGTTTCTTCTAGGAGAGCGTCATCTGAGAAATTAGAAATTAAAGAAAAGATGGTAACCATCGATAAAGAGAAAACTCCGTCACCAGAAAAACCTTCGGAGGCAAAATTAGAAGAAAAAGTTCCTTCTAGGCCGGAGACACTTGAGAAATTAGAAGTTAGGGAAAAGGTGGCAACAATCGATAAAGAGAAAACTCCGTCACCAGAAAAACTTTCGGAGGCAAAATTAGAAGAAAAAGTTCCTTCTAGGCCGGAGACACCTGAGAAATTAGAAATTAAGGAGAAGGTGGCAACAATCGCTAAAGAGAAAACTCCGTCACCAGAAAAACCTTCGGAGGCAAAATTAGAAGAAAAAGTTCCTTCTAGGCCGGAGAAACCTGAGAAATTAGAAATTAAGGAGAAGGTGGCAACAATCGCTAAAGAGAAAACTCCGTCACCAGAAAAACCTTCGGAGGCAAAATTAGAAGAAAAAGTTCTTTCTAGGCCAGAGACACCTGAGAAATTAGAAGTTAAGGAGAAGGTGGCAACAATCGCTAAAGAGAAAACTCCGTCACCAGAAAAACCTTCGGATGCAAAATTAGAAGGAAAAGTTCCTTCTAGGCCGGAGACACCTGAGAAATTAGAAATTAAGGAGAAGGTGGCAACAATCGCTAAAAAGAAAACTCCGTCACCAGAAAAACCTTCGGAGGCAAAATTAGAAGGAAAAGTTCCTTCTAGGACGGAGACACCTGAGAAATTAGAAATTAAGGAGAAGGTGGCAACAATCGCTAAAGAGAAAACTCCGTCACCAGAAAAACTTTCGGAGGCAAAATTAGAAGAAAAAGTTCCTTCTAGGCCGGAGACACCTGAGAAATTAGAAATTAAGGAGAAGGTGGCAACAATCGATAAAGAGAAAACTCCGTCACCAGAAAAACTTTCGGAGGCAAAATTAGAAGGAAAAGTTCCTTCTAGGACGGAGACACCTGAGAAATTAGAAATTAAGGAGAAGGTGGCAACAATCGCTAAAGAGAAAACTCCGTCACCAGAAAAACTTTCGGAGGCAAAATTAGAAGAAAAAGTTCCTTCTAGGCCGGAGACACCTGAGAAATTAGAAATTAAGGAGAAGGTGGCAACAATCGCTAAAGAGAAAACTCCGTCACCAGAAAAACCTTCGGAGACAAAATTAGAAGAAAAAGTTCCTTCTAGGCCAGAGACACCTGAGAAATTAGAAGTTAAGGAGAAGGTGGCAACAATCGCTAAAGAGAAAACTCCGTCACCAGAAAAACCTTCGGAGGCAAAATTAGAAGGAAAAGTTCCTTCTAGGCCGGAGACACCTGAGAAATTAGAAATTAAGGAGAAGGTGGCAACAATCGCTAAAGAGAAAACTCCGTCACCAGAAAAACCTTCGGAGACAAAATTAGAAGAAAAAGTTCCTTCTAGGCCAGAGACACCTGAGAAATTAGAAATTAAGGAGAAGGTGGCAACAATCGCTAAAGAGAAAACTCCGTCACCTGAAAAACCTTCGGAGGCAAAATTAGAAGAAAAAGTTCCTTCTAGGCCAGAGACACCTGAGAAATTAGAAATTAAGGAGAAGGTGGCAACAATCGCTAAAGAGAAAACTCCGTCACCAGAAACACTTTCGGACGCAAAATTAGAAGAAAAAGTTCTTTCTAGGCCGGAGACACCTGAGAAATTAGAAATTAAGGAGAAGATGGCAACAATCGCTAAAGAGAAAACTCCGTCACCTGGAAAATCTTCGGAGGCAAAATTAGAAGAAAAAGTTCCTTCTAGGCCAGAGACACCTGAGAAATTAGAAATTAAGGAGAAGGTGGCAACAATCGCTAAAAAGATAACTCCGTCACCAGAAAAACCTTCGGATTCAAAATTAGAAGAAAAAGTTCCTTCTAGGACAGAGACATCTGAGAAATTAGAAGTTAAGGAGAAGGTGGCAACAATCGCTAAAGAGAAAACTCCGTCACCAGAAAAACCATCGGAGGCAAAATTAGAAGAAAAAGTTCCTTCTATGCCAGAGACACCTGAGAAATTAGAAATTAAGGAGAAGGTGGCAACAATCGCTAAAGAGAAAACTCCGTCACCAGAAAAAATTTCGGAGGCAAAATTAGAAGAAAAAGTTCCTTCTAGGCCGGAGACACCTGAGAAATTAGAAATTAAGGAGAAGATGGCAACAATCGCTAAAGAGAAAACTCCGTCACCAGAAAAACCTTCGGAGGCAAAATTAGAAGAAAAAGTTCCTTCTAGGCCGGAGACACCTGAGAAATTAGAAGTTAAGGAGAAGGTGGCAACAATCGCTAAAGAGAAAACTCCGTCACCAGAAAAACCTTCGGAGGCAAAATTAGAAGAAAAAGTTCCTTCTAGGCCGGAGACACCTGAGAAATTAGAAATTAAGGAGAAGATGGCAACAATCGCTAAAGAGAAAACTCCGTCACCAGAAAAACCTTCCGAGGTAAAATTAGAAGAAAAAGTTCCTTCTATGCCAGAGACACCTGAGAAATTAGAAATTAAGGAGAAGGTGGCAACAATCGCTAAAGAGAAAACTCAGTCACCAGAAAAACCTACCGAGGCAAAATTAGAAGAAAAATTTAATTCTAGGCCAGAGACACCTGAGAAATTAGAAATTAAGGAGAAGGTGGCAACAATCGCCAAAGAGAAAACTCCGTCACCAGAAAAACCTTCGGAGGTAAAATTAGAAGAAAAAGTTCCTTCTTGGCCGGAGACACCTGAGAAATTAGAAGTTAAGGAGAAGGTGGCAACAATCGTTAAAGAGAAAACTCCGTCACCTGAAAAACATTCGGAGGCAAAATTAGAAGAAAAAGTTCTTTCTAGGCCGGAGGCACCTGAGAAATTAGAAATTAAGGAGAAGGTGACAGCAATCGCTATAGAGGAAACTCTGTCACCAGAAAAACCTTCCGAGGCAAAATTAGAAGAAAAAGTTAATTCGAGGCCAGAGACAATTGAGAAATTAGAAATTAAGGAGAAGGTGGCAACAATCGCCAAAGAGAAAACTCCGTCACCAGAAAAACCTTCGGAGGCAAAATTAGAAGAAAAAGTTCTTTCTAGGCCGGAGACACCTGAGAAATTAGAAATTAAGGAGAAGGTGGCAACAATCGCTAAAGAGAAAACTCCGTCACCAGAAAAACCTTCGGAGGCAAAATTAGAAGAAAAAGTTCCTTCTGGGCCAGAGACACCTGAGAAATTAGAAATTAAGGAGAAGGTGGCAACAATCGTTAAAGAGAAAACTCCGTCACCAGAAAAACCTTCGGAGGCAAAATTAGAAGAAAAAGTTCTTTCTAGGCCAGAGACACCTGAGAAATTAGAAGTTAAGGAGAAGGTGGCAACAATCGCTAAAGAGAAAACTCCGTCACCAGAAAAACCTTCGGATGCAAAATTAGAAGGAAAAGTTCCTTCTAGGCCGGAGACACCTGAGAAATTAGAAATTAAGGAGAAGGTGGCAACAATCGCTAAAAAGAAAACTCCGTCACCAGAAAAACCATCGGAGGCAAAATTAGAAGGAAAAGTTCCTTCTAGGACGGAGACACCTGAGAAATTAGAAATTAAGGAGAAGGTGGCAACAATCGCTAAAGAGAAAACTCCGTCACCAGAAAAACTTTCGGAGGCAAAATTAGAAGAAAAAGTTCCTTCTAGGCCGCAGACACCTGAGAAATTAGAAATTAAGGAGAAGGTGGCAACAATCGATAAAGAGAAAACTCCGTCACCAGAAAAACTTTCGGAGGCAAAATTAGAAGGAAAAGTTCCTTCTAGGCCGGAGACACCTGAGAAATTAGAAATTAAGGAGAAGGTGGCAACAATCGCTAAAGAGAAAACTCCGTCACCAGAAAAACCTTCGGAGACAAAATTAGAAGAAAAAGTTCCTTCTAGGCCAGAGACACCTGAGAAATTAGAAGTTAAGGAGAAGGTGGCAACAATCGCTAAAGAGAAAACTCCGTCACCAGAAAAACCTTCGGAGGCAAAATTAGAAGGAAAAGTTCCTTCTAGGCCGGAGAAACCTGAGAAATTAGAAATTAAGGAGAAGGTGGCAACAATCGCTAAAGAGAAAACTCCGTCACCAGAAAAACCTTCGGAGACAAAATTAGAAGAAAAAGTTCCTTCTAGGCCAGAGACACCTGAGAAATTAGAAATTAAGGAGAAGGTGGCAACAATCGCTAAAGAGAAAACTCCGTCACCTGAAAAACCTTCGGAGGCAAAATTAGAAGAAAAAGTTCCTTCTAGGCCAGAGACACCTGAGAAATTAGAAATTAAGGAGAAGGTGGCAACAATCGGTAAAGAGAAAACTCCGTCACCAGAAACACTTTCGGACGCAAAATTAGAAGAAAAAGTTCTTTCTAATCCGGAGACACCTGAGAAATTAGAAATTAAGGAGAAGATGGCAACAATCGCTAAAGAGAAAACTCCGTCACCTGGAAAATCTTCGGAGGCAAAATTAGAAGAAAAAGTTCCTTCTAGGCCAGAGACACCTGAGAAATTAGAAATTAAGGAGAAGGTGGCAACAATCGCTAAAAAGATAACTCCGTCACCAGAAAAACCTTCGGATTCAAAATTAGAAGAAAAAGTTCCTTCTAGGACAGAGACATCTGATAAATTAGAAGTTAAGGAGAAGGTGGCAACAATCGCTAAAGAGAAAACTCCGTCACCAGAAAAACCTTCGGAGGCAAAATTAGAAGAAAAAGTTCCTTCTATGCCAGAGACACCTGAGAAATTAGAAATTAAGGAGAAGGTGGCAACAATCGCTAAAGAGAAAACTCCGTCACCAGAAAAAATTTCGGAGGCAAAATTAGAAGAAAAAGTTCCTTCTAGGCCGGAGACACCTGAGAAATTAGAAATTAAGGAGAAGGTGGCAACAATCGCTAAAGAGAAAACTCCGTCACCAGAAAAACCTTCGGAGGCAAAATTAGAAGAAAAAGTTCCTTCTAGGCCGGAGACACCTGAGAAATTAGAAGTTAAGGAGAAGGTGGCAACAATCGCTAAAGAGAAAACTCCGTCACCAGAAAAACCTTCGGAGGCAAAATTAGAAGAAAAAGTTCCTTCTAGGCCGGAGACACCTGAGAAATTAGAAATTAAGGAGAAGATGGCAACAATCGCTAAAGAGAAAACTCCGTCACCAGAAAAACCTTCCGAGGTAAAATTAGAAGAAAAAGTTCCTTCTATGCCAGAGACACCTGAGAAATTAGAAATTAAGGAGAAGATGGCAACAATCGCTAAAGAGAAAACTCAGTCACCAGAAAAACCTCCCGAGGCAAAATTAGAAGAAAAAGTTAATTCTAGGCCAGAGACACCTGAGAAATTAGAAATTAAGGAGAAGGTGGCAACAATCGCCAAAGAGAAAACTCCGTCACCAGAAAAACCTTCGGAGGTAAAATTAGAAGAAAAAGTTCCTTCTTGGCCGGAGACACCTGAGAAATTAGAAGTTAAGGAGAAGGTGGCAACAATCGTTAAAGAGAAAACTCCGTCACCTGAAAAACATTCGGAGGCAAAATTAGAAGAAAAAGTTCTTTCTAGGCCGGAGGCACCTGAGAAATTAGAAATTAAGGAGAAGGTGACAGCAATCGCTATAGAGGAAACTCTGTCACCAGAAAAACCTTCCGAGGCAAAATTAGAAGAAAAAGTTAATTCGAGGCCAGAGACACCTGAGAAATTAGAAATTAAGGAGAAGGTGGCAACAATCGCCAAAGAGAAAACTCCGTCACCAGAAAAACCTTCGGAGGCAAAATTAGAAGAAAAAGTTCTTTCTAGGCCGGAGACACCTGAGAAATTAGAAATTAAGGAGAAGGTGGCAACAATCGGTAAAGAGAAAACTCCGTCACCAGAAAAACCTTCGGAGGCAAAATTAGAAGAAAAAGTTCCTTCTAAGCCGGAGACACCTGAGAAATTAGAAGGTACGGAGAAGGTGGCAAAAATCGTTAAAGAGAAAACTCCGTCACCAGAAAAACCTTCCGAGGCAAAATTAGAAGAAAAAGTTCCTTCTAGGCCGGAGGTACCTGAGAAATTAGAAATTAAGGAGAAGGTGGCAGCAATCGCTATAGAGGAAACTCCGTCACCAGAAAAACCTTCCGAGGCAAAATTAGAAGAAAAAGTTAATTCTAGGCCAGAGACACCTGAGACATTAGAAATTAAGGAGAAGGTAGCAACAATCGCCAAAGAGAAAACTCCGTCACCAGAAAAACCTTCGGAGGCAAAACTAGAAGAAAAAGTTCCTTCTAGGCCGGAGACACCTGAGAAATTAGAAATTAAGGAGAAGGTGGCAACAATCGCTAAAGAGAAAACTCCGTCACCAGAAAAACCTTCGGAGGCAAAATTAGGAGGAAAAGTTCCTTCTATGCCGGAGATACCTGAGAAATTAGAAGTTAAGGAGAAGGTGGCAACAATCGTTAAAGAGAAAACTCCGTCACCAGAAAAACCTTCCGAGGCAAAATTAGAAGAAAAAGTTCCTTCTAGGCCGGAGGCACCTGAGAAATTAGAAATTAAGGAGAAGGTGGCAACAATCGCTAAAAAGAAAACTCCGTCACCAGAAAAATCTTCGGAGGCAAAATTAGAAGAAAAAGTTCCTTCTAGGCCGGAGACACCTGAGAAATTAGAAATTAAGGAGAAGGTGGCAACAATCGCTAAAGAGAAAACTCTGTCACCAGAAAAACCTTCGGAGGCCAAATTGGAAGAAAAAGTTCCTTCTAGGCCGGAGACACCTGAGAAATTAGAAATTAAGGAGAAGGTGGCAACAATCGCCAAAGAGAAAACTCCGTCACCAGAAAAACCTTCGGAGGCAAAATTAGGAGGAAAAGTTCCTTCTATGCCGGAGATACCTGAGAAATTAGAAATTAAGGAGAAGGTGGCAACAATCGCCAAAGAGAAAACTCCGTCACCAGAAAAACCTTCGGAGGCAAAATTAGAAGAAAAAGTTCCTTCTAGGCCGGAGACACCTGAGAAATTAGAAATTAAGGAGAAGGTGGCAACAATCGCTAAAGAGAAAACTCCGTCACCAGAAAAACCTTCGGAGGCAAAATTAGAAGGAAAAGTTCCTT
The DNA here is from genome assembly GCA_963920635.1 of Pseudeuparius sepicola. Taxonomy (NCBI): domain Eukaryota; kingdom Metazoa; phylum Arthropoda; class Insecta; order Coleoptera; family Anthribidae; genus Pseudeuparius; species Pseudeuparius sepicola. The sequence continues at coordinate 56,636,253 of OY987302.1, forward strand.
CTAGGCCGGAGACACCCGAGAAATTAGAAATTAAGGAGAAGGTGGCAACAATCGCTAAAGAGAAAACTCCGTCACCAGAAAAACTTTCGGAGGCAAAATTAGAAGAAAAAGTTCCTTCTAGGCCAGAGACACCTGAGAAATTAGATATTAAGGAGAAGGTGGCAACAATCGTTAAAGAGAAAACTCCGTCACCAGAAAAACCTTCGGAGGCAAAATTAGAAGAAAAAGTTCCTTCTAGGCCAGAGACACCTGAGAAATTAGAAGTTAAGGAGAAGGTGGCAACAATCGCTAAAGAGAAAACTCCGTCACCAGAAAAACCTTCCGAGGTAAAATTAGAAGAAAAAGTTCCTTCTATGCCAGAGACACCTGAGAAATTAGAAATTAAGGAGAAGGTGGCAACAATCGCTAAAGAGAAAACTCAGTCACCAGAAAAACCTCCCGAGGCAAAATTAGAAGAAAAAGTTAATTCTAGGCCGGAGACACCTGAGAAATTAGAAATTAAGGAGAAGGTGGCAACAATCGCCAAAGAGAAAACTCCGTCACCAGAAAAATCTTCGGAGGCAAAATTAGGAGGAAAAGTTCCTTCTATGCCGGAGATACCTGAGAAATTAGAAATTAAGGAGAAGGTGGCAACAATCGCCAAAGAGAAAACTCCGTCACCAGAAAAACCTTCGGAGGCAAAATTAGAAGAAAAAGTTCCTTCTAGGCCGGAGACACCTGAGAAATTAGAAATTAAGGAGAAGGTGGCAACAATCGCCAAAGAGAAAACTCCGTCACCAGAAAAACCTTCGGAGGCAAAATTAGAAGAAAAAGTTCTTTCTAGGCCGGAGACACCTGAGAAATTAGAAATTAAGGAGAAGGTGGCAACAATCGGTAAAGAGAAAACTCCGTCACCAGAAAAACCTTCGGAGGCAAAATTAGAAGAAAAAGTTCCTTCTAAGCCGGAGACACCTGAGAAATTAGAAGGTACGGAGAAGGTGGCAACAATCGTTAAAGAGAAAACTCCGTCACCAGAAAAACCTTCCGAGGCAAAATTAGAAGAAAAAGTTCCTTCTAGGCCGGAGGTACCTGAGAAATTAGAAATTAAGGAGAAGGTGGCAGCAATCGCTATAGAGGAAACTCCGTCACCAGAAAAACCTTCCGAGGCAAAATTAGAAGAAAAAGTTAATTCTAGGCCAGAGACACCTGAGACATTAGAAATTAAGGAGAAGGTGGCAACAATCGCCAAAGAGAAAACTCCGTCACCAGAAAAACCTTCGGAGGCAAAATTAGAAGAAAAAGTTCCTTCTAGGCCGGAGACACCTGAGAAATTAGAAATTAAGGAGAAGGTGCCAACAATCGCTAAAGAGAAAACTCCGTCACCAGAAAAACCTTCGGAGGCAAAATTAGGAGGAAAAGTTCCTTCTATGCCGGAGATACCTGAGAAATTAGAAGTTAAGGAGAAGGTGGCAACAATCGTTAAAGAGAAAACTCCGTCACCAGAAAAACCTTCCGAGGCAAAATTAGAAGGAAAAGTTCCTTCTAGGCCGGAGACACCTGAGAAATTAGAAATTAAGGAGAAGGTGGCAACAATCGCTAAAGAGAAAACTCCGTCACCAGAAAAACTTTCGGAGGCAAAATTAGAAGAAAAAGTTCCTTCTAGGCCAGAGACACCTGAGAAATTAGATATTAAGGAGAAGGTGGCAACAATCGTTAAAGAGAAAACTCCGTCACCAGAAAAACCTTCGGAGGCAAAATTAGAAGAAAAAGTTCCTTCTAGGCCAGAGACACCTGAGAAATTAGAAGTTAAGGAGAAGGTGGCAACAATCGCTAAAGAGAAAACTCCGTCACCAGAAAAACCTTCCGAGGTAAAATTAGAAGAAAAAGTTCCTTCTAGGCCGGAGACACCTGAGAAATTAGAAATTAAGGAGAAGGTGGCAACAATCGCTAAAGAGAAAACTCTGTCACCAGAAAAACCTTCGGAGGCCAAATTGGAAGAAAAAGTTCCTTCTAGGCCGGAGACACCTGAGAAATTAGAAATTAAGGAGAAGGTGACAGCAATCGCTATAGAGGAAACTCCGTCACCAGAAAAACCTTCCGAGGCAAAATTAGAAGAAAAAGTTAATTCGAGGCCAGAGACACCTGAGAAATTAGAAATTAAGGAGAAGGTGGCAACAATCGCCAAAGAGAAAACTCCGTCACCAGAAAAACCTTCGGAGGCAAAATTAGAAGAAAAAGTTCCTTCTAGGCCGGAGACACCTGAGAAATTAGAAATTAAGGAGAAGGTGGCAACAATCGCTAAAGAGAAAACTCCGTCACCAGAAAAACCTTCGGAGGCAAAATTAGAAGGAAAAGTTCCTTCTAGGCCGGAGACACCTGAGAAATTAGAAATTAAGGAGAAGGTGGCAACAATCGCTAAAGAGAAAACTCCGTTACCAGAAAAACTTTCGGAGGCAAAATTAGAAGAAAAAGTTCCTTCTAGGCCAGAGACACCTGAGAAATTAGATATTAAGAAGAAGGTGGCAACAATCGTTAAAGAGAAAACTCCGTCACCAGAAAAACCCTCGGAGGCAAAATTAGAAGAAAAAGTTCCTTCTAGGCCAGAGACACCTGAGAAATTAGAAGTTAAGGAGAAGGTGGCAACAATCGCTAAAGAGAAAACTCCGTCACCAGAAAAACCTTCCGAGGTAAAATTAGAAGAAAAAGTTCCTTCTATGCCAGAGACACCTGAGAAATTAGAAATTAAGGAGAAGGTGGCAACAATCGCTAAAGAGAAAACTCAGTCACCAGAAAAACCTCCCGAGGCAAAATTAGAAGAAAAAGTTAATTCTAGGCCGGAGACACCTGAGAAATTAGAAATTAAGGAGAAGGTGGCAACAATCGCCAAAGAGAAAACTCCGTCACCAGAAAAATCTTCGGAGGCAAAATTAGGAGGAAAAGTTCCTTCTATGCCGGAGATACCTGAGAAATTAGAAATTAAGGAGAAGGTGGCAACAATCGCCAAAGAGAAAACTCCGTCACCAGAAAAACCTTCGGAGGCAAAATTAGAAGAAAAAGTTCCTTCTAGGCCGGAGACACCTGAGAAATTAGAAATTAAGGAGAAGGTGGCAACAATCGCCAAAGAGAAAAATCCGTCACCAGAAAAACCTTCGGAGGCAAAATTAGAAGGAAAAGTTCCTTCTAGGCCGGAGACACCTGAAAAATTAGAAATTAAGGAGAAGGTGGCAACAATCGCCAAAGAGAAAACTCCGTCACCAGAAAAACTTTCGGAGGCAAAATTAGAAGAAAAAGTTCCTTCAAGGCCAGAGACACCTGAGAAATTAGATATTAAGGAAAAAGTGGCAACAATCGCTAAAGAGAAAACTCCGTCACCAAAAAAACCTTCGGAGGCAAAATTAGAAGAAAAAGTTCCTTCTAGGCCAGAGATAACTGAGAAATTAGAAATTAAGGAGAAGGTAGCGACAATCGCTAAAGAGAAAAGTCCGTCACCAAATAAAACTTCGGAGGCAAAATTAGAAGAAAAAGTTCCTTCTAGACCAGAGACACCTGAGAAATTAGAAATTAAGGGGAAGGTGGCAACAATCGCTAAAGAGAAAACTCCGTCACCAGAAAAATCTTCCGAGACAAAATTAGGAGAAAAAGTTCCTTCTAGGCCAGAGACACCTGAGAAATTAGAAATTAAGGAGAAGGTGGCAACAATCGCTAAAGAGAAAACTCCGTCACCAGAAAAACCTTCGGATTCAAAATTAGAAGAAAAAGTTCCTTCTAAGCCGGAGACACCTGAGAAATTAGAAATTAAGGAGAAGGTGGCAACAATCGCTAAAGAGAAAACTCCGTCGCCAGAAAAACCTTCGGAGGCAAAATTAAAAGAAAAAGTTCCTTCTAGGCCGGAGACACCTGAGAAATTAGAAATTAAGGAAAAGGTGGCAACAATCGCCAAAGAGAAAACTCCGTCACCAGAAAAACCTTCGGAGGCAAAATTAGAAGGAAAAGTTCCTTCTAGGCCGGAGACACCTGAGAAATTAGAAATTAAGGAAAAAGTGGCAACAATCGCTAAAGAGAAAACTCCGTCACCAAAAAAACCTTCGGAGGCAAAATTAGAAGAAAAAGTTCCTTCTAGGCCAGAGATAACTGAGAAATTAGAAATTAAGGAGAAGGTGGCGACAATCGCTAAAGAGAAAACTCCGTCACCAAATAAAACTTCGGAGGCAAAATTAGAAGAAAAAGTTCCTTCTAGACCAGAGACACCTGAGAAATTAGAAATTAAGGGGAAGGTGGCAACAATCGCTAAAGAGAAAACTCCGTCACCAGAAAAATCTTCCGAGGCAAAATTAGGAGAAAAAGTTCCTTCTAGGCCAGAGACACCTGAGAAATTAGAAATTAAGGAGAAGGTGGCAACAATCGCTAAAGAGAAAACTCCGTCACCAGAAAAACCTTCGGATTCAAAATTAGAAGAAAAAGTTCCTTCTAAGCCGGAGACACCTGAGAAATTAGAAATTAAGGAGAAGGTGGCAACAATCGCTAAAGAGAAAACTCCGTCGCCAGAAAAACCTTCGGAGGCAAAATTAGAAGAAAAAGTTCCTTCTAGGCCGGAGACACCTGAGAAATTAGAAATTAAGGAAAAGGTGGCAACAATCGCCAAAGAGAAAAGTCCGTCACCAGAAAAACCTTCGGAGGCAAAATTAGAAGAAAAGGTTCTTTCTAGGACGGAGACGCCTGAGAAATTAGAAATTAGGGAGAAGGTGGCAACAATCGCTAAAGAGAAAACTCCGTCACCAGAAAAACCTTCCGAGGCAAAATTAGAAGAAAAAGTTCCTTCTAGGCCGGAGCCAACTGAGAAATTAGAAATTAAGGAGAAGGTGGCAACAATCGCTAAAGAGAAAACTTCGTCACCAGAAAAACCTTCGGAGGCAAAATTAGAGGAAAAAGTTCCTTCTAGGCCGGAGACACCTGAGAAAATAGAAATTAAGGAGAAGGTGGCAACAATCGCTAAAGAGAAAACTCCGTCACCAGAAAAATCTTCGGAGGCAAAATTAGAAGAAAAAGTTCCTTCTAGGCCAGAGACACCTGAGAAATTAGAAATTAAGGAAAAGGTGGCAACAATCGCCAAAGAGAAAACTCCGTCACCAGAAAAACGTTCGGAGGCAAAATTAGAAGAAAAAGTTCCTTCTAGGCCGGAGACACCTGAGAAATTAGAAATTAAGGAGAAGGTGGCAACAATCGCCAAAGAGAAAACTCCGTCACCAGAAAAACCTTCGGATTCAAAATTAGAAGAAAAAGTTCCTTCTAGACCAGAGACACCTGAGAAATTAGAAGTTAAGGAAAAAGTGGCAACAATCGCTAAAGAGAAAACTCCGTCACCAAAAAAACCTTCGGAGGCAAAATTAGAAGAAAAAGTTCTTTCTAGGCCGGAGACACCTGAGAAATTAGAAGTTAAGGAGAAGGTGGCAACAATCGGTAAAGAGAAAACTCCGCCACCAGAAAAACCTTCGGAAACAAAATTAGAAGAAAAAGTTCCTTCTAGGCCGGAGGTACCTGAGAAATTAGAAATTAAGGAGAAGGTGGCAGCAATCGCTATAGAGGAAACTCCGTCACCAGAAAAACCTTCCGAGGCAAAATTAGAAGAAAAAGTTAATTCTAGGCCAGAGACACCTGAGACATTAGAAATTAAGGAGAAGGTGGCAACAATCGCTAAAGAGAAATCTCCGTCACCAGAAAAACCTTCGGAGGCAAAATTAGAAGAAAACGTTCCTTCTAGGCCGGAGACACCTGAGAAATTAGAAATTAAGGAAAAGGTGGCAGCAATCGCTAAAGAGAAAACTCCGTCGCCAGAAAAACCTTCGGAGGAAAAATTAGAAGAAAAAGTTCCTTCTAGGCCGGAGACACCTGAGAAATTAGAAATTAAGGAGAAGGTGGCAACAATCGCTAAAGAGAAATCTCCGTCACCAGAAAAACCTTCGGAGGCAAAATTAGAAGAAAAGGTTCTTTCTAGGACGGAGACGCCTGAGAAATTAGAAATTAGGGAGAAGGTGGCAACAATCGCTAAAGAGAAAACTCCGTCACCAGAAAAACCTTCCGAGGCAAAATTAGAAGAAAAAGTTAATTCTAGGCCAGAGATACCTGAGAAATTAGAAATTAAGGAGAAGGTGGCAACAATCGCTAAAGAGAAATCTCCGTCACCAGAAAAACCTTCGGAGGCAAAATTAGAAGAAAACGTTCCTTCTAGGCCGGAGACACCTGAGAAATTAGAAATTAAGGAAAAGGTGGCAGCAATCGCTAAAGAGAAAACTCCGTCACCAGAAAAACCTTCGGAGGCAAAATTAGAAGAAAAAGTTCCTTCTAGGCCGGAGACACCTGAGAAATTAGAAATTAAGGAGACGGTGGCAACAATCGCTAAAGAGAAAACTCCGTCAATAGAAAAACCTTCGGAGGCAAAATTAGAAGAAAAAGTTCCTTCTAGGCCGGAGACACCTGAGAAATTAGAAATTAAGGAGAAGGTGGCAACAATCGCTAAAGAGAAAACTCCGTCACCAGAAAAACTTTCGGACGCAAAATTAGAAGAAAAAGTTCTTTCTAGGCCAGAGACACCTGAGAAATTAGAAATTAAGGAGAAGATGGCAACAATCGCTAAAGAGAAAACTCCGTCACCTGGAAAATCTTCGGAGGCAAAATTAGAAGAAAAAGTTCCTTCTAGGCCAGAGACACCTGAGAAATTAGAAATTAAGGAGAAGGTGGCAACAATCGCTAAAGAGAAAACTCTGTCACCAGAAAAACCCTCGGAGGCAAAATTAGAAGAAAAAGTTCCTTCTAGGCCGGAGACACCTGAGAAATTAGAAGTTAAGGAGAAGGTGGCAACAATCGTTATAGAGAAAACTCCGTCACCAGAAAAACCCTCCGAGGCAAAATTAGAAGAAAAAGTTCCTTCTAGGCCGGAGGCACCTAAGAAATTAGAAATTAAGGAGAAGGTGGCAACAATCGCTAAAGAGAAAACTCCGTCACCAGAAAAACCTTCGGAGGCAAAATTAGAAGAAAAAGTTCCTTCTAGGCCGGAGACACCTGAGAAATTAGAAATTAAGGAGAAGGTAGCAACAATCGCTAAAGAGAAAACTCCGTCACCAGAAAAACCTTCGGAGGCAAAATTAGAAGAAAAAGTTCCTTCTATGCCGGAGACACCTGAGAAATTAGAAATTAAGGAAAAGGTGGCAACAATCGCTAAAGAGAAAACTTCGTCACCAGAAAAACCTTCGGAGGCAAAATTAGAAGAAAAAGTTCCTTCTAGGCCGGAGACACCTGAGAAATTGGAAATTAAGGAGAAGGTGGCGACAATCGCTAAAGAGAAAACTCCGTCACCAAAAAAACCTTCGGAGGCAAAATTAGAAGAGAAAGTTCCTTCTAGGCCGGAGACACCTGAGAAATTAGAAATTAAGGAGAAGGTGGCAACAATCGCTAAAGAGAAAACTCCGTCACCAGTAAAACCTTCGGAGGCAAAATTAGAAGAAAAAGTTCCTTCTAGGCCAGAGACACCTGAGAAATTAGAAATTAAGGAGAAGGTGGCGACAATCGCTAAAGAGAAAACTCCGTCACCAAAAAAACCTTCGGAGGCAAAATTAGAAGAAAAACTTCCTTCTAGGCCGGAGACACCTGAGAAATTAGAAATTAAGGAGAAGGTGGCAACAATCTCTAAAGAGAAAACTCCCTCACCAGAAAAATCTTCCGAGGCAAAATTAGAAGAAAAAGTTCCTTCTAGGCCAGAGACACCTGAGAAATTAGAAATTAAGGAGAAGGTGGCAACAGTCGCTAAAGAGAAAACTCCGTCACCAGAAAAACCTTCGGAGGCAAAATTAGAAGGAAAAGTTCCTTCTAGGCCGGTGACACCTGAGAAATTAGAAATTAAGAAGAGGGTGGCAACAATCGCCAAAGAGAAAACTCCGCCACCAGAAAAACCTTCGGAGGCAAAATTAGAAGAAAAAGTTCCTTCTAGGCCGGAGACACCTGAGAAATTAGAAATTAAGGAGAAGGTGGCGACAATCGCTAAAGAGAAAACTCCGTCACCAGAAAAACCTTCGGAGGCAAAATTAGAAGAAAAAGTTCCTTCTAGGCTGGAGACACCTGAGAAATTAGAAATTAAGGAGAAGTTGGCAACAATCGCTAAAGAGAAAACTTCGTCACCTGAAAAACCTTCGGAGGCAAAATTAGAAGAAAAAGTGTCTTCTAGGCCAGAGACACCTGAGAAATTAGAAATTGAGGAGAAGGTGGCAACAATCGCTAAAGAGAAAACTCCGTCACCTGAAAAACCTTCGAAGGCAAAATTAGAAGAAAAAGTTCATTCTAGGCCGGAGACACCTGTGAAATTAGAAATTAAGGAGAAGGTGGCAACAATCGCTAAAGAGAAAACTCCGTCACCAGAAAAACCTTCGGATTCAAAACTAGAAGAAAAAGTTCCTTCTAAGCCGGAGACACCTGAGAAATTAGAAGTTAAGGAGAAGGTGGCAACAATCGCTAAAGAGAAAACTCCGTCGACAGAAAAACCTTCGGAGGCAAAATTAGAAGAAAAAGTTCCTTCTAAGCCGGAGACACCTGAGAAATTAGAAATTAAGGAGAAGGTGGCAACAATCGCTAAAGAGAAAACTCCGTCACCAGAAAAACCTTCGGAGGCAAAATTAGAAGAAAAAGTTCCTTCTAGGCCGGAGACACCTGTGAAATTAGAAATTAAGGAGAAGGTGGCAACAATCGCTAAAGAGAAAACTCCGTCACCAGAAAAACCTTCGGATTCAAAATTAGAAGAAAAAGTTCCTTCTAAGCCGGAGACACCTGAGAAGTTAGAAATTAAGGAGAAGGTGGTGACAATCGCTAAAGAGAAAACTCCGTCACCAGAAAAACCTTCGGAGGCAAAATTAGAAGAAAAAGTTCCTTCTAGGCTGGAGACACCTGAGAAATTAGAAATTAAGGAGAAGGTGGCAACAATCGCTAAAGAGAAAACTCCGTCACCAGAAAAACCTTCGGATTCAAAATTAGAAGAAAAAGTTCCTTCAAAGCCGGAGACACCTGAGAAATTAGAAGTTAAGGAGAAGGTGGCAACAATCGCTAAAGAGAAAACTCCGTCGACAGAAAAACCTTCGGAAGCAAAATTAGAAGAAAAAGTTCCTTCTAGGCCGGAGACACCTGAGAAATTAGAAATTAAGGAGAAGGTGGCAACAATCGCTAAAGAGAAAACTCCGTCACCAGAGAAACCTTCGGAGGCAAAATTAGAAGAAAAAGTTCCTTCTAGGCCGGAGACACCTGTGAAATTAGAAATTAAGGAGAAGGTGGCAACAATCGCTAAAGAGAAAACTCCGTCACCAGAAAAACCTTCGGATTCAAAATTAGAAGAAAAAGTTCCTTCTAAGCCGGAGACACCTGAGAAATTAGAAATTAAGGAGAAGGTGGCAACAATCGCTAAAGAGAAAACTCCGTCACCAGAAAAACCTTCGGATTTAAAATTAGAAGAAAAAGTTCCTTCTAGGCCGGAGACACCTGAGAAATTAGAAGTTAAGGAGAAGGTGGCAACCATCGGTAAAGAGAAAACTCCGTCACCAGAAAAACCTTCGGAAGCAAAATTAGAAGAAAAAGTTCCTTCTAAGCCGGAGACACCTGAGAAATTTGAAGTTAAGGAGAAGGTGGCAACAATCGCTAAAGAGAAAACTCCGTCGCCAGAAAAACCTTCGGAGGCAAAATTAGAAGAAAAAGTTCCTTCTAGGCCGGAGACACCTGAGAAATTAGAAATTAAGGAGAAGGTGGCAACAATCGCTGAAGAGAAAACTCCGTCACCAGAAAAACCTACGGAGGCAAAATTAGAAGAAAAAGTTCCTTCTAGGCCGGAGACACCTGAGAAATTAGAAATTAAGGAGAAGGTGGCAACAAACGCTAAAGAGAAAACTCCGTCGCCAGAAAAACCTTCGGAGGCAAAATTAGAAGAAAAAGTTCCTTCTAGGCCAGAGACACCTGAGAAATTAGAAATTAATGAGAAGGTGGCAACAATGGCTAAAGAGAAAACTCCGTCGCCAGAAAAACCTTCGGAGGCAAAATTAGAAGAAAAAGTTCCTTCTAGGCCGGAGACACCTGAGAAATTAGAAATTAAGGAGAAGGTGGCAACAATCGCTGAAGAGAAAACTCCGTCACCAGAAAAACCTACGGAGGCAAAATTAGAAGAAAAACTTCCTTCTAAGCCGGAGACACCTGAGAAATTTGAAGTTAAGGAGAAGGTGGCAACAATCGCTAAAGAGAAAACTCCGTCGCCAGAAAAACCTTCGGAGGCAAAATTAGAAGAAAAAGTTCCTTCTAGGCCAGAGACACCTGAGAAATTAGAAATTAAGGAGATGGTGGCAGCAATCGCTGAAGAGAAAACTCCGTCACCAGAAAAACCTACGGAGGCAAAATTAGAAGAAAAAGTTCCTTCTAGGCCGGAGACACCTGAGAAATTAGAAATTAAGGAGAAGGTGGCAACAAACGCTAAAGAGAAAACTCCGTCACCAGTAAAACCTTCGGAGGCAAAATTAGAAGAAAAAGTTCCTTCTAGGCCAGAGACACCTGAGAAATTAGAAATTAAGGAGAAGGTGGCGACAATCGCTAAAGAGAAAACTCCGTCACCAAAAAAACCTTCGGAGGCAAAATTAGAAGAAAAACTTCCTTCTAGGCCGGAGACACCTGAGAAATTAGAAATTAAGGAGAAGGTGGCAACAATCGCTAAAGAGAAAACTCCGTCACCAGAAAAATTCTCCGAGGCAAAATTAGAAGAAAAAGTTCCTTCTAGGCCAGAGACACCTGAGAAATTAGAAATTGAGGAGAAAGTGGCAACAGTCGCTAAAGAGAAAACTCCGTCACCAGAAAAACCTTCGGAGGCAAAATTAGAAGGAAAAGTTCCTTCTAGGCCGGTGACACCTGAGAAATTAGAAATTAAGAAGAGGGTGGCAACAATCGCCAAAGAGAAAACTCCGCCACCAGAAAAACCTTCGGAGGCAAAATTAGAAGAAAAAGTTCCTTCTAGGCCAGAGACACCTGTGAAATTAGAAATTAAGGAAAAAGTGGCAACAATCGCTAAAGAGAAAACTCCGTCACCAAAAAAACCTTCGGAGGCAAAATTAGAAGAAAAATTTCCTTCTAGGCCAGAGACACCTGAGAAATTAGAAATTAAGGAGAAGGTGGCGACAATCGCTAAAGAGAAAACTCCGTCACCAGAAAAACCTTCGGAGGCAAAATTAGAAGAAAAAGTTCCTTCTAGGCTGGAGACACCTGAGAAATTAGAAATTAAGGAGAAGTTGGCAACAATCGCTAAAGAGAAAACTCCGTCACCTGAAAAACCTTCGGAGGCAAAATTAGAAGAAAAAGTGTCTTCTAGGCCAGAGACACCTGAGAAATTAGAAATTATGGAGAAGGTGGCAGCAATCGCTAAAGAGAAAACTCCGTCACCAGAAAAACCTTCGGAAACAAAATTAGAAGAAAAAGTTCCTTCTAGGCCGGAGGTACCTGAGAAATTAGAAATTAAGGAGAAGGTGGCAGCAATCGCTATAGAGGAAACTCCGTCACCAGAAAAACCTTCCGAGGCAAAATTAGAAGAAAAAGTTAATTCTAGGCCAGAGACACCTGAGACATTAGAAATTAAGGAGAAGGTGGCAACAATCGCTAAAGAGAAATCTCCGTCACCAGAAAAACCTTCGGAGGCAAAATTAGAAGAAAACGTTCCTTCTAGGCCGGAGACACCTGAGAAATTAGAAATTAAGGAAAAGGTGGCAGCAATCGCTAAAGAGAAAACTCCGTCGCCAGAAAAACCTTCGGAGGAAAAATTAGAAGAAAAAGTTCCTTCTAGGCCGGAGACACCTGAGAAATTAGAAATTAAGGAGAAGGTGGCAACAATCGCTAAAGAGAAATCTCCGTCACCAGAAAAACCTTCGGAGGCAAAATTAGAAGAAAAGGTTCTTTCTAGGACGGAGACGCCTGAGAAATTAGAAATTAGGGAGAAGGTGGCAACAATCGCTAAAGAGAAAACTCCGTCACCAGAAAAACCTTCCGAGGCAAAATTAGAAGAAAAAGTTAATTCTAGGCCAGAGATACCTGAGAAATTAGAAATTAAGGAGAAGGTGGCAACAATCGCTAAAGAGAAATCTCCGTCACCAGAAAAACCTTCGGAGGCAAAATTAGAAGAAAACGTTCCTTCTAGGCCGGAGACACCTGAGAAATTAGAAATTAAGGAAAAGGTGGCAGCAATCGCTAAAGAGAAAACTCCGTCACCAGAAAAACCTTCGGAGGCAAAATTAGAAGAAAAAGTTCCTTCTAGGCCGGAGACACCTGAGAAATTAGAAATTAAGGAGACGGTGGCAACAATCGCTAAAGAGAAAACTCCGTCAATAGAAAAACCTTCGGAGGCAAAATTAGAAGAAAAAGTTCCTTCTAGGCCGGAGACACCTGAGAAATTAGAAATTAAGGAGAAGGTGGCAACAATCGCTAAAGAGAAAACTCCGTCACCAGAAAAACTTTCGGACGCAAAATTAGAAGAAAAAGTTCTTTCTAGGCCAGAGACACCTGAGAAATTAGAAATTAAGGAGAAGATGGCAACAATCGCTAAAGAGAAAACTCCGTCACCTGGAAAATCTTCGGAGGCAAAATTAGAAGAAAAAGTTCCTTCTAGGCCAGAGACACCTGAGAAATTAGAAATTAAGGAGAAGGTGGCAACAATCGCTAAAGAGAAAACTCTGTCACCAGAAAAACCCTCGGAGGCAAAATTAGAAGAAAAAGTTCCTTCTAGGCCGGAGACACCTGAGAAATTAGAAGTTAAGGAGAAGGTGGCAACAATCGTTATAGAGAAAACTCCGTCACCAGAAAAACCCTCCGAGGCAAAATTAGAAGAAAAAGTTCCTTCTAGGCCGGAGGCACCTAAGAAATTAGAAATTAAGGAGAAGGTGGCAACAATCGCTAAAGAGAAAACTCCGTCACCAGAAAAACCTTCGGAGGCAAAATTAGAAGAAAAAGTTCCTTCTAGGCCGGAGACACCTGAGAAATTAGAAATTAAGGAGAAGGTAGCAACAATCGCTAAAGAGAAAACTCCGTCACCAGAAAAACCTTCGGAGGCAAAATTAGAAGAAAAAGTTCCTTCTATGCCGGAGACACCTGAGAAATTAGAAATTAAGGAAAAGGTGGCAACAATCGCTAAAGAGAAAACTTCGTCACCAGAAAAACCTTCGGAGGCAAAATTAGAAGAAAAAGTTCCTTCTAGGCCGGAGACACCTGAGAAATTGGAAATTAAGGAGAAGGTGGCGACAATCGCTAAAGAGAAAACTCCGTCACCAAAAAAACCTTCGGAGGCAAAATTAGAAGAGAAAGTTCCTTCTAGGCCGGAGACACCTGAGAAATTAGAAATTAAGGAGAAGGTGGCAACAATCGCTAAAGAGAAAACTCCGTCACCAGTAAAACCTTCGGAGGCAAAATTAGAAGAAAAAGTTCCTTCTAGGCCAGAGACACCTGAGAAATTAGAAATTAAGGAGAAGGTGGCGACAATCGCTAAAGAGAAAACTCCGTCACCAAAAAAACCTTCGGAGGCAAAATTAGAAGAAAAACTTCCTTCTAGGCCGGAGACACCTGAGAAATTAGAAATTAAGGAGAAGGTGGCAACAATCTCTAAAGAGAAAACTCCCTCACCAGAAAAATCTTCCGAGGCAAAATTAGAAGAAAAAGTTCCTTCTAGGCCAGAGACACCTGAGAAATTAGAAATTAAGGAGAAGGTGGCAACAGTCGCTAAAGAGAAAACTCCGTCACCAGAAAAACCTTCGGAGGCAAAATTAGAAGGAAAAGTTCCTTCTAGGCCGGTGACACCTGAGAAATTAGAAATTAAGAAGAGGGTGGCAACAATCGCCAAAGAGAAAACTCCGCCACCAGAAAAACCTTCGGAGGCAAAATTAGAAGAAAAAGTTCCTTCTAGGCCGGAGACACCTGAGAAATTAGAAATTAAGGAGAAGGTGGCGACAATCGCTAAAGAGAAAACTCCGTCACCAGAAAAACCTTCGGAGGCAAAATTAGAAGAAAAAGTTCCTTCTAGGCTGGAGACACCTGAGAAATTAGAAATTAAGGAGAAGTTGGCAACAATCGCTAAAGAGAAAACTTCGTCACCTGAAAAACCTTCGGAGGCAAAATTAGAAGAAAAAGTGTCTTCTAGGCCAGAGACACCTGAGAAATTAGAAATTGAGGAGAAGGTGGCAACAATCGCTAAAGAGAAAACTCCGTCACCTGAAAAACCTTCGAAGGCAAAATTAGAAGAAAAAGTTCATTCTAGGCCGGAGACACCTGTGAAATTAGAAATTAAGGAGAAGGTGGCAACAATCGCTAAAGAGAAAACTCCGTCACCAGAAAAACCTTCGGATTCAAAACTAGAAGAAAAAGTTCCTTCTAAGCCGGAGACACCTGAGAAATTAGAAGTTAAGGAGAAGGTGGCAACAATCGCTAAAGAGAAAACTCCGTCGACAGAAAAACCTTCGGAGGCAAAATTAGAAGAAAAAGTTCCTTCTAAGCCGGAGACACCTGAGAAATTAGAAATTAAGGAGAAGGTGGCAACAATCGCTAAAGAGAAAACTCCGTCACCAGAAAAACCTTCGGAGGCAAAATTAGAAGAAAAAGTTCCTTCTAGGCCGGAGACACCTGTGAAATTAGAAATTAAGGAGAAGGTGGCAACAATCGCTAAAGAGAAAACTCCGTCACCAGAAAAACCTTCGGATTCAAAATTAGAAGAAAAAGTTCCTTCTAAGCCGGAGACACCTGAGAAGTTAGAAATTAAGGAGAAGGTGGTGACAATCGCTAAAGAGAAAACTCCGTCACCAGAAAAACCTTCGGAGGCAAAATTAGAAGAAAAAGTTCCTTCTAGGCTGGAGACACCTGAGAAATTAGAAATTAAGGAGAAGGTGGCAACAATCGCTAAAGAGAAAACTCCGTCACCAGAAAAACCTTCGGATTCAAAATTAGAAGAAAAAGTTCCTTCAAAGCCGGAGACACCTGAGAAATTAGAAGTTAAGGAGAAGGTGGCAACAATCGCTAAAGAGAAAACTCCGTCGACAGAAAAACCTTCGGAAGCAAAATTAGAAGAAAAAGTTCCTTCTAGGCCGGAGACACCTGAGAAATTAGAAATTAAGGAGAAGGTGGCAACAATCGCTAAAGAGAAAACTCCGTCACCAGAGAAACCTTCGGAGGCAAAATTAGAAGAAAAAGTTCCTTCTAGGCCGGAGACACCTGTGAAATTAGAAATTAAGGAGAAGGTGGCAACAATCGCTAAAGAGAAAACTCCGTCACCAGAAAAACCTTCGGATTCAAAATTAGAAGAAAAAGTTCCTTCTAAGCCGGAGACACCTGAGAAATTAGAAATTAAGGAGAAGGTGGCAACAATCGCTAAAGAGAAAACTCCGTCACCAGAAAAACCTTCGGATTTAAAATTAGAAGAAAAAGTTCCTTCTAGGCCGGAGACACCTGAGAAATTAGAAGTTAAGGAGAAGGTGGCAACCATCGGTAAAGAGAAAACTCCGTCACCAGAAAAACCTTCGGAAGCAAAATTAGAAGAAAAAGTTCCTTCTAAGCCGGAGACACCTGAGAAATTTGAAGTTAAGGAGAAGGTGGCAACAATCGCTAAAGAGAAAACTCCGTCGCCAGAAAAACCTTCGGAGGCAAAATTAGAAGAAAAAGTTCCTTCTAGGCCGGAGACACCTGAGAAATTAGAAATTAAGGAGAAGGTGGCAACAATCGCTGAAGAGAAAACTCCGTCACCAGAAAAACCTACGGAGGCAAAATTAGAAGAAAAAGTTCCTTCTAGGCCGGAGACACCTGAGAAATTAGAAATTAAGGAGAAGGTGGCAACAAACGCTAAAGAGAAAACTCCGTCGCCAGAAAAACCTTCGGAGGCAAAATTAGAAGAAAAAGTTCCTTCTAGGCCAGAGACACCTGAGAAATTAGAAATTAATGAGAAGGTGGCAACAATGGCTAAAGAGAAAACTCCGTCGCCAGAAAAACCTTCGGAGGCAAAATTAGAAGAAAAAGTTCCTTCTAGGCCGGAGACACCTGAGAAATTAGAAATTAAGGAGAAGGTGGCAACAATCGCTGAAGAGAAAACTCCGTCACCAGAAAAACCTACGGAGGCAAAATTAGAAGAAAAACTTCCTTCTAAGCCGGAGACACCTGAGAAATTTGAAGTTAAGGAGAAGGTGGCAACAATCGCTAAAGAGAAAACTCCGTCGCCAGAAAAACCTTCGGAGGCAAAATTAGAAGAAAAAGTTCCTTCTAGGCCAGAGACACCTGAGAAATTAGAAATTAAGGAGATGGTGGCAGCAATCGCTGAAGAGAAAACTCCGTCACCAGAAAAACCTACGGAGGCAAAATTAGAAGAAAAAGTTCCTTCTAGGCCGGAGACACCTGAGAAATTAGAAATTAAGGAGAAGGTGGCAACAAACGCTAAAGAGAAAACTCCGTCACCAGTAAAACCTTCGGAGGCAAAATTAGAAGAAAAAGTTCCTTCTAGGCCAGAGACACCTGAGAAATTAGAAATTAAGGAGAAGGTGGCGACAATCGCTAAAGAGAAAACTCCGTCACCAAAAAAACCTTCGGAGGCAAAATTAGAAGAAAAACTTCCTTCTAGGCCGGAGACACCTGAGAAATTAGAAATTAAGGAGAAGGTGGCAACAATCGCTAAAGAGAAAACTCCGTCACCAGAAAAATTCTCCGAGGCAAAATTAGAAGAAAAAGTTCCTTCTAGGCCAGAGACACCTGAGAAATTAGAAATTGAGGAGAAAGTGGCAACAGTCGCTAAAGAGAAAACTCCGTCACCAGAAAAACCTTCGGAGGCAAAATTAGAAGGAAAAGTTCCTTCTAGGCCGGTGACACCTGAGAAATTAGAAATTAAGAAGAGGGTGGCAACAATCGCCAAAGAGAAAACTCCGCCACCAGAAAAACCTTCGGAGGCAAAATTAGAAGAAAAAGTTCCTTCTAGGCCAGAGACACCTGTGAAATTAGAAATTAAGGAAAAAGTGGCAACAATCGCTAAAGAGAAAACTCCGTCACCAAAAAAACCTTCGGAGGCAAAATTAGAAGAAAAATTTCCTTCTAGGCCAGAGACACCTGAGAAATTAGAAATTAAGGAGAAGGTGGCGACAATCGCTAAAGAGAAAACTCCGTCACCAGAAAAACCTTCGGAGGCAAAATTAGAAGAAAAAGTTCCTTCTAGGCTGGAGACACCTGAGAAATTAGAAATTAAGGAGAAGTTGGCAACAATCGCTAAAGAGAAAACTCCGTCACCTGAAAAACCTTCGGAGGCAAAATTAGAAGAAAAAGTGTCTTCTAGGCCAGAGACACCTGAGAAATTAGAAATTAAGGAGAAGGTGGCAGCAATCGCTAAAGAGAAAACTCCGTCACCAGAAAAACCTTCGGAGGCAAAATTAGAAGAAAAAGTTCCTTCTAGGCCGGAGACACCTGAGAAATTAGAAATTAAGGAGAAGGTGGCAACAATCACTAAAGAGAAAACTCCGTCACCTGAAAAACCTTCGGAGGCAAAATTAGAAGAAAAAGTTCCTTCTAGGCCAGAGACACCTGTGAAATTAGAAATTAAGGAGAAGGTGGCAACAATCACTAAAGAGAAAACTCCGTCACCAGAAAAACCTTCGGATTCAAAATTAGAAGAAAAAGTTCCTTCTAAGCCGGAGACACCTGAGAAATTAGAAGTTAAGGAGAAGGTGGCAACAATCGCTAAAGAGAAAACTCCGTCGACAGAAAAACCTTCGGAGGCAAAATTAGAAGAAAAAGTGTCTTCTATTCGAGAGACACCTGAGAAATTAGAAATTAAGGAGAAGGTGGCAACAATCGCTAAAGAGAAAACTCCGTCACCAGAAAAACCTTCGGAGGCAAAATTAGAAGAAAAAGTTCTTTCTAGGCCGGAGACACCTGAGAAATTAGAAATTAAGGAGAAGGTGGCAACAATCGCTAAAGAGAAAACTCCGTCACCTAAAAAACCTAAGGAGGCAAAATTAGTAGAAAAAGTTCCTTCTAGGCCAGAGACACCTGAGAAATTAGAAATTAAGGAGAAGGTGGCAACAATCGCTAAAGAGAAAACTCCGTCGACAGAAAAACCTTCGGAGGCAAAATTAGAAGAAAAAGTTCCTTCTAGGCCAGAGACACCTGAGAAATTAGAAATTAAGGAGAAGGTGGCAACAATCGCTAAAGAGAAAACTCCGTCACCAGAAAAACCTTCGGAGGCAAAATTAGAAGAAAAAGTTCCTTCTAGGCCGGAGACACCTGAGAAATTAGAAATTAAGGAGAAGGTGGCAACAATCGCTAAAGAGAAAACTCCGTCACCTGAAAAACATTCCGAGGCAAAATTAGAAGAAAAAGTTCCTTCTAGGCCAGAGACACCTGAGAAATTAGAAATTAAGGAAAAGGTGGCAACAATCGCCAAAAAGAAAACTCCGTCACCAGAAAAACCTTCGGAGGCAAAACTAGAAGAAAAAGTTCCTTCTAGGCCGGAGACACCTGAGAAATTAGAAATTAAGGAGAAGGTGGCAACAATCGCTAAAGAGAAAACTCCGTCACCAGAAAAAACTTCGGATTCAAAATTAGAAGAAAAAGTTCCTTCTAGGCCGGAGACACCTGAGAAATTAGAAGTTAAGGAGAAGGTGGCAACCATCGGTAAAGAGAAAACTCCCTCACCAGAAAAACCTTCGGAAGCAAAATTAGAAGAAAAAGTTCCTTCTAAGCCGGAGACACCTGAGAAATTTGAAGTTAAGGAGAAGGTGGCAACAATCGCTAAAGAGAAAACTCCGTCGCCAGAAAAACCTTCGGATGCAAAATTAGAAGAAAAAGTTCCTTCTAGGCCGGAGATACCTGAGAAATTAGAAATTAAGGAGAAGGTGGCAACAATCGTTAAAGAGAAAACTCCGTCGCCAGAAAAACCTTCGGAGGCAAAATTAGAAGAAAAAGTTCCTTCTAGGACGGAGACACCTGAGAAATTAGAAATTAGGGAGAAGGTGGCAACAATCGCTAAAGAGAAAACTCCGTCACCAGAAAAACCTTCCGAGGCAAAATTAGAAGAAAAAGTTCCTTCTAGGCCAGATCCACCTGAGAAATTAGAAATTAAGGAGAAGGTGGCAACAATCGCTAAAGAGAAATCTCCGTCACCAGAAAAACCTTCCGAGGCAAAATTAGAAGAAAAAGTTAATTCTAGGCCAGAGACCCCTGAGAAATTAGAAATTAAGGAGAAGGTGGCAACAATCGCCAAAGAGAAAACTCCATCACCAGAAAAACCTTCGGAGGCAAAATTAGAAGAAAAAGTTCCTTCTAGGCCGGAGACACCTGAGAAATTAGAAGTTAAGGAGAAGGTGGCAACAATCCTTAAAGAGAAAACTCCGTCACCTGAAAAACTTTCGGAGGCAAAATTAGAAGAAAAAGTTCTTTCTAGGCCGGAGACACCTGAGAAATTAGAAGTTAAGGAGAAGGTGGCAGCAATCGTTAAAGAGAAAACTCCATCACCAGAAAAACCTTCGGAGGCAAAATTAGAAGAAAAAGTTCCTTCTAGACCGGAGACACCTGAGAAATTAGAAATTAAGGAGAAGGTGGCAGCAATCGCTAAAGAGAAAACTCCGTCACCAGAAAAACCTTCGGAGGCAAAATTAGAAGAAAACGTTCCTTCTAGGCCGGAGACACCTGAGAAATTAGAAATTAAGGAGAAGGTGGCGACAATCGCTAAAGATAAAACTCCGTCACCAAAAAAACCTTCGGAGGCAAAATTAGAAGAAAAACTTCCTTCTAGGCCGGAGACACCTGAGAAATTAGAAATTAAGGAGAAGGTGGCAACAATCGCTAAAGAGAAAACTCCGTCACCAGAAAAACCTTCGGAGGCAAAATTAGAAGAAAAAGTTCCTTCTAGGCCGGAGACACCTGAGAAATTAGAAATTAGGGAGAAGGTGGCAACAATCGCTAAAGAGAAAACTCCGTCACCAGAAAAACCTTCGGAGGCAAAATTAGAAGAAAAAGTTCCTTCTAAGCCAGAGACACCTGAGAAATTAGAAGTTAAGGAGAAGGTGGCAACAATCGATAAAGAGAAAATTCCGTCACCAGGAAAACCTTCGGAGGCAAAATTAGAAGAAAAAGTTCCTTCTAGGCCGGAGACACCTGAGAAATTAGAAGTTAAGGAGAAGATGGCAACAATCGTTAAAGAGAAAACTCCGTCACCAGAAAAACCTTCGGATTCAAAATTAGCACCTGAGAAATTAGAAGTTAAGGAGAAGGTGGCAACAATCGCTAAAGAGAAAACTCCGTCACCAGAAAAACCTTCGGAGGCAAAATTAGACGAAAAAGTTCCTTCTAGGCCAGAGACACCTGAGAAATTAGAAATTAAGGAGAAGGTGGCAACAATCGCTAAAGAGAAAACTCCGTCACCAGAAAAACCTTCGGAGGCAAAATTAGAAGAAGGAGAAATTAAGGAGAAAGTGGCAACAATCGTTAAAGTTAAGGAGATGGTGGCAACAATCGCTAAAGAGAAAACTCCGTCAGTAGAAAAATCTTCGGAGGCAAAATTAGAAGAAAAAGTTCCTTCTAGGCCGGAGACACCTGAGAAATTAGAAATTAAGGAGAAGGTGGCAACAATCGCTAAAGAGAAAACTCCGTCACCAGAAAAACCTTCGGAGGCAAAATTAGAAGAAAAGGTTCCTTCTAGGCCAGAGACACCTGAGAAATTAGAAGTTAAGGAGATGGTGGCAGCAATCGCTGAAGAGAAAACTCCGTCACCCGAAAAACCTTCGGAGGCAAAATTAGAAGAAAAAGTTCCTTCTAGGCCGGAGACACCTGAGAAATTAGAAATTAGGGAGAAGGGGGCAACAATCGCTAAAGAGAAAACTCCGTCACCAGAAAAACCTTCGGAGGCAAAATTAGAAAAAAAAGTTCCTTCTAGGCCAGAGACACCTGAGAAATTAGAAATTAAGGAGAAGGTGGCAACAATCGCTAAAGAGAAAACTCCGTCACCAGAAAAACCTTCGGAGGCAAAATTAGAAGGAAAAGTTCCTTCTAGGCCGGAGACACCTGAGAAATTAGAAATTAAGGAGAAGGTGGCAGCAATCGCTAAAGAGAAATCTCCGTCACCAGAAAAACCTTGGGAGGCAAAATTAGAAGAAAAAGTTTCTTCTAGGCCGGAGACACCTGAGAAATTAGAAATTAGGGAGAAGGTGGCAACAATCGCGAAAGAGAAAACTCCGTCACCCGAAAAACCTTCGGAGGCAAAATTAGAAGAAAAAGTTCCTTCTAGGCCGGAGACACCTGAGAAATTAGAAATTATAGAGAAGGGGGCAACAATCGCTAAAGAGAAAACTCCGTCACCAGAAAAACCTTCGAAGGCAAAATTAGAAGAAAAAGTTCCTTCTAGGCCGGAGACACCTGAGAAATTTGAAATTAAGGAGAAGGTGGCAACAATCGTTAAAGAGAAAACTCCGTCACCAGAAAAACCTTCGGAGGCAAAATTAGAAGAAAAAGTTCCTTTTAGGCCGGAGACACCTGAGAAATTAGAAATTAAGGAGAAGGTAGCAACAATCGCTAAAGAGAAAACTCCGTCACCCGAAAAACCTTCGGAGGCAAAATTAGAAGAAAAAGTTCCTTCTAGGCCGGAGACACCTGAGAAATTAGAAATTAGGGAGAAGGGGGCAACAATCGCTAAAGAGAAAACTCCGTCACCAGAAAAACCTTCGGAGGCAAAATTAGAAAAAAAAGTTCCTTCTAGGCCAGAGACACCTGAGAAATTAGAAATTAAGGAGAAGGTGGCAACAATCGCTAAAGAGAAAACTCCGTCACCAGAAAAACCTTCGGAGGCAAAATTAGAAGGAAAAGTTCCTTCTAGGCCGGAGACACCTGAGAAATTAGAAATTAAGGAGAAGGTGGCAGCAATCGCTAAAGAGAAATCTCCGTCACCAGAAAAACCTTTGGAGGCAAAATTAGAAGAAAAAGTTTCTTCTAGGCCGGAGACACCTGAGAAATTAGAAATTAGGGAGAAGGTGGCAACAATCGCGAAAGAGAAAACTCCGTCACCCGAAAAACCTTCGGAGGCAAAATTAGAAGAAAAAGTTCCTTCTAGGCCGGAGACACCTGAGAAATTAGAAATTATAGAGAAGGGGGCAACAATCGCTAAAGAGAAAACTCCGTCACCAGAAAAACCTTCGGAGGCAAAATTAGAAGAAAAATTTCCTTCTAGGCCGGAGACACCTGAGAAATTAGTAGTTAAGGAGAAGGTGGCAAAAATCGCTAGAGAAAAAACTCCGTCACCTGATAAACCTTCGAAGGCAAAATTAGAAGAAAAAGTTCCTTCTAGGCCGGAGACACCTCTGAAATTAGAAATTAAGGAGAAGTTGGAAACAATCGCTAAAGAGAAAACTCCGTCTCCAGAAAAAACTTCGGAGGCAAAATTAGAAGAAAAAGTTCCTTCTAGGCCAGAGACACCTGAGACTCCAACGCCAGAAAAACCTTTAGAGTCTAAATTAGAAGAAAAAGTTCCAGTGTCACCTGAAAAACTTGAGATTGCGGAAAAGGTAGCAGAAATCACCAAAGAAAAAATTCCCTCGCTAGATAAACATTTCGATGCAAAATTGGATGTAACAGACCCTTCTAGGCCAGCATCTCCTGAGAGACTCGAAATTACCGAAACGACGATCGCCAAGGAAAAAATTCTGTCACCAGAAAAACGTTTCGATGCAAAATTAGACGAGAAGGCAACTTCTAGTCCAGCGTTACCTGAGAAACTCAGAATGATCGAGGAGGTGGCAACAATCGCCGAGGAGAAAAGTCTGTCACCAGGAAAACCTTTCTACGTGAAATCAGAAGGAGAAGTTCCTTCTAGTCCACCAACTATTGAAAAACTCGAAATTACCGAGAGGGTGCCAACAATCGCCAAGGATAAAACTCCGTCACCAGAAGAACCCCCAGAAATTGAATTAGAAGACAACATTCTTTCAAAGTCACCATCCCATTTTAAATTAGAGGCTTCTGAAAATATTGCTGATATTTATAAGAAGAAGAATTCTCCACCGGAAAAACCATCAGAAATTCAATTAGTAGAACCACCATCACAAAAACCAGCAAAAGTTAAATTAGAAGAAATACTTTCTTTTAAGCCAACATCTCCAGAAAAACCATTAGAAATTATATTAGAAGAGAAGGTTCTTTCACTGCCAACTTCTCCTGACAAATTAGAACCTACTGAAAAGATTGATGAAGTAGCCAAATACGAAACTTCAACATTAGTAAAACCCTCCGAAATTAAATATGAAGAGAAGGTTCCTTTAGGGTCCCTTACTCTGGAGAATCTTAAAATTACCGAAAAAGCAGCAGAACTCGCAAGAGAAGTAACTATGCTATCAGAAAAACGTTATGATGTGATACTAGAAAAGAAAGATCCTTCAAGGTCAGAGTCTTCCGATAACCTAAAACCTGCAGACATGGTCGTTGAATTTGGCGAAGGCAAACCTTCATCTCCAGAAAAATCTTTTCAGCCAAAGTTAGACGAGAAACCTTCCTTCAAATCAACTTCCACAGAGAAAGCCGAAATTGCTGAACTTAAAGCTATCAAAAGTACCGAGGAGAAAACTCCGTTACCAGAAAAGCCTACCCAAGCGAAATTGGAAGAGAAGGTAAAAACTTCGTCGGAGGTAAAATTAGATTCATCTAGGATATTGTCGTCTGAGAAAGTTGGACCAGAATCTCCTGAGCTGTCATCATTTTCTTCTATATCTGGCGAAACGGTTGAAGAGCACGAAATCCTTAAGGAAGTTGCAACGGCCTTGTTTGTCGAGAAAGATAAGTTAGAACAGGAGCCACTTTCTTCTGCCACGATACGCGAGAAGTTGATGGAATCCAGATTATACAAGAAAAGTGTAGTGGAGGGAGATCTGCCAGAACACCCCAAGGTTGTCGAAAAACATTTAAAAGTGGAACTGCCTTTTGTCCCTATCCTGCAAATGTCGTCGGAAATTAAAAGAGGCGCAAGGGAAGATATAAGTCTAGTCCACGTAGACACACCTGGAGTTGAGCAAGAGAATGGAGCAATAAGTAAAAAACAGTTGTCTCCTGTTTTTGAGAAATATTCAGAACTTATGAAAAAATCGATGTCGTCAACTGAAAGAACACACGAACAAGTAGTCGGGAAGCTTACACGTGGCAAAGGATCAACTCTGGAAGGAATCCAAGAGCCCATGCCTAGCGACTTAGGAATAGAATCTGAAAAAATGACTCACTCTTCCCCAATTTCACCAGATTCACTGTCAGATAGATCTATCCCCCAAACTGACCTTACAGAAGATTTCTCAGATTCATTATCATCTCGTATGGAAAAACATGATAAATTATCCAAAGCTACAAAAGTAGAAATACCACAGGAGATATCAGAAGGTCATGAATTGGTCGTATCCACTGCTCCAGCTGCCCCTAGTGTTTCTAAAACCAGTGAAACTGATTCCAAAATGGACGAAATAAAACACATTTCATCAGACCGACAAACAGAAGTCTCAAAAGATACTGAAGCGACAATAATAGTTACCACCAGCAAGGAACGCATACAAGAAAGATCTACTACATCGAAAAATATTGAAGCAATGAAGGATTTCCAAAGAGATGAAACACATGAACCAAAAATAAAGGAGAAAATTGAGGAAACGATAACTGAAAAAGATCACCAAACATTCAAAAGATCCTCGAGTTTGATACACGAAAAACTAAAATTTAAAAAGTCTGTAGATAAAGAAGAAAAAATGGAAGTAATACGTGAGGTGAATGGCGATTTGGATTTATCAAAAACAGAGGAACTCTCTTCGACAGAAACGCAAGAACCTGTGATAAAAGAAGAATCAGGGGCTGAAGACAAACTTCTTACTTCTCTTGTTGAGGAAACTGAGCTTAAAGCAAGAGGAAAGAGAGAAGTCACTCAGCCGCTAGACGTATCTCAACTAGATCAGTCCGACTTTTCTTCAGAGAAAGAAATTTCAACGACGTCTACGTCACCGATCTCCCAGTCTGAGTTTTCCGACACTTCTAGGATGGAAACTAAAGAAACTGCAACAAAAAGTGGTAAGTTTATACCAGAAGACAGCTTCAAAATGCAAGAGGATGTAGTTTTGCCCGCTTCAATACCGTCTGTCTGTTTTGTAGAAAAGATCGAGAAAACTAGAGAGCTAGATGAGATAAAATCTGCTTTGCTTTGCACGGATAAGTCAGAGTTAGCGACATTTTCAACTAATAGGAAAGAACCTGTACATGAAGAACATTTAGGCATGAAAAAGATTAAATTAATTTCTAAAATAGCAGAAGAAAAAGTGGCACATATATCTGAAACATCACCACCAGAATCCCTATACGAGGATGAAAGCAAAACTAAGTTCAAAGAAGCAGTAGAAGGGCAATCTGAGCATACTCCTTATCGCAAATATAAAGTAAAATTTACATCAGAAATTAAAACTGAAGATACTGTCTCAAGTAAAAAGGAAGAAAAAGACAAAAGTCCATTGAAAGAAACTTCATCAAGTAAACTACAGAAGTATCCTAAATTTGACTCGTTGCAAAGCCCTAAGGTTTTAAAACAGATTTCTCCATCTGTAGAAGCTACTTCACTATCAGCTGAAAGGTTAGATTTAACCATTATATCTCCCACAAAAATACCAATACGAATAGACCAAGTTCAAAAAAGTTATGACATTTCACAGCATAGTATACTAGATGAGTCATCTAAAAAATTGATTACCACCTCCATTGGCAGCAGGAAACTGCCTGAAGCTGAACCAACAGTAACATTTGTAGAAGGTGTAAAAGAGAAACATTTAGAAACATCTGCAGTGCATACTGCAGTTTACAGGCGTACGAGTGATTTTGCCAAATTCTCTGAGACAGATGCAGAACCATTTTCTTCTGAATCAGACTCTTCCTACAAACTACAGCAACTATCTGAAACAGAATCTCATGTATCTGTAATAGAAGTATCACAATCTTATGATAGTTCTGAGAAACAACAACATTATAAACTAGGTAAAACTGAGTTGTACAGTGTTTCTGATATAGAGATGAAGGATGACGTTCTTAAAGTTACTGTTCATGAGGAACAAAAAGCTATTCCAAAACCTAAAATACCAGAAAGAGTTAAGAAACCTTTATTGGGTACTCCGACAAAACTGAAACCTGCTCCTGAGCCAGTCAAGTCAAAAATAACTTCAAGACATACACATAAAGTTAAAACTACAAGACCTGAGTTTGATGCTGACATTAGCTCAGATGAAACACATCAGGTTGATGAAAAAAGCAAAACTCAACGACGAATAGTTAAAACAAGAATTTCTAGGTCCCACGAACAGAAAAGTAAGGCAGTTAGTAGGACAACAGAATCAAAAACTAAAACTAGTACGGAAGTTAGGAAGAATGTAAAAGTTAAAGAGGATACTTCACGAAAATCTCCTGGTACACCAAAAATCATTAAACAACCATATACTAAAGTATCAAGCAGTGACAGTACCTCTAAAGATTCCAGTAAAGATTATCCAGCTAGAACACACGATTACTTGAAAAGGAAATCAAAAGCAAAAGAACCAACGGATGTCCAGCAAATTGTCAAGAAGTACGATAACAGAGTATATGGTTACATGCAATCAACAGTTTCGAGAAATCTTAAAATTGATAAGCAAAAGGTTACACCAACCACTGTGGCCCCGTTGAGTGTCACAATTAAAGATAAAAAAGAAACTGACAATATTAATGAAAAATTAAGAAGAGAGCTTAAGTTTGAATCTAAAAGCTCCTCAGTGATCGAATCGCGTTATAAATATGATCGCAAAACATCATCTTCAACTAAAAGAGAAGTTGACACTCCTACTAAACAGTATAAAAGTAAGGAATCGACACCAGACAAACAGTATAAAATCAAGGAATCTACGCCAGTCAAACAGCTAAAATCGAAAGAGTCAACACCACTGAAACAGTATAAAACTAAAGAAAGAACAATAATTACCTACAACAAACATGTTCAACATATCAAATCAAGGTCTTCTAGCACAAGCTCGACACCTTCCAAAGGAAAACCCACACAATTACCTAAAGTTAAACTAGAAAAATCTATTTCCTTACCAAAATCAGTCAAACATTTGCCAGATTCCAAGGTAACCAAGGCAGAATACGTGACAAGAATCGAAAGTCCAAAACCGAGCCCTTCACCGACCAAATTACGCCGTACAATCATTACCGAATACACCAGAATTCTTTCTCACTCCGCCGACCGACCGTCCGTGAAATCTGACGACAAAACCGTCCATTTTTCTGATAGAATCCGCAGCCAGTCGGTAGTACCGACCACCTACAGAGACTTAATCGAAGAAGGAAGAAAAAGTACCAGTCCCACGTCTTTACCTGGCAGCCC
Source organism: Pseudeuparius sepicola (assembly GCA_963920635.1). NCBI lineage: Eukaryota > Metazoa > Arthropoda > Insecta > Coleoptera > Anthribidae > Pseudeuparius > Pseudeuparius sepicola. The sequence continues at coordinate 56,663,650 of OY987302.1, forward strand.
CGTTAGAGCCAGATCCGCAAACGGCGGCACCAAGATAACTTCAGAAGTTTTCACCAGAACCCAGAACCATACCGGGTCCATCGAAGTTATATACAGGCAACCGTATGAGAATATCAGAAGGGTCGCTTCTGCTTTAAAAAACGAAACCGAGCTGTCGTTGATAGACACTACCGACTCTAGCCTAAGCGAATCTGTAGCACTACCAAGTTCTCCTTCAGATCACGATGTAAGTTCCGATGCGAACGGTAAAGCTAAATCTCCTTCGTCACCGAAACATAGAAAGTCCATTGATTCTGCTCACAGAATATCGGATTTGATAACATGCGCGCATAGCGCAGTAAAGGCAGAGTCAGAAGATCTCTCACTACCAAGAAAGTTGGTGATGTCACAATACGAAGAAATAAAATCAGACAAACCAACAATTCACAAATCCGAAGAGAGACTATCTCCTATTATTGATGTTCAAGTTGTATCTCCTCCGAGAAGGAAGTACAGATTTTCTTACGACGAAGGAGTTGAAGGAGATATAGCTCAAGGTAACACAAATTCAGTGTTGCCTAACAGTAAAGCGATGTCATCCAACAGCATGGCTTACCTTCTAGACACACGTAAAGAGGTATAAAACATTAAAAATTGTAGAAAACGCTTTGTTTTTTTATTAGATATTTGTCCAAACTAGGTACGCAGTATTTTCGCATTAGTTTATTTCCTCGCCCGTTAGTCCCTGGAGTCTACAGTTCTAAGGTTAGTAATATGGATGTCAGAGGGTAACATTTATCGTCTTTGTCCGCGGATTAGCACGTCATTGGGAAATACATGGCTTCCTTTTTCTCAGTTTATCTAAACATATTGTTTGATGCAGGGCAGGCACCCTTTAAAGAGAAACCACCATCACCATGGCCCTCAAAGTAGAAAACATCCCAAAAATAAATATAACCCCCGATGCAGAAGAAGACGATGACCACAATTTTCTAAGTTTGGCAGAAGCTCTGACTGATATTGAAGACTTGGACGAAGATACCGTCGTTCCCGTTCCAAACAGACAAAAGAACAAATTGAAGATAAAGTATGTAGATGACGGTGGCGCAACTGATCTTGAAGATTTTGAAGCATCCGATTGTGAAGACAATACAGAGCTAATAAAGCACCAGCAACCGATAACGGTAGACGATTTCGACTTGGAAGGTGGAGTGTCTGAAGAAACCTACAAGACCCAAGTAAAAATGCCTAAAGGTAGGAGAAAATTAAAAACGCAGTTTTCTACGAAACAAAAAAACCAGGCCCACAATAATTACCATCTGTTGCTAAATGACATAGAAAATAATAATAGCAAAACTGACGTTGAAGATTTCGATACCGATGAAGAAATGAAAGGTGATATACCTGATGCAGAAATTAATTTGGATTTATTTGGCACCGGAGACACTGATGGTACTAACATTTCAGAATACGCAAGAAATATTAGTAGTGCATCTCCAGTTTTGACTCCTGCCTCTGACAGTGAGGATCGTCCATTCAAAGATATCAACATTGGAATAAACACTCGCTATTTGACTGCATCCGCATCTTCTCCCAACTTCTCAGATCTAACTGACATTGAAGTAATTCCATCAGATTCAGATGAAGAGAAGGCTACAAAAAAGAATAAAAGAAGGAGACGTCGCAGGGGTCACAGAAGACCCTCTTGCACTGACGTAGAGGACCTTGAAGTATCAGGAGAAGAAAATGCATCAAACAGATGCAGAAAAACCAACCAAAGGAATTCGCGAAAATCTTCTTTGTTAGTGAAAAGTCACACTATTCCATACTATGACTCGGACAATGATGGTGAAAACGAGTTACCATTTCCCATCTGTAAGAAAGTTGCAGTTAAAAAGAAGAGCATCCTGCAGGTGCCCGAATTCGACACAAATTTTCAAACTGATATCGATGACGTAGAAGGTGAATCTGATACCGAAGTTGGTACTGATGCGTTGGCACTTATAGATGATGATGCTTTTGAGCAGAAACTTAGCGAATATGTTGATGCTTTTAGTGTTACTACAGAAGAAACCAAAGAGGACCAACCGGAAGTAAATGTAGATGCTGCGCAAAAAGAACATGTTGTTAAGCAATCTCCGTTTATGATAAAGTTTTCTCCATCGCTTCCGAATATTAAAGACAAGGTGCAACCAAAGAGCAACGAGTTGCACGTACCTTTACAAGAAGAAGGTGTTACTGATTGCGAAAATATTGACAGTTCGCCTGACGAGTCGCTCCAAATGGACCTGCCTCTTGCTTTGGTAAGGCAATGCACAGATCCAACCGACGAAGAAGACATTTCTGATGGTACTATCGAAGAAATTAAATTTGACGAGATTGACTTGCCAGCATCAACTAGAAACATGGTACTCATACAAGAACACAATTCATTGGTACCCATTGTTAAGATATTACCATTGAGCGATGATTATTTGGAACAATCGATAGAAGATAATGCAGCAACCGACGAAGAAGAAATTGCATATGACGACCTAGATACTTTAAATGTAGAAATGCCAAATAGGTCACCCACGCCTGATTTGCCAATACTAGAAGGTGGCTTGGTGAGTGAAACCGAAAACACTTTAAAGAACCCAGAGGCACATGTCAATCTCGAGTCACCAACAGATACAGAAGAGATAGTAGTTGATACTAAGCGAAGACGCAGAGCTCCGAAATTTAAAACAATGATGGAAAAACGAAACAAACTTGTCGCCAAACAAAACGACATTGAGAACGAAAAAACAGATGTGGAAGATTTGTGTTTAAGCGATGGAAATGAGGAGAGCTTTGCGAGTCTTCTGTGCCCTAGAGATAACGAATATGGTATTACTGATATTGAGAATATGTGCGCAACCGATGAGGAAATTGATGATGTTAGAGCATTCTCAGTTACTCCTCAACATATGAAAGAAATGGAGGGTGAGACAGTTATTGAACGAGAAGGAAATGGTCCATTTTCACCAAAAGATCACTTAAATGCAAACCATCACAAACTTAGAGTTGATAATGTTGTAGTTACACCAGCTACTACAGACACAGAAGATATTTTCGGTTCAGCAGATGAAGATGTTATTACCTACTCTAGAGCTGAGACGGTTACACCAAATCAAATTTGCACGAATATGGAAAGCATGAGTAGTTCAAATGTCCAAGCCGGAGACTTCAGGAAGTTCAATTACGACGACGAAGTCATGTATTTAAAAGGAGGGGGTTATATTGAACAACCAACTGACGTAGAATTCATGTCAGAAGAGGAGCATTGTGCTTGTAGCGTTTCTCTTGGTGCTGTAAAGTTTCACGTTGAAAGCGGTGAGCTATGTATGTTCTCTAACGATGGTACAGGGCTGAAGAATGGGAATGAGTACAAGCGGGATGATGGTAACTATGTCTTCTTTAATATGGCTCTGAGACACAGGTGTCGCTTTCATATTAGTTTGATTGATTTTGCATCCAGTTTTCTGTGCTATAATTTACACGCATTTTAGAAATAACAACAACGGTAAGTGTAAAGTGTAAATGCTTGAACGAATAAGAGAATATTTAGTTTAAAAATAAGTAGGGACTTATGTGGCTTCTTGTTGCAATATTAAAGAATTACTGTCTTTCTAGAATGGGATGCCCGCGGGAAGACAACAGAGTCCCAAAAAGGACCAGCACTAACAAAAGACGCGCCACAGCAAGGTAAGCTTAAGCTCTACACAAAACCACTAACCTAGATCACCTTACAAAAAAAGTTATGAAAATATTGATTTGTAGGTGGCTAAAAATGATTATATAATGTGAAAAAAATAGTAGGAACATTTTCTATATCAGAGAGTTGTGCTTTAAACTTTTATTGTCTATGTTCATGACTACATAGACTACAGTAGACGAAATAATTCGTTTGTTTATTGAAAAGAAAATGGGCCTACTACAGGTTCATTTGTTATTAATGAAAAGTTTGCTTGAATATAGATAAAACGTTGTAATAGTGTTAACTTTTCATTAATAGTATCAACATGCAGGTATTTTAAAAAAATAAACAATCAACAGTTAGGGGCACCGCCATTTTCATTTTCTATAATTTAATTTTTTGTTCGATTTGTTTTATTTTGTCGGCCAGAGTACGCTAGATTAGTGTGCATAACACACATAATATACACAGTCACTTTAGTGCACACTGCATTCTTCGAAATTGTCTACAGTAAATTTTTGTGCAGCATATTTTGCATTTGACTAGCTTTCATAAACTTTTTATTTGAAAACTTTTAAATTAAAAATTATACGTGCTTTGCATAGACGCATGCAGCATTGCGCATGAATTTTTCATTTACCTATTTTATTTATAAATTAAAATATTTTGCAGCAGACAGAAAAAGATGAGGCGCGCACAGCTTCAAAACTGAAACTTGGCACAAACGAAAACTAGTTCTTTTAATTACTATCATCATTCATTGTCCATTAGCTACAACAATACTACTTTAGCCAGAAATAAGTATTCTTACTACAGGACGGTTAATGCTATAATATACAGCCAAGTTGTCTTTTTTTGCCAGATTCATCGCAAGTTACCAAGTACGTAACTTACGAAAGCGTGCTGCTAACGCCAAATCGCAATATGTCTCCTAAGCCTTTACACGCCACCACATCTTACACCCAAATCGATGCTATGCTAGAAAAGATGCTGAACGAGGTCGAAAAGCAAGAACAACTTTTCAGTTTAGACTTGGATGTCCTTGAACCCGACGAAAGCCAGTGCGTAAACACCTTAGAACTGGTCCCTAGTACCGATGCACTTATTGAAGTGCCCATAAAAAAGTCCATAAGGTGCCCAAAAGTATACGAAACTACCCAAGAGATTATTCTTACGAAAGCAGAAGATGATAATCCGTACGAATACGTTTCATTTGGTGGTTCAAATACTCGCAGAGTTGAGCCTGGGGAACACAATTACGACCTTATTTGTTTCGAGGAAGAACAACACAATAAAAGCAAGGTAGAAAATCCACCTGAACAACATCCAGATAATATACCGATCGAAATAGATGACGAAACCTGTCTGCTGCTAGATGAAACGGCAGAAGATTATCAAAAAGAGAAAGCATACAGCTCATTTTATCAACTGGAATTGAAACGACCAACTACCGCTTCAAGTGAGTCGCTTGATAGCAATCCAGATGATATAATTCAAGACATTGACGATGATTATGAGCCAATTGATTCTACAAAACCTTTAAAATATCCACGGCAACTATATGACGCCAGAACTGGTAATGATATTTGGTGGGAAGGAATATATAGGAATTTAAGCATCGTTCCAGAGGAGGACGAAGAAGGAAGTATACTAAGTAGTGTATATTCTGGAACTACTTATGTTTCTAAGCCTTACGTGAACCCTGAATCAGTTGATGACTTTGACAAACCATTCACTTTTGGGAATCCTTCTGCTTCGTATGAAGCATTATCTAGTCTCTCGGCATACTCATTAGAAGAAAAAATAGAAGACGATTGTAATGAAATTAGTTCGGACGACTCAAGTAGTTATGATGAAGGTACGTACAACTTAAACGAAGAACCAGTGAAAGCTGAAGTCAAGTTGCTTGTAAAAACCTGTGATAGTGGCAAGGAAGCCATAGAGATAAGATCAGTGAGAGAATTTTTGGAAAATAAAGAAAAGCACGCCAAGCCAAACATGGACAACAAGAAATTGATGAAAGCAAAGAGTAAGACGCTCCCAAGTAAATTCACAGAAAAAATTAATACCATAACCAATAAGTTTTCGAGCATCTTAGACAAAAAAAGGTCGACTTCATATTCCTTTATTCCCGAAGGAGAGCATAGCGATGAAAAGGCTAAAGTAAATAAGCCAGTCTTTACTTTACAGCGACTTTTTATCAAAACACCCGAAGACGAAATATTTTCCAAAAAAGACGAAGACGCTGGCAATTTGGTGCAATCTAAAGAGCTCTCAAGAAGTAAAAGTGAACTAATAGCAATAACAAACAAAAAATTTCCTCTCGAGTACGACCCCACAGATATTGATGATGGGTCCAAAAAAGTGGACCTGTATGCTAACAGACCGTTTTTACCTTGCTATGATCAATATCAGTCCAAACCATTGATAACTCCTGGCAATACACCCGTAGAGTTTATCTCGAACCCGTTTATTGATCCCTCTATTGTCCCTAAGGCATATTGCGATTGGCAGGTGCAGAGCGAAGAGCTTGCCGAAGGTAAAGTTAAAGTTGTGACCCGTGTTCCAAGTCTAACCGCATGGGTTTTCATTGCAGTTGTAATTAGTATCCCTTGACTAACACTGCAGCGTATTAGAGCATTAGCCGAGCCCGAATAGTCATATCTCAAATAAGTAGTGTTTTAATGGAATTTTTTTAAACACCTTTGAAGCACATTTTTCACTGAATCCCTTAACTCACGATGTCAGGAGGTCAATTGACAGATATCGTGAGTATAGGGTGCTTTCTAAAATGTATCTAAAACGAATATGAGTCACTTTTGCTCCGCAAAGACTACGTTATGCAGTAAGGATATTTCCAAAGAAAGAAATCAATCTTAGGGTTAAGGTTTGGTAGGTAGAATAGCTTGTTCGAAAGTGCATGTTCTTACAGGAAAACCGACAACGACAACACAGTATTTAGCTAGTAACGACGACTTACCGCTAGTAGACAAATCCCTTATCATATCGTTCGATCGAAACGTAGTTGCTAATTTGAAACCAATTTTTGACCACACTAACGCATTCATATTGTCCGAGTCACGCGCCGAACCGTATCATCCTCATACCGAGAAAAACTACAAATTGGTTAAAGACGTTTTAAGCGATAGCGAAAAGCATGACACGAGTCAAACCGATTCTGCGAAAGAAGAGAAGAAATCCAAGAAGAGTTTCTTTGGGACTCTCAAAACATTTGTTGGCAAATCGTTCGAGTCGGACTCCGAATCCGAAAAGTCTTTGAAGAAGGAGAAAAAGAAGAAAAATAAAGACAAATCTAAAAAATCAAAGGAAGCAGTTGTCGAAAGTAAACCCCCAGAGGTCCCCGTTAGACCTCCAAGAAAACCCAGACTTCCTACTCCTACGGAAGAACGAAAATATGCTGATATACCGTTTGTTGAATCTAGCCCAGCTGATGAGAGATATTCTGCTAAACCCCCTTTGCCTGAAAAACCTCGAGGCATAATTTTACCAGATGTCCCTGTTACAGACTTAGACGCAGAAATCGACGAAGAGACACAGAAAAAAATACGACACAAAGCCGAGGCCATTGTAAAAGGTATAATAACCGAAAGCGAAACAACTGTTACAGATAAATTACCCCCAAAATCCCCTAAAACTAAAAAGACTAGAGTTGTAATAATCGACGAAAAAATAACCAAAACTATTGCCCCCTCAGCAGTCGAAGAAGAAGAATTTACCATTTTAGTCGACGCTAATACGAAATCACCTTCAAGGAAATCCAACGTCGAAAAAGAAATCTTAAGTAAATCTCCAATAATATCTGAAGAAGTTATGGCAAAGCCTGTTGAACAAATACATGTTCCCGTACGTCCTCCAAGAGTTAGAGATCATTTTTACGAAGATATTCAAGAGCCCAAACTACAAGACATAGATGTTAAGAAAATGACTGCCAGCTTAATACAAAATGAACAAGAATTTGCTGCTTTCGCCGACGATAGACATACTGTACAAAGCAAGCCTTCTGAGGTTGAAGAGATCAAAGAAAAACTAACAGACAGCCAAAAAATGAAGAGGAAGCACGGGAAACTCTTTGGTTTGTTTAGTAAAGGATCAAGAGACACGGAAGACTCTGACGATGATAGCAGGAAAGAAATTATCGAAAAACAAGAACGAGAAACATCTAAGGAACGACAAATTGTAGAAGAACCATCAGATAAAAAAGGACTCTTGGGATTGTTTGGCAAGAAACACAAAAAAGAAGATATCGCAAAACCAGTATTATCCGAAGAAGTCATAAAAAATATGTCTGATACAAATGCTTTCTTAAAAGAAGAAGTTGACAAGTACCATGACGTAAAACCGCTTGTTACGACTAAAAGCTCGGTCGAGAGCAAACCAGAGAAGAAAGAAGCTCTCATATCTCCAGAAGAAGTAACAGTAAAAGAATCAGACAGTTTGCAAAAAACTACAAAACTTACGAAAACCAAAAGTAAAGAAAAAGATGAGAAGGGACTTATTGGATTATTATTCAAGAAAGGTAAGAAAGACCCTGAGACTAAACCTGAGCTCTCTGAAGAAGCGCTTGCGGAAATGATTAATACTTCCGCATTTTTAAAGGAAGAAGTTGATAGATACCACGATGTTCGCCCTGTTATTGAAGAAGAAAAAAAGATAAAAGTTGAACAAAAAATTGTGGAAAGTAAAATTACTTCTCCCAGAAAATCACCAGAAAGAATATTTGGGGTTGACAAAATGAAACATCAAGATCTACAAAAATCACCCAAACTAAAAAAAGAAAAAGAAAAGGAAGATAAAGGTTTCATGGGATTGTTCAAAAAATCTAAGAAAGACGACTCGGAAATCAAGCCAGCGGCATATTCCGATGCAGCATTAAAAGACATGATTGATTCAACTGCATTCTTAAAAGAGGAGGTGGATAAATACCACGACGTTCGCCCAATTGTTAAGCCTCTTGTCGAAGAAACGCCCATTTATGATGTTCCTAGGAAAATTGATGCTCCAATATACGACATACCAAAGAAACCAGTAAGAGTTGAAAAAGAAATAGCCACGAAAGTCGTAAACGAAGTTGCTGAACAGCCACAAAAACTGTCCGAAGCTGCAATACTAGATATGCAACATACAAATTCTTTCTTGCAAAAAGAAGTAGAAAAGTATCATGATATTAAACCGATTATTCCCAAAGCTGAAGAAGTAAAGCAGCAAGAACCAGAAGAAAAGAAAGAATCCGCAGGATTATTCGGTTTCTTCAAGAGAAAAGGTGAAGCCTCCCCTGAAAAAACTGTGAAAGACAAAAAGGAAAGGTTGGAACGCAAAGGTCCCACAGAAGCAACCGTTAAAAACATGAAAGATTCTACAGATTTTCTTTCAAAAGAAGTTGAGACATACCACGACGTAAAGCAAGTACCTCAACCAAAATATGCAGACGGCCCCAAAGAAGAAGTAGTGGTTGCTAAAACGACGTCAAAAGAAAGTGCTGAACCAGCCAAAGAACAAAAGCTAGACTCTGAAATTGTAGTCAGAAAACATACGAACGACTTTCTTACGGACGAAATTGTTCATTATCATGATGTAAGACCCATCATTAAAGATCCTGTTAAAACCGAAACAGAAAACGACGAAAAAGTTGAAAAAGCAGAAAAAGTTGAGAAAGAAAAGAAAGGTGGTCTATTTGGCATCTTTAAACGCAAAACTGAAGATGCAGATGTAGCACCCAAGACTGAAATATTAGTTTCACCTGAGGTCAAAAAGCAAATGGAAGACTCCAACAACTTCCTTAAAGAAGAAGTTGATAAATACCACGACGTAAGACCTGTTATTAAAGATTCTGTTAAAACCGACGCAGAGAAGGCTGCGAAAGTTGAAAAAATTGAAAAAGTTGAGAAAGAGAAGAAAGGCGGTATATTTGGCATATTTAAACGCAAAACTGAAGATGCAGATACGAGTGAAGCACGTAAAACAGAAATTGTCGTTTCACCTGAGGTCAGAAAGCAAATGGAGGAGTCCAATATCTTCCTTAAAGAAGAAGTTGACAAATACCACGATGTAAGACTTGTCATTAAAGATTCTGATAAAATCGAAACTGAAAAGGCTGAAAAGGTAGAAAAGGCAGAAAAAGTTGACAAAGAAAAGAAAGGTAGTCTATTTGGAATCTTTAAACGCAAAACTGAAGATGCAGATACCAGTGAAGTATCTAAAATAGAAATTGCCGTTTCACCTGAGGTCAGACAGCAAATGGAAGAATCCAATATCTTCCTTAAACAAGAAGTTGACAAATACCACGATGTAAGACCTGTCATTAAAGATTCTGCTAAAATCGAGATAGAAAAGGTTGAAAAGGCAGAAAAAGTTGAAAAAGAAAAGAAAAGCGGTCTATTTGGAATCTTTAAACGTAAAACTGAAGATGCAGATGAACCAACTAAGACTGAAATTGTGGTTTCACCTGAGGTCAAAATGCAAATGGATAACTCCGATAACTTCCTTAAAGAAGAAGTTGACAAATACCACGATGTTAGACCAATAGTAACTGAAAAAGTCGAGCAGGGAGTAAACGCAAAAGAAGTAAAAGAAGTAAAAGAATCCAAAGGGCTTTTTGGTATGCTGCAAAAGAAATCCGAAGAAACATCTCACAAACAAGAATTTACTGCACCCCTTTCTGGAGAAACTATGCAAGCTATGAACGATGCTGACGCGTTCCTAACACAAGAAGTTGATAATTACCATGATGTTAGACCTATCATTGAAAAAGTGGCGACAGAAATCGAAGCAAAACAACAAAAATCGCCGGAAAAACAACGAAAACATAAAGAATCTAAAGGTATATTTGAAATTTTCAAGTGGAAATCTGCTGATGATAGTAGTGATGCTTACTCAGAAAAACCTCAATTCTCTGAAAGTGTCGTTGAAGATATGAAGCGTTCCAGAGAATTTTTGGACATTGAAGTTGACAAATATCACGATGTAAGAGAAATGCCTCATAAAATACCAGTAGAAGAAACTGTATCAACAAAAAAAGAATCTGACGGTATTTTAGGAATATTTAAGAGAAAAACAGAAACACCAGAAGATGAAAAGGTGAAACCTACAAAATCTGCAATAATTGGAAATGTTCCACCTATCCACGAAACAACTAACTTTATCAATACAGAGTTGGAAAAATATGAAGATGCCTTACCGGAAATGAAAGAAACTAAGGTAGATACTACAAAAGTTCCAACTAAACAACCATACTTGAATGGCAAAGAATTGAACCAAGACGTTCTTGAAAAAATGTTAGCTTCTAAAGACTTCCTTAACGAAGAAGTTGCTAAATACCATGACGTAAGACCTATCGTGATAACGCATAAAGCGGATAAAGAACCAATTCAGGAGAAGCATGAAGAAAAATCTAAATCGGGAAAACTCTTTGGAATATTCGGCAAAAAGAAATCATCTAGTAGAGAGAGTTCTGTAGAAAAGGAGGTAGAAAAAGAAAAGAAGAAAAAAGACAAATCAAAATCTAAGAGTAAAGATAAGAAAGCCAAAGAAGTGGTTGTCGTCGAGCAAACCGTATCAGAGGTTGAATCAAAACCCAGTCCCACAAAAGAAAAATCAGACAAAATTAAAGAGATGAATGATAGCAAAGATTTCCTTCAAGGAGAAGTTGACCGCTATCGTGACGTGAAAACTGAAGTTGAAAGTATTGAAAAATCCGAAGTAGAAGAAAAATACACGGACAAGAGTGGTGGTTTCTTTGGACTATTTTCAAAGAAAACTAAACCACAGGACGAAACAGACGGCAAACCGAAACCCTTATCTCAAGAAGTCATTGAAAACATGAGGAATTCTCAGGACTTCTTGAATATTGAAGTCGAAAATTATCACGGTATCAAAACACTTCCTTCCAAAACTACATATACTACACATATCGAAGAAAAGGTTCTGATTTCTGAACCTGAATCGAAGGAACCTGAGACAGTTGAAATTCAAGAATCCGTAGAGGATGCAGCCCATAAAAAGAAGAAAATCACAACAATATCCAAAGAATATACTCCCAAGGGGCAGAAGACAATCACTGTAACGAAAGAAATAATTCAGTTAGACCCTACTGTTATGAAAGACATTGCAGATTTAGACGAGGACATTAAGGTAAAAATCGACAAAGCAAAAGAAGATGCAAAGCAATGGGACAAACCCGACCCATTCACAAGAGAAACATTCTCCGTGCAAACTAAAATAATCGATAGAGTTATACCAATAAGCAAAGACACCGAAACTGTGACAGAAACAGTTACCGTCGTAGAGGGTATACCGGGAATGAATGAAGAACAGATTAAAGAATATGTAGAAAAGCAAATGAAGGAACATAGAGAGAGTTTAGAAAAACAAAAACCTCCATCACACAAAATCCAAATGCCTAAAGCAGAAACTATTGAAAAAATTAAAAGTGAGTCGCATCAATTTCTGCACGAAGAGGTTTCTAGGTACCACGATGTTAAACCAGAAAAACAAGAACATAAAGAAGAAGAAGCTGAAAAAGATCACAAGGATAAAAAGACAACTTTGTTTGGATTCCTTGGCAAAAAGAAGTCTCACGAACGAGAACCTTCAGTGGAGAAGGAAGTTAAACATAAAATGCCCGAAGCTGTAACTAAAAGTGAAAAGAAAAGTGAAAGCCCCACAAAGATTTTTGGTAAAAAGACGTCATCAGAGGAAGAACAAAAGGAACCAGTTAAAAATGTAGACAAAATTAATCTAGAGGCAGCAAAACTCTTGCAAGATACACAAAACTTCTTAACAACCGAAGTAAATATTTATGAAGACGGGAAACCAGAAATTATAACAGATTTAGATGACGAAGAAGTTACCAAATCTGGCTTATTTGGCATATTCAGCAAAAAAGATAAAGCCGATACCCCCAAAACAACTAAGAAGCTCTTTAAGAAACACAAACGAGAAAAATCTTTGGAAGATGGTGAAAAGGTGAGTTTCATAGAAAAAATAACTCGTAAATTCCATGATACTAAAGATAATGCCGAGGATAGTATAGATGGTACCTACAAGGATTTAAAAGAAGACTTAAAAGAAACCAGTGATGAAGTGACAAAGAAAGCAAGCGAATCTGCAAGCGAAATAGCTCATGCCGCCAAACAAAAGAAGGTCGTTTTCACTGAAAAAGCACAGAATGTCTTACCTGATATCGAAAAAGCAGGTAGACAGCAGGTGGAATCATTCAAAGTCAGCATAAGAGACGGTGTTGACTTGACTGCAACTAAAGCATCGGACACGGTTAAAGTAGTAGAAGAACAAGTCGACAATACTAAAGAAGATGTTACCAAATTTGTTGGAGAAATTGAAGGTGACATATCCGACAAGAGTAGAGCAGCATCTTACAAAATTTCTCAAGTTAAAGGCAAAGCCGTTGACGAGAAAGATGCTTTAGTGGATAAGTCTAAAGAAGCAGTAGATGATATTCACAAAGACATTCACAAGAAGGCGAAAAAATCAGGAGCATTCTTTTCAAAATTAGGAGATAAGCTTACAGGAAAAAGTAAGGACGTGAAAGACAAAGTGGAAAAAAGTTCTACTGAACTCGTTGATGATGTTATCAGCACAGCAGCAAGTAAAGTTACTTCTACGCAAGAACAAGCAAAGGATGTTGCAGAAGACGCGGACATAAAGGAGACATCTGAGACATCCAGTTTCGCAGAAGACATAATAAAAAGCTTTGATCAGAAGTTAGAATATGTGCACGATGATAAAAAACGTTTGGAAGGCGAACTCCAAACGGAAAAAGAACGGCTAGAAAAAGAAATCGAAAAAGCTGCTAAAGAAATTAAAACAAAGCAACAAGAACTCCAGAAATCTACAACACAATTAGAAAAGGAAACTGGTGACTTCATTTCAAAAGTAGACGAAAAATTCAGCGAAACCGTGAAACTGGGCGAAGAGATAGCCCAAAGACAAGGGAACAGGCAAGTTCAAGACTTTCTAGAAACCGAGAAAGCTCATACGGAGGAATACGGCATACCTACACAAAAACATGAACAACAAGGTTTAATACACAAATTTGGAGTAACCGGAAAACTCAAAGACGCCGAAAAGAAAATAGCAGAGAATGCCGATAAAGCCGACAAAATGGTTGCTGAAACTGAGGGGGCTCTAGAAAAAGAGCTGGCCAATTTAAAAGATACTCTTCAAATTGTCCAAACTGAATCTGGTAAAATAGCAACAAATGTGTCTGAAAAGGTCGACAAAACCGTTGAAAAAGTTCAAGACTCCGCGAAAGAATTTGCGAAAACTACTGAAGACGATGCATTGACAGCTGAGAAGAAGCCGGAAGGGTTTTTTAGTAAACTGGGTGGAAAAATTCAAGGAAAAACTAAAGAGGTAAAAGAGAAAACAAAGGGTGCCGCAGATTCTCTTAAAGAGGGCACTCTAGAGGTTGGTGAAAGAATTGATGATTCCGCTCAAAAAGCGGTCTCAGAATCAGCAAAATTAGCTAGTCAAACTAAAGAACAAGCTCAGAAGGCTTATGCAGATGCCGAAAAATCATCGAAAGAAGCCAAGGACTCCGCAAGTGAAACTATCACTAAAGCATCAAAGAAAACCGAAGGATTTTTCACGAAAATTGGCGATAAACTACACGGTAAGTCTAAAGAAACCAAAGAAAAGGTCAAAGAAGTTGATAGCAAAATAAGTAAAAAAGTGGAATTAGCAGAGCAGGGTTTAAAAGAGTTTTCAGATGATACAAAAGAACGTATGAGAGACGCGGAAATAAAATCCCTACAAATTGCCGAGGACATTAAACGATCTTCTAACGAATTAGAACAGAATATTCAACAGAAAGCAACAACCACAAGTGCAAAAATTGACGAAACAGCGGACAGTGCAAAGCAGATGGCAGATGAAACTAAAGATAAAGTTCAAAGTACCATTGAATCAAAAATTAAAACTACTAGCAGCTTAGAAAGAGATGCGAAGCAAGCACTAAAAGATACGAAGGAAGCAATAGGTGAAGATATCGAGAAAGCTGAAAAGAAGACGGAAGGATTCTTTTCTAAACTAGGAGACAAGTTACACGGAAAATCAAAAGAGGCTAAAGGAAAAGCAAAAGAACTAGATAGTAAAATTACACATGACATCGAATCAACGGAAAGGAGTTTTAAAGATTTTACGGATGGCACAAAAGCAGATATTTCTGAAACAATGATAGCAACAGAAAAGAGAGGCGCAGAAATTTCAGAGGACGCCAAAAAATGGTTCAGTGATACAGCCGCATCAGCAAAAGATAAAATTCAGAGTGCTGCAGAATCAACAGCTAAGAGTACTGATGACAAACTAAAGGAAGCATCAGAACTTGCCGAAGCTACTAAGCTGTCTTTACGTGAAACCGCAGCTTCGGCAAAAGACAAAGTTCAGAGTACCGCTGAATCTGCAGCTAGCAAAATTGACAACGAATTAAAGAAAGCTTCAGAAGATGTTAATAAGGAGCAGAAGAAAGTCGAAAAGAAAGCTGACAGTTTAGAGAGAGATGCGGGACAGGCACTAAAAGACATAAAAGAAGGAGTAAGTGAAGATATTGACAAAGCATCCAAGAAAACAGACAGTTTCTTCTCAAAATTAGGAGACAAACTACATGTAAAATCGAAGGAAGCTGAAGATAAAATTAAAGATGAAGTTAAATCCGTAGAAAAGGGTATTGATGGCACGAAAGTTAAAATATCTGAAAAAATAAGTGAAAGTGAAAAGGCAGCCAAAAAACTTGCAGAAGACAGCAAGCAATCTTTAAGTGACACCGCAGCATCTACAAGAGATAAAATACAGAGTACTGCTGAATCAGCCGCTAGCACTATTGACGATCAATTAAAGAAAACTTCAGAAGCTGCTGAAAAGGACAAAAAGAAACTGGAAAAGAAAGCTGGTAGTTTAGAGAGAGATATGAAACACGCTCTGAAAGATACGAAAGAAGAAGTAGGTGAAAATATTGACAAAGCAACTAAGAAAACAGAAGGCTTTTTCTCTAAATTGGGAGACAAACTACATGTAAAATCGAAAGAAGCTAAAGACAAAATTAAAGATGAAGTTGAATTCGTAGAAAAGGATCTTGATGACACGAAAGTTGGAATATCTGAAAAAGATACGAAAGAAGAAGTAGGTGAAAATATTGACAAAGCAACCAAGAAAACAGAAGGCTTTTTCTCTAAATTGGGAGACAAACTACATGTAAAATCTAAAGAAGCTAAAGACAAAATTAATGATGAAGTTGAATCCGTAGAAAAGGATCTTGATGACACGAAAGTTGGAATATCTGAAAAAATAAGTGAAAGTGAAAAGGCAGCAAAAGAACTTGCAGAAGATACAAAGCAATCTTTAAGTGATACCGCAGCATCTACAAAAGACAAAGTACAGAGTACGGCTGAATCAGCCGCTAGCAGTATTGACGATCAATTAAAGAAAACTTCAGAAGCTGCTGATAAGGACAAAAAGAAACTGGAAAAGAAAGCTGGTAGTTTAGAGAGAGATATGAAACACGCTCTGAAAGATACGAAAGAAGAAGTAGGTGAAAATATTGACAAAGCGTCCAAGAAAACAGAAGGCTTCTTCTCTAAACTGGGAGACAAACTACATGGAAAATCGAAGGAAGCTGAAGATAAAATTAAAGATGAAGTTAAATCCGTAGAAAAGGGTATTGATGGCACGAAAGTTAAAATATCTGAAAAAATAAGTGAAAGTGAAAAGGCAGCCAAAAAACTTGCAGAAGACAGCAAGCAATCTTTAAGTGACACCGCAGCATCTACAAGAGATAAAATACAGAGTACTGCTGAATCAGCCGCTAGCCCTATTGACGATCAATTAAAGAAAACTTCAGAAGCTGCTGAAAAGGACAAAAAGAAACTGGAAAAGAAAGCTGGTAGTTTAGAGAGAGATATGAAACACGCTCTGAAAGATACGAAAGAAGAAGTAGGTGAAAATATTGACAAAGCAACTAAGAAAACAGAAGGCTTTTTCTCTAAATTGGGAGACAAACTACATGTAAAATCGAAAGAAGCTAAAGACAAAATTAAAGATGAAGTTGAATTCGTAGAAAAGGATCTTGATGACACGAAAGTTGGAATATCTGAAAAAGATACGAAAGAAGAAGTAGGTGAAAATATTGACAAAGCAACCAAGAAAACAGAAGGCTTTTTCTCTAAATTGGGAGACAAACTACATGTAAAATCTAAAGAAGCTAAAGACAAAATTAATGATGAAGTTGAATCCGTAGAAAAGGATCTTGATGACACGAAAGTTGGAATATCTGAAAAAATAAGTGAAAGTGAAAAGGCAGCAAAAGAACTTGCAGAAGATACAAAGCAATCTTTAAGTGATACCGCAGCATCTACAAAAGACAAAGTACAGAGTACGGCTGAATCAGCCGCTAGCAGTATTGACGATCAATTAAAGAAAACTTCAGAAGCTGCTGATAAGGACAAAAAGAAACTGGAAAAGAAAGCTGGTAGTTTAGAGAGAGATATAAAACACGCTCTGAAAGATACGAAAGAAGAAGTAGGTGAAGATATGGACAAAGCGTCCAAGAAAACAGAAGGCTTCTTCTCTAAACTGGGAGACAAACTACATGGAAAATCGAAAGAAGCTAAAGATAAAATTCAAGATGAAGTTGAATCCATAGAAAAGGATTTTGATGACACGAAAACTGGAATATCTAAAAAAATAAGCGACAACGAAAAGGCAGCAAAAAAACTTGCAAAAGACACCAATAAATCTTTAAGTGACACCGCAGCATCTGCAAAAGATAAAATTCAGACTACTGCTGAAGCAGCTGCTAGCAGTATTGAAGATCAATTAAAGAAAGCTTCAGAAGCTGCTAACAAGGACAAAAATAAACTCGAAAAGGAAGCTGGTAGTTTAGAACGAGATGTAAAACACGCTCTGAAAAGTACAAAAGAAGAAGTAGGTGAAGATATTGACAAGGCATCCAAGAAAACAGAAGGCTTCTTCTCGAAATTGGGAGAAAAACTACATGGAAAATCGACAGAAGCTAAAGATGAAATTAAAGATGAAGTTGAATCCGTAGAAAAGGATTTTGACCTGAAAACTACAATATCTGACAAAATAAGTGAAAGTGAAAAAGCAGCCAGAAAACTCGCAGAAGACAGCAAGCAGTCTTTAAGTGATACTGCCGCATCTACAAAAGATAAAGTACAGAGTACTGCTCAATCAGCCGCTAGCAGTATTGACGATCAATTAAAGAAAGCTTCAGAAGCTGCTGATAAGGACAAAAAGAGACTCGAAAAGAAAGCTGGTAGTTTAGAGAGAGATATGAAACACGCTCTGAAAGATACAAAAGAAGAAGTAGGTGAAGATATTGACAAAGCATCCAAGAAAACAGAAGGCTTCTTCTCGAAATTGGGTGACAAACTGCATGGAAAATCGAAAGAAACTAAAGATAAAATTCAAGATGAAGTTGAATCCGTAGAAAAAGATCTTGATGACACGAAAGCTGGAATATCTGAAAAAATAATAGAAAGTGAAAAGAAAGCCACAGAACTTGCAGAAGACACCAAGCGGTCTTTAAGTGTCAAGAAAAAGAGAGTTGAACAGAAAGCTGGTAGTTTAGAAAGAGATCTAAAACAGTCACTAAAAGATACAAAAGAACAAGTAGGTGAAGATATTGACAAAGAATCCAGGAAAACAGAAAGCTTATTTTCAAAGTTAGGAGACAAACTACAAGGAAAATCAAAAGAAGCTAAAGACAAAATTAAATATGAAGTTGAATCTGTAGAAAAGGACCTCGATGGCACAAAAGCTGGAATATCTGACAAAGTAAGTGAAAGTGAAAAGGGAGTAGCAAAAATTGCAGAAGACACTAGGCAGTCTTTAGGTGATACCGCAGCATCTGTAAAAAACAAAAGTCAGAGTACTCTCGAATCAGCAGCTATCAGCATTGACCATAAATTAAGGAAGTCCTCAGAAGCTACCGATAAAGAGAAAAAGAAACTCGAAAAGAAAGCTGGTAGTTTGGAGAGAGATGTAAAACACGAACTGAAAGATACAAAAGAACACGTAAGCGAAGACATCAAAGCATCTAAGAAAACAGAAGGCTTCTTTTCTAAGTTAGGAGGCAAACTACAAGGGAAATCGAAAGAAACGAAAGGAAAAGTCAAAGAAGATGTCGAAGGAGTGAAACGTAAATCCGAATCTACAGAAAGGAAATTAAACGAACTTGCCGATGAAACAAAAGCCAATGTTTCGGAATCAGTACAAGAAACTGAACGAAGAACCGCACAAATTTCAGAGGGCATCCGGCAGTCTTTAAGCGAAACTGGTCGTAACGTAGAAATAACAAAGGATACAGTTAAAAGTAGCGCCGAGTCGAAAGCCAAAGACCTCGATGCTGCATTAAAAGATGCCCAAGATGCCGCCAAGAGAGAACAAGAAAGGGCTGAACATTTGTTAGACGAATCAACTAAACATACAGCCAGTAAAATCGATGAGTTTAAAGCGGATACACAAATGTTTATATCCCAAACAAAAGAAAGTTTAAAAAATGAAAGTCAGAGAGCCCAGGAAAAAGCAAAGTCTGCAAGAGACCAAGCAGAGGAAGAAGCAAAAAAGTTGGAACCAACCGGCGAAGGTTTTTTTATTAAGTTAGGTACCAAAACAAGTGGAAAATCTAGAGAGATTGCCGAAGACATACAAGAACAGAAACAACAAATAAAGCAAACTCTTGAAAAAACAAGCCAAAAAGCGGACTCCGCCAAAAGCCACGTCGACAAAAAAGTTGAAAACATCGAAGAGCATGTAGACAAAACTCATAAAAAAGGAAAAGCTTTTCTGGGTAAACTAGGTGAAGCAGTCTCAAGCAAGAGTAGAGACGTTAAAAAAACTGCGAAAGAAGATGTTGCCAAGATAGGAGACATCGTAGACAAAACCACTGAAACGACTAGAAGTGATATTAAAATAACCACAAAACCTGGTGACAAGATTATAACAGAAGAAACTATCACAGGATTTTCAAAATTAAGCAAAGAAATTCCAGAAGTGTCAGGAAAAGCACTTGGCTTCGTAGAAGATGTCCAAGCAGATCCAGGTCTTAAAAGAAAAACGACGACTACCTGTACAACGGAAGCAACCCCACAAGGAGAAAAGACTGTAACAGTTACAAGGGAAATGATTGCTGTAGATAGTAATGTAATGAAAGATTTAGCCGATCTTGATGATGACATAAAATTAAAAATCGAAAAGGCAAGAGAAGATGCGAAATCGTGGGATTCACCAGATCCTTTTACTAGAGAAAATTTTTCTGTTCAGACTAAAATAATTGATAGAGTTATTCCTATTTCATCAGAAAAAGAAAAGGTCACTGAAACTGTCACCACCATCGAAGGTATTCCTGGATTTACCAAAGAAGAACTAAATGCTTATGTTAGCAAAAAAGTCAAAGAGCAGGGTTTCGAAACACAATCAACAGAAGTCACCAAAGAGCAGTCTAGTCCACACTTAGAGGATCCTAAATCAGTAACAGGATCTTTTCTTCAAGAAGAAGTGGCAAAATACGAAGATGCCAAACCAAAAATTGACACCACGGATATCAAATTGAAAGAACAAAAATCAAAGAAAGATAAGAAATCCGGAGTGTTCAGTATGTTTGGGAAGAAAAAATCCCAAGAGCGGGAAACGGAAGCTGAGAAGAAAATATCCGAAGGCAAGGAGTCAAAAACAGAAGCGAAACCTACAAAGAAAGAACGCAGAAAGAGTGGTAGTCCCTTTGATAAAATATTCGGAAAGAAAGATTCTACAGAGGAGAGTCCCAAACAAACTAGTGAAAAATCTTTTAAGAAACCAGAAGATAAGCCGAAAGATACAAAGGAACAAGTAGTGGAACAATGTGTAGGAGAGAAAAAGGAAAGCACTGTTGCCGCGGCTAGTCCAAAAGACACACCAAAGGCTAATATTCTGATTCAATATGACTTGGAAGAAAAGAAACAAAAATCCTTTGATTTTCTAGAAGCAGAAAAGCAGGCATCTGAAAAAGAGCGAGGACTCCTTCCTCGAGCAGTTTCGGATTACGGCGAGACTTTCAAAAAACCAAAAGAACCAACTGCGCAAATATCAGCAGCAAATATTGACTTATCTAATTTGCCAACAAATGTGGACGAGTATCCCAGAGGACAAAGCGCGTATGTTACTTCTCCGACATTCGCAAGACGTGTAGTTTCCCAACGACTTACAAAGGCCGATAGGCCCGAAATAATTGAAATTAGGAGACTGACTTCACAAGACGCTAGCGAACTCGACAAATATATCGTAAGCGAGCCTGAAGATGTCACTAGTAAATCGCCTGGTAAGAAGAAGGCTCTATTTCACATAGAGTCCGAGGATGACGACAGCGAAGTGCAGAGGATAATACAGAGGAGTGAGAGTACTCACTCGAATGTATTAGAATCGTTAACTGAGACGAAGCTGGAAGACTTGCTAAGTGATATGAAGAGAGATTTAGATGAAGCTACGTCAAAAGTTATCGTTACCGTGAAAGAAACAATCGAGGAAGATGGAAAGAAATTAGAAATCCACAAAATAGAAACTAAAGCAGACGTAGATGCTTTAGAACAAAAGTTGCGTGACTTGGACAAAGCGTTAGACTCTTTAGAACGGTCCGACTCGCAAGCAGTTCCAACCGAAAAGTCCGAAAAGAAACTGAAGCGGGTCGAACGCAAATTCGAACGGATGGCTAGCGAAGTGATGGAAAAGGAAATCGAAGAAGCTAAACAGAAAGAGATTGCCTCGCCCGAAATCGAACAGACACGCGAACGCGAATTTCAGAGATTAGTGTCGCAGTTGAGCACGGAGGAGGTATCCGATTTCCAGAAAGAGTACAGCCACCTGTGGGACGAAGCAACGTTCTCAAAGAGCTCAGAGTGGGACTCGAAAACGCCAGACAGCCAGGCAGACGCCCAAGAGCTCCCTCAAGGTAGATCTTAGATGTTGCTTTCAAAGCCTCTCCCGTCTCACGATACCATCCATCACGCCTCTAGTATAATCTTCACAATGTTTAACATGTTACCGTCTATTATCTCGCATGCTTTAACCAAACAGTCAAAACATCCATTCTAACAAACATATCGGGACCTATAGTAGAATCAGTTTAGGTAAATAGTACATTCATTGGCATACTTCTACCCGTAGGTGACATAGTTTACATGGGCCCTGTCAATTTAAATAAAGATAATTTAGTAAACCGAGCAGGTGTCGAGGTAGATATTATCCCTGTCATGAAGAGCCCTTGCGTCTCCCCCAAACCCCATAAGAAAAGCAAACGCGCAAAGTCTGAAATGGGATTTTACAGGAAAGATAAGCTAGTGTTAGATGAGGACGATAGGGGTAGCCTCCCAGACCTGAAGAAGTCTGGTTCTCGATTATCCATATACAATACCGTACTGCAGATGCGCCCCGAAAGGTTTCTAGGCGGAAGTCTACATACTAGCAACGAATCAATTGTGAGTTCCGCGAGAAGCAGTGAACAGATGATGGCGAGATCGCTCGATAGCACAGACTCCTTTCCTAGGGGCCACGTCATGAGCGCCGTTGTGAATTGGTTGGAAAAATCGAGTCCATTTAGTTCAACGGACAACATTGACCGCCAAAGCATAACAGCCAGTACCGTAGACACTTTAGATACGAGTGCCTCTATGTTCGACGAAGACGATTTGTTCGATGCTTCAGTCATTTCCGATGAAAGATCGAGATCAGATATACCAGACATATTGATTTCTGAAGGTGAAGACGTTTATCATAACGTTAAGCAAACGATCCTAAAATCAATGGAAAAGGAGTTAGGTAAATAGGGTTTTAAAAAATACAAGTAGGATTCCTAGGAGCCGAACATTGACGGGGCCCGATATGTTTTTTTGCCTGCATGCACAACTATATAATCAACTGTATTTTTATGTCTCACACAGCACGAGCAGTTTTCGCTTTTTACCTGTTGATTTTATTGTTTTCCGTTTTCAAAGATTTATTTAATTTATTCATCAATTCAGTTCTCGTTGGTAAGTGTGTAAGGGTTAGTCCGGAGTCGAAACATGATATACATTATTACATGCAAGTTACGGAAAATATATGCCTGTATGTAACAATAGCTTTCTTTTGCCCTCACCTTATTAATATGCTAGTTTCCGCTAACTTTTAACCGCATCTTTTTAGAATCGAGCTACGGACTAACAACAGAAGCTCCACTAACACCCAGCGATACTAAAATACCCCAGCCTAAACCAAGGACAGTGAAAACACCGGATATGCCCCTAGAATTCAAATCAGAACCTAAATCCGACAAAGTTGTGTCTCCTGTTCGCGACGACTTGCTCGACGAAGACGACAGCTTCAAAACTTACATCGATAAGAAGAAATTCTGGGAGGACGTCAGCTCGCACAAAAGAATGAGCCTGCACGAAATTTCGGCCGAAAAAGACATGATTCCGAAGAAACGTATGTCGGTACACGAATTTTCGCAATTATCCCAAATACCAGTTCCAAAACCCAGATCGATTTTACAAGTGTCACAAAGCTTGATAGAATCGGAAAGTGAAGAAAAAGAACAAACCAATCACCTACTTAAAGAGAGAAATATTTCACTTGACTCTACAACAAGCGATGGAACCGACAAGCAAACAACTAGCCTTTCAAAACTTTCTGAAAGCGACGCCTCAATTCAAGAAGAAAGAATAATGACAGAATACCAAGCTTCCTTTACCCCACCAGCAGATCGAAAGTCAAGAGTCAAAGCAGCAAAATCTGAAGAAGTTGGCGATTTAGAAAAGGAAGACAGCTTAGACTCCGATAAAGCACAAAAAGGTAGCAGCCAATTTATTGAAAACACCGGATACATTTCAGATAGTGAAGACGTTGAAAATGTTATATCGGATTCTGAAATTGAAGACAGAGTTCCGCAAATAAGAGAGAGGCAGATGAGCGTCTTTGCTCCCCCCGTACCTTCGCAGAGAAGAATGTTGTATGAAAGATCTGCCTCTTTACCTACTGAAGACTTGTACGAAGTATCCGCAAGGAGCATCAAGTTAAGGAAAGAATATTACGAGCAACAAATTAAAAAAGAAATGATCGAAGAGCAATTTGGTGCTGAAAATGAAGAAGAATCATCACCAGAACGAAAAACATTAACCACGCTGCAAGAGGAAATGTTGCTCGATAGATTCAAAAGAGGAGAATCTGAAGACACGGAAGAAATATCCGAAGAACTAAAAGAATCTGACGGTCAACAGTCGGTTAAATCACTAGCGAAAAGTTTTGAAGAAAAAACAAGCACGGCATCAAAAGAGCCTTCACTAGAAAATAACATTGTAGAGGAAAAAGACATACCTGACGATGGTATAGTGATTCCTGAGCAACGTTCTGTCAGGGACCTCGCAAAGGGCTACGAAAAACAACTGGGTGACGTTGTAGCGGGCCTCAAAATTGGACAGTCGTCAAGATTACCTCTCGAGAAACACATTATGGAACAATCCAAATTGTCCGAAGAAAGTGAATCAGAACTAGTTCTAATTGAAACGTATACGCACAAAACTGATATCGATACTCACAAATCCGAAGACAAAATTTCAGTCTCACCTCCATTGACGCACAAAGAGACCGATACTGACGGTCAACAAAAAACGTTAGAGTCCCAACCAAGTATTGCCTCAGATACTGTCGACGAACAAATATTGAAAGACGACAGTCTTATATCGAAGCCAGATTCTATGGAAGTACACGTAGATAAGAGTGAAATCGAAGACTCGGAGAAGATTGCAGAATTTGACACAGAAACAGACTACGAGATTAAGTCGATTGATTCGTTAAATGCCGAGAATTCTCCAAAAATGTCTCAAGCTGGTGAGGAGATTCCAGAAATAACTGTAACCCTATCTGGAAAACAACGTAGAATGAGCGAGGAAAGCGACGAGTATTCCGAAAAAGTCGAAAAAGTGGTTGAGAAATCAATTTCACCAGTTCCTGAACATGAACTTGAATCTGAAATTAAACAGCCCCAAGAAAATGTCCAGGATACAGTTTGGGAGGTCTCTGTTGAGTCTCATCAAGGACAATTTGAGGAAAAAGTAGAAGAGTTTTCTGCTAGCAAACAAATACAGCTCACTCAAGAGTTTATAGCGACTGAGAAGGTTCTAGAACAAAAAGAAATTTGCTTACAGAAGGAAAAACCAATACAAGAGTCTTCCAAAGAAATTGAAGAAGAAGAAGACGAAGCTTCACAAATCGAACACATTGTACGGAAACAAAGTGAAGCAGATATTGTACATTTTGGCAGAGAAGAAATACGTCAGTCTGACGAAGAGGACACCATAGAGCAAATGGAACACTTCGTACGGCGAGAAAGCATGCACGGAATTCAAGAATTGAAAGGTGTAGTTAAAGATGAAAAAATAAGCGTAAAAGAGAATATATCAGAGCAGCTAACCAAAGAAATTACAGAAAAACTAGCAGAAAAGATCAAAGAAGAAAACCTAACTATTGAAAAGGCAGTTACAGAAGAAGTTGATGATACTACATACGACGAACTCAAAGAAATCATGGTCGAAGAAGCAATGGAAGAGTTAAAACAATCAAAAAGTCAAGAAAAACTTTCCACTTCGAAAGATATAAAAGACGATGATTTCAGCGGCAGCTTCAAAGAAGAATCTGATGTAGGTTCTGAAGTTCTCCAAGATCATACATTTTCTGAAGTTTCTGACAAAATTAAGTCCGAGAGCCAAAGCGACATCGAGAAAATAATACTCGACAGCCTTCACCAGCAGAAAGTAGAGCCGGAAGAAGCAAAGAAAATCGCTTCTGCGCTAATTGAAGAAATCGAAGCTGAAATACAAAAGAGAGAATCGATTCCTAGCGAATCAAAACAAGAAAAAATCGTCATAAGACCAGAAGTTTCTGAATATTTGAGACACCTGGCAGAAACAAAAGGTTTAGATGAAAGAGAAGTCGAGCTAGTAGAGTCCGTTTTAGCCAGAAGACAGAGGGAACTAGCTAAATTAGCCAGAGGTGATACTCAAGCCTCTAGCATGGAGATTACAGATGAAGATTTAAGATACAGCGGTGCAGATATTGATTACACGCATACATTAGAGCAACAAATGGGCCAACTTGAAGCTGAGAGAGTTGACAATGTAGATCTGGATTATATTCAACAAGAGCAAGCTAGACAATTCCAGGAGCATTACGAAGGTCTCGACACATTTGAGGAAAAACATTCTGACGAAAAAAGATCGTCATTCGATTCTCAAAATATCGTCGATTCAAAAGTAACTAGTGTCAAGAAAGATTCTACAATGAAAACGAGTGATGCCCTTAAGCGTGAAAAATCTCATAGTGAGGAACGAAGAACTACCATTGGAGATGCTTTTATTTCAAAAACTTCACATGTGAAAGAATCTGAAAAAATGCAAACAGATATGTCTGCGTTTAAGGAAGATATATCAGAAGTAAGGACCGGTACTTCGGTAACAATTTCCAAAGCAGTTGGTTCTGTGGACGCAACTAGCGACCATAAAGTAAGAATGATTAAAGAAGACCTGAAAACTAAAGAAAAAGATTCTAAACGGGCATTATCACAGACCAAAGCTTTTGGCGAAGAAAAGGCAGTAGTAACAGGTGCATTTAAAGAAGAGAAAATTTCGGTCGAAACTGCGGAGGGCGTACACAAAGAAATAAAATCAGACATCGAAAAGGAATACGGTGAAGTAAGCAAAAAAGAGGAACAAATTCTCCAGAAACACGAAACAGAACTTAAAAAAGAATATGACGGAAGTCAAGTCGAAACAATTACTAGTATAGACCAAACACACGTTGTGAGCAGCACTAGCGTTACCACAAAAGACAAAACACATGAAGAATCTTCAACAGTCATACAAAAGGTAATCGAAGACAAAGACATCGAGGCTTTTATTGAGAGTGACAAACTAAAGGATCTAAAATCAGACTCTGGTATGATTACGGTCACTACTAAAGAAGTAGTGAAAAGAACTTCTAGTTCAGACTCAAAATCCAGCGTGGAATCTGCTAAGTCACCTGAAGATCAATTTTCCTCCGAGTCATCAAAAGAGAAAGATTCAGATGGTACGAAATCCACCGGAAAAGTAGTTTTCCGAAAACATAAACCGGAAACGGACACAAGTAGCACAAGTTCTAATATTAAACCAGACCGAAAATCGGGTGTTGACTTCGAAGCTTATTCCAGCTCAGGAGAAAGTCATTATCAAAGCTTCGAAATCGACAGTGGTAAGAGTCGGCCTTGTTCTTCAGATGTAGAAGGCTTTATAGGCGCTACCGAATCATCTGAGTATGTTAGCGTTTTGACGTCGCAAGAGTATTCCGCAAGGTCACACGCAACCGACTATCAAACAGCCGTGAGTAGCCTTAACTCCAAGGAAAGCATGAAGAGCTTGGACAGCGAGAGTTCTGGAAATCTTGCCAGCATTGAAGTTTCTGAACATTCGGAAACATTAGTTCCATCTACAAGCGACATAGATGCCGACATGATAGATTCTTTGGACCAACAGGTATTAGATGAAATAGAACCTTCCTCGGGCTGGACAGCTCAGGGTGCTCCAGTTAGGCAAAGCACGGAAGTAAGCGACTCAGAATTATTAGGAGAATCACTAGATATTTCCGAAGAAGATGCAGACACACGACAAGGCATTGACATACAATCGAAAATGAAACGATCGCATGAAATGACCTTCAAACCAGAACCAAAAGTATTGCTATCAGAATCCCCTCAAACCGAACCTCGCGATGAAAAGTACGCAACTAGTCTTGACGAAGGTAGCATTCTCAGCATGAGCGTGTCGAGCACTTCAAGTACAGGAGCCCAGAGGACAGTCATCGAACTGTCTAGAGCCGATTCTGAAAGGCTTGAAGGAAGTATGACTATTTCAGGAACTTCCGAACACTTGAGCTTGGAAGATGTGGAGAATATCATCAGAGGCAGTCGCGAAAGTTTGGAACCCGCTCCTCAAATAACAGCCGACAGCTCTACTTCAACAAGTGTCGTACAAGAATTGCCTATCGAGTCTGTAATTCTTACAACTTCAACTGTGGAAGAGAATGGAATTTCCAGTGTTAGTACCCAAGTTACTTCAGAGGCACAAGCAAAGGTCACACCGGCTTCACTAAGCGAAAAACCAGATGAGCCTAAAAAGAAAGGTCATAGACGTACAGATAGTACTAGCGCATTTTTGCCATCCATGATAGGAATATCCAGTAGTGCTAGAGCAGAAGTTGAAAGAAAACTGCATTCTGACTTGGCAGAGAGCGACAAATATATCACGAATTTGAGTATGAAGGAAGCGTCAACTTATGACGAGAAAAAAGATGTAGATGAAACCGAAAAGGAGTTATGCTACGAAACCGAAGCAGATCAAGGTTTCCAAAAAGATGTTCGGGATGGTCGTTACTTGGACGCCGAATCAGACAATGATGTAGACGTTCAGGAAACATCTAGGCCGCAATCACAATTCAGCAAATCTGATTCCGAAAAGGATAGACCAACATCTACGGCATTTTCCGACGACCGAATGGATTCAGAGTTGGTTGACCTAATTAAATCTTCCGATATTACTGATGAGACTGATCCAATCGAAAGACCAACGTCTCCCGAACCTTGCGATGAAATATTTGAAGGTACGCCAAGCAGTGCCGAAGTAGACCAAGAACTTTCTGCACAAATGTCTCCAAGACCAATCGATATCCCCGAACGGAAGCGCTCAATGTCCAGTTTAGTAGATATTATAGCTTCAAAGGATACTTTAGAAAAACGAGATTCACATGGAAGGTCCAGTAGTACTTCCAGCGAAAAATCTAGTTTCGAAGAGGCAGAAGCTGAAGCTGCATTTAGTATGGTAGCACATATTTCCCCGGCCCACAAAATAAAACAAATTATACCAATTCTAGAAGACGAAGATGCAGAGAAACAAGAACTGGAAATGAAAGAAAAAGCCGAACGAGATCTCGAAGAAAGAAAACAACAGATGAGAGATATGAGTCCAGGATTTATTCCCGACATAAAGGTTACCCAACATATGACTCCACTGGTTGACAGACATTTTAGATATCCAGATTTGGAAGCAGAGAAGTTTAAAGGTATGGATGAAGAAGATGTCAAAGAGGAAGAAGAAATAAATGAAGTTACAAAGGAAATCAAAGTGGACCAAAAAACAGAAAAGCAGAAAGAGCACGACGTATGCTCTGGCACTCCTCAGACGCCGTCCAGTAAAAGCTCTGAAGAAACTGACCAAGGTCGAGAATATGTATTGGATGAATCTGTTTCAACCATTCCAGAAGAATCGGAAGAAGACAGTTCGAAACCTATCCACAAAATATCAGATACTGCCACGACTGAAACAAAAAGCGAAGCAGTTAGTACCGTTGTTGAAAAAACTGTAGCGGAAGATACTGGTAGGGACACTGATTCCCCTAGCAGTGATTCTTTTGAGATGCTTGAAAAACCTGACATCATCGACGACTTTGTGGTCATCGAAGAAGTTGCTAAAGAGGCACAAGAGTTCGATACCGAAGGCAAAAGTGTACAAATAACTAAAAAGGTTAAAACCAAGAAGCACGACGAAGAAGTAGAAGCTATGTTGGTACATTCAGCACCTACTCCTCTAACAAAAATGACAGACGTAAAATATTATCCAAGTGGTTCATCTAGTGAAGAATTAGGTTTCGATTTCGAAGATAGTCCACCACAACTTATAGAACAGAAAGACGCTGGCGGACCTACAACCTCAACCAAAGAATATGGTCATGAGTATGACAAGGAACTCGAAGCAAACAGAAAATGGATCGAACAACAATTTCAAGGAGACCAAGCGGCTATGATGGCCGCTGGTTACGGATATGAAATGGAATTTGAAAGAGGTCCTTTGGAAGATATTAAAGAAGAAGATATCAATGATTTTGCTGCGTCAAGTTATGGATCCCAAAAAGACTCCGGTGGGAGTTTAGGAAGTGTAAAGGAGTCGTATTCGAGCACACCAGAATACGACGTTCTGGCAGGTAAAAAGTACTTCACGAGGTCTGGTGAACACGATGACGTTTCGATGTCCAGTCTGCAAGAATTCGAAAATCTTGAAAAAGCGATGTCGCTAGAAATGCGGAAATTCCATACCGGTTCTCAAGATTCGTCGAGCAACGGTAGTTTTAAGACAAGATATGTAGTTAGCAAAAGCGGGCAAGGGGATGACATCTCCGTAAGTTCCCTCAAAGAGTTTGAAGGCCTAGAAAAAGCTTGCATTGCTGCACATAGAATCGAAGTCAAAGTGAAAGAAGAAGAAGCTTCTTTAACACAAATTGAAGAGGCCCAAGAGGGCAGCGTTGCCTCCGAATCTGAAAGTATGGAAACTGTGTCCGAGAAAAAACTAGTAGCCGATACTGACGATGAAGAGGATTACGAAAAACGTATGTTCGAAATTGATGAAATTATTCGTCAAGCCCAGAGCAACGTTGAAAGGTTCACCGATTTGAAAGAAGCGGAGAAAACTGAATCTCTTGGGCGAGGTGATTCAGTCGAAGAAGTTTCAAAGGTGCCTGATTTAGAACTGGACGTTCCTGCAGTTAAGTCTACTATCAAAGTTCAATGGAAAGAAAGCGAAGACATACTGATAACATCTACCGATTCTCTCGACTTTCAGGAAGGGAAAGATCGTCGGGATAGTACCGACAGTTTGGACAAACCACCACCCACTGGCGATATAATGAGTGCAAGTACAGATTCAATTGAATTTCAAGCTCAAAAAGCCAAAGACATAATGACTGATAGCATTGAAATGCGTGAAGATAAGAGTTATATGGTTTCAAGCGACTCGCTTGAGATAGCTCAAGCAACTAGCTTCGGCGTAAACGTAATTCAAAGCGATTCTATCGACGAAGATGGTTCGAGAATTGGTGGCCACGACCACAGTACATCCAGTACCGGCAAAGACTTCAGTTCGTCAGCTAAGGATGAAATGCCAGACCAAAAAGCTGACTTCATGCTCGACAGCACTGACAGTATCGATGTAACAAGTTCGACTGCCACTCACGCCACTTACCAATATGAAAGTGATTCTGTATTTTCTGGTAGCTTTACTAGTGGAGGATCCAACACAATGGTGTCTTCTACGGAAACTATAGATCCTATGCACACTAGAGAAATGATAGACGTCGCGGCTGCTGCTAGGAAAGTTTGGTTCGACGAAGGACCGAGTAACATGAGAATGATGGAATACATTGAAGATTCGTCGAAACCTTATGTTACCGAAGTTATCGAGCCTTGTGATGATGAATTTTATTCGCACACAATTCACCGGAAGGTTGAATTGCCACCCGAAGTTAGAAAAGTGACGTTTACTGGTCCGGACGCCGATGAGCAAATGAGAAGATATATCCAGCAGTTTAAGGAAGGAGAAAACGTGGAAGAAACGGAAGAAGTAGATGCCGCGGGCAATGTTCACGTAAGAAAGGTTGTTCAAAAAAGGGTGATTATAAAAGGCGACGACGAACAACCTATGTCAAAAGACGATATAGAAGGCTATTTCAAACAGATACACCAGCCAGGTGTCATTCAAGGGCAGGGAGTCATCAGCAGACACCAAGGGCAGGGCTTTATCACAAGAACAATCACGGATGGAGGGGAGAAAACGACGATAACTCAGCGGTTCGATTTACCCCCTCCCGAATTAACATCATTAACAAAATCTGTGACAGGTTGGTCTCCAAAATTATCGTACTTAACCTTTTCGTAGCTTATTGACATTCTCCGCAGTATCTGTTAGATCATTTTGAGTTCGTTGTTCCCCATTTCAAGTCTTATATCTTTTGGTAAGTTATTTCTTTTTTGTGCATGCTTTTTTAGTTTTATTTGCATGCTTCTGGTAAGTTTCTCTAGTAACTCCAAGGCTGATTTAATTAGAAATTGTTACTAATATGTTTGTGATATTTTATAGGTGGTGAAGCATCGTCTAGTCAAGCAGTAGCTTCCAGGACTTCGCAAGGTAAATATAAATCAATTGATTTACAAATAAGTCCCCGACTCAATGTTTCCTATAACAGAGATGATACGCAACAACACGATTAAATTTCTCTTAACCCCACAGCGCTGTACTTGGAATGGTAGTTAGCTTACGAAATTTCTCTTTCCTTTAGCCACATTGTCGCGTAGAAAGCAACTGAAATACGATATAAGTATGGAAGACCAGACCGAAGTCTATATGAGGGAACACGATTGGCGGTTTAACCTTCCACATCATGGTAGCTAGCTTATGCTTTGTACTGTATACAAATTACACTTTTGTGTATTTACACGTTTATACTTTTTCTGTCCCGTTCTTCTTCTCTGTCAGTTTTTCCTCTTGACATAGTTTAAAGACATCATCATCTAAATAATTCTAAGTGCCTATAAGTTGTAAGAACGTGTAACTTTAGGGAAAAATACACATTGCTTTAGACAATTGGACTTTTGAGAAGCTGAAAGTAGATGGAGAACAAAATTTGACTAAAAGCATCAAATCCAATATGTCACGATATTATCTAAATTCAAACAAATTATGAAATGACGCTTGATTTGATCGTCTTCAAACTTGGTCAACAATATTTGTTTCTGTCCCTAATACTTTATTGTTCTGTAGTAGAAAAGATGAGTATATTGTCAGCTTATTCCTTCCTATTTTCACGAGGAAATAGGTAGGTAAGCAGTGTTGTGAATGTGTAACCTGGAATGATGGGTATATAATCTTTATTTGTCAAAATCAAATCATGACAAACTAAACTAAGGCATCACGCATTACTGTTACTGTTGCTGCACTGACTCCAGATATAATATGTGCCATGATTTGATTTTTTGGTAGGATTGCCATCGATGTTAAATGTTTTGACCCTACTTTCAAATTAATCATTGTGAACATGTGTGTAGTTGTAATGGAGTATCTTTGATGTCCCCACCTTTTTCCAAAAGCAAGCATTTCTCCCATATTCTCATACTTCATATTTTTTGTGCGCAGTGTGACAAAAAATCAAAAGCTTTCAGATGGGTTATTTTCATATACCTACACATATTTATCATTCCGATGTGCACTGTACCAAGATATTTTGTTTGAGCATGTCGTGTTCAATTAGATTCTGTTGGATTTTAATTCTCGTGTAACTGTTTCAGCTGAAGCTGAGGAATCCAAAGAGGCTGAAACCAAACCAGATCGATCCAAAAAGTAAGCACTAGATTTAAGGTCAGAGAAGACAATAATAATTTGATACTCGAAGTGTTTATATCGTCAAACTTCTCAAATACATTTCGATTAACAGACATAAGAAACTTGGTGTTAAGACTAGTTGTCCTGACGACATAGTATCTTTACTTTGGTATTTTGCTTATCTTTGCTGTTCCATGGTTGCAATAATGTATAAGTGGAATATTCTTGGATATATTAGGATTTTTGATTGGCCTAGAAAGTTCCAACGATTGTTATGTTAAGTTTGTTGTTGTTGTTGCAGAGTGACAGATCAGCACCAACTATCAGACGAGATGAAGCAGTACCTCAAGGAGATGGAACGTGAATCCAAGCAATAAATTCCGAAATGAAAAGTAATTGCTAAGTAATAATTATTGTGACATATCCCAGAACTTCGCAAATATTCCCTAAAACGACCCGACGAAGTCGACTGCGACTTTTGAACAAATTTCGCTTCCCTACCGCAAGATTTTGCTTGCTCTGTATTCTCTATTTCTGAACATTTAAATGGCTCAATATATTTTTCGAAAACATTATTGTGGCTTTTATCGTTTTTTGAAAACTTTGTCCATGCAATTACCTCCTGCCCGGTGAGAAAAAAATGTTGCCATTTTCATAATAAAAAACGATGTTACACACGTAAACTTCTATGTAAGCAAAAAAAATATACGGTTTATTTGCGAGTAACATTTTTTTCTTTTTGTACAGTTTACAAAGCGGTTACCTGAAAACTGGGACATCGGGACTAGGTATATTTTGCTTTCTAGGTTATTCAAATTCGATGGTGTTCGACTTTTCAGGAGACCGTTCGGTAAAGTACTTATTTTGATAAGAAAGGAGTGGAATCTTAACTTGCAATTATCGTATTTGATTAGGAGCTAATTGTTTTTTGTTATTGCTGTTATTTTTTATATAATTTATTGTAAGTTAAGATATGACGTGATTATTTGTATAAAAACAAATGAAAGCAGGATATTATTAAATTATTAACTACCCATTGATATTTAAATAGCTTTTATGGTTATGGATATTGATGTTTGCCCTCGTTCATTCATTTTCAGGGGAAAGGTATTATGAAATAGGTTAGTGGTTTATCCTATTTCGCGTGAAAATTTTTGAAGGTGAACGAACGAGACACTATTTATTATTTATTTAAATCAATGTGAAATAAATATTTAACCTGTGTATCAAAACTATTATCTATAATAAAGCTTTCGATTAAATCATTTCGTGTTTTACTTTTTATATCACTCGATTAGGTACCTACTCTACCGGTTGGCTAATAAAACCTGCCACGTAACATTTCAGTGGGGCACACCAAATATTTTACAAAAGGTTTTATATAAAAAACTAACAACTTAATTAAAATTTCTATACCTCAATTATTACTATGAAGCCCTAAGAATGCGGAACTTACATAAAAATTAAATTTGAAAAATGTTACTTTCAAACGTAATTTATTGCCATTAAATAAACCACACTTCACAAAAAATCGTTTTTTATTTTTAATATAACAATTATTTAATATAACAATAAATATAACAATAAATGTAAGCAACTAAAAACTTCATAATTCAAATCATTCTTGTAAGGAGCTCTCCTTGGTTGTGACGTCAACTAGCTCGTTGGTGGTGGCGCCTCTGGGGGGCGGCGGCACCATGTATAAACTAATATCGGCGGCACATGTATCAAAACTACAGCACCACGCAAGCTTTGTTTAGAAGGAGCAACGAGAACGTCCTATCCTTGTCTATCCGTCTTATGTCTATCTCAGTCTTGATATTGTAGATAACGTTTGAAAAGAGTATTTACATTGCGAGATGCAAGCGCACTTTTTTGGCCGAGGAGGTTGTTTAACGCCCATGTTGCCTCTCTCCCAGGCCAAAAAGAGCTTACGCATCGAGCAATGCACTTTGAATTTAAATACACTATGGAGTAGATTGATAATAACCATTGTCCAATTATTACTAAAAATGATAATCAGTGATACTTAATATAAGAGGTAGAATGCAGTGATAGTAATAATAAAAACATAATTTCTTGTGGGATTGAACACGGGTCCTACGAATTACTAGTCCCGTAGCCTCACAATTCAGTTAAAGAAGTGCTTGTTGCTTGTTAAATTTTAGGCGGTTCTTATTTTTGACCTACATCAGAGCCCTCTGGAAATGGGTCGCCAAACTGTTAAACTGTTTATTTTAACGTTCAATTTCCATTCCACCTTCTCTAATTCTGTGTAGCTGCCGCTCGTGTCAGTCCTGTCACTGCCTTCCGATCGATCGAGCGGTGTGACGTCACGACCATTACCGCGATGTTCGAGTCATTTCAATTGAATAGCTTGCGGTCACAAATTTAATTATTTATTGCAAATTGAATAGTGCGATTTGAGGGCTGATATTTAATGTGCTCTTTCTATAGATAGGCAGATATATTAAAGAAATAAAAAAAATGTTCAAATTCCCCATTGTAAGAGATTATATACCTACTTACAATGACATCTATTTTAATTGTGATGACTTGTGTTTGTGTACAGAAAATGTCCTTATGCACATATGGTGGCAGCACTATTCCACGACCTGCTATGGTATGATTTTATTTTCGATGCGATTGTTTTGAGAATTCAACGCCTGCCAACATGAACCAATGAAATGATATGATTTTTGAAATATTAACCAATCAGGTGATGATTTCAGCGATAATACCAGTAGTAGAGAGTAGTAGTAGAGTAGTGCTTCGCACTCGCGATTTTATCAGAAAATAAAAGCCCAATTTGTACGAGTGGTTTTGCTAATGGGCAAAATAGGGCTTGAGAATAAAATTATCTAGAAAAATTTCCGGCCCGAGTGGGATTTGTCGAGATTATTTCACGAATACGATTTAATAATTTCTGTATTAATTTTTTCTACGTTTACATTTCCAAAACGACTCATTTTGAACGAGTTTATTGACAGCTTCGACTGTAGCGTTCGAGCAGAGAACATTCTGGTTCGAGTAAACAAACATGACGCTTGGGCATCCAAGGCAAATGCGATTATACCTACACCCTGTCGGCGTTGGTTTATTTTCTGAATGTGTCATAAATTTAAACGGAGGCGGAGGTCTAAATAACAAGAATTTAGCAATGTAAAAGTTATATAAATTCATTGATATAATGCTTAATAATACCGCAACATAATTTATAAGCTGCATAATTTAGAACAGTGTGAAACACACAAACTTTAAGAAGTAGGTATGTACGTGTTTGTATCCAACAGATTCGCGGTTGCTAAGCAAAGAAGTGATAATTTGCACAAGTGCAATTACCGGTAATTGCACTAGTGGAAATTATCGCTAGCAGAGGCATATGATTGGTTGGATTTTTATGGAAGGAGCTACCTTATTGGATGCAAGCAGTATGAGGGAAATAATCGAAAATATGGCACTGTAGCTATAATAAGCATCCCCAGAATGGCAAGTATCCCAAATTGTATGAATTTACATCGCCAATTAACATGTTTACCCGACCTTTTAATTATTGGAAAAATTGTATTTTTTATTTTCACTTAAAAATCAGGAATTCTGGGAAATATTTGAAAATCGGGTAAACTTAATCGACACATTCCAAAAATATAAAATAGTACCTACTTTAAAATGCCAT
The DNA here is from genome assembly GCA_963920635.1 of Pseudeuparius sepicola. NCBI lineage: Eukaryota > Metazoa > Arthropoda > Insecta > Coleoptera > Anthribidae > Pseudeuparius > Pseudeuparius sepicola. Next base: position 56,700,257 of record OY987302.1, read on the forward strand.
AATACCTATTCTTCATAAATCACAGAAAATATGCCATATTTATAAGTATTATTTTAAAACAGTAGGGTCGTGTTATTTTTCTGTTTTCTTTATTAGTGGGACATTTTTGGGATGTTTCGATTAAGTTTACCCGATTTTGAAATATTTCCAAAGCATTCTTGATTTTTGATTGGAAATAAAAAAATCAATTTTCCCAACTTTAAGACCCTGTGGTCTGTATAATAGAAATGTTAGTCGGCGAAGTAAATCAATAAAACTTGGGACATTTAGGTTACAGGAATGCTGAATAAAACTTACCTTGTCAGATTTTCCATAAAAAACCCTAGACCAGCATTTTCCAAAAAATCGCATCGAAAAAAATTCAACAGACCACTTCCTACACATAAAAAAATCATCAAAATCGTCCAGCGCAACACAATTTTAGAGGGGTGTATGTCTCACCAAAGACAAAAAAAAATAAAACCAAAATCACCATGACAACTGCTTTTTACAAGAATAAAAAAACTGTGAAGAGGGTTGATAGAATGTTGATAGAATGTTGTAATAACTCTATTTTCTAATTTCATTTTCACCTCTGCAGTTAGTAGATAATAGTTCTCTAGTCTTCACTCCTCAAACTTTAAACAACGAGAATCTGAGAATCAGGTAGGCAAACTTTACTATTTAGCAATTTACAATACCTAATAGGTAATGGTTACACCACATCCGCGTAGCGTATATATTCTGTGGGTTACACCAATAATATTCACCTACTGGCATTATCACACATATGATATTATGTGGGATAATATGATATGCTATTATAGTTTACAAATCTGTCTTTCCTAGAAAAAATCATTTATCTGTTCTGTGTGAAGGTTATGTTTATACCACTGCATCGGTGAAATGTTTTATGTTTTATCTCACGATTTTTGAGAGCCTATCCCTCGCCTTAATAATGTACTTTAGTCCAGTACTTACCTAATTTGTATTAAACAACACCGGCACAGAAAAAACAAACAAACCAAAACAAATATAGAGCGTAGTCTGTAAGTAGAAGGACACTGCGACAGCCCCACAGATTACCTACGACAGCCCGGACAGCAGAGTTGGCAGAGCCGACACTGCCGACAGTTGACATTTGACATCTCTGCAGCTGACAGAGCAGGCGTTAGGCGGAGATGCCAGAGTAGCTCAGCGTTGCCAGACTTCGTTTAGTTTCTGCGTCTGAATTCCCCAACACGTCTCAAAAGAAAATTTTAAACCCCTATTTTAAAAATAATTTCAAATTTAAACACGGACTACCCTGTAAACTGAAATAGTTAAACGAAATTAACGGATATGTGTGACCCACTTTCAGGAAGTCTCTAAATATTTGTTCTATTGAGAACAAAAATATATTATGCTTTTAATATGTTCCACCCTCTCGCCCTTAACGCTATCCTATGAGTAACACATCGTAGGAAATATTTTACGTGATGAGTTTTGAAATTTGACCAAGAAATTAAGATTATTAATTAGTGGAAAAAGTAGAGTTATTTTAAAAGACTTATTTAATCTTGAACATCCCAAACAGCACACATTCATCCATTGGATATCCATCGTGTGTCCATCCCTGGACTCCATAGGATGTCCAGAACCTGTCCTATCGACAGCTTATGGACGTCCGATGGACTATACGAATGACACACTTCTGGACATCCGTTTGGACACTATTGTTGGATCATTATTGGACTCCAGTTTTGGATGGGTTATGGACATATATTTTTGGGGAAAATGAAAATATACAGGGTGTTTGGTAGGTCAATGTAAATATTTTAAGGGGTGATAGAGATAAGTTTGGCTAGGGCTAAATAAGTTCTAAATAGCTTACTCTATCACCCCCTAAATTTTTACATCAACTTACCAAACATCCTGTAGAATATGCAGACGATGACAAATTTAATATCATTTGGTTTTACATAAAATATATATATTGCTTTTTATGTAAGAGCCTCTTCTTCGGTCACCATAACCCTCGCCATAACCATAACTTGTCATTTGAGATTTGAGGCATTGAACTTTTTTCAAAAATCGAGCCATGGACATGGACACATTAACTATAGGTACTTTTTGTACTCTCTCTTCGGGAGAGAGTAGAAACTTCCCAAAACATAGCACATTTTCCGCTGCTCTCAGGTATTCCATCGCCACGTTTATGCAGTTCTAATACTAAAAAATAACAAAAAATTATATGCACATAGTATCAGGTAAATTAAGACGAAACTATTTACTTTCAGACCGATGAAGATGCAGCATTGCTAGGAGTGGAATTTAATTCTCTTACATTACAATAATCTGCTGCATTCAATTTTATTGCAGGTGAAGAATCTAATTACCTAATCAAATATTTTTCCTGAATATTTTCCTTTCTCCATTTATCCCATTGTTGGATTTTAAGTCAATAGTGTCTTCGGCCTTTTTAGTCTCCTTTTATTCTATAGCATATTAGTTATCTATAAAACAAAAATACAATACTATATTTATGTACATTATATAATATAATTTATAATATAATAACATATAACATCATACATGGAGATTACATTATAGTGGCAAGTAATTTAATTTGAAGTCCATTGAATTGATTGGCCTATCTTATTAGGTACTTTCAAAAGGTGTCACAGAATTTACATATTCTTATTCTTACACTGGGGGAAAAGTGTAATAATTTGGTCCGAGGTTATACCCTTCTTCGGATTTTAATTCTCGCAGCTTCGCGTTCGCTTTGGGCGTCATATAAATCCGGGGTAAGGAATGCTATATTCCCCCCTAAACTCTTGTAATAATTCAAATAGCTATTATACATACACATACCTCTGCAAAATTGTGTAAAACCATGCATGCACCAGTCCGTGCATTCAATAAAAAGTAAAAAAGCAAAGCACAACGAATATAAACCCTCGCGGCCCAACTAATAACAACAAACCACAAACCGTTTGACGTTCAACTGGTCGCTGGTCGTTGGTCATGAAGATGGCGATCGCGACGCGATCGCGGCGAAAGCCGGAACCAGTAGCGCAGTGTTGCCAGAAGCGCAAATTAGGTACATAAATCAAACATTGAGGAACAATCAAAAGAATACTTAATTACCAGAAAACTAACCCAAAAAAGGAACAAACAAAACAAAACTCAACCCCCTTGTTGAAAATTTTGCACGAATGCATTTTTACAACAAAAAATCCGATGCGTAATCAAAGAAACAATCTGCTTGAATAAAATATTACGTATTACAATATAATTTATCATTATGACCCTTAATTATTGCTAAAACGGGTATTAACTACCAACAAACATTTTAGGGTTTTCAGTTAAATCGTACACAATTGTGGACGTCTGGCAACAGCGCCCCAGAAGCAGGTAGGATTCGGACCATGCGCCCAAGAATCGTAAACCAGATTTACGGTTCTTGCCATGCGCCGACAAAGGCGGAATGACATTAGAATGCCCGCGAAATTTTGAACAAATATTTTTATATGATATAGAGAATTTAATCTTATAACCAGTACTTTGAAAAAAAAAAGCCTTTAAATCCTGTGGTAATGGAACGTCAAAACTCAACCTGACTTTTTCCTTATCTCAAATGAAATTCAACTCTCTGTAACATATAATATTATAAATAATGATTATTTATTATAGTTTATATATAAGAGTAAAAATTTTATAAAAAGCATTTATAAGATATCTCGACTATGACATTTTTAATAATATGATGCGTCTAATTTTTATAACTATACTTAATATCCAGTCTTGGACATTCCCAGGACGGCTTATGGAAATCCTAAACTGGATGTCCATACAATGTCCATAAAATGGACGTCCTGTGGATTTCCATGGATGGACTGGACATTAATTGGACTAATTTCCGACGTCCAAGGGATGACTTGTGCTGTCTGGGATTAGGTATTTGTTGGGTTTTCTCGAGGTCGACTTAAACGAGTTCCAAATCTGAGTTAAACTTTAAAAATTTTAATATTTCGGAAAATTTTGTTTTAAAAATTATTGTTGTTATTACTTTTAATGTATTCAGAAGTGTCCCAAAAATAAGTGCCAAAATTTTAACCACGTATTAACCACAGGAGGGTCAATTTTGCAAATACGACGTTTTGAGTGAATATAGTAGGCCGAGGAAAGATTAAACAAATGACATTCACGACATACTTAGCATGTGTCAATTATTTATTAAAAATTGTTAAATTACGATACAATTTCACTGTCTTGTGAAATAATTACTTTTTGTCAAGTCGATAATCGATATCTATCTACTAGGTAACTGCTATACGTAGGTAATTTACCAAGTTCTAGTAGATGAACCAAATGTAATGTACTAGGTAAGTATGTATATACCTAATATTTAATAAGAAATTCATAGCAATTACGAGAATTTATGTAATACAAAAAAAATCCTTTCTACCAAACTTCCTTTATAACCTTAAATATGTTTCAATTTTCAAGACTCTGAATAAGTTTTCAATTTAAGAATTCTGGAATTTTGGCATTATTTCCGGAATCTTAAAAGATACGTCCCCTTTCCTGGACTTTTCGACGAGCTTAGCGTTTTCCAGAACCACTTACTCCAAGTAGGCATTCTGTATTCCCTATTTAAAAAGCCGCTTTATTATGATTAGACATAAATAATATTCCGGGCCAACCCCTTTATTCTCGCCCCTAATCACAGCCCTTAACACCTTCCGCACAATCAAGTAAACCCCTAAAAAACCACCCAGGGCGCATGCCGTCGACAAACCGTCGCGGGGTTCGCCTCCGGTGCCGCAGTTCGGTTCCGGTCGTGATCCGGGTTGGCCGCCGCCTCTCAAACTCCGGGAGTTGCGCGCCGGGGTCGCGGAAGTTCAGCCGAGATCGCAGCGTGCGTAATAATTGATGTTTGTGGTGCGGAGGTGCGCTCTGACGGATTGACAGTGCAGAGTATTGTTGGTTAGATTTGGACAAGGTAATGATTGATACGTTTTAATGTAGAATTTTTTTTTTGAAAAATTTGGAAGTTGAGAAAATTAAGATTGCTTAAAAATTACTTAATTTGTTCGTAAGCTTTAGTGTCGAACATATTTTTGATCAAAGTAGGACAAAATCTGTCGTTATCTGACCGTTGTTTTCATCTTTCATTAAACCCACAATTTTCTTGTTGAGTGGTATACCTGAATCACGTTGTTAAATTCATATTTACTACTTCAAAATAATATAACATCTGCGATAATCAGAGACAATTCGAGAATTGTTTTGTATATACTTCCTACGAGCCTGAAGTCCTGAAAATAGTTCCCATGGGTTTCGCAGTAAGCTAATATTATATGAGCGAATTCGTTATTTTTATAGATGCTCGTCATTGTCACAAAATTTTCCCGCTAACACAACTATTTATAAGTACTAGGCTGGCCAAATATATGAAGTTATCTTTATTCTTAACGAAGCAGTTCCCGTCCAAAAAACCAGCAACTATACGCTCGTCAGACCAATATCGCGGTTTTATTCTTTATTTATCTAGAAAAGGGCTCGGCATACCGGCGCGAAATTTAAATATTTTAAAATGCATGTAAATGCAGTTTGGCGATGCGATCAACCGGCCCCATCGTCGGCGCAGCGCCATCGCAAATAGAGTAAGGCGGCCATGCAAATGTGGACAATCCCTCTTTTCCGACGGCGTATTAAAATATGCATGATGGAATTATGCATTCGGATGCCTTGATAAGGATCGTCTTTGCGCCGAGGCGATGCTGAAAAAATAAAGTGTTTCACGAAAAACTGAACGGTATGACTAAAAGAACATATCTAAACGTGTATACGCTGGACCAACACTATATTAAAGACCTGTGCATAGCGCTGTTTCAAGCGATCGCCACTGGCGCCACACGACGAAACAAATTTACACGGTGGTTTAGTGTTAAAACACCATTGTTGCAAAATCTTACAACGAATTTAATATACAAAATAAAATAAATATTTGACAAATTCAGATGGCATATTTCCATACATTTTCTTAAGAAAAGCGAGTCTATAAAAAGCAAACAAGAGTATTTGGTACATTTTGGTTTGAAATGAAGTCCATGGCTAGTTGTAGTGTAAGTAAGCATAAAACGCATTAGATTTTCAGTTTCTTCTTTATATTATGGAGGACTATTGGTTCGCTTTGGAGCTATAAACAAAATTTTCTATTTTCATTCTTGCATACGTTACAAAATACTCTTCCAAAATAATATCTAGAATTTTCGCTTCTTCAGCTGGTTGATCAGATCATCCCATAATTCGAAAATAGTGTTTATTGTTCTGCAATTCTGGTCTGCGTGAAAATTTCATATTATCACAAACAAATCTACCTATAAAAGCTGTGTTAATAGGATAAAACTGCTAAATACTGGACGCAGAGACAATTCGTTACCGTAAAAAGAAGGCCAATCGTAATGAAGCTGGATATTTAAAATTTGGGACATTTTAAATGTCAGTAACTGACATACCAATAACCACAGAATACCCCCCTGTAACCTATAATAAGTCGTCATTTTTATCGTCGAGTGGCGCCGCCCCAGTCCGAAACAACAATGAAATATGAGTAATATGACATCATGCTCGGGTCTTTAATATAGTGTCGGTCCAGACCTAGTCCGTCTGTCCATTATTGACATTATTGACATTTGTTGTCAAAAGGTTATACCTATTGCAGCAAACACAGAATAAATAAATTCTGTGAGAGCAAAACATGGAAACCTATAAGAGTTAACGTAACAAGCCAGAGTGTTGCGGTCTCTTTTTTTCAAATTCTATATAGATATTCTACGCAACTACGGCTATGATAGCTGCTCCCCAATCAATCACCGCCCCGAAATCCACTTGGAGACCCCCCCCATCCCCATCACGATGACGAATATTTCAATCAAACGTCGATATGACCGCGGTGGGGGGTGGGACCACGCATTCCCCCCCCCCTTCAGATCTATCGGCGTGGGCAGATTATTCACCGCACATCCCACCAGGCGCGATATTAGAGCGATTTTTCAAAATTATAAGCTCGGAGGGAATCACGGAAAAATGGGGGTGACGTGGCGGGAACGGCACGTGGCGTAATAAAGAGATATTTCTAAGCTTTCATTTTATTTTTTTACATGTTTGGTACATTCGGAATTTCTCGGCTTTATTTATCAACATTTTCATTCCCATCTAGCTAAACTGAGAAGTGATAGGTACTTCCAGAGGGACCCAGCAGTAAACATTGATTGAAATGAAATCTACTGGTGTATCTTTCTATGTGATTATTATAAAAAAATATAAAAAAAAGGATATATTAATTTATTAGGAAATTAGGTAACCCAGGTAAACTAGTCGCGATTTGAAAGCGGCCCACAACCTTTCGGGGGTTCAACCCCCCCCCCCCCCCCCCCGAAATAAGCAAAATATTACCTAATATTATACTGAAAAAATACGAGGAGTGAAGAGTTAAATTATTATTACGTTTGAATATATTATGTAGTAATAGTAGCGCCTAGCGCCATCTTTTGACGAGAAGCAGACGCAGTTGCAGCCGAACTATTTTGTATTGTAGGGACACTTTGCGTTGTTTCTCGATTATTCGCCACGCCCCTAGGTCGAAATGAGCGGAACTTTGTGGAAGTTCGTGGAAGTTTCTGGACGGCTACTGGGCTGCTATATAAGCGGCGCCGCGGCGCGTGACCGCGCTTACGGCAGTATTGTTCCATGCGAACTCGAAGCGAATAAAAGTGAAAAGTGGTGAACGAATAGTGAAGAGAATTAAGTGTACCGTGTAAGTGAGTAATTTTAGTGCACTGTTATTCGATGACCTTGTTAAGGATAGATACGTGAATCATTATTACTGTCGAAAAATGGAGGGGAAGAAAAGGAAGGGTGATAAACCTAAAGGTATGGACTACTGGAAAAAGTGGTGTAGTCAAGGTCAAGGGGTTTCTAATAAAGAAACAAATTTGGATTTAGCTATCAAAGCTTCAGCTACCTTGCATGCTGATAAGAAGACTGCCTACCCCGAAATCTAGTTTGGAATGCCTAGATATGTGCGATAAAAACCTTTATCCTAATATTTACACATTACTACAAATCTTGGCTACCATTCCTGTATCCACTGCTACCCCAGAAAGGTCTTTCTCGAGCCTAAGGAGACTGAAAAACTATTTACGAAACACTACAAGTGAAAACAGACTTAATGGTTTGGCTCTAATGAACATTCACTATGGAACAGAAATTCATGCAGATGAAGTAGTGGATATATTTAAAAGAAAAAGCCGAAGATTTCTTCTTTAATGGTTTTAGATTTAGCGCAGAGGAACGAAATTAATTTATCCATTTCATTTAAAGTTAAGAACTTTATAAATATGTCGTAGGTTTTCGGATGAATATATAGATATTAAATTTCATGTAAGTATATTTTTGTTGTTTTATTTACTTCTCAAACTAAACCCCCCCAAAACTAAATCCTGGCTACGCCCGTGGTCCACTGGTACCTACAACCGAGAAATGATTTTTAATCCTCGCTGTTCGCCTTCCACGGCAATAAATAACGCCTGCGCGTATTGACAGATTTACCAGGTGATCAATCACGGCGTTGCCGCCACCCGGAATTTCAATAAGTTCGGCTCTGCCCGGTTCGAACTAGACAGACTTATTTAGGTACAGCATATTTCAAGCAAACAACGTAATCTAGTTTTAGATAAACAATGTGTCCCGGATAAGAATGAACATGCCGGGATCTTGCAAACGGTGAGAGATAGAACAACGGTTAAATGGGGGAAAAGTTGCGCAATTTTAAGGTCAATAAAATGGTACAAACAGATTTCTAATATATTTTGTCGTTTTTGAATTATTTTGAAAAAAGTAAAATTTTGCGTTTTCTATTTTTTTTGAAAGTTATCACAGATAGAAAAAAAAGAAAAACACTTTGCACTATTTAACGGGCTTTAAGATGGCGTTTTTAGATTTGTTCTACAACATTTCGTTTTTGAGAAACCATCTTCAACTTTATTTTTTAAATACGAAACTGGATTTTTTTCTGATTTTGAAAGCACTTTTCATTTAAAATACCATGATGTATGACACGAAATATTTTTAAAATATTTTGAGGCAATTATACTGAAAATTCCTTTTTTTTTCATTTTTTTTTCTATTGCGGTCCTGTATTTGATAATAAGAAGTCTAAATATTAATCAGTATTGTCAACAATTTAACTTAGAGCTTATTTTTACTTAGAAAACTTAATATTTTTAAATGCAGCCCTGTCTGGTGTTTTTCTCTGTTGTACAAAAAACAGTGTCGCATTGTGTTTTAGAGTAAATACTTCGCTTTTTCTAATTGTAAGAAGAAAGCTTTAAGCCAATGAAACCAATAATTCTTGCCATATACCTATTAATTGCAAAAATACATTCGTTCGGCATCTGCACTATTTCTTGACACAAGATATAACATGCTAATCTATATGTTAAATTTGCCGTCATTTGAAAAAGCACCCTCCATTTATAAAAATACAAATTATTAACTAAATGATACAGTGGGATTTATGGCAAATGACAAGGGGTTGGTTTCGTTGTTTCAAAGCTTTCTAGGTGGAGGATTTTATATTTATTTTTTATTATCGTGTGTGACGGTTATTAGTCTTTGCCGTCCTTTTGTTTGTTCTCCGATGAAAAGATAAGTTGTAAGTTAAATTGTTGATAATACTGATTAATATTTAGACCTCTTATTATTAAATACAGGACCGCATTAGAAAAAAATGAATGAAAAAAACGGAATTTTCAGTATTATTGTCTCAAAACATTTTAAAAATATTTCGTGTCATACATCATGGTATTTGCAACGAAAAGTGCTTTCAAAACCTGCAAAAAAAATCCAGGTCCGTATTTAAAAAATTAAAGTTGAAGATGGTTTCTCAAAAACGAAATGTTGTAGAACAAATCTAAAACGTCATCTTAAAGCCCGTTAAAAAGTGCCATAAGAAAGTTTTTTCTTTTTTTTTTCTATCTGTGATAACTTCAGAAAAAAATAAAATCGAAAACGCAAAATTTTACTTTTTTCAAAATATCTCAAAAACGAAAAAGATATTAGAAACCGGTTTATACCATTTTATTGACCTTAAAATTGCGCGACTTTTTTCCCATTTAACCGTTGTTCTATCTCTCACCGTTTGCAAGATCCCCATGCTGTTCATTCTTATCTGGGACACATTGTATATTGCATAAAGGAGGATACTGAAATATTGACGGACTGGTATACTAGGTATACTTCCTGCAGGATGTAGATATGTGTTAAGCAAATTTGAAGCCAAGATACAACATCCCTTACTTTTAGCAGCGTCAGATGACCGACTTAAAAAAAGAATTAAGTTAACATAATGTTCCTGTAGGTAGGAGTGGAGTCCCAGATACCTCATTAACCGGAACCTCTGCATTATGTGGTAGTTTCTCATTGTGGGCTGGTGCCCTGTGAAGTCGACTGCCAACAGGCGCTTTTATGATGATGTACGACCCATTGTAAAAACCGTAATCATAAAAGATGAGGGGTAGGTTCTAATTACTGTTTACGCCAGAGGAGGGAATTCACAGAGTGGAACTTGAAATGTATGGCGCTGCAGATAGTGGAGAGCACGAAATCCAGTGTCCTTGTTGTAAATTTTTTAATATATACAGGGTGGCTAATAGAAGTGGCTTACTCAATATATCTCGTCTATTTTTTGACAGAAAAAATCGGCGACGGGTGCGATCGATAGCAGCTCTTTTGGGTGGCCTCCTTTTTATCCATGCTGTCCGTGGCTACCTACGACTATGGACCAAAAATAAAAAAATTCGAAATTTTTAAACCGATGTAACTTTTTTATTTCTAGAGGTACATAAAAATTGTTAGCAAGAACTGCCAGAATCTATCTTAAACCAGTTTTTAAATAATCGATATGACTGAATTTGGGCTCTCCTGAAATAAAAAAAAATGGTGCATTTTTTATAAAGCGAAATATCAAATCTAGTTACTCATGGAAACAAATTATAACGTTAAATTATTAAAGTAAACACAGTAAGTTTGTTGTTGTACTGCCAAACTTGACGAGGGTGTACATACATTTAGGGCTGGCAATCAATAGCCTTGTTTCGTATACACACAGTAAATTATTCTGTTTATTGGTTTAATAATAGGCCCTATTAAAGGGCCATGACGGGCGGGTAGGTTAACCCTCGTTGCAATCCAATTTGGATCCCTTGTCTCCGAGCGACACCCACCTTGACAATGGAATCTGGGTTAAGGTCCAGATTTACCGGATGATCTTCCCATGACTAACTCCAAGTTGCGAATCCCGATTGTTCATGTAGGCCCTACACTCGGCCCTACAGTATCTTTAGTGAAAAGAGTTGTTAATTATTGATAATTCAAGCATTTTAAAAAAGGTATGAGTTTTGGGTATTCGTTATGACCTGCTGTCACAGACCTATTAAACTTATATTAGCTTGTGCTGCCATAAATAACCTACTGGTGTCGTTCTAGAACGAGCAAAATATTGCTTCATTATTTACATTTCCAGTTGTCACGTATTAATTGCTGCCTCAAACAATGAGCGTGATTAAAATTTATGAAGTTCCATATTTTATAAACATTTCCCACTTGCGCAGTTTCGGCTTTGATAAATCGCGCCGTTGGGAACCCACAGTTCAGTAAACAAAATACAATTTAAATGATTATTTTAAGTATATACCTGCCACGTTTTTAAAAAGGACTAAAAGTATAATAAAATAATATAATAAATAAAAACGGGCTAAAAAGTATAAAATAATTTTTCCTAGCCTAGATTCGAAAAACGTAGGGCGCATGCAACAGATATACCCCGATTACTGTAAGAAGTCCCGATTTTGTCAGCTGACAGTCTCCACAAAATCCCTAGAAATTTTCTGTTAACTATGGGTATAACAATGGTACATGTGTCTCAACCAGTTAATGACGTCACTCATTCATTTATGATGTGAAAAGTTACCCAAGTGATACGAAAAAAGAACATAATAAAATAAAAACCCTATTGCGAATCACGATTATAAAGCTACAAACAAAAATAACTATGACTACAACTCATTTTAATAATAATTTCAAACGTCATGGAAACACTTTCATTTTGGTATTTTGTTAAAATCAGCCACTTGCGCCAGCGTCTATGGGGCGGACTCAGGCAAATTTTGTTTCGGTGTTGTGAAAGTGACAGTGAAGGTTTTCCGGATCGTTCAAAAGGGTTCAAACTTTGGGCAGTGAAAATATTCGCGGGTATTATACGTTTCATGAGTTTTACCGTTATCTATGTTGTTCTTGTTCGTGTAATTAGTAGTTTTCATTGTGCAAATGGACTCGTTACTGACCTGGGCTTATGACCCGGTTGCTTTTTTTGCTGCATTAATGCCAACTTAGGATGGCGAAATTACCATTTGACAGTCCCAGTAAGGACTTCTTAAAATAATTTTACTATAGTAAGGAGTGTAGAGGAGCAGCTGCAGTTGAGAAAACATTAGAAGTGCAATACAATTTATCGTTAGCGACGTTTTTAGAATTTTGTAGGACTATGAAAATTATTTTATACGTTTTAGACTGTTTTATATTTTATTATACTTTTTATTTAAATTTTATTATTTTCTGCTCTTTATTCTTATGTGTTCCAAATTTTGAAATCGATTTTAAACATCTTGATGAGACTATGACAGATAGTCTAGTAAATTTAAGGTTTAATATCGCAATTCATTGGGTAAGAATAAATAAATAAATAAATAGAATTTATTTCCTACAGGATAAACACCCAGTTACAGGAAACATACATGCTAGCAAATCATTTTGTTTTGCTCAATTAGAGAAAATAAGCTATAATTAGTACATGCTACATGGTGATTATGATTACATGGTGAAGAAAAAACCCTTTACAGGTCTTACGCCATCTGGAATTTAGGGGTAAATTAGTTTTTCGCCAATAACAGCTGTAGATATACAGGGTAATTTCTTACGGGCAAATAATTATGTGGTGGAGCTACATCATAATAATGTTGGTTTTATTTTGTTACATTTTGTTACCAGCTAAAAATAAAATATTAGAAAGTTTGAAGTATGTCTAATTATAAAATAGAACGTAAAAAAACAGAAAATTAGCCAGAGCTCTTTTATTTTTTATAATAACTATGCCGAGTATTATATCTTTGGAAAACTCAAAAAATGGCCGATTTTATAAGGCCACAGCCAACTATTATTTACATTTAAAAAACACAAGTTTATGTCATATCTCAAAAATCACAAACAACATAAAAAAATGGATAAGATGATCTTATTAATCCCAAAATTATCTACAATTTTTGTCTCTACAGTTTTTCTGTATAATCAGAAATAACGGATGAAATAGCAAAAAATCACTCTTTTCAAAATATCTAGTGAGCCATGAAGTTTTTTAAAGATCCAAAAGGGGCATTACACTGAGCATTCAAAACTGCAATTCTTTCCCCATTTAACCTTTGTTCTAGCTCTGCTAGTTTCCGAGATCCCCATAGTGGGCATCGAAAAAAACTCGCCCTGTATATATATATGAAAAAATATATGTCACACACCCTTTCAGGAAATACTAGTTGCACAAAATCAGACATTTCCTAACTGGTTACATAAATATTTAGTTTTAGTTTTAGTTTTAGTTTTAGTTTAGTTTTAGTTTGAATATTTTTCAGAGTAATTCAGGAATAATTCAAATAACTATACACCCCCAAAGTTAAATTATCGCTAACAAACACAATTTTATTTACTTTCCCGGGTACGCGTACTGCGTTGGTATCCTTTAATTCCAATTTCCATATTTATACCCCCACTGTAACGAGATAACTTCGCAATAGATTGTCCGAGCGATACAAGCGGCAAAAAACGGAAAAACTCCGGTTATAATCCATTCGACCACCCGGATGATTTGCACTTTCCTTAATATGCATCTCCCTTAATTTATGCATGTGTTTATTAAAGCCATACATATCAAATTTCCGCAGCAGAACCTCCTGGGTCGCCCGTTCTAGGAAAGAATCTGTCAGGGTGATTTACTTCATTAATAAAAGTTGGCGTGTCCCATTCATCAAACGACCAATACAAAGTTACAAAAAGTATACGGTTTTTGGGGTGGGTATTTGCATCTAAATAAGTATTTCGTAAAAACAAATTAAGAGACTCTGGGAAAAGGAAAATTACCTTTAATTTAGGCGGACAACTCTACTAGATACTGGACCCCCTAGTACAGTACAGTATAGGTACAGCACATAAAATTTGCGTATATTTTCTGCGCAGTACAGTCTTATTCTTATTCCGAGTTAAAATTGATTATATTATCTTGAAACCTCCTCGTGCCTTTAATTAATTGAAAACAAGATCGTGACCTTTTCCCTAATACCTGACATTTCTTTAAGTATGATGAAATAAATTAAGTACAAAAATCAAATTTTCCACTGAAAGACGATATATTCATATAGAAGCAAGTTACATTTAAAAAGGGCCTTACCCAAATATGCTTTGTACCAAAGTTGATTAAAAAAGCCCTACAAATAAAAAAGTTATGGGGAAAAGACGTACTTATATCGAAAACGAAGAATTTATGTAAGCATGTTTATATTTATGAACTTTTTGAAGCTCTCAAGCCGACATTGACAAACATAATACGAAGAAGTAATTGCAGATTAAGAAAAAGGGTATGACACAGAATGATTTTTTTAGTAGGTATGTACTATACCATTAGGTTTTCTTGCCTATTTTGCGAACCACAAATACAGGTGAAATATTTATTTTAAGATATAGAAGGAAACTTCTATTTTGAAAATTCATGGCTCAAGCTTTATGTAACCGGGTGTTCAGATATTTTCAGAAAATTACACGGGGTCTTCGGGTCTTTTGAGGCTATGGCATTTTTTTAAAATTTGTTATGGCGATTATTTATTCACTCGTTCATAAAATCATAGTTGGTCGAAAGCTGTTACATTTTGTACTATATTGGGTGAATCTTTGACCAGCACAACAATTTTAACCAGTGGTATAGTTGACCCCCGGAGCACGCCTATGAATTAATTTTTAGAAAACTCGAAACAAAAATCCGTTTTCCATGAAATTTTGTTAAAAAGTTTTCGGACCGCTGACTTCGTTCCTTGTTCCATCCGCCACCCTAAGTTAACATCTGTACTGACTGAAAATCATAAATTTGCTTTAAAATATGTAGCCCATTATTGTACGATTTTTTCAATAAGTAGGCCTTGGCGAGATGTAAACATCAAACGTCAGACACGGAGCCATCACCCGTCAAAAGTGACCAAATATTCAAAACTCGGTCAATAAAGGCCTATTTAACTTTTCGTACACATTGCGAAATTGTTACCTATAGCAGCGCAATATATATAGTATGTATTTTAGTAGGTTTAAATATCAATCTATTTTTGTTAGTAGTTTGGAGTTTCTGTTGGGAAGGGCCGTGCCTCGTCATATTTGACCTAGGTAGAGGGCGGGTGCCACTACATAACACACCAACCTTACTCTGTGATATTTACCTAATGTACAAAATTGTAATTAAATAAACGTATGCCTTATCCCTAGGTAGAGGGATCGTCAAAGTTACGCAACGATGTGCGCAGTCGGTTCATGGACGGGTGATTCTTTATGAATATTTTTTGCCTAATGAAACTTTTTTTTTCTGATTTAACAAATATAATAATGTTCCTCGGCAATGAAGTTATTTTTATGGCTCGTGTGGTTTTGTGGTTTATTTGCCTTTATAGACGTGTGGTCTAGGGGTTATACGGCAATTTCAAATCTCATTTACCTAGAGATTCGTGCTAACGCTAGACAAAGTAAGCAGAACAAAAAACCCTGCAAACAAATTAGGCAGTAAAGAACTGGCGTGATGAAGCCGCAAAGTTTATCACTGGCCAATCTACCCCCCAATCCCTATTTGAAAATAAAACATAAAACGTTTCGGGGCCTTTTCGCCGGGAGTCGCATCTCCTTATTTTTACTGCCGCGCCAGCGGTAAAAAAAGCGGGAGTCCCGGCTATTTTTAAACTCCCCCCCCCCCTCCTGCATGTGGAGGAAGACAGATAGTGGCAATTTGTACTTTTCTAACGTGGCCCTCGACGAGCCGAAACAATTAAAAGGGAATTATGCAAATGGAGCAGGTATATTCGGTTCGTTTGCGTAATAAAAACGTCCGAAGATAGAAACAAAGCGTTATCAGGGCGACCGCAGAAATAAAAGAGTGATTTTTAAATGCCCGGAAACACGACAAGTAAAGTAACAACGTTATACGGTGGAGAGCAGGGGCGGGGAATAATTTTGGTAAACGTCTTAGTTTATATTTTAGAAACAAGTTTGTGTCTAGTGCGCGTGTGTCCTGGCGGAGGGGAACCGCCCAGGTGTTACTATGGCCTCTGGGTGGGAGCCGTGCCGTCCAGGAGTATTGGCGCCGCTCGCGCCGACGCGTGAGCGCTGTAAGGGGAATTCTCCCCCCGGAATGGACAGTGGAGACTGAGACATAGACGGGTGAACTGCTTACGGGAGATCCGCGAGTTCAGACGGTCCGGGTGGCTGGAAGCCGTTCCCGTTGACCACGTTCGGGTTTGTGTATTTTATATTCACCAATCACCTTGTGCGAAATAAATCAGTGTTGTAACGTACTCGAGGTTTTTGTTGTCGACCCACGCCCTGATACGGTTCCTATTCGGCCTTTCACGCTGCCGATCATCTGGGACCTCGTCGATATTTACAGTATCCTGAGGTGAGTTTTCATTTTTATTTCGAAAAAAATGACCTAAATACCAATTATTGTGTCTGTTTATATTATATTTATACATATTACAAAAGGCAGGAAGAAAATGTTACCATAACAACATTTGCTTTGCCTCGGGATGAAAATTTGCGCCAAAAATGGATTCGTCAAATTCCAGCTGAGATTTAATTTCTAAAAAACCCTTAAGTATGTGTGGCTAACACATTTTCAAGAAAGTGAAACAATTAAAGTGGACAAATGTGGTGTGGGAGGAAAATAGGTACCTATAGAGAATATCACCTAAGCTAAAGGAAGGTGCTGTCCCAACAATTTTTGAGAATGTGCCGAAATATTTGAGTGCAGTGCCGTTTAACTCTCAGCCCAAAACGGCTGAGGCAGGTTAAAAATTTTGAAAAAACAATTAGAGAAAGCCTGAATGCACAAAACCAATAATGTAATAGATGAAAGAAAACTCGCCAAATCGTTACGAGATTTGTTTTTCTACTTATCTCCAAAAATGCCTTTTATTATATAGGACTAAGTTCGTCACGTGACTACGCGATTATGCGTTAGCGCCATGGCCTGTCTTTATCGTTGGCCTCGTACCTATATGTATTAAAGTTGGTCTGTGATATCATTACCATTATCCATTTATTCTATTGGACATATTTGCTCTTTTCTCTAGTGTTTTCTGTAATAATAATTCTGAAGAACATTTTGTGATCCGACTGGAGTTATTTGAAATAAATCCCAGTGGTTTTACACTCCTTGCTACCATATATGCGCGCTAAACCATATTATTTTCGCCACACCAGGCAAATATTTGGATATTTGTAATAATCGGGCAACTGCAAATAATGCTCGAAAACTAATGTGAAATATTTTACAAAATTTACACTATTCAATAATGGTATTATTCATATTTGCCCCTAATAAGTTTTCTTGTAGAGGGCAACAAGACATACACTGTTTCAGTTTCCTAATAAAAAACACTTCGCCCATGAGTTCCCATCATTTTTCTTTAATTTGACATAAATCATAACCTAAATACAAAAACCTCTAATTTGTCATATAGTTTCTGTGGAAATCTAAAATCGGAGAATAATGACACTAATGACATTATTGTCCCAACTCTCCCTATCCATAGGAACCCCAATACCAAAATCATTTTCAGAAAGCACCCTATTTTCCTTTGTCATTTAATTACCTCCATCGAGTTTTTGTAGTATGTTCACACTACATTAGTAGACAAATTTAACTCCATATGACTTTTATATACTGGAGTATTTATGTTATATGACACGCCACTGGGAGCATTGGGAAAGGCAAATTTCCCAGTCGCGTTTTTCGCCTTTTGCACGTTTTATTGGAGTTAACCGCTAGAATAAAGAGCAAAGATTTTACTGCTTAAGACGGCAGAGACGGTGACAAATTTTTAAGCAATGCCTGAAAAAAAAAACATTTCTCGACTCCGTTGCTATCGTGCTATTTCATAAGCTTTCCCGATTTTTGAGAGAGAACTTTATACTTGTTGCTTCTCTTTTGAAAGGTTAGTTGGGAAATGCAAGGAATACTCTAATCTCTAGCACAACTTAATTTTTGTTTGTACCGTTCAGTCTATGTCTATGTCGGAATAGGTCTGTTTCCGGCGAAAAAAGAACAAAATTAGTCCAGCGTCAACCCATGGAGTGATGAAGCTTATCAGAACAGTGTATCCAACAATACATCCAAATGCAACCAACAATACATCAATATATTCTGCGCCACTAGGTACTTCTACTACACTGTTAGGATTCGAATACCCCACAGTGACTAGCCCTATTGTAAAAGCATTCCGATAACGAATAACAAATCAATACCAACATTGCAAAATACGAACCTAAAGCTTTTAAACAAACAAATCCAATTATAGGTAGAAATACAAATCGTATCTATAATAATATAGAATTAGTTCTAAAGCTGCCCAACTGCATTCCTAGCGGCTTACAATAATTTAATTTTGCTTTACATCATTATATTAATCAATCAATAAGATATTTAGCCAGATACAATAATATGTATTGCCTGTATAGGGGAAATACGAGATTTGTAACAATATGTTGATGCTCAATGGGCCGTTCAAACCGATAAATGGTTCAGTTGTTACCCAGTTGTCGATTACGCACCGTTTATATTTTGGCCCCTTTGGAGCAGGAATAAAATGTGTTTAAATAGTGGAATCGAACAAAAAATAAATTTCTGTTTAAACGCTATAAATAACAATTCATATTTTCCCTTGTGTAGAACTATCACAGAATAAATAAGCTGTATTTGTGTGTTCCCACAATTCCCAGAATATCAGGTAACCCAAACACATCGTATACTTTACATAGTCGGGAAGAAAATAACCGATAATTTAAAATAACACACATCCGCCATATACGGTCTTTATACCTTCAACTCACGAACCGCCGTTATTGTTTTATAGCTGGGGAAATTGGCGTTCCACTTTTCCCGAGATATAAATTATAAATATACCACCTCCACGCTAAGAGCCCGTAATTCGAGAAATTGGTGTATTTTTCACTGGGGCGCTTTTTCGCACTTTCCCCCAAATTTAATGTAGGTTGGTAAGTTTCAACCACAATCGAATTTACTCATTATTTTCTTGGGATTTTTTTTAATAGGTACTTATTCGAAAAAATTAAAGCTGATCAGCTATTTAAAGCTTTTGTAGATTTTTCAAAAAATAGTTAGGTATTTATGTACCAAGGCACCGAAGTTCAACTTTTTATGACTCATGGGGAATTTAGTTGCCGAGGCAAATAAACCACATGAGTCATAATAGTAGATTCTATAATGAGCTTCGAATGAAAACTCGTGGAAGAACCACGAGTATCGAATTTTTTCATTCTAACCGAGTAACAGACTGTATTTTCTCCACGACCATTTCCATATTCATATTTTGATTTTTGCGGCAGCAGGTTCTCACTTATATTATTTGCACAATTTGTAATTTCAGGTGGAGTATTATCAAATTCTATAGCAAAATCACTGGATTATTCACTCATTTTATTTAACTTAAAACACGTTCGAAAATACTTATTATGACGCGCACCCCCACGCCGCTATTGTTGACAGCGAGGTTGACAGTCTTGAAATCCATGGCACTCTATGCTGTATTTAGTTCGATTAGCGTATATTAATATTCATTGTCTTGTTATGGAATGAAAATATAAATAATGCAATGATTTATTATTATTAGTACGAAATATTAGTATCCCTATTATTATATTGTTTATTTATGTGAAATAGATTACAAAAATTATATTAAGATCCTGAAAATACATGCAAAACACTCGAGAAGCAAGTATTTAAGAATAAATCATCTCGCTCTAGAGTGAGAATTTTTAAGTTCTATTATTAAAAATGATTTTAGAATACTTACATTCACGAATGGTCGTGGAGAAAAATAACTGCAGTGCCGAGATACATATTATTTTTTTCTTTTAAATCGGGAAAAAAATGTTTTATTAGGCAAAAAAATAATCATAAGGGATCACCCGTCCATGAACCGACTGCGCGCGGCGTTGCTTGACTTTGACGATCGCTCTACCTAGGTCAAGTATGACGAGGCATTAAAAGCATTAAAAGCTCAGAAATTGGCCGGGTTTTGAATATTAATTTGGTCACATTTGACGGGCGATGGCTCTGCGTCTGACGTTTGATGTTTACATCTTATCAAGGCCTATTTATTGACAAATCGTACAATAATGGGTTACTTCAGTGTCGATTTCTGAGCTTTTAATGACGATTTTGAGACACTTCACTGCGGATTTCAAGGAAAAAATATTTTTCACACATTTTGACCCAGAGAAATTAGTTCAAACAAAATCTATGAAAAAACATTGGTATTGTTTATTATTTTTTCAAACTGTCGGAGCTACAGCGTGTTCTACTGTTCCGTGTTTGTTACATATTATTGGGTGAGATTTTTGCAGTTATCCTACAATTGTTGGTGTTTCCACGCTGAATTCTTGAATGTTATTCATAACTTTTTAAAAATATAGGTATTATGTTTCTGGTGATTAACGAAAATTTGCGAAATATATTATTTTTCTTCGACTGTATATAAATGACCTTATCGTATTTTCATTTTTAATTGGGAAATGTACTACATTGCACACGGTTTTCTGCAACCGGTGCGGGAATATCATTGTGCACGAGTTGCCATAGCAACTGGCGCAGGAATATTATTGTGCACTGGTTACCATAGCTATACAAATTTGATGGAAGTTGTTAGAGATTTATTTGTAAACAAATTAAATTAGTTATGACCAGTTTCATAATCAAACTAAGGTACATCCTTTAAAATTAGAGGAGTTTTTGTAATAATCGGAACATTGTTTAAATATTGTCCCAAAAGTAATGTGGAACTAGTGATTCCATTGGCAACGTTTTTTTTCAGAATGTCGGTTTTCATAATCAGTGTTTGTTTGGCTAAAAAATTTCATTCTACTTGTTGTCGACAGCTTTGATAGCGGCCTTCTCCAAAAACTTTCTTTGGGCATCAATTTTTTAGTATCGCTTAAAGAATAATGAGGTCGTCTCTGGGAGCTCCAAACTATTCCCATCCTTACTAGGTAACTCACTTAGGTGCAGTTTAACTGTTTCATCAATACCTGTCGTTCATCCTAGAAGCATCCTCCAACCCGGCAGTTTCTTAATTAGTTTGAGATGAGTTTGGCTCTAAGAATAATACCAATGTACCTTACTCAGTATTATCACAAGTCACAAGGATGGTGTCGTAGAAAGAACTGGTAGATACGCACATTTAGACTATAGACGTTATAATTTTCGTATAAGAGTTTGATGTTGTGTTGTTCTTCATTCGATGTATTTCAATAGTGCTATTTTTAAGATTTCAACCAACTACTCAGATCAAGTGCAACCGAAGAAAAAAGAATACCTATCAAGGCCTACGTAGATATAGGATGTTCAATCTATCTTTGCAGTAACAATTATTTAAAAATACAAATCTCTGCGGTGATCAAAATACTCTTCATCTTCACGACTGTGTGGACTCATTGCCCAATGGTAACAACTATTCTGTTTTATAGCGTAGAGCTTCCTACAGCTATATATTGACGATGTCGTCAACTGACTTTGTCGTTGAAGTGGAAATTAGTACAGAGGCGCGAGCTTTGTTTTTATTAAGTATGGTGTTGCCTAATTGAGTTTGCGCAAACTTGGCTCTAACCAAACTTTGTTTAATTATTTCTCGATGGGGAAATATTGTTTAGGGAAAGATACGAGCATATAGCTTTCTGTAACCAAAAGTTTGGAATTTGTCGTTATTCTATAGTGTTTCGCTTATTTCCTCGTGGTCGTACTTCTAACCGTTTTAGCGCAAATGACCTTCAAAATCAAATCGGAACTGTGAAAATGGTTTTCCCGTGCGCTAACCACCCTCGTCAAAATAACAGTAAATTTAATTAGAAAACAACAATAATATTCAGTGCAATGGAATAATATCGTTTAAAACAGCTTAGTATTACATTCTTGGTTAAGTTTTAACCTTAATATTTTAATTTTATAGCCTTTAATTTCGTTTTTTTACTTTGACAACTATCTTCTGATATAAAGGCATTTTTTTTAAATGCAACCTCGCACGGCCCATTGGATACTAGATTCAATAATTCGTTTTCAGAAATAAGTGAAATCAATTTGTTAAAAATGTTTTCTCCAAACGAATCGCAAGAAATTATTGGGGAAATATTACATCAAGCAACAAAAATAAGTGCCGACTTATTATATCAAAAAAATTATGAGTTAGGCATGACAGCGAGTACCAACAATTTTGTATTTGTTTGAATATTTAGATACATTTCTGTAATATTTTTTGACGTTTTATTCGCCTTATGTAACATAGAATAATTAAAAGCATAACACCTTTGAAATAATTTGACGGTAGCCATGGAAACGCATCATACATACCCACACTGTATTGTCAGCGTTGTTTATTTTCGACTATTTCCCTCGTCTTAATTTCCACCAATCACAAACACGCAATTTTGAATTACAAATGGTTTCTAGATGGAAAAACTGTATGACAGCACCTGTCAGCAGTTTTTTCGAGTTTACCCGTGGCAAGACTTGACAGCTGTTGTATAATAGGTAGTATGTTTTGTAAGCTATGTGTATGCAGAATAATCTGTTACTCATGAAATAGTCTTGTCAAATACCATTTGGGCATCTAATTTTTCCTGTGAAAAAATAAAAAAACACGTTGCTAAGTAACATTTTAACAAAATACATTTTTGATTTTTGTTGCCACCAGCACTCATGCTTCTTGTTAAAATATTACTTAGCAACGTGTTTTTTCGATCTTTTTCAGAAAAATTAGATGCCCTTATGATATTACTTACGAAAATAATAATGTACCAAGTTTCATTTGTTTTGTTTTCGAAAGAAATGTGTAATGAACGCATTACAAGCTCAGAAATAGATTTTTCGGACGTGAAAACACATCAAAAAGACACCGTTTGTGGAATATGACATATATACACTCGGACCCACATTAAATAAATTGTTACCTTTATTTAAAATCTGTAGCAAATTGGGATAAATAAAATATGTTAGACATTAAGTCAGAGCATGATCTATTGAGTGGGAAAAAGCGAACATCATAACGTGAAGCCGTTTTCGCGAAGACCCTGAAATATTGCGTTTAATTCTCTTAGGGTATACTTTATTCACTGATGAAAATTATATTTAAAACTCTGTACTTCCTCTTTTACGAAACAACCTTCAAAATGTATGCAGATAATTTGTGCTACGAACTTCTTGATGTACCTAAAGCCCGATCTTAAATTTATAATAAAGTTTGATTAAACCCCCTCTCCCACCCCAACGCTAACCTTTCGTCTAACGAGTTCTGCTAAAGTCAGACACTTGCCGCTTGAGGCAAAACTCAAATCACAATACAAACAGGAGTGTATCCGGTGTCACGGCCCGGAGAATGATTAAAAACATGACTCCGGGGTAGAAAGCAAACGCTAATAAGAAAGCGAAAGCCCAAGTAATGGGCGGTATTGTGATGAAACAAATTTGGCACTTAGGGTGCTCCCTCTGTTTTACGACATTGCAAATATTTGCGGGGTATTCGGAAATCGACGCTTCGAGGGGTCCTTGGGGCGAATCCTAACATAACTTCGGTTATTAGGATTCGAATTAATTGAGTGTTTTGGATTCAGGATATGATTGAAATGTTAAAGGGTACAACTAGTTCATTTATAGACGTGATTGGAATTTAATAGTTTATCTCGTTCTTTTTACATTGTTGATTTAAACGACATAATTTCTGGGGTACCTAGTATTACTTTTCCTACATAACAGTATAATATAACCTGTTTACATCACAAGTAGGCCTTGACGAGTTGTAGGTAAACATCAAACGTCAGACGAAGAGCCATGACATAAATCATAACCTAAATACAAAAACCTCTAATTTGTCATATAGTTTCTGTGGAAATCTAAAATCGGAGAATAATGACACTAATGACATTATTGTCCCAACTCTCCCTATCCATAGGAACCCCAATACCAAAATCATTTTCAG
The DNA here is from genome assembly GCA_963920635.1 of Pseudeuparius sepicola. Taxonomy (NCBI): domain Eukaryota; kingdom Metazoa; phylum Arthropoda; class Insecta; order Coleoptera; family Anthribidae; genus Pseudeuparius; species Pseudeuparius sepicola. The sequence goes on from OY987302.1 coordinate 56,724,631, forward strand.
AAAGCACCCTATTTTCCTTTGTCATTTAATTACCTCCATCGAGTTTTTGTAGTATGTTCACACTACATTAGTAGACAAATTTAACTCCATATGACTTTTATATACTGGAGTATTTATGTTATATGACACGCCACTGGGAGCATTGGGAAAGGCAAATTTCCCAGTCGCGTTTTTCGCCTTTTGCACGTTTTATTGGAGTTAACCGCTAGAATAAAGAGCAAAGATTTTACTGCTTAAGACGGCAGAGACGGTGACAAATTTTTAAGCAATGCCTGAAAAAAAAAAAACATTTCTCGACTCCGTTGCTATCGTGCTATTTCATAAGCTTTCCCGATTTTTGAGAGAGAACTTTATACTTGTTGCTTCTCTTTTGAAAGGTTAGTTGGGAAATGCAAGGAATACTCTAATCTCTAGCACAACTTAATTTTTGTTTGTACCGTTCAGTCTATGTCTATGTCGGAATAGGTCTGTTTCCGGCGAAAAAAGAACAAAATTAGTCCAGCGTCAACCCATGGAGTGATGAAGCTTATCAGAACAGTGTATCCAACAATACATCCAAATGCAACCAACAATACATCAATATATTCTGCGCCACTAGGTACTTCTACTACACTGTTAGGATTCGAATACCCCACAGTGACTAGCCCTATTGTAAAAGCATTCCGATAACGAATAACAAATCAATACCAACATTGCAAAATACGAACCTAAAGCTTTTAAACAAACAAATCCAATTATAGGTAGAAATACAAATCGTATCTATAATAATATAGAATTAGTTCTAAAGCTGCCCAACTGCATTCCTAGCGGCTTACAATAATTTAATTTTGCTTTACATCATTATATTAATCAATCAATAAGATATTTAGCCAGATACAATAATATGTATTGCCTGTATAGGGGAAATACGAGATTTGTAACAATATGTTGATGCTCAATGGGCCGTTCAAACCGATAAATGGTTCAGTTGTTACCCAGTTGTCGATTACGCACCGTTTATATTTTGGCCCCTTTGGAGCAGGAATAAAATGTGTTTAAATAGTGGAATCGAACAAAAAATAAATTTCTGTTTAAACGCTATAAATAACAATTCATATTTTCCCTTGTGTAGAACTATCACAGAATAAATAAGCTGTATTTGTGTGTTCCCACAATTCCCAGAATATCAGGTAACCCAAACACATCGTATACTTTACATAGTCGGGAAGAAAATAACCGATAATTTAAAATAACACACATCCGCCATATACGGTCTTTATACCTTCAACTCACGAACCGCCGTTATTGTTTTATAGCTGGGGAAATTGGCGTTCCACTTTTCCCGAGATATAAATTATAAATATACCACCTCCACGCTAAGAGCCCGTAATTCGAGAAATTGGTGTATTTTTCACTGGGGCGCTTATTCGCACTTTCCCCCAAATTTAATGTAGGTTGGTAAGTTTCAACCACAATCGAATTTACTCATTATTTTCTTGGGATTTTTTTTAATAGGTACTTATTCGAAAAAATTAAAGCTGATCAGCTATTTAAAGCTTTTGTAGATTTTTCAAAAAATAGTTAGGTATTTATGTACCAAGGCACCGAAGTTCAACTTTTTATGACTCATGGGGAATTTAGTTGCCGAGGCAAATAAACCACATGAGTCATAATAGTAGATTCTATAATGAGCTTCGAATGAAAACTCGTGGAAGAACCACGAGTATCGAATTTTTTCATTCTAACCGAGTAACAGACTGTATTTTCTCCACGACCATTTCCATATTCATATTTTGATTTTTGCGGCAGCAGGTTCTCACTTATATTATTTGCACAATTTGTAATTTCAGGTGGAGTATTATCAAATTCTATAGCAAAATCACTGGATTATTCACTCATTTTATTTAACTTAAAACACGTTCGAAAATACTTATTATGACGCGCACCCCCACGCCGCTATTGTTGACAGCGAGGTTGACAGTCTTGAAATCCATGGCACTCTATGCTGTATTTAGTTCGATTAGCGTATATTAATATTCATTGTCTTGTTATGGAATGAAAATATAAATAATGCAATGATTTATTATTATTAGTACGAAATATTAGTATCCCTATTATTATATTGTTTATTTATGTGAAATAGATTACAAAAATTATATTAAGATCCTGAAAATACATGCAAAACACTCGAGAAGCAAGTATTTAAGAATAAATCATCTCGCTCTAGAGTGAGAATTTTTAAGTTCTATTATTAAAAATGATTTTAGAATACTTACATTCACGAATGGTCGTGGAGAAAAATAACTGCAGTGCCGAGATACATATTATTTTTTTCTTTTAAATCGGGAAAAAAATGTTTTATTAGGCAAAAAAATAATCATCAGGGATCACCCGTCCATGAACCGACTGCGCGCGGCGTTGCTTGACTTTGACGATCGCTCTACCTAGGTCAAGTATGACGAGGCATTAAAAGCATTAAAAGCTCAGAAATTGGCCGGGTTTTGAATATTAATTTGGTCACATTTGACGGGCGATGGCTCTGCGTCTGACGTTTGATGTTTACATCTTATCAAGGCCTATTTATTGACAAATCGTACAATAATGGGTTACTTCAGTGTCGATTTCTGAGCTTTTAATGACGATTTTGAGACACTTCACTGCGGATTTCAAGGAAAAAATATTTTTCACACATTTTGACCCAGAGAAATTAGTTCAAACAAAATCTATGAAAAAACATTGGTATTGTTTATTATTTTTTCAAACTGTCGGAGCTACAGCGTGTTCTACTGTTCCGTGTTTGTTACATATTATTGGGTGAGATTTTTGCAGTTATCCTACAATTGTTGGTGTTTCCACGCTGAATTCTTGAATGTTATTCATAACTTTTTAAAAATATAGGTATTATGTTTCTGGTGATTAACGAAAATTTGCGAAATATATTATTTTTCTTCGACTGTATATAAATGACCTTATCGTATTTTCATTTTTAATTGGGAAATGTACTACATTGCACACGGTTTTCTGCAACCGGTGCGGGAATATCATTGTGCACGAGTTGCCATAGCAACTGGCGCAGGAATATTATTGTGCACTGGTTACCATAGCTATACAAATTTGATGGAAGTTGTTAGAGATTTATTTGTAAACAAATTAAATTAGTTATGACCAGTTTCATAATCAAACTAAGGTACATCCTTTAAAATTAGAGGAGTTTTTGTAATAATCGGAACATTGTTTAAATATTGTCCCAAAAGTAATGTGGAACTAGTGATTCCATTGGCAACGTTTTTTTTCAGAATGTCGGTTTTCATAATCAGTGTTTGTTTGGCTAAAAAATTTCATTCTACTTGTTGTCGACAGCTTTGATAGCGGCCTTCTCCAAAAACTTTCTTTGGGCATCAATTTTTTAGTATCGCTTAAAGAATAATGAGGTCGTCTCTGGGAGCTCCAAACTATTCCCATCCTTACTAGGTAACTCACTTAGGTGCAGTTTAACTGTTTCATCAATACCTGTCGTTCATCCTAGAAGCATCCTCCAACCCGGCAGTTTCTTAATTAGTTTGAGATGAGTTTGGCTCTAAGAATAATACCAATGTACCTTACTCAGTATTATCACAAGTCACAAGGATGGTGTCGTAGAAAGAACTGGTAGATACGCACATTTAGACTATAGACGTTATAATTTTCGTATAAGAGTTTGATGTTGTGTTGTTCTTCATTCGATGTATTTCAATAGTGCTATTTTTAAGATTTCAACCAACTACTCAGATCAAGTGCAACCGAAGAAAAAAGAATACCTATCAAGGCCTACGTAGATATAGGATGTTCAATCTATCTTTGCAGTAACAATTATTTAAAAATACAAATCTCTGCGGTGATCAAAATACTCTTCATCTTCACGACTGTGTGGACTCATTGCCCAATGGTAACAACTATTCTGTTTTATAGCGTAGAGCTTCCTACAGCTATATATTGACGATGTCGTCAACTGACTTTGTCGTTGAAGTGGAAATTAGTACAGAGGCGCGAGCTTTGTTTTTATTAAGTATGGTGTTGCCTAATTGAGTTTGCGCAAACTTGGCTCTAACCAAACTTTGTTTAATTATTTCTCGATGGGGAAATATTGTTTAGGGAAAGATACGAGCATATAGCTTTCTGTAACCAAAAGTTTGGAATTTGTCGTTATTCTATAGTGTTTCGCTTATTTCCTCGTGGTCGTACTTCTAACCGTTTTAGCGCAAATGACCTTCAAAATCAAATCGGAACTGTGAAAATGGTTTTCCCGTGCGCTAACCACCCTCGTCAAAATAACAGTAAATTTAATTAGAAAACAACAATAATATTCAGTGCAATGGAATAATATCGTTTAAAACAGCTTAGTATTACATTCTTGGTTAAGTTTTAACCTTAATATTTTAATTTTATAGCCTTTAATTTCGTTTTTTTACTTTGACAACTATCTTCTGATATAAAGGCATTTTTTTTAAATGCAACCTCGCACGGCCCATTGGATACTAGATTCAATAATTCGTTTTCAGAAATAAGTGAAATCAATTTGTTAAAAATGTTTTCTCCAAACGAATCGCAAGAAATTATTGGGGAAATATTACATCAAGCAACAAAAATAAGTGCCGACTTATTATATCAAAAAAATTATGAGTTAGGCATGACAGCGAGTACCAACAATTTTGTATTTGTTTGAATATTTAGATACATTTCTGTAATATTTTTTGACGTTTTATTCGCCTTATGTAACATAGAATAATTAAAAGCATAACACCTTTGAAATAATTTGACGGTAGCCATGGAAACGCATCATACATACCCACACTGTATTGTCAGCGTTGTTTATTTTCGACTATTTCCCTCGTCTTAATTTCCACCAATCACAAACACGCAATTTTGAATTACAAATGGTTTCTAGATGGAAAAACTGTATGACAGCACCTGTCAGCAGTTTTTTCGAGTTTACCCGTGGCAAGACTTGACAGCTGTTGTATAATAGGTAGTATGTTTTGTAAGCTATGTGTATGCAGAATAATCTGTTACTCATGAAATAGTCTTGTCAAATACCATTTGGGCATCTAATTTTTCCTGTGAAAAAATAAAAAAACACGTTGCTAAGTAACATTTTAACAAAATACATTTTTGATTTTTGTTGCCACCAGCACTCATGCTTCTTGTTAAAATATTACTTAGCAACGTGTTTTTTCGATCTTTTTCAGAAAAATTAGATGCCCTTATGATATTACTTACGAAAATAATAATGTACCAAGTTTCATTTGTTTTGTTTTCGAAAGAAATGTGTAATGAACGCATTACAAGCTCAGAAATAGATTTTTCGGACGTGAAAACACATCAAAAAGACACCGTTTGTGGAATATGACATATATACACTCGGACCCACATTAAATAAATTGTTACCTTTATTTAAAATCTGTAGCAAATTGGGATAAATAAAATATGTTAGACATTAAGTCAGAGCATGATCTATTGAGTGGGAAAAAGCGAACATCATAACGTGAAGCCGTTTTCGCGAAGACCCTGAAATATTGCGTTTAATTCTCTTAGGGTATACTTTATTCACTGATGAAAATTATATTTAAAACTCTGTACTTCCTCTTTTACGAAACAACCTTCAAAATGTATGCAGATAATTTGTGCTACGAACTTCTTGATGTACCTAAAGCCCGATCTTAAATTTATAATAAAGTTTGATTAAACCCCCTCTCCCACCCCAACGCTAACCTTTCGTCTAACGAGTTCTGCTAAAGTCAGACACTTGCCGCTTGAGGCAAAACTCAAATCACAATACAAACAGGAGTGTATCCGGTGTCACGGCCCGGAGAATGATTAAAAACATGACTCCGGGGTAGAAAGCAAACGCTAATAAGAAAGCGAAAGCCCAAGTAATGGGCGGTATTGTGATGAAACAAATTTGGCACTTAGGGTGCTCCCTCTGTTTTACGACATTGCAAATATTTGCGGGGTATTCGGAAATCGACGCTTCGAGGGGTCCTTGGGGCGAATCCTAACATAACTTCGGTTATTAGGATTCGAATTAATTGAGTGTTTTGGATTCAGGATATGATTGAAATGTTAAAGGGTACAACTAGTTCATTTATAGACGTGATTGGAATTTAATAGTTTATCTCGTTCTTTTTACATTGTTGATTTAAACGACATAATTTCTGGGGTACCTAGTATTACTTTTCCTACATAACAGTATAATATAACCTGTTTACATCACAAGTAGGCCTTGACGAGTTGTAGGTAAACATCAAACGTCAGACGAAGAGCCATCGACCGTCAAAGTGACCAAATATTCAAAACCCGGCGAATAAAGGCCCATTTAACTTTTCGTATACATTGCGAAATTGTTACCTATAGCAGCGCAATCTTTCAGTATAAATATTTTAGTAGGTTTGAATATCAATCTCTTTTTCATGGAGGCTGCACAACAGGCAGCAGTCTGGAGTTTCTGTTGGGAAGCGCCGTGTCTCGTCATACTTGACCTAGGTAGAGCGATCGCCAAAGGCAAGCCATAAGCCGCGCGCAGTCGGTTCATAGACGGTTGATCCCTTATGATTATTTTTTACCTAATAAAACATTTTTTCCCGATTTCAAACAATAGTTATTTATGTACCAAGGCACTGAAGTTCAACTTTTTATGACTCAAATGGAGTTTAGTTGCTGAGGCCTCTGGCCGAGGCAAATAAACCACATGAGTCATAAAAAGAACGTCAGTGCCGAGGTACATATTATATATTTTTTTGAAATCGGAAAAAAAAATGTTCTATTAGACAAGAAAATAATAATAAGGGATCACCGGTCCACGAACCGACTACGCGCGGCGTTGCTTGACTTTACCGATCGCTAAGACAAAGTATAATGACGTACGGCACCTTCGAACAGAAAAACCAAACTGCCGCTTCTTGTGCAGCCTACACAACAAATCTATTGACATTCAAATTTACTAAAATATGTAGACTGAAGGATTGCGCTTCTATAGGAAACAATTTCGCAATGTGTACGAAAAGTTAAATGGGCTTTTATCGGCCGGGTTTTGAATATTTTTGGTCACTTTTGACGGGCGATTTCTCCGTGTCTGATCTCGCCAAGGCCTACTTATTGAAAAAATCGTACAATAATGGGCTACATTATTGTACGATTTCTGTGCTTTTAATGACGATTTTGGGACATTTTAATGCCGATTTCAAGAAAAATATAATATGTATCTCGGCACTGAAGTTATTTTTATGACTCATGTGGTTTATTTGTCTCGGCAACTAAATTCCACATGAGTCATAAAAAGTTGAACTTCAGTGCCTTGGTACATAAATAACTAATATTTTATTTTTTCCGATTTATTTTATAAAGTAGTACCTAGAAAAAAATAAAAGTACCTACTTTGTAAATTTATTCTCCCAACAGAACAATTTTTTTCTCATCAGTTATTGGAAAAAGTTTTCTCAGCAGCGATATAGAGGATGATTTTTTTAGGTCTACCACCGCGATTTTATCTCTCATTTTGCGGCATACAAAAAAAACGTAGGAAACAAAAATGTGGCAATTTTGGACAGCTAAGTGGTGCTGCAAAAGAAATCGGCATCCATGGTCAACTTGTCGCGCATTATTTAAAAAAAACCTCAAATTGAGCAAAACTATTAATGGCCGTGGAATATTTATTTTAAGAGACAGAGAAAAACTTTTATATTGAAAATTGATGGCACTGAGAAGCTTTATTCACCCAGGTGCTCAGATAGTTTCAGCAAATTACACAGGGTCTTCGGCTCTCTTGAGACCATGAAAATTTTTGTCGATTTTCGGTTTTTTTAGTACACCGCGAAAAGTTGGGTATGGAGGCCCATTCCTTTTTTAATGTCGCCTCGCTGACCAAAATTGCCATATTTTGTTTTCTTACATATTTTCTGTGCGGCCCAAAATAAGCGAGAAAATCGCTTAAAAAGAAACAAAAAAAATTCATAGCCTCAAGACAGCCGAAGACCCTGTGTAATTTTCTGAAACTATCTGAGTACCCTTTTGCATAAAGCTTCTTAGTGCCATCAATTTTCAATATAAAAGTTTTTCTCTGTCTCTTAAAATAAACATTCCACGGCCATTAATAGTTTTGCTCTTTTGTTTCTTAGGTTTTTTTTGTAGGCCGCAAAAATCGCGGTGGTAGACCTAAAATAATCATCGTGTATGTTTATAGACATAATACTATATTACATAGCGAGAGTTGTAAACAGCTTATTACGTATGAGTGGAAAAGTTGCGCACGAGCCGCGCAGCGGCGAGTGCTGTAATTCCACGAGTATGTAATAAGCTTACAACTCGAGTAGAAAAACATAAAACCATAGTAAATAGTCCATATCTTCAAAATAAAAAGGGTAAAAGTATAATAAAATAATAAAAAAATGAACTATATTACATTATTTTATAAATGCGACGATGGTTTTCATTTTCGTTCCTTATAAAATTTTGATATCAAATTTAGGAAGCCCATGACTTACTTTAAATGCGGTCCCCCATATGAATATCCATCGAAATTTCATACAACACGCCGATCCATAATCGAGTGATCTATCATCCATACACGATTAGACACTTAACTCTGGGGCAAGTTCGATTTCCGGGCGCCTGATCGCGACATCCGGCCCGTCGTCCCCGGATTATTCCGGACCGGCAGGGTGTTTTGCTCCGGAGCTGTTTGATGTTCGGCTAAATCGGGGGGATCAGTCCCGGGGGTCATTCGGGATCGGATATACCAACTTAAGCCATTTTGTGTTGGAGAAATTTGGAGAATCAACTGTGTTTTAGTATTATTTCAGAAAAAAAAAACAACATAAAGACGGTTCCGATGGCCTTTTGGCAAAATCGGTCTACCGTACTTTCACCGTTTTGGTAGACATAGGGGAATAGGCCGCGCCTCGCCGTGCGTCCAGCTAGGTTTGTCAGTCGTTGGCGGGGGGAGTACACAGTAGTCCCGCACCGGTTATCAGTCGAGTTTTGCGAGCAAAAAACACGCCCCGCCCCCCGCCAACGACTGACGAACCTAGCCGAATACACGGCGGCGCGCCGCCCAGCCATCCCAAGTAACATTTTAAATTCTAAATGCTCTTCGGTAGGTTTTATGAAGGTTTTATTGGATCTTCGATAAGTAAAAGTGTCTTATTTATGTCTTAATAAATAACATTAATTCCTAAAGACGAAAAGGATTTATTAACGTGTCTTATAGTTTTCTCAAAGACTAGGGCATAAGACTATTTTATCTTTAAGGGATTTTGCACTTAGGTATGTTTTATTAATGGTATGCTTCGAGGTCTTCATAAGAATTTTTACTCTTAAAACGCTCTTAAATTCAGTGAGGTTTTAATAAACCTCAAGGAAGTGTTAAAAGTCTTATAATGTTCTTAAGATTTAGTCTTATAGCATTCTTCAAGAATAATTCTTAAGATTACTAGCACTGAGTAATTTTGTTCTTGTTAGAGGTAATTATAAAACAACAAATAAAACAATCTTGAGCTTACCTTGAATAAGACAAAAGCAAGTATATATTAAGACAAGACACCCTTAAATCAGTAGTAATAGGACTGTATTATCTAATTAAAGTGAACCATAAAACTTTTTAATCTCTATTTATTACTGCATCATTCTTCTATGTAGCTACAAACAGATGGCTCAATTTTGTTTGTTGATTTAGTAGAGGTTTTGTGCGCGCACATTTTAAAAGGCATTATACTATATAGGGCATAGGGCAGAAGCACAATAAGATGCCGCACACTAGGTGGGAAGTGGGAAATAATACTTATAAATTTCTAGGTTATGTATTCCTCACAAATATCTGGCGCAAGTGGTGCGCCTGACGACGCATGCTAGAAGACTAAAATAGTCTTATAATACTCTAGAACAAGACTAGTAGCTTCTGATGAGGTATAAATTGTCTTGCGTAAGACTATTTTATCTTTGTAAAATCAAATATGATTTAAGATTGTATTTATTAGACCAATAGTAAGTATATTTGTATTTAAGCTTAATTTAGTCTCGAAGGCATAAGTGGCTTATTATGTAATTTCTCGATACCCTAAAGAATTTAAGCAAAAACCGCCATATTTTTTTAATGTATGAGGAAGATCTTTATACAGCCTTGTGAAATATTTTGTAGATTAATGACATATTTCATCCTAAAATGATAGTAAAATGTTAACATTAGTTAATTATTAATAAGAGGAAGCAATTGGAGTGGTTTTCAAATACAAATATGCATCTTTGCAAAAATATTATTTTAAGAAGCACGCAATTTTGTAAACCAATTTGTTGAGTTGGCGAGGCGCATTGATTCTTTAGGGCTATCATGTAACATTTAATCAGTGTACTGGTGAGCGTTTGGATTTTTAGCCTATCGTATACACAGATTTTCGTTAACACTATACTTAAGTATGTATTTTTGTAAAGGATGTATTACGATAATCTATATCAACATGGTGGATATACATTCCATGAGGCATAGTTATCAATATGTTAAGTAAAATAAATCTTGGCGGGAAGTAATATTTAGATATTAATAAAACTAACAGCGGTAACACAAGTCACCTTTAAGACTAAGCTATCACTATTACATACAAGTACTCTTAAGGCCTTCTTATTGATGTCTCAAACATATTCTTAAATGTAACTTGAAGAATACTGTGAGGGAATTTACGTAAGGGTAAAAGGTTTTAAGCGTTCTTTTATTTTTGCTCCTGAAGAGCATCATAAGGTTCTCCACTTTTGATTTAAGAAAGTCTTATGAAGGTCTGCAGGAGATTAATAAGATATTAAGGTTTTAAGAGATTCTTCAAAAATTAGACTTGTACATATCTTGAAGACACTAATAAAACTTAAATTGTTGCTTGGGATGGCTAGATAAATCGCTTATAGTAACAGATGGTTGTCTGTGATGTAGACTTTTTGCAACTGCCTCTTTCAATGCTAAATTCTGCACTGAATCCTCCTGTCGCGACAAATTTCAGAATTAAAACGAATAATAGCTTTCAGATTAACTTCTCACTTTTCCAGCCACGTAAATCCCCAAACTTAAGTTGTTACTCTGTGAAATGGAGAGAACAGGATTATCTATATTAAATGGATAAAAGCTGAAAATGTTATTTAGCTAGATTTAATTTGTGAAATATCTTTATCATGGATTTAGTCTGCGTTTGCATGCTCCCTAGAGTCTCTAGTACGACCCTGCGTTCCAACTCTTTAAAATAAATAGACTATTATACATTACCAACAAATTGTTATTTTTATTTTTCAGGTTCCACAGTTCCGCATCATTATGAATTTGGGAACAATTTGACAAAAGTGCTCAAACACCTTGGAAGGAAACTTTCAAATGCACGTGATTGACAAATAAGTGTTATGTTTTGTGATGGACCCGATGCATTAATTGTTACGACTACAATAGACAGTGCAAAAATGGGAAGTGTCTTCAGACATCTGGGGTACTATTTTTTGCTGATATCTGCTATGGAAGGTAAGATTCTTTTATGAGTTCTTATTCTTTTCTTGCTAGTAATATTTTGATAGCGACGTAAATCTGTTTCTGATTGGTTTACACAAAATAAATTGGGAAAAATATTTCTAAGTAAGTACCTATTGCTAGAAATAATCTATACATGTATAAAGTGTAAACAATGTTTTACAAAACTATTTTTCTTGACCTAAAAATGAAGAATTTTTAGTAAATCGATGAATATGGAAACTACCAGCTCCATTAAATCCGATTAATGCAAGATTACCAGTTGTAATGTCACTGCTTCTTTATCGTTTTATTTGCCTACATTTAATTCAAAGGGATCCATGGAAAGCTTTCAGCTTCAGTTACATAAATTGACTACAGAAAATTGATATATGAATATGCTCGATTGCATGGCTTCAGTAACAGTCAACCTTACTGATGGTATTTTTGATCTGTATACAATGGAGTCAATGGAACGTTTTCTATCAAACATATAAATGGGTATTTATTTATAGCTAATGTGATTTGGAAAGGGTATTTTGTGGGGTTAGATGGAAAATAATAAATGTTGTGACCAGCAATAGTCGAATAAAATTGACATTATTCTTTTATACCTGCCACCATGATGTTACACTAAATCGATTTTGCAGGACAAAATGCCACTATCTATATGTTTAGTCCAACTCTGGTTGCCCCCGAACTGATCTACAATAACATAATAATATAATCTTACAGTGATTACTATTACTGTTGACAAATTGAATTTCTAGCTCTAAGGAACATTGAGATCTGTTTGCAATTACTTCTAAATTCACCGCAAAACATATCAATCTTTTCCAATTTTGGGCCACGCCAATCTTTATATATATTTATCAATGCCTCCCTGAGAGTGGAAAACACATACCTAGTCCCACATCATGCCAAACATAATTTTTGAAAGCCCGCTCTTTCTTGTGTACAGGGTGTTCCCGTATATTTTGACCCAGCCCTAGAGCCTTTATTTTTCGAGTTAGAAAAAAATTACTTAAATGAAAGTTGTAGGGTTTTTTCTGAGCCGTTAGGATCTGTTACTAGATAAAACAACTGAGCATCACAAATTTATGAAAAAATATAAACTTACTTTTTTTAATGGAACACTCTGTATATTTGTGGATTTTTGAATTGCAAGCATTTTTCCGATTCCAACAATATAAACATGTTATATGTTTGCTCTAAGCATTCGCATGATATTCCAAATTGCAGATAAATACGATCTTTCTATTTAATCAAGGTTGCCATGGAAAAACATTTCAACTTAGGCAAGAACATTCCTGTCAATTCATTATTTTTGGGACAATACACCTTGGTACCATAAATCTTTCATTTAAGCAAGTTTTTTCTAACTCGAAAAATAAAGGCTCTTTGGGTGGGTCAAAATATACTGGAACACCCTGTACGTACCCACATCTGCTTGGGAAATAACGCTTCACGTTTTGTGCGAAAAACTGCGGAAACGAGAATTAGGACAAGCCAGAAACCGCTCCGCACATGTCATTATTATACAACGGGCGAAAACAATTAAGCCACAAAGACATAGGGCATAGGTAGCTTGTAATCTACCTTGTTTTTTTTGTTTAATTATTTTGTTGTCGTATGTTGTGTTGTGGGTCAACATTCTGTTACAGTAATGGCTAAGATACGAAGAATATGACTTACAGTATCTGCTCCACAAACAAAGTTTATTAAGAGAAAAAACTGTGCATTTGTTTTCAACCTACCTAGGGGATCATTTTCAGTAGTAAAATATTTTTGTATGCCAACAAAGCATAGAACCCAGAAACGTCTCTTAAAAAGAATTGACTGAAACAAATTCTCAGTCCATGGCCTACTTATCATAGTGGTGTTCAGTTAGTGTCATGAGATGAAGTCATGGCCTACGTTCAGTAAGTTGAAGGAGACAGGAGACGCTTCCTTATTCTGAGCCAGCTGGGAAAACATATGCAAATGTCTCTAAAACTGTAAGAGATAATGATACTGTCTCACACTGATACCGTCAGTGTATTTTATTGAATGTTGCATTTTTGTTGGACCACCTTTTAGTTACTGCCAAATCGCGTTTAAAAACTCCCTAATCTGTATAAAAAATGTGTTGGGTGTTTTGCTGAAATTGGATAACTCTACTGATGAAACCTGACAAAACCTCAAAAGAAGATTCAAACAGGTAAAATTGAGTGAGAAATAGCCTAATATTTCTTTAGCAGATTAGCGTCATTTTTTCTCCACTGATATTCTTCCTGCGGAACTCCCAGGTCGAGTGGGCCCTACCATATTTTTAGACAAAATAAAAATTCATAAAGGGGCGTTTTTCATTTGGCCCAAAAAGGATGAAGGCAAGAGCGGAGGGAATGCGGGCATTTATTTTTATTACCAGTCCTTGAATTTTTCTGACCATGACATCTAAATAAGGTTAGAGAAAAATTATATTATTTCATGATTTTTTCCCAGGTTATTTCATTTAAAGTTGTTGGAGCATTAAATTTATCCAAAAATATTTAAAAAGATTATATAGAAACTGGTCTACAGATTTTGGTACACTTTCCCAAAAACTAAAATATGTGTATGTTTTCAGATAATAATTATCCATTTCAGCTATTTCATTGTTTTGTCAAGAAATATCATAAATTTTCTAACCCCTCCGCAGATCTTTGTAGAATTGAGAAGAAAATACACCGGCACAGTGACATTCGAAGGTTGGAAACAACTTTACTAACTGCATTACTTTACTGTTCATAATTATACCCCTACTACTTTTGAAGTTGCTCGCCTGTGTTTCTGGTGACGCTGAGTTTGTTATGAAAGACATTTAGAACGCGGAAATACAGAACACAAAGTTGCCTGAATAACTTTTTCCGGGTTCAGCGCACTGGTACGTGAATTCGTGAAGCAGGAGTTTACAAAGAGTTCTAAAGCTTTATATATTCTTGAATCTTGTCGTTTAAATCAAACTAATCTACTTAAAAACGCCATTTTCCTTAAGGTTCTTTTCAAGTAATTGAACTAATTGGAAAAAAACACATTTTCTATTTATAAATAAATAAAGATCCAGTAATTTAAGAAACAGCTATTATTTTTGAAGAAAGAAACAATGTCAATTTTTGATTTTCATCTGTGTTAGCAATAATAAAAGATGGGGTTTTTCGGGCTAGCGCACGGAAACAGCGCATGGAAAAACTTTCCGTGCGCTGAATAAAAATACCGAATATATGGCTTTAAAATAGAAATATACAGTAAAGTAAACTAAATTTAAGAAACTCTATTATATGCTCTCTGATATTTAACATGTAGGTACCTATTTTGTATTTTAATTCGTAAGTGTTTCAATATTTAGATACATTTCTGTAATATTTTTGACGTTTTATTCACCTTATCTGACAATAACTAATTTAAAACAAAGCACCTTTGAAATAATTTGAGAGTAACCATGGAAATGCATCATATATACCAAACACTATAGATATTGTCAATTGTCAATTAAATTTATTATAATATGCCGATAAAATGTTTTAAGTTTCCGTTTTCAAAGAAGTATAATAAAAAATATTGTTCATTACACGTCCAGAAATAGATTATTCCGTGCTTGCATGACTTTTGTCACGCGCGCACGGAAAAATCTTTATTTCCAGACTCGTAATGAAATATACTATTAAACACTTCTGCTACAAATGTGAATTTTCCCCATTAAAATTAGTGCGGAAAATTTGATTTTCCACCCGTTTGTTGAAAAAAAAAAACTTTTTAAAAGTTTTGGTAAATGTTAGCCTGAAAACTGGAGTGAAACAATTAAAATATCAGAAAGTAGGCACCATATATTATTATGAAATTAGTTTTATTTTACATTTTTTATTTTCAAAATTTGAATGCATATCTCATTTTTCATATACGTGGGAGGTTTGAAAATATGAAAAAGGCTGAAGAGTACAGCACCCTTATTTTTTTTTATTTTATAGAAAACATGTATTATGAAAACTTGCTTAGAATTAAAAGATCAAACCCAACAAAGAAGTTTCGAGATTCCATTCCATAAAACACCTTTTCGACGTTTTTTTATAGATAATAAAACCACTTTATTGAATATGCCAGTTCCAGATAGGATTTACCATTATTTATAAACGTGAGTGCCATAACAATTAATTTGTTTCGACAGTAGTTGTGGCTAGTAAGTATAAAAAGTGTAACATTTGCCTAGATAAGATTCTAAAAATATGTTCTATACATTAGTCTGTTTGAAAGAATACCATCGAAGGTCATTGAAATTTCCTTCAAAATTTTAAATACAAATAATATTCGGTAATTTAGTTATGATTGTCGAGTTCAACCAGACATACCTACACTATTTCAGTTTCTATTTTAAAAAATACTCCGCTCATTTCTTTTAGGAATTTTCCGGCTAAAAGGATCCGAAAACAAATTTTTGGGCTTAATTGACCCTCTAAATTCCAAAAAAATCATGAAAACAACCTATTCATAACTTAAACATACAATTAATTATTATTAACCGGTGAATAAATTTGGAAAATTTTCGTAGGAACTGCCTTAGCTTTTAGAATGTTTTCGTTTCTGAAACACATTTTTATCTGAACTGGTTCTCCTACAGGACAATGTTTCAGCTTGGTTGGCTCAACCTGCAGCTACAAACCGACAAAATTATGGACAATATTTATACCTATGTCTTGTAAGTTGGTTTGGTAAGTGTACTTAATTATTTGCCAATTAGTATAATTAATTATGGTCTTACTCGGAACATAAAGCAGCATGAAAACTCGCATTCTATATAGAGATTTAACGAAAAGGTGACTGTTCATGTATGCAATTAAGGCGAATTACCACGCCTCTATTTGACAGGTTCCGCCTTGGCCCGAATGATATAATATGTATGCTAATGTAGCCGCAATTTATTACGTTTTTTTTACGGTAATTTACGCAGCGTCGCTGAACCACAACAGCTGTCGATGTTATCGGATTATTTTAGGGGCTGGCTTGTACACGCTTCCATTTGCATTATTCCAGGAAAAACGAAAGAAAACGCCAGTGAAACAGGGCAACATTAGGGAAATTTTTGACGAAAATTGATTGGGATCCAGCATGTTGCCACAAAAACAACAAAAAGTTATATAGGGGTATTGGGACACTTGTGTTGGGTACCCTGTACATTCAGGCGCGGTCTTAGGGGAGGGGGCATGGGGGCCAAAATGAAAAAAATAATAAATAAAAAATAGATACGAATAATATTACTAATATCCTAATATTATCTAACCTACAGTGTCCACGGATTGAGTTCACTTAAAGTGTAAATAACAAAAAAAATCTAGAGATCAGCGCTCCTTGGTTTGAAACTAATTTGAGACATAATTTTACATTCGAAAAATCACCTTGGAAATTATGAAAAAAATAATTTTTCACATCAGTAAAGTGCCCTTTTTGTAGGTTTTACGGCAAAATGTTATTAAGGAAACTTGTTCAGATTGAAAAACTGAGTAGGTTTGCGAAATTTCGAAAGTCTAGAAAAATGCATTTTGTGTAGTTTTCACATCAAAATGTTATTAAGAAAACTTGTTATCATTGAATAACTGGATAGATGTGAAAAATTCCGACAGCCTAGGTCTACTTTGATTTTTGTGAGTTTTATTTTTTTAGCAGAAAAAATCAAAGTCGACTTAATAACATTTTGATATAAAACTACACAAAATGCACTTGTCTAAAAAAGTGTGAAAAATGCAAAAAATCAAAGTATAGGCCTAGACTTTCAAAATTTGGAAAACCTACTCAGCTTTTCATTCTAAACAAGTTTCCTTAATCACATTTTGCCGTAAAACCTACAAAAAAGGCACTTTACTGAGATGGAAAATCAGTATCTTCATAATTTCCAAGGCATACGTAAAATTATGTCACAAATTAGTTTAAAACCAAGCAGGGCTGATCCCCAGAAGCTCAAATTTCAACTCGAAAATTTGTTGTTATTTACACCTTATGTGAACTCAATCTGTGGGTACACTGTATATAACCAACGCACATGCAAAATATTTTATTTACATAATTTTTATTTAAAATATAATATTTTTTTATTTTTGTTATTTTTGTGAGGAATATATTTTTTTGTGATATCGCCTTATTGAAGTTTTATTGTTATAGTAGGTACTTAAAAACCGCCTAAAGGAGTACATATCAGGTATGGCCCCCCCTTCGCAAATGGATATGACCGCGCCTGTGTACATTTGAAGTAAGCTTTTGCACACTGCATCTTAGATGTTTACCAGGTAAGCTGTAGGCTCCATGTGTACTGATTAGAATGCTAGTAATCACCGCTACAACGTTTTTACATGTTACAAAATAATTTGCAACGATTTTGACATTAAATCAGCTATTCTCACTTTCATACTGTGCTGTGTGCTGTACAGGGTGTCCCATTTTGGGTGTTTTTGGGTGTTTTTCTCAAAAATCTCGGTTATTATTAAAGATAGAGGGTTGCGGATTTCACGTCACTTTACTATTTTTTTGAGAGGAATTTGGTGGATCAATCAGATTTTAGATAAGTTTTATAGTTTGCGCGCATTGGCGCAGGACTGAAATTTTCGATTTTTTGGAAACCTCTCTCCTGGCTACAACTTATATATATCGACAAATTTAATCAACTATTTTTATAGATTTTTTGGTGTAGAATCGAATGGAATAATTAGTTTTTTGGTAGCGTTAATAGTTTTTGAGATATGAACTATGGTTTCCATTTAAAAATATATATAACTTTGGTTCATAGCTCAAAAACTATTAACGCTACCAAAAAACTAATTTCATTTCATTCCATTCGATTCTACGCCAAAAAATCTATAAAAATAGTTGATTAAATTTGTCGATATATATAAGTTGTAGCCAGGAGAGGGGTTTCCAAAAAATCGAAAATTTCAGTCCTGCGCCAATGCGCGGAAACTATAAAACTTATCTAAAATCTGATTGGTCCACCAAATTCCTCTCAAAAAAGTAGTACAGTGACGTGAAAACCGCAACCCTCTAGCTTTAATAATAACCGAGATTTTTGAGAAAAACACCCAAAAACACCTAAAATGGGACACCCTGTACTATTCATGCATAAAGTCGTATAATATTTGAATACCATTCATATTCTATATTTTTTATTATCAAAAGTTGCGTCAATACTTAGTACCTACGTAGTTATACAATATAGAACATTAAAGTGTAATTCTACAGGGTGTTCGAAAAATAGACGGAGATATTTTAGAGGGTGATTCCCTGTTAAGAAATATGAAAAAAAGTTTCTATAAACATGGGTCCGGAAATGCAGAGTTTTCAAGATACAGGATGTTAAATAAAAAAAAAATAAAAAATGAAATTATTAATGTCTTAAAAATTATTTACTCGATTCTGTTGAAATTTGGCAATGTTATTTGTTGTATTAAGAGGCTAATTTCGCCCTAACTAGATTAAATTTATTAAGTCCAGTGGCGTCCCGGGGGGCACCTTAGCGAATATTATTATCAAAAAAATGTACGCCACTACCTTTTTTGTAACTTTAATATTTTTTGTTTGATTAAGCATCTAAAAATACAACTTCTTTCCCTCTTGTATTGTTTTCCTATCTCACTTCGCTTTCGAGAAAAAAAAAATAAAAACCGTTTTATTGCATGTCACTGGACAAAATTGGTTGTAGTGTACTTTATGTTATGATATTGGAAAAGTTGCAATAACACTCTTTCCTAGAAATGCTTTTGATTATTTGTTTTCCAAAGCACTTGTGATTTTTTTGCAAAAATTGATAAACCAATTTTGTCCAGTGACATGCAATATATTTAACATCCTGTATCTTGAAAACTCTGCATTTCCGGACCCATGTTTATAGAAACTTTTTTTCATATTTCTTAACAGGGAATCACCCTCTAAAATATCTCCGTCTATTTTTCGAACACCCTGTATAGAGTAATTTTAGGTCCGATTCACCCCATTAAATATTTAAGCCTGCATAATTAGCTTATTAACCTTTAAAGACAGCGCATAGCAAGGCTGCCTCCCTGCTATACAAACACAGAATAAATTGTGTGGAACTAATGGTGTGTTCAACGGGATTACGCAGATAGGAATTTATTGCTTATTCAAAGTAAGGGAAGAGGTGGTTTGTTGAGGTAAAATGTAGTTGTCTAACTTTAGAATTAGGTACAAGCATTGAGTAAAATAATATATATTTTATATATTATTTTACTCAATGGTACAAGGTGGGCCAACCAAGTGTAAACAGTGGCCTGTATGAGAAGCAATAGCTGCTTTGTGCTTTTTTTATTTATCGAAGCTCCCCTACAATAATTAATAAAAGTGTGCTCTGATATTCATTCACATCTTAGCAAAATATCCTAAATAATTCGGTAACCATCGTTGTTTCTATAGAGGGCGCCAGTTGCGCTAATTTTGGATCGTGCTTTTACTCGTAACTTTTTTGATTACATATTTTTGGTCTGGCAGGTCCATCATTTTAGTGCATCTTTTTATTTGCAACAAAAGTGTATCTACTCATAACGATTAGTACATCTATGTTTTTTTGACAAAAATTGCCAAAACGTGCCCTAAAACACCAGTTAACTCCAACATTCCACTCATAAAATTTTCACCTACCGCTCAATATGAAGAAAAATTGCCCTATTTGTCTGTACAAATAGGGTGTCCAAATTTTGTCAAATTCAATCCTTTCCATTTTGAATGCGAATACTTTTTGGTTCATTGTTCATAGAGATTTTTTCTCACTTTAAAGGGTACAGTTGATTTGTAACATTTGAAAGCGGCAGCAAATGGTTGATTTCATCGTTATGAAGCAAACGTACACTTTTGTTGCAAATATAAAGATGACCTGCAAGACTAAAAAGATAACATAAATGAAGTTACGAGTAAAAGCACGAACCAAAAATATTACCATTTAAGGTGACAAAAAATTCCCTATGAACTATGTAGATATCAAAAATTTTTCGCTTTCAAAATGGAACGGATTGAACTCGAGAATATTTTGAAATCCATATTTCAGGAAAACCAGTCATGGTTTACTCAATATCTATTAGCCACTTTTTCTTAACTTTGAACGTACAATTCATATGTAAAACATTTAAATGCAGTAGGCGATAATTTTATTTTTCGAATTTTGGAGTTAACAGGTGTTTTGGGGCACATTTTGCCGATTTCAACGCAAACGGTTGATTTTATCGTTATGAAACAAGAGTACTCTTTTGTTGCAAAATAAAAAGATGTACTAAAATAGTGAACCTGCGAGACCAAAAAGATGAGCATAAAACCTATTCTGCTACTCCGCCCCTCCGCCTCTGGTTGATGGGAATAAATCGTTTTTATACAAAATTGTTGCACTTTAGTTACTAAATTACTGCACCAAGTCTCATTTCAATTGTACAACTTCTGTAGAAGTTATTGCCAAAAATATGTTCTTCAAACTGTACTTTTATCACCCTGTAACTTCCTTATTATGTATTTTAGGACCCATGTTTATAGGAAACTATTTGTCCAAAAGGATATTTTCTATCTGTCATATTACGTTGGCACCATAATTTAGAAACACCATGTATATAAGTTGTGATCTCTGATTTTTACTTGGCAATTAATCAGAATCAACTTCAAGGCTCAAGGTACCTGTATTTTATTAAGAAATTATTTTCCGAAGTATTTAACATGCGTCGCAAGACCAAAAAAGTACTTTCTCTGCTAGCATGTCATTTTGCGTTTCTCAAGCGCCCCCATTTGCATTCAAAGTGAACTATTTGACACGGATGTAGTCTGTATACCGAAATCTCATTCTACAGAGCCACAATTTGGCGCCGGTTCGCTCCATTAACTCTTTAAGTGTGCGGAATTAGCTAATTAGCCTTTACAGACAGCGCAGCTAGGCCGCCTCCGTGCTGTACCTACGCAGAATAAATTTCCGGAAATTAATGGTGCATTCTGCATTCGCCGGGAGTACACTAATAGGCGAATTTGCTTGACGTCTTCGCAATTGCGATTTATTCACCCGGGCGAAAATACTAGACAAGATCCATTCTAGTTTTTCAATTTCGAAGAACAACAATTTCATTTAATCACTTACTTAAGAATTTGAAGGATTTTATTGCCCTCAATAACGATTTGGTGGGGGATCCTACGTCTCTAGGCGCAGCTCCGTTATGCCTGAAATCCCCTTGCGTCAACCAGACAGTGACGTAGCTGTATATAGTAATATATCTATGTATATAAAATGATAAAAAAAACAGGATCGCTCTCCCTTTGTGTACCATTGAAATGCCACCAGTTTTTCAACAAATCAAATTAGAAATAACTTTGACGCTACCGGAATGCATATCTAACATTATTTACTGTCGTTTTTTAGGGAGAATCTTACGTTAGAATCTTCTTAGTGCTTCTGCCATGTTAGACAGACTTCTAGTGGCGAATCCAGGGGGGGGGGGGGGGGCAAAGGAGGCAATTGCCCCCCCCCCCAGAGCTGTCGAGATAAACGAGATTTGTAATATCAAAATTAATAATACCAAAAATAATATACTCCTGGCCTAATCTGAAAATGCAGTGAACATCAAACATCTACAATTTGTTATTTGTTTCATCTTGTCATCTCTAAGTTAAAACCTGTGCAGTAGATTTGAGAACGCGCCGCCGTATATTATGCACACACTCCGTCGGTCGCAGCGCGTAACCGTAAATTAGGCAAAACAACCTACTAAACATATTTTGTACAATTACAGTGTGCACCGCCACGCCAGAAAGAACATTTTCAAAACTGAAAATCTTAAAAATTTATATTAGAAACAATATTAGCGACTGAATGGGTTAACACCTGAAATAGGTACCCATATCTCCAGAGGAGATATTTGACGAGCCAAAAAAAGAATACTTGATTTTGTGATATACAGTATGTCCACGGATAGGCATCCCAAGAGGACAAATGGACCAAAAATTTCATTTTACGACAAAAAGTCATTCTTGGTAAAAAAAAGTCTGCTTGTCCTTAAAATAAGATTGGCATGGAAAAAGTTAACATTACTTATACTGGGTGGCCAGAAAATTGAAGAAACGTTAGTTAGCATAAGAGTAAACTACTACCTCTATTTGTAGAGACATTGAAAAAAGTTATACAGATAATTTGTTCAGCGTGGCAAGCTACTTAAGTGTGCAAAATTTTAAAGCGTGAGGCCTATTTTGTTTTTTTTTACTTTTTTCTTGTTTTTCTTCGATTAAATAATTTTCTGTAGGTAGTACGACAAAACTGTATAAACAAAAGTTACTCAAAGTAGGAAACTGTGCATGACGAAAAAAATTTGACAATCCTGGGCCTACTTTGAGTTCCCTCCAATATTTTCCAAAATGCAAAATAGGCATAGAATCGTTAAATTATGTCATCATGCGCAGTTTTCCATTCTGAGAAGTTTTTTTAATACAGTTTTGTCGTACTATCTACAGAAAACCATTTATTTGAAAAAAAAATAGAATAAAATCAAAAAAGTCAAAGTAGGCCTAATACTTTGAAATTTTGCGCACGTAAGTAGCTTACTACGCTGAACAAATTTTTTTTATAACTTTCAGTATCTCTACAAATAGAGGTAGTTTACTCTTATGCTAATTAACGTTTCTTTAATTTTTTGCTCACCCAGTATAAGTAATGTTAACTTTTTCCATGCCAATCTTATTTTAAGGACAAGCAGACTTTTTTTTACCAAGAATAACTTTTTGTCGTAAAATGAAATTTTTGGTTACTTAAAAAATTAAAAAGGAAAATGGAAAATATGACGAAAAGTTCATATGAACATAGGTCCGCAGATGTTTGGTTTTCGAGATGCAGGGTGTTCAAATTGAAATTTTATTTTCGATTTTTTTAAGTAGATAACTTTTTGAGACGACAAAATTTTCTTGAAAAAAAAAAACAAGTTAATTAAACTGTCAAAAAATACCTAATAATTAAATTTTATTTTGAATTTAATTGCATACGAGTGTCGATATGCACCTTGCACCTGCATCGATGCAGAAATTTGAAAATTTCTAGAAAACGGTCACCTTTGGCGTTATTCACCAAGTATACCTTTTTTGCATAGAAAACGTGTGGGAAGAGGATACACTCACAAAATGTTGTAAAAGTTTATTTTTAATTAAATTGAATAATGATAGCGTACGCAGCGCCCTCTACGGATTGCATCAAAAATAATACAAAATTATGACTTCTCTTCCCAAAAAAAAAAACAATTTCAACACCCTGCATCTCGAAGACCAAACATCTGCGGACCCATGTTCATATGAACTTTTCGTCCCATTTTCCATTTTTCTTTTTAATTTTTCAAGTTGGTGCATTTATTTCCGGACACCCTGTATTTATTTATTTTAGAAAATATGTTTTTGTTCTGTTTTTAATCATTAAAATTATCGCCATAGTTTTGTTATTTATAACCGATTGCCCCCCCCCCCAGACGTTAATATACGCACTTCTATTTCGGAATACTTAACCATTACATTGTTTTGTTTTTCCTGGTCGTTATTCGATAAAAAATAATAAAATTCCTGGGATTCGACCAACGTTTATTATAGATAAAATTATTTTTGGTATTTGTTTTTGCTCTTGAATTATAAATTATTATTAATTTTTTTTATTATGTAGGTAATTATTTTTAATTTCGACAGGTGTTTCGGCCTTTTTTTTAAGCCATAATCAGGTACATATAATTGGACAGTTCTTGTTATATAATTGTTGCTTTTGTTGTCAATAATTATTATTCTATAAGAAAAGGAAATATATGAATATAATAGGAATTATAAAGATTGTTTTGGTGTTGAGATAATACAAATATTATTTATATAAAATAAGGTGACTTTATATTGTTACTTACATTTTTGAATTTTTGTTGTTCATAAATTATAAATAATTATTCCAATAGCATGGTATGGATCTTCCTCCCTCCACAAATTACTTATATTTGTTGTGCATGTTACTTCTTTAATTTTTACGTACTGTAGGTATTATTTGTTTATGTGTTTTGGAGGTAGGGTGTACGTTGTATTTTTTTTATAAGAAGGTATTTTTTAATTTTTACATCGTGGCAAGTAAATTAGGAATGAAAGAAAATATTAAATGCAGGACAGTCGGCGTTTCGAACGTTTGGAGAGAAAAAAAAATGTATGTTTTTCTTATTATAAAAAGTAAAGACGAGGAAGGTTCATATACCGTATGGAACTGTAAAATACAAGAATTTTAATGTACTTTAGTTTGAGGAAATTGTAATGTTATAACATTTATATATGTCTAAGATAATATTTATTTTTGGAAAAGGTGGAAAAATGATCTTTTTTTTTGAAAATAGTATTGTTAGGTTATGAGATTATAGTAGACATGGGATAGGTTTTCGGTGCCAGTTCTATAGTTTACACAATAATTATTATTCTTTTTAATGTTGATCATTTCTATAATATTTCTTAGTGTGTGGTCATTTTCTTTGTATAAGATTTCGGTATTATTGAAATTAAAGTTGTGTAAGTTTTCTAGAGAATGTTTACTTAATGCAGTGGAATTGATATTGTTAGTTCTGACGTCATATTTATGTTTATATAAGCGTTTATGTAAATATTGTTTAGTTTGACCAACACATATAGAAGGGCAATCGTTACATGGGATCTAATAAATGAGATTGGATTGAAAATCTTTGTCGATATTAGGCTTTAAATTAGTGAAGAATTTATTTGTGAAATAATTAGGTTTGTGTCCAATTTTAATATTGTAATTTTTGAAAATGTTGGCAATTTGTTCAGAAACGCCTTGTACATAAGGCATAGAAAAGTATTTTGGGTTGACTTTAATTTATATAGGTTTTTGTAGTATTGTTATATATTTGATGAATACGTTTTTTAATAATTGGTTCAAAGAATTTTTTAGGATAATTATTTTTAGAGAGTAACAATTATATAACAAGAACTGTCCAATTATATGTACCTGATGATGGCTTAAAAAAAGGCCGAAACACATGTCGAAACTAAAAATAATTATATAACAAAAAAAATAATAATAATTTATACTTCAAGAGCAAAAACAAATACCAAAAATAATTTTATCTATAATCAACGTTGGTCGAATCCCAGGAATTTTCTTATTTTTTAATTTAACCATTACAATAATAAAAAAAAAGGTATTGGAGTCATTGTTAGGACCCCGGTGCCACGCCACTGAGACGTAGGCTGCGATACTGGTCCCGGGGACTTAACATGGGGCAATTCCGAAGAAAAGGGTTAATTGCGACGGGTCTGAGCCGTGTCGATGTCGTTACCGGTAATGGCTTAAGTTGGAACAGCCCCCAAAGTCCATACCGGACGCCTATATTGCTCCGCTAGGTCCTGTGTTACTATGTTTCTGTAGGTAAATTGGAAGGGCAACTATTGCCCAACATTGTACAGTTTCGTTCCCCAGAATTTACCGCTGTTGACTGTTCCAGTTTTCTTTCCGGCAATAATAATTTGTTGTTTCTAACTAACGGTTTTCCCGTTCTTTCAGTTGCAGTCACCATGAGCAAGAGACTGAAATGGGTGAGGATCAATGTTCCTCAGTATAGGATACCCGGTGAATCGGCGCTACTGGAGTGCGACTACGACCTTGGAAATGACACGCTGTATGCCGTCAAGTGGTACAAAGAACACGATGAGTTCTACAGATACGTTCCCAAGGACAGAGTACATTCCAAGTGGTATCCTGTGAAGGGAATCAGAGTAAACGTTAGTAAACTACTAAATACTATTTTTTTTTAATATAATTTATGACCCAACTTAATTATGTGTAAGAAGATAATGGATAAAGGTTATTGACGCTCATAGAAAAACTATTATTCCATAACCAGCGTTTCGATTTATTTAAAATCGTCTTCAAAGTTCTACAATACACTACAATAATTTTTGGTAATGTATGTTAAAAACAAAATAATATTAGATAAAAACACACGAACAGTCAGAGTAGAAAAGAGGTAAATTGAGTAAAAACAATTAGAATATAATATTTCTGCTATACTCCGTGAAAGTCCAAAATGAAAAAGTAAGGTCTTAATATTCTCACAGCTCAATTTATTTAATTTGTATTAAAACTAATCGACCGGTTTTGTGATTTTTAGAAACAATCAGATCATTGGGCCAAAGCTAATAATAATTCTGACCCTCACAATACTCCAAACTAGGAGTACACCAGAAGCAACCACATGCTTGTGCGGGGGAGGGGGCAATTACTATTATTTTGTCTACGTTGCCATTTGCGGCTAGGGCCGACTTTTTTCCAGATAGAACTAGGATATAACTAGCACTACAACACAAGAATAAACGATACAGTTGCATAAAAAATACAAACAAATACGCAGCCATAATGGCTTTGTACATTCAAAACTACACGTCATAAAATAGAGTTAAAGTGAAATAAAATTAAAACACCTTTTTTAAAAACAAGCTTTTAAGCCATGTACTAAAATGAATAAAATAAGTTTAGGTTTTCGTTAAGATAATTCAATTCCAAATTGCTACAAGTTTTTGCAAATTGAAAAGCTTGTCGCGCAAAATGTTGATGAAAGTAGATACCAATTAATTTTATTGGACAGTGATTGGTTGATAAGCAAGTACCTATTTGCCAAAATATGCATTTTTTTCTTTATGATTCGCGCGACAAGCTTTTCAATTTGCAAAAGCTTGTCGCAATTTGGAATTGAATTATCTTAACGAAAACCTAAACTTATTTTATTCGTTTTAGTACATGGCTTAAATAAAAGCTTGTTTTTAAAAAGGTTTTTTTATTTTCAATTTTATTTTGTGCTTTTTAGTACCTACCTATTTGATTCCCACGTCAGGATTTCGGTAAAGAAATTTAGTCCGCCATCTTGGGGCTGCCGCCATATTGGATTTCGTATGAAGTCATTCACCTTATTGTTTTCTACCCGTCGAGCTCTTTCATTTGAGACCCATGTTGCGTATCAAATAGGTAATCCGCCATCTTGGAGCGGCGGCCATATTGAATTTAGTGTGATGTCAGTAACTTTATCGTTTTCTACTTTTCAAACCCTTTCATTTGATACCCATATTAAGGAAGGGGGTTGACAAAAAATACATCATCCGCCATCTTGGAGCGGCGGCCATTTTGAAAGTATTACAATATTGAGTATTGCATATTGTATTATTACCGGAACTAAAGGTGTATGCAAAATTTCAGCTCAATCGAATGTCAGGAAGTAGTTCTAATTCAGCTTGCAAGATTTCACCCACACATACACACTAACAGGGAAAGTTGTTAGCAAATAGGAGGAACACTGTATCTATGTATACTTGGACTTTAAAAAATAACGAACCAGGAAGTATGTAAGGTATAAATAAATAAAAAAAAACGGGGGAAAATACGTAGGAAAGCCAGCACGTGCAGTTCTGCCTATATAGATACGATGAATATAGTCAGTTTGCGATTGTGTTCCATCATAATTATTGATAACATGTTGAATGTTGAATGTGGTTGTTAGATCAAACAGCCATTCAAATTGGTCAACTAGATCCTCAGCGCTATCGGTAGGAAATATAAGCGAATGTCTTAGAAAACCAATTTGAGCATTTAAGACATTATCATATAAAATAGTTTTACAATACCTGCATATTTTAGGTGATTCTGAATTATTTAGAATAAATCCTGTGATCATTCTTGTGTTGTAGCTTGGCCTGATGATGTGATTGTTTCTAAAAATCAGGAAACGGGTCGCCTAGTTTCAATAAAAAAATAAAATTGATCTGTGAGAATATTAAGACCTTAAGTTTTCATTTATCATTATGACCAGAAAATTTGCTTCCCGAGTCAATAATTAGTAATAAAGACAAGAAACTCATTAGATACATCTGTATAAGATCAACCACCACAAGTAGGTTTTTGGTAGACACATACAGACTATTAAGTTGACTGCTGTAGAGAGTATTAAAAACGTGGTTCAAAAAAGGGGAAGAAAATAAAAACGAAGAGAAACAGGAAAGTTGAAACCACAAAAAACATCCGCAAACATCCACAAAAAAACACACACACAGGTAATACGCTTTTTTTGTCACCTACCTTATAGTTTTAACTTTTTTATTTCCCTTCGCCTTCGTTCTTATTCTCTCTCCATTTTTGCGTGCTTTTGGGTCGAAACCTAATAACTTGAAAAAGTTGTCTTTCAATCAGTTTGGTGGCGAAAAACCCAATTAAAAATTAAATGGATCATTATCTTTCAGTTCTTGAACCAGAGAAAAGGAGTATGGGTGAAATTTGAGTTTATGTAGTATTCTTTGTATTGAGGTTCTTGATATACCAGATTCCAGTGAACATTGTCTGCCAGAATTTTCGGGAAAAGCGGCAAAATATCCCAAAACAACCACTTTAAAATTACCGTCGTCCACGAGAGGCTTATTTTTAAGTGATATTTTCTCTGACACATCCATACTGTTTAAAATTTTGTATTATTTTTTTAACTGTGTTTGGCAATGGTTTTGTTTTTTGTGTATAGCCCCAAATGTATTATCGCACGTTCTTGATATTACTTTGTTGCATTCTCCGTAGATAATAAACAAATTTAAATAATCTTCGTTCGTGTAATTTAAGCGCTCCGGCATTATTGTTGACAATATAATTTATAAACCAAGTGACATTTCCTCAGCCGCGATTGTCTTTTCAACGTCCACGGCTAATATGATTAATAACCCCGCATTTTATGGGCGAAAAGTGAGTTTTTCGAAAATTAATCGAAAATTAAAGATTTTTTACTAATCAAAGTTATTCCCTCTGAAATCGGAACCTACTTTCCTCCTGTTTGATGTAGGAATTATCGTGTTAGCCCCTTTCTAAAATCAAAGCTATTTCGACCCCACTACACCGTATTCTATTCATGTATTGTTTGCCTTTATCCACCTGTGGTTATAACTATCGATTTTTAACAAGTCAAAGCCTTCTAACGCCGAATCGAACTGGATGGGCAAACGTTCCTTCCTAGAAAATAGGGAAGTCAGCTCGTGTGGTAGGTGTATAGAATTTAGGTCGGTCCCTACGTCCAGTTGTTATTTGTTATGGCTTTGTTTATTCTAGCAGAAAACTGCACAATTCTAACGATTCTTCTCATGATTTTTCTAATGCAAATAAATTATCGCATCACGTTATATAGTTTCTAGGAACAAGTTTATTTAAATTTTCTTTCTATCCAATGATATTACCGCTTTTTTTACAAAAAAAAAACGTTTATTGTAGAGGAGAGTGTGACACAAGAGCCAAAAAGAAGTGTCGACCAGTCTAAAGAGAGACTTCAAAATATTTGCAAAAATTTGTATGTGGTTTGTTTTCTTTTTCTATAAACTGTCAGTGCAGGAACCACAAATAAAAAAGTAGGTAACACGGCGTCGTCGGTACATTGAAAATTCCTAATTGTGGGTCTGGCCATAAATGGGTGGTGAATTTATTTCCGTTGAAAATTGCACATAAAAACGTCACGATATCCCCGCGACAAATTTACTGCGTTTCATTACTAAATCCAACTGGCAATAATAGTGGAGGTTTTACCGTCGCTTTTCCATACGATTAAATAACTAAATGCAGAGTTAATGCACGCCAACGTAAAGCTACTGATACAACAAAGCAGCATTTTTGTTATATCAAGGTCAAGCCATACTTTCGATAGATAGGGCATCTTCAGTTTTGTAGTTTTGTTTATTGCAAAGATATTAATCCCCTTTTCAGAATGAATGTGGTTAAAATCTGGGACTCTTTAAAATAAGGGGACCCAGCATGTCACAGTCTATCACTTAGGAAAAGTGAAGCCTTGAGGGAAAGTTTGTTTTCTGTTGGCTCCAAGGAGACCACAAGGGGCTGAAACGAGGTTATGTTTTATGTCAGTGTCCAACTGCCATCAGGTTTTATGTGACATGCCAGTGCCATAGATTCTAAATTTCTTCCATTTGACAGATTTGACAGTTGCCACATTCTGACTTGTATACACAAAATTGTCAAGTCTAATTTTTAGAAATCATGGAAACCATTATTAATTTTTACTAACAATCAAAGTACCTGTTATATTCATAGATTCTCCAATAAAATGGCATACTTGGCATCACTGAGACCATTAGAATGAGGAAAGAATAGGCCTCACTTTGGAAAGTATAATGGGTCCCCTTACTTTAAAGAGTCCCTGGTTAAAATAAACACAAAAAATAGAAAGTATTAAGATACCCCTGCCAATGTCAAAAATTAACCTTTACTACCACATTATGATTTGATCTGTTTAGTGAAATACGTAAATGGACTTTAGCACTCAGTCCTATAAGTAGTGTCGAAACCTGGATACAATCGAGAAAGGTATTCAGTGGAAATAAGCTCTGTATCGCATTATAAGGAGAAAAAAAGTGCAATAATTGCCGAAACACTTTTTGTTTTGAGTACGAAAATGTGAATGTGTTATTATTGGTCATTAATTTTAAATGCACTTAGACACGAATCAGAAATTATTACACAACAACTGCAAGGCGAAGAAAGTGCATTTTTATGTAGTATGTATTCATTACTCTTTTGCGGAGAATTAAAAATTCATAACCACGAATTCTGGCCAAGTTTTTTTCTTGTGTAATAATTTTATCAAACTATTTTTACTTGAATCGTTCAATACATCCTTAAATAATTAATTAGGTAGGTAGATTAACGTCTACTAACGCCGTAATGGCGTTCTTGCACTTATGATAACGTAAATTCCGGTCGAATATTATCCGGCCACTCTCCCGGCGATTTTTATGAAAACCCGGGGATGCATTAGGGCATAGTGCCGGTCCTCTAATAGCATTTTCCTCGTAAATTCTCGAATTTAATTAAAATTTATTAGCCATCAACAAATAACGCAAACGTTTTCATTTTGGAGCTTCTGCAGGGGCATGTCCTCAGAGAAATAACCAAGGCTAGAGGGAGCAACAGCATCAAAATACACATGTTTGTAGTCGACCAACATCTAACGGAAATCTACCGTAGTAAACATTACGCACGTGTGTACCTTGATAGGTTATATCCTGAGAAATATCAATTTGGCCACATACCACACGCACTTTCTGCGTCCCATTGTATAAAAAATTAGTCACTATATCCTAAATACCTTACAGACAAGGGAAGAGAGGGGACACCGCGCTTGTCTACCCTGCCGTGTACCTATAGATTTTGTTACGTCGTTTTGAACGGCGGCCATTTTATATGTGGCAGACAAAGCATGTACGTTGTGAGTTAATTTCGTGAATTTGTGCATTAACATTAACAATATTAAAGGGAAAATATACTATTACGATGGTGAATTGTTTAGCATTTGGTTGCAAAAGCAGAAGTGAAAAGCAAGAGCCCAGGATTTCATTTCACAAGTAAATACTTAACAATCTACCTTTGAAAGATGCCCTAAAACTTGATTTTTTCTCAATATAACTTCTTAAAATTCCTTCTACCTTTTAGTATCATATGGAGTATTATTTTGTTTGTAAATAGGACCAATACAGTGGGGTCATTTAAGTGTGCAACATATGGGACTTTTTTTTAATAATTGCACAACCAAAATACAGACATTGCCATATTAGGTGCACTTATAATGGTTGCAAGTTAAACAGCATACAGGGTAGGGCAAAAATATAATAATTGCACAAGAATAAAGTACCCTTATTGCAAAAAATTCAGCAAAAGGTTATTAAGCAAAGTTGTTTAGAATTAACAGTTATGTACCAAAAAAGAAAAAAAAATTCGTCAATTAATTTCCAGTTTCATAATAAACATTTAAAATAAAACTTTTGCACCTTAAATGAGAGTTTTTTAATATACACATTATCATTATTAATGTTTTACCTTGTACAGGAGAATTTTTGCGAAATTTTAAAGTTTTGTTTAATATCGTCGCAACAAACATGAAATTTGTGAGTCCCTAAAAAAATTTAAAATCTAAGTTAATTTTACATACATACTTGAATTTGAACAAAGTTATGCGAATTTTTTTTAGGAAATTATTGTTTTCTAAAAATATTTTTCCTAGGAGGCCATGTTTTGGTATTTGGGCATAACTTTTAATTCTAACGAACTTTTCTTAATAATATTTTGTTGAATTTTCTGAAATAAGGGTACTTTACTCTTGTAAAATTTTTATATTTTTTGAAATACCCTGTATGCCGTTTGACATACAACCATTCTAAGTGTGCCTAATATGATTATGAGACATGCACCAACTTTCGGGAATATTTGTATTTTCGTTGTGCAATTGATAAAAAAAATCTCATATGTTGCACACTTAAATGACCACATTTGTATAATTATTTATTAACATCGTTTTTATTGAAAATTTCTTAATTAATTATGAGAGTTTCATAAAATATGGGCTGGTTTCCATTGATTCGAAATCGCCACAAATAAAAAACATATTTCAGCCTTGGCGCTGGCTTTACATTTGGGAAATTATCTGCAAATAAACATCAACATTTCAAATTACATGTAAGTCAAAATTCAATTTTAACATGTTTGTGATATTGGCTGAGAACGCGTTTCACGCTACGCCACTGGCCTGTCGTGCGATGTGGCACTCGGTAACACGGCCGCGAGCGCTGTTAGGTGTCCTTGCTCTTTCCTTGTCAAAGCTAAATACTAATAAATAGTCTATAAATTAACAGAAAAACAACTGATGAAATACTTGGGAGTAATGAACTTGGCGGCAACGGCGGCGTTGCCATTTTGGGCGGTTTGAGGTATCTGTTGACGATTTTAGTTATAAGTAATTAGCTACTATATAATTACAGCGCAATTTAGTTTCAGTTTAAAATTTTTAGCGTTATGGGAGGTGTGCCTTCATGTACGTGGCATCACTCAAAAAGATGTTGGCTCTGTTTACTTTTTGTTTTACTCCCTCTATCCTTGGTTATTTCTCTGAGGGCATGTCTTATTAACTTATACTTCGATATCTGGCCATTTTAATGAGGAAGAAGAATTCACCTCAAGGTAAAACATGATGTATAATTATACTTAATACAAAGAATTCGCTCACTTCTACACATTCATATCTAGACTATATTTACTCATATGACTGAATAAAGTGGTATGGGTTTTCACAAACCGAAAACCAATAGCCAATAGGAATATTTCGCAAAGTTTTCTTCCCAGAGGAACTACACGCCGCTGACGCTGAACTTTGTCAGAATGTGGGACACGAATCCCGAGATAGTAATCTTTATTTTGCTGTTCGCTGTACAATTTTGCTTGATCGGTTAAATGTGGCCAAGATTGGGGTAAAAGCGTCGTCCCATCGATTTACGTCAGGCCGGCGTAGAGATGCAGCAGAAATCCTTATTAAAGCTGTCTCGAAGATGCAATAAAACTTAGGAAAACGTGCTCGACGTTTCTTAGTTTCCAACTTATATTTTATCAAGAATTTCACAAGATGTTTCCTAACGGATGGTCCTAAATTGGAGGAAATTAAAGTAACTTTTTCATACATAAATATTGAAATCGCCAACAAACTTATTATCGTTGTTAGCCAATAAATAGTTATTTCTGTAACTACCAAATAATTCTTAATAATTATTCTTTCTCACGGTGAAAGAGAGAAATTGTACATTATCATCATAATTTTTAATTGCGAGCAACTTTTGTCTATGAATGTTGATAGGATCTCTTACAGGGTGTTCGAATTTTATGCATGAAGTCATAAAGAATTTAAAGAAACCTGTTAATAAGAAAAATATATTCAGCGGCGTTGTGACATCATACGCCGTTTTCAAAAATTTACTTACAATTTTCACACCATTTTCGATGTCACTTTATAAAAAATTTCCGCCGACTTTCTAAAAATAGGCCGTGGCCTTTATTTTGGTTCACCCTGTACATTTTACGAACATTCGGACGAAATGAAATGTACATTTTCAACCGACGTAGAAAAACTCTATTAAAAATTTCCCCTTTATGAAGAATCGCTGTAATTTAAAAGAGAAAAAGCAATATAAAACTCGTTTATAATATAACCGCAATTTCCATATAAAAACTAACTATCCAGTTTCAAACTTTTATAAAGTTCTGGGTATAAAAGTGTCATCAAAAGTCACGCAATCGTCGTAGTTTGAAAGTCTACCCGTCTTCTCGGGAAATTTACATTTTTCCATTCGAACTTTGTTGACGACTTCAATGATATACCTGCTGTGAATCGTATATTTTTATTTGGTATAGGACTAAACAAAAATCTTAAGCAAGATGAAAATAATATACTTTATACTTAAAAAAATGGTTTTTTAAAAATCGTGAAATATTAACACTAGGTATAGTGGAAATCTACCACCTTACATTACTAGTGAACACATAAAACGTAACTATCAAGAATCAAGTTTAAAACTTTATAATTTTTTTGGCAAAAAAAACAGCTGATCAAATTACAGGCTACAACCATATTGACAAAAAAATTAAAGAATTATCTTTTGTCGAAATATAAATATGCATAGTCATAAGACAAGCTGAAAAGTTTTAATAGTTAGGTCCTTAAAGTTTGCACCTTTAAAAAATATGATTGGTCATCTCTGCTTATCTGTGATCGAGCTTCCGCTAGTCACAAAGCTTTTCATCTGTTATTTATTGAAACCGTTTTTATTTTTTTTTAGTTATCAAAATCGGACAACAAGAGAGTATTCCTGGAAAATGTCAACTGGATGACAAGTGGCATCTACAAATGCGAAGTGTCAGCTGAGGCGCCCTCTTTTTCTTCTGCCCAGAGTGAAGCACGACT
This sequence comes from Pseudeuparius sepicola, assembly GCA_963920635.1. Taxonomy (NCBI): domain Eukaryota; kingdom Metazoa; phylum Arthropoda; class Insecta; order Coleoptera; family Anthribidae; genus Pseudeuparius; species Pseudeuparius sepicola. Next base: position 56,759,914 of record OY987302.1, read on the forward strand.
AGATGTAGTCAGTAAGTATTTCTCGAACTAAAATTCTTGCAAAATAATTAAATATACTGTACAAAAACTTTCGTGCGCCGTTACCAATATGAAGTAATTGATGAGGAAGCCCACATGCAACAGTATCGGGTGCATATAAAATTTTCAATCGTTAGCGTTTAAATTAATGGCAGTTATATTGCCTTCTCTTTCCCTCTCCACGAAGGACACGCAATTCTGTTTTAATTTCTCACGCAAATTGCTCCTACGCCATAAAGTTTATATTAATAGTCGGGGAAACGTTCTAGGGAAATTGCTTTTCCGCCGTACTTAATACATAGCAAGAAAAATTAAACGATAAAAAACTGTATTTTAAGGCAAAACGATACAATTTATTTCAAAAAAGATGCATGCCTACTACGACACGTTTTTGACGCCAAAATTAGAAAAATCATATTAGCGAACAATAAAAATTTTAGAAAAGAATAAAAATACGATTTTACTATCTTTTTACCAGCCTACTCGTTTAAATCAAGTTTCATGTGGATTAAAAACAGTTAAAACCACAGCCGGCTCTAGGAAAGCCCTGAAGTTGAGAAAGCTGGCAACATGGCTTGCGGGTCTGCGCGGCGTGGCCTGTCACTCCCTGTCAGTTGATTTTACAAGAAATTTACCAGAATTAATTTGTGTAGTGCGGGTAGTGCTATCGTCGCCAGATTGCTACGACGAGGCAGTGTGTCTCTGGGTGGAAACAGACAGCCCGAAGTGCTGGCGACAGCTTTTTTATAAACTTGTTTTGTTTGTGAAAAAATGAAACATTTCTCTAAAAGTTAGGAACTTCCTATTTGTTCATCTAACCAACAATCATGAATGGTTACCCTACACCCTCTAACCCCTCCTTGTAGCTGTAGAAGACGCCGAAGTCTCCTACATCTCACCGCTACTAACTATATATCAATTGGAATAAATAACACCTACCGATGGAACCCGTATCTCCGGTAGCTTAGTTGGTTAAGTGCCTACGGCCACAGTAGGAGTCCCGGGTTCGAGTCCCGGCTGGAGTGCATTTTTTCAACTGATATCCTTTACCTGATATGCCACTAAACATCCTTTATTATAGAACAGCATGTACAAATCTCGCTATGTTCGCTTGTTTGTATTTTTATGTAAATTTAACCATAAGGGAAGATAGGTAATCATTATTTGCCTGATGGCGCACTTTGCGAAAAATTCTCACAAAAATTCGCCTTAGGTACAACAAGTCCCCTCTATTTGCCCAAATTTACCATATTATTTGTCGAAAATGTACCTATTCACACCAGGAATCGTACTTATTATAAATACTTATACTTCTGTGTTTATTTTGTTACTTGTTACTGCTTTTATTATCTGTTAAACAAACGTACCTACTTACTTAGGTACCCAATTATTAAAACAAAGTTTACATATGTATCTAATTATAATTAAAAAGAGGGTTGAACATTTATTAGAAAAGATAAACTAAGCCAAAGTGCAGACTGCTCTATACTGCATAGACCCGTTGAACCGTCCCGCTGCGGCGTTGCCACATGTTTGCACAGGGCTTGTAAGCTTAATTTTATGGGTGAGTTCCGGTTTTAAGTGAGTCACAATGTATATATAAATCTTTTTAACTTGTTGATTGTAAGTGCCTGACGTTGTGAGCACATTATATGTTAAAAAAGTAGAAAAATAAATATTACATTAAAAAAGCATTTTCGTCGATCTAAAAATACACAAGCTCACGGCATGATATTTTTCATAATCACTGCGTGGGGACCCCAGTGCTTTGTTAAAGCCCTGCAAATTGGTTAAATGTACCTTTCACTTAAGCGTGTAAAAAACCATTTAATAAATTGCCCCAATTTTCTTCAAAATAATAAAAAATAAATTTCCCTTTAGACGCCATAAATAGACCGTGAATAGCTTCCAAATTAAATCTGAGAAATTGAATATTTTCTGTAGAAAAAAATAGCGAGAAGTAGCCGCATTCGTTTAAATTTGCGGAACGTTCTCATTAGCTTGACGTCACTGCCCTAGGGAAGCTCGCACGTCCTTCGAGTTGTTCTCCTTTGGCCATAGGTATTACTACCAGTAGAAACTGAACTATCGCAGTATAAATAATGCTATAGTTTCTGTGTTCCCACAATAAGCTGTATAAAACTAAAGAGAATCTGTCAAATTTTTTAGAAAAGCATTTTTTCTATCAAAATATTTTTTTGAGATTCTTCGGTTAAATGGCGATGATCTTTTAACATAAATTATGTCCGTAGTAATGCAATTTCCCTAACAGATAAATGCGAGAATATACTGCCGTTCTAATAGCCACTATATACTCTGTCCACCGGCATCGACGATTTATAATTTATTTTCTTTCACTGACAAACTGACGTGAAAGTGTGTGGGATGAACTGAGTACGGGTTTAACTTAAAGGACAGACCCAAAGACTCAATTGTGCGGTCTTCCTTTTGTGTGTGTGGGGGCCTTTTATACAAGGGTGTATAAACCCTTAGTTTTCAAGATACAGAGCGCTTAAGAAAAAATATATTTTCGTGTTTTATTCTTCCATCAGAAAATAAATCGAAATAGGAATATATGATGCGCTCTCCGTGCTCCCTTAGTGAGACCACACTAGTGAAATCCTCAAATAAAAATGAGTTAGAATTAGAGTTGGAATTGATAGCACATATTATATCAGGTTCCAGGATCATAAAATGATCGTAAAAATATGCAAAATAGAAAAATTATCTTTAAAAATATGGTTGTCGTCTAACCAATGACGTCAGAACCTATAGACAGGTTTGTTTTGATAAACGCTTGACGCCCAGAACTAATCACAATCTAAACGATCCATTAAATTATTCCGAAAATGTCGCGAGATTGTCAGAAATTGCCCCTTTTTGTCGAGCCGTAGCGAACTTATTTCGACTCTGGGCTCGGAGGCTGGCGTCGTTAGACCATCCCCCGAGTCTTCAGGTGAGGTTCCGATGCTTCCGGCGCCCCCAAACAAGAAAAAACATGCGATATCTAAGTGTCATTCTGGAGGAACTATAACCGGGAATTACCGGGTGTATAGTTGGTTGATGGTTGACTTTCTGTCTTTGTTTGTAGCATGTTTTTAGAGTAGTATGGATATATTTAATCTTGGAGTCAAAATAAATGGCATTTTAACAATGGGGCACCACGTCTATAGGTTTTGACGTCATTGTGTCTAACAAATGAGTAGCGTATGCTGAGAGAAACAGAACCGAGTGTCTATTGTCATAGACAAATCCGAAATCATTTGTTGGAGAAAAGAATACCTACGGGCGTTAAGAAGATTTCGAAATGAGGGAATAAACATTTTTAGTTCGATGACGGAGGGTCTGGAAAAGGTCGTACCTAGGTTAATAATTCCAAACATTGAAAGCGAAGATGGACTTCTAGATGGCGGTTTATTAGACCTCCATAATTAATTCTACCTATAAAGATTACCACGAACGAGAAAATGACGCTCGATATATTTGAAGAATATTTTCAGCAAATTATAGAGAGCGGATACCATATAATTCCATACTTGTAATGGATAATGCAAATTATCATTATAGACTAGAGGAGAAGCTTCCGCAACGAGTTCTTGGAAGAAAGCGAATATTATTGAATGGCTGAACGAGAAGGGGCTGCAATTTGAAGAAGGATTGGTCAAAAAAGAACTTTTAAAAATAGCCAGGCAGCATAGGTTAGTACCTATTTAAGAAATATGTAAAAGAACGTGGCATAATTGTGCAGCGACTGCCGCAATTCCATTGTGGGCTTAACCCCATAGAGCTTATAAGCTTAAGGATGTACTACGGCAGCTCATGATCATTATTACTGCTGAAAATTGGCGAAATGAAATGGGGAAGAAAATGAAATGTGGAATCTTGATGACATTCTGGAAATTTAGCCTTTTATTATTGCCTCAGAAAACGACGACTCTTCCGAATTTTACCTTTATATTTTGAACTGTAACATTATTTTAAAAAATAAAAATCTCTTTTTGATATTTCATTGCCAACATTATTATAAATATCAAATAGTTTGTTTTATTTAAATTTAATATTTTTGGAAAATTGTTCGGTTGGTTTTAGGAATAAGTAAAAACGATAATAAATGAATAAATATTTATTTTCCTTACCTGACCTTTAACCCAAACAAACCATTTTGGAAGTGACTAACAGTGCCCTGATTTTACTTGTATAGCAAATTAACTACCCGACCCCCCGCCTATGGACTTACAATTTCCTTTATTAGCATTTTATTTCCTATTGCGAATTTGGAAATTACGGGGTGCGCCCAAGGAAGAACGCAGGCAAATATACCTATTGAACAAATGGCAAAGCCTTTTGTCGGGCCCAGGTGCTCTCTTGAATTTATAATAGGGTAGCGTGCTATCAATTCCTTTTGAATACACTATAACAAAACACTATACAATAAATTGCGTTGCATAATACATTGTCGCTTTGAACGCGGGAAATATAGTCCGCTTAGGTTTCGCCCGTTCGCCGTTATCTTTTCATTAATAACTCCACATAATTATTAGTTTCCCAACGCCGTCGTGCCTCCATTTATCAGAACTCACGGTGTATCGATTCGAGTGCAAATGACCGCATGGCGTTCTCGCCCTCAATTTGCCATTTTATGGCCCGCGTATGGCGGCCCATGCGGAGGTTTTTATGCAAATGAAACTGTATATTATTTTGCGCAGTAAAAGTCAGGTAATTCGATCGCAGAATGGGTCAATAATTGATTTGTAGCAATCCAGCACAATTACACAATAAGGGTACTCGACGAAAACTTACAAACTTGATCAAACAACTCGTGGGCACTTGCACAAGATCCTACGATTATTTCTAAAAATAATATTTACGTAATTAGCAAGTTTTTAGACTTTCTTCGAAATTTGGCACTTATGACGTCACAAGTATTTTAAAAAGACAATTTGGCAACATGGCGTTACCACTGAAGCGTTCTGAGACATAACCTTGTTTTGCGGTGAAAGTTGCAATTAAATTTGAAATTTCAAAATTCAAGCTGGAGGCATTTGAATAGAAAAGTAAAATTTGCCTTTGCCTTGACAGGTACAGAGTTTGCCACGTTTGGCGTTTTAGACAATAGTACGACGAAACTGTAGATTTCACCCTGAAGAAAATTGCGCATATTCTTCTTTTATTATCATTAATAAATAAGGGTTAAAATCCGTCGTTTCATTTATTACATGTTATATGTTGTTGCATATGTACAGTGCGCGGCAAATGAATGGACCGGGCCTTCTAAAATCCAAAGTAGGCTGTCAAAAAAATTTAAATTTGGCAGACGTATATCCGACTTATTTCCGCATATTCTGAAGTCATTTTCAAATATCAACCCCCTTTATTACAGAATATACAGGGGTATAAAATGCTAATTTCTGAAAGTACATTCTTTTCTACATCCAACGGTGTATTACTACATAGGGGCCCCATAAGAAAACATAAAAAAAATAAAATGTAAAGTAACACATAAAGAATAACTAGATATAGGAACATCCCGATATGTCATTCCAAAAGGTGTTTTCATTGTTGCATTTCTGCTTCTACACGCCCAACGCGACGAGCGAAGCGAGGCGCCAAAATTGACGCGCGAGGCCGAAGGCCGAGTGCGGCAATAACCTGAGGGGTATCCACGCGAAGCGGCCGAACTTCAGTGGCGACAAACCACGCGCGATTTACCTCACGAAAGCATTTGGTTTCAACAAGATGGTGCCCCACCACATTACGCGAGGGCAGTGCGTGAATTGTTGAATAATGTTTTTCCTGGGCGTTGGATTGGAAGAAGAGGTCCAATGAAGTGGCCACCTAGATAGCCCGATCTGACTCCATTGGATTTTTTCCTTTGGGGATATCTCAAGGCCAAAGTTTATAAAAGTAAACCAAACGACCTAGAAGATTTAAAAAACGCATTTCCGAAGAAATACTAGATATAAATGCAAACAAACAACATTTTTTGAAAAATTCGTTGCGGTCTTTTGTGGATAGGTTAGGTCATTATGTCGCAGCTGATGGTCAACATTTTGAACCGTTGATAAAATAGTGCTTTTTAATTCTTTTTATCAATTTTGGTTACAAGTGTAAATTACTTTGCTTATCTATCTAATTTTTGTATATATTTTTTAAACATATACAATACAAACTGTCCCGTAAAATGCACATCCCATAAAAAACCGTATAAAAATAAACACTAGATAAAATTTACTGCACTGAATTACTGCCCGAAGTTTCCAGAAGTTAATACCTGGGTTGTAAACTTTCATAATGGTCGGAGTAAAAACGGAAGTAACAACTAAGCGACGCGATGCTGTCTGTAGGTACCTTAAACTTTTTTCCAGGTGCAAGTTTAGTTTAGCTGTCGTAAATTCGGTGTTTTAGAACATTGCGTAATGAATAATTTAGAAAGGCATTCGCCACTGGCCACTGGGCATATACCTAGATAAAATAGGTGATATTTATTATACTAAATTTTCTATGTAGGATGTGTTATTTTGACGAATCCTACCTCAAACCCAAGTACAACCTATAAGTGGGAAAGTGGGCAACCAACATTACTTTATATTGGACCTTTGTTTAGTGATTTCTGATTTTAGATCTGAACTCTAATCTAAAATTGTATTGTATTCTGTAACCGTTTTAACCTCAGGTATGGCTGAAGCTGAGCTGGTCTTCCAGAACAGGGAACAGGAGATACAGCCAGAAATGTTTCTTTGTTTATTTTCGATCAGAGTACTCCAACCAGAGAAATGGAGTAGGGAGAACGCGCTTTGACCTACTGCACATCCTATTTCCAGGAAAATTTAATGGCCGCCATATTGTCCTCACTTTGACGTTTGCAGTTTGTTCTCAGCGGTAGTTGTTATATTTTCAGCAGAGAAATGATCAGTGTTTTTGGAAAATGTCGTGTGCAGTACCAAGCTGTAAGAATTATAAGTCTAGGAGACCTCCGGGAATATCATTTTTTCGGTGAGTTTATTAAAAACAATCGCCGAAATTTTGGGCCCCATAGGCGCGCATCTGTATAATTTTAATGATTGAATATGTGGTTAAAAATTCTTAACTTGGGGACTGATTGGACTTTGAGTCCAAATAAATTTGTTTGTTCAAAACATTTTGCTGCTGATGCCTTTACTGTGCGTCGTGGCGAACGAGGACGAAGGCCTCTAAAGCAGTCTGTAGTGCCAAGTCGGTTAACAATGATACGATCATGGATGAAGTTGGTTTAATATGGCCACCACTTTTATTAGGCAGTTCGCGCAGCTTGTAGCGTATTCTCCCTACTCCATTTCTCTGTCTCCAACACTTTGTGTACATACTAAGGTACTAATGTCTGGTCAATATAAAGATAAATTGTATAACGTAACAAAAATACTTTTAGAGATTTCAATATTTTGAGAACGTTTTTCCAAGCTCAATATTACCTCTGGTGTCCGAGACGCCCCTGCAGCGTAAATTGTAACTGGCACATTACGGCAGGGTCCGCATCGTAAATTCACCGCTCGCACTTAACTAAATAATGCATAGTTGTTGTATGGGGTGTATGCGAGTCGTATAACCTGTGTCAAAAGCAGTATGGCGCTTCATTAACTTTACGGCTCCGGGGTGTGCTCACCTGCAAAATTTAGAGCGGCGTAAATGAGAGCCATAAACGGCGCAGATTCAAACCTTAAAGGCTGCCTGTTAGGTGGGGCGACTTTTTTGCAAGAGTTTAGCCGACGTTTTCAAAACACATTTGTAATGAATTTTCGCAATAATAATAACACGAAAATACCACTAGTGGTATTATAGTATGTAACATCACAAGTGCCGGAAATTTTCTCGACAATTTTTTCGAAAGCGCTATTCTGCCTATAAATATCACGAGTATACATTGGTCTTTTATTTTCTGATAAATCCCCAAGAACGAAACTCGAGGGATTTTATCTCTGAAAATAAAAGTCCAATTTGTACGAGTGGTTTTGCTAATGGGCAAAATAGCGCTTGAGAATGAAATTATTTAGAAAAATTTCCGGCACGAGTGGTATTTGTCTAGATTATTTCACAAATACGATTTAATAATTTCTGTATTGATTTTTTTTCTATGTTTACATTTCCAAAACGACGCATTTTGAACGAGTTTATTGACAGCTTCGACTGTAGCGTTCGAGTAAACAAACATGACGCTTGGAAATCCAAGGAAAAAGCGAGTTAAAAAAAATTAAACGGAGACGGAGGTCTAATAACAAGAATTTAGCAATGTAAAAGTTATATAATTTCACTGATACAATGCTTAATAATGCCGCAATATAATTTATAAGCTACATAATTTAGAACAAACACACCAATTTTAAGAAGTACGTGTTTGTATCGAACAGATTCGCGGTTGCTAAGCAACGAAGTGATAATTGCACAAGTGGTGTTACCACTTTACTTTTGCACAAGTGCAATTATCGCTAGCAGAGGCATATGATTGGTTGAATTTTTATGGAAGGAGCTACCGTATTGGATGCAAGCAGTATGAGGGAAATAATCCTCGGAATTATCTCAATATTAGGTATTACTTTTCATAATAATTATTGTCTAATGCATATCTCAAGAGATATATCTTCTATTTGCCCTATTGTCCACCGTTTGGTTTCGAAAAAACGACTTTCGCTATCTGTCGAAAATGACATTTAAAAAATAAAGTCGCTAAAAATTAGTTCATTTGTTTTAATTTCAAAAGGTTCTACTTGAATATGTTGTTTCTTCTTCACGGATTAAAGGACAACTCTTCCTTTTTTGTTGCGAAATACTCATTTCAGAATTAAATGAAAATTGAAAATACATAGTATAGTGCCCAATTTAGATGGAATAATGGATATAACTTTTTAAATACACCTTGTATAAAAAATGTTTCAGACAAGAGTTTTTCAGTTGATCTATCTGCATAATTTGATGACCTTGATTTTTTTTTGGGAGCCAGTCATTTCGTTGCTATGGCAACCAATTTTGTTTTTTAAATGGCACCATGCACTTTTCTGTTCAAATTTGGAATCAGTTCATTTTTGTGCATACGAACATGTAAATTTCATTGGGATCGCATAAGAAAATTTTTGAGAAATAGTAGAATTTCTGCAAGTACCTACGCGCCAAAATTTAAATTCGAGAGCATTGCCTAACAAATAGTCCATGCCAGGCCTGAGACAAAATATCGATAAAATCGAAAGTATCGATACTATCGACTTTATCGATACTCGATATTCAATTTCGATAAATCGAAATATCGATATTATATCTATCTTTTGAAAAAATAAAGGAAATTGCTGCACCCATTGCGTTCAAACTGCGTCCGCAGCAAGCCGATCGGCCTTTTTTGTCTAGCTTCTTAAATAAAATTGATTATATCGAGTTTATCAATAAGATCCATTATATCGATAAGATCGATTATATCGATAAGATCGATTTTATCGATATTTTTTCAGTATCGATTTCCGATACTGAAATTCGGAGATCGAACAGCCCTATGACCATGCCTAATGATAATTTTGACATTTTTGCATGTAATGATAACTAATGGTATCTATGACAACCGCATTATTGGTCCATGTAATATAAATGGTAATTTGACTGGCAAAAGCAATTTGGATCTTTTGCAAAATGAGGTGATTGCCCTTGTTATGCCGATCTAGGATATCTGGTTCCAGCAAGATGGAGCACCGTGATGTGCGCCGCTATTTAAACCAACTCTTCCCACAATCTTGGATTGACAGAAGAGGGGTCATAGAATGACCTCCGAGGTCTCCCGATCTTACCCCGTGTGATTTTTTCTTGTGGGGACACCTAAAATCCAGGTTGTATAAAAATTGTCCCCAAATAATATAGTCGAATTAGAACAGCGCATAAGAAACGAAATAGCGTTGATTCCTCGAGAAATGGATTATGAATGTACTTTAGTAGGTAGTTTTATGTCCGACTGGGGCCATTGTCTCGCTGTGAATGGAGAACATTTCGAGCATTAGATTAATTGATTTTTAGATACCTACCATTGATTTATTGTGCCTATTTATTTAATAATAAACACATTTTGCAAGCCTAATATGATTTACCTGTCGTCGGTAAGTTATCATTACATACAAAAATGTCATAATTTTCATTAGGCATGGCCTACTTTTTAGGCAGAAATTTTACTTTTTCTCAAAAATTTTCTTATGCAACCCCAACGAAATTTTACATGCTCGTAGGCACAAAAAGGAGCTGATTCAAAATTTGAACAGAAAAGTGTATGGTGCCATTTAAAAAACAAGTTGGTTGCCATAGCAACGAAATGACTGACTCCCAAAAAAAATCAAGGTCACAAAATATGAAAATAGATCAACTGAAAAACTCTGAACATTTTTTATACAAGGTGTATTTAAAAAGTCATATTCATTATTCCATCTAAATTGGGCATCCTGTTGTATAATGTTAACTTAAAAAGTGTCCCTAAGAGAGAGTAAAACCAGAGCATATAAAACATCCAGCAGTAAAACTCCCCATGGAGGGAAAATTCTGCGCACCTGTTCGCGCAGCCGCCATTGGGGAATAGATTCTGTCAAATGGATGCAGTGTCGGGGCTATTGGGCAGTTCTTTTTTGGCTGTATGAAGGATATTACAGTGCCGTGCAGTGTGCTTTTTTGTAAATTGTGTTTTGTGGTAGTATTTTTAAATAAAGAATCCCAGGAAGGGGTCAGAGCTGCTTGTGCTTACCACACACTATATAGTTTACTAATACTACTCCGTATTTCTGAATTGATTTTCCCGACTACACCTCTGACTTCCATTCCCCCATTATGGCTCAAGGTCATTGAATTTGCGGATGATTTCTCAAGAGTAAGTTATACTGCTGGTTGTCTTATATGCTCTGGTAAAACTTAGGTTCCGCGCAAGAATTCCCTGACTTGCAATTATACCGCCGACCCCTTACACCCCTCGGCATCTCCTCAGCCCCCCACCCCATTGAAATCTGCGTCTCAGGGTAGCAACAGCTTAAAATTACAGCTTCAGAGCACGATCCGGGCAGACGCTCGAAGTGCACTAAATTCGAGGACTCTGATTACCAGCCATTATCCTTTTACAGGCCTACGCGCACCGACATCTGTCGGCGTCCTTTTGGCAAACTTGAATCATGTGTAAGACCAGCGAAAACGGTTTGGTGTAATTAATTACTTTTCTCTTTGTGTGGGGGAGGGGCTATAGCCTCTTTGTTGGAGTTTTGTGGCTGATGGTGGCTTTAATTGTAGCTGGAGAGGGTATTGTGAAACCTTCTAAGCAAAAGCAGACAATGGAACCTTGGAAAATATCTGGGTATCGAACAAAGGTTGTAACCTAGTCTGTGTCTTGAGTTCCACTTCTAAATGGGATGCACGGTAGGTATTGGAGCGATCTGTAAATACAACACCCTCATATCATTTGGTTACTGTACAGGGTGGCCCACCACGAAATGCATCTATATATGGAAAACTAAAAGTAGGAAAATTCTGAAAATTTGGCACCTCACCAATGCCGATGGGCGCTGCTCAACTAAAATATTTTGGTGAATCTGGCACTTCCGGTTATACCGGAAGTCGATATCAACTTTCTTATCTCAAATGGAACACCCTGTATATTATTGCATTTTTGGATGCTGGGCATCATTCTGGAACAAAAACATTCAACATGTCCTATGTCCAAATCCAACGGTTTTTGAGATATTTGCATTTGTCCGAAAAAAACTACAGATGCAGACCTAAAGTTAATTAGCAATTTATACGAGGAAACTGCGAAATTTCAAAACGAATTTTTGGCATCGTGTAACAGAAGCCCTGACCTAGTGATCTCTAATGAGAAATAAATCCGTTCTTATACACATTTACAAAATATGAATAAAAATTACATTCAAAATGTGCTTAAATCTCGAAATTTTCAAATGGAAACCCCCATTTTTTTAATGCGGTCTTATTCACCACTAAAAATGATGACAACTTTGTGTAAGGTTTCCTATACCTAAATGCAGTAATATTCGATTAACTTACGAAAAACCCACTTTTCGCCCATAAAATGGGGTGTTTGCTTAACGCTTGGAAAATCATATTAGCCGTGGACGTTCAAAAGACAATCGCGGCTGCGGAAATGTGTCAACAATAATGCCGGCGCGCTTAAATTACACAAACGAAGATTATTTAAATTTGTTTATTATCTACGGAGGATACATAATCTTCGTTTTCGTTTGTGTAATTTAACCGCACCGGCATTATTGTTGACAATAATTTATAAACCAAGTGACATTTCCTCAGCCGCGATTGTCTTTTCAACGTCCACGGCTAATATGATTTTCCAAGCGTTAAGCAAACCCCGCATTTTATGGGCGAAAAGTGGGTTTTTCGTAAATTAATCGAAAATTACTGCATTTAGGTATAAGAAACCTTACACAAAGTTGTCATCATTTTTAATGGTGAATAAGATCGCATTAAAAAATGGGGGTTTCCGTTTGAAAATTTCGACATTTAAGCACATTTTGAATGTAATTTTTATTCATATTTTGTGAACACCCTGTATAAGAACGGATTTATTTCTCACCAGAGATCACTAGGTCAGGGCTTCTGTTACACTTTGCCAAAAATTCGTTTTGAAATTTCACGGTTTCCTCGTATAAATTGCTAATTGACTTTAGGTCTGCACCTGTAATTTTTTTTCGGAAAAATGCAAATATCTCAAAAACGGTTGGATTTAGACATAGGAAATGTTGCATGTTTTTGTTCCAAAATGATGCCTAGAATCCAAAAATGCAATAATATACAGAATGTTCCATTTGAGATAAGAAAGTTGATATAGACTTCCGGTATAACCGGAAGTGCTAGGTTCACCAAAATATTTTAGTTGAGCAGCGCCCATCGGCATTGGTGAGGTGCCAAATTTTCAGAATTTTCCTACTTTTAGTTTTCCATATATAGATCGATGCAGTTCGTGGTGGGCCACCCTGTACATCAATACTTTGAAAAGGTAAAATGTGCATGTTTATTCCTTTAGGTGAGTGGTAAATGCCATTTCTTTGTATAAGCTTCCCAGAATAAAAGAAATTCTTTAAACTTTTTCTTGTACTCGAGGTTGTTATGAGGGCTCAAATTCCCCGAGGGGCGGAGATGAAGTTCCGGAATTTTATTAAACAGAAAATATTACACTTCGAAGTTTCCAGACCCGTTGCGGTGTTTAGTAGGGGAAAGTGGGGCAAAGCGGAACGGATTTTCGTTTTTTGCTTGAAATTCTTATATAATAAATAAAAATATTGTGAGAAATGTATGTACTAGAAGTTTAATATGATACAAAAAAATGACCTTAATTTCTAATGTCCATCGTCAAGGATTTTTTTCTAAACGCCGTTTGGAAAATGTGCTACATATGTTTCACTTTGCCCCACAGAGGGGGCAAAGCGGAACGTGTAGTGGGGCAAAGTGGAACATGTAGTATATTGTCTTACAATAGAAAAAAATATATACTTATTAGTGTTACATAATATCTATTGCATAGATAAAATAAACATCGGAAAACCTAAAACAAGCTAAGTGATTATTCACAAAAGTCACAAACAAAGAGATTTTCCGAATTTGACTCATAACCAGTGCATTCCTCGTGGGCCCAATTTTTGCACCTGCTACACGATAGCCACCCTTCACCTGGTTTAGATTGTAGAAAGTATCCTCTACAAATTATGCACATGGGCGTAAGAATTATTGACAAAATAAAGAAGACAATAAATATTTATTGTTATAAAAAATATAATAAACCATATGAAAACAAAATCACAGATCAATTGCGAAATCTCACAAATAAAAATAAAACAATATTCTAAATTAAAATCACAGTAATTAGGTACCGTATTATCACTATTATCAGTCTCAGATTTCCGTTTTAATAGTTTCTAATGTCAATTTTCAATCTAAATCATGAACCTACCTACAACAATAATAAGTAATACAGGACTAGCAAGAGTAGTAAGACTAGACTAACACTTATTATATTATTATATTACATACCCGGAAAAGATCTTCTCAGATCGTAATCCTATTCTAAATCAGCACATATAAAACCGCAGATACCTATATTTGCCTACTACCTTTAACTTTTTGTTGTTTATAGGAAGATATTATATATTATGCTCAAAAGCCACGCACGCCCCCCCCCCCCCCCTCCGGACGCCCATGATTATGCAATTATCATCATTATCGTCACTCAAGACTAGCTTTTCTTCCAACTGCTTACTCTTTTTCATTTTCATTTTTCTTTACCATATTTTTCTTTACAGCACTTACCGAGCCCTTGGGGGTAGCTTTATTGTTTTTTTCTTGCAGTTCATAGTAATATGGGCTTTAAGTAAGCACAGCAGTCCAAAACCATTACTTTCGTTGTTATTTAATAAATTACAAAAAAGTAGCAGGTGGGGCAAAGTGGAATGCAACATTGGTGTACCATTCCACTTTGCCCCAAACTTCTTTTTTTACGAAAATTTGATATGTGACAAAAATGCGATAAATGACTGAATTCTGATATTTTGCAAAATATAGCCAACACCTTACCTTCTAACTGTCCAGCACGAATTAGAAAAAAAAGAACGCAGTAGTTTCCAAACACAAAAATTACGTTGCCGGAGATTAACCGATTTTCACTTGTTTTGACATTTTCGGCCATATTGCCTAAACCGTTAAAGGAACGAGTCTGCACTTTCTAGAATATAACTAGCGTGCTCTAGGGCACATATTTTTGCTACTGCCTTCTAGATGGCGCTACACGATACACACAATTCCGCTTTGCCCCTCGTTCCGCTTTGCCCCACTTTCCCCTATTTATTCGAGTTGTGAGTTATGAAATATTAACTTGGTAAGTTTTCGGACCACCCGTCGACTCGTCATGGGTTTAAGGTACACGGTGAATGCGGTTTGCCAGAATTCAATCTAGAAATTGACTTTGTTATTAGACTCTCTCAAGAAGCTGCAACCTCCTTACTTTACGGATCTTCCTTCAGGTATGCCTAGAAAATTGTCACAACTAAAGTCACAATTTTTCCGGTGGACCGAAGTTTCTTGTCGTTGATGCAATACCATGTTTTCTTGCCATGTTTTGTGGAAGACTTGAAGCGGTACGTTGTGGATAAGCGCTTCTTTTCTCTTGCTAGTTTCGGTAAATTTCATGTCTTAAAAATACCAAACTATTAACTACCCGGCCATTACTGTCCTTTTATACATAGGTACAGTTTTCCAATATCAGTGGGTGTAATCAGTAGAATTCCGTGTAAGATAATTAAAAGTTATCTTTTAGAAAAGGCCTTCAGTACCTATTTGCAATATTTTCAACTGATCCTAACTAGGTACCTGTTTATGAAATTTTATAAATGACGATTTATCATTAACGAATTATGATTACAATAAACGCCGGAGGCGCCGCAAGCATAATATTGAGATGCGGAGAAACCGATTTTTGATATTTTTGATTTTGTCCAGAGGTATAGACTGTTTGCCACATAGTATGTCTGGTAAAATTTTAGGGAAAAAGGTTTGGATATAAAACCAAAGCACCTATATTCGTGGAAACTCTTTTTATCCCAACCACCAGCGGTATAGCATTGCCTCAGGGGGTAGGTACATAGAAACCATTTTATTTGATCAATAAAATCACCAGAGAAGAGCTTTAACGACTGTACGTCTCCCGTTAGCTAGCAACAGAACAAAGATACTGTAGCAATGAAAAAATATAAATTATTATTAGTCTAAACTTTTAAATTAAGAATTCTAGAGGAATTCATGCATTTAACTGTTCCTTAAAAAGCTTATTTTTGCCGCCTAAGCCACCTTCCAACTTCGAAGATAAAGAAGCCGTTTTACACTCTGCCTATTCTCTAAATAGGCTTGGGAAAATAGAATTTGATCTTGAAAAAAATATTAACTGCAATTTTGTTTTACCATATCAAAGTTATAAGTAAATACGTTGGTAGAAACCAAAAATTAAACATTTTGAAAAAAGGGAACCTTGAGTTACCTCAAAAAACACCTATTTTTCGTTAGAAATTTCGAGCAAAAATGTTAACTGGATTTTTTTAGACTCTTTAGGTAAAAAAACTTCCCTTGCTAACATATATTAAGAAATTAAACATTTTAAGAATATGGAAGTAACTTAGATCGACAAAGAGGGATAAAAATCGGATAATTTTCTATTTCGGCAAAAGGCAAAAATATTAACTACCTACGTTTTTATTGCAGATGATCATTTCCTTTAACAAATAGAATGTAACTTATACAAAATTAAACATTTATCTGAGCCGCATGTACGTCAGCTGTCACTTCTCATTGGTATAGACTAGGCAAAAATATTAACTGTTTTTTTGTTTAACTTTTTACAATATAACTATATTGAATGATATATAGTGAAATTGAACCTTTATTTACGGCGCATATAGGTCAATTGTCACTTGTCATTACTTTAGGAAAGCAAAAATATTAACTGTTTTTTTTTGTTTAACTTTTTACAACATAACTATATTAAATCACATATAGCGAAATTAAACATTTATTTACGGCACATGTAGGTCAACTGTCATTTGTCATTCAAAATACTTCCGTTACCAATTTTTGTTTAATTTCAAAAAATTTAACAAGACTTAGTATTCACTTAGAAAGTTTAACAAAAATCGGCCAGTTAATAATTTTGCTCTCAAAGACAGCTTCAAATTTCTTTAAAATGCGATTTTCGACGAAACAATATGTTTAATTTCTGAACAAACTGTTTATACTTGATTTTTCAGGTAATTATAAATAATAAAAACGCAGTTAATATTTTTGCCCAAAAAAATATTACTCAAAATGTCATTTTTACATCATTCGGATACTTGCGCAAACGTAATCTGTTTAATTTATCAATCTCAACTTTATATACCTTACTTACTAATAAATGCAGCTTAAAATTCGCAGTTAATATTTATGCCGTCTTTATATTTTGTGATGGCATTATAAAAATTCGGTTATGAATTTTATCTAGGTTTCTTTATTTTTTTACCGTAATTTCCCTGGCTTATAAAGTGTACAGTGGTAGGAGTGCTCGATCCACACAGACTCCGAAAAACTTCTAAAGTTTTATTAAACGGAAAATACTTCACTGTAGAGGAAAGTCGCCTAATTTCGGATGGTTTCCTAATTTCGGATAGTGGTTTATCTAAGAAGCCATCTGTTGTTTTATACAATGCAAAAAGTCAAATTAAGCCCACTATGCAATATTGTGGTGGTACAATCTCTCTCCATTAGATGGCAGCTCCAAACGTCTAAATTGCATGGCGGAGTTTTATGTTCAGTCGCGTTTTGAGCTGTGTCTATCTTTGAAATAATCGTTCCAGAATTTTGTGTTTGCGTCCTAGGTAAGTTAATATATTAATTAAGCCTGTATTCTAGTCACAATTAAACAGATTTCAAAAATAACAGTACTGCATTACCCTAACCTAAAAAGTGAAAAGGTGCCTAATTTCGGATAGTCTGAAGTTCCTAATTTCGGATACCAGAAACCCAAAATTCTGGCTTAATAAAATATGCTGGTTGCGAGTAAATTGTTTATTTTCAGAAAAAGTGACAGGTCCATTGAAACTGGCTATTATAATGAGGTCAGAGGAAAACAAATGGGATACCTACCTATCCTAATGTCTCCAATTTTGTTTCGGTCCCGAAACATTGGAAATTACATCAAACAAGCTAATAAAGAAGCTAGAAAAAACGTATGTGAGCGCCTTTTGTTTAAATATATAGTTTTTACACTTGTAGAAAGTAGTCTCTTAATTTCGGATACAGTGTCCGAAATTAGGAACCTTTTTTCAGTCGCACCAAAATGGACCGAATTCATATACATTCGTTTTCTTGGAAAAAAACAAATGTAGTAAAATTCTTTTGACAATAAATTTTGTTTCATTATAACGCGTTGTATATGCTTATATGAAAAAATAATTGAAAAACACTTCTGTATAATAAATACTTAGTAAATTTAAAGTAGTAGGTATCCGAAATTCGGCGACTTTCCCTTACGGTAACGTTAAATAATATTTACTGTATCTGAATACAGGACGAAGGACGAAGCTTTTTAAACTTTGATTTCTTACTTGGTATCTACGAATATGTACAGGGTGAGCATTTTTAAACGTCCAGCTCTGTTCGTGGAAAACGGTCAAAGATATTTGGATATTATTACGGTAACGTTAAATCCTGGAAAATAATTTCGCTGTTATTAATTAATTGAATTCAAGATTGAATATACCTGACTTGGGTATCTACAGGCAGAGAATTTTAAAAGTTTATTTTTATTTTTATATATTTAAGTGTTTTTTGTTCGTCAGATTAAATACTTATATTCTCTCAAAATAGTCCTGGCATTGGGCAAACTAGAATATTGGCACTTTCTTGAATTAAAAAGTCACGGAAATTGTAACTGACTGAATAGTAGTTGACTCTGGGCTTGGTCATAATTATTCAAATCAAGGACGATTCGTTCCATAAAATATTTTGCTATTTGTTAAAACCATGCACTACAACAAACCGACTCAAAGCACCTCTGCCCCCAGTTTCAATGGCTGGCCATTTTATTACAGTTTTGTTGTTCACTTCCCATTCTCCTCCCAAAAAGACAACAAGGTTTGAAAATAAACCGTGTATGAAAACAAAGCAAACGACTTTCCGTTTTGCATACTGTACCTATAGGGACAGAGGCGTCGAATTCATGGGCAAACAGAATATTTACGAAAAAGCATGGAAATTCTACCTAAGTATGTCTAGTGTACTCAATTCTTTGCAAAAAATTGCACCAGATATGTACCTACATTTGAACATGTTGGGCAAATCAAATTTTAGTTCTAGTTATTGCCAAACTCACTGACAATCAGTTGTTTGTCGTTTATTACCTACATATTATTCGCTAAAATCTATAAGCAATCAGCTTTTTAAGCGTGTAATATCGCACCCTTAGAAAATGTAGGAAAGTGTTCAAATGTATACGATGTCGAAAACACCGATTGCTTATTATTTTCTGTCATCTATGTACACACTAGGAAAATACAAATACAATAGGGACGTCTGGCCACAGAACATATGAACATGACTGCACCATCACCTACTAATTATTATTTAACCATTGCATTATCCCTAGTACATTTTTTACCATTAGATATAACGAGATGTTAATTAAAATTTTCAATCAGAATGCGACCACATAGGAATGCATTGTGCACCGTAATAGCTAGACAGGGAAGATTTCATTATCAGCCGGACAAAATGTATGGCATTAGTAATGTCCTTTTGGGCTTTGGACGGCTGATCGGACATATTATAGAACAATGTTAAACGGCGAAATTCGTTATAGCAGTTGGCGTAGTCTGATCCAGCGTGTTTAAATTTAATCCACGACAAAAATGATATCGGTTGAGAGCTATATAGAAGCATTGAGCATTCGCTAATTGTCTGAAACAATGACGTCAAAACCTATAGACTATAGACTACTCTAAAAACATGCTACAAACAAAGACAGAAAGTCAACCATCAACCAACTATACACCCGGTGATTCCCGGTTATAGTTCCTCCAGAATCACACTTAGATATCGCATGTTTTTTCTTGTTTGGGGGCGCCGGAAGCATCGGAACCTCACCTGAAGACTCGGGGGATGGTCTAACGACGCCAGCCTCCGAGCCCAGAGTCGAAATAAGTTCGCTACGGCTCCACAAAAAGGGGCAATTTCTGACAATATCGCGACATTTTCGGAATAATTTAATGGAGCGCTTAGATTGTGATTAGTTCTGGGCGTCATGCGTTTATCAAAACAAACCTGTCTATAGGTTTTGACGTCATTGGTTTGGAACCTTTTCGAATTATAACTGTTAAAAATATAAAATAAACTTTGTTCTTGATGTATTTTTATTATCTTCAAGAAATATATAATAATGTTACATTTACTGACATGACACATGATATAATAGTAAAGATAATTTCTATAACTACTACATTCTTATGTTTCATGGATATCTATTATATTTCTACAAATACAAAATTACATTTTTAACAATAACGATTCTGAATCGGTTTTACTACAAACAAAAAGCGTTGACTGATATATTATTAAAGACTGCTCACCGCTGTCACGTCTGACACATTTTTGGCTCACCATGCGCTTTCCGGAGATAAAATACAATGCAGTATACATTGTTAGCCATCAGAGCCATCTGTTTTCCAGGACATAAAGCTAGGTATAGCCGTGAGAAGTCTTTATAAATACGTCAGTCAACGCAAAAAGTTTTTCCACATTGTTAAAACGCTTTGCTTCAACCCATAAAAAGCTTCTGTTATCCACAAAAAAAAAGGTAAAACCCACAACAAAGAAGCTAGCCTCGTCCTTCTTCTAACAAAGGTATAAGATTTAATAACGCAATTTTTGCTAGTACGGTTAAATCTTCTTGTTTTATCTCACAAAGACTAAAAAGGGCCAACAAATGTAAGTAGTCGCAACCAGGAAAAGCATAATGGCTGGAAATCGAGGTCTGGAATGCCCTTGAACTTAGCGTACACTTGAAGCGGTGGCGGCGTATCGTGTTCAGACGCCGTAATTTTAAGCTGTTGCTACGGAAATTACAATGGCTGGGAGGAGAACGCTATACATGGTGCTTACAATAATCAGTTTCTTATTGAAGCAAATTTGGAGCCCCTATCCTTATCGATTTAATCATAAAGTAAATTGAAATTCAATTATAGGGGCACATAGTATGGTATATGTTGTTCCCGTTTACCTAAGTGTCTCCCCCTGTAGCCTTAACTCGGAGAAGCAATATTATTCCGGAATTACGTTATTTAACAACTTGCTCAACCCGCTAATATTTCAGACTTAATCCTATAAGCGCGTTTCGGCATAGAGTAGAGTGGGGCAAAAGTACGCGCGGGGCAATAATCTCAAATCAAAATTTCTCAGAGACACAGGAAAATTTGGCAACATCGCCGCAATATATTGTGCCGCATACCTAACCGCATCAGCCAGTGTTTTCTTGAACGTCGAGGAGCCGTGTTCTTGCAACCATGAGGTAATTTATACTTTTATAGGCTTTGCATGTAATTTTAGCAAGTTCTTCTATAAGCTATTGTGACGTTGATTATTATTGTATTTTAAAAACCAATTAGTGGCATGCTCTATGTTATGACAGTGTACGTAACACGCTGTGAATTTGCACGGTTCTCATTTGGTGAAAAATTGCGGCAAATTTAAAAATATTTTTAGCTTGTGGGGCAAAAATCCGATTTTATCGCGGGGCAAAAATCCGATTTTATCTCGGGGCAAAAATCCGCGCGGACTTTTGCCCCATGTATTTTGGGACTTCTACCCCACAAACAATGTTCATTCATAATATTGTTTTTATTTTACAGAAATTACAAAAGAACCTCCAATCGAAAATTATGCACCGAAGAAATGTTAAATGAAGCAAGAAATTTAATAGCTGATGGTTACTCGAATAGAGCAGCGGCTGAAAGGCTGGGTATACACGAGTCAACGTTGCGTAAAAGGTTACAATCTGGACATGGCGCAAACACCTTTGGAAGATTTAAACCAGTTTTTACCGAAGATATGGAGCAATTGCTAGTCCAACATTGCAAAGATATGGATGACAGGTTCTATGGTTTAAGTCTAAAATCGTTAAGAATGATTGCCTACGAATATGCAGTCCTAAATAATGTTGAGCATCCATTTGATGACCAAAAAAAATTGGCTGGCAAAGACTGGGCATACAAATTTGTACAAAGATATGGCCTTTCACTAAGAACCCCTAATCCAACTAGCTTAGCAAGGATGATGGGGTTCAATAAAACTCAGATCGAGATATTTTTTGAAAACTTATCTAAACTTTACAAAACACACAAATTTCCACCCGGCTCAGTGTATAACATGGACGAAAGTGGAATATCGACTGTTCCCAACAAAATCCCTAAAATTGTTAGCACTAAAGGAAAAAAGCTTGTCGGAAAAATATCATCGGCTGAACGCGGTGAAACAGTCACTCTTGTTTGTGCTATGAGTGCAGCTGGAAATTTTATAGCACCGGCCTTTATATTTCCTCGAAAACGGATGAAAAATGAACTGATGGATGGATCACCTCCTGAATCCATAGGAATGTGCTCAGATTCAGGTTATATTAACAGCACACTGTTCATCGAATGGCTTAAACACTTCCAAAGCAAAGTTCGAGCGGATAAGGAACATCCGATATTGTTAATTTTAGACAACCATTCTTCACATAGATCCTTGGAGGCTGTATTATATTGCAGAGAAAATTTCATACATTTGTTGACAATTCCGCCCCATAGTAGCCACAGACTTCAACCGTTAGATCGCTGCTATTTCAAGCCATTAAAAACGCTGTATGCTGATGAATGTGACCGCTGGTTAACAACTAACCCAGGAAGACAAATTACACATTTTCAAATTGCTAAAATATTAGGCCGTGCATATGAACGGTGTTCCACAATGGATAAAGGCGTTAAAGCATTTGAAGCCTGCGGCATCTACCCGATGAATAGAAATGTGTTCTCTGACGAAGACTTTCTACCATCTTCTGTTACCGAAAAAACTAATATTGTGAACCAAGAACCGTTGGAGAACCACGAAGACAACCATTCTGATTCAGATTCTGATCCTGAAGCTTCAGTGCCATTATCAACCCTGAGAAAAAAAGCAAAAATGGTCCATTCGACCCCAGAAAAGAAATCAGGAAAAATTCCTTTTACTTCTTTAGAGAGCACCTCGCTGGATCAGCTTTATCCTCCATCAACATCGTCTGTGAAAACAGTACATTCGACCCCAGAAAAGCAATCAGTTAGAAATCCACTTTCTTCCTCAGTTAAAATGGTAACTCCAAAAGAAATACTTCCATTTCCCAGACGATCAGAAGATCAAAAAAGAAGAAGGCAAGGCCAAAAATCAGAAATATTATCGAGTACCCCCTTCAAAGAGAAACTTGAGACTGTTTGTGAAGAGAAGCATAAAAAGGAGGAGTTACGAAGAAAGAAAGCAGTGAAAAGAAATGTTCTAACTATTGACGACCAAAAAAAAGGTGATAAGAAGGTGGAAAACAAGCATTCAGATGAAGAAGTTGCATGCCCTGGTTGCTCAGAGAAATATAGTGATCCGCCACTAGAAGACTGGATTCAATGCGAAAAATGTTCAATGTGGTGGCACCAGGAATGCAGCGCTTACGAAAATATTGGCAAATTTATTTGCGATTGTTGTGAATAACTCTCGTTAACTTATCGTGTTTTATTTTTTATTTATTCGTGGTGTTTGAATTTTTGTTTTTTTTTATTTTTTCATATGTGAATTATTGTTTTCGTTGTTTTTTGTTTTAGTTTTTGTATTTGTTATTATTTTTATTGTATTTGCTTTGAGTGGTGAATAAATATATTTGATTTGATATGATTTGATAATTTTGTCGTTGAGTTTATCTATAAGGGAATTTTGCCCCACGCGTGTCAGACTTTTGCCCCACTAGTGGGGCAAATTTCCCATTTTGAGTTTATCTTCTATTTATTTTTTTAGAAGTTACTCTTTTTGTTTTTTCAAGTGAAATATATTACTTTTTGTACCTAAGAGGTTGTGCTATTAAGACGAAAAATAAACGTTTGGTTTCATCAATATTTCTGGCTTATGTACTCGTTTCTATGTTATGTGCGTCCTTTTGCCCCATGCTACTCTACCCCCCTTTAATAACTCAGGACAATGCAACTTTAATCCAGCAGATGCACAGCCCTGTGCACTTTACGCATATTTTCCTCTCCAGGGCCGGACCACCAGAAATTTGATAAACGTAATTCTACTATACACTCAGCGCTAGCGTTAAATTTTAAAAGCCCTTAACATTTTAACGTTTACCAGCATGCCCCGGTTTTGGTCGAATAAACGTAAATAAATTGGCCGCCCGCAGAAAAAATGTATAGGCCAAATTCAAACTTTATTATTTTTGTTAATTTCAAACACGTTTTAATTTACTAAAAATAGAAATTTAGGCATCGTTAGAAAAACTAATATTAAAATAACATCATTCCTAAACGAAACAACACGACAAAAAAATAACAATCACTATTTTGTTCTTTACTGCACATAATAGGCATGAATACTCATTATTTCACTCTAGATTTTTATAGTAATATGTTTATCATTGGTTGATTGTGGTTGAGGTTGATATTTACAAATTATTTAAAAACAAAATCAAACAGTGCGCTGTTTCCAAAGGATCTCGGGGACGCAGAATGTCGTAGCTCTAACCGGTTTAGCAACAAGGGTCTACGGATACGGACCACATATCGATTGGAAAGCTTCGCGCAGTCGCAATCGCTCCGTCGCGTGTTTGTTGTTTTATGGATTTGTGAATTTTGTCTTTTTATCACAGTTAGTTGAGGTATTGTTTATCCTGTGTTTTTATGTATTTGGGCCGGTGTTGGTTAAAATATCATATCATAGACAAGAATTTTCGTGACTGAGACCGTGATTTTGATTAGGTATTATTGAAATAATTACTGGACTTTACTAATGGCTGATTGTGGAGAATCACCTAGAAGTACTGGGTGTGGAGAATGCAAGATCAACTTTTCCAAACTCTCCAACTTACGAGCTCACGTAAAAAGAAAGCATCCAGGTAGATACCTATTTTTGTTTCTGTTTTTTTAAATAATAACCACAGAGAAGACCAGTTTTAAAGGCACAAAAACAGCGAATCTCTGGATATAAACAAGGTTGTTGAAAGTGAAACCGGTTGGATTGTACCTTCCACTTCAGGAAAAGAATTATATCTCATTGAAGAACTACAATCAGAATGTACTTGTAAATTAGTATGCACTCAATGTTTGGTATGCATCCATCGATTCACTTGCTCATGTCTTGACAATAGTATAAAATGGAACATGTGCAAACATATTCATTTAGAAGCTCAATTTGTACAACGAAATCCTCCAACATGTTCTACAGCTGACATTTTGTCCGGTAAGGATTGCAGGACATTTACTTTTTTTAAATGAATACTGTAGGTGTGATATTTTTGCTTTTATGTTTTACGAGTATAGGAATCGCATCAAAATATGGGTATCACTTGGTTGATGATTTTGATTTACCCAGGTGGTGGATTTAATTTAATGTTGCTTTAGTGGTTTATAATTTTAACTATTTTTTTAAGCTTTTTGGGATCTCCGTTATTTCTTATATAATAGGTATATTTCTTTGTAGATAACTTGGTCGTTGATATCATTGCGAATGACAAGTCGGAAGAATCAACATGGTTGACAAAATCGGTCAGTTGCAAGAAAAATGAAAACCAAATACTTCTCGAAGAACAACAAAAAATTTTAGCAACATTCCAACAGCAAATTCTGGGCACTCGGTCATTAGAAGAAACTCATGTAATAAAACAAATGTTAGCTCCCATTAATCCGACATTAGAAGCATTAAGAAATAGTAGAAGGTCTTCGTTAGAGAATTTAAAGAATATCCCTAGTAACAAGAAAATAGAGCCCCAAAGACGACTTTTTAAAACTAAAAAAAATCAAACAAAAAAAGCAAAAGTACTCTCAGCACCATCAACTGACGAAGCGGATGTGTTAGCACTTCAATTATTATGGAACCGACCCTGTAGTAACAATAGTAGTGCCTGTACTCAAAAAGAAAACTGATATAGTTGTACCTGATAGGTATTTCATTTAAATAATAAATTTTAGTTAAGTACCTATGACTTTTATTTATTTTAAACTAATAACATCAGACACCTAATGCCTAGTTATAATAAAATTTCTCATTACTTTATGATTTGTATTTTGTATGCTATCAATCAACTATTTAGTAGGTATGTACCTACCATTTTTCATTTATTAGCATTTTAGGTACATTTATTATTTTTTACTTATATTATAAAAATATGCCTATTTCACCTGCTTCAATACGAATGGCGAATATTTGTTAGTGGAATCGTGGCCATTGGTTCAAATTTTGAAACAAATTAACTAATTTATCAATAATTGGAAACCATCCCGCCTAAAAATGCTTTCGCCTAGGTGAGTCTACTAGAGTTTCCAAAGACATCAGTATTTTGTGTCAGTATAATAGGTATAAGCTAAAATAATACATTCTTCCTAACAGTTTCTATATACCTACCTATCTTCCTATATAGTTATTTGTACTTTATATGTATATAGTCTACATTCAAATATATTTTATAAAAGTAACCTGATTACGCTCAGTGAATTGTTTACGATAGACCACTGTCGATATCGAGACACGCGACGGAGCGATTGCGACTGCGCGAAGCTTTCCAATCGATATGTGGTCCGTATCCGTAGACCCTTGTGGTTTAGCATGGTCCCGAAGGCGTAGGGCTCAGCAATTAATTTTTCCGAAAATTCAACCCCTCAATTTTAGAAGTGTTGGACAATTTTGGACATTAAATACGAAATTCTCGGAAACGACTGGACGAAATCAAATTTAAGCTTTATTTCCTACATCTACGGGTCGAACTACGTCGGAAATACCTGGGCAGGTTAATATTTTTGGAAATTCAAAAAATTGCGCTGGCCGGGCCATTGGAAATTTTTTAGAGGAATTTGGAATTTGGACAATGCTAAATAAAAACAAGACCGAATGCTTTGTATTTTGTTTAACCTGTATTTTTTAAGTTTATGTTATGATTTATCAAATATACGAAATTGAGGATATCGGATATCGGTGGTACACATTAATTAGCAGTTGACATTTAATGAAATATTAGTTGCCTGGCCGGCAGTTGGCACAGAACAGAAACACAAGTCACACGCACACGCGCTTCCAAACCTGAGCCGAACTTAAAACTAATCTGACCTGAATGATATATGCGCCTATTTTAATTCCTGCTTTTAAAAATGAATAATAATTATGAATCGTCAAGGAAATAAATTTCTATAGGAAGATACCTACCTCTCTATATATTCTACATTTGACCCTTTGAGAGGACATGTTAATTTATAGGATGTGGGAATCAATTTATAGGTACTAACTTAAATTTTTACTTCCACATCACTCAAGGAATTCCCTCTCTGGCTTTTATGTAAAAGAAACAAAGAGTACCTACCTAGTTCTTACAGTTATACTGCATAGTTAAATTATTATTATGGTTCAAAGAAAAAAGTACCTAAAATTTTTTGCTAATATTAGGTGACTTATTTTTTTAGTTCATTAAAAATGTTTGACCTTGAAAATTTGAAAATTTTCGCCTGCGGCGCAATTCTTAACAGTGAAAAATGAACTTTGGCAACCAGCCCCCCCCCCCCCCCCCCCCCGTCAATAATTTCTGGTTGCGCCACTGTTCTGAGTTCATTTAAAAAGTTGACAATTTGTAAATCGATGATTAAAAGTAACATTTTTCAGATATAAAGAAAACATATTTGTTTACTGAACCACCCTATATATTATTGGATTTTTTGTATTTACGCTTCATCGCTGACTCCATGCGTGCCTTCATTTTGTTATTTGATTGTTGCATTCATTCTCTATATTACGTTCAATAATTACATACAAATTTTCAGCTTTCAGTGCTGACTCTACCCAAAGTTCTATTGGACTCTACCGTGGTCACTAAACAACTCAATATGAAAATATCAACCTTTCGAAAACTTTTTTTTGTCGCCCGCTCTCCGACTATTATAAAAGTGTGAAGAGAACAATGATTTTCCAGGGGGGGCAACTGCCTCCCCTTGCCCCCCCTCCCCTGCGGGCGCCCATGAAAGGAATGTCTCCATTTTGGTGCAATGAAGTTACCCTAATATAGCAACCTAGATGTAGCATAAAGATAAACAAAGGGTTCAATTTGGTATAATGATTTTTTGGAACTGAAGTACCTATGGTCCTTATACCGTTAACTTTATCATAATTAAAAACCAAAGCAAGGGATCTTCAATATTACTTGCGATTAGCTTATAGCGGAAATAACGGCGGCGCGTGAGCGTTTAAATTGAATCTTGAATCCCTCTTCTTCTAATCATAGCTTTTAACTAAATGAGCTCCATTAATTTTTTTTTCATAGCTAGAGTAGTATGCTTTGACAGTAAATGTAGATTACGTCCATCAAGATCGATAAATAATTAAGAAACTTCCTTAAACGAGGCAATCCACTTAGTTGGCTTCGTTCAAACTGCACATCATATCCATCAGATCCATAGTTTGTTTCACATTTTTTTATGCTTCAGGTGGTTCAGGTACGTGTATGAAGTCAATTTAGGTAACTTGACGTTGACGACTAATCAAGTCGCATTATTATGAATTAGTTTTAAAAATATACATATGTTTCTGCTATAGAGACAATGAATACATATTATTTTCAACAAAAAATTTAAAACCGACTTCAATAATTTGCCCGTGTGCACACTACACTAAAAATTTAAAAAAATGCACAAAAAAAAACACCGACTTCACAAATTTGCCTGTATGCACATTTCAACTAAAATTTTAGAAATATTTTTCTCTTTCTAAATAGAGTTATCTTTGGATTTGGTGACAGTCAAGGCAAGGAATTTAAATCTATTTAGATATATGAATACATCATATCCTACATACATCATAACTTCCTATCACTGACTCCAAAGATAACTCGATTTAGAAAGAGAAAAATATTTTATACAATTTTATTTGAAATGTGCATACGGGCAAATTTGTGAAGTCGGTGTCATTTTTCGTTAATTTTTTTTTTTAATTTTTAGTGGAGTGTGCATACGGACAAATTTTTGAAGTCGGTTTTAATTTTTTGGTTAAAATTTTTTTATTTCTTATTTTTTAGTGAATTATTAAGAATTATCGAAATCGGTCCAATATTAAATTCCATCCCCTATTTGTCCACCCTTAGGATTTAAATTTTTCTCTTCAAATTTAATTTCTCTTCAGATTTAAATGTGACCACCCCTAAGGTAACCCCTTTCTAATATAATAAAATAAGAATCATCCAAATCGGTCCAATATGAACTTTCATCCCCTATACATATTTATCTACCCTTAGGGGTGGATTTTTTTCTTTAAATTCAAATGGGACTACACCTAAGGTACCCCCTTTCCAATAAAGAAAGAATAATCGAAATCGGTCCAATATGAAATTTCATCCCCTATTTTTTCACCCTTAGGGGTGGAATTTTTTCTTCAAATTTAAATAAGGCCACCGCTAAGGTACTCCCTTTCTAATAAAAAAATAATCATCGAAATCGGTTAAATATGAAATTTCATCCCCTATTTTTCCACCCTTAGGGGTGGAATTTTTTCTTCAATTTTAAATGGGACCATTCTGTAGGTACACCCCTACAAATAAAAAAGAATTGTCCATATCGGTTTATGAATGACGGAGTTCTGGTTCTAGTGATTCTGAGGTAACAACATGAAAAAAAAAACATACAACCGGATAACCTCCTCCTTTTTTGAAGTCGGTTACAAAATTAGCATATTATGAATATTTTCCAAGACGTTGACACTTGATACCAGATTTAAAAAAATATAATTTTTCGATTTTTTTTTGGGAATATAAAACATCATCGCAGTGAGCTATGTTTGAGAGACTTGAGGTAAGGCGTTATAATTCCACATCATCAACATACTGGCTTCTGTCTAGCCGTGTAACATAGCACACATGCAAGCGCCGTACTTCCATCGAATTGATAAGTACAATGGAAGTCGCACAGGTACCACTTTCATTGTTGTTTGGGGCAGCCAACTCTAGAGAGAGATAGGTTTCAAATGGCAATAAGTAAGACAAGGACGCCTAATGAACGTGTCAGCTGATTCAGGCAAAGGAGGTATATAGGGATGTTGCATATTAATGGAAGAATTTAATGGGCATGTTCCGTAATTCTCTTTATTGTATGATCTGTATTCCGAAATTCGGGGCTTGTTTGTAGGAATGAGAATTTTTCTATATAACCACAATTATGTAAATATTGCACAGAAAAAAGTAGTGAATTGATTTAAAAAATTACCTACATGGCAATTTTATGTACCTGGAAGTAAATTGAGACAAAAAAAATACAAATTACAAAATAAAAGTTTATTTTAAAATAAAGGCAACAAAATATCTAGGATAATGGTATACATTTTCAACTTTAATTACTTATCTTAATTGATTTATTAATTTTAAAATTCAATTTATAAAACGAAAAACATGTAAGACAGGTAGCTTTTACATATTTTTATGTATATTTTATATTGTTTAGGCATCTAACAAAAAGAATTACAAATAATTACCTTATTAAAGGGACCAGAACCTCAATATTAATTCCATCTTTGACTACGAAGAGCAGGGTTCATTAGCACAATATTTTGCCAGTTTTCCCCTTGATATTGATAGTTTCTATCATGACTCGGAAAATAAAAAACTGTAGTAATTACATACTTTTTAAGTTTGCGTTGCCCAAAATTCTCTATGAAATTGCTCTCAATAAATTGTTGTTTACAAATGCAAGTAAATACTTGTAGACAGTACAAAATTTTTCCTTTTTATTGCTGCAATCCACTTGTCTCTAATATCACCTTATCTCTTGGAAAACTGCAAAGTTATTAGCAAAGATTTTTAAGACATTGGTACATCCAAATACACAACAGGAGTTGAACCTCTTTTTTGTAATTTACAACAAACAGAAAGAATATAGCCACATAGCTAAATTAAATTTTCTCTTCGATCTAAAAATATAATATTAAACCAAACACCAACTAAGAAAACTCAACGCCGTTTTATACGAAACTGCCGCCACGACACGAACTCGAATCAAATATAAATAATACAATAATTAGGTACTCCGTACTCCTATTCGTATTGGGACTTGGGACAGAAGGAAAATTAAAATGACGTTTGACAACGGAACTCGTTTGAAGCACAGGACACAAAAATAGAAAGTTAGGACAAACACCTCTTTTGTGTTATGTGGTTTTTGCCGGAATCAGCTGATTTATTTACTATCTCACTTGCTCAAGTTTGGCTGCCAGTTTCTCTCTCTACACTCCTTCCATCTACTTGTCAATTCAATGCGTACTTCCCATTCACCAATATTAACAATAAATGTAATTTCCTCCGTGAAGCCTGTAATCCCGCTTTATGTCACAATAAAAAGAGTTATGACGCAAAAAATGCCTATAAATATAAATAAATAAAACGAACCTAATAAGGTTGGGGGTCATAAATCGTGTCGCTACTGTGTAGGTCGAGGAGTAAGTCGAAAATAGCTTGAAAGCATATGACGCAGCTTTAACGATGTGTTCATTCATGCTAAAAATCTGTCTCAGTAAAAAAAATACATAAAAACACCGTTGGTAAATTTGGTTATGTAAATTGGCAATTTTCACAATTTATTTATCTGCATTTGTGTGACTTCATGTTGACCCATATATTATGACTCACATGATTGTCAATTAATTGCCATTAATGGCATTCTTTCGCCCTGAAGTTGTGATCATGGAACACTCTAAACCAGTGATCCAGAGGAAGTGAACCCAGAATATCAAATCAGTTGGAAGGTCATGGTACCAAAGTCTCGCCACTCCGTTGTTTACGAGGGTGTTCTATACAAATCATCGTAAAGCTGGTTGCACCAAGTTATACGGACCTCTATATTGACTTTCCATTATGCAGCGTGAAGCATTTTTAGTGTATATCGTTAGATTTTGGTACAATGTTAAAAATTAAAATAGGAGTACCTAATATAAGTATTCTAGAAAAATAAGGAGCATAATATGTATAATAAAAATGCAGGTATTTTACTTTTTACGTTTAAATAAAACAAGATATACCTAACTAAACATAGGGTAAGCAAAAATATACATAAGTGTGTACCTAGGACAACACAAAATTATTTACATAGCTTAAAAGTTTTGCAAAATTGTAAGTTTTGGATTTGATTTATTTGGTCTTTGAGATGTTAATTCCCTATTGGCAAATTTAAGTGTGTAGTAAATACGTATTCGCGTATATAATGAAACCAAATAGTCATGGAGAAAATTTGCACGTATGTATTTTACTGATCGTAATTCCTTTAGTATAGGTAAGCCATCCTGATGCGATAAGTCGTTAAATTTTGATAAGAAAATATTTTCTAAATTGATTATATATTCACTAAATTCTCATGGAGGTACTGTCAAACTGCCAAATGGCCCTGAACTGCCATCATAGGCCTTTACAAAATATTGTTGACTTGTCTCTGCTTGCCAGATTACGCATATACGAATATGCCTCTAACCATAAGCTTCTGGTACCTGGTCATCAAATTGTGACTTACAAATTTTTATACGTTTATGTGCCTCTTCTGGTGCAATATTAAATTTATGGTCTTTGACAAACCCTCGGACGAACCGTAAGGCCTTCTTCCATTGCTGACATCTGCAGTTATCAATATTTTTATTTACAACACACCTGCGACATGTTTGGCTTTATATTATTCAACATACCGTACTCTCACCGTTTTAGTAGACGTAGGGGAATAGGCCGCGCGTCGCCGTGCGTCCAGCTAGGTTTGTCAGTCGTTGGCGGGGGGAGTACACAGTAGTCCCGCACCGGTTATCAGTCGAGTTTTGCGAGCAAAAAACACGCCCCGCCCCCCGCCAACGACTGACGAACCTAGCCGAATACACGGCGGCGCGCCGCCCAGCCATGGTTATGTCTACTGAAACGGTGAAAGAACGGTATATAGTATTGTGCATAATAGGAGTATTATCTAATAATAAAATAATATTTCGACATTTTTCTGAAATGCGTCAAACTAAATCTTACCTTTCAGGGTCTTTAGGAACTAGAAAAAAGGACAGTCTTTTAAATTGCTTTTACAGTCATCCACACTGCAATAATAAGAACCGTGATAAGCCATCGCTACTCAAAATTGGCAACGGTATTGGATATAATTTAGGCGCACCCGGTACAATACGAAGCACACCGTTCCGAGAGACACTGTGTAACAAAGTGACGCTCGGAATCGCCCGCTCAGCGGGATATCGATCGGGCAAGAGGGAAATATTTGTTTACACAGGCCAAGTGAGCGGACTTATAGTATTCTCTTCACTTTTCTGTAGACTTTGGTGGTACTATTATTATAGTTTATGGTATTAGGTACATTATTATTGTCTATCTACAGAAGAAACTTATTTAACCACTGATTACTATGGGGAGTTCAGGGACGATTACTACCACATCAGAGATAACAACCAGCAGTATAACTATCATTAGCGGGAAATTTCCGCGTAACCAGGTGCAGAAATATTCTCTGGTACTACTAGTAGGCTGAACTCCCCATCGTAAGTACAGAGTGTTTACGCGAGAACGGGCCACCTCATAACTTTTTTATTTTTCGATTAAAAAAAAATAGAGACACAACGTTTAGTATTGTTGGAAATCGTCTCCATGGTCTTATTACAATCGATACAGGGTTACTTACAAAATGACCGTTAACCCTGCACATACATAATCCAGCCGTATAAACATAATCCAAAATAAATTTCCTGAGCTGCCTTTAACACACTCCACCTTCAATAAATATCCCATTCCAGAATCAATAATCAATTCGCCAAAACAGCCCCTCCTCCATAAATCAATGTTTGTCCTTCATTTCGAGGGTGTTGCCTTAGGGGGCTGTACAGAGTGACATAGTATTCCCTATTTATCAATGTGTTTATTCTTGATTACAGGTTAGGTGTTCAAGGTTACATAAAGGCAGATTTTGACTCTATGGAACCGTATTGATAAGTATTACGGAGACATGCATATACATACTTTATTGGATATTTAGAAAGATCGTGCATTTTTGGCATAGACGTAACTAGGCCGTATTCTAGGGGGAGCTGATCAGGAAGGAGAAAATGCGGGGCCCCGACAAGGAATTATTTAATCCATTAAGAAGAAATTTTTGAAAGTCGGTACGCTACTTACAAAGGTATATTTTTACATGTCATTCTGTAAAATGGTAGGCCGGGGCTACGAGTTCGGATCACTTCTGTGACGTATATAGGAATTAATTTTGAGTGGTGGAGGGACCATTTTTGTGCCTTTTTTTTAAACAAGGGCATTTAAAATAATTCTAAAATTTTTTTAAAAAATTTGAAGAAAAATTACATAAAATTAGTCTTGGGTGTGAGTGAATATTTTCAAATTCCGAAATGGGTTCGGTCCCGCCCTTCTAAATACGTTACTGATTGGATCACCCTGTACCACCCTTGAGGTGCCACACCCAAAAACGTTAATTTTAAGGCTTCAAAAAATAATGTATAGGTCTATCTACTGGTAATTTTGAATCATCTTTAATTCATATAAGAAAAAACATTATGAAAAAGTAGAGGTTTCCGAGTAGAAACCAAAAAAAAAATATTGGGAATGTCTGCTATTTTGTGATGCAAGATTATTTACATAGTACATATTATAACGAAACAACAATACACTGGATGAATAACAAAATAAAAGTCTGGAGTCTGGCACAGCAAACGTACATTCTCCGACGCCCGTCTCGTCTCTCTTTCTCTCGGCAGCAGGCACGGTGTGTTCGCTCTAGCTTGCGCGTTTAAATTTCAGTCGGATTTTGTGGGGGCACAAGGCGCAAGATTCCGCAAGAGCAAGCTATTCGTCGAAACTGGTGAATTTAAAAAGGCGCGTGCGGTGTTCGCCGTGTTGCGTAACGTTGCGTTGTCAGAATGTTAGATCTATTCTGTTTACGAGAAGCATTTCGCACATCCTTTACATTTTAGGGAGGGCTAATAGAAATGTAGGGAGGGCTAAGCCCCCCCTAGCCCCCCCCCCCCCTAGTTGCGTCTATGATTTTTGATAAACTTTTGCTGAAGGAGTTTTTTATAGGTATCGCTTTTCATTAAGAAGTTACAAGCCAAAACATGGAAATGGCCTGGTGAAAGTCGAGTTAGCCATGACTTTATTAGGTATCCATGAAAAACAATTGATAGTTTGAGTGTTCTATTATATTTTGTAATATTTTACTTGCCAAAAAATGTAAATGGGACAATAAATATTTTAAATAAAAGAAAGGGCCGAGTCTGTCTCGATGGAGCCACGCTATTCTATCTTCTCTGCTTCTCGGGGCTTAGAAAATAAACATGAACTTACGTAATTGGTTTTCTTGTCGTAGTAGTTCCTATTGTGTTACACACGTTCAGATTCTACAATGAGACCCAAGCTTTTAAATTGCCCTTTTCACCAGCTGACACCTATATAAATGGGCACACACACCGGATTACCCTCGGGCCAGACCTACGTCTATGATGGCGATATTTCCACCATGATCCGGTGCTCCCTCACGCAAATCCCCGGGAATTGGCTGAGCCGCTTGGCAGGGGGCTGGGGGGAAGTGCAAGGGGTTAATGGAGGCCTCCGTCGGACGGTTTATACGTGCGGGGGCCGCAGGAAAGTAGTTGGACTGTGCAGGTATGGTCGGACAAGGAAATTAGCAAAAACAATATGAGAGTCTGCGAGTTGTTTGAATGTTGTGCAATATAAATTAAAAGTAAATTATCATTACTTAACCTTACAGTGTATGATGATAGCGCGTGGCTGACAGCTCTCAAAAAAGTGCCTTAGAAATAGACACAGATAAAGTACGTTCACGAATTATGGCGTACACGTCATCAATTTTTGTATCAATCAGAGACACAAGACCTATTCTTATACGCCCAGAACTGATTTACTGCATACACCCTTTTGTCTTTGATTAGTCGACATACGTTCGGCTGATTTCAATCCGTCCGTGCATGTGTCAGACAAATACGCCAATAGATCGTATAGCGTAGAGTTCATAGCCGCCGTCTCGGGAAGGATATGCCAGCTGTCACAGCGTAAATGTAGAAATTCTGTCATTTTGTGCGTATTTTTAAGAATTTTCTTTGTTTTCAAGTTTGGCTCTTAGTTTTTACTTGTTCTTGGTGTGTAGTAGTTGGTAGTTGTAGTAGTTCGGCTTTGGTAATATCTGTTACTGCGTTACGGACTATTTAATTTTCAAGCCAGAGAAATTGTAGCGAAGTTATTAAATTATTTCAAAGATGAAAAACGCAACGGAGGACCACTTTTACCAGTTCACGCAGTCCAAGAGGTAAATTGCAAACATTATGGCAGTAGATAGTGATTACGCAATCAAATATTTTTCAGCGTGTTTATCAAGCTTTGGACATTAGTTTACGCACTGTTTCACGCATTTCCCACGAAGTGCAGAGATCAGAGGGTCAAGATGGTCCCCAGGAAAATCCAACTACTTCTGCCGCGAAATATGGACCTCGACAAAAAACAAAACAAAACCAGAGACTTGCCACAGGAAACGAAAATGGAAGTCAGAAATGTTATTTAATATGTATTAAAAAAGTAAGTTTGCATTCTAGTTGAATTCGGTGTGTGTGTAGTTAAATGTTAAATTTTATTTCACGTTTCTACATTGCTATACCTAACTAGATAGTCAGACTATCACTTTACAATTTCAAGGCGCGGTAAAATTTATAATCATAATATATAAAAGTAAAACCACACACATACCTAATATTATAACTTCTCTAAAAAGGTGATGGTAAAACGCATTATTTTACAATTTAAATTTGGGTGAATTCATCGGGGTGGTATATCTGATTGCGTTTTACAAGTAGAATCCTTGTTTATATAAATAAGGGTAGAATGTGTTAATGCAAGGAAAAGAGCAGAAAAAATATTCTAAAATGCAAGAGATATTTAGGAGTTTTGTATCTGGGTTAATGTTTTAGACACCAACTTTTAAATTAACAAATTACCTTTTTTTCATTCTTGCAAATATCAAAATTTGCTTACAATGTATTTGTTTTGGGGTTAAGGGTAGCTGGAGTGGGTTAGAGTTAAACATATATATTTTTTAAATTTTAAATTCATTTATTATTTATAGAAAAGCACCTAACTCTGAAGACTTTGAGGGAGGAATTGGCTATTAAAGTACCGCTTGATATTAGTAAGTCATCCTTGGGTCGTTTATTACCACAGATTGGTTTTAAATATAAAAAGGACGACAACCGCAGGGCGTTAATGAAAAAGGGTCAGATTGTCTTGAGAAGAGCAGAGTTATTGCGGAAATACAAAAATAATCAAAACTCTGAGTTGAAGCGGCAAGTTGTTTTCCTTGACGAAACTTGGATATTTGCAAGAGGAAACCAAAAACGATCTTGGCAGGATGAATCCATAAAGAGCGTTCGAAGACCTGAGGGATACCAAGGAAAGCGCTTTATAATTTTGCATGCTGGTCTTAATAAAGGATTTGTGGATAACGCTTCCTTTGTTTATTCCACTCGGTCAAAACTAGCTGACTACCACGGAGACATGAATGGCGATATTTTTCTAAAATGGGTTAAGGAAAAACTTGTGCGCTAGTCACTTCTTTTTCCACAACGTAAATGTTTACAGGAATTCACCCAATCCAGCACAGAGTGAGAATAATGATAAATTCAGGCGTATAAAAATACGCCTGCCGCTTTTTAGTCTTATTGTTAAAAAATATACCTAGTTTAAAAATAAACTAAACAAACACGGTTTAATAGCAAACCCAACCAATAAGTAAAAAATAATAATAGCAAACCGAATTTTATTGTAAAAAAGAAGCGTGGGGTGCATGACATCAATTGTTATAAATATTTCATTAGTATTAGCTATTGATAAAAGTAGAGTTATTATAAAAATATAGTAAAAAGCACCCATGCTTTTTTTACAATAAAATTTGGTTTGCTATAATTATTTTTTACTTTTTAGTTCGGTTTGCTATTAAAGCGTGTTTTTTTAGTTTTTTAAACTATATTTTTAAATTTATTTTTGGTTTGATGTATCTGTTATTAATATACCTATGTACTTTATCTGTGTTCATATATTTATTTCAAAATTTGTTTATTTACCCTAATATGTTTATATTCTTTGTGTTTAATAAGTTCTTGAAAGATGTGGTCAAAATTTTGATTTTGGATTTAGTTGTATCTACTTATCTTTTGTCTTTATAACATCCTTTTAGTTAGCTACGTACATACATTAGTTAGCAACATTGCCATAACTGGATAGTCAGACTATCACTTTACAATTTCAAGGCATGGTAAAATGTATATAATATATAAAAATAAAACCACGGACCTAATATTACAGCTTCTCTAAATAGGTCTGTGATGGTAAAACGCATTATTTTACAATTAAAATTTGGGTGAATTTACCGGCTAAAACGCATTATGTTTACAATTAAAATATGGGTGAAGTCACCGGGGTGAAAGGACTGGTATATCTGGTTGCCTATACAAGTATAAATTTTCCCCATTTAAGTCTACGGCACTGTAGGATGCAGCCTCGATTTGATTGATTCAGTGACGTAAATTGATGACGTGTACGCCATAATTCGTGAAACGTACTTTAACATAAGTATAGCTTATAGCT
Source organism: Pseudeuparius sepicola (assembly GCA_963920635.1). NCBI lineage: Eukaryota > Metazoa > Arthropoda > Insecta > Coleoptera > Anthribidae > Pseudeuparius > Pseudeuparius sepicola. The sequence continues at coordinate 56,798,369 of OY987302.1, forward strand.
TTTAAATTTTATCGTACTGTTTTCTGGCTCCATTTCTTCTTCAACTTTTAATGTGTTTATACCTGTCTTTGCCTACTTAATGATACCTATAATTTTTAATATGTGTATATACCAAGTCTTCGTGCAGCTGTAAATATTAAGTATATGACGTGCACACGTTATGTGTCAATTTTGGACTTTTAATATGTTTTCACAGGTGAATATTTTTTAAATTATTATACAGTGTCCTCCAAAAAGTTAGCACCATAGGGGGGAAATTTTTAATTAATGCTTTATTTTGAAATTTAATTTTGGGGTTACCTTTTGCTTGAAAAAGGATGGAAAATGACCCACTCAAACGTGGTCATGTAACTTTCGTTATCTGTCAAAAATTACATTTAAAAATATATCGCCAAAAATAGGTTTATTTGTTAAAATAAAAAAGTTTTACTTGAAAAAGATGATTCTCTTTAAATTTTACGTACGTGTACCAAATTTGAACGCTCTAATAAAAGATTTAGTTTTTGCTATTTTTTTATATTTTATGAAATTTCTGAAAATTTTAAAAACTTGTACCTTCGTAAAAACTTTTTTATATCACTAGCTTAATCATTCTATTAACTTTTTATTACTAATTACTGATAAGAATAGGTATTTTTCAAAAGAAAATGATATTAACGCTTTAAAATTCTGTTATGTTTGTTGCAAAGTTGATGTACCGTCTAGCATTTAGGGCATAAATTTAGTTACATTACGTTTTCTAGTTCTAAATGGGTGCCAAAATAATAATAAATTAAGTTATCATAAAACTATTTTACGTATCTAAGGAAAATTCTTGACTTTTATGGAACAAATAATTATTATTACCTTTAAGTTAAATTTCGCATTAATGGATATTGATGAGTAAGCCATGAAGAGAATTGAAGCAATTGTTTTTACCATTCTCCGTTTCAAGAGCATTAATATTAAACTGTCAAATAAAAACAATTGCTTCAATTCTCTCCATGGCCTACTCGTCAATATCGATTAATGCGAAATTAAACTGAAAAGTAATAATTATTTGTTCTATAAAAGTCAAGAATTTTGCTTAGATACGTAAAATATTTTGATGATAATTTGATTTATAATTATTTTGGCATCAATTTAGAACTGGAAAACGTAATGTAACTAAATTTATACCCTAAATGCTAGACGGTACATCAACTTTGCAACAAACATAACAGAATTTTAAAGCGTTAATATCATTTTCTTTCGAAAAATACCTATTCTTATCAGTAATTAGTAATAAAAAGTTAATAAAATGAAGAAGCTAGTGATATAAAAAAGTTTTTACGAAGTTACAAGTTTTTAAAATTTTCAGAAATTTCATAAAATATTAAAAAATAGCAAAAACTAAATCTTTTATTAGAGCCTTCAAATTTGGTACACTTACGTAAAATTGAAAAAGAAACAACTTTTTTAAGTAAAACTTTTTTATATTTTAACAAATAAACCCATTTTTGGCGATGTATTTTTTAAATGTCATTTTTGACAGATAACGAAAGTTATATGACCACGTTTGAGTGGGTCATTTTTCATATTTTTTCAAGCAAAAGGTAACCCCAAAATTAAATTTGCAAATAAAACATTATTTAAAAATTTCCCCCCTATGGTGCGAACTTTTTGGAGGACACTATATAGAAATAATTGTCTATGTTTTTGGCTCTGAAGAAGGTTTTAAAATAAAAACCGAAACGTTAGCGTGAGAAATTTTTTTTTTGTTTGGTGTCCTACAAAAAGCTGACAATTCCACAAAACGAGTATTGTTACTAAGGATATTATCAACAAATTTGAAAGAAATAGGTATATGCCCGACGCACGGCTAGGATTTATTACTGAAAAGAGTGGGAAGCCGGCTTAATAAGGTATTCTGGCATGAAATTCATCGATCCGGCAGAAAGAAAGTGGGAATGTCCAGCGGGGACACAAAAGAGGCCACCGAAGGACTGATAATTAAAGCGTTGAAAAAAGAATGAGATATTACCAAGTAGGGAAGGTTTGCTGAATTATGGATCGAGATATACTCAAGTATGCGCCACGACGACCGTTTCTGTCCCGTTTTTATCTTGGCATGCCAGAAAGTCCAAGTAAAAGGCTTACGAAAAAGGAAAGGCAGGGTTGGCAATAGCAACACATAAATCGGATAATGCTTTATTCAAGTTCCATTAAATTTTCACATTTTTTTAATACTGGATATTCTAATAACAACTTAGTTAGGTAATTACTTGACTGGGCCTGCAACTAGCCATAAAAGCAACTCTGCTTTCCAATACTGTTTACGCTGGCTACAAAAGTCTCCCTTGCTAGGAATCCTGTAAATCTATTTCTCCACTTGGTTGTTATTCTAAGGAGTAACGGCCTACTATTTTCATAGTGAGTTTGGATGACACTGAGTTGTAAACTATAGTCCTCCTTACGGCAGAATGCGTGCGACGTAAGGGGGAAGAACTCACAGTTCAGGGGCGTAGCTAAATTTTGTGTAACTCACTTACTTAATTTTCATATAATTGTTATTTAATTTACAGTTAATATTATTCTTAACGGTGATGCCTTAGACTATGGAGGAAGGCAAACCCTTATAACATTGGCAATCATTTATCGTGTTTGAGAATGCAACGTTATTCCCTGTTTACTCATTTTGCGCACGTTAACTCCCGAACATACGAAACGCCACTGAGCTCTCTTCCAAACTTGCCGGCGGCCGAAAAAGTGAGCGCAGTGTGGTAGCCCAAATACGCAGTTAACTTTAAGTACTATAGAAACAGGCACAAAACGCGTTGGCTAACTGGTTTTGTCGGCCGGTTCGCTGGCTGAAGTGCTTTGTTGCCGTATTTCAAAGGCGACGGTAGACGCGACGATGTTGAAAAAAATATAATAGGTGTTTTATTACACCGCGTTAAAAATAAATGATAAATAAAAATGAGTAAGTGGTCGCGTGATGCGACCTTTATTTTTTCGGTATTACAGAGTTCAGAAATTCGGCTTCAATATGCTAAAACTTGTATTCGCCAATGAATAACGACTACTCGTATAGGAAATCTCGCAACGCTGCCCGCATTCTTTAGAAACGTTTTCTTTCATGCGTTGAACTATAATAAAGTCAATAACTTCGAGGTATTATATGCCTACTACAAAATAATTGATGAACAAAACTTGTATTAATAATAATTATCAAATTGAACACGAGGAATTTATGACATTTATATCCGGATCGAGCGAAGTTCCAGAATAATTTAATTAGTGGGTCCCAAATGCCCGAAATGTTTAATCAAGTGGAAACTTCTTAAAGAGGGGTGCTCGGCGGTTATGTATAGCCACAAAGACGAATAAAATATGGACATAATTAAAAGCGACATCATCGAGGGTACCTATAACCCTTCGGCGTGTTGCCGTGGAGACATTTTGTTCTATTGATGTTCACCCCATTGTGGTATTATGCTTTGAGAATTTCGTTGCATTTAATTAGATTAGAAAGGTAGGTAGATACTCAGGATAAGTATAAAAAAACAAGCTTTTATTTAAGCCCCATGTACTAAAACGAATAAAATAAAAGCTTTCTCATTTACATCCGCCATATTGGATTCATTATGAAGTCACTTGCTTTGTTGTCAAGTATAGGTTGTGAGGAAATAGGTAATCCGCCATCTTGGGGCGGCCGCCATATTGGATTTAGTGTGATGTCACTAACGTTATCGTTTTATACACTTCAAGCCCATATTATGGGGGTTGAAAAGAAAATGTAATCCGCCATCTTGGAGCGGCGGCCACATTGAATTTAGTCACTAACTTTATCGTTTTCTACTCTTCAAGTCCTTTCATTTGCTACCCATATTAAGGGGGTTGACAAAAAAGACATCATCCGCCATCTTGGAGCAGCGGCCATTTTGAAAGTATTACAATATTGCGAGTATTGCATATTGTATTGTCACCAGAACTAAAGGTGAATGCAAAATTTTAGCTCAATCAGATGTCAAAAAGTGATTCTAATTCAGCTTGCAAAATTTGACCTAAACAAGTAATTAACATACACCAGTTATTCAACTGGCGCCAGTAGTGATGTGTGTTCATTAATATAATATTCTATTTTTTTCTATTATTCTAATGTACAGGATGATCCACATAACATTTCACCGCCTCTTAACTTGTTTGTTTTTCGACTAAATTAAAAAATTATAGAGACGAAAGTTTTAGGATTTTTGGTGGGCGTTTCCGTGGTTTTATTGAAATTGATACAGGATGTTCCGTAAACTCGGTACAAACCAAACTTATTTTGTCTTAATGGAACACTCTGTATATTATTGAATTCGCGGCACCTACACTTAATCCAGCTATATTTATAAGTCGTATGTTTTCTAGAGCCGTTTTCGTAATACAGGACGTCCAAATTTCATTTTTTTATGTTTTTACATAAATTGCAAAACGATGTTTACATTTTCACACAGACTAATAATTTTTCCCTAGACCGGAAATATCCACCTTAACTTTTTTGTCTCAATGATTAATATTATGCCCGTTAATGTTTTAGCGACATTATTTTCACGATTTTTTCTTATAGTCAATTTATCCGCAAATGTTTCGTTTCTGAGATAGAGGATGTGAAAACACGAAAAAGTGAAGTTTGAACGCCCTGTATTATAAAAGCGGCTGTAACAAACATATGACATATACAGGGTGAGTTTTTTTCGATGACCACTATGGAGATCTCGGAAACTAGCAGAGCTAGAACAAAGGTTAAATGGGGAAATAATTGCGGTTTTGAATGCTCAATCTATAATGCCCCTTTTGGATTTTTAAAAAAGTTCATGGCTCACCTGATAAACTCCTGGACAAAATTAACGCAACATCATAAATGTGCCACTTATTTGATGCTATTTTTTTTCTGAATTTATGATCCGATTTGAATGATTTTTTTTTGTATTGTAGGTTGGTTCCTTGACAATGTCATAGTTTTCGCTGTTTATGATAAAAAGTTCATTTTCGATTTATACCGGGTGTAACAAACATGTTACGTTTTTTTCCGAAAATTCGTATCACCCTGTGGAGTATACTAGCAACCGAAACATATAGCAGTTGACACTAGACGGTAGGTCCATCTTTCTTCAACATTTTCTTTTTTGGTTTACTTCATTATCTCTGTTATTAAAGGAGATACACCGTTTTATATCGTAACATGTTTTATAGACTTTATTATTCGACACAGTCATTGTTGAATGTTTTCAAGTAGGCTATGGAACTTTTCTGTCATTTCAAGCGATGTGTCAACAGATGTTGTGTTTTAAAGTTACAAAGGTCAAATAAAATTCGTCATACCGATAAAAACTGTTCGGAAACTGCTTATTAAACGTTCGTTTCATATGCCCAGTTGCCCGACGAGTATTTTAAACTTGAAAAATGAATCGACCAAAAAATTTATCGGCAGAAGAAGCAGTAAGAGCTTTAACTTTGGTGGATGAAGGCTGTTCGATGTGTCATGTTGCTAATGTGATAGGAAGACATCGTTCGACTATAAGTCGTATGGTTGAACGATTTAACGAGACAGGATCTTACTCTCGAAGATCAGGCCAAGAGTGAAACCGATGTACCGATCCAAGGGATGAGCGTTTTATTAGGCAAACTGCTCTAAGAAACAGGAATATCACTAGTACTAGGCTAAAAAGTGAGCTTAGAACTGCTCGCCATCATACAATATCGTCTCGAACAATCAGGAGACGTTTAAATGAGGCTGGTTTAAACGACAGAATAGTCGGGCAACTGGGAATATGAAACGAACGTTTAATAAGCAGTTTCCGAACAGTTTTTATCGGTATGGCGAATTTTATTTGACCTTTGTAACTTTAAAACACAACATCTGTTGACACATCGCTTGAAATGTCAGAAAAGTTCCATAGCCTACTTGAAAACATTCAACAATGACTGTGTTGAATAATAAAGTCTATAAAAACATGTTACGATATAAAACAGTGTATCTCCTTTAATAACAGAGATAATGAAGTAAACCAAAAAAGAAAATGTCGAAGAAAGATGGACCTACCGTCTAATGTCAACTGCTATATGTTTCGGTTGCTAGTATACTCCACAGGGTGATACGAATTTTCGGAAAAAAACATAACATTTTTGTTACACCCGGTATAAATCGAAAATTAACTTTTTATCATAAACAGCGAAAACTATGACATTGTCAAGGAACCAACCTACAATGCAAAAAAAAATCATTCAAATCGGATCATAAATTCAGAAAAAAAAATAGCATCAAATAAGTGGCACATTTATGATGTTGCGTTAATTTTGTCCAGGAGTTTATTTTGAATAGAGCGATTTTTGCTATTTCATTAGATCTCTGTAGCTCCGTTATTTCTGATTATACAGAAAAACTTAGAGGCAAAAATTGTAGATAATTTTGGGCTTAATAAGATAATCTAATCCAATTTTTTATGTTGTTTGCGATTTTTGAGATATGACATAAACTTGTGTTTTTTCACTCTTCAAAATAAGTAGTGAGCCATGAACTTTTTTAAAAATCCAAAAGGGGCATTATATTGAGCACTCAAAACTGCAATTCTTTCCCTATTTAACCATTGTTCCAGCTCTGCTAGTTTCCGAGATCCCCATAGTGGTCATCGAAAAAAACTCACCTTGTATACTGAAATAGAGATGCAGCGTAGATTAATAGTACACTGATGTTACATTATGGGATATCCTGTAGGAATTTCAACAACAACTTTTATCTACACAATTTTTTCCTTAACTCGAAAAATGAGAAAGTTAAGAGGGGGTAAAATGATATGAGGATCACCATGTGCTCATAATATAATTCGTATTGGCCGTAGGTACTTTAGCGTAATTTTTTTATGTCTGTACGCACATTACTGCTAGCGCCATCTGTACTTTATCGAATGAAACTAACTTTTGTTAAATACCTTATAAGAACAATGCTTGCACTCATTGCAAAGGCACTTTACAATATTGCCACTATTAATGATTTGACGTCGAAAACTTGTGTTAAACCTTTTCACGTGTTGTTCCAAGAATATGTTCCGATGAATAAAGATAAACCGCTTTATTACAAGTCGCGGAAAGATGTTTCTTCCGTCCGGTCCCATAAACCAAGACCCCCCAGCCCGCGTTACATCCAAAAATTTCGGCGATAAATTTACCTAATCTGCTCCCGGAGGTCGGCTCTGGCTATAAACTAGCCGGGTTTATTGTGGTCATTTGATAAGTGCGATAAGTGCGAAGCGCACGCGACATTTTAAAGGACGCAATTATTGTCTCTCGGGTTTTGCGAGTGCTCGAGAGCTGGGCTTAGCCATCGTAAAATATGTAGTGGAATCCATGGGCGCACATAAACATTTGTTCCTTAGTTCTATTTGTTATACTTGCACCAGATCAATAATAACAAATTAATCATGCCACGCAACGTTCCGTGTCACATTGTTCAAAATTATTACACCGATACACAATTTTATAAACTTTTTAGAGTTACAACAACACGCTTTTACTAGGAAACAATATAACCACGGACACCGGCGTAGCCAGGATTTAGTTTGGGGGGAGGGGCGGGTTAGTTTGAGAAGTAAATAAAACAAAAATATACTTACATGAAATTTAATATCTATATATTCATCCGAAAAACTACGACATATTTATAAAGTTGTTAACTTTAAATGAAATGGATAAATTAATTTCGTTCCTCTGCGATAAATCTAAAACCATTAAAGAAGAAATCTTCGGCTTTTTCTTTTAAATATATCCACTACTTCATCTGCATGAATTTCTGTTCCATAGTGAATGTTCATTAGAGCCAAACCATTAAGTCTGTTTTTACTTGTAGTGTTTCGTAAATAGTTTTTCAGTCTCCTTAGGCTCGACAAAGACCTTTCTGGGGTAGCAGTGGATATACAGGAATGGTAGCCAAGATTTGTAGTAATGTGTAAATATTAGGATAAAGGTTTTTATCGCACATATCTAGGCATTCCAAACTAGATTTCGGGGTAGGCAAGTTCGGCTGCAACTGCGTCTGCCTCTCGTCAAAAGATGGCGCTAGGCGCTACTATTACTACATATATTCAAACGTAATAATAATTTAACTCTTCACTCCTCGTATTTTTAGGTAATATTTTGCTTATTTCGGGGGGGTTTGAACCCCCGAACCCCCCCCCCCCCTTGGCTACGCCCGTGACCACGGATGTGCATCCAGGTATATCGAAGGATATGATACAATTCAGGTTCAGATTGACGTATTCCGCGATTTAAAAATGTGACTGGGGGCCCGCCCATGTTAGTTAGACCGTTGACTGAAATATTTCAGCCAACGCAACGGCTAGATATAGAAAAAAACTCGCCTTCGTGTGCGTCGATTGCGTTTTGGGCAGGCAGGCTCTGCGGACACCTCAATAATTATTCAACCTTGAGAATGAGCGATCAGTTAATTCCACGTCCGCCATTTAACATCAAAGGCGGCCACGCAATGCTGACCTCACCAGGGCCCGCTCTGTTGTACCTATTAGTCAGAACCAAATAATGGATGGCAAATGTGGCCAATTATATTGTTCATTCGTCTTTTGTTAGAAAGCATGGAAATGCCATTAACATTAAGTTTCTGCTATTTTCAATCAAGTATGAAGTCAGGTTGTGAAAATATTATAAGCCTTTAATAAAAAAAATATTCAAGAAGAGACACGGTAACAGAAAACATACGCTATAGACAGAAAGCATAGCCGAAGTCTTATTAGATTTGAGCTGGACTGACACTATATTAAAGTCCCGAGGAAAGAATTGCATGTTTGAGGGCCCAATTTAAGGAGCCTTGTGAATTTTTGAAAAAAGTCATGGCTCACTAGATATTTAAAAAAATCGAAATGTTGGCGATTTATTCTAATCTATCTAGCTTCGTTGTTTGTAATTTTAAATAAAAAGTGTAAATAACAAAGTTGTAGGAAATTGTGTCCCCAATGCGGTTATTAATTAATTTCTGATTTTTTTTAAAGGAGGTATAACCTCAAAATATAAAGGTTAGGTTTCTATGCCGCGTTTTTGGACTGCAGGTACGCATTAGGGGAGATTTAACCAAAATTATAATTCAGTATACAGTGTGGTCATTTAAGTGTGTAACATAATATGGGATTTTTTTATTAATTGCACAACAAAATACAAATATTCCCGAAAGTTGGTGCATGTTCGATAATCATATTAGGGGCACTTAGAATGGTTGCAAGTCAAACAGCATACAGGGTAGGTCAAAAAATATAAAAATTGTGCAAGAGTAAAGTGCCCTTATTTAATAATACCAAAACATGACCTCCTAAGAAAAAAAATATTTTTTAAAAACATTCATAAGTTCTTAAAAAATATATTTTTATATTCACCCTAAACAATTTCATAAATCAATTACGCATAACTTTGTTTAAATTCAAGCATGTTTCTAAAATTAACTTAATTTTTAATTTTTTAGGGAATCACAAATTTCATGTTTGTTGCAACGATATTAAACAAAACTTTAAAATTTCGAAAAATTTCTTCTGAACAAGGTAAAACATTAGTAATGATAATGTGTATATTAAAAAACTCTCATTTTAGGTGCAAAATTTTTATTTTAAATGTTTATTAAGAAACTGTGGAAGTTAATTGACGAAAAATTTTTTTTAGGATGCTATGTTTTGGTATTTAGGCATATCTTTTAATTCTAAGCAACTTTTCTTAATAACCTTTTGCTGAATTTTTTGAAATAAGGGTATTTCACTCTTGTACAATATTTATATTTTTTTACCTAACCTGTATGCTGATTGCACCTAATATGATTATTGAACATGCATCAACTTGCAATTAATAAAAAAGTCTCATATGTTGGACACATAAATGACCACACTGTATATTATGTTTTTATAATTTTATATTTTTTTAGTAATATAGGTATTGAGAATAATTGTCAATTTGGGTTATTTAATTATTTTTGTTACATAAAAGCAAAGTTATTTGATACTAGTAAAATAAAAAATTTAGAATATTTGCGTGATGCCCTGATTAAATATATCACGAGTAAGCTAACTAACCTTGATGAGAGTTTGGTTATGCTGTCAGCTGAAATATATTTTACATTAATAATAATAATAATTCTCACCCTCACAATACTCCAAACTAGGAGTACCCCAGAAGCAACTACCTGCTTGTGCGGGGGGGGGGGGAATTACTATTATTTTGTCTTCGTTGCCATTTGCGGCTAGGGCCGACTTTTTTCCCGATAGAACTAGGATAGCATTCGCTCAAGTACTACGGAAAACCCTAGAAAATCGTAGTACTAACAGTGAGTGTAGGATAATTCGTAAATTACACCTATAAAGCTATTTAGGAGCAATACCGTGAACCCACATTTGTCCAGCGCTCTTGGCCATAGCGGTGTTTTTCTTTAAAGGCATGTGCATGCGCCTGCGTCGAACCAAGGTCGACCAAAGGCAGAAAAACATGCAGTCTAAAAAGTCAGCGCCGGTACGAGCGACGCCACCGCGGACTGAATTCCTCTTCTTCTTCTTCTGAATTCTTCTTCTTCTTCTTAGTCAAGCATTTGGCAATTTTCGGAACCAACCTCCGCTCAACGAATGAAGATGTAAAAAATACACAGCTTATTTTCACATTATTAAATTATGCAACACTTTTGAGGAAAGATACGAACGCTGGTAGTGTAATTTGGTGATTCTGCATATACACTGATTAGCATTTTATTTTTAAATTCAATTGGAGAAAACTCTCCAATTATAAATATGGTTTGGAATATTTGTATGCGTTGTCGACTATCTTTGAGCTTTAAAACGGTTACACGGGGTGACACCGGCAGGCGTAATATAAGTTCGACTAGACCGGAACCAACAGAAAACAAAGCCGGTGGGAGCCGGCTTGAAAAATGCGACAATTCCGCCGGCTACGGCTGCTGAATTTTTAAACGTCGCAGGACAATATGTCACGCAAGCCATGTCGGCGCCACATGTGCGAAAATCGCAAAGTTCTGCTGTCGAATAGTTAATTTAAAAATAAAATGTATTCCCAAATTTAGCTAAGTAATATTTTTTATACCTATGTGAAATAGCCAATCATAATGGCGTTGTAATCATTCTGATTCGATTTTTTTACGTGCCAAACACGTTCCGTTTCATGTCCCATTGTTTAAAATGATTACACTAATACACAACTACAACTAAAGGTAGATATAGATAGGTACACTCGTATGTCGTAAAATTTCTACTTAAATTTCATAAATTAGGAGCTGGTAGATAGAACTCCTATTATTACAAGTGTGGCAAAAGGGGAATGGATCTAAAATGGTGATGGTGTTTTCTTCAAACCCTGTGGCAAAGCAGTAAGTTATTTTTTAAGTTTATCAAATATTTTTATTTATTTTCATTTCCGTTCTTACATTTCCGACAACAAAAGTTATTTTGTAGATCAACATTGTAAAACTCTAGTGCTTAAAAGCAATTGTGCAAGAAGAACTTCAAAAAATATGTCCCAGTTAAGCATAAGGCAGTTACTCTCAGTCAATTCGAAAAAAGCGTAGGCGAAGAATTTAAATCATATTTGTGGCGGTTTATGGCTGAATCGAATATTTCTCTCTATAAATTATTAAGTAATCCTAGTTTTAAAATGTTCATTGAAAAATGGTGTAAAAACAAGCTCCTAATGAAAGTACTTTGAGAAAAAACACTTTGGAACAATACTACCATGACACTATTTTTCAGGCATTTTAAATAAATAATAACTTCAAACACGTTCGAAAATACTTATTATGGCGCGCACCCCCACGCCGCTATTGTTGACAGCGAGGTTGACAGTCTTGAAATCCATGGCACTCTATGCTGTGTTTAGTTCGATTAGCGTATTGTATATTTATTCATTGTTTTGTTATGGAAGGAAAATATATACCTAAAATAATGCAATGATTTATTATTATTAGTACGAAATATTCGTAAGTATCCCTATTATTATATTGTTTATTTATGTGCAATAGATTACAAAAATTATATTAAGATCCTGGAAATACATGCAAAACACTCGAGAAGCATGTATTTAAGGCGCTACGATACCCCCCATTTTCAAGGGTTTCGTAGTTTACATCTCCTACTTGCATTTCTTAATATTTTCACTTGATTTTTTTTTGTGGCTTAGATAAAACTACGAAGAATCGTCGTTGTGTATCACGAACTGTGCAGGACTAATGCGACACTGAAAAAAAATGCCAAACATACTCGAAATTCGACTATATTCGGTTAAGAATTTCGAGTATTTCCACCGCTCAAAAATAATTCGAAGGACACAACGACGATTGAGGCATTCTATAACATTATTTTAAGACTACTTTCAAGTCGATACGTTTGTTCGTTTGGCTATGATTTGAAAACTACGAACCCATTGCCCGGCAATAAAATGATCCGTGAATTGGCCATTCGAGCAGGAATTAGACGTACGGAGATAGGCGGGCGGGCGGGCGTTCGCTGGAACTCGTGGTTCCCCTACTTCCCCCTACTTCGGCGTACCTCACCGGGCTCGGAAACCACGTCAGGGGAACTTTCAATCGATATCAGATGGTTCATTTTTCATTTTATTAGTCTCAGTCTCCCTTATTTGTGTTTCGCTTGTTTTGAATGTTAGTATGTTAGCAAATATTTATATTTCCGAGTACCCGAAGAAAATATTTTCTACCGCGATATTATGTCTGTCGACTGGCATATAATAATACTCATTATTATTATTCCTCCAGGAATTATAAATAAATAATTATTAATCCATTGCGCCACAAATAAATTTTAGAAAATAAATAATTATTATTCACAAAGTACCTACTTTTTGCTTTTGTGTAAAATGGTTTAATCCCTAGGGCATAAAATGGCCTGGTCGTGCAAAAAGAGTAAATTTAAATTCTAGACCAAATTGTGCGCTTGATTTTTACTTTAAAAATGTGATAGGTACAAGTAATAATTTTGCCAAATAAATGGGTCATGTGAAGCATTTTTTGAAAACGAATTCCTATGTAAATCGCTGCATGATAAAAGCTAATTTATATACTTTCCAGAGGGAACGATAATAATTCTGACATCCAGTCAGTTTTAGAAACTTCTTCGTTAGAAGATTGTTCGAAAGTCATTGGAGTTGAAAATCGGGCAAAATAAAAATAGTACATTTTATTGTTCCAGTCTGTCGAATTTATGACATTTTAATACATTTTCTAGGATGTTCGATAATTCAGATTTGTCAGAATTAGGTTCTGAAACTGAACCGCAGTCAGGGCAAGAATACCTATAATGTTTGATAATGATGTCACAACAGTTACATGGAGTGAAACCAATAGGAGTAATTTGTGGGCTTGAGTGCTTTTATTCCCGTAGGTACCTAATATGGTTTCCAGAATTTGAGAGAGGGGTACCTACATATTTTGCATTTTGCACACTTATTCGGATTTAGGTATAAGTAGTACTGCAGGTGCATAGGGTTTGGGAAACAAACTTTCTGGGAAAAACAAGGGATTAGAAATTAATAGCTCCTATTATCTCACAACTATTACTTTATTTAAAAAGGGAGACCAGTTTCGTAACTCTATAAATTAGTCCTTGAGGATGTAATTTTATAGATTAACGAAACCGTTGTGATATATGGCCTATTCACTCTAATCCCTCTAAAGTGAACTCTTACAGTGTAGAAAGTTTTTAGTTAGATTTATTTATTATTACACAAATGTAAATATGGAATACCTACTAGTTATATAAAACATTTTAAAGAAGTAGACTTTAGACGCACTTTTTTAGTCGTAGCAACACTATTATGCAGAACAATTATCCAATCAAACATTAATAGATGTTCAACTGACCCTAATGTGGTTCAAGAATAATTCCGTAATCGAATCGTTAATTTAGATTTTATAATTGAGCAATTACAGAAGTTTTTTTATACACGAACGCTTCATAGCATGCACCTTTGCTGATATGAAAAATAATAGTAAAATTGCTTCGACGCCAAAAAGCTATGCAGTGTGTTGCCAACGAAAAGTGAACGCCCTGAATAACTCCCAAAAAATATCATTTTTGCAATAAAGCAAACAGCCCACCGCCGTTTTTTAAATATATATTCGCGCTTCTTCGTCGGCATCGGCGAGACTCGTGTGACCCGTCGGCGGCCGTCGGCGGCGGCCGGCACCCGAGTTATTATTTCATATTATCTACACGTCTACACAGGAAAAAAAGACTGTTGTGATTTTAGTGAGTTCGTGTATATAGTCACTTTTCCATTACCTACTTTAAATATACAAGCAAATCCATGTGGTCCCAACAATATAATCTATACTTTTGCGTAATTGCAGATGAACCAATAAGTTTAAAATAGTTTGAATTTCCGTTAAGAAGACGTATTGTCACTTCGATACTAAAATTGGCATACTACAATGAAAGCATAACCTCGGTTTTAAATTATCTCATGTTTTATTTAAACAATTAAATTTATTTTATTTGAATAATAATAATTCTCACCCTCAGACTACTCCAAACTATATAAGAGTACCCCAGAAGCAACTGAAAAAACATTATAATTCATTGGATGAACAAATTAACTTAATTGCAACTTTTATATTCATCAATGTAAGTAATCATAGTCCACGAAAATTGTCATTTTTTTATAGAGGTAGAAAAAAATGATTCTTAACAGGTAGATATTTTCAGGGTTGGTTGTGGGTAGCGTCCTGAGTATAACCCCAAAAAATCACCGTCGAACTCGTGTTACGAACCCCGCAATAGGAGTGGTTTTGCAAACATTTTTTTGCAAATTTTTTTCTTCTCATGTGTACAATTTTTTTTCTTCTTATGTATACATTATTACGTTCTCTACAACTTTCCCTCATGAAGTTTTTTTTTAACTTCAATACTTCACGAGATATAGGTAAAAGATCACCACTATCTAAAGTGCTTTATAAGGGTAAAAAAAAATTCTTTAAAACAAGCTGATTTTTTCAGGGTTAACTGGGGGTTAACTTAGGAGTGCACACAGTGATCGCAAATTAAAGGTTTTGAATCAACCCTACACTCTATATCGTTCGTAGTCATAATGAGTAGTTAAGTAAAGCGGATCCTGGCTCAAAGATGGCCGCCATATGTGAGCCAGCTTCCGCATAAGGGTTTTGAGCCTGAGCCAGGATCCGCATAGGGTTTTCGGGGATAAAATCTAGCGGTGGGGGGGATTTGTGTGGGGGGATCCCCTCCACTTTTTTTAGTATATATTTCGATGTTTGATTGGTAAAGTAGTACACAGTTCTCACTTTTAACTTAACTAAATAAGATTAAAAGTATGGCATCGTTTGTGACCCATTTAAATAACAGTTTGTTCCTGAAGAAATTCATTAGGGTCCAAGATTTGGAAGTCAACCGAAAGTTTGAGGTACATGCATTTACGAAAATAAACACCAAGTTCGGCGAGAAGATATCCTTGGAATTCGACGATTTCAAAACAATTTTACCGCAAAGGTTCACGGTAGAATTTACAGAAGAACGAATTGAGCAAGTAAACAAGGACATTTTCAACGGGCGAAAGTATTATCTTATTAGTTATGGACCTGTCGGGAAAACAACTAATATTCAATTTTCCGTCCAAGAACCGGAACAGCTATAAAAATACTTTGGAGTCTCACATTCGAAAATTACAGAAACTAAAATATGAAATTGATATATATGAAATTAATAAGAACTTTAAACAATTAAAAATAAAATATATATAGCATAAGAGATGTTTCATTTCTTCTACCCATAGTAAATTAATAAAATAACAAACTACCCAGCAGGTGTACAACAAAGTAATAGTATAAAAAAAGTGCAAAACTGAAACTTGAATTAAAACCAAACACAATTTTTTCTTGCAGCTTGATGTAGCTCCAAACAAAAAATAATAATGCCTAATGATAAAAATTCTAACAAAAATAATAATTTCTGTGCCCTCTAAGGAAGTCCATACATAGTCCCCATGCAAATTCCCCATGTAAAGTCCCCATTTTAAGTCCCACTTAAGCCGCCCACTTTAGACGCCAACTTTCGACGCCAACTTTCGACGCCAACGTCTCAGTTGGATGCAGTACTTTTATAAGGATCTACTAAGTAGGAGGAAGCTTTTCAGTTCCCACCTACAATTCTATAAACAGCCAATCCAGCGCAGATAGTGACTCGAACCATTTTTGGCATAATTCCAGAGAAAGTTAACCCTTTCAGAGTTTTACACCCGACTGTTCAAATTAGTTACACCTTCACCTGGTTTTAGTACCTTGAATCTTTTTGTGCCGAGTCAACAAAAATGCAGACAAGTTTGCCCCCTTTTACTTTTATAGCAGGCTGTTCACATTCTTTAGACTTTCACCTGTTTCTAAATCTTCTTGCGCGACCCTTCCTTCAAGGGATAATCTTACATAACAATGATCCACTTTTAAATGTTTTTTGTCAGACTTTTTTTTATAGTCCTGTAAATGGCATGTTATAAAAATTTACTGCCTGGTAGTTTTATAGCAGACTGTTCAAATTATTTAGATTTTCACCTGCTTGTAAATCTTCTCGTGCGACCCTACCTGAGATTTTAATAAAAAAAGGCTTTCAATGTTAAAACTTAAATGAGAATATTTTGCTGTTATTGTTATTTTGATAAAAAAAACTGTGTACATTATTAATATTCCACTTAAAATTCCTCGATAAAAATATTGCTTTAAAGTGGGTTAGTAAGGAATAGGTAAACAAAACTAAACAAGAAACCAGTATATAAATAAAACAAACTAAAATTAATTAATGTTTTGTTTTATTAAAATAATTCATATATTTTGTTACAATAAACTTATATACAAATATTAGCACTGTCGTTGTCTGCGTAGACGGTCGAACCAACCTTCATAATATGCATAATTATAAGTCGTTCGATTTCGTATTATGTCCTCATTATTCGCAAATCGAAAATACCCTGCCACATAGCCAGATTCGTATTCGATTTGACGCTGATGATTAAACCACCCTGCGTAGTACGCCTTATTATATGCAATGATATCAGATTTAGCCATGTAAATGTCATTAGCGTTCGCAAAACACTGACCGTATCTGATCCATCCATCTTGATATCCTGCACCATATTGAACTTTATCCATTTTCACGTCACCCTCCAGAAAACGCCTATTCTTACCAGCCTGATGATCAAACCATCCCGCGTATAAACCTTCATTATAGTGCCTCACATGAGTGTCCCTTAATCGCCTAATTGGATTTGCGTTTTCTTCCGTTTTCCACTGACTATACGAACTCCATCCTGCACTGTATCCATCATCTGTCACTTTTCTTTTATTCTGAGAATACATCTCAACGAGTGTTATAAACTTTTGCCACAATTATCTAACTGAAGCAATATTTAATTCTTTGTATTGAATTGAATTTAGTGAATTTTGTTAAGGATGTGGCTGCCTTTTATATTTAACGTAAGCATTGCCTATCCCCACTCAACAGCGTTGTCGTCTAATTAGAAAATAGAGCAATTTGAAGTAGAAAATTTTTTGGCAACGCCGAAGGGGTGGAGTTACCCCCACTCCCACCAGAGCAAAGTTAACGCCTAAATTAAAAAGTAGCAACGTTGAGAGCCATCCCCACCAACGCATTCATTTTAAAATCTACAAAAGGGTGTAGAAATTCAGCAAAAGCATCAGTTTTCTAAATTTTGTTGAATTGTGTTCGAGTTTTGTCGTGTGTTATTTTTAAATTTATTACTTTGCTTATAATTATGAGTGTGTTCCAAACTAAGGCGATTGTCCACTACAATGCTGTTGTGAGGGTAAGTCAAAACTTATTTTTTTATAATTATTAAATACGTTATTTCAATTTGCTTCGAGAAACTATTTTGCTTTTTCGCATCAGAAAATTTTTAGCCAACTTTTTTCTTGTTAGCCGCAAGTTGGAGATTTTCTTATGCGAAAAATATTTTTTTATTTGCGATATACTAACATTCAATAATTATTATAGTCACCATCTGCTTATAATCTCATCGAGACGCTTGCGGCAGAGGGGTCAGTTGAAAATTCATCCGAAGAAAACAATGTTGATCATGTAAGTAGACATGTTTATGAATTCTAACAAATAATAAATGTTTATCTTATACTTATAGTATTCCGAAGTGGACGATGAAAGCATTAGAAGCGCAACATCGTTTGCTGTGTCGCAGATCGAGCGTGAGCTGGCACATGAACAATCGGTATATGTACAGCCTGCACAACCTGCCGAATCGACACATGTGCAGCCTGCGCAATTGACATATGTACAGCCTGAACAACCCGCACCTGAATATTCGGCACATGTGCAGCCTGCGCAATTGACATATGTACAGCCTGAACAACCCGCACCTGAATACGAGCAACCCGCGCAACCTGCAGGGCATGCGTCGCCTGCTCAGTCTGAGCAAACCCACCGGCAGAACGTCTCCAGTCCTGTGAGGACTGTTGGGAAAAATATGGAGACGTTGAGAGCGGTTTATAACAGGGGGCGCCGCACAAACAGGTTTCCGGATGACAGCTTCGATTTTGAAGATCCAGCAGCTGGAGGACGTCACAATTTGGAACTTAATAAAGTGCTGGAAGATAATGTTGTCGTCTTACAGCTTCAAAGTAATAAGCTGGCCAAAAACAAGGCTGGTTTAAAAAATAAAATAGATAGGTTAGATAAATTAAGAAAAATTTTAGTAAATAGGATTAGTATAATAGAAATAGATGAAGCGCGTGTGAATAAAATATTAACTAGTTATAAGTAAGCATAAGTTGAATCATATATATATATAATATTACACATAGTTTTAAACCAACGCTTTGTTATTCATTTCTCACCCAATACCATTATAAACACCAAGCAATAAAATTTTATTACGTGCAATACAGAGTCGCTCGGTAGCTAAATACAAAAGTAATATTTTTCTCCTAAGCAGACCATACTTTAGCATAAGCGTACGTGCACACTTCCGGCTGAGGGAGATGTAAGAAAGGTAAAAAATATAGTCAGGGGATTTTACATAGCGATCGTCCTCGCTCGAACTCGCACGGACAAGCAGTAGCAAGCGGATACCTAAAATCCCAGAACATTTGTAGTATCAAACTGTAGTTTTTAAGTAAATATTTTATTAAACGTTTATTTTCTTATATTCGAGAATTTAATTTAAATAATAATAATAATAAAACAATTATCCAATAATACATTTCATTTACAATAATACCAATGGCCTAGTTTTTGCACCTGTTTTACATATTAAGCATGTATCTTGCCGAAAAGCTATGCTTTAGCATAACCGTACGTGCACACTTCCGGCTGAGCGATGTAAGAAAGGTAAAAAATACAGCCAGAGGATTTTACATAGCGATCATCCTCGCACGGACAAGCAGTAGCATGCGACTACCTAAAATCCCAGAACATTTGTAGGTATCAAACTGTAGTTTTTAATTAAATATTTTATTTCACGTTTATTTTCTTATAGTCAGGAATTTAATTTAAATAATAATAATAAAAACAGAATTATCCAATAATACATTTTATTTACAATAATACATTTTATTTACAATAATGGTATAATTTTTGCACCTGCTTTACACATCAAGCAGGTGTCTTGCCGAAAAGCTATGTAAAGCTTTTCTTTACAGGCACTACACCGCATGAATCTTTGCAAAGGCATTTCTGTCAAAGAAAAATGTAAAGTTTCATGCCGATGCTTCGCATTGTCGGTGAAACCATTCAGGGAAACCTCTGTAAAATCTACCACATACGCACGGTAACAATTTAGGCACAAACGCGCCCTTTCTGTTACCTTTACATATGCGGCAGATACACAGAGGCCCCCCACTGTCCAGTTATTATAACCCTCGCTCGGGTTAATGGGTACACTTTTCGCCACGACGGAGTCATCGCGGTCAACGTCTACCCCTTCATCTTCATCACTAGCATCATCGTCGTCGTCAATGTCGTCTATGTCTCTTCTCAATTCTGCAGGCACCGTTTTCTCAATCTCTTCTTTTTCTTCTAACGCAAGTTGGTATAGGGAATTATTTATGGAGGCAGCCATTGTTATTAAATTTAATTTGTTTGGAGAAAAACTGTAACTGATGTCTATTGAGATATCTCCAGAGTTTTTATAGTCTAAAACATCAACCTGTACGAGATGTCTAGGAGGGGATCCTAGTGTTTTATGTCCTATTTAAATATATGCTATAAAAAGTGATACATTTTTTTAAATTTTAATTCATCCATTTCAGAAAACTGTATTTTTTGCTGTTTTTTATTTTGAAATAAATGGAACAACTAATCTGCATATTTGAGTTATTCCAAATTTCATAAAGATTGCAACTACTGATTTTCTTTTATGAATTGACGTGTAATCAATACAATGAAAATATTAGATTTTTAATACAGGTCGTGCCCTCTATTTCTGTAGGGAAACAACTACAGTCGTGCTTCAAAAGTACTACCAATTGATCGATATTTCGCCGAATACTTTACCCTTGCAACAGGTATGCGCAAGGGGGTTCGAAAGATACCGCTGGGTGGTTCGAAGGCCCCGCCGTCGAGGGCGCGCTATGAGTCTCAGGAACGCGGCGGCTGTCACAAAGAGAGAGATGGGAGATATGGAACTGAAAATTTGGAGCACTCCAAAGGCGAATGATCTAAAGGCAAAGGCAAATGATTCAAAGGCAAAGGCAAATGATCGGAAGGCAAATGATTCGAAGGCAAAGGCAAATGATCCAAAGGCAAAGGCAAATGATCGGAAGGCAAAGGCAAATGATCCGAAGGCAAAGGCAAATGATCGGAAGGCAAAGGCAAATGATCCGAAGGCAAGTGATCCGAAGGCAAATGATCCAAAGGCAAATTAAAAATATAGTATGAATGTATTGTAACAATGTGTTAGTATATAATAAAGATAAAATTAAGTATAATTGTCAGTGTTTTATTCCCCACCTACGTGATGTATATGTGTGATATTTGCGGTACAACATTTTGTAGATCGGATAGTTTTACAAGACACAAGAATATTCACAGAACTATTATTTTTATGTGTGAATTCTGTAGTAAAACGTTTTCGAGAAAAGATAACTTAAAAACTCATAAAAGAATCCACCAACTTCAAAACGACTTAGTTGTTAGCGAGGTCGTTGGATACAACGATTCGAAAGACGCGATGCAAATCCATCAGCAGACAGTTTCACTTCCAGTAGAAAACCTAGATATTGTGCAAGAAAGTAGTGCTAAATCTAAACACGGTGTACTGTTTCCAAACTCATTTAGGGCAATTTTTTGTGGACCTAGCGGATGTGGAAAAACCAACGCTTTACTTAGTTTAATATTTAATGAAAACGGACTAAAATTCGAGAATATTTACTTGTACAGTAAGTCACTGTACCAACCCAAGTATCAGTTATTGCAAGACGTGCTTAAACAAGTTAGTGGTGTTGGATATTTTCCCTTTAACTCAAACGATGATGTAATTGGTCCATCAGAGGCTAGAGAAAATTCAAAAAACCCATATTTGTAGAACGTTGTTTTATTAAACCAACCTTCTCCTATACAAATCAGCCAACAGAAACTCTTTGTAAAAACAGAAGAGTTCAAAAATACAAAAGGTTTCTATACTAAATGTAATATTACATAATATTAATATAATGTCTGTTTCATTTAAGTTACTACTTACTACTAGATGATTGACTTTATCTAAGAAATTACAATAGAAATCATAAAAATCAAAGCGGAGCAAAAAGCCAAATCTCAAAGATGCACTTATGCTAACGTTTAACAATTCAAAAATATCTGCCTCGGTAAAATAAACATACACATTATTTTTTCTAAGCGACACGTGCTGATTTCCATCGGCGTCAATCACCGTACTTAGAACCATACGTGAGTCGAATCTGGCAAACATTGGAGCTCCACCATTATTAATAAATTCACATACATGTTCCAATAATTTATTCCATTCAGAGTAGTTCAAGGAAATTACTGTCCGATCATGACAAAGGTATGTGATGATTACTGCTGGCTCAAAATATTTCTTGAGACTCAACCCTGTATGAATGAATAATCCATTAGTTGATTTGATCGGAAAACATGCTGCCAAAAGCAAAGAATCTTCTACAATATCATTTTCACTGCTGCTTACATCGGATTCGTAACCACTGTCAGACATTTTGGCGGTTCGTTCACCGAGAGAACTACACAATGTTTGTTTCGCTTATCCACGAGTCGTGGCTTTTATCTAACCCGAGCCATCGCACAAGAACTTTCCCCCTCCTCCTTTGAAGCACTTTTTCCACCAAATAGATGTCAGGATTTGCCACTTTTTGCAATTCTTCATTATAAAAACCACCCTTTATAGCTCTTCCACGTAAATCTTCTAACAAATATGTGGGAGGATTGGTGTGTTGTACTTTGATTATTTTGAACAACTCCGTTGTCCAATTAGGTCGATATCCCTTGTCAAATACATGTCTAGCTTTACTTATTCTCACAATGTCACCCTTCCTAAATTTACGAGTTTTGAAAACTTTTAAGTGACTGTTGTACACATTGGTGACTAAATGTTGCTCGTTGTTTTTGTTAACTTCACCAGGCTTCATTTGTATCGTTCTATGTTTCCTATTATTGTACTCATTTACTACAGTAGGCAAAATATCAATCCACCTATATTTTCCATTTAGACTGAAATACTTGAATAATTTTTCTTTCAAAGTTCGTATTACTCTTTCCACTATAGCTGCCTTTTTGTCGGTAAATGTACTGTAGTGATTAATTTGAAAAGTTTTCATCAATTTCTGGAATTCAGAGTTGTAAAATTCTTTGCCCTGATCGGTTTGTAAATTGTGAGGCTTGCGTCCCCCACTGTTTTTTAAAATATCTTTAAAAGCCTTTGTAACATCTGCTCCAGACTTGGATTGTAGCGGTCTACACCAGACATATTTGGAGAAAGAGTCAATTACAACTAATATGAATTTATTACCTCTATTACAGTAAGCATATTGATCTAACTGAGCAAGATCGGCTTGCCAAAGATCATCTAAGCCTTTGATAATAGTTCGACGTCGAGGATAATTTTTTCGAGCTGGTTTATGGAGTTCCCTAACTAACTGAACTTTTTCATCACTATGACCGAAATTCATTGTTCAACTGCTCAATTCCAACTTAAAATGAAATTACTTTACACCGCTCTTTTGTTTATCCAATTTCAGTTGTTCTTTAATCACATCCTGCTCTTGTGTTATTTTCTCTATGGCAGTTTGCAAAGCAACAGTATTTAATTCTAACAACTCTTTAAAATCCTGTATTTGCTGGGAAACGTTATTTTTAAAGTCGTTTACTGACCGTAATAAAAAGTTATGACGCTCATCTAATATATTTCTAAGCTTTTCGTTATCTTTATTATATTGAAATGAAATAGCTGAAGCATCGCTATTCAATTTTTGGTTTTGGGACAAAGGAGAGTGCACAATGCCGCTAGCCTTTTTGTATTTCGACGAGCGTCCGAACTTGTTAAGAGTCATTTTGTAACTAACTGTATATTGACAGTAATTATACTTCTAGTAAATAACTTTAGCTTCCTTTAATTCATTTAAGATGGCTGCGATTTCGTTGTCGTGAGAAGTGTTTCCGGCATCTTTAGAAGCTACAAGTAACTTCAACCTATCTACTAATTCATTGACATTATCCCAGTATACGTACTCTATGGGTTTTGTATTATAAGTAAGCTGCATACCTGTACCTTGCGCATCTTGAGTTTTACTTTTTATTAGAGGTCTAATGATATTAAGGTATTTGGTCTTGTGAGAACCCCTCAATTTACCATTCGATGTAAGGTGAACACCAGTTAACATTAAAATTTTCTTGTAATTTAACAAATCCGCCTGACTGTATTCTGGATATTCATAGAAAATGAGTTGGTAAAGTCCGTCGGTGCTCTTGAAAGGAGTGTTATCGATTATTATATCTCCCGTGTCTTTATCAAAATCGATATGTTTATTTCCTAAGGTCCATGTGTAGGTACTGCGATCAAGTTTAGGACCATAAGTATTATCAATATCAGCAGATTTTGAGATGAAATTTTGAATGTATGGTAAGGCCGTTTCAGGATAACCATAATCTGCGTCATCTTCAACATCATCATCGTATTCAGTTACTTGAGATGATTCTAAGACCGTTGTAGGTAATGTATTTTCTCCCGATATTTCAGACGGTAACTTTTTACTTGGCGTACTAGTAAATAATTCTATCTTAGGTTTTATCCGAATTGCAGTTTGTTGCTTTGATCCTACCTTAACTTTCATATTATTTTTTATTTCGCTTAGAGAATCTTTTACGGGCTTGAATATCTTATCTAAAGTCTCATCCATCTCAGATTTACCCGTTTTTAACGCAGCATATTTTCTTCTAATAGATCTAGTTAGCTCTTTAATTTTTTTAGCACGCTGTGCTCTCTGAATTTGTTCTTGTGATGTCAAGGGCATGTTGGCTACTAATAAAGATACCGAGTCACTAGAGTTTTATATAGCTATCAAATCCTTTTCTGTATCGCCCATTATCTAAACTAAAGTCTTTGGCTATCACTAATGTTCCAAAAACACTACCATTCCAACAAAATGAGCAAAGGTTTTTAAACTGCTCGTAGGTGATATCTGGTGACACATGTTCATCATAGACATGCTTCAGATTAACGTCATCCTGTTTGAACAGAATAATCATGTTACAATTGTCTCGTATTAATTGCTTAGGAATTTTAGAATATGTCTGACAAAGATAGACAACATCTATAGATTTATGACGTCCCATTGAATAAAATTCTCTAATTTTATCTTGTTTATCGCAAGCCACGTCATCAAATATGAAAACCGAATTTTCTCTAGCCTCTGATGGACCAATTACATCATCGTTTGAGTTAAAGGGAAAATATCCAACGCCACTAACTTGTTTAAGCACGTCTTGCAATAACTGATACTTGGGTTGGTACAGTGACTTACTGTACAAGTAAATATTCTCGAATTTTAGTCCGTTTTCATTAAATATTAAACTAAGTAAAGCGTTGGTTTTTCCACATCCGCTAGGTCCACAAAAAATTGCCCTAAATGAGTTTGGAAACAGTACACCGTGTTTAGATTTAGCACTACTTTCTTGCACAATATCTAGGTTTTCTACTGGAAGTGAAACTGTCTGCTGATGGATTTGCATCGCGTCTTTCGAATCGTTGTATCCAACGACCTCGCTAACAACTAAGTCGTTTTGAAGTTGGTGGATTCTTTTATGAGTTTTTAAGTTATCTTTTCTCGAAAACGTTTTACTACAGAATTCACACATAAAAATAATAGTTCTGTGAATATTCTTGTGTCTTGTAAAACTATCCGATCTACAAAATGTTGTACCGCAAATATCACACATATACATCACGTAGGTGGGGAATAAAACACTGACAATTATACTTAATTTTATCTTTATTATATACTAACACATTGTTACAATACATTCATACTATATTTTTAATTTGCCTTTGGATCATTTGCCTTCGGATCACTTGCCTTCGGATCATTTGCCTTTGCCTTCCGATCATTTGCCTTTGCCTTCGGATCATTTGCCTTTGCCTTCCGATCATTTGCCTTTGCCTTTGGATCATTTGCCTTTGCCTTCGAATCATTTGCCTTCCGATCATTTGCCTTTGCCTTTGAATCATTTGCCTTTGCCTTTAGATCATTCACCTTTGGAGTGCTCCAAATTTTCAGTTCCATATCTCCCATCTCTCTCTTTGTGACAGCCGCCGCGTTCCTGAGACTCATAGCGCGCCCTCGACGGCGGGGCCTTCGAACCACCCAGCGGTATCTTTCGAACCCCCTGCTGATGGATTTGCATCGCGTCTTTCGAATCGTTGTATCCAACGACCTCGCTAACAACTAAGTCGTTTTGAAGTTGGTGGATTCTTTTATGAGTTTTTAAGTTATCTTTTCTCGAAAACGTTTTACTACAGAATTCACACATAAAAATAATAGTTCTGTGAATATTCTTGTGTCTTGTAAAACTATCCGATCTACAAAATGTTGTACCGCAAATATCACACATATACATCACGTAGGTGGGGAATAAAACACTGACAATTATACTTAATTTTATCTTTATTATATACTAACACATTGTTACAATACATTCATACTATATTTTTAATTTGCCTTTGGATCATTTGCCTTCGGATCACTTGCCTTCGGATCATTTGCCTTTGCCTTCCGATCATTTGCCTTTGCCTTCGGATCATTTGCCTTTGCCTTCCGATCATTTGCCTTTGCCTTTGGATCATTTGCCTTTGCCTTCGAATCATTTGCCTTCCGATCATTTGCCTTTGCCTTTGAATCATTTGCCTTTGCCTTTAGATCATTCGCCTTTGGAGTGCTCCAAATTTTCAGTTCCATATCTCCCATCTCTCTCTTTGTGACAGCCGCCGCGTTCCTGAGACTCATAGCGCGCCCTCGACGGCGGGGCCTTCGAACCACCCAGCGGTATCTTTCGAACCCCCTTGCGCATACCTGTTGCAAGGGTAAAGTATTCGGCGAAATATCGATCAATTGGTAGTACTTTTGAAGCACGACTGTAGTTGTTTCCCTACAGAAATAGAGGGCACGACCTGTATTAAAAATCTAATATTTTCATTGTATTGATTACACGTCAATTCATAAAAGAAAATCAGTAGTTGCAATCTTTATGAAATTTGGAATAACTCAAATATGCAGATTAGTTGTTCCATTTATTTCAAAATAAAAAACAGCAAAAAATACAGTTTTCTGAAATGGATGAATTAAAATTTAAAAAAATGTATCACTTTTTATAGCATATATTTAAATAGGACATAAAACACTAGGATCCCCTCCTAGACATCTCGTACAGGTTGATGTTTTAGACTATAAAAACTCTGGAGATATCTCAATAGACATCAGTTACAGTTTTTCTCCAAACAAATTAAATTTAATAACAATGGCTGCCTCCATAAATAATTCCCTATACCAACTTGCGTTAGAAGAAAAAGAAGAGATTGAGAAAACGGTGCCTGCAGAATTGAGAAGAGACATAGACGACATTGACGACGACGATGATGCTAGTGATGAAGATGAAGGGGTAGACGTTGACCGCGATGACTCCGTCGTGGCGAAAAGTGTACCCATTAACCCGAGCGAGGGTTATAATAACTGGACAGTGGGGGGCCTCTGTGTATCTGCCGCATATGTAAAGGTAACAGAAAGGGCGCGTTTGTGCCTAAATTGTTACCGTGCGTATGTGGTAGATTTTACAGAGGTTTCCCTGAATGGTTTCACCGACAATGCGAAGCATCGGCATGAAACTTTACATTTTTCTTTGACAGAAATGCCTTTGCAAAGATTCATGCGGTGTAGTGCCTGTAAAGAAAAGCTTTACATAGCTTTTCGGCAAGACACCTGCTTGATGTGTAAAGCAGGTGCAAAAATTATACCATTATTGTAAATAAAATGTATTATTGTAAATAAAATGTATTATTGGATAATTCTGTTTTTATTATTATTATTTAAATTAAATTCCTGACTATAAGAAAATAAACGTGAAATAAAATATTTAATTAAAAACTACAGTTTGATACCTACAAATGTTCTGGGATTTTAGGTAGTCGCATGCTACTGCTTGTCCGTGCGAGGATGATCGCTATGTAAAATCCTCTGGCTGTATTTTTTACCTTTCTTACATCGCTCAGCCGGAAGTGTGCACGTACGGTTATGCTAAAGCATAGCTTTTCGGCAAGATACATGCTTAATATGTAAAACAGGTGCAAAAACTAGGCCATTGGTATTATTGTAAATGAAATGTATTATTGGATAATTGTTTTATTATTATTATTATTTAAATTAAATTCTCGAATATAAGAAAATAAACGTTTAATAAAATATTTACTTAAAAACTACAGTTTGATACTACAAATGTTCTGGGATTTTAGGTATCCGCTTGCTACTGCTTGTCCGTGCGAGTTCGAGCGAGGACGATCGCTATGTAAAATCCCCTGACTATATTTTTTACCTTTCTTACATCTCCCTCAGCCGGAAGTGTGCACGTACGCTTATGCTAAAGTATGGTCTGCTTAGGAGAAAAATATTACTTTTGTATTTAGCTACCGAGCGACTCTGTATTGCACGTAATAAAATTTTATTGCTTGGTGTTTATAATGGTATTGGGTGAGAAATGAATAACAAAGCGTTGGTTTAAAACTATGTGTAATATTATATATATATATGATTCAACTTATGCTTACTTATAACTAGTTAATATTTTATTCACACGCGCTTCATCTATTTCTATTATACTAATCCTATTTACTAAAATTTTTCTTAATTTATCTAACCTATCTATTTTATTTTTTAAACCAGCCTTGTTTTTGGCCAGCTTATTACTTTGAAGCTGTAAGACGACAACATTATCTTCCAGCACTTTATTAAGTTCCAAATTGTGACGTCCTCCAGCTGCTGGATCTTCAAAATCGAAGCTGTCATCCGGAAACCTGTTTGTGCGGCGCCCCCTGTTATAAACCGCTCTCAACGTCTCCATATTTTTCCCAACAGTCCTCACAGGACTGGAGACGTTCTGCCGGTGGGTTTGCTCAGACTGAGCAGGCGACGCATGCCCTGCAGGTTGCGCGGGTTGCTCGTATTCAGGTGCGGGTTGTTCAGGCTGTACATATGTCAATTGCGCAGGCTGCACATGTGCCGAATATTCAGGTGCGGGTTGTTCAGGCTGTACATATGTCAATTGCGCAGGCTGCACATGTGTCGATTCGGCAGGTTGTGCAGGCTGTACATATACCGATTGTTCATGTGCCAGCTCACGCTCGATCTGCGACACAGCAAACGATGTTGCGCTTCTAATGCTTTCATCGTCCACTTCGGAATACTATAAGTATAAGATAAACATTTATTATTTGTTAGAATTCATAAACATGTCTACTTACATGATCAACATTGTTTTCTTCGGATGAATTTTCAACTGACCCCTCTGCCGCAAGCGTCTCGATGAGATTATAAGCAGATGGTGACTATAATAATTATTGAATGTTAGTATATCGCAAATAAAAAAATATTTTTCGCATAAGAAAATCTCCAACTTGCGGCTAACAAGAAAAAAGTTGGCTAAAAATTTTCTGATGCGAAAAAGCAAAATAGTTTCTCGAAGCAAATTGAAATAACGTATTTAATAATTATAAAAAAATAAGTTTTGACTTACCCTCACAACAGCATTGTAGTGGACAATCGCCTTAGTTTGGAACACACTCATAATTATAAGCAAAGTAATAAATTTAAAAATAACACACGACAAAACTCGAACACAATTCAACAAAATTTAGAAAACTGATGCTTTTGCTGAATTTCTACACCCTTTTGTAGATTTTAAAATGAATGCGTTGGTGGGGATGGCTCTCAACGTTGCTACTTTTTAATTTAGGCGTTAACTTGGCTCTGGTGGGAGTGGGGGTAACTCCACCCCTTCGGCGTTGCCAAAAAATTTTCTACTTCAAATTGCTCTATTTTCTAATTAGACGACAACGCTGTTGAGTGGGGATAGGCAATGCTTACGTTAAATATAAAAGGCAGCCACATCCTTAACAAAATTCACTAAATTCAATTCAATACAAAGAATTAAATATTGCTTCAGTTAGATAATTGTGGCAAAAGTTTATAACACTCGTTGAGATGTATTCTCAGAATAAAAGAAAAGTGACAGATGATGGATACAGTGCAGGATGGAGTTCGTATAGTCAGTGGAAAACGGAAGAAAACGCAAATCCAATTAGGCGATTAAGGGACACTCATGTGAGGCACTATAATGAAGGTTTATACGCGGGATGGTTTGATCATCAGGCTGGTAAGAATAGGCGTTTTCTGGAGGGTGACGTGAAAATGGATAAAGTTCAATATGGTGCAGGATATCAAGATGGATGGATCAGATACGGTCAGTGTTTTGCGAACGCTAATGACATTTACATGGCTAAATCTGATATCATTGCATATAATAAGGCGTACTACGCAGGGTGGTTTAATCATCAGCGTCAAATCGAATACGAATCTGGCTATGTGGCAGGGTATTTTCGATTTGCGAATAATGAGGACATAATACGAAATCGAACGACTTATAATTATGCATATTATGAAGGTTGGTTCGACCGTCTACGCAGACAACGACAGTGCTAATATTTGTATATAAGTTTATTGTAACAAAATATATGAATTATTTTAATAAAACAAAACATTAATTAATTTTAGTTTGTTTTATTTATATACTGGTTTCTTGTTTAGTTTTGTTTACCTATTCCTTACTAACCCACTTTAAAGCAATATTTTTATCGAGGAATTTTAAGTGGAATATTAATAATGTACACAGTTTTTTTTATCAAAATAACAATAACAGCAAAATATTCTCATTTAAGTTTTAACATTGAAAGCCTTTTTTTATTAAAATCTCAGGTAGGGTCGCACGAGAAGATTTACAAGCAGGTGAAAATCTAAATAATTTGAACAGTCTGCTATAAAACTACCAGGCAGTAAATTTTTATAACATGCCATTTACAGGACTATAAAAAAAAGTCTGACAAAAAACATTTAAAAGTGGATCATTGTTATGTAAGATTATCCCTTGAAGGAAGGGTCGCGCAAGAAGATTTAGAAACAGGTGAAAGTCTAAAGAATGTGAACAGCCTGCTATAAAAGTAAAAGGGGGCAAACTTGTCTGCATTTTTGTTGACTCGGCACAAAAAGATTCAAGGTACTAAAACCAGGTGAAGGTGTAACTAATTTGAACAGTCGGGTGTAAAACTCTGAAAGGGTTAACTTTCTCTGGAATTATGCCAAAAATGGTTCGAGTCACTATCTGCGCTGGATTGGCTGTTTATAGAATTGTAGGTGGGAACTGAAAAGCTTCCTCCTACTTAGTAGATCCTTATAAAAGTACTGCATCCAACTGAGACGTTGGCGTCGAAAGTTGGCGTCGAAAGTTGGCGTCTAAAGTGGGCGGCTTAAGTGGGACTTAAAATGGGGACTTTACATGGGGAATTTGCATGGGGACTATGTATGGACTTCCTTAGAGGGCACAGAAATTATTATTTTTGTTAGAATTTTTATCATTAGGCATTATTATTTTTTGTTTGGAGCTACATCAAGCTGCAAGAAAAAATTGTGTTTGGTTTTAATTCAAGTTTCAGTTTTGCACTTTTTTTATACTATTACTTTGTTGTACACCTGCTGGGTAGTTTGTTATTTTATTAATTTACTATGGGTAGAAGAAATGAAACATCTCTTATGCTATATATATTTTATTTTTAATTGTTTAAAGTTCTTATTAATTTCATATATATCAATTTCATATTTTAGTTTCTGTAATTTTCGAATGTGAGACTCCAAAGTATTTTTATAGCTGTTCCGGTTCTTGGACGGAAAATTGAATATTAGTTGTTTTCCCGACAGGTCCATAACTAATAAGATAATACTTTCGCCCGTTGAAAATGTCCTTGTTTACTTGCTCAATTCGTTCTTCTGTAAATTCTACCGTGAACCTTTGCGGTAAAATTGTTTTGAAATCGTCGAATTCCAAGGATATCTTCTCGCCGAACTTGGTGTTTATTTTCGTAAATGCATGTACCTCAAACTTTCGGTTGACTTCCAAATCTTGGACCCTAATGAATTTCTTCAGGAACAAACTGTTATTTAAATGGGTCACAAACGATGCCATACTTTTAATCTTATTTAGTTAAGTTAAAAGTGAGAACTGTGTACTACTTTACCAATCAAACATCGAAATATATACTAAAAAAAGTGGAGGGGATCCCCCCACACAAATCCCCCCCACCGCTAGATTTTATCCCCGAAAACCCTATGCGGATCCTGGCTCAGGCTCAAAACCCTTATGCGGAAGCTGGCTCACATATGGCGGCCATCTTTGAGCCAGGATCCGCTTTACTTAACTACTATAATGAACACTGCAAGTGAATGGCTATAATTGATATTAGTACCCACAATTAAGTATTACAAATCCAGCAAAAATTCAGTGACAATAGTTGTAATTTCAGTATAATGAACAGTTAAATGTATCCCTATTCAATTCAACACCATGAAACGTTATGTTATGTTGTTCTGACAAAAGAATGTGCTTAGAAAAGAGATATTGTAGAATCAATTCCAGAACATGCTATTTATTGAAATAAAATATTACATTTGAATTATTCATTAGAATTCAATATCAATTGTCATTGAATTGATTATTGTCAGTTACAAAAAAGCTTCTGCTTGAGTTTGAGGAATAATATCTCATATTGAATTAAACAGGGTTTTTTTACCAGTGCCAGATTTTTCTCAGTGTAGTACCCACGGCCGGCCTGCCCCTCAATCGTAGCACTATGAAGGGGCAGGCTGGAGTGGGGAGTCGTGGGGACTAGAGGAAGGAAAAGGATAGGCATATCTAATCGAGCGACGTTTGTCCTGAATTGAGTCGGGCACTTCGGGCGGATTTCATAAGTATCGTAGCCTCTTAAGAATAAATCATCTCGCTCTAGAGTGAGAATTTTTAAGTTCTATTATTAAAAATGATTTTAGAATACTTACATTCACGAATGGTCGTGGAGAAAAAATATTATGTCATTGTTTATTGACGATTCCTGGTCCGCCATTAGAAAAGCTACGAATATTTTGTAATGTTCATTATAATAAAATAGCTATACTTAGATACAATTTTAAAATTTGAGAAGCAAAAAGTTGTACTATAAGATTCGGTAGATTTAATAGAAGAAGTGAAGGTAAATATTAACAAACCTAAAGAACCAATTGGGCAAACTGTCTCAAAAAAATTAAATAATGTCATAGAAAAAGTTCGGATTTTAAAATTTTGTTCAATATCTCAATAGATCCCAGGTAATATCTTCACTTAAGTGCGCCCCAATTACTTTGGATGTAGAGCGCAGTTTTTCTGTATACAATAGTTATTTATGTACCAAGGCACTGAAGTTCAACTTTTTACGACTCATGTGGAATTTAGTTGCCGAGGCCTCGTCTGGCCGAGGCAAATAAACCACATGAGTCATAAAAAGAATTTCAGTGCCGAGGTACATATTATATTTTTTTTTTAATCGGAAAAAAAATGTTTTATTAGGCAAGAAAATAATAATAAGGAATCACCCGTCCATGAACCTACTACGCGCGGCGTTGCTTGACTTTGACGATCGCTCTACCTAGGTCAAGTATGACGAGGCACGGCATCTTCGTACAGAAAAACCAAACTGCTGCTTCTTGTGCAGCCTACACAACAAATCTATTGATATTCAAACTTACTAAAATATGTATACTGAAGGATTGCGCTTCTATAGGAAACAATTTCGGAATGTGTACGGAAAGTTAAATGGGCCTTTATCGGCCGGGGTTTGAATATTTGGTCCCTTTTGACGAGCGATTTCTCCGCGTCTGACGTTTGATGTTTACATCTCGCCAAGGCCTACTTATTGAAAAAATCGTACAATAATGTAGCCCATTATTGTACGATTTCTGTGCTTTTAATGACGATTTTGGGACACTTTACTGCCGATTTCAAGAAAAAACATATTAAGCGACAAAAGACAAACTTTTAAATTTGTAATATAGAAAAACAATTAGTGACGGCTTACAATAAACGATTTGTTTGTAACTGTAATGTTTACTGTATAAAAAATATCAAAATTGCTATTTTGCCTAATTTTTTTTCTTTTTTCAAATTTTGACCTCATTTTTTACCCAAAATACATGCCTTTCTATGCGCCTTTTTGGCATTTTTTCGGCCTTTCAATCCGGCCTATAAGAAAATATTTGTCTAGCTATATTTTGTCTGAGCGGGACACCCTGTATGTGCCCTGTTCGGCAGTAAAACTTTTGAGTATTCCATTGCGGTCCGCCGAGTTCTCTGTAACCCGATTTTGCCTCGGTTTTTACCGCCGGCCGTTTGCCGTGCCCCGCAAGTTGGTAATAGCGCAATAACACTTTGAGATTTTTGAGTGCGATGGCGGTTTATCTTTCCGTGCATTTCGAATGCAAAGCGAAATTAGTTCCGGTGCACCGAATGCGTCCTAATCACGATCGGGTCTATCGGGTTGCCTACAGTGATGTTTTAAAAGCTATACCGGGTTATAAAAATGGTTATCGGTGCGAGAAGTTCGCCTAGTATTTTTTTTTATTTTCGCGAATTGTCATCAAATCGAATAGGGAGGAAGGACGTTGCCGGTTTTAAATCACGTTATCCTACGTTAATCCCATAAAATATGGGATTAAACAGGAATATCACGTTTTTCAAATGATCCTTCTTCAGCCCACGTGTTGCGACATATTGCATTTTTTGAATTTCCCGCTGATTCTGTTAGGCCATATTTGATTTATGGTAGACACACAAAAAACCCAAATGAATATCACTAGCAGAACTTTAGGCACAGATAAGCATTTTAATTTCTGCATGACAATGAATAAAAAAAAAGGAAGGAACAAATTTGGGCTTAACGCTCGACCGGGACAGTCCCTGCATATGGCGTGATGCCATTTCCGTTGTTACAGTGGCGCGCCCATTATGTAGGAAAACGATTGGAAAAAATTCGCTCAGAAAGAATGGGACGTCTACAACCGAAGGTTAATCTCAAAAAAAAATTATTCGGTTGCACATTGTACGTGGCCGTTTTTTCCGAAAATTTTATAATACATGAAACGTGCAAGTTCTTGCAAACACTTGCCTGGAGTGTTGGCTTTCCAAGGAGATATGAGGTTGCAAGTTGCAAGATATTTCATGTATTCACGTAAAATAACACAATTGTTGTTGAACAGGTAGATAACCTACGGATTTGTCAGGTACATAAGGGAAGGGATTACTTCCCGTTTTTATATTGAAATCAACTGAGATGATGAAGTGATTATCTATTCATCATTAAGCAATGCCTATAAAAGGATGTACACTGTTAAAAATATACTTAAATTTACAGTCGTTATCTTGTAAATTTAAACAATCTTTACTCGATCTATTGTGTATCCTGCAACATTTATGAATATTTACATCATTTCAGTAAATATTCGAATATTTTAGTAATTTGCCAACTCTAAAATAAATATTACATATCAGTAACGTAATATATTGCTCCTCGATATCGTATTTTTTCATTTTTAGTTTGAAATTTACACATTCTTTGAAATTTACTTGATAGTTTGTGTATTAAAAAACAAAAGACGCCGGAATCGGCTACCGCCACGGCCGACCTTGCTCTGCGGACTGCGATCAGGTCCCACCTCCAGTTCAGTTCAGTCCGATATTTTTGTGTGGAAGAGGGTTTGTTTTCGAGGCGGTCATCACTTGCGTTAGGTAAGAAGTGAAGTGAGTGAAGCCTAGTGGAAATTATATAAAAAATAATATTATGTACATCAAAATGCGTTGCGCTCATTGCACCATAACTCAAGAATCAGATTACGCGCAAGCCTTCGCTTTAGCGTTTAGTTTTTACTTTAATTTTAATTTAAAGTATCCAGCAAAACTATCCCTCACTTTTGATTATTTTGAAAGATTTGTAATGAAAATATATCCTGATTCAAGGACTGGGAAAACAAAGACAAAATCAAACGTGAGGAGTAGGGTTATAACACTATTAAAAAAATAAGAGATATTTAATGTTATTATAACTATAGATTAAGGAAAACTCGTGACTGAATGTATTACAATGATAAAAGATGGAACTTTTAGTGGGTTTGCAGTCAAGTTGGTCTTTAAAGAAAACTATTTGTTAATTGCCAAACTTTCGGAATTGTTTATTCCTTCTTCAGGACAGTTAACGCTAGATTTGTTTTAAAACTATATTATCCATGGCAAATTTTTTATGAAAAATCTTCTGATTTGTTTTTTAATAAGACATAAAATTTAAATGTTGAAATTTGTAATAGATATTTAAAAATGTAATTTTCAATTTTTAAAAATTGATGTAATGTAATTTTCAATTTTTAAAAATTGAAAATTACATTTTTAGATATCTATTACAAATTTCAACATTTAAATTTTATGTCTTGTTAAAAAACAAATCTGAAGATTTTTTATAAAAAATTTGCCATGGATAATATAATTCCGAAAGCTTGGCAATTCTTTAAAGACCAATTTGACTGCAAACCCACTAAAAGTTCCATCTTTTATCATCACTATACCTATAGTTAGTTAGTTAATGTTCCAATAACCAAATGGGAAGGTATAAAAAATAGGATTTATTTTTTTTTTTAATATTTAAAATTTATTTTTTGTTTTTATATTTTTCATTAGGATAATTCATTAAAATAAAAATTTTGCACTTTAAATGATACTTTTAATGCATGTTATCACTACCAATGCTTTACCTTAAAAAGATTTGTTACGAAATTTTAAAGTTTTGTTTAATATCGTTGCAACTTGCAACAAACATGAAGTTAGGTGATTCCCTATTAGGTTAATTTTACAAATATGCTTGAATTTAAACAAAGACATGCCAAAGTGATTTGGTTTTGATTAATTTATAAAAGCGTTTATTTGGCAATCATTCTAAGTGCATGTAATATGATTATCGAACATACACCAACTTTCGGCAATATTTGAATTTTGGCGTGTAATAACAAAATTTACCATAATATGTTGCACACTTAAATGGCCATGTCTGTATTATAAACGTTGGTATCCACTTTGAATTCATCCAATCCTTTTCGTTTACTATTTTCCTTTACATATTTTATTACCTTTTTCTTTTAGGAGAAAGGTATTAGAAAAACAGATAAAACAATAACAATAATAATATTAATGATAATAAGAGACCAGGTAATCCTGCTGAAATGTAAGCGTTGATTGAAAGTTGATTTAAATATACTATAAATTCATAGCAAAATATAAATCAAAAACGTGTAAATTTACCAAATATCAACAGCGAACTTTCAATAATTATGTAAAAATACATAATATCTTACAAAGCAAGGTAAATTTATATACAACAAGAAAGTAAATTTACGAGCTTATGCAAGTATTATTAAAAAAGTTTTGGTATTCCTACAAATTTAGTTTTGTAATTTTCCGATGTTTTCGTAACTTTCATACTAAATTTTACGCAGGCGAGGATATTATATGTATATTTACAAGCTTATATTAGTACCTTTAGTAAGTTACTACCGTATTTATACATTAATGTATAAGCAAATTTCACAAGTAATTTTACGGCATGTCTGTAAAATTTAGGTTCGATTGTAATAATACTCGAAATAAGTATTGTAACAAGTTTACAGTGTTTTTTGTGTAAAATCGCAAAATGATTTTTAATAGTGCATCTACCATATTCCCTTATTGGCCTAATAAGTCGCCGGTCTCCACACGAAGTGACGTAACTAACAAAATTAATGAAATCACGTTACGCCGATAAAAGAATTTGTCTGGCATGTCTACTTGGCCTCACGAAGTGGTGTACATGTAACCCGTGTAGTATCCTTGTAAACCCATATTAAATTTGTGTTGTATCTGACAAAATGCCTTTAAGGTTTCACACGGAAAGGCGTATGTTACTTCAATGCTTCATTCATTAAGCAAATTTTCCAACATTAAGGAAATATCTTTACGCTTTCTTAAAACAAACAGAGTGAGGGGGATTCAGCTCGTGGCGCCATTGACAGGCCTGTTACTAGGTACCGCTGGAAATTTATTTGTCCCTTCCCAACGCGACTGGCACGCGGGAAGCAACCGTGTACTGTGATTACAATTTGATGGCCAAACTTCACCTCATACACTATTTTTAAGAATAGTCATCTAGATGTGTGACTCTATAGTTTTAAAACGTCTAAAATGTAGTGTGTCAGAATTACAGCTTTTCCAATTAAACAAAGAACCTCCAAAAATAACTAACAAAAAGTATAAGGACTTAGTGTCACTTTGTCGAGGAGAAACTCCTGTGGTACGATTAAAAGAGTATCAACAATTTTTTCTATGTCTACCTCCATCTTGAAGTACAAAATAATAATAATTGCTGCTTTTAATTTTATGGTTCTGTTATCTCACCATCATCATTCTGTTTTTTATATCTTGGTTAATGATATATGAAACACCTGTCAAATTATTTTCACTATTGTACATTTTCTTTAATAAAAAGACTAAGCAAAAACTTCTATTGTTTTTTGTAATAGCGAGCTATACCATTATAAATTGTACTATATTGAAATGGCGTAACTTACAGGCAATATAATTTTGTCTCACACGTAGTAGTGACGTATCTACATTTTTATTATTTTTTCTAAAATATTTGAAACCTTAGGGAGATTTATTTAATGGATAAATAGAGGTTCAGTAGAAATAAACATAGTAGAAAAAAATCAAAATCAATATTTATTTATTTTGTAATTTACGACAGCCAAACTGTTGTGATTTTTCGTTATTAACCTCTGCTGTAAAATTAACTCAATGTTAGTTACGCCACTTCGTGTGGAGACCGACGAAGTAATTATTCAAATACGCAAGATATTGTATTATGTACTATTGTGACTAGGTACTCCGCAAGTAGGTAGGAAGACAAGGAAAGAAACCATGAGAGCATAATTGTATGAATTATGTATTTATAAGTTTATTACTCTACACCAAATTTTCAAAATGTCTCCCTCACTAATAGGAAGTTTATCAAAACTACCTTTTTTATAAGGCTAATATCATGTATTTATGTAAATAAGGCTACCTACTAAAGATACTGTTTAATAATGAATACATAATCACTTCATCATATCAGTTGATTTCAAAAGAAAACCAGGAAATAATCCCTTCCTTTTTGTACCTGACAAATCTGTAGGTTATCTACCTGTTCAACAACAATTGTGTTATTTTACGTGAGTACATGAAATATCTCGCAACCTCATGTCTCCTTGGAAAGCCAACACTCCAGGCAAGTGTTTGCAAGAACTTGCACGTTTCATGTATTATAAAATTTTCGGAAAAAGCGGCCACGTATGTGCTACTGAATAATTTTTTTTGAGATTAACGTCCGATTACATAATGTGTACTATTAGTGTACTCTAAATAGAGGAACAGACATAATTTGGAAAACTTGCTAGGCTTTTCAAAAATCTCTACAATTAGTGGCGCGAGACAGCGAAATTCTGAAAAACGGAAAAACTGAAATAAAAACCATTGCCTTTTGTATAATGGATTATATATGGGTCAATGAACTTCAAATGAGCTCCCCTAATACCTTTCATTACCAGTCACTATAATACCTATATGTATACGGGTGTTCCTTAATGACTTGTCAATATTTAAGGGGATGATTCTTGGACCCATTTTAAGAAAAAACTTCATATGAACGTATGTCGTTAACGTCCTAACTTTTGAGATACAGGGCGGTAAATTTTTTGTAGATATGTTTATGAAATTTGGTACACGTCTTCTATGCATCAAGATGCATTTTCTGATGTGCAAACAATTTTATTATATTTACCAGTGGCGTCCGTGCGGAATGTGGATTGAACATTTTTGAAGAAAAAAATGGTACGCCAATGACTTCTCTTAAAATAAAAGTTAGTTTTGGATTTCCCATTCATTTCTGAGCAAATTTGTTCTCTTGATTTTGTTTCGTCCGACGGCGTTTTCACTTAAAAAAATAAAAATCCTTTTACTTCAGAGTCAAGTCGCTAAAAGTCTGATGCGGTGACTGTTGTGTGGAAATCGTTTTTTTTTCTTTTTTCATGCTATTGAGTTCGTTTAATATTAAATGTTAATTAATTCAGAAATAAGCAACTTATTTTACTTCAGAAAAAAGTAAAAAACTTTCAGATATCCAATAAATACCACATTAGAAAATTTTACCACCCTGTATCTCAAAAGTTAGGACGTTTACGACATACGTTCATATGAAGTTTTTTTCTTAAAATGGGTCCAAGAATCACCCCCTTAAATATTGACATGCCATTAAGGAACACCCTGTATATCCATACTACTCTAAAAACAAACATGAAAGTCAACCATCAACCATGTAAACTGAAGTGTAAAAAAAACTGGTATCGGTAAATATAACACACAAAATTGTGGGCGTTAAA
This sequence comes from Pseudeuparius sepicola, assembly GCA_963920635.1. NCBI lineage: Eukaryota > Metazoa > Arthropoda > Insecta > Coleoptera > Anthribidae > Pseudeuparius > Pseudeuparius sepicola. The sequence goes on from OY987302.1 coordinate 56,838,486, forward strand.
ACCAAACTGATAATTTCTCAATAAAGCTTGAATTCAAGAAAATAACTTATTGTTCCCAATCTTGATGTATTGATGCTCATAAAATTTAGACAACCGCATGTATAGGAGAATTCAACGCATGCCAATATGAACCAATGAAATGATATGATTTTTGAAATATTAATCAATCAGGTGATGATTTCAGCGATAATACCACTAGTGGTATTTTCGTATGTAATATCACTAGTGCAGGAAATTTTATCGATAATTTTTTCGAAAGCGCTATTTTGCCTAGAAAGATCACGAGTATATAAATTGCCCAATTTGTACAAGTGGTTTTGCTAATGGGCAAAATAGGGATTGAGAATGGAATTATCTAGAACAATTTCCGGCACGAGTGGTATTTGTCGAGATTATTTCACGAATACGATTTAATAATTTCTGTATTAATTTTTTATATGTTTACATTTCCAAAACGACTCATTTTGAACGAGTTTATTGACAGCTTCGACTGTAGCCTTCGAGCAGAGAACATTCTGGTTCGAGTAAACAAACATGACGCTTGGGCATCCAAGGCAAATGCGATTATACCTACACCCTGTCGGCGTTGGTTTATTTTCTGAATGTGTCATAAATTTAAACGGAGGCGGAGGTCTAAATAACAAGAATTTAGCAATGTAAAAGTTATATAAATTCATTGATATAATGCTTAATAATACCGCAACATAATTTAGAAGCTGCATAATTTTGAACAGTGTGAAACACACAAACTTTAAGAAGTAGGTACGTGTTTGTATCCAACAGATTCGCGGTTGCTAAGCAACGAAGTGATAATTTACACAAGTGCAATTACCGGTAATTGCACTAGTGCAAATTATCGCTAGCAGAGGCATATCATTGGTTGGATTTTTATGGAAGGAGCTACCTTATTGGATGCAAGCAGTATGAGGGAAATAATCGCTGAAATCCTACACTCTAATAGTTACGTCCTAGTTAGGCTAAACCAATATTGTGGCAGCTAAAACTAAAACTGATAACCCCATAACTTCTTCACATTACCAAATTTAATATAGGACTAGAATATATGTTTTCAGTTAACACATTGATCTTTTAATATCTATTAGCACAAAAAACATTATTCAGAACCGAAAGTTCAATCTAAGTGACAGCTATCTGTCAAACTAACTATTGGCAGTTGTTAAATTCTCTTTTTAAATACAATTCGTGGTATAATAGATAATACCTTTCCTTAATTTATCACTCATTATAATCCCAATGCTAAGAAAATACCACTCTTGCTGCGCAGTCGTGGTATTTTTAGCTTTGGGATTATAATTCGTAAAATTAACGAAAGGTATTATCGATAATAGGCACACCACTTGTTATATTACCCCTGATAATAGCGTTCAAGAATGAATTACAGTATTGTTGTGTTTATAATCCAATTACGCTAGTATAGTTGAAAACGTTCCATGGCCATAATAACCTGTAAGGAAATAGGACTTCATCCCATAACCAGGTGGGACTGGAGCTAATATAAAAGCAGATAAAATCCCTATATCTATAATTACTGTCGTCGCCTCTGGAAAGTTGCGGGTAATTTAAACAAACTGTTACTTCCAACTGGCCCGCCTCAGAGGGAGCGGGAAAATGTAAATAATCTACTAAGGAAAGTTGGACCTACTTCCGCACTAAAACCAAGGGGGAATTTGTTTTATTGGAGTTGTTGGTTTTTCCACTAGCTACCTTCACCTGATGAAAAATCCTCGAGTTGCTCTGAACTTCCCGCTTGTCTTATTGAAGTATTAAAAGGCTTGGATCTCGAAGTTTTTTACGGGCGGCCGTGCGGCACAAATTAGATTACATTTTCGGGGCTTTGCCGAATTAAGGAAAGTACGTGGAAATAAATCAAAAGGGTTTTTCGGGCGGACGTTTTATTTAACTTCTTTATGGGGTTATACCTATAGGAGATTCTGGTTAATGGTATGAACTTCGGCTACTTTGCACCTCCTTTTTGAAATCAATACTTTTGCAAATTTTGCGATTTAGCATAAATACATATATGTAAAAGCTAGTAAATACGTAAATATATATATAATTAATATAATAATTATAAACCATGGTAAATCCGCACATACCAAAATATCCGCTTTTGACATTTCTGGAGATATGATTTCGGAGAGCAGTGTAGCATACTATAATATTATTAATTCAATTAGGTTTCTTATAAACCTAAAACAAACAGCTCTTATATGTAACAGCGAATTAAAAGGAGTTATTTATGTACCAAGGCATTGAAGTTCAACTTTTATGACCCATGTGGAATTTAGTTGCCGAGGCCTCTGGCCGATGCAAATAAACCATATGAGTCATAAAAATAACTTCAGTGCCGAGGTATATATTATATTTTTTTTAAATCGGAAAAAATGTTTCACCCAGGGATCATAAGGGATCACCAGTTCATGAACCGACGGCGCGCGCGGTTGCTTGACTTGACGATCGCTCTACCTAGGTCAAGTATGACGAGGCACGGCGCTTCCCAACAGAAACTTCAAACTGCTGCCTGTTATGCAGCCTCCATGAAAAATATATTGATATTCAAACCTACTAAACTATTTATACTGAAAGATTGCGCTGCTATAGGTAACAAATTCGCAATGTGTACGAAAAGTTAAATGGGCCTTTAATGGCCGGGTTTTGAATATTTGGTCACTTTTGACGGACGATGGCTCCGTGTCTCCAAGGCCTACTTATTGAAAAAATCGTACAAAAATGGGCTACTTCAGTGCTGATTTCTAAGCTTTTGATGACGATTTTGGGACACTTCACTGCCGATTTCAATAAAATGTTTTTTTTTTACATAAAACCTCAAGGCTCAAAAAAAGTGTTAAAAAATATTAGTAAAATAAATGTTTGGTAGATAGTTTCCGACCATGACTTTTCAATTACACTACGTTTCCATCTTATAGGTCAGTTTATTTTTTATTTAGTTAACGCGACATTTCGACCCTTATCGTGGTCATCATCAGGCTAAAAAACAGTAAAATATAGGTGACAATAAAAATGTAATAATATTTTGTTTCCTTCTTTTCAGGTTTCTCCGAAGAAGACCCCATCATATCAGGCGTAGAGATGGAGTACCAAATAGGGGATGAAATCAACATCAACTGCACATCAGGGAGAAGCTACCCAGCTTCAATTCTCCACTGGTACATTAACGAACAACAGGTGAATGTTAAAATAGTTTGGGAACCACTTTGATTTGTCTTCACTTGCTTTCACTTTTATTATAAGATTATCTAATTTCAATTTAAATTCCTCAGTCGCAAGCGATTTTACTAGAGTAGCTCTGCAATAAAATACCAAGAAGAAACGAGTCGTTTAGCTCATAGCTGTTTAAACAGAATTCACTAAGCCACTAAGGCCAAATTCAGTACTTAGGCGTACCATAATTTGACAGATCTCAAGGAATGGTATTCTGGAGATCTTTTGACAATATTATATTTTTAATAGTGAGCCGGATGTCTCACGATGAACTGCCGCGCTCTATTTCTTGGAAAATAGACTTTGGAAAGTTCAAATAAAATTCGTTAATTGGAGTTGGGACGTTTCGAAATCAGTGGCAAGATTATTACTTCCATTTCCATTTTGAAAATTCAGCTAAAAACAATTAGCTTTATCTGGATAAAACACTAGCTAATTCTGGATTTAAAAGCAAATGAAATAGGACCGACAGAACCATTAATTACCAGGAAAAATATAACAAATATCTATAAGGCGGCGGTTAATGGAGAGTTTATTCATTGATTAGCGCGCAAATTGGAAATGGTTTACTAACTTACATTTTTTGTAACTCCTTAAAGAGCCTTTTTATAATACTTATTTGGTATAAGAAGTATCTACCTGATGACTTGAAATAAAACTGAAAATATCAAAAAGGGGACAATAAAAGATCCTGTTTCGTTGCAGATTCAAAAACCAGAAGCTTTGGTCAATTACCCACCTGAAGAATACGACCAGGGCCTTCTGTCTTCCACGCTAGGCCTCCGCTTCATTCTAAGCGACCGCCATTTTCTTGGGGGGTCAATGAGGGTCAAGTGCGTCTCCTCGGTTGCTCCGGTCCTGCTCAAAAGCAATCGGGAAAGTATCACCAAGAATCTTCCTATCCAGGATAGGAGAGAGGCTCTATTGCTAGGTGAGTAAGTGACAGAAACTAGGCTTAGGTAGTCGGTACCATAAGATCATGGACTACAATAATAATATACCTAATATCAAGTTGAAGAAAATAATTAATAACAAGTTCCAAAAACTGAACTCAAATTTGGAAATCCAATTCCATTAATTTAATTTTTGATTGGGTTTAACACCACAGAAACCTGAACCAAACTGATTAAAGACAACTTTTGCGAAAATTCATAAATGTCTAACATTAAAAGAAGGAAACTTTGGACGTCAACTCAAAAAATAACATTAACAACTTTGTTTGTTTTCTGAGCTTTCGGAGAATAAGTCTTTCTCTTTTCAAAGCGTCATGACAACAAAACAATAATAGCCTAGCCACATTTTCTATTTCTTCTTTCTGAATTGGTTGGGACCTATCCCACAAAATTCTATGATTATTGTTAACAGAGTGTTCATATATTTTTTACTTTGAAATTTGGTTATGGCTGATATGATTTTTATGTTATTTTAAACGAACTTTAAATGGCCTACAAGTCTCCCCAACATAGAACTTTCCACATTCGCAAGGAATTTTATAAATGCATTTTTTTACCCCATTAAATGGTTTCGTTTTAACTGGGTGTATTTTTGGTTTTAAATACTGTTCTGATATTCTAGGAATATAAGAAAAATTTAAATACTGATCGGCCCACCAGATTTATTTCTCTAATTCTATTATTATTGTTGTTTTGTTGTCAATCCTGAAAAACTTGCTCAACAGATTCAATAAGATAACTGTTCTTTTTAAGAACATGTTTGATCCTCAAATTTATGGTGTTATTAGAACAAATCGTTTGAGTCATGTAATTACTAATTTTTTTAACACTAATGTAATTATCAGAATTAAAATACAGATATCGGTTAGTATGTGTTGGTTTTCTATAGACACTAGTTTCTATACTACCTATCTAGTTTTAGTATAGAAACATCTAAGAAAGGTAATTTATTATTATTTTCTAATTCTATGGATCTGTTTGCGCCACAAAGAAATTTCTGATAATATAAAATTCTATTTTTGAGTTTACGTTGGAAATTTGTCCAAAGTATTTTTCTTCATATTATTTTTGGCTTTTTATTTAATCCCGAAGAGAGTATTATTATTCTAAATTATACAACAAATATTATTGAATTCTTGTTTAAATCGAAACAACTTTTTTACTTCGCAATTCTCTCTAAAATTATAAATTGTATTGGATATTTCGAAAAAAAAACTGTTTTTTACACTAGTAAAGTGCCTTTCCTGTAAGAGTTACGGCAAAAATATTATCAAGAAAATTTGTTCAGAATGAAAAACCGAGTAATTTTCCAAAATTTTAAAATCCTAGGCCTACTTTGATTTTTTGTTCTTTTTTATTAGAAAAGTAGGGAATTTTTTTTTTGTCGTTTTTCACCTATCCTAGGATACCGCTGTGTAAAAAAAGTGGGGACAAATGCTGCTTTGCCTTTAAATTTTGCTGTCTTATTCATTTTTGCATTCTTAACGATTTTTCCTAGTAACTTTTTGTATTATCTTTTACCAAAAGGGCACTTTTCGCCACTCTCCTAGTAAAAAAGGGCAAAAAATCAAAGTAGGCCTAGAATTTTTAAATTTTGCACGATTAGGTAGGTACACAGTTTTTCATTATGAGCAACTTTTCTTAATAACGTTTTGCCGCAACTCCTACATAGGAAAGGCAGTTTGCTAGTGTAAAAAACTAAAGGAAACTAAAATTATGTCAAAAATTACTTTCAAACCAAGCAGGGCTGATCCCCAAAAGCTCAAATTTCAACTCGATTTTTTTTTGTCCTTTACAAGAGTTGTTTCACCTATTCGGGGACACACTGTATATCATATAATCAAAAGTTAAAGTAAAAAATAATAGAGTTTCTAATATTTCATTTTATTTTTTTAACTGTGTTGCTAAATGATCAGTGGAATTCAGTAAAATATTATTGCCACTTATTCAAAGAGAAGTTAGTATAGATAATTAGATAGAACACAGAGTATAATATCAAACAGGTGGCTAGGCTATTGTTTCTGTTGTCATGACATTTCAACCTGAAATTTATTAATCTGTCGTTTCACTTTGACGTGACCATAGATTAGAAATATATAATATACGAGACGTGACATTATCTTTGAGTAAGGAGGAAGATTTATTCTCCGAAAGCGCAGAAAACAAATTTGTTGAAGATATTTTTTTGAATTACAAGTTCAAAGTTTCTCATAATTCGTTACTTACAGTAACTTATAAACTTATATTTTATTTTCTTCTTTTTCAGTAAAAAGCTCATCAACTCGCCATTCGTCCATCAGCAGCATGGTAATATTATTACTTTCAAGCATAGCTTTCTTTTTTACCTAAGTCTAATACGAGTGTTTTGTGAAATTATTTTGTGATAGACAAATTTTTTGGACAGTGATCTTAGTGGAACAGTTAGTGAAATCTAGTGATGTTTCACTTTTAAAGAATGCTATTATCGTTTGAGGTCTCGACAAAAATATTAAAAATGTGACAATCGTTTTCAGAGCTATACATATTTTGTTTGAAGGTTTATTTATCTGTTGCCTGAAAGGATAAAGGCATTGTTTGAATAAGATAGTTATAATATTGTAAAGAAAAAATCTGCTTAGAGACTCAATCATGCCGTAAAAGTTAATAAAACTATCAAATAATTTTAAAAAATTAAATCAAATAAAATCAGGAGGTTTTTAGTGAGAGACAGGCGATGTACCTAAATAAAAATGTTATAATACAATTTATGTCGTACACGCAACGAATGACAATTGAAATCAACTTCTATTTATTTGTTCGGTGAGAGAATATTTAATGTAAATTCTGTAATTAAATTATTGGAGCATTCACGTGAAACGAATGATATAATATATGAAGTCTAGTCCTAACTGCGTTTTTCGTGCTTTCAGCGCAGTTGTATTATATTGCAGTTTTCCAGAAAGTTTTTCCAGTTAGCTTGCACATTAATAGTATCCAGTTTTGCGCTTTCCGACTGGCTTTAAAGTTTTACCAACCAATCAGGCCATTTCTGAATCAAACAAATGAAAAATCGCGCTGCATAGAGCTGATATTTTTTCACAGTAATGGAAATTTACGCTTTCAGTAATTAAAAGAAATATTTGCAGTTAGGTTAGTGCTTAATTCGGTTTTCATCATTTTGTTTCGATTCGTGGTAAGTTCTCAGATTTAATAGTCGCACAATTTTGAATGCAAAAAGTTTAGAGGGCGGTCAAAAAGCAATATCGAAATTAAAATTTTCTATTAAATCTAACGCCAGAATGTAGTTTTCTATTCAATATCTAAGCTTATTTTGCAAGACATCACACTTTTATCATATAAATAGGGAAATATGTAACCCTGAGATATATTTTTGAGCTATTCATATCTAAACCGGCATATCATATTAAATAACAACAAATGTGTTATTTCATGTTACTCGCTTTTCTGCTGTACTCCGATAATTAAAATCGCGCAACAATATAAGTACAGTGTTCTCCAAAAGTTTCGCATCATAGATGGACATTTTTTATTAATAATTTATTTTGAAATTTAACTCTGGGTTTACCTTTTGCTTTAAAAAATATAAAAAATAACCCACTCAAATGTGGTCACGTGACGTTCGTTATCCGTCAATAATGACATTTAAAAAATAAAATCGCTATAAAAATGACTTTATTCCCTGAAACTTCAAAATATTAAAAAATATTTTAACAAATAAGGCTATTTATAACGATTTTACTTTTTAAATATAACTTTTGACACATAGATCAAGTCTCGTGACGGCACCGTCGCAATGATAAAGGCCTGCCAGCTGGCGACGCGAAACGTCACTACGTCATCACAGGGAAGTAGCTTTCGTAGTTGTTTATACGTTTACTTATCTGGCGATTTTCCTGTTTTAAAGAACGTTTGTTGTGTTTATTGTGTGACGGACTGTGGTTTTTAGTAATATAGGACTTGCAGTTTTATTAATAAGGTGGTAAAACAGCAGTGATTCAGAATAAAGTGATTAAAATTCAATTTTAGTTTATAGGTTTTAGGTTGTATCTATAGTTTCGGACTTATTTGAATCCTGCCGTGGACGTGTTCCGTTCCCAACTGCAAGGGAAACTACAAAGGCGCTCCTAAAGTGTCCTCTTTTTCCTCCCTAAAGACCCATTTTAAGGGAAAAGTGGGTTAAGGCCATCAAAAGAGATTTTGTTCCTGCACAGTCTTCCAGGGTAAAAGTGGTTTTGGTTTGGACTGTGTATGGAGAGTGTTATACCTAACAGTTTTCCATGATTAAACGTAACCACCTTAAAATCAGGAAGTTTTATGGTTCTATTCATTCGAATGTAGTTGAATCTAGGCTCGCAAATAAGAAATAATTGCCATTTACGAAAATTTTTCTAGTAGATATCTAAATGCAACAAAACCCCTTGAAAATGTGACTTTCACTCTCGTAGATTATTATCCGTGTAGTAAAACCATGAGCTATATATGTAAACAATCATTTGAAAGTGTGTTTTTTACCAAATTTAACCAAGTTGACATCTTGAAATTTGAATTTGGCGCCTTAGGCCCACCTCCCTTGGATGACTCGCTTTCAGCTGCCGGGCCTTGTCTTTGCGACGGTGCCGCTCGTGACCACGTTTGAGTTTTAAAACAAAGTTAAATTTCAAAAGAAGTCATCAAATATCGAATAAAAAAAGTTGATATGATGCAAATTTTTGGATGACACTGTATAGCTGAATTTCAAACCGAAATCGCTAAAACCTGTACATACATTATATATAGTCGATAAATGTACATTGTAATAATCTAAACCGATGTGATATTTTTCAGTTTTGTTCTTTTCTTAAATTGTAATGCTTTTGCGAAATGTACGCATATCCGCTTCATTGTTTGCTTATAAATTGTATGTGTGTGACGTACTTTATGTATGTGACGTACTTTAAAACGATTCTATCATTTGGGAATATCAATATTGGATTGTGGTGGCATTAAGAACTTAAGTTGAATAAATATCATTGTAAATAGTGTTACCTACTTCAACTAAATAAGAATACTTAAGACAAATGTTATCTTATCCTGAGACAATTTACAAGTTATTGTAGTCGACGAATTTTTTTGGTTGCACCATGTGCTTTTGCAATTTTTAGTCGATATAGCTATTTACTTTCGTTGAAAATAACTGTCGAATTTTTTGTATAAGGCAATTCAAAACGGGCATATCTTTTTGTAATTAGGAAAAATTAAAATGTAAGTTGGTCCAACTTTATTTTAAAATAAATCAGTATATGAAAATGAATAGTTGTGTAATTCTTCGTATATTTATTTACAATTTTTCTACTGCCCCCTACAGGGTGTAACTAAATTAGTGCGTAAATTTGAACTGATGGTAGCTTACGATGATCCAAAAGCACGCCCATGAAAATCTTTTTTTTAATGTACAGGTTCGGCCAATGGAAACTTCCCACCCCGATTTTTTTGGTTTAAAATAAATACCTGTGAAAACGCTCGGACACGTCGATTTTTGATTTGAGGGGAACTATTTTTCAGTTTTTTCATCCCCGTAGCTTTAACCCCCTAGCTGGGGGGAGAACAACCCCCCCAAATTTGAATAGGGGATAGGGGTCGTGCCATACATCTTTTTAAATGTGTCATCGAATTCTTTATGACCCTACAATTTCGCCTCATTATTTTATCTGTAATGGAATGACAGCTCATCAAAATAAAAATAAATAAAAATACTTACTACTTATTCATTCCTTATTAAAGGCGTAGCACTCACCATAACCTACTAATAAGTAGTTAGTGTGATTTGCCAAATTATTTTCAAATTTTATTGAAATACCCGTTTAGCAGCTATTACAGGTAGAATTACTGTAACTCGAGTTAGATAATGTACCTAGTACATAATTACAGTCTATTTTACAGGAATGGATTTTTGTCTATAGTCCGAATGTAAAAAAGTATTGATGAAAATTTCATTTAAAATTAAACCGCCAGTTTACCTTAAAGAGAATTCTAACAATGGCCTTAAATAACTTAAAAGAATAGCGGAGATATCAGATATCCATTAATCCGACCCAATAAATCCTGCCAGTTGTCAAAAACTCCTGGTAATCGCTTTTCCATTTTCACCGGGAAGTGCACAAATTAAGCTCGAATCGAAGGTCTGAATCGGGAGCGTTGTAATAAGGCATAAATAAAATAAGGAAGCGGGAACGGATAAATCGGGAAGCCCATTGAATGCATAATGTATGTCCCCGGTAAATCATAAATAATGACTTTATTATGCCGACGGTCTTATCGAATCGGAAACGAAGTTCTGTATTGTCTAATAGACGTCCCGAGAGCGTCGGTGTCTCTTAATTGCCAGGGTGCAGGGACCGAGTTTCCAGATTCCAGAAATAAGTGAAATGCAAAATGCAAACGGTCGGGACGTTCGGAGTGGAAAGAAAACATTATTATGTACAGGGTGTCCACAGTGGCGTAGCTAGGTGGGGGCGAGGAGGGCCTGAGCGCCCCTCGCCCTGCCAGTTGCGCCGATCTGGCCCACTAAAAGTATAAAATAAAAAGTATAAAACTAAAAAGTATACAATAATTTCTCCTATATACATAAACACGAGGCGCGTGCAACGTGCAATAGATAATAGTAAGGAGCGTAGAGGAAGTAGATATGCAATTGGAAAACATTTACAGTGCAATAGGTACAATTATTTTTAGTGCATCAATAAATTATTGTTATCTATTGCATTGTTTTATTTTATTACGTTTTGTTACCTGCTAAAAACAAAATATTAGAAAGTTTGAAGTATGTCTAATTATAAAATAGAACGTAATTATGAAAATATTCCATGGCTGACTTTGTAAAAATTAAAAAAAATCAGAAAATTAGCCATAGCTCTTTTATTTTTTAACTATGCCGAGTATTATATCTTTGGAAAGCTCAAAAAATGGCCGATTTTATAAGGCCACAGCCAACTATGAGTTACATTCAAAAATCACAAACAACATAAAAAATTGGATTAGATTATCTTATTAGATGAGCCCAAAATTCTGTACAATTTTTGTCCCTGCAGTTTTTCTGAAATGAAATAGCAAAAAATCACTCCTTTCAAAATATCTAGTGAGCCATGAACTTTTATAAAAATCCAAAAGGGGCATTAGATTGAGCATTCAAAACTGCAATTCTTTCCCCATTTAACCTTTGTTCCAGCTCTGCTAGTTTCCGAGATCCCCATAGTGGGCATCGAAAAAACTCACCCTGTATATGTGACAGGTGTTACTTTTATTAAACCTTAAACTAAATAATAACATGATTTTTTGTGGAGGCATTATTTTTTAAGAAATAATATACAATGCTATTCATAAAGTTTGCACCAAATGGGAACAATGTATTGTGTATCTATTTCTGGACGTGTAATGAACGATATTTTTTATTATACTTCTTTGAAAACGGAAACCTAAAACATTTTATCGGCATATTATAATAAATTTAATTGACAAAAAATAAACAATGCAGACAATATAGTGTTTGGTATGTATGATGCGTTTCCATGGTTACTCTCAAATTATTTCAAAGGTGCTTTGTTGTAAATTAATTATTGTCAGATAGGGTGAATAAAACGTCAAAAAATATTACAGAAATGTATCTAAATATTGAAACACTTACGAATTAAAATACAAAATAGGTACATGATAAATATCAGAGAGCATATAGAGTTTCTTAAATTTAGTTTACTTTGCTGTATATTTCTATTTTAAAGCCATATATTCGGTATTTTTATTCAGCGCACGGAAAGTTTTTCCATGCGCTGCTTCCGTGCGCTAGCCTGAAATACTCCATCTTTCATTATTGCTAAAACAAATGAAAATAAGGTGTTTTCAAAGAAGTATAATAAAAAAGTATTATTTTGCCTGATTTTAGTTTTAAGAAATAGAGGTTAGGTTTTTTGTCAACAGACAATTCTACTGTAGGATACGACATTACTTATCTATGCATTTTTGGTCGGAGGGCTAAATAATAAGAAGGCCTAGAGGTACAACCTTTAGCTCCTCTATTCTGACAAATTAATGTACTTCACTGGCTTTTCAAATCCACTTAAAACATCAGTATTTCACCTGAAAGAATTATGCCTTTATATCGTTCCGTTCGAAACCGCTAATAAATTGCCTTCCATAATGCCCAGCCGACTTCATTAGCGTTTTATCGACCGTCTTCGAGTAACTTTAAACCGTCGATTTTTTTCCTGTGCGCGACATGCAAGCTCTGCTAAAACGCAACTAGGTATATGGCGGTTCACGCGAACCTACTTCATTTTGCAAAGTGAAAACCAATGGCTGGTTTCTATAAAACTCGAAATAACTACATGCTGTTAAGTTTTTGTCATCCATTATACAGATTATTTTAAGAGGTAAAGTACGCAGCACAACACTTTACTATACTTAGACATTTAGCTGTTTCCATTTTAATGGAAACAGCAGATAAGTTACGGTGAATTCTTCTGTACTATTTGAGTCTTGATATTATAATTATTTATGCGGGATGACAGGTCCACAGGTGAACAAGTGCTTTAAAACTTCTTTATTATAGATACATGTTGTGTTTACAGCCAGCCATATTCTAGTTATTGCACCAAATTTGGTTCCGTTTAGTGGAATTCACTACGCCAACACATTTAATGGGCCCTTCAAGTTTAAGCAAATTTCGGATTAATATTGCAAACAAATGTAACGGAACCGGGAACATATTATACAGGGTGACCATATTTCGAGTCTATGCATGGGGATCTTGGTTATCTTAAGAGATAAGAGGTCGGTTAAATTGGAGCAAAGTTGCGGAATTTGATGCCGAGTAACTGGTAAAAAGAAATTTTGGCTGGCCCTTTTCGTTTTGAAAATAATGCGAAAAAACTGAAAATTGTCGTTTTCGTTTTTATTTTTTTAAACGAAAACGAATGGCGCTGGACATTTCTAAGGTAAACATTATTAAGGCACTTTTTTACAAGGAATCTAAGTATGGTCTCGCATTTTTTTTCTCGCCTCCCTGGACAAAGATATGACGATCAACTTTTATTTTTCTTATGGGCGCCATATTGGATTTTCGCATTTTTGAAAAGAAGATTTTTTTCTGGTTAAAATGGTAGGTCACACATTATGCTTTACGTTGTTTTTCTTGCCGTAATATCAAATTAATCGTTTTCGCATAGAGTGCCTTGGAAACGTAAGCCCCATAATGTTTGACGTTTTTGCATAGAGTGCCTTGGAAACATAAGCCTAGTTACCCATTGTGGCGAAGTGTGCTTTGGAATATTGTTTAATAGTTCAGTAAAAATTCAATTAACGTTAAGTTTATTGATTAAATAAATCATAAACGTACCACGAGAGTATGACCTGAGATCTTGTTATTTATTCGTCATTTGCCATATAACACATTAACACTAAAAGAGTCAAACTGGAAACACAAGAACAACAAAAACCTAGACGAGTAGACAATCCTATTTTACAATAAATGTTCAATTTGTCCTCCTTGTTCCTCAAGGCACAATGCAGCACGTTTCCTTAAATTGTTTATGGCTCGTCCAATATCCCTTCGACGTCATTTATATTTGAGGAATAATAAATTTGAATCATGCCACGCTTTTCTTCATGTGAAAATGACATTTTTTCAGTAAACGTTTTATGGGGCATATGTTTCCACAAGGCATTCTATGCAGAAATGTCAAACATTATGGGGCTTATGTTTCCAAGGCACTCTATGCAAAAATGTCAAACATTATGGAGCTTACGTTTCCAAGGCACTCTATGCAAAAACGATTAATTTGATATTACGGCAAGAAAAACAAAGTAAAGCATATGGCATATCATTTTAACCAGAAAAAGATCATTTTTTCAAAAATGCAAAAATCCAATATGGCGCCCATAAGAAAAATAAAAGTTGATCGTCATATCTTTGTCCTGGGAGGCGAGAAAAAAATGCGAGGCCATATTTAGATTCCTTGTAAAAATGTGCCTTAATAATGTTTAACTTAGAAATGTCCAGCCCCATTCGTTTTCGTTTAAAAAAATTAAAACGAAAACGACAATTTTCAGTTCTTTCGCATTATTTTCAAAACGAAAAGGGCCAGCCAAAATTTCTTTTTACCATGTTACTCGGCATCAAATTCCGCAACTTTGCTCCAATTTAACCGACCTCGTATCTCTTAAGATAACCAAAATCCCCATGCATAGACTCGAAATACGGTCACCCTGTATATGTACGGGGTAAGGACAGCTCGAATGGGCAAGGACAGCTTTGGGAGTAGTCGCTTCGTTTGGATTTTGCTGCCGAATTGCGTGTTTTGTTTGAACACTTAGATTCAATCATCAGGGGCGAACTGTGTCCCTATTGGTGAGGCGTTAGTGAACTAGGTAGACGCTGACTCTCAAAATTTTCCACGCAACATTATTTAGATGGCTCAAATTAGTCTCCATCAACCATACCTTAAACTGACAGAGAAAAAAAGCGCAAAAGTCTTTATGATGCCACCCACGTAGTCCCTCAAATCCTCCCTCTTTGTTCTCGGAAAACCTCCCAATACCCGAAAGGCGAGAACCAATAAAATATGACCCGGAGTGAATAAGGAATTTTCCCATGTCTCGCACAAAAGCGAGGCTCATCAAAATATGAAACACTGGGATGAGGGTGTAAGGAACAAAAAGTTAGCCTCAAGTTTTTTTTTGGGGGGGGGGGAGCCTCTGTGTGTGATGCTAAGTGAGCCCGCTTATTCACTTCATTCTTATGTATATGGGATTCCCTTTTTTATATTCCCCTATATCCACGGAAATACGCGGGCTATGAATATATGCCAGGACTGTTTTGTTTCAGGTATGAAGTAAGATATATACAAAAAGAACAAAGAGAAAAATCCTATGTGATCTGTACTGTTTTGGATGATTCTGGATAAGTAAATAAGCACATTGTTCCTGTATTTTATAGAGCGAAATTCTAGGTAAATAGAGCATAATAATTATTATTGCATATCAGATAGAGGACAAACGGATCCTCTGATAATTATTTGCTCTTAATAGATTCATTCAATATTCATGAAACGAAATTATATCAATATTTAATGTATTGTTTTATATTGGGACAATTTGTGGAAAATCATTTATTATGGGTCAATGAACTGAGTTAATATTAGGGGACGCACATATTTAATATTTGATATAAGTATTTGAGCCTTTCATATCAAAATTTAATTTTTCAAAATCGGTTATAGGGAGTTTTTCGTGTTTATTTTTTTTTTTCAAAAATAAATGCAGTCAAACACTATCTAAGTACATTGTGTCCCATTTTCAATAGGTACTTTTGCAGGTTAAATTTATATTTAAATTTTGATATTCTTATCTTCTAAAAAAAAACAGTGTGTGCCACTGAATTCTATTATTACCATTCTAAAAATCTCCTTGTGTCTCAAAAACTAAGGAGGCCTTGAAAATTCTGTTTACGGGGCCTTTCTTGTTATGAAAAATAACCGAGACACGCTGCAAAATATCGGGATTCCTTACGTACATATTGTACATAATTGGACCAAAAATCAACCAAATCTGTATCTTTATCGCTTGCTAGAACAATTTGCCTAAAATTTATTTCTTCTTATTTTCAAATATAAAATTACCAGCAAAGTTAGGTATATAGGTATGTATGGGGTGTCCCACGTAAGGCGTTACTAGTGATTATTTCGGTAATTTTAAAGATTAAATTGGTCATTTAAATACTATACTCGTGTAGTTTTTTTCTAAGGAAATCAAAAGATTATCGCAAAATAACCGATTTTTAACAAAATCAAAATGGCGAATTTGTTACATTTCACTACACTAAGAAAGTGGACAAAAAATCTGCACCGCACAATTGAACATCACTACCAACAGAAAAAGCAGTCGAATTTTAACCAAACAAGTTATGGCCAAATACTTATAGTGAATAAAATAAAATATTTATATTACACTTTTTTATTTTGCTGTGCTGTTCGGCTTGTGACTCTTCCCTCGCTACCAAAACTAAAAGTTTGAGGATATCTTTCCAAGTAAGTAATTTTAAAAGTTAATTGCCCAAATAACATTTTGTGTATAGATATAGAAGTGTCGCGGAGAAGCAACCGTTACTAATATTATAAAACTTGGAGCCACTTAAGAAGTTGCGAGAACTTTCCCGTTACAATAATAATTAAGAAACCCTTATATGCTTTAAATCGACCAATTTATAATTGCGTCCTTAGTTCTTTTGGTTATTTAAGTTTCTTCTCAAGCGCTTTTGGACATCCTTATAAAACCTTTTATTCGTACTGCGCATGCCTTACAATATATTACTTGCCTCTCTTTATTCCATTGTGATTTATCGTTTCAAACGAATCGGACAGTTCGTTTTCTCAAAGTTTCTTTAAATCATCCATGTTTGCTATTTTGATCTTAGAAAAAGAAGACTCGATCTCAGAAGAACAGTAAATTCACGTGCAACTTTTTCTGGATCGGGTGAAATTGGATTCTACCTCCAGAAAATTCATGGGCTCTGCAAATATGATGTGTTAAAATTTTTTTGATGGATTTAGTAATTTTCGAGTTTTATTCATTTTCATTAAACAGATATAAATATGATACATAACGATTAATTCATAAATTTATGTCGAGAAAAGTAACGAAATATATCATAAAATAACCTTGTAATTAATTTTCTTTAATGAATTTAAACCTAGCTTATAGCAGCAAAAAGCTTAAAATGGCAGCCATTAACCTTTGGTAATAGATTTCATTATAGGTTTTATAATGTACCCCACAACTGTTATAAAAATGTGTTTGCTGAAAGTTGCATAGTAATAACTTTAGATAACTCTAATCACCAATTTTAGTGACACCTGGAAACCTAAGAGTTCGATAGATACTTTAATAAAACTAAAAGTAAATTGTGCAACTATTGATAATACAAGTAACCCTTATACCACCCAGAGTAGCACGCGGTTTTATATAGTATATTTCATTACGAGTCTGGAAATAAAGATTTTTCCGTGCGCCTCACACGGGAAGTCATGCAAGCACGCAAAAATCTATTTCTGGACGTGTAATGAACGATATTTTTTATTATACTTCTTTGAAAACGGAAACTTAAAACATTTTATCGTCATATTATAATAAATTTAATTGACAAAAAATAAACAATGCAGACAATATAGTGTTTGGTATGTATGATGCGTTTCCATGGTTACTCCTCTCAAATTATTTCAAAGGTGCTTTGTTGTAAATTAGTTATTGTCAGATAAGGTGAATAAAACGTCAAAAATATTGCAGAAATGTATCTAAATATTGAAACACTTACGAATTAAAATACAAAACAGGTACATGTTAAATATCAGAGAGCATATAGAGTTTCTTAAATTTAGTTTACTTTGCTGTATATTTATATTTTAAAGCCATATATTCGGTATTTTTATTCAGCGCACGGAAAGTTTTTCCATGCGCTGTTTCCGTGCGCTAGCCCGAAAAACCCCATCTTTCATTATTGCTAAAACAGATGAAAATAACGCATTTTCAAAGAAGTATAATAAAAGAGTAGTTTCCAAGACGATTATATAACTCGGTTATAAAACTTTTGGTAACAGGAACTCGAGGTTTTATTGATAAGGTTAGAAAGAATAGTTTGTGACCTTATTAACCGGTCATCTAGAAGACGCTTATAAAACTTAAGAAACCTTTAGTTGCTTTTATTACTATTAAAAAGCTGTTATAAAACTAGAGGTAATCGAAAATGTTACATGGGTGGGTACACTTAAGTCCAATGTGACGTACAGCTGTCTATCCTACCGAAAACCGAATTGGCTATATCAGTGCATCTGGCCTCCCATTACGGTGGATCAGCCAGAGTCTAATTATTGCGGGGTCGGCTTCTGGTATCACCGCCGTTAAACCGGAAGCCCCATTGTTGGCGTCCGGCTAATCACGCATATCTGCAACGTCGCATCGACGGCGGCGTTGCCGTCCATTGAAGACGCGCCCTGCCCTGTTTCCCGCATTCCCCGCAGCTCCGAACTGTGGTCTGTTCCGATGGATGCAGGATGCAGTCGGGCTTTGTTCGGGAAATTCGATCAGCAGTAGGTTGGAAATTTAGTTAGGTTAGGTCAGCGTTCGGAACCCCAGACATAAGTTGTTATAGTTCGCTTTATTTTCTCGCATTTTAGTTTCACTTGTAAACAATCCTACTTGCCTTCGCTTACGTCGTTCTATACCTCATTTTAGCATAGGATCGCTCAGGACAGGACCGTACTCGTACTTAATAAATTGATGTCAGGAAAAACGCTAGACAAAAATAGATACAAAAATTGTCTGCGGGCACTAAAGGAAATGAAAAATTATGTGCACAATAATTGACTGAATGTCGCAACTATGTATTACCAACGATCATAATTACGAAAACTCGGACGGGTACGCAGTGGCGGCTCCTCTATAGAGGCTCTGGGGCTAGAGCCCCCCAGTAGAAAATGGGAAGAAATAGTTTTGTTCCCCGACTGCTATATTCTATATACTGTATATAGGGTATTTCAGCTTTATTCTAGGACACTTCGACAGATGTTCCAACGAAATTTGGTACCAGCACTTGGTCAATGACCAAGTGTCACAAAATGTGAAAATGTCAAGTTCCCCGAATAGCCAGTGGCGGCGATACTATGGGTATACACTAAATTTGTTTTTTTTTTAAGAAAAATACTAATACGACCCTGTACAGAATTTTCTTTTATGCACTTGAATTACTTTTTTATTCTAAGCAAGAATTGAAAGCTTACTAATGTCTAATAATAATTCATTCCTATGTGCTGCTGCCTGGCCGTATTTTAAATTGACCTCACCGGTTAATATGGCAATCCACAAGGATAAATGCACTGGAAGTGAGACAGAGACAGCAGCATACGCGCCCCCTCTGAAACCGAAAAGAGACAAGTAGATGACGAAATTGTCGACGGCCGACCATTCATAATGTATGCTTAAGCGGCGGTTTCACATAGCAGTCAACTGTAATCACAGTTCAACTGTTCGGTGGGGGATGCTTATACTGCTATATCAGAATTGTTATATGGCGTTTCACAATATTTGCAAAAGTGTGTTGACAGAAGTAGTTATAAAATGGCGTCAAATAAAAGAAGTGTATGCTATCATGTGCCTTTTGATTAAAAAAGGTTAATGTTACATATTAGACGTAAATATATAGGAAGAAAGGGTATTGGGTGAAAATAGTAGACGGAGATTTCCAAAATTTTACAAGTCAATTTCACACGAAAAATATATTGAGGTGACCATAGATATTCATTGTATCGATATAATTCGGTTTCATCTGAAAATTAGAAATATTTCTAGTTATAACAGTATCTGCGATAACAGCGTACTCCAATCACATTGATATGCCAGTGGCGGCGATAAGGATTCGCCCCCCCCCTCAGCCAAATTTAGAGGTTTAAAATTTCCGGAAAAATTGATCGTAGGAAAAAAAAACGGTTTCTTTCCCGGAAAATTTGAAATTTTTTTTAAGTAATACTTATAATAATACTAATTAAAAAATAAATAAAATAAATATTTTTAAATAAAATAATTTATATAGATACATAATAAAATGTTAAAAAGAATTATTGTTTTTAGTTTTTTATTGTTGATCAATAAGTGTTTTGTTTATTTAATTTTTCGAGCAAAATAATATGTAGGTATACAAAAAATATAATTTGAGTGTTTTTTCAACTTTCTTTGTTTATTTTGTTTATTCGAATTTTATCTGAAATTTTCCATTTTTCCAATTTTTCCATTTTTTGGTCTTCGGAAAAAAACCTTGTTTTTCCAATTTTTCCTGTTTTCTTCCGTGATGTTAAACCTCTAGCCAAATTTTGCCAGGATGCATACATGTAGTAATAAAATATGGAAATAACGAAATTTCTGCTAAGATGCTAAATTATAAGAAAAAAGCTCGGATTGTATAAATTTTATATTTTAAGTTTTTCTACCTACCTGGGAAATGTTCTGTATTATAGCGAGTATTATAGTTTAACTTAACAAAAATTGAGAAAAAATGAAACATTTCTCTAAAAGTTCGGAGTGAAGAATCGTTCCTTTACAATTTCAAGCTTGTTGTTATTTTGTGGTAGGTAATTAGTGTTTTTGTTAAACCTGAATATGAGAGTGTCTCATATTGGGCACCCAATTTTAAAAATTAAAGATTTGGCTTTCTTTTCATAATTCTGATTTTGGCTAAAACTGTTTATATTTGGCAATCCTACATATATTGCAGTAAAAATAGAGACTACATTAAATGTATTAGTCGTAAGTTTGCGCATTATAATTTAATGTGGTCTCATATTAGGGTATTTGAAAAAGTTGTCTTTTATTCAATTCGGGTCAGGTTCTCTGGCGAAAAACCCGAAATTAAAAATTAAATGGATACCTAGTATAATATAGTTGCTCAACTATGTACAGATTAAAATGCGTGCTAACTCAAAATATCACACCACTAACTAACGTGCCACACTACCCAACCTTGTCAAGTTATAAATGATAGCACGCATCACTCTCAATCTCCCAGGGTCACCCTCGCACCCTCACCCTTCGGCCCGGCCGACCTAAAACGTGGATAAACCCGTTTCCGGTGGCTCTTGTCACCAAATCGTCCGGTAATCCCCATACGATGTGCCAGAGGCAATTTATCAAACACCCCGAGAGTAGGTAACAAAAAGCAACCTAAATTTCGCACCGCCGCAAAACGGTTCATAGTTTTAGATGGATCAGTGTACTTTTGGTGTATGAAACGTTATACGTTTGAGTTTAGTAATAAAAATACATGAGTTATTTTGACAAATTAATTGTTAATAATTATACACATTCAGTGATGAAGTAAACTTTTTGCACTAGGTATGCATCATAGGGGCTCTGGGGCTATAGAGCCCCCCAGTAGAGAATGGGAAAAATACTTTAGTTACGCGACTGCTATATTTTTTTATTTTACTTCCTAGTCCCTTCCAATTAAATTGTAGCATAACAGAAGGCCTCGTGAGTTATTGTAGAGGTGGGTCAAATCGGGGTGAATAGTCCCGCAGTCGAAAATTGTTTGGAGTCTACGCACAAACTAACTTTTATGTATTTTTATGTGTTTGACTTTTTTTGAATAAAGCAAATAAAAGATATATACCTTGAGATATCCATTAGACAATTATTATGAAAAATAATACCTAATATTGAGATAATTTGGAGAATATTTTTTTTATCAATCAACCAAATTTCTTCAAAACAATCAAATACACAGCACATAGTACACCTATACAGTATAATAGGTACCTACAGCGTGTCCCAAATAGTTTGTCCTACCCCCTGGATCTCAGGAACCGTAAGAGATGCGAAAAGAACTTGAATACAAAAGTTGTAAGGTTGGCAGTGGACGTAACCTCTCTTTTATTTTCACATATACGGGGACAAAAATAAAATATTTAGATTTTGACAATTGCATTAATCCGTTGGAACATTTGCATTCTCCATGAAATTTGCTACAGAACCGTTTTTTGTTTTGTATTTTGGATGCAGCGTTGCCAATGGACCAAAAATTTCATTTTTCGACAAAAAGTTTCTGCTTCTCGAAAAAAATATGGTCCACGAAGAGAATTTTCGATTTTTTTATACAGGGTGTCTAAAAAATACAAAAACATGAAGTGCGATCAAGAATAAACTGCCTTTATTTTTAAACATATCAAAAACTTTTATTTAGAAGAGTTGTTTAGAATTAAAAGATGTGTCCGATTGTCACTTTCCAAACAAATCAGCAATCAGTAAAAAATTACCCTCTGACACGTCTTTTAATTCTAAACAAATTTTCTAAATAAATATTTTTTATATTTTTAAAAACAAAGGAATTTCACACTTGGAAACCAAAAAAAATCCGAGTTGGTTGATTTGTTTGAAAAGTGACAATCGGACACACCTTTTAATTCTAAACAACTTTTCTAAGTAAAAGTTTTTGATATTTTTAAAAATAAAGGCAGTTTTTTTCTTGATCGCATTTCATGTTTTTGTATTTTTTGGACACCCTGTATAAAAAAATCGGAAATTCTCTTCGTGGACCATAGTTTTTCGAGAAGCAGAAACTTTTTTCAAGAATGACTTTTTGTCGAAAAATGAAATTTTTGGTCCATTTGTCCTCTTGGGATGTCTAATTTTATTTCCCGTATTATCTAAAATGACAATTATTTCTGCCACTGTCTGGAAAAATAGTAATGGCTTGCTTGATAAAACCTTCTCACCTGAATGAAAAATGCAAAGAAATTTTCTTAAATACTAAATATCTCGGAAAATGGTCATATCTTTTAGTGTCAAATAATGTGGCTAAATAGGAAAGCCAAGCAGCAGTGACCCTGGCGCTGGGTTAAAAGCGTCAGAATAGTAATCCGTAGGTCACGGGTTCGACTCCCACACAAAACCATTTTTTTTATTTTTTATTATTATCGCTGCATATTCTACTTCTTATGTTTATTACTGATTTTAATTTTTAGTAATTGAGCAATGGTTATTTGAATATTTTACTCACAATCTACTCCATAGCGTTTAATTAAAATTACCTATATCTTTTTTATAATAGGAACTTGTCGGAAGCAGGAAAAATATAATACATTGCACGATGCGTAAGCTCTTTTTTGGCTTGCAATGTAAATAACTATTCGGTGCGCGCGTGACAAATTCCCGTGTGAGGCGCAGCCGAACACGGGAAGTCATGCAAGCACGGAAAAATCTATTTCTGGACCTGTAATGAACGATATTTTTTATTATACTTCTTTGAAAACGGAAACTTAAAACATTTTATCGGCATATTATAATAAATTTGATTGACAAAAAATAAACAATGCAGACAATATAGTGTTTGGTATGTATGATGCGTTTCCATGGTTACTCTCAAATTATTTCAAAGGTGCTTTGTTGTAAATTAGTTATTGTCAGATAAGGTGAATAAAAGGTCAAAAATATTACAGAAATGTATCTAAATATTGAAACACTTACGAATTAAAATACAAAATAGGTATATGTTAAATATCAGAGTGCATATAGAGTTTCTTAAATTTAGTTTACTTTCCTGTATATTTCTATTTTAAAGCCATATATTCGGTATTTTTATTCAGCGCACGGAAAGTTTTTCCATGCGCTGTTTCCGTGCGCTAGCCCGAAAAACCCCATCTTTCATTATTGCTAAAACAGATGAAAATAAGGTGTTTTCAAAGAAGTATAATAAAAAAATAATTCATACCAAAAGACAGACTTCGACTTTTCTTTTAATAACTAGATATAAACGTTTCTATATATACAACGTTTCTATATACAACAAGAATGCTATCATTCGTTACACTTTGCTGCCTATTATTGGTTCAGTGCTATAAATACATCGACATCGAATATCGAACCTATATAATGTATTTTCGGCTGCTCTTGTCTCGTGCAATAGGCAATAATTGATGAACTGATGAAACCAGTAAAGTACAGTAAAAAATGGACCGGAACATATTTATAAATAGCCGAGTCAATGCAGAACCCCGAAAACAGAACAAAACACGGTGGGCATAATGACTAACGCTCCAAACCGAAATGGAATATGGAATGAACGTGGTTGGTTTGTGAAAGCACTCCGGTATATCCTCTTCCGGGATCAATATTGCTGTCGTTATCTGCGTTGAGTTATTACGTTCAAATATGGCATGTTTTCGGTGGGTCACTTTTTTCATTTTTATATCTATATCTTGATATATTCGGGTTTATAGGTATTTTTTTAATAGTTCCCTATGAACGATATACCAAAAATTTTTCGTTTTTAGAACGGAAAGGATTGAATTTGACAAAATTTGACACCCTATTTCCAGAAAACCAATGGTGTTTTTTTCATAACATTATTTTAAGACAAAAGTGTTATGATATGAAAGCGAGAAAGTGCTCTACAAATTGAGCAAGCAAAGAGTAGAAGATAGCTTTTTCTTTATAATTATTAGAAGAGTTTAAACATTTTGAGAACTCCAGAAACTTTAATGTTACCTACCACTTCTATTGTTTAAAAATGGGGAAAGAAACATTCTCAAAGCGATTAACATGCAATTTCGTTTCGTTAAAAACAACGAGTCGTATTGTATTCTTTGTCGTCTCCGGTTCCAATGATATTAAGAGCTTCAGCGTTTTAATTGCCTTTCAATTTGGTGGAAACGCTGTTTCAATTTTCTTTGCAATTTCGCTCCTGACAACAACTGCTTTGTTAATATCCTTCCGAATTTAGACATTCGCAGTAGCAGTGCTGAAACTGTTGCATGTTCAAAGGATAATATGGCTTGTTATTTCACTCTCGAAGTAAAATAATTTCTACAGTTTATTCTTAGATAGATTAAAATCTATACTTACAGACGTTCCTAATAATTTGTATTGTCGATTGGTTTGCTTAGGAAACGGCATTTAACAAGGCCTGTTCAATTTCTAATGATATCGCTAGCGCTATAATAATAAGTATGAAAGTTTTGCATTTCCCATTGCTAAGCACAAAGTTTAAAAGAGCGATTCAAACGATTATGGTGGTAGTAACGATAACATTATTTAGATGCAGGGCGATATTTACGATCAACTAGCAGGGAAGTACCTAGTCAACGATAATAAGTTTCTGGCAGCACAGTATTACACAGCAGTATGACTCAGACATTTTCGATGCTTAAACTAACTTTGATTCAGCTTGCACTCAGCTCGCAGAAGGTTTTGTTGTAACCCATTGTCGTGGAGTTATTACTTTACAATAATTTCGTTGATTTTTTCTTAGGACGTGTATCTATTATTGATATTCATGAATAAATCAGATTATTTTTTTTAAATTACTACAGGGATAAAATTAAATTTGCACCGAGCGCGACAAAATTTTCAAGTTTCAAGAATATACCTATTAATAATTCTCTAACTCATAATAAGTATCTACTCCAAACTAAGAGTACTCCAGAAGCAAGTGAATGCTTGTGGGGAGGAGTGGGGGCAATAATTACTATTATCTTGTGTTCATTGCAATTTTTATTGTTAGATTTTAAAAAGCCTATGTTTCTTCTTAATTTTGGGTTGAAATTTATTTGTATTGTTATAAGTTAGTAAGAGAGCAACCAGTAAAGAAGATTATTTGCGAGAAAAAACATTGAGTACTGAATTTTCTGATATCATTCTGAAAATTCCAAGAAAATTTTTGCCAATTTTTAATTTTAAATATCAAATTTGTCAAGCATTGGTCTGTGTCGTCACAACTGTTTTTAGGTGCAATAGTGTACTAGTACAATAAAGATGTGGTCGGCATAATATAGGGGTAGCAAAGAGTATGAACGACTTTTTCTCAAAGTTTTTTTATCTCTAATACATTACAGCGTATTCTTGTATGACAAAAATTCCGTACGCTGCAGGGGTGGTCTTGTAAACTTTTTTTTACAAAAAAGTATCAGACGATGAACTTCTGGTCAACTTCTTCTTATAAGATTATTTAGTGTCTATAATACTTAATGATTTATAGGGCATTATATTTTTTAATTAATATTTGTCATATAATGCCCTAAGTTGGGTTGGGAATCAGGAACCTTTGGCACTTAGAAAAGTAGTATTTTACGCACTTAGAAAAGTATTACTTTATATAATGCCCTGCAAATCATTAAGTAAAAGAGACACACAAAAAATATGAGAAAAAGTTGACCAGAAGTTTATCTTCGAACACTTTTATTAGGGTCATTTTTTGTAAAAAAAAATGTTTACAAGACTACCCCTGCAGCGTGAGGATTTTTTTTTTCATATAAGTAATGCGCTGTAACTCGTTATGTATCAGAGATAGAAAATAATTATGAGCAAAAGTTGTTCATACTTTGATTCTCTACAACTTTTATTGGGGTCATTTTGCTCTAAAAAATATTTAGGAAACCACCCTATAACGCAATTCGTACCAGCAGTTGGAGTGTGATCTGAACCCTGAAAAAATCATTCTGTTTGGATTCTTTTTGCAAAACTGGCATCTTTAGTGGACCGTACCCAAAACATGCATCAACATAGCCCGATCTCAGATTTAAAAAAAATCTAATGCAAACTTTATGTATAGCACACTGCACGTACGGGATGTGTCAGAAAATGACTCAATTATGAATGATCATTTATAATGAGTTAAAGATATTCTTGTGCTTGATCTAAAAGATAAGTTACAAAAGTCGAACAAATTTCGTTAAAACTTGTTATTGTTTCCCTTGCATCTAGACTAGAAAACGATGTCTTAAGAACGATATAAAACCCTTCAAACAAAGGCAGTGCTTAATAGGAAATTTCCGAGATAGACTCTCGAAAGTATCAAAACGTTAAATGAACTGCGACGAGAGAGTATTATGCCGAAAAGCGGTGCAATTGTTTCAAATTACATCCACAACCGCTGAGTCTCTCGTTTCTCCTAAAACTATTAAATGCTGACCGTCGATTTCCCCCGATTTTGTCTTCCGCGAATAATTGAATTAAATTCTTTAAAACTTCCTGATTTTTAAGCGCATCAGCACTAGATGAGCGCTATCTAACGGATTTAATAGAGTAATCACCGACTGCCGACAATTAGAGTACAAAATGCCCTGAAACTGGTGAAAAGTTGGGTAATTAAACTGCCGGAAATATAAGGGTTTTTCGGGACTCTGGCGCCAGGCAATTAACCTAGAAAATTCTTTTGAAATTAGGCAGGACCTAGTAAATATCATGTATAATTTACCATGGACATGATAGTTAAAACAAGGTATACGTAGGTATACAGCGTAAACGCAAATATTTCGGAAAGTGAGAACAGTAAGCAGTTCCATACAAATTGTTCAAATAGGCAATAGACGAAATTGACTTTTTTATATTGAAAATTAAGAATCGGATATTTGAGGACACACAAACACAAAAGCCTTGGACAAACGCGTCTCTCCCTTCCACGTTATTATTTAAGGAATACACACCGCTTTCCTGCTGGGAATGGAACTACCCCGAAAGGTTATTAAAAATACAGCAGAGGAAAATATGCGCCCTCATTGCCTGGCCGGGGAGGGTGAAAAGGTACGAAATAAGGGGCGGAAAAGGGTGGAAATATACGGGAGCCGAGGAAATGGTTCCCGGCACGTCATTTGGGAAAACAAGATGAGAATCACAGATTAATAAATATTTTGTTGTTTTTTGCCATGGTAAGGGAGCGTATTACGAAAGCGCAGATGACATGTAATAATAAGATAAAATAGCAGGAAAATGCTATTTCAATTCCAATACCCCGTAGATCCAAAAGGAGGAACATTAGTATTAGGTTCTTCACATCAACAACCTCCTTATAGGTATAGAATAGTTTCATACAAAAAAAATATAATTAAAGTCCGAACTTAAAGGCAGAAAAAATTTAAAAAAGCAGGTATTTTGGGCAAAAAAGGCATAGTCAAAATTTGAAAAAGGCAAAATATAGGCAAAAAGGCAATTTTAATATTTTGTATAGGTACAATTAACAATAATTACAATTACAAAAAAATTATTGATTGTAAGTTACAGGGACTCTTTAAAATAAGGGGACCCAGCATGTCACAGTCTATCACATAGGAAAAGTGAAGCCTTGAGGGGGAGTTTTTTTTTTCTGTTGACTCCAAGGAGACCTCAAGGGGGCTGATACAAGGTTATGTTATATGTCAGTGTCCAACTGTCATCAGGTTTTATGTGACATGCCAGTGCCATAGATTCTAAAGGAGGCAAAATATTTCCCATCATAATTCACAATTTGTAACTTTTCTAACTTCCAGATACTCAGATGAGGTAATGCGGCCGCCTGTAGTAGTCCCAATAATTGCAACCAGATTTTTCCTGTATCACCTTTAGTAATCCTACAATTCCCATTACGTGGGCATTACGTATAAGTAGGCAGGTTCAAAACAAATCGTATTTCTAAAATTTTAAATTATTAAGCAGGTAGCTTCAGTCAGGTATTTTTTTAAAGAGTTTTTATCTACGACTACAAGTTTATTTTATGTTTGTGAGGTACCTTGGGAAAGAAATAAAATTACAAAAATTTTGTACTGAAAACCGAGAAAAACCACATCATTAGAACTACTAGATCTAATCTTATTAGTCCATCCCGAAATCTGTGAATGTTCTTTGGGTAGATACATTCAACAAGGGAAGAAAGTTCCAGTATACATATTACAAATGAATTGAGGAACCTGATAACAAGGTACAATAGCGACAAATTTTTCCATAAGCAAAATCGGCACTACTGACTTACCATACTTTTTACTTAAATTCGTGGAAATATATAAAATAAATTTCTTTCCTTTGACAGTTGCCACATTCTGCATCTGTATAAGTTACAGACCGTATATGTAAAACAGGCCGTATACAAAAAGACTAGTCCATATGTAAACGGACTGAAGATATTAGTCCATATGTATAAGATGCTTGTCCGTCAACAAACGGTCTAGTCTGTTTGCAAAAGGACTAGTCCTATTATATACGGTCTATCTGCAACTAGACCGTATATCACAGAGAGATTTAAACAAAGACAGAATGTATGTGCAATGTTTTCCGGGCGGTTTCGACGTCCGCCATTTCTGAATTAACCCTTCTTTTTTATATAGGCCCATGAAAGAAGGATATTACTTCTTGCTGGTACGTAGAATTTTGAAGGAAAAAAGGTAATTATTTAGTATCATGTATAGGTACCCTAGATTTTTTTCTGCAAAATACATACTAAAAAGAAGGCATAGTCTTATTTAATGAGCCTATATAAAAAAGAAGGGTAATTCACTACGATTGCACATACAGACTGAATGTCAATAGTCCGTATGTTAACGGTCCAGTCCGTATATGAAATGCCATGTCATTTACATACGGTCTGCGCCATTTAGGCCGTATATATATACTGCCTAGACCGTATACATACGGTCTGTTTTCATATACGGTCTGTAACATATACATAAAATTGTCAAGTCTAATTTTTAGAAATTTTAGTATATTTCATTCCGAGTCTGGAAATAAAGATTTTTCCGTGCGCTTGACAAAGTCATGCAAGCACGGAAAAATCTATTTCTGGACGTGTAATGAACGATATTTTTTTATTATACTTCTTTGAAAATGGAAACTTAAAACGCATTTTATCGGCATATTATAATAAATTTAATTGACAAAAAATAAACAATGCAGACAATATAGTGTTTGGTATGTATGATGCGTTTCCATGGTTACTCACAAATTATTTCAAAGGTGCTTTGTTGTAAATTAGTTATTGTCAGATAAGGTGAATAAAACGCCAAAAATATTACAGAAATGTATCTAAATATTAGCTGCGTTTTATTGGTGCGTCACTAGTAATACTGGTAAATCTAGTGACAGAAAAACAAGAGACAATAAAACGGGTTAACAGATGTCACAACATTCACAGTGACACCAATAAAACATACCTATAGAAACACTTACCTACGAATTAAAATACAAAATAGGTATATGTTAAATATCAGAGAGCATATTATAGAGTTTCTTAAATTTAGTTTACTTTGCTGTATATTTCTATTTTAAAGCCATATATTCGGTATTTTTATTCAGCGCACGGAAAGTTTTTCCATGCGCTGTTTCCGTGCGCTAGCCCGAAAAACCCAATCTCTCATTATTGCTAAAACAGATGAAAATAAGGTGTTTTCAAAGAAGTATATTAAAAAATATTTTTCGATATTACACATTGCTAGACACCGTATATCTAATTCCAAAACTCGGCGTCATTTATGAAATATCGTTTCCACAACATCCACCACGTTCGTGATAGCAAACAAACGACTCGGGTGAGACGTGACCGAGCGGCAGACGCATCGAGACTACCGAGAATCCGGGAAATAACCACAAATCAAGCGGTTCCCTTTGGCCGTATCTTGCCGCCAACCCGACGAACTTTGCGCAATCGGACCGGATGCATTGTAAATATTTTTCGCTGTGTCAGGTACAAAAATAAATAACGGCGCTTCGCGGCCACCAGAAACAACGAAGCTAAACTTCTGGGTTTATTCATGGGCGTAGCGATTTCATGAGAGGGTCTGATTGGTGACACTGAAAGTAAACGCAAAAATTTCTTCATAAACAAAAACTCTGGCTGGCGTTATGTGGCAACTACGCACACAATTAATAGTATATTGCATGTCGAGGTAGAAAGACTTTCATTGAAATTTCATATTTACATTCATATTAATACCTCTTATTTTTTTTTAAATTTGGCGAATGCACTGGGATAGGTATTTGCCTATTCATTTACTAATGATAAGATGGCTTTGAAAGAAACAATTGACATAGGTATGAGCACGATACACTTACCCACGGTCACTGCGCATCTTGTGACGTCAGTTGCAAATCAGAATTTAAATTGCTCCATAATATGTTTTACACAGCAATAGATACTTTTTAGGGGTTTTTGATTATTTTAAACGTTTACTTTTAATTAAATGTTGTTAAAAATATGTAAATTATATTACTAGATAAATGAATGCATATTCGGTTGATAAAAAACAAATTATAATTTTACAAATAATTTGTTTTCTTTGCGTTTTAGCTAATCGTATGCATGCAAATAAAATTGATGTATATTTTGTTAAATTAACAGGATTTTTCTTTTAAAAGACCGAATATTGGTAGACAATAAAAAAATATCATATAAGTATCTAAATAATACATTTATTGTAAGTAAGGTAATCCTGAACTAAGTTTTGGCTTCTATCGACACAAACTCTCAAAAAAGTATTTTACAGATGACTTGTTATAGGCAAAGATATTGATAAATAAAATTCAAAGCCTTACAAAAAATATAACTTTTTCCTTCCAGTGTTTATGTCGGTTTATGTCAATTAAAGCCTTATTTACCAATTAATGCACACAAGCCTCGACACAAGCACAACCTGCACAACTAATGTTTAGTTTATAGTTAAACAACAAACAAAACAACATAATAAGTAGTGAGTAAAATAGGGATCAAATAATGATTCCCTTTAACCATAACAAGGCACATTCTATTTTATTTGCTGTATAAACCAGGCATAAACTCTGTTGAGTCCCCTATTTTTAATGCGCTGTTCTATAAATAATCTGTTTCGTTACCAGGTTATTGTCCTTGGGAAATCTATAATACCTAATTTCCGTTCCCTTACTGTTTCTATTATTATTTGGACATACGCTGACTGCACATCCCTTCATTTTTGGCCTATTTCAAAACACTGTCGAGCTGGACTGACGATCAGTCAGTTGTTTACACTTTTTTCTTGACACATTAAACTGTAAACTATACAAAATCGTAAAACACAACCGCAGCCGTCATTAAACACCATGCATTATTTAGAATTCGTGATTCGCAACTGACGTAGATGCGCAGAGTTGCCTGGTTTTCGGATTCGTTAGTGACATACCGTGGGTAAGTGTATCGTGGGTATGAGGGCATTTAGCTGTCAGAATTAGTAATTATTCAAAGAACTTGTTGTTTGGATAAAATAATGGAAATCGAAGTGGAAAGTGATACAGATGTTGAATTTGATTTGGAATGCACTCCTCCAGAATTAAGGCAAACAGCACAGGTAGTTTCTGCAAATTTATTACCGGAAAAAAGCCGAATTCGTTATGAAAAAGTCTCTGGAGCATAAAAGGATTGGTGCACATCGAAAAAAGCTCAGAATACTTCGGAAAATGTCGTCTTGGCATATTTTAGTGAAATTTCATTTAATAAAAAGGCCTACATCTTATGGGCAACTTACTCTATGTTGCGTGCAACATCAAATGCCAAAGAAAATTAGGACATAGTTTCCAATTATATGAAATTAAGGACTTTAAAAAAAAATAAAAGCGTTGGCTTTAAAGCAAAAAAATCGAAGGTATTTTCAATGGAAAATATAGAAGAATTTTTAAGAAGTGGACCAGCAGATCTTTTGCCACAGATGGTAAAAAATTATAGAAATTTTGTAGTTTTATTACTTTATTTATTAATGTATATTAATTCCTTAAAGGTTGCCTTAATAATTGGGGTATTCGGTGCATGTCGAACTGACGAACTAGCAAAATTAAAATACACTGATGTTTATTTTCTCGAAAAAAGGAAGCAGTTGTCATTGCTAGTACAAAAACATACAACTCACGAGCTTTTTTGTTGTTACCAATAGAATGGATAAGGATGAAAATATTCAATAATTATATCAATATTCGCAAATATGTTAACCATGAACGATTCTTTTTACAAATAAGTCTGGGAAAAATAACCAAACAGCCAATTATTTAACACAATCCTATAGCCCAGTTTCCCAAAAAAAATAGTAACATTTTTAAACTTAAATAATGTCGATTCGTTCGCTGGACATTATTTTAGAAGAACTGCGGTGGCGTCGCTCGTACCGGCGCTGATTTTTTTAGACTGCATGTTTTCTGCCTTCGATCGACCTTGGTTCGAGGCAGGCGCATGCACAATATGTCTTTAAAGAAAAACACCGCTATGGCCAAGAGCGCTGGACAAATGTGGGTTCACGGTGTTGCCCCTAAATAGCTTTATCCGTGTGATTTACTAATTGTCCTACACTCACTGGGATTACTACGGTTTTCTAGGGTTTTCCGTAGTACTTGAGCGAATGCTATCCTAGTTCTATCGGGAAGAAAGTCGGCCCTAGCCGCAAATGGCAATGAAGACAAAATAATAGTAATTGCCCCCCTCCCCCGCACAAGCATGTGGTTGCTTCTGGGGTACTCCTAGTTTGGAGTATTGTGAGGGTGAGAGTTATTATTATTATTATTAATATTAGCTAACAATGGAGGTGATGTTTTACGACAGATACACCAAAAATTCCTAAGAACTTATCCCAGTACCTAAGCAGAAGGTTTCCACTTATTGCCCAATTAATTTTTCTACAGAAAATTCTAGTAAGTACATTTTCTGTAATAATTAATAATTACCATCAATCAAATGTTGTTTTTAATTTCCCTAAATAAGTTTCTTTGCAAGTTATTATTGTTCAATAGAAACCTAAATAATTAATAATTAATATTCTGAAAACAACAATACTTACGTTTACCGACTACTTGAATTGTCAATAAAATATTGTTCATATTACCGACTTCTGTGTCTTTTTGTGATTATTGTGATTTGTGAAATTGAAAGTACCTACTGAAAAGGCTGAATTTGATGTGTGATGTGTTTTTAAGATGTCAAATTCAGCGTTTTCAGTACAGTACAGTACAGTGAATGTGCCGCGCGCCATCTATTAATGCAGATATGTATTAACTAGCGGCTTGCAATATTTACTTTCCAGTCTAGAGATAGAGTGGAAATGTAATCTGAATACTTATAACAGGTGTGGTTGTAAATAAAAATACAACCAATCTTGAAAAATGTTTATAAGTAGTTTCTAACATTTTTCTCCACCACTGTTCTGCCTTGGAGGGGCCAAGTGGGAGACCGTCCCGCAACCGGGATTGTTTATGCCTAAATGCCTGTACACAGAATGCTGTTCCGTAGTTCCGTTACCTTTTTCCACTAAATTTAACGGTGGATTCGCAGGAATACTAATAAAAGGCGAGGCCGAATTCCGTGGTATAAATCGAATGGTTTTACTGCGGAAACTGTACAGGAAATAAACGGTAACTCAATGTTAATTGCTGCAAGTAGCAATTGTTACGTTGGACGGTATTGCATTCTAAGGAAAATGTTGCGATTATTGGTCCGTAAGGAAAAGTTTATTTGGCAAGGACTGAAGGCTACTTATTCGAGGTATATAAACGAGTTAAATAAATCAATTAGCATCTTGAATGTTGACCTCAAAAGAAAAAAATATAAGTATGTTGCAAGTTTTTTAAAATCGGATCACACACAAAAATTTTAGAGGTGTGGTTTATCTTAAGTGTACCTATATATGACTCTCGGGTATGATATGTATTATTCCTTTAACTTTTTCCTTTGACAGGGCAATAAGTGCCAGTATGTGGTACTTGGATATTTTTTTGAGTTATTATGCATAGCTGTGCGGCTTGTGGTTCTTCTCTGGCTGTCAAAACTAAATTTTTAAGGATAATGATCCATCAGTAAGTAATTTTGTAATTTGAGGTCATGCACTTTGAGGTCGTGCACCAATGTGGCATAGGCGTTTGTGTAAGTACCTAGGTAGGTACTTCTTCATAATTGGAAATTTAAAATAAGAATTGCTATACCATGATCGATTCCTAAACTTAAAGACATAAACGTTCTGCCTCCATTAGTTTGTCGAAACTAACCGGAAACCCAAACATGCTCCTTCCTGAGATTCTTTATTCAAATGCTTTTTCGGTGTATTGCTAATCTGGAATCGAGTTTACGCTAGTCATAAGATGGGTTATTCCTCAGACAAATAATAAACATAGACTAATATAATAATTCAATACAATACACACCCTGCCAAGAAAAAAAAATGTTTAACAGCATTATTTGTCTGAGCCAGTAATAGAAATATAAAACAAAACAATGCTATAATTGCACCATTGCCAAACTTCCTCATAAATGTATCTTGTACTTACGAAATAAAAAGTGTATAAAAAACGTTAAAAAACATCAATTTGGAACAATTAATTGATATCTACAATCTACATATAGAAAAAAATTGGTCAGTTATCATTTAACAATAAATTTTACTGATTTTGTGAATTACTGATCCTACTTGGTCTATAAATAATATCCTTAATAAATTGCTTATTCTGGATAACGTGGCAACGTTGCACGAGCTCTTTGTGATCTTTATTAGGCTCCAATAGATGATCCAGAGTTCGTTGAGATTTCGCCGTTTGTATTGATCTGTTTCGAGTGTTTACTTTTGCGTTATTCTTGTTTTTTTGGAGATGTTGGGGTTATTGGACAAAAGACATATAGTTAACTGAGTAATTAGTGAATTAGTGTAGTTTTAGGAACGATGGGAAGAGTAAAGTGTTGGATTTGTGGCAAGGGAAACACAACCTCTGGTTATCATGTGATGCAGACTTAAATGTCAAATTTGTTGTTTTTGTGTTGAGTAGGCATTTTTTATGTTGGCTGATTACAATGCAGCGTTTAGGTTAGTCTATGTTTATTATTTTTCTGAAGGTTATTCTGTAAAATAAATTATATTTTATCACGTTTTTACTCACTCGCTTTCTGCTCCTCCTATTTGTCAGTTCCTCTAATTTTGCAATCGATTTTATTTTTTACCGATATGAGCTAGAGACTTCAAACTTTATACATGGCTAAGAACCGGATGATAATGCAATATTAACTCGCTATTAACCTATTATTATGTTATTTGTTATAATATATAAAAAAATATGGATATTAAATAAAAATATATGACTGGTGCAAATTTATTAACAGACAAGCACATGTCATAAGCTGGTAATAAATAAAAATGGCCTGTTAAAAACAGACAGACTAGAAAGCGAGTTATTTAACATAATTTGCAAGAATGCGACAACTAGGAACTATGGAATTAATTTGTTTTAATAGTGAAATAAAAATCTTTGTGACATTAATTTTGATTCCTTTTTTATTTTATTTTTCACGAAAGTAAAAATTAAACAGATTGATATTATTATTGGTAGGTTGGTACAACAATTTTTTTATTTCAAATATGATCGGGAGACAGGGCCGTAGCCAGAGAGAAACTTCAGGCAGGGCAAACCACTTTTCTGGGAATGTACACATTTTTTAGAAGTGAGGGAAAGGCACCTACAGGGAGGTACCTTTGTCAGTGGGGAGAGGAGGGGGTAAAAAAATTGAACTTTAATTTCATTATTAAAAATTTTACGGCAATAGTAATTTTTTTTTGCTA
The DNA here is from genome assembly GCA_963920635.1 of Pseudeuparius sepicola. Taxonomy (NCBI): domain Eukaryota; kingdom Metazoa; phylum Arthropoda; class Insecta; order Coleoptera; family Anthribidae; genus Pseudeuparius; species Pseudeuparius sepicola. The sequence goes on from OY987302.1 coordinate 56,874,523, forward strand.
ATTATGTGGACCCATAATCATTTTTGCAAGAAGCAAGAATACTCTATTTTCTTTCATAGAGGAGGCAAAAGGAGTAAAACTAAGTTATATTTTATTGTCGATTTTTAACTGACAATAATCCAGTAATTATCAATAACAAAACTGAACACCCTTTTTGAAGGTGAGGCAATAAAAATTACTGTTTTTTAGCCGGTAATGAAGAGATTACTTAGAGGTGTGTGCTCTCTAAAATGCGCCGTAGGCAATTTTTTTAAAAAAATTTAAGGACAAATTCAGTTTAAATGAAATATAATAAATAAAAAAATTATCATGCCTTTTTCCTTGTTTTTTTTTCTCAATGAAGCAGCGCCTTTTCTACGGCTATGATGAGGTGAATGGCGAACTTGTGGCTCAGGCAGGGCAAACAACGTGCCAGGCAGGGATAGGAAAAATAATTGTATACTTTTTAGTCCGTTTCTTATATTATTATATTGTTTTATTATGTATACGTTCGTCCTTTTTAAAAAAGTGTTATATTAAAAAAATATATTTAAAATAGTTTTAGCTAGGTATCTAAGAGTCATATTGCAAAAAACCAAGTAGTAAAATTACCATTATGTTTTAGGTACGTAAAACTATATTTCCGTGGTATTATATTAATCTGTTTACACAAAACACAGGGTTTTAATTAGTTGCCTGTTGCTGGCCGTATATTGTCTTAATATTGGCTATAGGAGGTAATTTCTCTTTATACCTTAAATGAAATAGGGCTATTTAATTAACTTGGGTGGGCTGAAAAATTGTTTTCCCTTACCAAGAACACGCCCTCCCCATGAAGCATGATAGGCAATATCAGTCGCAGGTAGATTTATTCCTATTTTGAGTGCGCTACGCGACTCCTACCTACCTTTACTTAGAAACCCTATAGAAGTACGAATTGTCACCAGACAAACTTCTTCACAGTTATAACAATGGCATTCGCCTTTTTTAAGGTCGTTAGTTACTTTTTTTACACAGTTATCACGATAAAGGTAAACCGAAAATGTTGCAGCTTCTGTTAAAATAAAGTTTGCGTATACCCATATTATACCGCCGAAAAGCAGTTTCAAATTAAGCTTAACAGTAATGAAACAACATATTGTGCATCGTTAAAACTTTAATGCCGCAATAACAACTATTCTATTGTTTTACACTGGACAGGAACAGATGATATTCATCATTTCTCTATCTAAATAGAATAAAAAAAATGTCGATAAAACAGTGACAATTTTGAGCTTTATTTTCAAAATACCTATAAAAACAATAGAGCGAAAAAGGGCTACTACAGGACAACCGGTTGATTCCCAATTATCTGGGTCGTGTAAGAGTGATTATGAAGGAGAGTCAGGAAACCCCAAACTTGGACCCTATTTGTAGCAAAAATATGTAGCGACCCAAATCCCTGGACTCTCCCTAAATTCTCCGAGGGCTTAATCGTTAAATAAATTTCTTTGTTTAGGCAGGGGACATTTCCTTCTATGGTGTATGTAACACACCCTTTGAAATGTATTACGTGATGAGAATTCAGGTCAAATATTATAAGTTTTGGAGAATTTGTATGTTTACATATTAGTTCTCTAGGTAAAAATATAGTGTTTAGGGATTCAGAGACGTAATCGTGGCTATAGAACAAAGAAAAAGTGAAAATTATATATTTACAGTATGTTCACGGTTACGGTGTGGAATAGGGAAAATTTCTTTATTTTTAATTTTATCGAAAAAAAAGTTACTCTTCATAAAAGGTTTTGCATGTTCTTAAAATAAGACTGAAAAAAAAAACGTAAAATGTTACAAGAGTAAACTGTGAAACTATGGAAAAAGATATTAGTTAAAGTTTTTGTTAAAAACGATCTAAGATAAATTAAATTTTTACACATTCAGCACTTTTTCATTTGTTTTGACCATAAGAGACACTTGATATCTGATAATCCGATGCGATAAACTACTTGGATTGGACGGCAGATTTTGTTGTATTGAAAGCTTTCTAAAAAGAAGACCTATCTTTGTTTCATGAAATTTAGTATACCTACAGACATTATTTGAAGTAACGCCAAATGACTCGATGGAGTCAGATTTTTCATAAAAAATCCCTAATATGAAAATTGACCATTTAAAAAATCATAGCTAGCCATGGAATAATCACCCAATCGAAATAGTAATTTTGGAGATAATCGCCTAATTTTTTTTGTTCGAAATGCCTTCAAAAACCGCTTCTTTCGACCTTCTTGCCATTTTCAAAATGCAAATCCAGGGCTGCTTTTTTTTTATCCCCGATTTTTACGAAAACCATTTAGCGATTTTTTTATTTAAAATCTGACCCTACAGCGTTAATCAGAGAGTTTGATTCTGTAGGGTGTCAAAGTTGAGCAAAATATGAATTTTAAAGTCGTCTGGCGAGTCAAATGTGCCATTGAATCCTTTCAAAACAGTTGAATGGTCAATAAGACCACTCAAAATGTTGGTGTGAAAAGATTTACTACAAAAATATACAGGGTATTTTTCCCTGAGCCATCTCAAAATTCTGGAATTCTGAAACTTTATACTGGTCAGGAGTGCTCTGGAATCATTCAAAAAATATTAATAAACACAAAAGTAATTTATTTCTTTACAAAATGTCAAGTAACAAATAAAAACAATTTAAATTATTGGACCTTTCTCAACAAAGTCACTGTATAAGATGATACATTTTCTGTGCGTTTCCTGTTGTGGCACACCAGCCACCTTAACTGATACGGACTTACTGACAGGCAGGCTTCTGTATTTTTTAGATTTAGTTCGTTTATAGTGTGTGGAGCGGTTTTGATATACAAGATTTTTGACCCATATAAAGTTCCCAAAATTCAGTAATTTGAGATGGCCAAGAGAAGAACACTCTGTATATTTTGTATTGAACCTTTGCACACCAACACCTTGAGTGGTCCTATTGACCATTCAACTGTTTTAAGGGGATTCCATGGCACACTTGACTTGACAGATGCCTTTAAAATTCCTATTTTGCTCAACTTTGACACCCTGCAGAATGGAACTCCCTGTATATTTTTTATTCAAATTTGGTATATGGGGGTTTTGAGGTGTTCTTGCATATTGAAAATTGCAGAAAGGTCAAAAGAAGCGGCTCTTGAAGGCCTTTCAAACGAAAAAGTTTAGGCGATCATCTCCAAAAATGAAGATTTTACGGATTTGTACAGTTTTAAAGTTGGACACCCTGTATTTATAAATCCCTTTTTTTTCTCGGTTCTTCATAGATTTCTGGAGTGTTTAGAAGGAAATGCGGACGTACTGTATATTGACAATTATTTTTCCAAGGTTAGTTATTTTTTCATCGCAAACATGGCTGTTTATTTTACCTAATTTGTCCAAATAAACTGCGTACCTACCTATGCGTGTGTACCTATAATTTCGTTTCGAACCAAAACTCCAGACCGATGAAAGAATTTATTGATGCGAGACAGAGGCCAAGCCGACGCTGTCAATAAAGGATATAAACTCAAACCAAATATTTGCCTCCCACTTTTACTGTTTGTCAGTTTGCTTTGTGCGGCGAACGAGGCGGCGAAACGTGGATTCCTGATAGACATATCCAGTTCCTACGCACGGTACATTTTCAAAACATGTCTTCGTGTTATTGGAAATTTAGCGATACCATTGAAAATGCTGCAGGAAGTTTATATAAAAATATGCTCCACATATTATTTTTTTGTTTGTCTTTCTTGAAATATTGGCTTAGATCAGGGACTCTTTAAAATAAGGGGACCCAGCATGTCACAGTCTATCACATAGGAAAAGTGAAACCTTGAGGGGAAGTTGGTTTTCTGTTGACTCCAAGAAGACCACAAGGGGGCTGGTACAAGGTTATGTTTTATGTCAGTGTCCAACTGCCATCAGGTTTTATGTGACATTCCAATGCCATAGATTCTAAAGGAGGCAAAGTATTTCCCATCATAATTCACAATTTTTAAGTTTTCTAACTTCCAGATACTCAGATGTGTCAATTAAAGGTAATGCGGCCGCCTGTAGTCGTCCCAATAATTGCTACCAGATTTTTCTTGTATCGTACCTTTAGTAATCCTACAATTCCCATTACGTGGGCATTACGTATAAGTAGGTAGTTAAAAACAAAAATCGTGTTTCGTAAATTTCAAATTATTAAGCAGGTAGCTTCAGTCAGGTCGTTTTTTAAAGAGTTTTTATCTACGACTACAAGTTTATTTTAGGTTTGCGAGGTATGTACCTTGGGAGAGAAATAAAATTACAAATATTTTATAATTAATACCGGGAAAAACTACATGATTAGAACTACTACTAGACCTAATCTTTAGTCCATCCCCAAATCTGTGAAAGTTCTTTGGGTAGATACATTCAATATGGGAAGAAAGTTCAAGTACATATTACAAATGGATTGAGGAACCTGGTAACACGGTGCAATAGCGACAAATTCTTAAATAAGCAAAATCGGCACCGACTTACCATACTTATTACTTAAATTCGTGTAAATAATTGCTGCAAATCAATTTCAACTATAACATAAATTTGTTTCATTTGACAGTTGCCACATTCTGCACTTGTAGACACAAGATTGTCAAGTCTAATTTTTAGAAATCATGGAAACCATTATTAATTTTTACCAACAATCAAAGTACCTGTTATATTCATAGATTCTCCAATAAAATAGCATACTTGGCATCACTGATATCATTAGAATGAGGAAAGAATAGGCGTCACTTTGGAAAATATAATGCTGGGTCCCCTTACTTTAAAGAATCCCTGGCTTAGATTAACCCATTTCTCGTTCTATCGGTACATCTGTACTTCGCACTTTTGAACGTTATAATATATTCGTAAAACAAAAACTATAAAACTCGTTTTTCTGCTGTGACGGTCAAAACATCATGGCCTTACGTTTTTGACCGGCTTTTTTATTTTCCAATGTCGATCTTTTTTCTTCTGTAAATCTCTCATGTCAGTACTGTTTAAAGGAGTTGTTCAAAAGTGCCAACAGGAACTTGTCTACACAAACTACACACAAAAGTTTATTCTGTTGGTAAGCATCAGAACTTAGCATTCCCTATAGCGTGTATAAGAAATCTGTTCTATATATACGGTACACTGGCATATAATAAAACTCTGAATCCATGATGAGATACTTCCATAAGATTGTACCGGTGGCAAGCATACGGTCCACAACGTTTTCACGGTTGGTTATTTTTTTTTACATTGAGCTTGGCTTAATTATAAATTGTCAAGCTCAGACACAGATCTGGCCGTGCGTTTGCACTAACTAAAAGTAAAATTGAATCTGACTCTTTCATCCAATCCCGTAAATATTTTCCTGTAGTCCTCCAGGGTGTCTATCCGCAAGAACAAATCTGATTGATGAAGAGCGTCGGTAACAACGCACATCACAAAATATAATATACGGCATACGCCTCCTCGCGAAATAATAAATTCCGGATGCTGCTATCACAATATCATATATCAACGTAACCGCGTTGGGAATTTATTGTTAAAATACAAACACTGTAGCGGAGACACTTTTACGGGTTACGGGTGTATCGGACTGTTTTATTTATTTTCCCGGGCGACCTCATTTTCGATATTACTGTTTTCGGTGGTCGGTTTCCGGGCAAATGACGTTGAGTCGATCGGGCCGCGTATTTACTGTTAGAGTAATAAAAAATATAGTATATCGTAAATAATATAAAACAACCGGACCTGGTAATGTTGTCATGATACTATAACCTGGGATACTTCGCACACAGTTGACATTTTAGTTTCCCAGATAACATTTTTTGTTTTATAAATGTCGCGGAGAAGCAACCGTTACTAGTATTATAAAACTTGAAGCCACTTCAGAAGTTGTGAGAACTTTCCCGTTACAATTAAGAAACCCTTGTACGCCTTAAATCAACAAATTTATAACTGCGTCTTAGTTCTTCTGGTTTCTTAAGTTTCTTCTCAAGCGCTTTCGGACACCCTTATTAAACTTCTCTTTTATTCGTACTGCGCATGTCTTACAACATATTACTTATCTCTCTTTATTACATTGTGATATTAAAGAATTTCGTCTTTATCGCGCTTAAAACGAATTAAACAGTTCGTTTTCTCAAAGTTATCGTTATCATGTTTAATTCTCTAAATTATTTTTATCTAAATTATTTGCTATTTTGATCATAGTTAAAGAAAACTCGATCTCAGGAGAGCAGTAATTAGTCGATATAATAATTAGTAATTTTCGGTTTTTATTTACTTTGATTAAACAGCTATAAATATGATACATAATGATTAATTAATAAGTTTATGTCGAGAAAAGTAACGAAATATATCATAAAATAACCTTGTAGTGAATTTTCTTTGATGAATTTAAACCTAACCTAACAGTAAAAAGCTTAAAATGGCAGCCATTAACCTTTGGTAATAGATTTCACCATAGGTTTTACAATGTACCCCGCAACTGTTATAAAAATGTGGTTAAAGTTACATAGTAATAACTTTAGGTAGCTCTAATCACAAATTTTAGTGACACCTGTAAACCTAAGAGTCCGAGAGACACTTTAATAGAACTAAAAGTAAATTTTGCAATAAAATAAGACAAGTAACCCTTATATAACTCAGAGTAGCACGCGCATGCGCACATTCTGTAAAAACAAATATATGACACACGATGTAGGTACATCGTGAATGGCATAACCTCTAATTTAGTTTGACTACCTCTATCAGAAACATTCTTAATAATTTTGAGCAAAATGTCATTTAAAATTGTACAACGGCAAGAAACTGGCAAAAATACTTCTAGTTTATCAGTTGTACCCAGCCTATGGGCAAATTGCAGAAAAAATGGAAAGATACCAGTAATAAAGTAGAAAAAGGGAAGAAAATATAAGCGACGGTGAATAAAATCAATATCAACGCCCGTTTTGTGTTTTTATTTACTTATTGTTATTTTGTTTTACCGTATAAGTTTTTGAAATTCTGTTATTTTATGGTCTTATTACAAGAAACTAGGACTACAGAAGAATTTATGTAATGTATATGGGACATATGCGTAAATCGAAATAATTTTTTTCAGTTGCATAAGGGGGTTGATATTACTTGAGGTTTTTTAATGGATTTATGGAGAAGACCATTATATAACTATAGCTCTTAGAAGTTATATACCAGTCTCTTAATTTCGCAGAAGGAACAAAAAAGTGTTTAGAGTTACCTCTATAAAACCTAGCCGTACACGTTTTATAAAATAGTTTCCGAGATTATTACATAACTGGGTTATAAAACTTTTGGAATAGTTTTTCTTAGAATTGATGGGAAATTTAGTGAAGGCAGAAAATTACTTTTCCAGAGGCGAACCATTTTTTTTTATTAAAAAAATATTATGGTTGACCCCCGCGTTTCCGGCACTGGTGGAAGTAGACCGGCCAAATTATTTTTAATTTATAGCACTTAATGTGTCTACACTGTACCAAGTATGTTTGCCTTAACTGTCTTCCTTTAGGAGAAATTAAAGAAAACATGAAAAAAAAATGAATTTTGACGACCTGTATAAGGAAAACCGTTAGGATTTCTATACATGTATATAAATAAATTACTTATTTTGACTTTCTCTAGTGATTTCTGAAGTTTTATTAATAAAAGTTGAACCTCCCTGTAGATTAAAGTCGTAATCAATAGAATATGACAGTATTTTTTCACTATTGCAAAAAGTAAGTTACTTTTTGGAGTAGTGCAAAACGTTAAACTTTTGGCACAGTAGATAGTGCAAAAAGTAGTAGCACAGCCGACTCTAGGAAAGCCCTGAAGTTGAGAAAGCTGGCAACATGGCTTGCGGGTCAGCGCGGCGTGGCCTGTCACTCCCTGTCAGTTGATTTTAGAAATTTACCTGAATTAATTTGTGTAGTGCGGGTAGTGCTATCGTCGCCAGATTGCTACGACGAGGCAGTGTGTCTCTGGGTGGAAACAGACAGCCCGAAGTGCTGGCGACAGCTTTTTTATATATTTGTTTTGTTTGTGAAAAAATGAAACATATTTCTAAAAGTTCGGAGCGAAGAATCGTTCCTTTACAATTTCAAGCTTCAAGATGCCTATAGAACCGTCGAGGGAAGCTAAAACTTAGTTATATAACTACCTGGCTATAAATCAAATCTTAATAATAACTTGAAGTAGCTAGGTTTTCTTTGCTTCGACAGCAAGCGGTCAACTTGTTTTAGTTTTGGGCTTCCTAACAATCCAACCATTGTTTAGTATTGTTGCAAAAGTTTCTTTACCTAATGTTAAAGTCAAAAAGATAATTTAGTTGAATGTATTATGAAATTGACCCTAAACTGCCATTTCAATCAGAAGAGATTACTCTCCTTCACAACATGCTGTTCTCCGTTCGCTAGTTGTTTGTATTTTTAGATAGGTAATCATCATTTGCCTGATGGTGCACTTTGCAAAAAATTCTCACAAAAATTCGACTTGCAACAAAATGTAGTCCCCTCTATTTGCCAAATTTACCATATTATTTGTCGAATGAATCGTACTTATTATTACTTATATTATATTATGTGTATATTTTGTTACTTTTATTGTCTGATAAACAAATGTACCTACTCACTTAGGTACCCAATTATTGGAACAAATTTCACAAAGGTATTTAATTATAATTAAAAAGAGGGTTGAACATTTATTAGAAAAGATAAACTAAGCCAAAGTGCAGACTGCTCTATACTGCATAGACCCGTTGAACCGTCCCGCTGCGGCGTTGCCACATATTTGCACAGGGCTTGTAATCTTGAGAAGGTTGTGGTAGTAGCTAACTTATTGCACTATCGTAGAAAAAAGTAATTATTTTTCGTTAGAAGAATTTTACTTTTATGACATATAATAATAATAACCAGTGAGCGAGTTTGTTTAAGAAGTCTTCTGTCCGTTGACTGACGTATTAATAAGACTTCTCACGGCTATAGTTTCATGTCCTCGAAAGTAGATGGCGCCTATGGTCAACAATGTATTTTGCATTGTATTTTGTCTCCGGGAAGCGCATGGTGAGCCAGAGAACTGTCAAACATGACAGCCGTGAGCAGTCTTTATTCATACGTCAGTCAACGCTTCTGTCAACAAGTGCCAACCGCAATGATCTCAATGAATAACTGCGCAAGTGAATGTGGCAACACGTTATCTAAGATTTGGCAACGCGTCTCCAAAGAAAGGCTGCAGGTTGATTTCAGCGCGGTCATCCTAAAAAGGTCCAGCTCTAGGCCCGACCGACTTTCACTCGTATATAACGCTAAGTAACACCGAAAATCCCCGGCTTTCCATTTGGTAAATCCGGCCGCTTTCTGCGCGAGTAATCCAGGGCCGGACCGGTCGGTGGCCCGCCGGGGGTGCCGTGATTGATTCCCGTTAATGACAGGCGCGTTTTCCCACAAAGGATTTTTCGCATCTCGATTCTCCGAGGTCCGCCGGCTAATGCCTTCTAGGCATCCCATTTCCCGTGTTTGTAAGTGCGCGGATTTTTTTATGAGGTGGAAAAGCGGAGTTTTTATTCGGACTGGAAAGATTTCGACTGACAGAATGACGATTTCGCAAAAAAAAAATAAAATTGGACGGAAACAGGCTTATCCGACGCAATTTTACAAGTCGAAATTGAACTTGGAAGCCTCTAAATGATGCCCGTCCAGTGCACTTTTTGAAAAATACTTAAAATAGACACTTTTTAAACGAACTCAGAATGACTCTAAAACGAGCCTATCAGACGTAAATTCCTCTAAACAAGATATATATACTAAAATTTTCTTTACTTGCCTACTGTTCACAGCAAAAAATAGTTAGCATTATTATTATAACTGAGGGCTAGTCTGGTCATATAGAAAACTACACGCATGCGGATAATAGAAGTTTAGTAGACTCCTCTGGAATATTTCTTTTTTGCCGGTTCCCCTTAGCTTTTAAATAAAAAGTGATCCAAAATTTATTGCTCCTTTTGTTCTCAAAAGATGGCGCTAGATACAATCGATGGGCACGACCTTCCTAGTTATTATTTGTGACGATTTTTTAAAAATCCAACCTAACTACCTATCCTTGGTATACTTCAAGCTTCAAACAGTTCAAACTGAAATAATTTTCATTTTGAGATTTTAGTTTTAACGTTATATCAAGTCTTATATTATTATCTACATCTATTCAGGGGCCGCGGTGGCGTCGCTCGTACCGGCGCTGACTTTTTAGACTGCATGTTTTTCTGCCTTCGATCGACCTTGGTTCGAGGCAGGCACATGCATATGTCTTTAAAGAAAAACACCGCTATGGCCAAGAGCGCTGGACAAATGTGGGTTCACGGTATTGCTCCTAAATAGTTTTATCCGTGTGATTTACTAATTGTCCTACACTCACTGGGATTACTACGGTTTTCTAGGGTTTTCCGTAGTATACTTGAGCGAATGCTATCCTAGTTCCATCGGGAAAAAAGTCGGCCCTAGCCGTAAATGGCAACGAAGACAAAATAATAGTAATTGCCCCCCTCCCCCGCACAAGCATGCGATTGCTTCTGCGGTACTCCTAGTTTGGAGTATTGTGAGGGTGAGAATTATTATGATTATTATATTAAAACCAAAACTGACCTTATTTATCTGCTTACCAAAATAATAAACCTATGCAATATTTATAATGTAGATACGAAACATAGAAAGGGCTATTATAGATATAAAATCTGGTTGATATATTTAGATACCAGAAGATACCTATACTTCCCAGATTCCTGTACCGAGGATGTTAGTGATTCGTGTTCTGTTTTTTGTGCTGTTTGTTGTATCAAGCCAATAATGAATAGTGAATGAGAAATAATTATATCTTAATGTAAGTACTCATCTAAATACCAAGCTATAATTTGATTTAAATGTATTTCTTTTCTAGCCAGCTTAAAGAAGACACAATAAATTGGGGAAAATTCTTACAAGGTCCACGTATTCGCCTTCGATTAAAAACTGACGTTCTGAACCATATTTTTTTTAAACCAAGAATTTATTGAGGAAGAGCATAACGAGCACGAAAACATATAAATAGATAGATCAAATATGCATGATATTTAGTATCATGGCAATTGTTTATATTTACATGACTTGTAAGCAATAATATTATTTACTACCTAATATATTATTAAAAATATATCAATTTACCCACCCTTGTACTTTCACTGTTCTATTTTACGATGAAAATAGATTTAAATGGTTCATATAATATCAGTGCAACACATCTATTGTCACCATAATAGGAGGATGGTTGGAAAAAGCTTTTTCAAAACTCCACTCCATATGTTCTGCAGCTTATTATTAACCTTCAATAGGTCACTTTCACAAGCACTAAATGGAAAATATGTTTTCAAAGAAACAAAATATGTATACGTAAATACTGTGGGATTTAAGTACTTACATTATTTATTTATAAAAGGTATCATACCTACTCTCCAGGCCTTTGTATCTAACAACAGGGACACTACAAGAAACCAGTGTTTTATTCTTAGAATCCAGCCTCGTCCAGCATCAGATAGCAGGTAACCATACTTTAAGCTGTCATGCTGTCATATACTGTCAGCCCAAAAATCACTAACCAATTAGGTGCCCTGAAGTTGCCGCAGGTGGTTTTGGTACAGACCCATGGATACATTATGATGTCGGTAAAGAAGATTACTACTACCTTAAATATCTTAAGATATTTTCAAATTTCTATGATTTTGAATATTTATCTTGGAGAAGAGGCCCTTTTAGGGAACTAGATGACTGTAGTTCACCATTGCAATCGTCAAATTAATTTTCAAAACTTAATGGTACTAGCCCCATACATAATAATATCATACAATCCTAAAACTATAGGTACTCATATTAACCCCATACCTATTAATTTAATTCTCGAGTTTACCCTTTACGATCTCAGTTTCTACAAGGGAATTTACAGTTATAACGTCAACTCGGTTTTGAAACCTGTGCTTGGTGGGCGAATTCCTATCATAGCTCGCTTACAACACAAGGTGAGTTCCCCACATTTCCAGCGTCTAATTCTGATAGGGAATTCGTGAACTACTAACATGCACCTTACCTCCTATAATCTATTTATTGTGAAGAGTCAGTAAGTGTAAACAAAATCATACTAACGAATGAACTAAGGGTCGCAATTCCATAGTTGAGTCTCGGCCAAAAAATATCTATCTATCGCTATCACGTTGTTGCCGAGAAAAGACAATTGACATATGACAGACACAGGGACTCAGCATGTCACAGTATATCACATAGGAAAAGTGAAGCCTTGGGGGGAAGTTTGTTTTCTGTTGACTCCAAGGAGACCACAAGGGGGCTGATACAAGGTTATGTTATATGTCAGTGTCCAACTGCCATCAGGTCTTATGTGACATGCCAGTGCCATAGATTATAAAGGAGGCAAAATATTTCCCATCATAATTCACAATTTTTAACTTTTCTAACTTCCAGATACTCAGGTGTGTCAATTAAATGTAATGCGGCCGCCTGTAGTAGTCCCAATAATTATTGCAACCAGATTTTTCCAGTATCGCCTTTAGTAATCCTACAATTCCTATTACGTGGGCATTACGTATAAGTAGGTAGTTCAAAACAATCTTATTTCGAAAATTTAAAATTATTAAGCAGGTAGCTTCAGTCAGGTCTTTTTTTAAAGAGTTTTTAATCTACGACTACAAGTTTGTTTTAAGTTTGTGAGGTACCTTGGGAGAGAAATAAAATTACAAAAATTTTATAATGAACACCTAGAAAAACTACATCATTAGAACTACTAGACCTAATCTTATTAGTCCATCCCGAAATCTGTGAAAGTTCTTTGGGTAGATACATTCAACAAGGGAAGAAAGTTTAAGTATACATATTACAAATGGATTGAGGAACCTGGTAACAAGGTGCAATAGCGACAAATTCTTAAATAAGCAAAATCGGCACTAGGTACCGACTTACCATACTTATTACTTAAATTCGTGCAAATGATTGCTGGAAGTCAATTTCAACTATAAAATAAATTTCTTTCATTTGACAGTTGCCACATTCTGCACTTGTATACACAACATTGTCAAGTCTAATTTTTAGAAACCATGGAAGTCATTATTAAGTTTTACTAACAATCAAAGTACCTGTTATATTCATAGATTCTCCAATAAAATGGCATACCTACTTGGCATCAGAATGAGGAAAGAATAGGCCTCACTTTGGAAAGTATAATGCGTGGTCCCCCTATTTTAAAGAGTCCCTGGACAGACATATCAAATAACGTTACATCAAGTATCCCCAATATATGATTTCCATATGCATCTACCAAGTTGAACGGCATATGCTGCTTGATATAATATGACCCAAAGTTGAGACGCGGCGCTGCCTCCGATTCAAGCATAAACGAGTTATCTGTGTATCGTATTGATCACTACAGTTTCCCCGAATTGAGTCTGGAATCTCGACTTCCTGAGCTAACGAACCAAGTTTTACCGAAATGACCAAAATTCGAACTCTGTGTTTTATTACGTTAAATGTTGAAATATAGTTGGATACCACAGTGACAAACGTTACATTTCATGGTAGTGGAGTCAACCAGGAAAATAACTTCGAACAAACTCCGGAAGTTTTAGTTTTTTTTTGGAATGTGTTCGTTTTGATGTCTTAAAACAAAATCCGAAGAGTCCGCAGCCCAAATTGTGTGCGATTTTTTTTATTTAACAATAATTGTCAAAAATATAGTTTTTTTGTTAATAAATTATTTAATAAGCGCTTTTATAGAGTTTAAGTAAGACCATTCGAAAGAGCAGGCAACTTCTCAAAAAAAAGTATTTACATATTTTTTGTAAAATAATTAAGTAATGAATGAGAATTTTTTTAAGATCATACGTTTTCATGCTTCCTCGTATTTAAGAGGCAGCCGAAATTGAGAGCGGAGCGTGGTGCGCGAGACAGTTAAACAGTAATAACTTTTTACATACACAACTAGTTCATAATATGCAACAAAGTTTATTGGAAAGTGACACCGTAAAGCAATTAAAAAAATCTTGTATCATTAATTTCCATGAAGGGATACGCCTGTCATATTATTGTAAATTTGGCCTTGATCAAAATTTCATGCATTTTCACAATAATTGACGTTACACGGTCAATTTGTAATATTTTTGAGCAATATTACAGAATGTTTCTACCAAATGTATGTAGGTACTTTTGAAAGAGCAATATAAGATTACGATATCATACCTCGTTTGTTTTTTTCTCACTTTTTCACACATTTTTCATAAATTCTTGCTATCCTATATTCAATATTTATTTCAAAGGCTCATAATATCCGCATAAAATTAGATATTGAAACTCGATAGGTGACTTTTTTGAAGCTTCAAACGTGTGTTTTTTGATAGCGTAAGTTATTTTAATGTATTTCTCTTTTTTCTCGTTTATTTTTCTATTTTTGCAGCAAACCGCGTTATAATTAATTTCCCGAAACGCAGAACTCAATTTTTCTTATTTTTAAATACAAGAATCAAGCTGGAGGAGGTTTCTTACTGGGATGAGACCAATCCTAAGTAGAAGTACACGTTCGAAACTGCCGATTTCCTAGTCAAAAGATTTGTTCTACATAATTTCCGCTCGTGATTATCAGCTTTTGGAAAAAAAAACTCTCTTCATGTGTTCTCAGCTTTCATACAATAATACGAATTCTCTAATAAATATAACAATTTCCGCTTTCTTTCTCGTAAATACTTCATACATGCTTGTATACTACTATAGTCCCCATTTTCGATCCACTGAGAACATCCATTTGTATGTGTGTATCTATGTGCGTGTGTTTGTGAGGCGTTTAATAGTCGGCAGGTAGTCGGCAGGTGTCATCCTGTTCAATAATAACACGCCTCACAAACACACGCACATACATACATATATATATATATATATATATCCCGAAAATCCAAGCTATATACAGGGTGTCTCATTAAGGGTGAAGAGGAAATTTGAAAAATGAGTTTTCTCAAAAAAATAACTAATAAATATCAGAAATAATTTTATTGCACTCTTCAGCAAATTCTGAACAATTTTCGTTAAGGATTTTTTGCTCTTGCTCTTCAAATAGAGGTGAGACTGGCGGATAAACTTTGACTTGAAAAAATGCTGCTGACTCCGGTTTGGTTTGAATTGGTTGAATTTGGGCTTGTTGAAGAGAGATTTCCTTCTTCTGTCAAATGATTGCCCAGTAAGATCATTTCGAATTTCGTGGTCACCGCTAGAGGACGCAATTCGAAAAATTTCCCTTTTACAATTTTCTCCGAAATTTTAAATTCAATGACATATTTTTATTCTGTTATAATCGAAAAGTAGATTACATTTACAACAAAAAATACTATGGTATTTCGATATTTTCATTACTTTCGGAGTTATCGCCAAAATAATAATTGTTAACCTGTTATTTGAATAAATTTCACGAAATCTTGAAGAAAATTCGATTATTCTTGCATTCAACTTCATTTTTACTAGGCGTCATTTTGTTTTCTGAGTTATTCATAATTATTAATGTTTATTCAGTTAGTTATGTTTAATTCCTTGTTGTCTCCAAATATAAGGTGCAATATAATTTATGCAAAGTTATGCAGTGTGGTTCGTAATGAAACCCCTGCATCATGAAATTGAATTTACTTTAGGTACGTAAAGTTACAATACAAATTTGACTTGGTTCAACCCCAACCATCCTGATTGATCGATGGATGAATGTAAACTGTTTAGAACATTCTAGGGATCAGCTTCGCAATGGATAATATCCCCAAATAGATGTATGTTCTTAGTTCTGGCCATCCCAAGAGCAAATTCCGTAATACCCATACGCCGGAACATATTCATAAACCGAGGGTGCGGGAGTAAGGCGGACCACACAATATATATTCGTTATTCCGTCCCAGATGAGTTTGTGATTTATAAGGGAAGCCAGTAAAGAGTATATGCAGCGCCTCGGGCAAAAAGACGAAATATGGCGGAACTGTTAAACACTTTTCGCATGTCCGCAGTTCCAGGCTCTCCCGGGAAATTCTGACCGGGCTTGCGGCTTGGTCGGACTGCAGTGGCGGGCATAATGGTAGGTGTACTTTTGGTGGAACATTAACGTTACAGAGGCATTTACAAAGGTCTGTGCTGACCAAGGACATACAGCGTGTCCCGCTCTGATGTCCGGAAGAGGGAACAGTTTTTTATTCGAGGGTTTACGACAAAAAGTCACTCTTTATAAAAACTCCTGGTTGTTCCAAAACGCCCAAAACTGTTAAAATATTTTTGATTTTTTATACAGGGTGTTCAGTATTTCGAAAAATTTTTAAAAATTTTGTTAGTCACCAAAAGTAAAGGACCGCTTTTGACAATATCGAAAAATATTATCAAGAATGTCATTTAGAATCCACAGGGGGTTACAAATTTGAGGTTTCAGCAATTTATATTGATTTTTTTTTACAAGGCGGGTAGGTAATTTGTTTGTGCCGCTTTATTTGATATTTGCAGAATTTATACAATAATCAATTTCTTCAACGCTATTACGTCAATTTATTGCTAACAATATGGAATATTTACTTAAACAAGGAATAATGTTATTAAAATTTGCAAAAATAGATTCATCAAATTTATTGCCTCCAAGTTCTGCACAAATTTCAACTCTTCTAATAAATTCTACATACACATTCAGTATTTCGTGTAGAGGAATATTTGCAATTGTATCCCTTATTATGTTTTTTAAAGTGTCCACATTATTATCAAGCGGTTCAGCATAAACTTTTTGTTTTAGATTGTCCCACAAATAAAAGTCTATTACCTGCCCACCTTGTTGAAAAAATTCAACATAAATTGCTGAAACCTCAAATTTGTAACCCTCTGTGGATGCTAAATGACATTCTTGATAATATTTTTCGATATTGTCAAAAACAATCGATCTTAACTGTTCATGACTAACAAAATTTTTCTAAATACTGAACACCCTGTATAAAAAATCAAAAACATTCTAACAGTTTTGGGCGTTTTGGAATGAACAGGAGTTTTTATAAAGAGTGATTTTTTGTCGTAAACCCACGAATAAAAAACTTTTCTCTCTTCCGGACATCAGAGCGGGACACGCTGTATATAGCTTTAGTATTAATGAGTTGTTTAGGTTTTTTGATGGTCCAGTCGACGCGTTTCGACACGCTGACTCTGAAAACCTATGCGGCTGAGGAAGTATCTCTAGCCGATCCGGAGATATAAACAAAGAACTGAACATCGGTTTCGATTTGGTCTTTCACAGTACACAGACACTATCGCTTACGAATTAAGGCGTTCATCATTCATGGTATTCCTTTAAAATGTCTTTATTCTCTTGAGAGTTGAAAAACAACGCTCTAATTCGGCTGTTGCCATAGGTGTAGTTATGACCTTAAAGAACTCTCCGAGTCTACTCCTGTATTAAAAACTACAAAAGTAATAATATAGAATACTCGAATTCCAACCTACTCCTTTCACACCTCTATAGAACGGTGAGCACAAAAGAAAATTTTCTCGCTTGCAGCTTTCATCGAACTGATAGGAGCGCTTCATAAAATATGCGAAATAAATAAGTACAGAACACATCCATGTATGGGTGTGCCAAGTCTTCAAAGAAAGCGCGTTTCTACCTTTGAGATCAGGCTTCACGTAGCGGACGTGTTCGTATCTAGTTCTCATTTTTTTTTATTGAAAATCGCAAGAGGAACTTAAAGTATATCAACTTCTTCAACTTCTTTGTTGAGAATATGAATATGACTTTCCCAGTTTCATAATTTCTACATTCTATATTCGATATCGGGTTGAGTACAACAAAATAATCATCCTCTGTACAAGGCAAGCCTGGCAAAAACGTGGGATCGATGGCGCGCGGTCCTTTGATAATTTAAATGAAATTTTACACAATAAATCTAACACGCCGGGTACAAAAAGAACCTTCGATATAGGCACGCCATTCCGCAATCAGCGGAAAAGTTTGCCGCCGGTTGAATTTTAATTTAGTTCAAAGCGCCGATAAATTTAAGGTTTGGGCTGGTATCAAAGAAAGCAGTAATACGAGCTTTGTGAGCATAGTACAAACTACGAGGAAATAAATGCGAGTTGCATTTCAAAGATAATAATGTGTCAAAGAAAATTGAATCCATTTGAAATTTGGAAGCTAGACTATTTGACAAAAACGATACACTGTTTTTAACATAAAGTGGAGACCACAATGGACTTAAATTTCAAGGTTTGAACAGACATGTGACAACATTGCACCGAGACAGTTCACTATAATTAAATACATTTTTTATTATACTTCTTTGAAAACACCTTATTTTCATCTGTTTTAGCAATAATGAAAGATGGGGGTTTTCGGGCTAGCGCACGGAAACAGCGCATGGAAAACTTTCCGTGCGCTGAATAAAAATACCGAATATATGGCTTTAAAATAGAAATATACAGCAAAGTAAACTAAATTTAAGAAACTCTATATGCCCTCTGACATTTAACATATACCTATTTTGTATTTTAATTTGTAAGTGTTTCAATATTTAGATACATTTCTGTAATATTTTTGACGTTTTATTCACTTTATCTGACAATAACTAATTTACAACAAAGCACCTTTGAAATAATTTGAGAGTAAGCATGGAAACGCATCGTACATACCAAACACTATTTTGTCTGCATTGTTTATTTTTATGTCAATTAAATGTATTATAATATGCCGATAAAATGTTTTAAGTTTGCGTTTTCAAAGAAGTATAATAAAAAATATCGTTCATTACACTTCCAGAAATAGATTTTTCCGTGCTTGCATGACTTCCCGCGTTCGGCTGCGCCTCACACGGGAATTTGTCACGCGCGCACGGAAAAATCTTTATTTCCATACTCGTAATGAAATATACTATTTGTAAACTTGCCTTCTCACAAAATAAAATGTCATTTTCGTATTATTAAAAAATTTAAAATAAAAAAAAACTTTTTTAAAAACAAGCTTTTATTTAAGCCATGTACTAAAACGAATAAAATAAGTTTAGTTTTTCGTTAAGATAATTCAATTCCAAATTGCGACAAGTTTTTGTAAATTGAAAAGTTTGTCGCGCGACATGTTGATGAAAGTAAGTACCAATTAATTTTATTGGATTTATTGGTTGATAAGCAAGTACCTATTTGCCAAAGTATGCATTTTTTTCTTTACAATTTGCGCGACAAACTTTTCAATTTGCAAAAACTTGTCGCAATTTGAAGCTGAATTATCTTAACGAAAATCTAAACTTATTTTATTCGTTTTAGTACATGGCTTAAATAAAAGCTTGTTTAAGGTTTTTTTTATTTTCAATTTTATTTTGTGCTTTGTAGTACCTATTTGATTCCCATGTCAGGAGGGTGGGAAAGAAATTTAGTCCGCCATCTTGGTGCGGCCGCCATATTGGATTTCGTATGAAGTCATTTACTCTACCCGTCGAGCCCTTTCATTTAGGTAACAAATAGGTAATCCGCCATCTTGGAGAGGCGACCATATTGAATTTAGTGTGATGTCACTAACTTTATTTTTTTTACACTTCAAGCCCTTTCAATATTAAGGGGGTTGAAAAGAAAATTCAATCCGCCATCTTGGAGCGGCGGCCATTTTGAAAGTATTACAATATTGAGTATTGCATATTGTATTGTCACCGGAACTAAAGCTGTATGCAAAGTTTCAGCTCAATCGGATGTCAGCAAGTGGTTCTAATTCAGCTTGCAAGATTGGACCCACACATACAGGGTGTCCAACTTTGAAACTGTACAAATCCGTAAAATCTTCATTTTTAGAGATAATCGCCTAAACTCTTTTTTGTTTGAAAGGCCTTCAAGAACCGCTTCTTTTGACCTTCCCGTCATTTTCAAAATGCAAATCCAGGGCCGGCTGCGATTTTTTTATACTCCCGATTTTCAAGAAAATCATTTAGCGTTTTATTTATTTAAAATCTGACCCCACAGCGTTAATCGGAACACCCCAAAATCCCTATATACCAAATTTGAATAAAAAATATATAGGGAGGTTCCATTCTGCAGGGTGTCAAAGTTGAGCAAAATAGGAATTTTAAAGGCATCGCAAAATGGTTTTCGTGAAAATCGGGGGTATAAAAAAATCGCAGCCGACCCCGAATATGCATTTTGAAAATGGCAGGAAGGTGAAAAGAAGTGGTTCTTGAAGGCCTTTCAAACAAAAAAAAGTTTAGGCGATTATCTCCAAAAATGAAGATTTTACGGATTTGTACAGTTTTAAAGTTGGGCACCCTGTAGATACTAACAGGGCAAGTTAAATAAAAGCTTGTAATTAAGTAATTCATAGTTATATTATTTGTTTTGTCTAATTCTTTCACGGCGACTAAAAATTTTACGCTTGCAACATCTTCAGACATCAGACTCAATCATCATCTCCTGATGATGCTAACATGGTTAGCGAAACGCGCGTCGAGTGCAAAAAACAAAGTTTTGCTGTGTGGAGTTAAGCAAAAGAAGTATAATCGAATAGTGATTGACGGAGATCTCTTCTGATTGGAATGGCGGTTAATAATTTTATTTAAAAATTTTCGTTCTTTGGAAAGCCAAAAGTAGGTACCTACCTCACTTCTTGTAACGAGAGAAGAATTTCTTTGCCTCAGCAATCTAATTCGAATAGACAAGGCGATAATACTTGCAGGAGTCATCTCTCATATTTAATCGGATTTATTCGTCACAGAGATCAAAGCCGTGTACAAGAGTTCTTATTAGATAAGAAGCGGAAGCGAGCGGTATAAATACAAGAACATCGGTTAGAGAACAACCGGGTGCGCGGGCGTGTAATTATCTCTATTGTTTGTTTTCTCTGTTTTCCGAGGTGGAGGAAATATTCATGATCCCTGCTACGGCAAACAGTTAGAAACCCTTCCGAACGATTCAAGCCCAATAACAACATAATATAGGTATTATGAGGAAAGACAGATTATGAAATTTGTCGCCAAAACCTCTTTAATTTTCCAAGCCTTGACGATACAGAATTGACAGAACAAATTATCTACTTTGTTTTGAGAGAGGAACATATTCTTCATATTTTTGACTGTTCTCTTTGCGCAGAGATTTTAGGAGAATTTTATTTGTGTCACTTGGTAGAAGATAAACAATCTGACAAGGTAACAGCGCTCGCCCGTCCAAATCTACAGTGGAATATTGCAGAGCCATCTCTTAGAGAGTAGCAGCAAAGTCTAGAAATACTAAAGTCAGCTCACTTCTTTGTTCTCTCGGAAAAGCCAGCAATGTTTTGCGACTGGTCGTAAATCAACGTCACCTCGCACGCTTAGCATTTACGAGGGCGACTAAACGAAATCGCCGTCAAGCTAGTTATACGGGGGCAGGTTCATATTGACTTTCCATTATTTACCAAAGTCTATAAATATTAGTATACCTATTTGTAGAATTTGGTATAACATTATTTGTGTAGGTAAGTGTACCGTTAGTTTTTGGTAGGTGCAGTTAAATTTAAATACAAAGTAGCTATTACCAGAATCTACATAATTAGTAGACTTTGATTGGAACATGAATAAAAATGCATTTTTTTATGTTTTACGTTCATTTTTAATAAAGCCTAAGAAAACATGGAGCAGACAAAAACATAAATACCAAATACATATTTAACGACAAAGAGTTAAACTAATATCTACTTTTTCATCCTGTAGTAAATATTTTGATATTTAAATTGACATAAACAATACAGAACAAAATATTACGCATTCGTACAGACAAGCATGCGTCTTACCATAAGCATCTGGCAATAATCTTAATGGGACAGCCGAGAGGACAGCAGTTTTTACTAAACGTTTTCCGGACGAAGTGAATAATGACTGATCATTAAAATATGCCTTGCAAATTCTTATAGGTTTATATAGGTACCTTATAGGTTTATATAGGTACCTCAAACTCAATCTTACCTTTCAGGATCTTTAGGAAATGAAAAAACGGTAATATAGTCTTTTGAACTGGTTTTACAGCCATCCGCACTGCAGTAAA
This sequence comes from Pseudeuparius sepicola, assembly GCA_963920635.1. Taxonomy (NCBI): domain Eukaryota; kingdom Metazoa; phylum Arthropoda; class Insecta; order Coleoptera; family Anthribidae; genus Pseudeuparius; species Pseudeuparius sepicola. Next base: position 56,896,563 of record OY987302.1, read on the forward strand.
AAACGTTACTATAATAGGCATCACTACACCACAGTCACGGTCGGTCGGTAATATTTTGCGGTAATATTTTGTGCGCACCCGGTAGAATGCGATCGAACCGCTCTCTGCTACACTCTGTACAGCTTATTTTCTTATATTATAAGATATCGATCGGCTCGATGAGGAGGGGAGCGGGAGAGGGCAAGAGGGAAACGTTTGTTTACACAAGGCCGAGTGCCCGGACTTATTAGTATATCTCTGGACGCTGGTAGCAGTAGCTACAGTCGAATTTGTGCTTGCGCGCTTGGAAGGCGTAGCCGAGATTTTGTGCTATACCACAACCTTCTCAAACTTTACAAGCCCTGCGCAAACATGTGGCAACGCCGCAGCGGGACGGTACAACGGGCAGTATAGAGCAGTCTGCACTTTGGCTTAGTTTATATTTTCTAATAAATGTTCAACCCTCTTTCTAATTATAATTAGATACATTTGTGACCTTTGTTTCAATAATTGGGTACCTAAGTAAGTAGGTACGTTTGTTTAACAGACAAAAAAGCAGCAACAAGTAACAAAATATACACATAATATAAGTAATAATAAGTACGATTCCTGGTGTGGATAGGTACATTTTCGACAAATAATATGGTAAATTTGGGCAAATAGAGGGAACTACATTTTGTCGTTAAGTCGAATTTTTGTGAGAATTTTTCGCAATGTGCGTCGTCAGGCAAATGATGATTACTTATCTTCCCTTATGGTTAAATTTTCATAAAAATACAAACAACAAGCAAACAGAGACTAAAATATATTTTAACTTTAAAATTAGGGATAGAAACTTTTGGAACAATATTAAACAATATTTGGATTGTTAGAAAGCTCCTTTAATTTTAAAGGGTACTTTAGTTTGTCTATGCAATTGGCCCGTAATCATTTCATTCTTAAATGTTCGTTCTTTGGAAAGAGCAAAACGAATACAAACCTAGCTACTTATTACGATTTGACTTACAGCCAGGTATATAACTAAGTTCTAGCATCCCTCGGCGATTCTAGGCATCTTGAGGCTTGAAATTGTAAAGGCACGATTCTTTACTTAGAACTTTTATAGAAATGTTTCAATTTTGCACAAGCAAGACAAATTTAAAAAAAAGCTGTCGCCAGCACTTCGGGCAGTCTGTTTCCACCCAGAGACACACTGCCTCGTCGTAGCAATCTGGCGACGATAGCACTACCCACACTACACAAATTAATTATGGTAAATTTATTGTAAAATCAACTGACAGGGAGTGACAGGTCACGCCGCGCAGACCCGCAAGCCATGTTGCCAGATTTCTCAACTAGAGGGCTGTCGCTATATTTACTATGAAACAAAAAATGCCGCATGCCGTATCTTGGAGGGAAAACGTCGCGCGTCGATGCAGCCCCCAAAACATCCCGAAACCCTGGGGGTTGGAGGGGGGGAGAGATGGAACGGGTCGCGTCCTAATTGAATGCGACGTGCTCCTGCGCCCTCAAACTATACTAATAATTTATTTTCTAATGTAAACAGCAAGCTCATAGCTGGCTCGGTTAGCGAACCCCATCCCTCGCCCTATAGGCACACAACGTCAAGCCAAGCGGAAAGGGTTGGCTAGATGTAAGTTGCTGGCCCTGGGCTCAGGAATATGTTGAATTCAAAATGTTATACGCTTATTGTTTACAGGTGTTCAGAAGTTCTCGTAGGCAGTTGTTCTCCTCGCGACATTATTACTTCATTACTTGCCGGAATTTATTTTTTGGACACCACAAAACAAAAATTCGTTTACGCGGCACAGATTGCACACTGAAGAAGAAGCGTGATATAAACATGCGCTTGCAGCGTCTCGAACGAAAGAGCCAGAACTTATAGATCCAAATTTGCAGCTGGTATGCCAATCATAGGCTAATACATTCCCCTAAATGTCTGAAAACATAGAAGGTATTAATAAAATTAGTTTTTTTTTTAATTCAGCTTTAATCTGCACTATCTGCAGTCAAAACTGGACCAAAAACAATAACCTGTAATTTGTTGTTTTTCTAAACGTAATTATAATATAATGTTTCTCACATTCTTTAATATCAGGGGTTTCCACTTCTCCACGAGGGCAATGTGAATGAATAATTCCCCAATTTTATGACGCATTTGCCAGATTTGTGGCCCAGTTTATGGAAATGGATGTTGAGAGATCTTCTGATAACGCCGATCGTTTTCCAGTGGTAGAAGTTTAAAGCAATATTCATGATATATACCTACTGCCAAATGTAAGCCAATGAAATGACATATATTTTGAAATATTACCCAATCAAGTAATAATTTCAGCGATTATATCCCTCGTACTGCTTGCATCCAATAAGGTAGCTCCTTTCATAAAAATCCAACCAATCATATGCCTCTGCTAGCGATAATTGCACTTGCACACCAACGCGGTAATACCACTTGTGCAATTATCACTTCGTTTTTTAGCAACCGCGAATCTGTTCGATACAACCACGTTACTTCTTAAAATTGGTGTGTTATACTCTGTTCTAAATTATGCAGCTTATAAATTATGTTGCGGTATTATTATGCATTGTATCAATAAATAAATAACTTTTAATTGCTAAATTGTTGTTATTAGACCTCCGTCTCCGTTTAAAATTATGACACACATTTAGAAAATAAACCAACGCTAACAGGATTCGTATAATCGCATTTGCCTTGGATATCCAAGGGTCATGTTTGTTTACTCGAGCGCTACAGTCGAAGCTGTCAATAAACTCGTTCAAATTGAGTTGTTTTGGAAATGTAAACATAGAAAAAAATAATACAGAAATTATTAAATCGTATTCGTGAAATAATATTGACAAATACCACTCGTGCCGGAAATTTTTTAAAATAATTTTATTCTCAAGCGCTATTTTGCCCATTAGCAAAACCACTCGTACAATTTGGGCTTTTATTTTCAGACATAAAATCCCGAGAGCGAAGCTCGAAAATAAAAGAACAATTTATAGGTACTCGTGATCTTTCTAGGCAAAATAGCGCTTTCGAAAAAATTATCGTATGTAATATCACAAGTGCAGGAAATTTTATCGATAATTTTTTCGAAAGCGCTATTTTGCCTAGAAAGATCACTCTCGGGATTTTATCAGGAAATAAAAGTCCAATTTGTACGAGTGGTTTTGCTAATGGACAAAATAGCGCTTGAGAATAAAATTATTTAGAAAAAATTCCGGCACGAGTGGTATTTGTCTAGAATATTTCACGAATACGATTTAATAATTTCTGTATTGATTTTTTCTATGTTTACATTTCCAAAACGACGCATTTTGAACGAGTTTTTTGACAGCTTCGACTGTAGCGTTCGAGTAAACAAACATGACGCTTGAATATCCAAGGCAAATGCGATTATACCTACACCCTGTTGGCGCTGGTTTATTTTCCGAATGTCATAAATTTAAACGGAGACGGAGGTCTATTAACAAGAATTTAGCAATGTAAAAGTTATATAAATTCATTGATACAATGCTTAATAATACCGCAATATAATTTATAAGCTTCATAATTTAGAACAGTGTAAAACACACCAATATTAAGAAGTACGTGTTTGTATCGAACAGATTCGCGGTTGCTAAGCAACGAAGTGATAATTGCACAAGTGGTATTACCGCTTTGCTTTTGCACAAGTGCAATTATCGTTAGCAGAGGCATATGATTGGTTGGATTTTTATGGAAGGAGCCACCTTATTGGATGCAAGCAGATGAGGGAAATAATCGATAAAATTTCCGGCACTTGTGATATTACCTATATACGATAATACCACCAATGGTATTTTCGCTGAACTAGCTAAAACTGATAACCCGATAACTTCTTTACATTAACAAATTTAATAAAGAACTAGAAGATACCCTTTCAGTTAACACATTGATTGTTGAATATCTATTAGCACACAAAATATATTCAGAACCGAAGGCTCAGCCTAAATGACAGCTGTTAAATAGACTTTAACCTTTAGGCAAATCTGAACTCGATGGTCTAGTGGCACGATTCTCGCTTTTGATCTGAGAGGTCCCGGGTTCAAATCCCTGTTTTGGCTACTTTTTTTAGTTTTTAATAATATATATTCTATATATACTTCCTATTTAATTTATATACAATATCCTGTGGTACATAAAATAACTAAACGTCAAACTTGAATATCTCGCATTACATTACCATCAGCTACCCTTTCTTTACGCATGAAACAGCCCATTGTCTCCACAGGAACTATCCCAAACTTCTCTCGGACTTTAGGGGAAAAGTTCCGCGCGAGTTTTGCCCCAGATATCCCATGCCGTTTATTTTCCCGGCATTATGCGAGAGCGTTTCGCCCTCGGATCCATATTCAACTAGCAAATAGCGCTAGGAAAGTTTCGTCGAAGGTAAATATCGTAGGTATATATAGATTGTTCTCTGTTTGCCTTGGGTCGATAAAGATCACAATAATTGTGCAATACAGTATATAAGTGGTAATCTATGTGTAAATAAAAATGGGTTCCCTCACGAGTACTTACCCAAAACCAATATGTGTGTGTGTTTGTCAATTTTTTCTATTGATTATAATTTATCAACTTCCAATTTCTCCTACTTGTTTTGAAGTACAGTAGATATCACGAATCTTCGTCCCTACGTCACAATGGCCAACAATGCAATTTCCATTGTAACGTAGGGATGAAGATTCGTGATATCCACTATACAGGGTGTTCAACTTTAAAACTGTACAAATCCCTAAAATCTTCATTTTTGGAGATAATCGCCTAAACTTTTTTTGTTTGAAAGGCCTTCAAAAACCGCTTCTTTTGACCTTCCTGCCATTTTTAAAATGCAAATCCAGGGCCGGTTGCGATTTTTTTATACACACGATTTTTACGAAAACCATTTAGCGATTTATTTATTTAAAATATGACCCTACAGCGTTAATCCCCAAAACCCTTATATACCAAATTTGAATAAAAAATATACAGGGAGTTCCATTCTCCAGGGTGTCAAAGTTTAGCAAATTAGGACTTTTAAAGGCATCTGCCAAGTCAAGTGTGCCAACAGTTGAATGTTGAATGGTCAATAAGACCACTCAAGGTGTTCGTGTGCAAAGTTCCAATACAAAATAAACAGAGTGTTGTTATCTGTGCCATATCAAATTACTGAATTTTTGGAACTTTGTACGGGTAAAAAATCGTATATAACAAAACCGCTCCACACACTATAAACGAACTAAATCTAAAAAATACAGAAGCCTGCCAGTCAGTAAGTTCATATCATTTAAGGTAGCTGGTGTGCCACAACAGGAAACCCCCAGAAAATTTATCATCTTAGACAGTGACATTGTTGAGAAATTTCCAATAATTTAAATTATTTTTATTTGTTGGCATTTTGTAAAGAAATAAATTACTTTTGTGTTTATTAATATTTTTTAAATGATTCCAGAGCACTCCTGACCAGTATAAAGTTTAATAAAAATTCAGAATTTTGAGATGGCTCAGAGGAAAATACCCTGTAAATCTTTTCACACCAACATTTTGAGTGGTCCTGTTGACCACTCAACTGTTTTGAAGGGCTTCCATGGCACATTTGACTCGCCACATGTCTTTAAATTTCCTATTTTGCTCAAATTTGAAACCCTACAGAATGGAACTCCCTGTACATTTTTTGTTCAAATTTTTTTATATGGGGGTTTTGCGGTGTTCTGATTAACGCTGTTTTAAATTAATTTAATTAATTAATTAAATGGTTTTCGTGAAAAACGGGGATATAAAAAATCGCAGCCGGCCCTTGATTTGCATTTTGAAAATGGCAGGAAGGTCAAAAGAAGCGGTTTTTGAAGGCCTTTCAGACTAAAAAAAGTTTAGGTGGTTATCTCTAAAAATGAAGATTTTACGGATTTGTACAGTTTTAAAGTTGGCCGCCCTGTAGATATTCTTGTTTATGAGATTAACAGAACCATGTGCTTTAAGACAGGCAACGACCTTCCTCCAAGCGTTGCCAAATGTGGACCCGATGTGCTGACATATTTGAGTTGTGAGTTATTCGATGCCCCGCTACTTCGTATCGGCACAGTGCTCCGATGCAGCTGGTGTTCGCTCGAACCGAACCTGGAAACTTATCCCAAACTCCGCAGACGGTGTAAGGCAAATTAGACAGCAGCCGCCGCTCGGTGTGGCGGGTCTCGCCTCATTCTGATTAAAACGTGGCCGGGATATGCTCTGCCTTGTTCGCTACCGTGAATTTCTCACCAATATATACAGTGTCCGCCAAAAAGTCCTCTGGATACCCTGGGCGTAACTGGTGAATAATGCTGGTGATATACAAGGTAATATACAGGGCGTTTCAAAAATTAAACTGCTTCGCCTCTATTTCTGAATTTCTGGTACTAATTAGCTACATATGCGCCACTGATTAATTGAGGACTATCGCATTTTGTGCAATATTTGGTTGGAAAATATCAAGAAGCAAATCCTTTTTAAAACTTTAATAGCGTTTGTGTTTGAAAAACCTGAAGCGTATGCCGATACAATATTTGTAAGGAATTTTCTGGTTCGCCCATATTAAAGAAGAGTCGATATATTTATGTAATACTGATCCTGCGATAACACAGGCAATATGTCATTTGGATTTTTGATTTCTCAAAATGGCTACTATTATTCAACATAGAAAAAAATGTTACGAGAATAATTAATAAATAATGATAATAAATAAGTTATAAATGACTATTTATAGTTTTTATTTTTTATTTCTTGTGGAAAATATTTTTCATTGATATTAGGATTTGCCTTCGTTCCTATACAATCTGTGCAATTTTTCAATGAAACTTAAATTGTTCTTGAAAAAAATTAGGTTGAACAAAAATAGTGCAGTATTTTCCTCTGGTTGGAAAAAAATTTGGTTTATTAATTATTTATGTGTAAAGTAGAAATACCACAAAAAATAAGAATAAGCAATACTAAAAAAATTAAACATAAAAAATATATACACGGTTACTTTAAACTTACTTTTAAACATATACAAATCCATAAAATCTTAATTTTTGGAGATAATCGCCTGCAGTTTTTGACCTTTGAAATGTTTATGTTCGTATACAGGGTGAAGCGAAGACCGTACATTAAAAGTATCTGGAGAAACGAACGAAATAAAAATCTGAAAATTTGTATACTTTGGTTATCGGACCCAGCCACTTGAACTAAAATATTTTCAACTTTCTGCAACTTCCGGTTATACCGGAAATTGACGGCAACTTCCATATTTCAAACAGAACACACCGTATATTATTACATATTCGGATTCCTTGCTAAATTTTAATGTCAGTTTGTCTATAAACTGCATACTTAAACCTCTTAATTTATGCGATTTTCAACCTTTTTTAAATTTTTGACATTTGCGGGAGTTGTTATACATACTTAAAGTCAATAGTTTTGCCCCTATTTGCATTTTTCCAATTAATTATTATTATTTGCTGGTCGGCATTTTGTAAAAAATAAATTACTTTTGTATTTATTAATATGTTTTTATTAATTATTCCATTATAAAATTTCATAAAAATGCAGCATTTTGACATGGATCCGAGAAAAAATAACCTGTACATTTTTGTATGGAGTCTTTGCAAACCAACATTTTGAGTGATTCTTCTGACCATTCAACTGTTTTGAGGGGATTCCATGGTACATTTCACTCGCCAGATGCCTTTAAAATTTCTATTTTTCGTTCAAATTTGGTATGTCCTGATTAACGCTGTGGTGTCAGATTTTAAATTAAAACAAAAAAACGTTAAATGGTTTTATTGAGAATCGAGGGTATAAAAAATCATAGCCGGCCCTGGATTTGCATTTTGAAAATGGTAGGAAGGACAAAAGAAGCAGTTTTTGAAGGTCTTTCAAACAAATTTCAGGCGATTATCTCTAAAAATAAAGATTTGATAAAATACAAAAAAAGTTAGCTAATGTGTGACAGTGAAATAAGGACGTTACAGCAATATTGGATGCAAGCAACAAATTGGGGTAAGAATTAAAGGGACCCTGTCATTGCCTACTAATTTTTTTACATTAAAATCAAGCAAAGAACAGCTGGACAAATTTATTTTTTCTTAAAATCCTGCTCTCTGTACTTACTGTTCTTCGGTCATATCCTTATGTTAGTGTCAGATTTGGCAAATTATTATAATATCCATAAACAAACAGTTTGTTACTATACTTACTGTCTGCCAGTACCAACCTTGTAAAAGGATTATTATTTCTACAACCATTGGACTATCTTTCGTGTACAAACATTTTTAAAAAATAAATACCATAAATACCAAAATAATACCATAAAACAATCTTAACATCCCCTTATCGCACATTCCCGTGCGCTCCGTTTTCAAAATGGCCCCCTTATAGGCTTACCATTAATTTAAATGGCTCGTATATATCTTCCGCAACTTCCCAACGTTGTTCCTCACGCCGAGAGTCGATAACCATGAAGGTATGAGGATGGGAGTCACCTGACGTCACATTGTTTACTATTCTAGTTTTACTTGCTATTCGCAACATAGTGGAGACTGCTTATAATTTACTTATCTACTAGATAATTGTTTGGGCGTGGTTTAATTATAATTAATATACGGGTGATTCAGTTTTATTCTGCGACACTTCAACAGGTGATAGAAAACCAAAAAATAACTGCACATTCTTCTATAAACTAGGTATATCATTTTAAATCCTTTTAAAAAAGTTACAGGGTGTTAAAGTTGTAAGAAATATGTGGAATTTATTGAATATTTTTTACCAAACTAATTAAGATATTTAAGTCATATTTCGTACACGTTATACAGGCATGGGTTAGCATAAAACCTGTTAATATCAAACACCTTGAACAACCAAAGTTTGTAATTAGTGTAATTGTTTTTAGAAAAAAAAATGAACCACCTTGTATAGCAATAAAATGTATTTAATTTCTTATGTAAATTTTAAAATTTTAATTGTAAACAAAAACGTTCTCCTAGCATTTTTTTATATGTGTCATGGTTTCATAGCAAATTTGATTTTTTCGTATTATTTCGGGGTAGGTAGGTACTTCTGAAAAATTAACTTAAAACTTCGCTCCATAAGTAACACTCAAAGCAGAAAAAATGTGTTTCTTACTTTAAATACAGTAACTTTTCGCAATAAACTTACCCATTCAAGGTTTTACTTTTCAAGATACAGAGCGTAACATTAATTATTGTATCTTCCTTAAATGTATTAGACCCTGTATCTTCAAAAGTATAGCCTTAGATAGGTAAGTTTATTGGAAAAAGTTACTTTATTTCAAGTAGCAAACGCATTATTTCCACTTTAAGTGATACTTATGGAGCAAATTTTTTAGATAATTTTTCAAGTACCCCGAAATAATACAAAAAATCAAATTTGCCACGAAACCATGACACATACAAAAAATTACCAAGAGAGCATTTTTGTTTAAAATTAAAATTTACATAAGAAATTGAATACATTTTATTGCTATACAAGGTGGTTCTTTAAAAAAAAACAATTATACTAATTACCTACTTCTACGCCACTGGTTGTTCAAGGTGTTTGATATTAACAGGTTTTATACCCATGCCGTTATAACGTGTACCAAATATGACTTAAATATCTCAACTAGTTTGGTAAATATTCAATAAAGACCACATGTTTCTTAAAACTTTAACACCCTGTAACTTTTTAATAAGGCCTTAAAATGATATAGTTTATAAAATAAAGTGCGCTTATTTTTTGGTTTATTGGTTTGGTTTATCACCTATTGAAGTGTCGCAGAATAAAACAAATAAAAAAAGATGCTGAAGAAAAGATGACATACCATTTGCGCATGTCCAAGTACACTTTACATCGAATAAATCGTTTAAATGATTAAATAGCATTGAATTTAAATTGTACTTGAACATGCGCAAACGGTATTCCATCCTTTTTCAGCAGTTTCGTAACAAGAACTGGCGTACTTCTCATTGGCAGCCTGTTAAAATAGCGCTTTCGAAAAAAGTATTGATAAAATTTCCGGCACTTGTGATATTACATACGATAATTTGCATACTATAATTACAGCCCAATTTAGTATTAGTTTCAAATTGTCACATACAATGGATTATTTATTACCTACATTTGTTAATTTACTGTTATGGTTGGCGCGTCATTTAGTCCCATTATTAAACCCGTCTATTTTGAAATGAAACTTTGTAAACAATGGAATACGTGGCATTACTCAAAAAGTCGTTGTTTCTGTTTACTTTTTGTTCTTACACCCTCTATCATCGGGCAGTTCTCTGAGGCGCAAATGGACTGCCGGCCCTTCGGCTAGGGCCCTTACCCACCTAAATATTTAATTTTTACTTTCCTGGGCCTGGCCCTGTCAATCTGGTTTATCGGCTGCGAACCACAAGCGTCTCAGCAGGAATGGGCAAATTTTCCAGAAACCCCCGCTATTTATTTATTTAAGGAGACTTAGGACTTCCTGGGTTGCATTATAAACGTTGCATTATTAATTTAATGTTATTATTTATTTAAAAAGGCATCAGGGGCGCAGCATTCTAGAGTTTCTGATCGACCTTGGTTATACATTCGATTCCGGGGCAGATTGATTACGGTTTTCGAGGGTTTTCAGAAGTTTGTAGTATTGTGGGGATGTGAATATTTATTATTGATATTATTGTTAATATTAGTTAACAAAATTTATTGTGCACAATTTTTTTAATGTGTTCATAAAGAATAAAACTTTAGCATCTTCTATTTGAAACTATACACTGTGGATAGAAATTGTGGAATATTGCTTATATTTCTTAAAATATTCCTCATATCAAAAACATGTTTTAATAAAAGTGTTAGGGGAAATTATTTCCCGTTTAGTGATATCAAGCAATCTTTCGAATACGATACAATACAATTTTAATGGGATCGCATAAGAAAAAAATACAAAAAAAATAAGTTTTCTATTATACTATTGACAATGTTTATCAAAATAATTATTAACATCAAGTTAGCCATGCCAAAATCAGAACAATGGGAAACTGTCACTAGCTGTCAGTTGCTTGTAATTGTGTGCATTGTTACAGTAAACGTACTTTTTTACTTAATTTTCTGTGTACTTAAGTACTTAGTAAGTTATAATGCCGATTGAATTAAGTGAAACGGAAAGAATACAGGTTAACATACTAAGTACTTAAGTACACAGAAAATTGAGAAAAAAAGTACGTTTAGTGTAACAATGTACACAGTTACACAGCTAGTGACAGTTTCGCATTGTTCTGATTTTGGCATGGCTAACTTGATATGAATAATTAATTTGATAAACATTGTCAATAGCATAATAGAAAACTTAATTTTTTTGTATTTTTTTCTTATGCGACCCTATTAAAATTGTATTGTATCGTATTCAGAAAGTTCCAATGTATCAATTTTCACCAAAAAACGTATAAGTTGCCATCTAAAAAAATTAAATCGGTTACCATGGCAACCACATTTTTTGTGCTACGAAAGATTGCTTGATATCACTAAACGGGAAATAATTTCCCCTAACACTTTTATTAAAACATGTTTTTGATATGAGGAATATTTTAAGAAATATAAGCAATATTCCACACTGTATAGACGCCCAAATATCAAGTGGCGTTATGAAAGTCTATTTATTTAACACACAGAATCGGCAGTGACGTACTTTTTTTTTTTTTTGATAGAAAATTATTATATCGACCATTTAATAATTACTATTTAATTTGTCTTTTCCCTGAACAAAGAAACACAAATATTGGTTTTGATATAATTATCCCTGGAGGAGGAATTATCCTAAGAAAAGGGGATCCATTTACTCAAGACTTAATTACCCTTTGTCCCGGGTAGGAATTAGAATTTGAGTTGATGAACAAGTTTCAGTCATTAGGTTTTTATTGGCACGTTTTTATTAATTACGTTTCTCGTCCTGTTTATTGTCTGTTCGTCAAATATTGCAATCGACTTCCCGATGAGCTAGATACTTGAAACTTTAAAATAGCTCAGAAATGGATGACAATGTAATACTCGCTATATACACATATTATTATTATGTCATTTGTTATTACGGCTGCCTTGATGAACCTTATAAGGGGAAACAGCTGTCGTAGTCTACCTTCTCGAACGATTCAAATATGAAAACACCGGCACATCCATTACAACTTGGATGTTGGTATGATATTACCAGTTGCCAAAATTTATAGTCCCATAAAGCCGCTAACTTTCCTTTGGTATGAAATAATAATATTTGACTAGTTGAACTTCGTGAACAGATAAGCACATTCCGTACGCTTATTCTGTGTTTTCCACCGCGCCGCGCGCCGATCAACGGATCGATACATACACACTCACATTGTTTTGGTTTTGGCAGTACCCGCTAGATGGCATTGGATGATATAATGCCCACCGCGTTATACTATTTCTTATATTGCATATTCGAAAAATATATCATTAATTTTAGAATGCATAACTAATTTCAGCCTAGTGTGGTAAACATAGCGGCACATATATGTGGCCCAAGTCACAATGTTTGAAGAAATAAACACCATTTATAATATTTCTTTCCAATGAAACTGTGGGGAAAAATAAAGATGGCACAGAATCCCTCTTAGTCCTATTAGAGTTTGACCATTTGCCTCCTGGGTACATGTACAATCTGGTGTAAAATGCATGTCGCAAACCCGGTAGAATCTTCTTTAATGATTCGAGAGGAAGATCATCTAATTATTTGTTCCCATTTTTTTTTCAGACCAAGTTTACAAAGCTGTAAAAATAGCAAAGTTTGTTTTATCACAACAAAATCGAGATATTTTACTTACAGTTTCGTCTTTGAAATTGGCAATAAATATATAAATGAACAAATCACAAGCAAAACATGTCAAACGCAAGACCACAAATTAAAATAATGGCCGACGGCCGCCGCCTATACTAATTTTTGATAATAATTGACAAACAATTGGGAAGGCTTTGCTAAGAACAGAAGGGAGTTTCCAGGCCCTGTTAGGGACGTTAAATATTCATTTTGTATAATTATTTTATTTAAACCTGAACCAAACTGATTAAAAGAGAGGCTCCTGTGGCGAAAAGCTAAAATAAAAATTAAATGGATGTACTAACTTATCTTCGAATAACTGGCAATAATATCTTACTGAATTTCATTGGACATTCCAGCAACACAGTTGTCCATATTTCCTAAAATTAGGCCTTAAAATTGTATTATTTTCTGAAGTCAAAAATAAAAATTGCATAGTGATGGTAAATTTTGTTGTGAAACACGCTGTATATGAAACAAGAATTTCCAAAGAAATTAGCCATATTGTAACATCCCTACATTGCTTTTTTTATTGGCTCAGCGGTGTAGCGGAACTCATTCCCGTTTGCTTATTTTTAATTTAATTTGTAGGTATTCACTTTGGGGCATGATATTAAAAGCAGCTGCCAAGATTTAATTTCTGTTCTTTTTTCATTAAATCTTGATTAAAGGAACAGCATCGCCCAAAACGTTTCTTTTTTAGGTGTCAGAAAATATTCCAAACCTAAAACTATGCAGTATTTAGCAAAATTTTAATCAACAATAATTTTTTAATTAATTTTTACTATTAAAAATTCCTGTTATAAAAATAATTATGGACAGAATTAGTAGGACGTGACAACTACGAAACTGTTAAAAGTTTCAAATGGATTTCAAATAGGTTATCGTCCACTGAATCCGTTTTGTCATTTTTAGAGCGCCGGTGGAGTTTTGGAGTCTATTTTGTGTTTCGCAATTGCAACTTTTTCGTTTTTTACCATTCCCGGAAATATGTTTCGACGTGCCCTTTTCTTTTTGCAACTGCGTTTTTAATCATTTTCAATACCAAGGTAGGAAAGTAAGTAGGTATTTAAGAAAACTATATTCGCCTATATTTTTGTTATATTTGACTTTATATGATATACAGGGTGACCCATGAAATGAAAGAACACCGTAATTTTTTATTTTTCATCCGATTTTAGCCGTTTTTGTTTCTGAAGATAGTTTGCGAAAAACTCTACTAAAAAATTGCAGGTATTAATCTCAATTTTCAAGGCATACTAGGAATTTTTTTCTGGTTAAAAATAACAAAAAACATTTAGGGATTTTTTTATTTGAAATCTGACACCACAGCGTTAATCAGGATACCCTAAAACCCCCGTATACCGTATACCAAATTTGAACAAAAAATATACAGGGAGTTCCATTCTGCAGGGTGTCAAAGTTGAGCAAAATAGGAATTTTAAAGGCATCTGGAGAGTCAAGTGTGCCATGAAATCCCGTCAAAACAGATGAATGATCAACAGGACAACTGAAAGTGTTGGTGTGCAAAGATTCGATACAAAAATGTACGGGGTCTTTTTTCTCTGGGCCATATCAAAATGCAGAATTTTTATGAAACTTTATACTTTTCAGGAGTGCTCTGGAATCATTGAACATATATTAATAAACACAAAAGTAATTTATTTCTTTACAAAATGCCAACCAATAAATAAAAAACAATTTAAATTATTGGACCTTCCTCAATAAAATCATTGTCTAGTAGTGGCCTTGAAAATTGAGATTAAGACCGGTAATTTTGCACCAAAGTAAAAAAAATAGTTTTTTGTGACCTATCTTTGGAAAAAACCCGGCTAAATTTGGACGAAAAATAAAAAAATACGCAGGTGCTTCCAATTCAAATGGGCCACCCTGTGAATATCTATATATCTAGTTTATAATATTAATTATATTATTATTAATTTTAAATATCATGAAATCGATAAAAAATTTATTTTGTGAGATATTTTCAAAAACATTTTTTTTTTGTTCGAAAGGCCTTCAAAAACCGCTTCTTTTGACCTTTCTGCCATTTTCAAAATGCAAATCCAGGGCCGGCTGCGATTTTTTTATACCCCCGATTTTTACGAAAACCATTTAGCGATTTTTTTATTCAAAATCTGACCCCACAGCGTTAATCAGAACACCCCGAAACCTCTATATACCAAATTTGAATAAAATTTTAAAGGCATCTGCAAAGTCAAGTGTGCCATGGAATCCCCTCAAAACAGTTAAATGGTTAATAGGACCACTCAAGGTGTTGGTGTGCAAAGATCCAATAAAAAATATACAGAGTGTTCTTATCTGTGCCATCTCACATTACTGAATTTTTGGAACTTTATACTGGTCAAAAATCGAGTATATCAAAACCGCTACACACACTATAAACGAACAAAATCTAAAAAATACAGAAGTCTGCCAGTCAGTAAGTCCATATGAGTTAACGTGGCTGGTGTGCCACAACAGGAAACGCACAGAAAATGTATCATCTTAGACACTGACTTGGCATTTTGTAAAGAAATACATTACTTTTGTGTTTATTCAATGATTCCACACAGCACTGATGACCCGTATAAAGTTTCATAAAAATTCAGGATTTTGAGATGGCACAGATAAGAACATTCTGTATATTTTGAATTGGACCTTTGCACACGAACACCTTGAGTGGTCCTATTAACCATTTAACTGTTTTGAGGGGATTCCATGGCACACTTGACTTTGCAGGTGCCTTTAAAATTCCTATTTTGTTCAACTTTGACACCCTGCAGAATAGAACTCCCTGTATATTTTTTATTCAAATTTGGTATTTAGGGGTTTTTGGGTGTTCTGATTAACGCTGTGGGGACAGATTTTAAATAAAAAAATCGGTAAATGATTTTTGTGAAAATCGGGGTATAAAAAAAATCGTAGCCGTCCCTGGATTTGCATTTTGACAAAAGTAAAAACGTCAAAAGTAGCATTCTTTGAAGACCTTTGGAACAAAAAAAGGTTTTTGAAAATATCTCACAAAATACATTTTTTATCGATTTGTATACACTTAAAAGTAGACACCCTGTTTGTGTATCTATATTAAAAAAAATAAATCCGTGTAACGTACCTACTATCTAATTCGTCAAATAAACAAACCCTACAGCAAATCGAAGTTTTGTTTTCCAATTTACTTCGCAAATCGAATACACCTCGCGGCTGTTGTTTGTCTTGGTTTGTTTAAAATCAACAACGAAAAAGGAAGCCCAAGCGGGCAATGCCGGAAACGAAAAAACGTTTTACAAACTGATATAGGGCGGGAAAATAAGGATAGGTGGCTGTGTTTGTTTATCCTCCAAATCCAAACAATAGAAACATATAGGTGCGTTCACTGACAGGTAATAGTAATATGCACAAAGGACAGCTCGAGGGACGCGCGCACTTCGCAACTGATATCTGATGAGAACGTTCAGCGAATTCAATTTCTCGCAATTTTTTCTACAGTTACACGTAAATCTTTAGGTATTTTCCTCTTCCTGTGTGTATTACAATGCTGTAAAATTTTCAATTTTAAAATAATCGCAACCTGTTCTCTGGATTTTCCTTATTTCAGCAAAACGTGCTTTTAATCCTTCTTAATCTTTTTGGCAGCTGGCGTGCTGCAGGCTCGCCCTGGATATATTTTTCTCTCCTTGCATTTTAGAAGTTTTCCGCCATGCGAAATGTAGGTAATGGGGGTATTTTTCTTCCCATTTTTAGGTTATTGATTCCTTTATTCATGGTTGTATTTTTTGTTGCATAATAGCTTACATTTTGACTGTCATCAAGTAGGCACCTTCTTTATTTGCCTAGCTAGACAATAAAAGTGACTTTCTGAAGTTCATGTAGGTATTTAACAAAATATGAACTATAACTATACAAAAAGAAAGTTAGCGGCTTTATGGGACTATAAATTTCGACAAATGGTAATATCATACCAATATCCAAGTTCTAATGGATGTGCATGTGCCGGTGTTTTCATATTTGAATCGTTCGGGAAGGTAGACTACGACAGCTGTTTCCCCTTATTAGGTTCATCAAGTCAGCCATAACCAAACATTTTATCATCTTTTTAATATTTCTTCGGCTATAAGATGCAAGTTTCACAAGGATAGGGCTTCCGGCCAGATGCTTGTTGATTTCCACAAATTTTTCCTGTGTCATTTCTTCTTCACATTCATTTTGTAGTTTTCTGGATTCAACACCAACCTAACTTGTTCTTGTTGGTGTTTACTATGTTTTGTGGAATTTCGGCTCTGGTACTATCAGCTTGATAACAGATGGCGCCACTGGTTGGTTTCTCACCTCCAAGTGCAAGTTACACTATTATAACTGCTACCGTTTCGGTTTGAGTCATCCGGGAAGGTTATGGCTGCCTTGATGAACCTAATAAGGGGAAACAGCTGTCGTAGTCTACCTTCCCGAACGATTCAAATATGAAAACACCGGCACATCCATTAGATCTTGGATGTTTTTATATGATATTACCAGTTGCCGAAATTTATAGTCCCATAAAGCCGCTACTTTCTTTTTGTAAAAATCTATTGGTAACGTGAAATTTTATCATCTTTTTAATATGAACTATTGCAGTGAAAGCTTCATGCGATTGCTCAATTCGATTTAATCGAATGTTATTTTCCAAAGCGAGCTAATAACGTTTAACGCATGTTTAGTTCCATTGCCCTGCTTCCCCCTGAATTACTGTTGGCAAAGATATAGGTTGTATATTTTTCCACCGGTTTAGTTTTTGCAGGACTTCAACTTTTGTTATTTAATAATTATTTTAATAATAGAGATCCATTATTTATTTGTTTTTATGAAAATATGTATGGGCATAATTGCCTGGAAAAATTTATGCGAATTGCTTTATGAAAACCCAATTATACATTATTTAATTTTTAAAAAATACAATCAAGGATAATCGCATTACTGAAAATATGACCCTGTCATAATTATTACCTCATTATCCCGCTCTCTTTGCCTTTAGGGGGAGACATTGTATAATATCTGGCATTATGTTCGGAGTATATTGTATATCGGATAGCAGGAATTAATAAATTTGATTGCCATGAATTCATTGGTACACAGCGATTTTTTTTATTTATTTTGCATAACATTTTCCTGAAAATATGTATAGCGTATACAGGCTGAAATTAACGCCATACAAAACTAACCGCGTTTCCGCAAAACTCTCATCATGCAGCAGTGCACAACAGTGGCTTACCGTTTAAAAAAGTTCAATATTAGTTTGTTAAAGTACCTACGCACAGCAAAATAGTGCGTAATTAATTCCTATCCGCAGCAGCCTGGCCGTATTTTAAATTGCCCTCACGGGTTATTGTGGCAATCCACAAGGATAAATGCATTGCAAGTGAGACAGAGACAACAGCATACGCGCCCGCTCTGAAGCCGAAAAGAGACAAGTAGATGACGAAATCGTCGACGGCCGACCATTCATAATGTATGCTTTAAGCGCCGGTTTCACATAGCAGTCATCTGCAATCACAGTTCAACTTTTCGGTGGGGGAGGCCTATACTGCTATAGCAGAACTGTTATGTGGTGTTTCACAATATTTGCAAAAGTGTGTTGACAGTAGTAGTTACAAAATGGCGCCGAATAAAAGAAAAGTGTATAGTATCATGTGCCTTTTGATTAAAAAAGTTAATGTTAAAAAATATTAGACGTAAATATAAGAAGAAAATGTATTGGGTAAAAACGCCTTTATTAAGCAGACCACGTTTTGACTGAATTATATTAACAGTAGACGGAGATTTCCAAAATTTTACACGTCTCCCATACGAAAAATATATTGAGGTCACTTAAAATGTACCATAGGCATTCATTGCATCGATATAATTCGATTAGATGATACATTTCTTCATCTGAAAATTAGAAATATTTCTAGTAATAACAGTATCTGCCATAACAGTGCACTCTGATCACATCGATATTCGCTCGGCAGCGGAACCACGCCCACAAAACAGTCACTGCGATCGCAGTCGAGTGCTATGTGAAACCGCCTCTACAGGCGTAAATAGAGTAGAGAGTAATAAAGTAGAGCAGAGAGAGAGTACGAATGCCGGGCATACGTAAACACGGCAAGAATCTTTCAAAATTTCGGTTTTTCCGCGGGTTTTCGCGAAGTTTCGATGTTGCGAAAGGTGCAAAATAGTGTAGTGATTAGTTTGAGCTGCATGTAGTAAAAATTCATTACAACCACAAATATCGTCGTGAAATCCGGGATGTCAAAAGGAAATTTGAAAATTCATTTTCTCGAAAACTACGTCGGACCGGGAAAAACTAATGCTGGATTCGTGTCCAGGCACCTCGAAAGTAGAAAATCTGGAGTGGATTACACTATTGGAAATAATTACCGAATTTCTGAAAGGTGAGTGAATTATCCTCTGAATTATCTCAATATTAGGTATTATTTTTCATAATAATTGTCTAAAGGATATCTCAAGGTATATATATTTTTTCTTTGCTCTATTTAAAAAAAGTCAAAAACATACAAAATACATAAAAGTTAGTAGTACGTCAAGGAACGATAGTAAACTGACATCAATATCACCTGCCTGTTCTTTGTCAAAGTATTTAGGACTCCTCCTTTTGTTGGCTTTCTTTTCTTTATTGCCTAGAGCTGTTTTTATTTACAAGCAACTTCTTCTTTGCCCTCCGCCACCGTCACTGGCTTGCTTATTAATGACTCTGTAAATCATGTGTGTAAATACACACTACCTACCTAATAAAGCAATATGGCTAGCTTTTATTATGGTAGACGGGCAACACTGTACGTCTCATGAATATTTTCTAAGTACCTACATAAACGGTGGGTGTAGACTGCAGCATGCTGTCCCTGCGTGATAGATACTCGAAATTCGGTCCACTATATTTTGACGGATTCCACTCCAATGCATTATTACGCAAGGGAATGCGCGGTGCTTCCGATAGATCACTAATAGACGACAACCCAAACTATTAATGAGAACTGGAAATGGCGCGCAGGGCAGTAATTAGCCCATGAAACGATCGTAAATATTTCATCTCACAAGCTGTTATAACGGGCAATAATTATTTACTGTTCATAATTTGCTGGTTGTCCCATAATTTACAGGATGTTCCAAATAGGACTATTTCTTCTATTTTCAGAAGATTTAGACCTCACAGAAATAACCATAAGGATAGAGGGAGTAAGAACAAAAATAAACAGAGCCAACATCTTTTTGAGCGATGCCACGTAGTCCATTGTTTACGATTTAATAATGGGATTAAATGAAGACACACCTCACATAACATTAAATTAACAAATGTAACTATTAATTCCTTGTTTTCTACCACAGTGTAACATTTTGTCTGATTGTTTACGTGTGTATTTTTCGTGTTTTCTTGTCTGAAAATGATATTTTGTTTGTTTACTTCGGTAAATTGCCGTTAGATATTGGTTGGCCACAAACGTGTGCATTTCGATGCTTTTGCTCCTTCTATTCTTGGTTATTTCTCTGATAAGATCAACAGTTAATATACAACATTTATCGAGAGATTTAGAAGCTTTAAAAATTTTAGATTTATAATATTTTTTTCTTGAAATCGGCAGTGAAGTGCCTAAAAATCGTCATTAAAAGCTCAGAAATCGGAACTGAAGAAGCCCATTATTGTACGATTTTTTCAATAAGTCCTAGGCCTTGGCGAGATGTAAACATCAAACGTCAGACGAGGGGCCATCACCCGTCAACAGTGACCAAATATTCAAAACCCGGCCGTTAAGGCCCATTTAAATTTTCGTACACATTGCGAAATTATTACCTACAGCAGCGCAATGTTTCATTACAAATATTTTAGTAGGTTTGAATATGAATCAATTTTCTATGAAGGCTGCATAACAGGCGGCAGACTAGATTTTCTGTAGGAAAGCGCCGTGTCTCGTCATACTTGACCCATCGTTGGCCTCGTACTTGACCTAGGTAGAGCGATCGTCTAAGTCAAGCAACGCCGCGCGCAGTCGATTCATGGACGGGTGATCCTTTATGATTGTTTTTGCCTAATAAAACATTTTTTCCGATTTTAAAAAAATATATATAATATCATAGAAGAATCTACTACGCTAGATTCTTTTATGATAATATGTACCTCGGCACTGAAGTTCTTTTTATGACTCATGTGGTTTATTTGCCTCGGCCAGAGGCCTCGACAACTCAATTCCACATGAGTCATAAAAAGTTGAACTTCAGTGCCTTGGTACAGTTTTTCTTTAAAAAATCGTTCGTTTTATTTTGCAGCACTAAGATTCTGATAGGTTTCTCGTCCTTGTAAATGTGTATTTGCGTAGATAAGTCTTAATTCGAGATAGATCCTTTGAAGTAGGTTTTTTGAATAAATAGTAAACCTAAAGCTATAAATCTTGACTGATATATTATTAAATACTGCTCACGGCTGCCACGTCTGACACATTTTTGGCTCACCATGCGCTTTCCGGAGATAAAATACAATGCAGAATACATTGTTAGCCATCAGAGCCATCTGTTTTCCAGGACATAAAGCTATAGCCGTGAGAAGTCTTTATAAATACCTACGTCAGTCAACGCTATAACATTAAAAGTAAAGCCAAGCATCTTTACCAACTCTGAAAGTGGGTCCAATAGTTATATACAATAAAGTCTGGGTTCTATTTCGGTCAATACTACGACAACATATAATGAAATGTCCGATTTATCGTTTGATGAATAAAGAAAAACACTGTAAATGTATTGGTAACTTTAGGACAGGTTCTTCTGGTCTTTTTGTATCAAAATAATGCACAATTTGCGTGTAGGTACTCAGCCAAAGATTATATTTGTGAAAAATGTATATATAACCTTTGGCAGATCAGCGGTATATACAGTATGTCCATGGTTAGGGGGTCCAATAGGAAAAACTTCTTTATTTTTTATTTTATCGAAAAAAGTTGCTCCCATTAAAAAGTTGTGCTTGTTTTTAAAACAAGATTGTTAAAGAAATAATTAATGTTTCTTGAAATTCTTCAAGAAATTGAAGAAAACGTATAGAATGGTCATCCCCCACGGACAATCTATGGCCGATAAGGCTCTTTTTTTATGGATTCCCTAACCTCGCACACATCTCCTAGAAGGGCTCGTTCACGTAAAATAAATGGAGCGAAAATGCTTATCCCCCCATCAAATACGACTTTGTTATTTCTAGGGAATTTCGCCGACATATTGGTCGGGCGAGGGACGGAAATAAGGCAGTCGAAACAGGTAGCGTGAATTGGCAGTTTCGGCCGAGACGGGGGAAGTCGTTTTGCGTTTGGCATATTGGGCCGTGGCAGCTTTCCATTTTTCAAGCGAGGTAAGGCGAATACCATCGCGGAAAGTGGAAAGGCTGGTGCCTCTATTAGCGTTTGTTTATTGACAAGTGAACGAGAGAGTGTCGGTCGATGATGTCAAACTTGAAACTATTTTGAAACGAACTTCAATAATCGAATTAAAATAAATCAAAACTTGAATGAAATAGCCCTGATGCTATATGGAATGGCATCCGAAAGAAAATTTTAATCAAAACTCTAATATTGACCATTGCCATATTTAATATAAGAAAGTCAGTGTTACTTCCGATTGATCAGACTAAAAAATGGGAACAATAGATATATAAATAATTTATTTACGTATTTTTTTAGAAGACAGTGCATTATACTATATGTTTTATTAAGAACCTGACGTGAATATTAAACTAGTAGAGCTAATTACTTTTGTACTCTTCAAATGGAATTATCTCTGTTATAATTAGGACAACAAACCAGTCTCTTCGAAATATTAATATTTTAATATTTATCTAAAACGATTTTAATGGTTGAGCGACTTGTTTAATTTTTTTTGTACTCCTATACTAGTAACATACCTATTAAGTAACGGTTTAGGTTATAAGTAAGTCCATTGTTACGAACACTGACACGTAATGACTGACAGGTAATAAAAAAAATTACATATCTGATCTTAATTAAAACACAATTATCACGGGGGCATTGTTAGCGCGGCATCCGCGCCACCATAGCAACCAAACAACATACTAATTGTTGCCTGTCAGATAATTAGAAGTATAGTTTATCTACTATAATAGTTATTCTTTCGTCGAAGAAAAATTATAGTATAGTATACAAAACTCGAGTTGTAAGCTTATTACATACTCGTGGAATTACAACACTCTCCGCTGCGCGGCTCGTGCGCAACTTTTCCACTCATACGTAATAAGCTGTTTACAACTCTCGCTATGTAATTTACTATTACATTAACTAGAACAATTTGGTAATTAATGCTTTTGACTTTATGTCTAGTTAATGTTGCTGAGAAAAACAATATTTGTGATTGGCTTTAAGAGCGTTCTATATCAGCTGATCAACTCTGCCTCGATTTTCCTCGTCCCTTACGTCTGTATCGGTCCCCCCTCGTGTGCCCCTATTTTATGCAACCATAAATAATGCAATGTAAAAATGTGTACGCCAGGAAACAAAAGATATCCAGGTCACCGCGCATTATTTTATAATATTATAACACTACTCATGCCTTCACAGTGACGAAATAATTTGTTTCTGGGGTATTTTTAATATATTCTCTTCACAAGAATGATTAGCCATGCACTTTTACTTGTTTATTACCCTGGATCTACCATTTGGGCGGTTTATGTTCTGTAATGTATCTATGTATCATTAAATAAACATAAGTACCTATTACCTATTTGAAAAAATAGTCCATTTTCTTTCAGTGGAGTAAGAGGGTAAAATTAAACAAAGCAAAATTCTCTCAGTAAATTTTATTACCTATTTGTATATATTTTTGAATATATTTATTCATTATAGATAGTTGGGAAATCCTATCAATATCTGCAGCTGAATACAAAATACAGGTAAAAATCAAATGGATGAAAATTTTTGTTGCTTTATACCATAATTGTTTTCAGTACATCCCAGGAGTTTATGAAAACAAGGTAAAAGCTACAGTTCTGGCTTTATATTTTATTAAATGATTCTGATATATTTACGTATCACAGTGTTTAATTTCCATAACAATATTTTAGTGTTAATTGTATAAGCTAATATAATAATTATTATAAAACGTAGTTCAGTAAGATAACGATTTATATAGGACAAAATTCATAGTTTTGAAAATTGGTGGAAGAAATGTTAGAGATTACATAAGAATTCCTAAATCACAAAGTTCCCACCCTTAAATAGTGTGCTTCATCCCTTAGGACGTTGTCTTCACCCCTATTTTCACATTTTCGAGATTATATCGGAAACGGTGTACGTTTGAAAAATATATTCCTCATAAAATTGTCTATAAAAAAAATGTTAGTACAATTTTTTTCCTACAACTAATATTGTGGGAAACGAGCTAAAATTGAACTCACTCAATCCTTTCTTTCAAAACTGCAAAAATTCTTATCATCTACAATTCTTATGTAAAAAATAAGCGGATTAGTAAAAGAATGGTTCATTTTTATCAAATATTAAAGGAGAAAAATGCGAAATGGGAAATTCAATATGGCTGTCACTACCATAGAACATTCTTAAGGACTTTAAAATATCTTTGTACCGGGTGTCCAGATTTGGTTGTAAATGCGGGGTATCTCGGTTATTTTTAGAGCCTAGTGTTATATATTTTTGTAAAGCTTACGACAATCTGACTATAACTAGTAGAAAATATACAGGGTGTTTGGTCCATATATCGAACATTATCAATTTCAGTAAAAAACTGAATACGGCACTGAATTCTACGTGAAAATGTCTATAAGATACAGTTTTTTCCATTTGAATATCATTAACCGTTCCCAAGATACGAGGTATGCCCCAAAAGCGCAAATTTTCAATTTCGCCCTGTATCTTAAAAACGAAGGTGGCTATGAAAAATCTGTTTACGGTATCTTTCGTTTCACAAAAAAGTAGCAACGGTTCGCGAAAACCGCAACTCCCTATCTCTAAAAATAACCGAGATACCCCGCATTTACAACCAAATCTGGACATCCTCTACACTTCTTTCAGAATTATTTCAATAATCGCAGTCAGTAAGACATCCTCTTTTCAATATTTACCAATAGGAAAGCTTCTTTATTTTTCATTTTATCGAAAAAAAGTTACTTGTTCTTAAAATAAGATTGGCATTAACATTTCTTGTACGGGGTGTTCAAAAAACTGAAAAGACGTAAAATTGTACAAGAGTAAACAAGATTATACAGTTTGTTCAGCGAATGTTCGGCCTTACGTCACAACTCCCTTACTTGTCTTACTTATGAATTTACGATGGATATCGCTCATATATTCACGATTCAGACAAGGACGAGAGTTGTGACGTAGGCCGAACATTCGCCGAACAAACTATATAAGATCCATATAATGCCTATTAGAGACTCCGCGGTTTCATCAATATCTTTACATGAGATTAGAAGTTTATCTGAATTAGTTTTCCGTTTGATTTATTTGTAATCATTATACAAATGAAATTATAAAACACATTATTTAGTTAAACATATATACTGTCAATATAGGTATTCAGCACATGTTTTCAAACAAAAAACTAATTCAAATAAACTTCTTCGAATCTTCTAAAGTAGACCGATTCTTACGAAAATTGGCATTATGGACTTATCTTTTAATTATTCCGAACAACTTTTCCTAATAACTTTTTTCCGTATCTTTACAATAAAGGCGTTTCTTCAATGTCTTGAAGAATCTCAAGAAACTTTAATTATTTCTTTTTAAGAACAAGCAAAACTCTCTATTGAGAGTAACTAAAAGTGATCATTAGCATGCTATAATTACAAGGCAATTTAGTTTTAGTTTAAAATTGTCACATACAAGAAATTAAGAGCTACATTTTTTAATTTAATGTTATGAGAGGTGTGTCTTCATTTAGTTCCATTATTAAACCCATCCGTAAACAATGGAGTACGTGGCATCACTCAAAAAAGTGTTGGCTCTCCTTACTTTTTGTTTTTGCTTCCTCTATTCTTGGCTAACATTAGATATTGTGCAAACTATAATAATAGACCCGAGCCACAATAATACCTTACAATAGGTAGGCCCAAAGCCACTGCGGCGGCAATGCGCCAAGAATAATTATTATCTATTATATAACGGTCCCGACAAACTTCGACCTGAACTCCCTCTCTATATCTTCCAGTAGCACACAGTAATGTGGCTTTGCCAAAAACGCCACTTTAAAGCAGTGATAAAAATCCCCTATTGTAAGTGCAGCCAGAATGGGATTTTCACAGTTGTTTGTAGTTTTTGGTGAGAATGTCAGTAATTTTTTCTGCTATTTGACAAGGATAGTTTCATGAGATATTTGGAAACATTTTGTGAGTGTATTTTTCACAAATAATATGAAGACAAATATAAATACATAGATATATACAACAGACATCTGAATGTTGTGAAGGATAGCAATATCTTCTAATTGGAAGGCTAATAAAGGCGAATGTAATTATTATACTACTTGCCTTTAGGTAAACAAAACCTCCGACATTGTGTACAAGCACCAACCACAACACAGAAGTGTCACCAACAAGATTATTTTCAAAAAGACACTTTCACCAACACTGCTGGCAACCTTTTTGCAAACATATACACACTGTCTCGTCGCAATATTTGCACAACACTATTAATTAGCGCCCTTTTCAAATCCACTGACGGGAATGACAGGCCACCCGCAAGTCTTGTTGCCAGCCATTCCGTTGTAAACATTATGTCCCCAGATTTCTTTATATAGAGTCATGTTCCTTTTTACCGAATTTATTCCAAAAGTCGTCCCCGTAAATTTGGTGCACTGAGTAGGCAGTCCTCCCAAACCTTTCCGGTAAAGAATAAAACCATGTAGAGAACGCCCCTGGGCACCAGGATTCTCTAGGATTCTGGTGCGCTTCGGAAAAATTTATCGCGAGTTAGTTGGCTTTTCACCTGGAAAGCCCTGGCCTTATTCGGATCTGGAGCACTGCAAAAAAAGAACGAGGAACACGAGAATAAGTAATTCTAATCCTTAGCTACGTACCGAATGCTGCTAAAGGCAGAGGTAATCTTTGGATAAATGGCACAGTCCTACTTTCGGTTTTTAAAACCTAAAAAGAAATTATTGTTCCATTAAATATATTTTTGCTTTTCACTTTTTTCTTGTCTTGTCACTGATTTGGGATTTTTTATGCATCTTTCCCTGTTGTAAGTCATTGTTGGGCTTGACATGTATCTATCACGGGCGTAGCCAAGGGGGGGGGTTCGGGGGTTCAAACCCCCCCCCCCCCCCCTCCCCGAAATAAGCAAAATATTACCTAATATTATACCGAAAAAATACGAGGAGTGAAGAGTTAAATTATTATTACGTTTGAATATATGTAGTAATAGTAGCGCCTAGCGCCATCTTTTGACGAGAGGCAGACGCAGTTGCAGCCGAACTATTTTGTATTGTAGTAAGAAACTTTGCGTTGTTTCTCGATTATTCGCCACGCCCCTCGGTCGAAATGAGCGGAACTTTGTGGAAGTTCGTAGAAGTTTCTGGACGGCTACTGGGCTGCTATATAAGCAGCGCCGCGGCGCGTGACCGTGCTTACGGCAGTATTGTTCCATGCGAACTCGAAGCGAATAAAAGTGAAAAGTGGTGAACGAATAGTGAAGAGAATTAAGTGTACCGTGTAAGTGAGTAATTTTAGTGCGCTGTTATTCGATGACCTTGTTAAGGATAGATACGTGAATCATTATTACTGTCGAAAAATGGAGGGGAAAAAAAGGAAGGGTGATAAACTTAAAGGTATGGACTACTGGAAAAAGTGGTGTAGTCAAGGTCAAGGGGTTTCTAATAAAGAAACAAATTTGGATTTAGCTATCAAAGCTTCAGCTACCTTGCATGCTGATAAGAAGACTGCCTACCCCGAAATCTAGTTTGGAATGCCTAGATATGTGCGATAAAAACCTTTATCCTAATATTTACACATTACTACAAATCTTGGCTACCATTCCTGTATCCACTGCTACCCCAGAAAGGTCTTTCTCGAGCCTAAGGAGACTGAAAAACTATTTACGAAACACTACAAGTGAAAACAGACTTAATGGTTTGGCTCTAATGAACATTCACTATGGAACAGAAATTCATGCAGATGAAGTAGTTGATATATTTAAAAGAAAAAGCCGAAGATTTCTTCTTTAATGGTTTTAGATTTAGCGCAGAGGAACGAAATTAATTTATCCATTTCATTTAAAGTTAAGAACTTTATAAATATGTCGTAGTTTTTCGGATGAATATATAGATATTAAATTTCATGTAAGTATATTTTTGTTGTTTTATTTACTTCTCAAACTAACCCCCCCCCCAAACTAAATCCTGGCTACGCCCGTGGTATCTATACCAGCTGTCCTCCAAATACAAAGCCAACTATTGCAGTATTAGATCCGCAATAATTATAATTAATCAATTTTAATGATTCCTTCCTAGACATAACTTTGGACTGTGACCTCTAACTTACCTATGGAATGTTATGTTCGTCTGTTAATTTATCTGCACATATTTTTCCTTCGCGCAGTAATCAGTTAGAATGAAAAGTCTAGAAACTAAATTAAATGAATGGGCATCACCGCTGACATACTGTAGCAGAACAAATCCACAGCGCGTGACCGTTTCCAGGCAGTATCGGCGTTGCCGGCTTGTGCGATTTGGCGCAATTTATAATGACGGAATCGCATATTTCTTTACATAATATAAACAAAGCATATGTTATTTTTATTTTACTATCGCCATATATTATGTTATGTTTTATTATTTGGTTAATTTTAAATTAATAAAACTTATATCTTTTGTATATACAATATATGAATAACCCTTTATTTTTTAACTATTATATGAAAAATTATACAGACGATCGCAATAACTGTTTTTCATGTGCATCCATTTGAATGGGTGCACATTGTTAGTATTGGTCTTGTTATATTTCGTCCGGGCTTTTGTTAATATGCTTTATAGCTTGTCACATGTGGCATGAGTAAAATACATCAAAATTCCCCAATTTGGATTCGTTCCAATATTGTTCTGTATACGTGCAACTGTATACGAAACTCGGTGAACGCACGCTCTCGTATATTCGTGTCCACGCATGATAATTATTACAGTGGTTTAATGATTGATTGGCGTAACTAATAATTTTAGTTAACGTGATATAATAACGCGGCATATATCTGCCATTATGCTGCTAGATCGGCGTGCCGGTGCCGGTCATCTATCAACTGCAAACGGAGATGGACCACAAGATGACAATGGGAGGAAGTTGACAGTCCACGCGTGAATTGGGCCATTAAAATTTAATTACGTTCACTAAATCGATGGAGCTTTGAAATGTTCGAGGCGGGTCATGACTGCCTTGATGAACCTAATAAGATGAAAACTCTTGTGGGTAGGGTACATCAGGCGTTGCCATTAACTTGCCACACATGAATATATGCATGGAAGATCTGAAGCGAGACTGATCCTATTTCTACAACTGAAAGGGCCTATAGAGGCGGTGATTGATTTTTAATGTGGAGGCTGAAGTCGACGTTCCGTGCACGACTTACTCTGAATTAGAAGTTGTAGCAGGGTGGAAGTTGAAAGGGAATAGAGTTGCGGGTTCGGGAATTCTATAGCACACAGAGTTCGTTCAAAAATTGTACTAGTGAGTATTTATTTACATTTGCTGCTGTTTCCGATGAAGGAGAAAGTGGAACTATTCAAAATTACCAGTCGTTGGTATAAGCTAGTGATTAATAAAAAATTATATCTACTCCTGAACAGATACTTCACTGAAATGTTGCTTTCAGTACTTTAAAAAAATATGCCATCTCTGATCCTATTTCATGTTTGTCAATACAAGCTTATTTACCTGTATTATCAGTTCTATTTTCGTCCTAAATCTTCCCCGATGATTCAAAGGACAAGGTCGCTCCTTATCTCTGATATAATTTGTTTTAATCCGAAATATAGCGGGGGCGTGCGTTTCCATTTGGTTACAAAAGACCCCATTAAGAGGCGGGAGGGGATATGTAAATATAAACCGAGAAAAATGGTTGAAAGCGCGTATTTCCACAACGAGAACGCTCGATTATTGTCTTTCTGCGAATATTTATCGTCGAATTCGTGCCCAAATTGCTTCATTTCAAAACAATCTCGAACAAAAAAGTTTTGACAAGGAATTTAAAAAGCTGCCTGTTAAAGGCGCAGCATGCAGAGTAAATCGATTTTTAGCTTGCTACTTTCATAGAGTAGCAAAGTTGATAAGTTCAGCTCGTGGATTTAGTAACCACAACTTAAAAAGCGTAATTTAAAAACAATCGTGAAATTTTTATGGTATAAAATCGTTCTTTTTTGAAATTTCACTAAGCAAGATCGCAATTCCCTTGAAAGCAATACTTAAATAATTAGACCCCCCAGGTATTGAATAGACCAACCGTTGAGGCTGGCAGGATTGGCAGGAAGCTTTCATTACAAGGGTGACGCGATTGGCCTCCCTCTGGGGTCAGATTTTGCCCTCCTGGAAACCTGAAACTAACGAGGTGGGAGTTTAAACGCATTTGTTTCGGGTCAGGAATAATAAAGGGTCGAGTTGGGATGAAATACTGGAGGTCAGGAGATGTAGTGGATCTTGACAAGACGAATGGCGGAGAGGATTATGGAAAAGGTGCCTGGATGCCTGGATGCTGCAATTTTGTTGGCGCAGGTGTTGTGGTGTAGTCTAAAGTTCAGATAGTTGGAGTACTTCAGCAGATTAATAATCTACAATATTTATAACCCGATGTTACAGATCTTCAGGTCTCAAACTATCAAGTAGGTACCTATATCTATCACTTAAAATTCAAAATAGGTGCCCACTTATGGGTTAGAACATTCGATTGTAACTTTTGTTTAAATAGTCTGTTATTACCTACATGTTCGATAGAACAACGATATAATATCGAATGTAAACCCATTCTGTGAAAATCAATGTGTTATTATTGTGGGTTCAACTATTGTCGAGTGGGTGTGGGTAACCAATAGGTATAACAATATTAATCATTGCCTCAATTCACCGTTTAGTAATTTTTCAATACCAGCTCGGTTCGGTTCGCTCAAATGCTTCATTCGAATTTATCACTTTTTCCCGCTGTTTTTGGGATATTTACAAACGGGCGTATTTAAATTATACTTCTCCCCTTTAAACTCTATCTGACGCTTTGCAGCGCCCATCTGAACAAATTTATTTTATTCTGTTTATTATTGTTGTGTTTCATTGATTGGAACAACGACGCAAACAGAAAGAAATGCAAACAAGGCAAATATGTGAC
Organism: Pseudeuparius sepicola; assembly: GCA_963920635.1. Taxonomy (NCBI): domain Eukaryota; kingdom Metazoa; phylum Arthropoda; class Insecta; order Coleoptera; family Anthribidae; genus Pseudeuparius; species Pseudeuparius sepicola. The sequence goes on from OY987302.1 coordinate 56,927,719, forward strand.
GAGCGAAAAAATTAATGACCTTATTATATTTCACTTAGTGCGATTGGCTCTTGGCTTTATTTATATCTCTATGTCTATGATGATGATGGAAGCATAATAAGGGGGCATTATTTGTTTCTGTGTTATATCATAACACACTTTCCACGCTGCACAAACCTTTACAGAGAAATAAAAAGTAACCTCGCCTAACTTAGGTAAGCATATATTTTTTAGACATACTTGACAATATTTTTAATTGCTCTAAAATTGTACTCAGGTTAGAGTAGATGCACCAACATAACACATACTTAATGAAACAATGGCTTTTAACCCTTATTTATTTATGATAATTAAAGACGAAGTGGCACAATTTTCTTCAGGCTGAAATCTACAGTTTCGTCGTTTTATTGTCTAGAACGCGCAACGTGGCAACCTCTGTGCATGAGAGGAGAAACGGCATTGCAATGTTGCCGGTGCCCGTTTGTAATAATTCGTGAAACAAAGGCAAATAATTGTACTTTTCTTTTTTAAAATGTCTCCTACTTGACTATGAATATCTATTATTTAATGTAATGCAACCTTTGAGCTTTAACACTAATGCAATTCAACACAAAAATATTGTCACAATAGCAAAATAGTGTCACGTGACACTGTGTTTATTTTGTAAATCATTATGTTTTTCAAAAAATCAACGCTCAACTCAAATACTACATTACATTGCGCAAATTTCATCAAAAAATCAGCCAAACCTGATGTCTCGTTTGGAAAAACAATATACCTAAAGTTTCTGGTAATTTTATGTTAGAGAAGAAGAAGGAAATACATTTCAGGTATATTGTTTTCGCAAAGGAGACATCAGATTTGGCTGATCTTTTGCTCAAATAAGTGCAATTTAATGTAGTACCTATTTGAGTTGAGCATTGGTTTTTTGAAAAATCTAGTAATTTTAAAAACAATACACCGAAAACCCATTTGGGTTGGCACTATGTGTGATAATGTCCCCTTAATCTAAAATCGCTATAAAACTGAATCTATTTGGACTTGGTCAAATCGTTATAACAACTCAATATCAAGCATAAATTATCACTAGTAATCGCCCTACTGCTTGAATTATTGCCGGAAAATTTCCGGATATTAATTCAGTAACATGGATCACCTCCTGCTGCCTAGAGCAAGTGAGAATATTTCCGGAAATTTTTTGAGTTGCCATGACAACGAAGAAAAAAAGAGCGTCTGATTGGTCAAAAAATGTAGGTATGGAATTTTCGTATGTAATATCACTAGTGCCAGAAATTTTATCGATAATTTTTTCGAAAGCGCTATTTTGCCTAGAAAGATCACAAGTATAAATTAGGCTTTTATCTCTGAAAATAAAAACCTAATTTGTACGAGTGGTTTTGCTAATGGGCAAAATAAGGCTTGAGAATAAAATTATCTAGAAAAATTTCCGGCACGAGTGGTATTTCTCGAGATTATTTCACGAATACGATTTAATAATTTCTGTATTAATTTTTTCTATGTTTACATTTCCAAAACGACTCATTTTGAACCAGTTTATTGACAGCTTCGACTGTAGCGTTCGAGTAAACAAACATGACGCTTGGTTATCCAAGGCAAATGCGATTATACCTACACCCTGTCGGCGTTGGTTTATTTTCTGAATGTGTCATAAATTTAAACGGAGGCGGAGATCTAAATAACAAGAATTTAGTAGTGTAAAAGTTATATAAATTCATTGATACAATGCTTAATAATACCACAACATAATTTATAAGCTGCATAATTTAGAACAGTGTGAAACACACAAACTTTAAGAAGTAGGTAGGTGTTTGTATCCAACAGATTCGCGGTTGCTAAGCAACGAAGTGATAATTTGCACAAGTGCAATTACCGGTAATTGCACTAGTGCAAATTATCGCTAGCAGAGGCATATCATTGGTTGGATTTTTATGGAAGGAGCTACCTTATTGGATGCAAGCAGTATAAGGGAAATAATCAAATAAATTATTTTTTACTTTTTATTCAAGAATAAAAGAGCATTTTTAAATTTTTTTACACTATTAATTTTTCCTATTCACGTAATCGTTGCCCATGATAATTTACCTACACTACACCATTAACAACACGATAACTACACAAACAATATAATAATAAATAAGAATAACTCTATAATAAATCAATAAGCTTTAATACCGAACTAAAAAGCTCAATGAAAATCATTACCAAGCGCATCTTTGAACGCATTTTGTTGCAACGGCTGCTGTCCCTTCAATTTTGCTTTCGAAAATTAAGAGACGCGCAAGGGACAGTAACAGGCCCTTCGGGCCCCAGGAAATTAACAGCTTTTCCCATTTTTCTCCGTCCTTATTTACATAATATATTCGCTGATGGTTCTCTTGTGAAGCAAATGGAAAAAGCACGCCACCTTCATTATGCAGGATTAAACAAATTATATCAGAAAGGGCGAAAAGTGCTTTGCATCCTAGAGTAAGGGTTTCGCAGATATAAGCAGAAATACAGGGTGTCTCCGGCAGTTTTTTTTAAGCAGGTATTTATTTTAATATTTTATTTTATAGGTAGGTATATCTGGAACAAAAAGAGATATTATATTGACCTCAAATTTAGTACCTATGTACCTAATAATACTAAGGTTTTCAAAGCCCACAGTTTGAAATTTGAAATACGGAAATACTTAATTCTGCAATTATTTTAATGTTGCTTTCTTTGTACATATATCTACATGAATAAAGTAGATTATTTATTAAATTAGAAAAATTGGATATGCAAATAGACGTTTTAAAAATAATGTGCTAAAACGATATTTACGACTTTATTTGTCATACTGTATATCACATTAATTGAATGTTTGAATTGCCAGACGGAATTGTCTATTTTTTATGCGCTATTGTATCTGCTATCTCCGCAATACGCTAATGTTCCGTATGAGTGCATTCGATTGCCGTATTTACATCACTATCGTTCTGACAGTTTCAATTTATTTTTAATTCTGCCTATTTAAATTGCATTTATCTCCTATAATCCTTTTTCAATACCGCTCGTTGTTTTATATTAATTTGCAATCGAAACACTTATAGCGAATTAGGACATGAGCCCACATGATCTGGTTTTCGTTGTATTGATATATTTTGTTGATTTTTTCGTTTTTGCGTTTACCTTTGCGTATACCTTCGTGTTTCGTTTAAATAACGGCAGATTTCATAGGAACGAGAAAAAACAGCAGATGCAAATAAAAGTTTTACTCCCACGTCAACAGTTAAAACATTTGGCTGATTGCCGAATAACCTTCGTTTGAATTTATTAAATCGAAAAATGCCTTCGTTTTTTGGTTATCGGTTTGAGAATATCAGACAGAAGCAGGTTCCTCTTGTCTTCAGTTTACCTACTTGATGAAGACACCAAATGTCCTTCACTATTGTTTTTGTAGCTCATAGTTCCTGCAAACTTTTGAACAACTCTCGATGAATCTATGTAAATCAAACTGTATAATTTACCTCAAGTACTCGTACCTACCGTAGTGTAATACAAAATCCTCCTGGTCACATTCACACTGCTCTTTTAGTCGAACCAAACTTTTGTAATCGCCTTATTCCCGAGCTCCAATTAGCTAGACGTTACTGCAGTCTCTAAAGACGACACTCAAATTAGTATCAATTACAGTGCGCTGCTATCAATAATTACAGTGCCTTGCTTTCATACATACTCCAAACGATGCAGAGACGGGAACTGATGACGAGTTAGAGACAAGTCGACATCAGTTTCAATATGCCCAATTACGGACGCGTGTTACACCCGATCCGGTTCTGTATTTTACGACCGGAAGGATAATGGGAGTAACTGGCGCAGTCGGCAGGAGCGGTAAGGTACATCTAGGCATGGCAGTGGGTAGTGGGAGTGGTACATTATGAAACACTAAATGTTCTTTGAAAGAGTGTGTTTGTGTATTTTGCACTAAACTAAAGGCTAATTTAACGTTTCTTGCTTCTTCGTGTTGACGTTAATCTTTTTCCAGGGACTCCGTAATCACCTTAACTGAGAACTCCAAGTAGCTCAGATCATTAGGGGTATATCACACAAATTAGCGGCAAAGGCAATTACAGAAGCTATCTTTCATTCAACCAATTACGAGAATCTTATTCATTCGTTATTCGAGAGCCAGTTTTATATTTAATGGCAGTCGGTTATTGAGAGTAACTGGGGCAGTCAGTAGGAAGCAAGCAGATTCTCAGCACTTTGTCTGCGTTTGTAACTAATCATCTGCTTCAAATCTTGAGTTATAAAAAGAAGTTATCGGAGTAGGTCTACAGGAGAAATCATTTATTTCCCTTTTTTAATGCTTGTGGGGAATATATTACCCAGGTAGAGAGTTATGGTACGAGAAACACTTCCCTGGAAGAATTTATCAGATTTATGTGAGATCGGGGCGCAGGTATTAGTCGAGGGAAATCATTACAATACTTTCACGAAGGAAATTATGTTAAGAAATCGTGCGGACGTGCTCTAAGTAAAGTTTCAGATTGCGACGTCTGAACAGCAGGTAACGGGAGGTTCATCAGTTATTTCCTGGCCGATTTCCAAGCTGAAAACGATGCCTTAAAGGCGCTAATTATTAGAGAATAAATTAAAATTAATTTTTAAAATAAAAAGAGAAAGAAAAAATCCACTATGCAGTTGACATTTTTCTCTAATGTGCATTAGGAGATTAATTGAATACCCGATAAAATCAAAGATTCTGAATCTATTCGTCGCCGAACTTCCACAGTAAACACCTCTAAATTGAGGTTAACATAGACGCAAAAAACTACCCGTCAATTTCCCATTTAGGCGATTAAGGCGATATTTCAACCCGCTGCTCATGCATTTTTCATTTCTCGGTTGTTAAAGTGCATTCGCTTCGAAGGGGCCCCGAATAATTTATGGTTTAAATAATAAAGGCAGGCATTTAGAATTTCGTTTAGTATGGGAAATATTATACCTGACTAAGTACAAAACTTTGGCGAGTGTCTAGCAGTTTGTTATTATTTTCATGGCGGTCATTTATTACTTCTAGCCTTCTAGTTTAGGACTTTAGTTTTCTTTATAACGTTATACATGACGTGAAAGAAAAGTTAGGTATATACCTATGGTATAAATGACACTTCACTTGAAACAGCATAAAAACGCTTGCGCGGCGTTTGCTTTGTAAAACAAGACCTAGTCATAGGCGGCGCGCGGCCGTTAATAATATTATACAAATTTTATTTAAATGCTCTAAAAAAGAATAAAATAAACAACACAACACAAACATCTATACACAAAAAAATCCGTAAAATAAAGTGCAATCCTTATTTCCGCGCACGGCACTGGTTGTACTGGCCTAACTGGCCCGCGTCGACACCTGCTCCATGGATCTCAGAAACGGCGACCAATCAAATCGCTACGCTCGCTTTCTTATTGGCTGCCTCCTTGACTAGGTCGACGTCGGCCGCATAAAAACCTTTGAATTTTATACGGGTGATTTCTGCTGATAAGTCTGGTATTTTTACGTGGTAAATGCTATGGAATAGGTCGCGCCTCGTATATCACTGTGTTCCAAGTGAGTTGATTTATACTTTACCTAATTAAAACTGGTTATCTACTTTGTGCCAGCAGGAACTTTTGCAATATATAAAAAATATTTCGATTGTTGCAGCAGATTCTTTAATTTTAAAGGGTAGAAAAGCTAATAAAAAAATTTCCCACTATATGATGCGAACTTTTGGAAGATCAGGTATAGGCAATAAATTGACCCTTTAAACTCAAAATTAAGGATTTTACTTGACAAAGTACAAAGTGCTAGATATATTATGAAATCATCATAATAGTATAGCAGCATAAAATTCAGGTCTCAATCATATAATGGAGAGTCATTGTTGTTTATAGTAATATTTATATTTATACTAAAGTCGAGCAATCCTTACGCCTGGCGTAAATAAAACCACGTGTTCAATGACGTTCCGCAATTGGTCGGTAGGCTACAAAATTTCACCCGACTCGGCAATAGGGATGTACTTGATCGCAAAAGTGTATTTACGCGGTTTTATCTTGTTGTTTTCAGCTATATAGACACTGCCACAAATAATTTCATCGATGTTTTGAACAATTTTAAAAATTAAATAAAGGTCGTGCCTCAGTGCGGCCTTGGCGAATATCTCAACGCACGTGCTCTTGTTTACGCCAGGCGTAAGAGTTGCTCGATTTTAGTACCTATAGTTATTGCTAAAATGTATGCTTTTTTGTTTTCTGTAGTGTTGACTACATAGAGACAGGAATCTGTCTGGGAATTTAACAGATTTTAGTTGCCTAAACTTGTCTAGACTTTGGTAAAAGTAAATGAAGCAAAATGGAAGGTGTACGGAATATATATACAGGGTGCTGTAAAATTAGCGAAAAACACCAAAAGGTGTATTGATTCGTTTTTTGTTTTTGAAGATCGATTGCGGGTAAATAACAAAGACGATTTCACACCTTGGCTCTCATTTTATCACTCTGCTATTTTATTGTCCCGCGAGCTAATCAAGATAAGTATCGGTATCGTGACGACAAATAATCATAATCGGATCATCAGTGGATATAACAAAGAAGATGGGCGTGCCTATAATGGCACTATCTATTTCCTGGTCTGTTAATTAACTTTACTGATATCAAATGGGGATGGTGGTGGGCATAAATTCGTGCTTGTGTGCATGTGTTCTTAGTATTAGCCTAAGATTTCTTGGGTAAATCAAGAAATTTTAATTTATCCACAAAATATAGACCATTATCTGTAAAACGTGTTGCATACTTTATTTTAATACTGGTGCATATGCAGATTATCCTAAAATATCAAGTTGAATACATAATGACCTTAGGTTAACAACAGCTGATAATAATCAATCATATAAGACACTAAAACAACTAGTGTATTATCGGTTGCCTATTTCTATTTCACTATGAGTAATAGTATAAAAAAAATTGAAAGAGTATTCTTTATTCTTCGCTTTTAAACAAATAATAATACAGGAATAGTGACCTGAAAATCGTTAGTAATAATATCATAGGAAAGACTGTTACATGAACTTTGTATTTTACTATTTCCGGACAAGCTGCAATAAATGAGTTCATTTGGAATAGATTTACTGAGTTGGAAAGCAAACACGAGTGTATCACGCTAGATCTAGAATATCATTAAGAGAACCAACAAAAATTAGGGTAGCAAGAACATTTATAACGACAATTTACATTTCCAACTTTAATGACGCCTTAATTTTTATAACTCGACCGTCGGAACCGTTGTTGAAATTTCCATAGGCAACACCAAAAATTTTGCATAAAATTTGATATCTGTACCTAAAAACTAAGAACTAAATTAAAATACCTACACCTCAACTTAGTATAAAGCCCCAAGAATTGTGAAAATTAATGAATCAAGAAAATACCAGACTTCCTGCTGTATCACGTTACTTGACCAATATTAATTTTCTTAATTTTTTTGCGATTATATTTTATATTATTTATTTGCTACACTTGCAACCCTATCTACGATTTACGTAGCCTAAAATCAGCCAATCCGAACGCAGTTTTTCCATAAAACAACAAACATCTTCTTCATTACCAATATCGACTATTTTCCAGCCGGGCACACTGACAGAAAATACTTATCAAATAAACTACTTTGTTTCTGAACAACCTGACATTAGGTATTAAACCACCAATATGTAACGTACCTACCTTATAAATCGAAACCGTTCAACTCGTTTACATTTTAATACCAAAGAACATCAAACGGAATAATATACGGATCTTCTTTATGGACATTTCTATTAAACAATCCTCTTTAGTGGTGGTTATATTTTTTGTTCTGTTCTATTCACCCTCAAAAAGAGGCAGCAACTCTTCCAAATTAAGCACCTGGAGTTTACCCAGCCTTCCGGTTTGAATTTATCAAAAGCATAATTAAATTCCCATTAACGTTGTTTCTGATCATTTACAAACTCAGATGGCCAGTCCCAACTCCAATTTAATTTCATTCGCGAATTATTTATTCGAATGAAGTATCCAAATCAATCGGGAACGATACTCACAAATTTATTTTATTGGGTAAATGGAGACACTTTGAGAGACTATACTTTGGAAAATAGGCTGAAAAGTAGGCCTTTTCCTTTAGACCCAAAACTGCGCACACGGTATGCTAGAAAAAACATACTAATATATAGACATACCGATATCTTAGAGAGATTATGAACGCTTATATTTTATATTTTAATGGAGCCTTTTAGAATTGTCGTCGCTTGATCCTATAAAATGGCAGCGTCATCATTATTCGGAAGGCGGGGAAAATTGCATTAAAAATGGAAAAAAGAGCTTTGCATTAGGAGTTGTTAGAGTTTCTTTTGTGTGCAAAATGAAGAATGGACCCTTTGCGATTTTGGCTGAAATATCCGGAAAAGATTTGTCGCTGATACTCTTATAAACCGAAATTGCATATTTCCATGTAATATATAAGACACTCGCGAAAATCCTTTTACAACCAAAGTGTAGACATTGATGAACTACACGATTTTGTTCAGTAAAGTAGATGTAAACGACATTTACATATACGTTTACATACAGTGTGTCCCAATTTGACACTGGACACATCAGAAATATACCAAGGGCAAGGAAAACAAATGGCCTTTATTTTTTTATTGGTAGTACCAACGGAGAGTAACTCATAGGCGGTGGTATTTGGATGGGGTAATTATTTCATGGCCTGCTATGATTTTTTAAAATAGCAAATTTTCAAGAAACCTTGTTAGGGATTTTTTACGACAAAATGTTATTAAGAAAATTTGTTCAGAATGAAAAACTGAGTGGATTCGCAAAATTTCAAAAGTCTAGGCTTACTTTGATTTTTAGATTTATCACCCACTTTTTCTTAGAAAAGTATCGTTTCTAGAGCTTTCACGATGAACAAGTTTCCTTAATAATATTTTGACGTGAAAGCTGCAGAAAGGACACATTTCTAAGAAAAAAGTGGGAGAAAAAGGCGAAAAACCTAAAAATAGGTCTAGACTTTTGAAATTTTGCAAATATACCTACTCAGTTTTTCATTCTGAACAAGTCTTCTTAGTAACATTTTGTCGTAAAAAATCCCTAATTGGATTTTTTGAAAATTTGTTATTTTAAAAGTTATAGCAGGCTATGAAATAACTACCCCATCCAAATACCATCGCCTATGAGATAATTTCCCCTGGGACTACCAATAAAAAAATAGAGACCATTTTTGTTTTCCTTGACCTTCATAATATATTTCTAAGGTGTCCGGTAGCAAATTGGAACACACTGTATACAGTGAGGGCTCGTGGGCTAATGCACATGGGGGGAGTACATTTTGAAAAGGACATCTATGATCAACTGTGTAAATAAATAAGTGCGAATTCAGAATCTAAGAAGAACAAAACATTATATAAATTTAACCAACTCTACAACAGTTGGTTAAATTTTGTGACGTGTTTTTAAATGAAATGCTATACGTTACAAATTATACAAACGTACGATATTTTTTGAAATGCGGTCAAAACCGCTCATGTCGTAAAAAATGCACAAACGTTGCAGTTGCGCTGGAGTGTAGATTGAAAAATATTAACGCTATTTTTTTGCATATCAACTCTAGCAAAATTGGTTCCTATTTTGTTTCAATATTCGCATGGAAAAAGTGACGAGTTTGTTAACCAAATTCGTGTTTATCTGCGTTTCGGCGGATGCGAGTAAACCCACGATAAAACATAATGTGTATCAAATTCGAATGTTTTATTCATGCGTTCGCATGCTATTTTCCAAGTGAGTACGTAGAACCGTGTAATACTGATGTATACCTACGGCGTCGATATGAATATAATATAAATCAGGAATCAAGTGCGAACACCACTCTAGATTTGGCATGAAACTTGTTTCCAAACTTTACATAATTATAATAATACATACATATACAAAATGAGGAGCTGCAAGACAGGCACTACATTAACGTCAAGACCCTTGTCTCAGATCACAGCCTAAAAGAAAAATCAAGATAATTAATTTAAATGCCCGAATTCACCATCTACGCAACACTTCAATGAAAAGGTGAGGTTTATTCTTTGATCTTCATAAATGACACGTCTCCTTGGGGGAAATGGGGCCCTTGAGACCTTTAGAGACGACCGTTTAGGCATCGTACCCTTAACACACCCCCGGTAAACAGCGCTGTATATTGGGTTGGTAGGCAGACGAGGGGGAGTAAAAAATGGGGACACTGAATCTAGAGGAGACGTTGATTAAATGATTTAAGCGATGATTTATCACTTTTAAAGTGAATACTGCCTCCGTAGGTAGGTACAGAGGGGGAACTCGTAAAAATGTTTTTTTATACAGTGTATCTCCGGATTGTGTTCACTTAAAATAACAAAAAAAAATCGAGTTGAAATTTGAGATTCTGGGGATCAGCCCTGCTTGGTTTGAAACAAATTTGTGATATAATTTTAGTTTCGAAAAATAAACTAATTTTCCACATCAGTGAAGTGCTCTTTTTGTAGGTTTTACGACAAAATTTTATTAAGAAAATTTGTTCAGAATGAAAAACTGAGTAGGTTTGCGAAATTTTGAAAGTCTAGGCCCACTTTGATTTTTTCGTATATTGCCACTTTTTGTAGACAAGTGCCCTTTTTGTAGGTATTACGGCAAAATGTTATAAAGAAAACTTGTTCACGATGAAAAACTGTATACAGGGTGTCCAACTTTAAAACTGTACAAGTCCGTAAAATCTTCAGTTTTGGAGATAATCGCCTAAACTTTTTTTTGTTTGAAAGGACTTCAAAAACCACTTCTTTCGACTTTTCTGCCATTTTTAAAATGCAAATCCAGGGCTGGCTGCAATTTTTTTATACCCCCGATTTTCACGAAAACCATTTAGCGATTTTTTTTATTTAAAATCGGACCCCACTACGTTAATCAGAACACCCCAAAACCCCTATATACCAAATTTGAATAAAAAATATAGAGGGAGTTACATTCTGCAGGGTGTCAAAAGTTGAGCAAAATAGGAATTTTAAAGGCATCTGCCAACTCAAGAGTGCCATGGAATCCCCTCAAAATAGTTGAATGGTCAATAGGACCACTCAAGGTGTTGGTGTGCAAAGGTCGAATACAAAATATACAGAGTGTCCTTATCTGTGATATCTCAAATTACTGAATTTTTGGAACTTTATACGGGTCAAAAATCGAGTATATCAAAACCGCTCCACACACTATAAACGAACTAAATCTAAAAAATACAGAAGTCTGCCAGTCAGTAAGTCCATATCAGTTAAGGTGGCTGGCGTGCCACAACAGGAAACACAAAGAAAATGTATCATCTTAGACAGTGACTTTGTTGAGTAAGGTCCAATAATTTAAATTGTTTTTATTTCTTAGTTAGCATTTTGTAAAGAAATACATTACTTTTGTGTTTATCAATATTTTTTCAATGATTCCACAGCACTCATGACCAGTATAAAGTTTCATTAAAATTCAGCATTTTGAGATGGCACGGATAAGAACACTGTGTATATTTTGTATTGGACCTTTGCACACCAATACCTTGAGTAGTCCCATTGACCATTTAACTGTTTTGAGGGGATTCTATGGAACGCTTGACTTGGCAGATGCCTTTAAAATTCCTATTTTGCTCAACTTTAACACCCTGCAGAATGAAACTCCTTGTATATTTTTTATTAAAATTTGGTATATAGGGGTCTTGGGGTGTTCTGATTAACGCTGTGTGGTCAGATTTTAAATAAAAAAGTCGACAAAGGCATTCGAAATTTTTCATACCCAACCTTTATATCTCGCACTAACAATTTGCATCATTCGATTTCTATTTATTAATATTTATATTTATGTTAGAAATATTACAATTATTACTAAAATTAATAGAATGTGCAGTTGAATTATTATTAATTATTGTTTGATATTTTCGAGATATTATGCCTATCTGTGCGGCTTGTGGTTCTTCTCTGGCCGTCAAAACTAAATGTTTGAGGATAATAATCCATCAGTAAGTAATTTTGTAATTTGTGATCATGCACTTTGAGGTCATGCACCAAAGTGGCATAGGCGTTTGTGTCAGTACCTACTTCTTCATAATTAGAAATTTAAAATAAGAATTGCTGTATTATAAAGGATTCCTAAACTTAAAGACATAAACGGGCCTTATAGTCTGTATCGTAGATACTGATTTCACGAAAAATGAGGATTTGCCTCCATTACTTTGACGAAACAACTCAAAGGTGCGTGCCACTGTAAAATCGGAAGCGGCATCTCGCCATATTATGCTTCTTCCTGAGATTCTTTATTCAAAGGGTTTTTCGGTGTATTCCTAATCTGGAATCGAGTGTACGCTAGTCATAAGATGGGTTATTCCTCAGAGGAATAATAAACATAGACTACTAATTCAATACAATACAGTCCCTGCCAAGATAAAAAAAAATGTCTAATAACATTATTTGTGTGAATCAGTAATAGAAAGATAAAAAAAAATCCAATAATTGCACCATTGCCAAACTTCTTCATAAATTTGTCTTGTACTTACGAAATAAATTTATAAACAACGTAAACAAAGATCAATTTGGAACAATTTAAAAAATTTGAAAAATTTTGACAGTTATCATTTAACAATACATTTTACTGATTTTGTGAGTTTACTAATCCTACTTGATCTATAAATAGTATCATTAATAAATTGCTTATTCTGGCTAACGTGGCAACAAAGCACAAGCTCTTTGTGATCGTTGCGCATTTGCTTTATTATGCCCCAACAGCTGATCCAGAATGCGTTGAGATTTCGTCGCTTTGGGTTGATGTGTTTCGAGTGTTTACTTTTGCGTTATTCTTCTCTTTTGAGGAGATTTTGGGGATTTTGGAAAGTCATATAGTTACGTTAGTAATTAGTGAATTAGTGTAGTTTTAAGAACGATGGGAAGAGTAAAGTGTTATGGATTTGTGGCATAGGAAAATGTAACCTCTGGTTATCATTATATCATGCAGGCTTAAGTGCCAGATTTGTCGTTTTTGTTTTGAGTAGGCATTTTTTTATTTTGGCGTTGGGTTAGTCTATGTTTATTATTTGTCTGAGTCTTGTTTGGTTAGGCTATGGCCACTTCTGAAAATTGTTTTTGTAAACTCACAAATATCACTGATATTTATATTGAAATAGTAGTAGTTTCTCGATTTGACATGATTCTTGTTTGAAGGTAAAATAGTAGATGTTACTCGGAGTAGAAGGTCTTTTTGTGCTTCGCCCAGTTGTCGACCTTTGACGTCAGCACAAAAAAAGTCGCTTCTACTCCTTGCGACATAATCTACCTACTATTTGTTTCTTATATACTTTATGTCCCCGTATTGTTTCGATTTTTGACTTCATAGAATGGAGAAAAGTAAGTTAAAAATCAGATCAAGTTTAAAGCCGATTTAAAAAACCGTTATGTTTATGAAACATTCCACATAAGCAACACAAAGCATTCATTACACCATCGGAATTAACATTTCCATCACTGGGTCTGGATATTTGAGCGAAGAATATTTCGTTAAAATGGCAGCCTGGAGACCTCCACTTGGCCGGCGCCGCGCCGGTCTGCTATCTGCGACACGATCTGCAGCCTCAAAGGAACTTTGCCATATACCCGTGCACGTGAAAGCCGAAACGCACTATCGCCATTAGCGTGGCCGCTTTCCGCTTTGTTCCGCAGCCGCTCCGTGGAAAAAGGCACTTTTTGCGAGTTGGGTATTGCCACAGTATACAGGGTGATTCAGTTTTATTCTAGCCGCTTCAGCGCGGCTCGTGAGTTATTGTAGAGGTGGGTCAAATCGGGGTGGGTAGATTGTAGATTGTAGCTTTCTTAGGGGTCGTTTTTTTTTGCCCTTACGGCCTTTTTTCACTGCGACCTAATTAGATCGGGGTGGGTAGTCCGCAGTCGAAATTTGTTGAAGTGCTACTACAAACTAACTTTTATGTATTTTTTATATGTTTTTGACTGTTTTAAAATACAGGGTGTCTCATTTTGATCTGGAACACCCCTGTAAAATTTGAAGAGGCTTACGGATTTTAACTATTTTTTTTTGTATGCAGGGCCCTCCTAGACGCACTTATCAAACACTTTTCAATGACCATACGATTATTCCAGGGCCGGATTAAAAAAATTTTTTGACCCAAAATTTCGAGTTAAGGTATCAGCGATTTTTTTATCGGAAATCTGATAACGTGGCGTTAATCAGCGCCCCTGAAAACCCCCAGATTCCAAATTTCAACAAATTAATCCCACGAATTATACTTTTTTACACTGCATCACAATTGCAAAAAATCAAAATTTCAATTTGAGTTCAGCTATTAAGGTGGCTATGGAAACAAGTGAAAATGGTAAAAAGAGGTCCACAGGGGACAATGGTAATAAACCTGATCAGAAACTGTACTCGGTTTCTCTTTTCATTATTGCTGTACAGTACAAATTTTATGCCGTTTGAGACGCAAGAGAGCTCGCTGAAATCGCAGGCAGCTGTGGAAAAACAGTGGCTTCCAGAAATGTCAGTTTATGCATTTTTACAACAAATGTTATTCAAGGGTTGATGTTGCTAAAATAATTTAGGTGTTACAAATAATTTAGTGGGTATAAAATGTAATTTCTAATCGATTCGTCAATACATTTCTGCCGTTTAAAATATTGCTGCTTTTAATTACATTCTTCAAATACATACTTTGTAGTGTATAATCTTATACTTTATTATTTGTAGCAAAAAAAATGTAAACATTAACGTTTCTCAAAGTGTTTGCACTTGCACGACTGCCTGCGACGGCAGCGAGCTCTCTTGCGTCTCAAATGGCATAAAATTTGTACTGTACAGCAATACTGAAAAGAGAAACCGAGTACAGTTTCCGATCAGGTTTATTACTATTGTCCCTTGTGGACCTCTTTTTACCATTTTCACTTGTTTCCATAGCCACCTTGATAGCTGAACTCAAATTGAAATTTTGATTTTGTGCAATTGTGATGCAGTGTAAAAGGTATAATTTGTGGGAATAATTTCTTGAAATTTTGAATCTAAGGGTTTTCAGGGGTGCTGATTAACGTTACGTTATCAGATTTCCGATAAAAAAATCGCTGATACCTTAACTCGAAAATTTGGTTCAATTTTTTTTTTAATCCGGCCCTGGAATAATAGTTTTGTCATTGAAAAGTGTTTGATAAGTACGTCTAGGAGGGCCCTGTATACGAAAAAAAATTCGTTAAAATCCCAAAGCCAGTTCAAATTTTACAGGGGTGTTCCAAATCAAAATGAGACACCCTGTATATCCAGGGTGTCCCGTTAATAATGGTCCATAGAGCAACTGCACATATTTGGGGCCAAAATATGACGATTGAGGTTAATATGCCTTATAGAAATGTTGTTTGTTTAAGGGATACAGGGCGTTGAAGTTAATTTTTTAAATTTGAATTATGGCTACATCTCCCAAAATAATGAAGCTGCTGAACTGAAATTTGGCAATGCTGTGTTTTTGGGGATGGAGAATAAGCTAAAAATATCAATTTTGCTGTATCTCACAGAGGGCGCCACTTGCGCTGTTTTTGGATCGTGTTTTACTCCTAACTTTTTTGAGTTTATCTTTTTGATGTTGCAGGTCCATCATTTTAAGGCATCTTTTCATTCTGCAACAAAAATATATTCTTGTTTCATAACGATAAAATCAACCGTTTGCGTTGAAATTGGCAAAATGTGCCCCGAAACACCTGTTGACTTCAATATTCGAAACATAAAATTTTCACCTACCGCTTTCAAATGTTACAGATCCACTGTACCATTTAAAGTGAGAAAAAAATTGCTATGAACAATGTACAAAAAATGTTGTGTTTTCAAAATGGAACGGATTGAAACTTGGCAAAATTTGGACACTCTATTTCAAGGAAACGGATGGTGTTTCGACCAATGTCCATCTGGAATTTTTTTCTTCATTTTGAATGTACAGTCGATTTCCACACTATTTTGCACCTTTTGCAATATTGCAACTTCGCGAAAACCCGCGAAAAAAAAAACGAAATTTCGAAAGATTTTTTCGTGTTTACATACGCTATTTTCGCCCATGCAAGACGTTTGGCGCGCGCCAACGTACTCTCTCTACTCTACTTTATTACTCTCTACTCTACTTACGTCTATGGAGGCGGTTTCACATAGCACTCGACTGTGATTGCAGTGACCGTTTGGTGAGCGTGGTTCTGCTGCCAAGCGGATATCACACTGGCGGCGATAAGGCTCCCGCAGAGCCCGCCGTGCGGGGGGGGGGGGGGGCCCGGCTCCGGAAGGGGCCTCTAAAAACTGATCTATCCACTAATATCAATTTTTGCAAAATATTAACGCTATTAGGCTGAAAATCGGTGTTGATCAAACGACTTAGAAGATTTCTATTTCAGGAAACAATAATTAGCAAATTGTTAGGAAATTATTAAAACACCCCGAAAAACACGAAAAAAAAAATTTAATTTTTTTGTCAAATTTTGTGCGTTTATTTGAAGTGCCTTTAGTTTCTCTTTTAAACTCGTATAGAGGTTATTATAAGGAATATTATTCAATTCTATTTCTGAGCACTTTTGTACACTATCTATTACTGCGAATTAAGATTTGTGTTTTTTTTTTTGTATTAACCTATTATGTGCCATTTTTTTATCTTCCCTCAATATTTTAACCAATTTTTACGGCTTTTGCCGGCTGGTTGTGTGTTTATAGCAGATAGCGTCAATTAACTTTATGTAGATCAACTTTTCTGAAATTAATTTATACTTAAAATTCAACACTAGTAAAAGAGCTATTTTTTTAAATCAAATTTTCGATTTATCTTTTCTTCCAAAGTACCGGCCATTTTGAGATTAGGGGGTTTAGTATGCCGTCCGTCCCTGCGTTGTTAGCTCCGTTTTAGTTTAAAAAATATTCTTATTTTTATTAGGACAAATAGCGGAATTTTCAATTTTTATGCAACCAATACATCAATTCTGCGACGTCACGTGATGTTTTTTACTAAGCACCAGACAGATTTTAGCAATGGTAAGATTTTATATTTAAGGGAATTAGTAGATAAGGGTATTTGTATTATTCGGAGTGGCGGAGTCCCTTTTATTATACTTAATAAATATTTTTCTTTGGAAAATATTTTGTAATATAATTAATATCAAGATAAATATATTATTATGTAGTATTAAATCATGTCCCATTTATAAAATAAAATGTGAGTGTGAGACATCAGACATGTCAGACAAAACAAATTTATAAAAAAGCTGTCGCCAGCACTTCGGGCTTTCTGTTTCCACCCAGAGACACACTGCCTCGTCGTAGCAATCTGGCGACGATAGCACTACCCGCACTACACAAATTAATTCTGGTAAATTTCTTGTAAAATCAACTGACAGGGAGTGACAGGCCACGCCGCGCAGACCCGCAAGCCATGTTGTCAGCTTTCTCAACTTCAAGGCTTTCATGGAGCCGGCTGTGCCATAAAAGAACAGCTAAAATGAGATTCCAACCTAAACAATCCCTTTTAAAAATGAGCTCCCTAGAGTAGTGACATAACCGTAGTAAAAATTGGCAATAATTTGGCAGGAAATTTCATGCCGTGTATAGAGATGGAAATTTTAAAAATTTGAACATTACCTCCCTCGCACCATGTAAGCTAGACAAATAATATACGTAACGGTCAAAATAAAAATAGCTAGCAGGAGCACCCTCTCGGAAATGGCTCTAGCTATTTTACTCCGGGATGATATAGTTTTCTTTTTACGATACGCCCTATTCTTCTTGCATATTTCTACGATGCGGAGAGGCCATTTTCTTTCGTAATTTAAATGTTTAGAATTTCGGGAAGCTTTTATGGTTTCTGGTTTTGTTGCAACCTATTAAAATGCCTGTAGCCATTGGGGGCTGCCCCACCAACTCTACACATAATCGATATTCCACCAAAGCTCTCACCAGGCCAAACAAGTTTCGACAGGTTTCGCCTGCGGTGCTTTCATAGTCTTCATACTCTTATGAAGTATGCCATCGTCTATGGGCAATTTTGAACTTTGAATGCGGAATCCTCGAACGCATTCTGTTGATTTAAATCGTGCCTTTAAAGAGTTTTAATAAAATCTCCCTGTTCCCAGTTTCTAAACAGACTTGTCATACTTGAACCTGAATAAACAAAGGGCGATAATTCCTCAAAGTTTCTCACTTCCCCGTTCCCAAACCTTGCCGAGTTGGACCGACACCTATTGCATATTTTATTTCGACAAATATTATGACAGGCAATTGTGGCGCACTGGGATACCGGCCGAATTAAATTACAGGGACGGATACTGAATTGTAATGCGGTTTATTTTGTGGTTCGCCGCGGTGTATCGGCTTATGGGGTTCCCGAGTCGCGGGAAATGCGACCAAGAAAGAAGTAGGTAACTTATCTGTATACCTACTTCGATGTTTATGTTAAAATATTCGCCTTTGGGAAGTTCGGAACGAAAATAAGTACGCTTTCTGATCAGATCTTGTTACTTAAAAATTTGTAGGTGCTACGTGAACGTAACAAAACTTTTCGCATGAATCCTTCCTCAGGAATAATACTTAATAATCTTATAAGTCGTATACTTAGATATTTGAATGTGTTATTTTCATCGCACTGCTGAAAGTTACCTACTTTTACCAGCTGAGGTTAAAATATACAAATCTATCACATTTTTGCAGTCAATACATTTTCGATAATTCTAGTAAGTACAGGGTTTTTCATATATAACATTCTACTTCCCTCCCCTAACTTTTTTTGATTATAATTTTGGGGAAAAAATGTAAATTATGAAAATTCTATAAAATTTTCTTGCGATTTCAGAATCCGGGATGTTCTATTAAAGATGCATCCAGATATCATGGGGAAAGTGGCCTAGAACTCTCATAGTACACCTACTAATGCCAGACAAAGCGTCGAAGGACTAGATCTTATTCCTGATGGTCTTTAACTACCCTCCATTAGTAAATCGAGAAAATCCACTTCGCTATTACTTATTTGTGTCTAGTCCGGACTGCAGACTCTGTTTTCCCGGATTAAACTCCGGAAACTTATAGGATGAGCCTTAAAGAGGAAATCCACTGGGGATCACGGCGGACCCACCGTTGGCGACAAATTAATATTGCAGGGGCCTTCCTCCAAGCTGAATTTGTTATACTAATCGACACACTAATGCAAACTTTCAAACGGGACATACGGATGAAGTTAGGTCACATGAATTTAAATTGCAACAAACATGTGCAATGAATTAACAACGTACGAGGTTGTAATAGATTTCATTGTAATTGGATGTTTCTGTATTTGAGTCGCTATAAGAATAGTGCCTTTACCCACGCTGCACTTACCCACGGTATGTCACTAACGGATCCGAAAACAAGGCAACTCTGCGCATCTACGTCAGTTGCGAATCACGAATTCTAAATAATGCAGCTGTTGCGGTTGTGTTTTACGATTTTTATAGTTTAGGTACACTTTAATTTGTCAAGAAAAAAGTGTAAACAACTGACTGATCGTCAGTCCAGCTCGACAGTGCTTTGAAATAGGCCAAAAATGCCGGGATGTGCAGTCAGCGTATCAAATTAAATGTGTTTTTTATAAACAGAATATTCATTCATTTATCTGGTCATAAATTCTACATATTTTTAACAACATTTATTTAAAAGAAATAAGCAAAAACCCATAAAAAAGTATCTATGCTGTGTAAAACATATGGAGCAATTTAAATTCTGATTCGCAACTGACGTCACAAGATGCGCAATGACATACCGTGGGTAAGTGTATCGTGCCTTTACCAATAAACGATGATCGACTTGGCAAAAATTCGACAGAAAAGCTGAAAAATTTGCGTTTGCAACAGAGAACACTTTTTATTGATTAGACTTGGAATTAGCTTATACAGAATCCAGATATACAGTAACAACAAGTTATTTTGTAACGACTAGATAAATAACTCTTGATACTCTATGCACCACATTCCCATTTTCCTTCCTTACCCATAATAATATAGAGAACCACCTTATCAAAGGTAAACCTCATCACTTCTGAAAAATTGCGTTTTCCCAGAAACAAACAAAAACCTCGTTTCTTGAGAACGAAGTGGATATAATACGGAATGCGCAAGTTGTCGTTTTAAACTTTGATAAGGCCTTCTAGGAACATGTCACATTTTCTTTCATAAAGGAGCGAATATATTGAATGAGGAAAGTCAAGGAGCAAAGTGGATTGGTCACTTTATCAATTTAGATAGAGATAGAGCCACTATTCAAGGAAGATGAGTGCCTATCGTAACCGCAAAGAAGGATCATTATTGGAAAACATTATAAATATGTTAAACCCTATATTTCATGAGGTTGGCAGAATTTTGCATCTTTACTCCCAGCATTTGTAAATTTTGAGGGATGTGTCAGTATAGCGCAGCATTGCCAAATGTAAATCCGACGTGCCGGCAATTTAAACCACGTCTTTATCAGCACGGTGCTCCGCAAGGCAAGATTTCGTAGTGGAATTCCAAGCTGCTGCAAGCGGCTCTCCGAATTATTCCAGAATAATTAAATATTATACAAATTACTAAAACTGCGGCCGTTTGCCGCCGCGCTAAGAACCGATAATTACTCCCGCAAAGGAGTTCCATTGTCTAGGAGAGTATGTAGATAAATTTCGCATTCTGCGAATTTGCAGGGTACCACAAGTTCAGGCGCGGTCACAATGGCCATAAACGTTCAACTTGGATCAAGTAATTTCCTGCAGCGTCAGATACTGCGGGGGCATTAAACTTTGTGGAAATGCAGTCGCAGCTGACTGCAAAATTAAGACAAAGGTGAGGGTGAACAGCTTTTTCTGGACAGTGGGTTTCAGGAAAACGTAACTAAATATGTAAATTAAGATCAAAACGACAGAGCAAATTTACATGCGGTATTCGACTTAGTTTTGGGTAATTTTCATGCAATGTGCTGTTAAAGTACAGCAGATTAAAAGATACACACATATACAGCATTTGTAAATTTTGAGGGATGTGTCAGTATAGCGCAGCATTGCCAAATGTAAATCCGACGTGCCGGCAATTTAAACCACGTCTTTATCAGCACGGTGCTCCGCAAGGCAAGATTTCGTAGTGGAATTCCAAGCTGCTGCAAGCGGCTCTCCGAATTATTCCAGAATAATTAAATATTATACAAATTACTAAAACTGCGGCCGTTTGCCGCCGCGCTAAGAACCGATAATTGCTCCCGCAAAGGAGTTCCATTGTCTAGGAGAGTATGTAGATAAATTTCGCATTCTGCGAATTTGCAGGGTACCACAAGTTCAGGCGCGGTCACAATGGCCATAAACGTTCAACTTGGATCAAGTAATTTCCTGCAGCGTCAGATACTGCGGGGGCATTAAACTTTGTGGAAATGCAGTCGCAGCTGACTGCAAAATTAAGACAAAGGTGAGGGTGAACAGCTTTTTCTGGACAGTGGGTTTCAGGAAAACGTAACTAAATATGTAAATTAAGATCAAAACGACAGAGCAAATTTACATGCGGTATTCGACTTAGTTTTGGGTAATTTTCATGCAATGTGCTGTTAAAGTACAGCAGATTAAAAGATACACACATATACAGCATTTGTAAATTTTGAGGGATGTGTCAGTATAGCGCAGCATTGCCAAATGTAAATCCGACGTGCCGGCAATTTAAACCACGTCTTTATCAGCACGGTGCTCCGCAAGGCAAGATTTCGTAGTGGAATTCCAAGCTGCTGCAAGCGGCTCTCCGAATTATTCCAGAATAATTAAATATTATACAAATTACTAAAACTGCGGCCGTTTGCCGCCGCGCTAAGAACCGATAATTACTCCCGCAAAGGAGTTCCATTGTCTAGGAGAGTATGTAGATAAATTTCGCATTCTGCGAATTTGCAGGGTACCACAAGTTCAGGCGCGGTCACAATGGCCATAAACGTTCAACTTGGATCAAGTAATTTCCTGCAGCGTCAGATACTGCGGGGGCATTAAACTTTGTGGAAATGCAGTCGCAGCTGACTGCAAAATTAAGACAAAGGTGAGGGTGAACAGCTTTTTCTGGACAGTGGGTTTCAGGAAAACGTAACTAAATATGTAAATTAAGATCAAAACGACAGAGCAAATTTACATGCGGTATTCGACTTAGTTTTGGGTAATTTTCATGCAATGTGCTGTTAAAGTACAGCAGATTAAAAGATACACACATATACAGCATTTGTAAATTTTGAGGGATGTGTCAGTATAGCGCAGCATTGCCAAATGTAAATCCGACGTGCCGGCAATTTAAACCACGTCTTTATCAGCACGGTGCTCCGCAAGGCAAGATTTCGTAGTGGAATTCCAAGCTGCTGCAAGCGGCTCTCCGAATTATTCCAGAATAATTAAATATTATACAAATTACTAAAACTGCGGCCGTTTGCCGCCGCGCTAAGAACCGATAATTACTCCCGCAAAGGAGTTCCATTGTCTAGGAGAGTATGTAGATAAATTTCGCATTCTGCGAATTTGCAGGGTACCACAAGTTCAGGCGCGGTCACAATGGCCATAAACGTTCAACTTGGATCAAGTAATTTCCTGCAGCGTCAGATACTGCGGGGGCATTAAACTTTGTGGAAATGCAGTCGCAGCTGACTGCAAAATTAAGACAAAGGTGAGGGTGAACAGCTTTTTCTGGACAGTGGGTTTCAGGAAAACGTAACTAAATATGTAAATTAAGATCAAAACGACAGAGCAAATTTACATGCGGTATTCGACTTAGTTTTGGGTAATTTTCATGCAATGTGCTGTTAAAGTACAGCAGATTAAAAGATACACACATATACAGCATTTGTAAATTTTGAGGGATGTGTCAGTATAGCGCAGCATTGCCAAATGTAAATCCGACGTGCCGGCAATTTAAACCACGTCTTTATCAGCACGGTGCTCCGCAAGGCAAGATTTCGTAGTGGAATTCCAAGCTGCTGCAAGCGGCTCTCCGAATTATTCCAGAATAATTAAATATTATACAAATTACTAAAACTGCGGCCGTTTGCCGCCGCGCTAAGAACCGATAATTGCTCCCGCAAAGGAGTTCCATTGTCTAGGAGAGTATGTAGATAAATTTCGCATTCTGCGAATTTGCAGGGTACCACAAGTTCAGGCGCGGTCACAATGGCCATAAACGTTCAACTTGGATCAAGTAATTTCCTGCAGCGTCAGATACTGCGGGGGCATTAAACTTTGTGGAAATGCAGTCGCAGCTGACTGCAAAATTAAGACAAAGGTGAGGGTGAACAGCTTTTTCTGGACAGTGGGTTTCAGGAAAACGTAACTAAATATGTAAATTAAGATCAAAACGACAGAGCAAATTTACATGCGGTATTCGACTTAGTTTTGGGTAATTTTCATGCAATGTGCTGTTAAAGTACAGCAGATTAAAAGATACACACATATACAGCATTTGTAAATTTTGAGGGATGTGTCAGTATAGCGCAGCATTGCCAAATGTAAATCCGACGTGCCGGCAATTTAAACCACGTCTTTATCAGCACGGTGCTCCGCAAGGCAAGATTTCGTAGTGGAATTCCAAGCTGCTGCAAGCGGCTCTCCGAATTATTCCAGAATAATTAAATATTATACAAATTACTAAAACTGCGGCCGTTTGCCGCCGCGCTAAGAACCGATAATTACTCCCGCAAAGGAGTTCCATTGTCTAGGAGAGTATGTAGATAAATTTCGCATTCTGCGAATTTGCAGGGTACCACAAGTTCAGGCGCGGTCACAATGGCCATAAACGTTCAACTTGGATCAAGTAATTTCCTGCAGCGTCAGATACTGCGGGGGCATTAAACTTTGTGGAAATGCAGTCGCAGATGACTGCAAAATTAAGACAAAGGTGAGGGTGAACAGCTTTTTCTGGACAGTGGGTTTCAGGAAAACGTAACTAAATATGTAAATTAAGATCAAAACGACAGAGCAAATTTACATGCGGTATTCGACTTAGTTTTGGGTAATTTTCATGCAATGTGCTGTTAAAGTACAGCAGATTAAAAGATACACACATATACAGCATTTGTAAATTTTGAGGGATGTGTCAGTATAGCGCAGCATTGCCAAATGTAAATCCGACGTGCCGGCAATTTAAACCACGTCTTTATCAGCACGGTGCTCCGCAAGGCAAGATTTCGTAGTGGAATTCCAAGCTGCTGCAAGCGGCTCTCCGAATTATTCCAGAATAATTAAATATTATACAAATTACTAAAACTGCGGCCGTTTGCCGCCGCGCTAAGAACCGATAATTGCTCCCGCAAAGGAGTTCCATTGTCTAGGAGAGTATGTAGATAAATTTCGCATTCTGCGAATTTGCAGGGTACCACAAGTTCAGGCGCGGTCACAATGGCCATAAACGTTCAACTTGGATCAAGTAATTTCCTGCAGCGTCAGATACTGCGGGGGCATTAAACTTTGTGGAAATGCAGTCGCAGATGACTGCAAAATTAAGACAAAGGTGAGGGTGAACAGCTTTTTCTGGACAGTGGGTTTCAGGAAAACGTAACTAAATATGTAAATTAAGATCAAAACGACAGAGCAAATTTACATGCGGTATTCGACTTAGTTTTGGGTAATTTTCATGCAATGTGCTGTTAAACTACAGCAGATTAAAAGATACACACATATACAGTGTGTTCCTGGATGGGTTTAACTATACTTGCAAAAAATTATATATTTATTCAATTTTTCGAAAATAGTAAAGATGAAATGAAAAAGTTATTATTAGATGGTGTTTACAAGAGGTGAAATGGGCCAAAAAATGAAAGATACCAAAAAGTAGTTCTTGACAAAACTTTCTGCTTATTTAGAAAATACGATTCATTATGGGAAACTTCAATTTTGTTGTACAGGATGAGTAAAAAATGCAAAATAACAAAATACTCAAAATAACATTTTTGTATTTTTTACCTAACCTGTACAACAAAATTGAAGTTTCTTATGGTGAATCGTATTTTCTAAACAAGCAGAAACTTTTATCAAGAATGACTTTTTTCCTAATTCTTACTTTTTGGTACATTGCACCTCTTCTAAATTCCATCCGCGGACATACTGTATATTATTAAATCTGAGGTATATGTATTTTAATTTAGTTTTACTTCCCTTTTAAACACAATTATATTTTTTCTGGGTAGCCTTTACTGACACAGACATTCCAAGTTATGGAGTAATTCAGTTATAGATCTAGAGATGGTGCAAAAAACGCTTATAAGACCCTTTTTTGAGCTAAAAGTAATTTCTAAAATCTTATTAAAAGGTTAGTATTTCCGCACTAGTAAAGTTTCAAATTTAATTAAAAAATTACGAAAATATTGCTTTGTGTGTCACTCTGTATAGCATGTTACATTAACTGTTGTGAAATATCGGGGAAAAGATTACCGTCATTATAGGTATTTATTGTGGCAATTTGTAACTACTTTATGTCGTAGTAATTATGATATAGACGGATAGGGATTTATTATTATTGATAAAATAAATGTGGACGTTCTGGAATATTTTAAAATAATGAGGGGACATGCTGCAACAACAAATAAATTTTGTTTAAATCACGAGATTACATTGGGACAAGCATTATATTTTTTCTGGACCACTTGCTATATTTTCATTGCGTGTTATTCAAAAATAAAATAAATGTTTAGTATTAATATGTTTAATAGGTCCGTACACATTTTAGTTTAAACAATGTCAATTTTGTTTTAAAAAACGAACCTTTATTTTTAAGCTCTAATAAGGTGATATAAAATAGTAAAAATTTAAAAACAAATCTTATTACGACTTTAAAACTTTGCGTACCTAAGTATTCCTCAAATAATTCTCTGCATTTTTCTGTTTACATTTCTCTTCCTACTGGTCTAGAACAATTATTACAAATCCTGGAGAATCCGGTTGGACGATTTGTCCTCCAGAAAAGTAGTCAACCAGGGTTCGTTGGCATTCCCCAACGACACAGTCTGAGCACAAGGTTGGACATCGGCCATTTATCTTTTAGACGCGGAAAAAATATCCTTAGTTGGGATTTCTGAGACTTTACATCACATGTTCGTCTTTTAATATTCTGAAATTTTCTTTATTTTCATTGGTATTATAGGTATGTATTATTACTTAGTAGTTTATGTCAATATGGGCTTCTATATAGGTACTTCACAATGCACCCGGTTAAATCAGTTAAAAAGTGCCTACGGCCCAGTTCCTAGTTCGAATCCTGGCTATGGAGTGAGTTTTTTTCTTTTTTTTTTTTCAACTAATTATCCTTTATCTACTTTGCCATAAAACATCAGTCTTGATATATCTGCAGGTACAAAATAGTTATTTATGTACCAAGGCACTGAAGTTCGACTTTTTATGACTCACGTGGAATTTAGTTGCCGAGGCCTCTGGCCGAGGCAAATAAGCCACATGAGTATTTTTTTTAACATTTCGACATCTCAAAATTTATAACATTGTTGTCATGTTGTTTCCAGGGAAACTAAATTTGTTTTCAAGGCTTGCATTATTAAATAAAATAAGAATTTCTAATTATTTATGCTTAAAGTGGTTTTTCTCGGAAACTGTTCATTTTACGTGATGCAATAACACGACCTTTTTTAAAGAGATTTTGATGCTTTTAATAATCTGCTACCCAAATTTATAAAAATATTCAAACACTAGTGATATGTATGCAAAATTTGACAAAAATCGGCCCACTTGGGAAAGTTGCGCGCACGAACCGCAGGTGAGTGCGCGCAATCCCATGAATGAAAAAAAGGGGATTTTTGTGTTATATACTAAAGGGCATATAAATGCACTATGGTTTTCAATTACGAGGATTATAATATTTAGATCGCGGTCTTACTACGTTTACACATAGTATTGAAATCGATTTGAATATGTTTCTAGAATTATTGAAAACCGCATGAAGAGATTTTGAGATTGATTTGAATCTCAAAATAAATTTTCTTATTTTCGGGATTTAACGCCACATTTACCATTTATGAAAACACCAAACTGCATTACACTGAATTCGATTCCAAACTCCATGTAAACGTAGTAAGGAAGTTTAGAGTGAAAAAAAGTTACCTTTTTTTCACTCTAAACTGCTCAGAGTGAAAAAAAGTAAGTTTTTTTTAACTTGTTAAAAAAAAGATATACTTTAGGCATTTAAAAAGGTTAAAAAAAGTAAAGTTTTTATAACGATCGTATAAAAAAGTTTTTTTTCGCGCCCTGTATCTCCGTCAATTTTGAGCTTTCGAAAAAATTGTATAGGACTTTGTGGCATTAATTTTTCGTGTAGAATCGCCTTCCAAAATCCTGACGCATAATTTCCGGACACCCTGTATATTTTTTTGAAATCTGAAAAAAAAGTTTTATTAGGCAAAAAATAGTCATAAGGGATCACCCGTCCATGAACCGACGGCGCGCGGCGTTGCTTGACTTTGACGATCGCTCTACCTAGGCCGAGTATGACGAGGCACGGCGCTTCCCAACAGAAACCCCAAACTGCTGCCTGTTGTGCAGCCTCCATGAAAAATAGATTGATATTCCAACCTACCAAAATATTTATAATGAAAGTTTGCGCTGCTATAGGTAACAATTACGCAATGTGTACGAAAAGTTAAATGGGCCTTTATTGGCAGGGTTTTGAGTATTTGGACGTTTGATGTTCACATCTCGTCAAGGCCTACTTATTGAAAAAATCGTTCAATGATGGGCTACTTCAGTGCCGATTTCTGAGCTTTAAATGACGATTTTGAGACACTTCACTGCCGATTTCAAGAAAAGGTAATTTTTCACAAATTTCCTCCTTGAACTTTGTTACCTAAGAACTATTACAACGAAATCCCTGTACCGTGGCCATGTTCCCACTATCCATCCATTCGCATCCAGTTTGCGCGGACAAGGTATAACTAGGGCGGAATCGCGCCTTTCAGCGGGGCCCTTTTCACCTGCCGGTCCGCCTCCAGGATTCATCCTATCTAGGAACAAACTTGGGGCGATTAATCACCCCAAGCGTGACTGGACGATAAATCGATGCCACCGGTCGTCCGTCAACTTTCGAACAGAAAAATATATTCAGCGAATTTAGGTACTTAAAACTGACATACATACGACGTATTTTTCCGGAATTTAATTATGGCTAGATCAATTATATTCTAACCATTTTCCTATACTTAATGTTCTTACACATTCCATCAGATAACACTTCTGAATTGACCAGATCTGTATATCGATGTGGATTAGTTTGCTATGTAGGTAAAATTAATGGTAATGTATGTTGACTTAAATGTATGTTATGTCAAGTTTCTTTTCGTTTTTAAAATGTTAAGTATTAAAAATAGACTCAAATTTAGTTTTTGTCACTTTTTTAATATTTATAAAATTTCTAAAAATTTTAAAAAATTGTAACTTCGTAAAATAGTTATTTATGCACCAAGGTCCAAGGCGCTGAATTTCAACTTTTTATGACTCATGTGGAATTTAGTTACCGAGGCCTCTAGCCGAGGCAAATAAACCACATGAGTCATAAAAAGAACTTCAGTGCCGAGGTACATAATATGATATATTTTTTTAAATCGAAAAAAATGTTTTATTAGGCAAGAAAATAATCATTCGGGATCACCCGTCCATGAATCAACTGCGTGCGGCGATGCTTGAATTTTACGATCGCTCTACCTAGGTCAAGTATGACAAGAAACTGCTGCTTGTTGTGCAGCCTCCATAATAAATCTATTGATATTCAAACCTACTAAAATATTTATACTGAAAGATTGCTGTGCTATAGGTAAGAATTTCGCAATGTGTACGAAAAGTTAAATGGGCCTTTATTGGCCGGGTTTTGAATATTTGGTCACTTTTGACGGGCGATGGCTCCTCGTCTGACGTTTGATGTTTACTTCTCGCCAAGGCCTACTTATTGAAAAAATCGTACAACAATGGGTTACTTCAGTGCCGATTTCTGAGCTTTTAATGACGCTTTTGGGACACTTCACTGCCGATTTCAAGAAAACTATTTTATGCAACTAGCTTCTTTATTCTATTGACTTCTTAATACTAAATAATGTCCATAAAAATGGATAATATGCCTTTTTCAAATGAAAATTATATTAACGCATTACAACTCCGTTATGTTTAATGCAAGGTCGATGTACCGTCGAGCATTTGAATATAAATTCATTTACATTAAATTTTGCAGTACTAAATTGATTTAATAATAATTATAAATTATTAAAATATCATCAAACTATTTGACATATCTATAAAAATTAATCAAGGTTTTTTTTGGAACAAATTAAGTTTTATCTTCATTATTTAATTTTAGCTTAAGGTAGGTACCGTAAAAACAAATGGTGAATTTTGGTTAGATACGTGAGATGATAATAATAATAATAATGTTCCCCGAGACGGAAGGCTTCCTACTGGCCATACAAGATCAGGTTATACCAACTCGCAACTACCTAAAATTCATTGTAGGAGATGCATCGGTAGTAGATGACAGATGCAGATACGGGTGCCCAACTTCAGAAACAATCCAGCACATAACAGGAGGATGTCAGATGTTCGCATCAACGGAATATAAGGAACGACACGATTCGGTTGCCAAGATCTTGCACCAGGAACTGGCGGAAAAACTTCTGCTTGTGCAGGCAGAGAGGGTCCCATATTACAGCTACACACCGGAGCCTGTTCTTGAGAACAGCAACTACAAGATGTACTGGGATCGTACAGTTCTGACAGATCAACGAGTTGCCCATAACAGACCGGACCTTATAATAGTTGATAAAATTTCTAGGCAGACAACTCTGATTGATGTGGCCATCCCGAACAACAACAACCTGCGTGTGAAGCAAGTCGAGAAGATCGCGAAGTACAGAGATTTAGAAGAACGAATTAGAAGGCAATGGGAAATGGAGAACGTCCAGACGATTCCAATCATCATGTCAACAACTGGTGTTATACCAAAAAGTTTGCTGAGAAACATGAAGGAGCTGGGTCTAACTGATAGTCTTTACAGGTCCATGCAGAAAGCGGTACTACTTGCGACAGCCCGAACCGTCAGGAAATTCATGGGGAATGCAGGATCATCCAACAACATCAATGTCACCTAAGGCCCGATAACATGGCAAGGGTCTCGTCCGAGCCAGATCCTTTTGGTATCCGGGATACCCGGGATCTGAGTGAATGTTCCCCGTAGAGCGAGTGCGAATGCCTTTTGGCTAAGTCGAGATAATAATAATAAACAATAATAAATAATATTTGTTTAAGAAAGTTGCAAAAAATATATTTTTGTTGAAATCGGCAGTGAAGGGTCCTAAAATCGTCATTAAAAGCTCAGAAATCGGCACTGAAGTAGCCCATTATTGCACGATTTTTCCATAAGTAGGCCTTGACGAGATGTACCTAAACATCAAACGTCA
Source organism: Pseudeuparius sepicola (assembly GCA_963920635.1). Classification (NCBI taxonomy): domain Eukaryota; kingdom Metazoa; phylum Arthropoda; class Insecta; order Coleoptera; family Anthribidae; genus Pseudeuparius; species Pseudeuparius sepicola. The sequence goes on from OY987302.1 coordinate 56,958,202, forward strand.
GACGCGGAGCCATCACCCGTCAGAAGTGACCAAATATTCAAAACCCGGCCGATAAACCCCCATTTAACTTTTCGTACAGTATAAATATTTTAGTAGGGTTGAATATCAATGGAATTGTTATGGAGGCTGCACAACAAGCAGCAGTTTGGTTTTTCTGTTCGAAGGCGCCGTGTCTTGTCATACTTGACCTAGGTAGAGCGATCGTCAAAGTCAAGCAACGCCGCGCGCAGTTGGTTCATGGACGGGTGGTCCCGTATGATTATTTTCTTGCCTAATAAAACTTTTTTTTCGATTTCAAAAAAATATAATATGTACCTCGGCACTGAAGTCTTTTTTATGACTCAGAGGCCTCGGCAACTAAATTCCACATGAGCCATAAAAAGTTTAACTTCAGTGCCTTGGTATACATAAATAAATATTTTGTGGCTTCGAAGAAATTAAACATCCGCCTGGCACCGAGTAACTATTTTTTTTTCCCGAATCTCAAAAACGCACTAAGGGGGACAAAATTTAGGGACAATGACGAACCTATAGCAGCTATTGAGAGCCATTTTGCGGAAAAAACAACGAATATATTTATCCTGGATTAAAGATGTTATTGAAACGGCACTATCTATACCTGTATTCAAAAGCAGGGGAACTATATTGAAAAATAAAATTTAGTTTTTCCTCTAGTCTTTTTTCATGCCTTGTCCGGGAATATAAAAACGACCCCTCGTATAACAAGTGCGATTTTACTAAGGAAAAGTATACTGTTCTATGTTCAGGATAATATACAATGTTTGAATTGGTAAAAGAGGTACATAGCAATGATCTTAATTTCTTTGTAGTGATTTCAATTTCAACAACTTTTTCAAGTAAAACTTTTAGAAATTCGACAAACGAGCCTATTTCTTGCGATAGTTATAAATGTCATTTTGACAAATAGCGAATGTGGCGTGACCACGTTTGACTGGATCATTTTTTAAAGCAATAGGCAAGGTCCATGTTAATTTTCAAAATAAATCATTAATTAAAATTTTCCCCTATCACGCAAACTTTTTGTAGGGCATGTATACTGTATAGGTATGTGCCATCAGAAGCGAAAAGCGTCGGTACGAAGCACCACGAAACGCCGAAAGATAATTAAATAATGAAATATGGAAATGATCCCCTGTTCGCGCAGGGTCTATTAGCAAATGGAATTCTGATACAAGCCCGGGGATCATATGGAATCCAGCGTTTGTATTCCTGTTGGGCCTCCATTGTACGCGTGCGAGACTAAGTGTTAGTCAATGTTTATAACAAACAACAATTTGAAATTGGAAAAAAGGTGTTTTACTGTCTGAAACAATGGGTGGAAAATGTGAGAAATCTTTTGCTTCGAAACATGACCAGAAACTCATCGAAACCACATGTGGAATCCACAAGTTGACGATGAGAATTGATCCGATATTTTCATCTAGTTTGAGAACATTTTTATAAAAAACATATACATAAGTAGGTACATTATACATTTTTGGATTTACATATGTTGCGAGTTGGCAGTTGCTTCTGAATTATTTCATTCTCAGATACGACGTTAAAAATATAATTCTGTATAGGGATCCTGGATTGGGAGAGATTTTGGCTTTGAATAAAGAATACCAGGAAGAAGTCAAAGCTCTATGTGTATTACAAAATACGTGAGAAAGAAATCACCCGGACTAGTAACCAAGTTTTGACACAATATTTTGATATCTAACATGGCGATAGGTGTCAGTATGTGGTACTTTTCTTGATACATTTTCGAGTCATTATGCTTAGCTGTGCGGCTTGTAGCACGCCCCTGACCGCCAGAACTAAAATGTTTGAGGGTAAAATTTCAGCGGTAAGTAATTTTGTAATTTAAATTAACTTTTGAGGTCATACACCAAAGTCGCATAGGCGTTTGTGTAAGTACCTACTTTTTCATAATTGGAAATTTAAGATTAGAATTGCTATATTTATTTAAAAACATAAACGAGTCTTATATTGTTTTGCCTTTATTGTAGGTAGGTATGTACGAAAAATGAGAATTTCTGCCTCGATTAGTAAAATTTGCTCCTTCCTGGGGTTTTTTATTCAAAGGATTTTGGGCATTATAGAGTTAGCTACACTTGTACAGTGTCCTCCAAAAAGTTCGCACCAAAAGGGGGAAATTTTTATTTACTGTTTTATTTTGAAATTTAATTTGGGGGTTACCTTTTGCTTGAAAAAAGACTTAAAATGACCCACTCAAACGTGGTCATGTGACTTTCGTTATCTGTCAAAAATGACATTTAAAAATATATATCGCCAAAAATGGGTTTATTTGTTAAAATATCAAAAAGTTTTACTTGTGTACCAAATTTTAACGCTCTAATAAGAGATTTAGTTTTTTGCCAATTTTTAATGTTTATGAAATTTCTGAAAATTTTAAAAACTTAAAGCTTCGTAAAAAAAATATTTTATATCACTAGCTTTATCATTCTATTAACTTTTTATTACTAATTACCGATAAGAATAGGTATTTTTCAAAAGAAAATCATATTAACGCTTTAAAATTCTGTTATGTTTGGTGCAAAGTTGATGTACCGTCTAGCATTTAGGGTATAAATTTAGTTATATTACATTTTCCAGTTCTAAATTGATGTCCAAATAATAATAAATTAAATTATCATCAAACAATTTTACGTATCTAAGCAAAATTCTTGACTTCTATGGAACAAATAATTATTACCTTTAAGCACAGACATATATATAGGTTCATATATGTCTGTGCTTTTAGTATAATTTCAGATTAACCGATATTGATGAGTAAGCCATTTAAAAATTGAAGCAATTATTGTTTTTACCATTCTGCGCATTAATTAAACTGTCAAATAAAAACAATTGCTTCAATTCTCTCCATGACTTACTCATCAATATCGATTAATGTGAAATTAAACTTAAAGGTAATAATTATTTGTTCCATAAAATCAAGAATTTTGCTTAGATACGTAAAATAGTTTGATGATAATTTAATTTATTATTATTTTGGCATCAATTTAGAACTGGAAAACGTAATGTAACTAAATTTATACCCTAAATGCTAGACGGTACATCAACTTCGCACCAAACAACAGAATTTTAAAGCGTTAATATGATTTTCTTTTGAAAAATAACTATTCTTATCGGTAATTGGTAATAAAAAGTTAATAGAATGATAAAGCTAGTGATATAAAAAAGTTTTTACGAAGTTACAAGTTTTTAAAATTTTCAGAAAGTTCACAAATATTAAAAATTGTCAGAAAACTAAATCATTTATTAGAGCGTTCAAATTTGGTACACTTACGTAAAATTGAAAAAGAAGCAACATTTTCAAGTAAAACTTTTTGATATTTTAACAAATAAATCCTTGTTTAACGATATATTTTTTTAAATGTCATTTTTGACAGATCACGAAAGTCACATGACCACGTTTGAGTGGGTCATATTTCATCTTTTTTGAAGCAAAAGGTAACCCCAGAATTAAATTTCTTCCCCCCTATGGTGCGAACTTTTTGGAGGACACTCTATGTTCTGTCTTTTGCCTCCGCAAAAATTTTAGATTTCCATGGAAAGAGGTTTTGTATTTAGGTTATGATTTATTGTCAAATTCATGGGCGGAGTATTTCTTAAATTGGAAACTGAAATAGTGTAAAACTTAGGCATAAATAATATGAATAATTTGAATGCCATTGCCTACCGAATATTATTTGTATTTTAAATTTTGAAATGAGGAAAATAGTTGGACTGTTGAACATTTTAATTAAACAACAAAATGCAATGCAATTAATTTATTTTCACATTTGAAAATAAACTATTAAAACATAATATCTAATCTACGATACAATAATTATTACCTTAACTATTAATAAACGACAACAATGTTATAAAATGTTATACTTTTATATGTATAAATAAGGACGAAAAATTAGTTCTTGCTCTAATTTCAATACTTTTAGCTGCAGCGTTAACCTAGGCCACAGAGTAAATAGCTACAGAATAAATAGCTTCACAACAGAAGCGTCCATAAAGACATGTGTCAAAAATAAGCGAGCCTCCATTTCAATTTACAGAAAAATAACCAATACCTTATACCAAAGATCATGATATACATAAATTTGGTCCTAATACAATCTCTTTGCAATATGGTTAATGTAAAATCAAATAAAATGCACAATGTTTATCCCTTTAGAAGATATTTCGCGTCAAAGCGAGCATCCTTTTGACACATGTCTTTATGGACGCTTCTGTTGTGAAGCTATTTACTCTGTGCCTAGGCACAATTTTGTGCTTTACATTTAATTTTAGCAAAACATATCGTAACACGAAAAAAACAAAAGCGGTTAATAATTTTTCCTAGTATGTTATGGCATGTTGGCAATAAATTGGCTGTATCTTCGAAACAGTTTTTTTTTCTTAATATTTTTAATTCAGAAAGAAATTTCAATGACCCTATGGACGTTATTCATTCAAACACTTATTCCACTTGTGTTTTTAAACTGTTATAAGTTAAGTACTTGAATTTAATATTTTAATTATTATTGTTTCATTCCAGTTTTCAGGCAAATATAAAACAAAACTTTCTGAAAATATGGTCAAAAGTCAGATTTTGTCAATAACTCTAACCGGAAGATCCGCATACACATTTTATTTTTAGTATAGTTTCAATGATTATTTCTTGGGTCCATGATTTTTCCTCGATTTTTTCTTAAGATATGTACAGTGTGGTCATTTAAGTGTGCAACATATGGGATTTTTTTATTAATTACACAACGAAAATACAAATATTCCTGAAAGTTGGTGCATGTTCGATAATCATATTAGGCGCAGGTTGCAAACAGCATACAGGGTAGGCCAAAAAATATAAAAATTTTACAAGAGTAAAGTATCCCTATTTCAAAAAAATTCAGCAAAATAATATTAAGAAAGTTATCTAGAAATAAAAGTTATGTCTGCTATACTCCTAAATATTTTTTTAAAAACATTAATAATCTACTAAAAAAATTTTGGTTTAATATTCAACCTAAACAATTTCATATATCAATCAAAATTAAATCAATTTCGCACAACTTTGTTCGAATTCAAGCATATTTGTAAAATTTACTTCGGTTTTTCTAATTCGTGCTCCAAAAATTAATATTTTGCCCTCAAGGTTTCCAATTTTTACGCCTGTACAATAAGGAATAAATGGAAATAATATATTTTCCTATAGTACCAACCAACCTTGTTACGTCCATGGAATCTATCCCAAATTATTTTTTAGCAAAATTGATACGACTTTTCAAAATTTATTTTTTCTGTCAAAAATGACATTATTGTCCTAACTCTCCCAATTCAGAAACACTAGTTCTGTAGATGTTTTTTGTTGTGTTTCTATCGTGTGACATTTTTGTCATCTTTGTTCAGATTTGGTGCACTTTAGTAAGAATTTGTTTAGTTTAATCATTTTTGTCTCGGTTTTGTAAGAATTCCTAATTCCATATAGCTGTTTCCGCAGTATTTCAGGGCGTCCTTATCAACCTTCTTTAAGTGGAAACACCCCCCACCCTCGGCAACCCTTAAGTTAGATCGTAGATCGCACGCAAGCCCTCGTCCGGACGTCACTTATATCTTGTTGCGTGCCCACCACACCACGCACCTACAGACAACTCTGTCCAGATGGTTGGTCAGTGGCGCCAACGCGAGATCATGAATTTAACGTCCGCAATACATTTTTGTAAAAAGACATTGTTTGGTGGCAAGGCTCCCATAGATATATTTCGCGTTATTGCGTTCATGAATTCCAGCTAATATTCCCATTCCCATGTACCTACTTAAGAAATAGTCGATGCTTGGAAAATGAAGAATCAGTCGCAACGACAAATAAACACATGTAGAATTATGATAATTTAGACAAAAACTGTACAACGAATAAGACATCAAACAGAAAATAATGTCTTAACGCCTATTGCGCATTTTGTAGAAAATCTAAAGCATTTACATCTATACAGGGTGATTCAGTTTTAATCTGCAACACTTCAACAGGTGATAGAAAACCGAAAAATAACCGCACTTTCTTCTATAAACTATATCATTTTAAGGCCTTATAAAATAGTTACAGGGTGTTAAAGTTGCAAGAAATATGTGGAATTTATTGAATATTTTACAAACTCGTTGAGATATAAATATCTCAGACTTAAAAGTCATATTTGGTACACGTTATAACGGTATGGGTTAGCAAAAAATCTGTTAATATCAACCATCTTGAACTACCAGTGGCGTAGAAATGGGTAATTAGTATAATTTATTTTAGACAAAAAAATAGAACCACCTTGTATAGCAATAAAATGTATTCAAATTCTTATGTAAATATTTATTGTAAACAAAAACGTTCTCTTAGAATGTTTTCATATGTGTCATGGTTTCATAGCAAATTTGATTTTTTCGTAATATTTCGGAGTACTTCTGAAAAATTATCTAAAAAATTTGCTCCATAAGTAACACTTAATAAACTCACCTATTTAAGGCTATACTTTTGAAGACACAGGGTCTAATGCATTTAAGGAAGATACAATTAATGTTACGCTCTGTATCTTGAAAAGTAAAACCTTGAATGGGTAAGTTTATTGGGAAAAGTTACCGTATTTAAAGTAAAAAACACATTTTTTCTACTTTGAGTGTTACTTATGGAGAAAAGTTTTAAGTTAATTTTTCAGAAGTACCCCGAAATAATACGAAAAAATAAAATTTGCTATGAAACCATGACACATATGAAAAAATGCTAAGATAACGTTTTTGTTTACAATAAAGATTTACATAATAATTTGAATACATTTTATTGCTACACAAGGTGGTTCTATTTTTTTTTTTTGCAACTTTAACACCCTGTAATTTTTTTATAAGCCCTTAAAATGATATAGTTTATACAAGAAAGTGCGGTTATTTTTTGGTTTTCTATCACCTGTTGAAGTGTTGCAGATTAAAACTGAATCACCCTGTATAACAATACCATTTGCGCAGTACAGATTTCTATTTTGTAGACAATTACAGTACCTACAATCTATAACTAAATAATTAACAATCAATATGTACAGCAATATGTTCAAATCTAAATAGGCGCATAATGAACAAACAAACTACATAATTTACCTGGGTATACTAATAGCGAGCTAGGTAGCAAAAGGGCAAATTTGCAACTAAAAGCGGAATTAAATGAGTGTAATGGAAAGCAGCATGGTAACTGCGGCGAACCACACTTGAGTTTGCTACATATAGACCAACAATATACAGGGTGTCCCAGAATCTGTAGACCAAACGAAGCCACTAGGATAACCTTGAACCCTATATAAGGTTATCCGAAGATTGATGGTTTATAAAATATTTCAACTTTTGTGATTTTCCATAACCTTCGTCCTTCTGCCCACAAAGATCACTATTTTGTTAAAACTGGATGTTACACTCTGAATAGGGTTCAAGAAACCAGTGATGACACCCTATATGTAAGACCCAAGCGTACGTCATAATTTAATTGTTAATTGCGATCTATAATACGTTGGACGTGTGTATGGAATAATAAATATTTAATTTTAATTCAAAACATAGTTCAATATAGTGGTGGTCCAGGCTTCGCAAAACGTATATCCCGATGTCCCGGAATTGTCGAATATTTAAGTCGTTTAATTGGAAATTTCCAAATGTAAATTAAGGAAAAAAGGTGCCGTTGTTTTCCGGGTGATTATACACACTTTGGGGAAACTCCACTCTGCGCCCTCTACAAAGTTTAATTTGAAAATAACGAGGTTTTCGTATGCAAATATTACGGATCGGAGCGAGAGAATTGTTCCGCGATTTCCATGGGCATCCTCCACCGCTCAATTTTTCCCGATTGTTTTACGGCATCCTTAAAAATCGGATGATAGGGCTTTCATGGAAAAACGAGAAATTATATTTCATGTTAAAATGTATTACCTCAATAGAAATCTAAAACAAAACAATGCAACGATTGCACCATTGTCAAACTTCTTCATAAATTTATCTTGTACTTACGATATAAATGTATAACCAACGTTAAAAAAACATCAGCGTGGAACAATTAGTAGATATCTACAATCTACATATAGTAAAAGTTTTGACAGTTATCATTTAACAATAAATTTTACTGATTTTGTGAATCCTACTTGGTCTATAAATAATATCCATAATAAATTGCTTATTCTGGCTAACGTGGCAACGTTGCACGAGCTCTTTGTCATCGATGCGCATTTGCTTTATTATGCCCCGACAGCTGATCCAGAGTTCGTTGAGATTTCGTCGGTTTGTGTTGATGTGTTTCTAGTGTTCACTTTTGCGTTATTCTTGTGTTTTGAGGAGATTTTGGGGTTATTGGACAAAACACATATACTTAAGTTAGTAATTAGTGAATTAGTGTAGTTTTAAGAAAGATGGGAAGAGTGAAGTGTTGGATTTGTGGCGTAGGAAACGTAACCTCTAGTTATCATATTATGATGCAGGCTTAAGTGTAAAATTTTTTGTTTTTGTTTTGAGTAGGCATTTTTTATGTTAGCTGATTACAATGCAACCTCTAGGTTAGTCTATGTTTATTATTTGTCTGAGTGTATTACGCATCATATTGAGAATAAGGAAGCTTCTTAATTTCTTTAACCAGTTTTATTCGTTGATAGAATAATTTGTTATTTACGATGGCTAAGGTGGTATACGTTGCATTTTTTACAGGATTTTCAAAGTTAAGTTGGCACTATTTATTGCTAACTTCATCATTATTGGAGCTACACAGTCAGTTAAATAGGAAAACCAGATTAATTTTTCCGCTGATTATGATGGTGAAACCGGTATAAAAATCGAACGTCGCGGTCGCGAGTTATGTCGAAAAATTCAAGTTTTTTTCAAATGGAATACCGGAATACCCAGTATACAATATTCTCAATCGATAGGAAATTGAATTCTAAACAAAAATGTTCCTATGACTTTTTATCTTAAAAGAAAAAATGACAAAGCAATATTGATGATCTTTTGAATTCGTCAAGATGCTACCAGTGTGCCCATTTACTGACTTTGTAACTCCAATAATAACGAAGTTATCAATAGTACCGGCTTAAGTTTGAAAACCCTGTATAGCCCTAGTTGCGTTCAGTGGGCGAATTATTCTGTTTTTATGCAAATGGAATACCGGAATACCCAGTATACAATATTCTCAATCGATAGGAAATTGAATTCTAAACAAAAATGTTCCTATGACTTTTTATCTTAAAAGAAAAAACGACAAAGCAATATTAATGATCTTTTGAATTCGTCAAGATGCTACCAGTGTGCCCATTTACTGACTTTGTAACTCCAATAATAACGAAGTTATCAATAGTACCGGCTTAAGTTTGAAAACCCTGTATAGCCCTAGTGGCGTTCAGTGGGCGAATTATTCTGTTTTTATGCGTTATGTAAATTTTACTGGGTACACATTTTTAAATGCTCCAACAATTGTAAAATAAAAGACCATAAATTCACTTTAGTTGGGTAGTTTATGTAAAAATAGAAAATTCCATACTACATTCATAGTATTCAGTAGAGGCTTTAAATAGTGGTTTTTAATTTATATCTCACGTATTTAATATACCGAGTCTAAAAAAAGTATAGAGATTTATTCACGGCACATTTATATACAGGGTGATTCAGTTCAATTCATGGACACTTCAAAAGGTGATAGAAAACCAAAAAATAACCGCACTTTCTTGTATAGACTATATATTTTTAAGGCCTTATAAAAAAGTTACAGGGAGTTAAAGTTGGAAGAAATACGTGGACTTTATGGAATATTTACCAAACTATACTAAAATCGAGCAATCCGTACGCCTGGCGTAAATAAAACCACGTGTTCAATGACGATCCGCGATTGGTCGGTAGGCTATAAAATTTCACCACAGAGACGTGCTCGATCGCAGAAGTGTAGATATTCGGTTTTATCTTGTTGTTTTCAGCTATTTAGACACTGCCACAAATAATTTTATCGATGTTTTGAACCATTTTAATTAAGCCAATAATTCTTGTCTGAAATATTTTGATGTACACAATTGTAAGACTAAAATTAAATAACGGTCGTACCTCCGTGCGGCTATGGCAGATATTTCAACCCACGTACTCTTGTTTACTCCAGGCGTAAGAGTTGCTCGATTTTACTATAGTTGAGATTACACTTGAGAATATCACGATTACATATTTAAGTCATATTTTATAGGCTACAAAATGTATTCAATTTCTTAAGTATATTTTAATTGTAAACAAAAACGTTCTCCTAGCATTATTTAATATTTGTCGTGGTTTCATAGCAAATTTGATTTTTTCGTATTTTCGTATTATTTCTGAAAAATTAACCTAAAAACTCAAGTAGAAAAAATGTATTTCTTACTTTAAATACAGTAACTTTTCCCCATAAACTTACCCATTCAAGGTTTTACTTTTCAATATACAGAGAATAACATTAATTTTATCATTCTCATTCTCACATAAGAAATTGAATACATTTTGTAGCCTATATATGACTTAAATATGTAATCTCAATTAGTTTGGTAAATATTCCATAAAGTCCACGTATTTTTTCCAACTTTAACACCCTGTAACTTTTTTACAAAACTTTAATAAGATATACATAGTTTATACAAGAAAGATAAACTTTGTAAACATTTCTCTGAGAAACATTTTGGCTAGTGCGACAGAACTTGGTCGACTAAAGTTCTGCCCAAACACCTGCTTGCGTAAAAAGGCTTTTCTCACGCACAAACATTAAAGGGGGAGCTGTAATTAATAGAAGAAGAATGACGGGAACTTTTATGCAGATTTGGCTCAAAAAATGTTATTAATTATTCGTAAAGTTGGCCTCGTGTTATATCAATAACGGCAGGGTGGCTTTTTCATTATAAGGCAGTTTAAAAACTTACGAAGGCAATCGATTAAGATTGAGTTTGACCCGAATAACTAAGAGCTTGTGAGAAATTTGAAGGAGAGAAAGAAAAAAGTTTTATTTGAAAGTAGCTACACTCTAAATGTAGTTTGAGAAAATTTTACTACATTTTGTTTGTGTGGACACTATTTTCTCGAATATACACACGTAATACTATTTTCAGCATTGAGATTTTTAGGTGTATCTATTCACTAAATGAGAATTTAAGTAGGTATGACAAAATCGGGGACTTATTCTTATAGCATACGATTAAAGTAGATCACTAAGTATCTATAGATCTAAAAAATTGAACAAGTTGAGAGGGATATAAAGGGCAAATTTCTACAGAATCCTGAAATCAGGATATTGGTTACAGGGCAGTGGCAGGGCCAAAGTTGAATTCATTGTATAAACTGTTAGCAAAATCTAATTTACTGCATGCCACTTTACCGATTTATAGATCTTTATAACCATATTACATGGTTACCTGCTGAATGGTTCAAAGGCAGGGACTCTTTAAATAAGGGGACCCAGCATTATACTTTCCAAAGTGAGGCCTATTCTTTCCTCATTCTAATAGTGATGTAATCAGTGATGCCAAGTATGTCATTTTATTGGATAATCTATGAATATTACAGGTACTTTGATTGTTAGTACAAATTAATAATGCTTTCCAAGATTTCTAAAAATTAGACTCGACAATGTTGTGTCTACAATTACAGAATATGGCAACTGTCAAATGAAACAAATTTATTGTATAGTTGAAATTCTTTAATTGTCACATCTGAATATCTGGAAGTTAGAAAACTTAAAAATTGTGAATTATGATGGGAAATTTTTTGCCTCCTTTAAAATCTATGGCACTATATATCACATAAAACCTGATGGCAGTTGGACACTGACATATAACATAACCTTATATGGTCCCCTTGGAGTCTACAGAAAACAAACTTCCCCTCAAGGCTTCACTTTTCCTGTGCGATAGACTGTGAAATGCTGGGTCCCCTTATTTTAACGAGTCCCTGGTTCAAAGCTATGAGTAGACCGAGGCAGCCGACTGTTTCTATATTGTTATGCCGACATCTGCCTGCCATAACCCAGTGTAAAATACCCAGGAACCATTCTTGGCTTAAGTTAATCTTTAAAAAGTAACAATATCTTCAACATATTTATTTCATGAGCTTTCGGAAAATAAATCTTCCTCCTTTCTCAAAGATCATGTCACGTCAAAGAGAAATGACAGATTAATAAATGTCAAGTTAAAATGTCATGACAACTGAAACAATAGCCTAGCCACCTCTTATATTGTACCCTTCTCTTTGAATAACTGGCAATAATATGTATATCACTGAATTCCACTGAACATTCAGCAATGCGGTTGTACGTATTTCCTACAATAAATGCAGATTCTCTAATTTTTCGTCTATTTCCTACTTCTTCTTTGAGAATTGGTTTGGACCTATCCCACAAAATCCTATGATTTTTATTAAAATAGTGTTCACATATTTTTGACATCGAAATTTGAGTTTACCTGATATAATTTTTATGTTCGTTTAAACGAACAAGCTACAAGTCTCCCCAACATAGAACCTTCCACAGCAGAATATTCTGGATTTCAGATTCCATAAAAATAGTTTTTATTATACTTCGTTGAAAACACCTTATTTTCATCTGTTTTAGCAATAATGAAAGATGGCTTTTTCGGGCTAGCGCAAAGTAAACTAAATTTAAGAAACTCTATATGCCCTCTGATATTTAACGTAAATACGAATATTTACGAACTTTAGCCCTCAGCTGTAATGAAAATCTTTCCACCTCGACATGTAATATAAGTACTATTAACTCTAGAACGCACTGCATCAATATTTTTTTATTATACTTCTTTGAAAACATCTTATTTTCATCTGTTTTAGCAATAATGAAAGATGGGGTTTTTCGGGCTAGCGCACGGAAACAGCGCATGGAAAAACTTTCCGTGCGCTGAATAAAAATACCGAATATATGGCTTTAAAATAGAAATATACAGCAAAGTAAACTAAATTTAAGAAACTCTACATGCTCTCTGATATTTATCATGTACCTATTTTGTATTTTAATTCGTAAGTGTTTCAATATTTAGATACATTTCTGTAATATTTTTGACGTTTTATTCACCTTATCTGACAATAACTAATTTACAACAAAGCACCTTTGAAATAATTTGAGAGTAACCATGGGAACGCATCATATATACCAAACACTATATTGTCTGCATTGTTTATTTTTTGTCAATTAAATTTATTATAATATGCCGATAAAATGTTTTAAGTTTCCGTTTTCAAAGAAGTATAATAAAAAAATATCGTTCATTACACGTCCAGAAATAGATTTTTCCGTGCTTGCATGACTTCCCGTGTTCGGCTGCGCCTCACACATGAATTTGTCACGCGCGCACGGAAAAATCTTTATTTCCAGACTCATAATGAAATATACTATTTCATTATCGCGTTTACATTTTTCCTTTTCCAATGCACATTGTTTGAACCAAGGCTACGCCACTGTAGGTAAGTCCGGGCGATTCCAGAATGTAAGCCACGCACGTGACACAATGGGACCAATTTAAAACCTATTTCTGAAAAGAACCTTCTAGTCCTCTCCTGGCGAAAGCCAAATGGTCATTGAACATTAAATATCGCATCCATTCTAAAAACTGATATATTATAAACTCATGCACAGGTAATAATTTACAATCAGTGAACATATAATAAATCTATCAATCACTCCTACTAATTCTGAAAGCATTCACCACTAGTTTGCTTGTTTGCTCTTTTCCGTAGTTTTTTCTTTGCAGGAACAAAAACAAAGATATATCTAAAAAATAGCTGTTCGGTGACAGCTGTTTATTTTCTCACAAACGCTATGGGTTGTATGGGGCCTCCAGCTGGGAGCTTATAGTGAAAAATATTACGCACGATCTTGCCGAAGAAAATACGAAATCTCCAGGCCACCTGCCGAGGCTGTTAGCCATTTCGGCCAAACAAAGGCGCGAGAAGCGAGGAAGATGGTCGTCTCTGTTGGAAATATCTCCTCGATAATCCCTTCGAACTGTCGCGGATGGGACGTTTTCGAGATTTCTTGCGTAGGGGAAGGAATAAAAGGGATTCCCCAAACCCAGGTTTTGACACCAAGGCGAAATAATTCGAGACAAAATCTTTCGCTTGACGCGCTGGTGCGTCATGTGTACTTAAGCGGTGCTCATTGCGTGGAAAAAATATTGTCGGCACAAGAAATAAAACTTAGGACTTAATAGCCCAAAAATACACTGTAAAGAGACTCAGTTTTTCTGCCGATATTTTTTCCGTTGAAAATTAGCTAGAATTGCTTAAAAAACACCGAAGTAACAGTTACATCAATCCGGCCCGCGACAGCTAATGGCTGAGTGTCGTCAATTCGGCCCGCGACAGCTAATGGCTTATTGTTAAGTTGGATAATTTTTATACTCCAATTACTGCCACCTAGAAGTGAGTGGAATACACCAGAACCTCTAGAACCATCGAGGTTCAACCAGAGATATGGAGTAGGAGAATGCCCTTTGACCTACTGCGCATCCGATTTTTCGGCCACACAGAGGGCGCTTCGACGGCCGCCATGTTAACCCATAGTCTTGTCTTGTAGTGTAGTTTGTTTACGTTTTGACCTGCTTACTTTTTAATTGCTTTTTTAAGGTCTTTTTCGTGTGTTTAGCGTTTTTGCTGGCATGTTTTTGTTATCGTGTTGTGTTTTGTGTTCATTAACATGTCTTGCTCTGTAAGAACATGCACAAGTTGCAAAAGATTTAGACCTGAAGATATATTCTTCCATTGGTATGTTATTATCCTAGAAATCCTCGGTTTCCCAAAGACCGGGACCTCTATTTGGAATAGTTAAAAGCTTTAAATTCGCCTAGCAATGTACTATGGTCGAAGAACAAATTCGTTTGTTCAACACATTTTAAATCTGATGATTTTTTGTTGGTGGGCAATAAGAAATGCCTCCAGTCAACTCAAAAAAGTAAATAAATGCAACAACAATTTGAAAAAGCAAATTATTTTGAATTTGTCGCACTTTCGTGGGTTAAAATGGCGAAAAAAAACAACGCGATTTGAGTGCTATCTGTTAGTGATGGATAGAGAGAGTACACTACCTATTTCCGCTTGTAACCACCAGATGTCGTCAAGTGTCGCGGTCGTAAACAATACAGTACAACACAATAGTGATTGAACAGCACAACACAATAGTGATTGAACTAGCGAATTTAGAAAGCGTATGCTCGCTCAGGACACGTACTCGGCGACTAGTCTAGAAACTATAGATACTGGCAGGAGAATTAAAATGGTGTTGGCCCTTGGAACTCACTGAAGTAATCAGTATGGCCCCTAGGCTGAAAAGTTTGGGACCCCTGGTATAAATGAACTCATTAAAAAAGTAAATAAATGCAACAACAATTTGAAAAAGCAAATTATTTTGAATTTGTCGCACTTTCGTGGGTTAAAATGGCGGAAAAAACAACGCGACTTGAGTGCTATCTGTTAGTGATGGATAGAGAGAGTACACTACCTATTTCCGCGTGTAACCACCAGATGTCGTCAAGTGTCGCGGTCGTAAACAATACAGTACAACACAATAGTGATTGAACAGCACAACACAATAGTGATTGAACTAGCGAATTTAGAAAGCGTATGCTCGCTCAGGACACGTACTCGGCGACTAGTCTAGAAACTATAGATACTGGCAGGAGAATTAAAATGGTGTTGGCCCTTGGAACTCACTGAAGTAATCAGTATGGCCCCTAGGCTGAAAAGTTTGGAGACCCCTGGTATAAATGAACTCATTGGCAACAACATAAAAACGCTTGGGCGGCGTTTGCTTTGTAAAACAAAACCGAGTCATAGGCGGCGCGCGGCCCTTAATAATATTATACAAATTTTATTTAAATGCTCTAAAAATAGAATAGAATAAATTTTGAAATAATTCATACCAAGGCAAACCAATAATTTTGTTACACACAAAACAACACCATACACAAAAATCTATATATAAAACCAAAATCCATAAAATAAAGCGCAATCGTTATTTCCGTGCACGGCACTGGTTATACTGGCCTAACTGGCCCACGTCGACACCTGCTCGATGGATCTCCAAAACGCCGACCAATCAAATCGCTACTCTTGTTTTCTTATTGGCTGCCTCCTTGACTCGGTCGACGTCGACCGCATAAAAACCTTTGAATTTTATACTACCACTGTGTTCCAAGTGAGTTCACGCCTAGAAGGGATCTTGGAAAGTAAAACCTTGAATGGGTAAGTTTATTGAGAAAAGGTGCTATATTTAAAGTAAGAAACACATTTTTTCTACTTTGAGTCTTAGTTATGGAGCGAATTTTTAAGTCAATTTTTCAAAAATATCCCGAAATAATACGAAAAAATCAAATTCGCTATGAAACTATGACAAATATGAAAAAATGCTAAGAGAAAGTTTTTGTTTACAATTAAAATTTACATAAGAAATTTAATACATTTTATTGCTATACAGGGTAATACTTTTTTCCTAAAAGCAATTACTAGTTACCTACTAACTAACAGGTTTTAACTTTTTTATAAGACCTTAAAAATATATAGTTTATAAAAGAATGTGCACTTATTTTTTGGTTTTCTGTTACCTGTTGAAGTGTCCTAGAATAAAACTGAATCACCCTGTATAAGACGTTTTCCAAGGAAATAGGGAAAAACTGATTTTTCGGTTTTTTATTTTTTCTTTCGTAGAAATAACTCGATTTACATGACGTTTTGTGAAAGTATACCTTTTTTGCATTGAATAAACCTGATTTTACTGTAATTTGGGAAACAAGTAGTTATCCACATTTTTTCGAAAAAAAAAAAACAAAATCTTTCACTGAAAACTTTATTGGTGCTTTTGTCAATTTGAATTTGTATCTGTATATGTGATTATAATTTAAAAAAGTGGGGATTTGTTGCTTTATTTTTGATCAATTTTGACAGGTTAAAATACTTTATAACCGATGGGTATTGGTATTATGGGTATCCTAAAATATAGTTACCGTCTTTTATATGCATTCTCGCCAAAATTTTAATTGCCTTTCCGCATGTTTTCTTAAAATATTAGCATCTAGTGTAATAATTCGTCTGAAAACCAGATTGTAGATTGCAGCAGTAATTAGAAACGTTGTGGCTTTGTTTAAGACGTCAAATGAACGCTCGGCAATTTCGAGAGAGAAGATGTTTCATTAGCATACCCAAGTTTTCTACAATTTATTCCGAACTGAAATAATTTAATCTGCCATATTAGGTTAAAGGAAAGCAACAAAATATTGTAATTCTTATAAAAAAATCATCAACGTCTTCCTAAAATTTCATGACGCTTGCACAAATTCCAGGGCTGCCAGCTGGGTCGTAAACGCTAAGCGCAAGTTTGTTTCTGGTGGAATTCGAGCGGCACGGCGGAACCTTTGATCTTTATTTCACATATATCCTAAGTTAATTTTATTGCACAAATTGCGGTTTTGTCTACATAGCGTTTCGCCGTTTGTAATACAACCGGATCTCCCAATAGTTTAATTAAGTTAATTCCAGGCGACAAATTGACCGCCGCTAGGTGGCTCCCTAGTGTGGCGTCGCGAGGCCAATAGCTGGTTGCCTAATTGGCGCCAAATTTAATTTGTCCCAGGATCCAATTTGCAAATTATTGGAGCCACTAATAATCCCGTAAATTAGTCATTAGTGGGCGTGTGGGCGTTTGGTGCGGTTGGCAGTATTTATACAGGGTGTTCCAAAACAATTAATAGATTAAGTGAGGCATTTATTTAGCCACTCTGATACTTCGATTGCTTCTTTCCCAATCCATTTATGCCTCATACCGATAACTCCAAACCAAAAGTTTTATCTGCACCTCCCCGGAGTCGCCCCGGAAACGTATTCCTCTTCCGGGATTCCAGGCGGGGAGTGTGCTTAAATATTTCACGATTTTACCTGTGGCGCGAACGATGATTTACCACTGGGGCGAGGAGCTGATTGTGATACACGGCGTCCGAAAAGTACCTACGACGGCGCAACCAATCTTGGAGGTTCCCCCCTGGGAAATCTTAAGGGGAGACAAGGAATGTATTCAGTTTTCTTGATGGGTGATGAATCCCCAAATACACAGTGTGTCCAAGAAGTACAGAGTGGTCTATTTTAAATTAGGACAAATCCAATTTTGACGGGGTCAAAAATTTATCTGAATTAATAGACTTTAATAGATATTTGAGACACTGGTATACTTCACGGGCGTAGCCAAGGGGGGGGTTTCGGGGGTTCAACCCCCCCCCCCCCCGAAATAAGCAAAATATTACCTAATATTATACCGAAAAAATACGAGGAGTGAAGAGTTAAATTATTATTACGTTTGAATATATTATGTAGTAATAGTAGCGCCTAGCGCCATCTTTTGACGAGAGGCAGACGCAGTTGCAGCCGAACTATTTTGTATTGTAGGGACACTTTGCGTTGTTTCTCGATTATTCGCCACGCCCCTCGGTCGAAATGAGCGGAACTTTGTGGAAGTTCGTGGAAGTTTCTGGACGGCTACTGGGCTGCTATATAAGCGGCGCCGCGGCGCGTGACCGCGCTTACGGCAGTATTGTTCCATGCGAACTCGAAGCGAATAAAAATGAAAATTGGTGAACGAATAGTGAAGAGAATTAAGTGTACCGTGTAAGTGAGTAATTTTAGTGCGCTGTTATTCGATGACCTTGTTAAGGATAGATACGTGAATCATTATTACTGTCGAAAAATGGAGGGAAAAAAAGGAAGGGTGATAAACTTAAAGGTATGGACTACTGGAAAAAGTGGTGTAGTCAAGGTCAAGGGGTTTGTAATAAAGGAACAAATTTGGATTTAGCTATCAAAGCTTCAGCTACCTTGCATGCTGATAAGAAGACTGCCTACCCCGAAATCTAGTTTGGAATGCCTAGATATGTGCGATAAAAACCTTTATCCTAATATTTACACATTACTACAAATCTTGGCTACCATTCCTGTATCCACTGCTACCCCAGAAAGGTCTTTCTCGAGCCTAAGGAGACTGAAAAACTATTTACGAAACACTACAAGTGAAAACAGACTTAATGGTTTGGCTCTAATGAACATTCACTATGGAACAGAAATTCATGCAGATGAAGTAGTGGATATATTTAAAAGAAAAAGTCGAAGATTTCTTCTTTAATGGTTTTAGATTTAGCGCAGAGGAACGAAATTGATTTATCCATTTCATTTAAAGTTAAGAACTTTATAAATATGTCGTAGTTTTTCGGATGAATATATAGATATTAAATTTCATGTAAGTATATTTTTGTTGTTTTATTTACTTCTCAAACTAAACCCCCCCCCCCCCCAAACTAAATCCTGGCTACGCCCGTGGTATACTTAATATTTATTCACAAAAAATAATATTTTTATACAGTGTGACCCATTTGTTTTGGGGTCAGTCTGTAAAAAGTGTATCAATCGTGCGATTTGGCTGATTTTTTTTTTAAATTGTAGAGCTCGATGAACTGCACGTTTTGAACAAAAATTGCCTGGTTCGCATAAAATCCAAAGCCTACTATGACCGTTTTTATGAGCAAAATTTTAAGAAACCATATTAGCGTTTTTTTTTGAAAAAATCTGTGTGCGCCAATGGATTGAGCACCCCTCGAAATGGGTATGTACAAAATTTCATCAAAATATTTCAAGTAATAACGATTTTGTAGAAAAATTAAAAATGCAGCCAAGGTACGTCTTTATTTTCAAAAATTCAAAGTTGGCCATGGAAAATAATTGAATTGTAATAATACAACCTTATGCTTATAAACACAAAATATAAAAACAATTAAAATTATAAAATTTTTGTAGCTTCTACCAAGCCTCCATTTTCTACAATGCATTTGTCGTTCCTCTTGCGTACATTCAAAATTACATTTCGTATTTGCTGTGGAGTAATTTCCTAACAACTACGGTTTATCCTAGCTTGCAGTTCTTGTAAATTATGGGGTCTTGACTTATAAACATTTTGCTTAAGTGTACCCCAAAGAAAAAAATCTAAAGGAGTTAAGTCCGGAGATCTCGGTGGCCACTCACAGAAAGGACTATTTCGCCCTATCCAACAGTTTTCAAAATTATTATCTAGCCAGTTTCTGATTAAACGAGCATTATGAATAGGACTGCCATCTAACTGTAACTTTAAATTTAAACGGTATCTTAATGGTAACTCATCTAAAGCATTTCTAAATTCAATTTCTAGAAAATTCAAGAAGCCAGCCGCATTCAAATTCCCTTCAAAGAAAAATGGGCCAATTATTCTGTCGCGTAGTATTCCACACCAAACGTTAATTTTTTGTGAATATTGTCTCCTTGCATTTATTATAAACTCTGGATTTTCAGCTGACCAGTGACGGCAGTTTTGACTTGATACTACACCATTTGTAGTAAACGTGGCTTCGTCGGTGAATAAAATTTCATTTAAAAAGTTGCCATTATGGAGATATTCACCTTGCAGCCAATAGCAAAATTCTAATCTTCTCTCCTCATCTCCTGGTTCCAGGGTGTGCAAAAATTTTGGCTTAAACGGTTTTATTTTGTTTTGTCTCAAACATCTCCTTATACTCTCTCTGGGTATATGAAGGTCTAAACTAGCCGTTCGAACACTATTTCGAGTATTGTCACTAAAGTATTGCAGAATTTGATTGTTATTTTCAACAAGTCCACGGCGTTCATTTTGCCTAGTTTTTAATAAATTTTTAGAAATCGATCCAGTTTCATCAAAAATATTGTTTATACGTTGTACAGTACTTCGACTCACTGATCTACCTGGGTGTCTATTGTTAAATTCGGCCGCAGCTTCTGCTGCCGAGCGCTCGTTGTCGCCCACGAGTCGAACAATTTCTATTTTGTCTCTTATGCTTAAATATTCCATAATTATGATAATTAATTGTATTGAGCACAAACAATTTCTGAACTCAATTTAGACAGTTTGACACTTAATAAAAGTAAACAATTCAATTATTTTCCATGGCCAACTTTGAATTTTTGAAAATAAAGACGTACCTTGGCTGCATTTTTAATTTTTCTACAAAATCGTTATTACTTGAAATATTTTGATGAAATTTTGTACATACCCATTTCGAGGGGTGCTCAATCCATTGGCGCACACAGATTTTTTCAAAAAAAAAACGCTAATATGGTTTCTTAAAATTTTGCTCATAAAAACGGTCATAGTAGGCTTTGGATTTTATGCGAACCAGGCAATTTTTGTTCAAAATGTGCAGTTCATCGAGCTCTACAATTTAAAAAAAAATCAGCCAAATCGCACGATTGATACACTATTTACAGACTGACCCCAAAACAAATGGGTCACACTGTATACGCACTTGTGTATACATTGGAATACGAATTGCATACCTACCCGTTAAAACGAATTGAAGTCGGAAGCTGGCAAGTGGGAAATATGCAGGCTTCAGCGAAGGCAGGTGGAAATTCCGATTTCTAGCAGCAAGATGAAGCGCCGCTGCATATCCCCGCAGGATTTAACTTCTGACAGTTGGCATGAGGAAATTTCAAGTCCAGAGACTCAATTGAACTTTATGTTATGCGCTCGGAAAATTTTCGTAGATGCAATTCTGCATGACGCGGAGGTGGGTGGCGCGGGAACATCATTGTTTTCATTTAAGTTTTGTGATTTTGCTTTAAAGTTGCTTTGCGAATAGTCATCGTGTTTGAGAAAAACCTTAAGTTGGTAGGCTAACGCCTAACGCCTAACAGCGCACACGGCCGTGTTACCGACTGTCACATCGCACCACAGGCCAGTGGCGTAGCATGAAACGCGTTCTAAGCCAATATCACAAAAATGTTAAAAATGAAAAGGTAGTTAATTTTGACTTCATGTAATTTGAAATATTGGCATTTATTTGCAGATAATTTCCCAAATGTAAAGCTAGTGTCAAATTCTGAAATATATTTATTTGCGGCGATTTCGAATCAATCAAAATAAAATAAATAATCCACGCCCATGGAAACCAGCCCATATTTTATGAAACTATCATAATCAATTAAGAAATTTTCAATACAATAACGATGTTAAAAAATAATTATATTGGTCCTATTTACAAACAAAACAATGCACTTTATCATAATAAAAGCTGGAAGGAATTTTAAGAAGTTATATTGAGAAAAAATAAAGTTTTAGGGCATCTTTCAAAGGTAGTTGACTGGTTTCACCGTGAGATAGGATTGTGACATCTGTTAACCGGTTTCATTGTATGTTTACCCATTATTACTTTTTCTTGTACTCGTATGTAATACTATATTTCATTACGAGTCTGGAAATAAAGATTTTTCCGTGCGCGCGTGACAAATTCCCGTGTGAGGCGCAGCCGAACACGGGAAGTCATGCAAGCACGGAAAAATCTATTTCTGGACGTGTAATGAACGATATTTTTTATTATACTTCTTTGAAAATGGAAACTTAAAACATTTTTCTTGAAATCGGCATTAAAATGTCCCAAAATCGTCATTAAAAGCACAGAGATCGTACAATAATGTAGCCCATTATTGTACGATTTTTTCAATAAGTAGGCCTTGGCGAGATGTAAACATCAAACGTCAGACGCGGAGAAATTGCCCGTCAAAAGTCACCAAATATTCAAAACCTGGCCGATAAAGGCCCATTTAACTTTTCGAACACATTGCGAAATTGTTTCCTATAGAAGCGCAATCCTTCAGTCTACATATTTTAGTAAATTTGAATATCAATAGATTTGTTGTGTAGGCTGCACAAGAAGCAGAAGTTTGATTTTTCTGTTCGAAGGTGCCGTACGTCATTATACTTGTCCTAGGTAGAGCGATCGGTAAAGTCAAGCAACGCCGCGCGTAGTCGGTTCGTGGACGGGTGATCCCTTATTATTATTTTCTTGCCTAATAAAACATTTTTTTCCGATTTCAAAAAAAATATAATATGTACCTCGGCACTGAAGTTCTTTTTATGACTCATGTGGAGTTTAGTTGCTGAGGCCTCTGGCCGAGTTGAACTTCAGTGCCTTGGTACATAAATAACTATTATCGGCATATTATAATAAATTTAATTGACAAAAAATAAACAATGCAGACAATATAGGTAGTGTTTGGTATGTATGATGCGTTTCCATGGTTACTCTCAATTTCAAAGGTGCTTTGTTGTAAATTAGTTATTGTCAGATAAGGTGAATAAAACGTCAAAAATATTACAGAAATGTATCTAAATATTGAAACACTTACGAATTAAAATACAAAATAGGTACATGTTAAATATCAGAGAGCATATAGAGTTTCTTAAATTTAGTTTACTTTGCTGTATATTTCTATTTTAAAGCCATATATTCGGTATTTTTATTCCATGCGCTGTTTCCGTGCGCTAGCCCGAAAAACCCCATCATTCATTATTGCTAGAACAGATGAAAATAAGGTGTTTTCAAAGAAGTACCTACGAGTATAATAAAAATACTTTTTTCTACTCCTATGCTAGTAACATACCTATTAAATGACGGTTTAGGTTATAAGTAAGTCCATTGTTACAAACACCGACACGTAATGACTGACACGTAATAAAAAAAATTACGTATCTGTTCTTAATTAAAACGCAATTATCACGGGTGAATTATAGTTTATCTATTATAATAGTTTTTCTTTCGTCGAAGAAAAATTATAATACAAAACTCGAGTTGTAAGCTTATTACATACTCGTGGAATTACAGCCCTCGCCGCTGCGCGGCTCGTACACAACTTTTCCACTTATACGTAATAAGCTGTTTACAACTCTCGCTATGTAATATACTATTTCAATCACCAATCTTACATCCTTATTGTTATAATATTTTGGGTTGTGAAGATTTCTACGCCCAAAATCCAGGAGATATTCCGACTGAAGCTGCATACCTATATTCAGTTGGCTCCCGCCTGGACTTCCATTTGTTGCTTCCCAAGTCATGATTTAGTTGATGTCACACCGTACTAATGATTGTCACATGAAACACGTTACTATTTTTTTGCTGATTTCAAGTGCTTGCCCATTATAACTAAATTATTTTTCGTGGATATCTACCTATCTGTTATTGTTATTTTAGGATAAATAAATAATTAATAAAGATAGTAAATACCTACATCATTTTGCAATCAAAAGCTTTTATTGTCCAACTGCATGAACCAAAATACCTAATATTTTTATTATTTATATTTATCCCAATCCACATAAATTAACTGCTTTTTGTGGGATAACTCCTTCCATCCTTGATTTATATAAAAATGAAACATTACCTTATTTCTGGGTTACATCACTGAAATAAGTAGGTTAATATTTTATTTATCTTATTATTATTATTTATTGTTTACCTACATAGCACACATAACAACACTTTTACCTCATCGTACGCCTTCGATTCTAAAAACGATTATTGTTGCTGTATTTCTTTGATATTATTTGCATAAAATTAAAAATTTTTTGATTATTATTTTATCTCTTAAATAACTCCATCTATTAAGCGTTAGTAGAGGTCAAAATGCCGGCCCAAAAACTTCTCTAGGCGCCGCTATTATGAAATCCGACAGCTAGTAAAAAATTCGCCAATATCATAGACCCTTCGTCCGAAAAGTTAATATTAAAGAAAATATTGTGCAAGATACCCCTGCCGTCCTATCTGAATTCTCGAAATATCTGAACGGCGTCCATGGCGATTGCTACGAATATTGACCACTTGTTTGATATCTAATAGGGTCCGATGTCGACCCTTGCCCCAACTTTTCAGATGTTCTTTTTATTGACTTCTATATATAGACAAGAAAGTTTATCTTCGGGAATAGCCTGTTAATTCCAAATTATCTCCTTGATGCACCCTTTCACGTTGGTTGCTTTTTCATTTTTATATCGAGGAGACACCGATATAGGACTTCGTCGGGGGACAGTAAAGCATGTAGTGCCATTTTAGAGCCAATCAACGAAAGGCGCATGACCTCATAAAATTTACGACGCGTCGGACCGATAATATGATGTCTGCCTATGTTTCCCACATGGGCAGTAAAGTCGTCTGCGGAGTGTCCGTAAACAACACTTTATACCACCTGCCTCTACCATTTTATTCATGCTCATGGCTAGCTGAACATTATATAATATATAATAAACGTTAAACAACCTCCTCTGCCAAAAATGCACTTATGCATCCTGCCCTTTCAAATGTTACAAATCAACTATATCATCTTATTTTCCATCCCCAGAAACATATGAGTGCTAAATTTTAGTTCAACAGCTTGATTATTTTAAGAGATGTAGGATGTAGCCATAATTCAATTTCACAAAATGAACTTCAACACCCTGTATCCCAGTAACCATTGCGATTTGACAATTATGTCTAGATCTATCTGAGCAAATAAACAACAATCCCTTCTCAAATCGATCACCTCCCCTCGTCAAAACCCCACCGTATCCCCAGTCCCCAAAGGTCGTTCCCGCTCTATAATTTGCTCGCCCTTGACCGTTCATAATAAACGAGCCAATTCCTTTCTCCCGGCCGCAAAAAACACAGCTAATCCCCCGCCTAAACCCCACTTTATAAATCGTTAATCCGTTTTCCGGCCTTGCCGCCAATTAAAAATAAAATAGCCAGTAACTGTCTACCTTGCCGGGTGCCTCCCCAGAGCGCCGGATATGGTTTTACTAATAATTTTAATTGAAAATTGAAAATAAAATTTTTTACAAGTAGGTATAGTTAAATCCATCCGTGGACACACTGTAATGTATTCCGCGTTCGTCCAATACCGACGCAGGTTACCCTACTATAGCGTAACCTGGCGGCAGAAGAAGGAACCCCGATGACACCGATGACACTGACTTCCTAGAATCTAGGGACTCATGATTGTGACAAGTCAGTTTCACACAGGGACTCTTTAAAGTAAGGGGGCCCAACATTATACCACAGAAAATACAGGGTGGGCCAATAGTGGGGGAACGGAATATTGTGGGTTTATTGAGACATATTTTGATAAAGCAATACCGGTACATGGTGGTGGGTATGTAAGGCTACCAAACTAAAATATTTTCATTTGAATCGCAGCACGTATACTGGGTGATTCAAACCAAACTTATGTTTTTTTAAATAGAACACCCTGTATTTTATTGCATATTTGGATTCCCCAGTTAATTTAAGTTGGACTTTATGTACCATACATGGTGTCTAAAACTCATGGTGTAGAAGATACAGGGCATTTCTTGAAAAAGTGGAGGTTGGGGCAAAGTGATATTTTGGCAATATACCAGATCTCAGGAGGCTATGATTTTGTGTGGTAACTAAGCATGAACTGTGCCGATACTAACTAGAAACTCAGCAGCCAAACCCATATGTTTTGCGTGAAATCAATGTCAAAACTTAATTTTTTTTTAATCGCGGCTATCTTGATTTTTTCAAATGGAACCATATAATTTTCTTCAGTTTATTGGACACGTCTTTTTGTCCTCTTTATACCGATATAGGGTTGTGGGTAGCTATCTCCAACTATAATATCTGGAAAAGCAATAATTAATACTTAGTAGCTGCTTCGCTATACTTATATGGTTAAAGCAAGCATGCTTTGAAAAACAAAAGTAAGCCATGGAAATAAAACAATCTGTTACATCTGTTACTGTCAAGAAACAAATAATATTTTTCTCCGGCTTTTCGTTTTGTCGCGTTTTTATCTATTCCAAAGAAAATGAGTACTTTTTCTAAAAGGGAATTAGTAGACATGGTTTTCGTTTTGGGAGAATGCGACAGAAATTGTTTATTGGCGAGCCGAATGTACAAGGTACGTTATCCTGATCGGCGGCAACCAAGAAGAAAAGCTTTTCAAGAACTATTAGATAGATTCGTCAATACTGGATGCGTCAACTATTCAAAAAATACAAGAAAAAAGAGTGTCACCAATGACGATAACGAATTTAGAGTTTTGATGTCAGTTATAGAAAACCCCCACATAAGCACACGCCAACTAGCAGATCAATTAGAAATAGGCAGAACATCTATTCGGCGTATGCTAGTGAAAAACAAATTTCACCCGTTTCATATACAGATGCATCAGGAACTAAAAGAACAAGATTTCTTAAACAGAATAAATTTTTGTTTGTGGATGCAACAAAACTATAACATCTATGAGTCAGTTTTGTTTACTGATGAATGTTCTTTTCATCGTAATGGATTTGTCAACAGACGGAATTTTCATTATTATTCTGATGTAAATCCGCGACAATTCAGAGTGCACTCTCAAAATCGTTGGGTTGTTAATGTTTGGGCTGGCATTTTTGGAACGTCAATGGTTGTAGGTCCGTATTTTTTTGACGGAGCGTTAAATGGTGAAAAATATTATAATTTTTTGAACCAAAATCTATTTCAATTATTGGATGATGTTCCTCTTCAACTGAGACGGGACATGTACTTTCAACAGGATGGTGCACCATCCCATCACGCTCGTCTTGTAACAGAATGGCTCAATGAAGAATTTGCAAATCGTTGGATAGGCAGAGCAGGACCAACTCGTTGGCCACCAAGATCTCCTGACATCACTCCCTGTGATTTTTTCCTATGGGGGCATATAAAGGATATTGTCTACCAAACGCAGCCCACCGATGTCGATGACATGAAAAGGCGTATTAGGGATGCCTTTACAACTGTCACTCCGGACATGCTCGAAAGAGTACGAAATTCGTTTTTCAGCAGAATTCAGATGTGTTTGAATGAGCAAGGTCGCCATTTTGAACATTTATTTTAATTAGGTATCTATCTCACATGTTTATTGTTGATAATTATTATGTAGTTATGAGAATAAAAATTCATTTTAATTTCACATCTTTTAAAATAAAATAACAATGCGTACATTTTCCTTTACAAAGAATTTAAGTTTTAAGTCAGCTTTTCCAGTTATTATAGTTGGAGATAGCTACCCACAACCCTATATCAGTATAAAGAGGACAAAGAGACGTGTCCAATAAACTGAAGAAAATTATATGGTTCCATTTGAAAAAATCAAGTTAGCCGCGATTAAAAAAATTTAAGTTTTGACATTGATTTCACGCACAACATATGAGTTTGGCTGCTGAGTTTCTGGTTAGTATCGGCACAGTTCATGCTTAGTTACCACACAAAATCATAGCCTCCTGAGATCTGGTATATTGCCAAAATATGACTTTGCCCCAACCTCCACTTTTTCAAGAAATGCCCTGTATATTCTACACCATGAGTTTTAGGCACCATGTATGGTACATAAAGTCCAACTTAAATTAACTGGGGAATCCAAATATGCAATAAAATACAGGGTGTTCTATTTAAAAAAATATAAGTTTGGTTTGAATCACCCAGTATACGTGCTGCGATTCAAGTCAAAATATTTTAGTTTGGTAGCCTTACATACCCACCACCATGTACTGGTATTGCTTTATCAAAATATGTCTCAATAAACCCACAATATTCCGTTCCCGCACTATTGGCCCACCCTGTATACTGTATATTTTCTGTGATTATACTTTCCAAAGTGAGGCCTATTCTTTCCTCATTCT
Source organism: Pseudeuparius sepicola (assembly GCA_963920635.1). NCBI lineage: Eukaryota > Metazoa > Arthropoda > Insecta > Coleoptera > Anthribidae > Pseudeuparius > Pseudeuparius sepicola. The sequence goes on from OY987302.1 coordinate 56,986,733, forward strand.
AATGGTATCAGTGATGCCAAGTACCTATGCCAATTTATTGGAGAATCTATGAATATAACAGGTAATTTGATTGTTAGTAAAAATTAATAATGATTTCCATGATTTATCAAAATTAGACTTGACAATGTTGTGTATATGTTACAGACCGTATATGAAAAACAGGCCGTATATAAAAGGACTAGTCCATATGTAAACGGACTGAAGATATTAGTCCATATGTATAAGAAGCTTGTCCGTCAACAAACGGTCTAGTCTATTTACAAAAGGACTAGCCCTATTATATACGGTCTATCTGCAACTAGACCGTATATCACGGAGAGATTTAAACAAAGACAGAATGTATGTGCAATGTTTTCCGGGCGGTTTCGACGTCCGCCATTTCTGAATTACCCCTTCTTTTTTATATAGGCCCATCAAAGAAGGTTATTTCTTGCTGGTACGTAGTATTTTGAAGGAAAAAAGGTAATTATTTAGTATAATGTATAGGTACCCTAGGTTTTTTTCTGCAAAATACATACTAAAGAGAAGGCATATTCTTCTTTAATGGGCCTATATAAAAAAAGAAGGGTAATTCACTACGATTGCACATACAGTCTGAATGTCAATAGTCCGTATGTTAACGGTCTAGTCCGTATATGAAATGTCATCTCATTTACATACGGTCTGCGACATTTAGGCCGTAAGTATAGATACAGTCTAGACCGTATACATACGGTCTGTTTTAGAAATTTATTTTATAGTTGAAATTTATTTCCACGAATTTAAGTAATAAGTATGGTAAGTCAGTAGTGCCGATTTTGCTTATTTAAGAATTTGTCGCTATTGCATCGCTATTGCACCTTGTTACCAGGTTCTTCAATCAGTTTGCAGGTAATATGTATACTTGAACTTTCTTCCCTTGTTGAATGTATCTACCCAAAGAACTTTCACAGATTTCGGGATGGACTAATAAGATTAGGTCTAGTAGTTCGAATGATGGTAGTTTTTCTCGGTGTTCATTATAAAATTTTTGTAATTTTATTTCTCTCACAAGGTACCTCACAAACTTAAAATAAACTTGTAGTCGTAGATAAAAACTCTTTAAAAAAAACGGACTGAGACTACCTGCTTAAAATTTTCGAAATACAATTTTTGTTGTGAACTACCTACGTAGGTATACGTACCTAATGCCCGCGTAATGGGAATTGTAGGATTACTAAAGGTGATACAGGGAAAATCTGGTTGCAATTATTGGGACTACTACAGGCGACCGCATTACCTTTAATTGACACATCTGAGTATCTGGAAGTTAGAAAAGTTAAAAATTGTGAATTATGATGGGAAATATTTTGTCTCCTTTAGAATCTATGGCACTGGCATGTCACATAAAACCTGATGGCAGTTGGACACTGACATATAACATAAGCTTGTATCAGCCACCTTGTGGTCTCCTTGGAGTCAACAGAAAACAATCTTCCCCTCAAGGCTTCACTTTTCCTATGTGATAGGCTGTGACATGCTGGGTCCCCTTATTTTAAAGAGTCCCCGGTTTCACAGATCATAGTAGCGTTAATAATTGAAAGAATTATAAAGACTGCTCACGCTCACTGCTGACATTGACAGTTTTCAATCAACATGTACGGAAGCGTATAGAATTACGGAAGCGTAGAAGGACCACACCATTATAGTATTTCTATTGAACCCGAAATTTCGACTTTTAAAGTCTAACTCCGACTTTGAAGTCGAAATTTCGACTTTGAACTCGAAATGTCGACTTTTAAATTCGAAATCCGACTTTGAAGTCGAAATTCCAACTTTAAAGTCGAAATTCCGGATTTGAAGTTCAATAAAAATAAAATAATGGTGTGGCCCTTCTGTATACGGAAGCGTAGAAATTCCGACATTTAAAGTCGGAGTTTCGATAATAGTATATTATACACTTAGGTTGAGAAGTGAGCCATTATTTACCGAGCATTTTTATATGCAAGGTAAATAATGGCCTTCTCAACCAAAGTGTATATAGAATTGTTTTACTACTAACATTAAAATATTGCCATATTTTACATATTTGAATAGATTTAGCCTGGGAGTTCAGTTGTCAAGCTGACAAAATGAAAATAATTTTTAAATGTCATATAGAAAATGTTTCATTATTTACCTAGGTATTTTTTATTATCATTATTTACCTAGGTAGAGAAATATTACTTCTCATTAGAGGAATGAGGTAAATAATGGTGATTTCTCAGGTTAGTAGTAAAAAAAATTAAATAACGGTGTGGTCCTTCTACATACTTCCGCGTAAACTCCTGGAAACAGAATAAGTAAATACAATAAAAACACATTGTTGCCGTCACTGTCATCTATATATTCCGAAATAAGAAGCTTTGACGTGACCAGTCTGATTTATAGTTGTCAGTCAACGATAGTAGGTTGAGAAAGGTTAGTGAGGTTCATAGATGAAAGCATTTTTTCCGATTTTTCGAAGGCTTTTGCGTTGCTGCAACATGGTTTACTCCAATCAATGACAAGTGGATGGAAATCGTCTGCTGCGGAATGTGATGGCACGTGATACCATGCAGACCATTCTTTGTGCCTACCCCGCGTTTTTCCCTTCCTCTAATTGGAGGCAGTGTTGTCAAGTTGTCAACCCCTAATCTAATTGATTTCGGCACCGCCTCCGCGCTTCTACGGAGAAATTGATGGTGTGTCGCTGGCTTTCTTTTTCGGGGAAAATAATATATATTATGCTGACGTTGGAGCTCAACGAAAATCAAGTATGATTATTTTATGCTCCAGAACAGAGACTCGTTATCAATTGACGCGTATAATTTGTACTTGAACGGTTCGTTTTTCATATTTCTTTCAATTAGTTATATAACGATTTTGGCATACAATAACTTCAGAAAAATAAAGGCATAGGTATACTCTATGTTGACATGTTGCTGGTTAACCTTTTTTTATTCAGAACCATACCTGTTATGTTCAGATTACTTAAAAAACGATCGAAAAGTTGAACATTTCCACTCTAGACTGGAAAGTAAATATTGCAGGCTGCTAGTTAATACATATCCGCTCCCTGTATATTTTACCGGCAAAATATACAGGGTATCTCAAAAAACTGTGACGCTCACGTCTGGCCCAACCTGAAGTCAATTATATTTGGTCAAATACTGATAAAAATAGAAAGATTTTTAGAACCTGTAATAATTATAATGTTTACTGGCACATCAGGTAAAGGATATCAATTGAAAAAAATTCACTCCAGCCGGGACTCGAACCCGGGACTACTACTGTGGCCGTAGGCACTTTAACCAACTAAGCTACCGGAGATACGGATTCCATCGGCTAGGTGTTATTTATTCCAATTGATATATAGTTAGTAGCGGTGAGATATAGGAGACTTCGGCGTCTTCTACAGCTACTAGAAGGGGTTAGAGGGTGTAGAGTAACCATTCATTATTGTTGGTTATGTAAACTTCCTATTTGTTCTTCTACCCACAATTTCGATTCGGGGACATCCACCTGTATAACTTTTTCGACTTATTGTTTTTCGACCATTTATTTTTCGGCTCTTTGTTTTTCGACCAAATGTTTTCGGCCTTTTTCCGTCAACTTTTCTATAACATGGTGTGTAGCAACTTACATGTATGACATACATGTAAGTTGATAGTATGTGATGAACAATCATCCAGACTGAAACTAACTTCGAACCTCAAACAAATAACACAGATTCGTTAGTCTGCTAACTTTTTCTGAGCGCAAGCTGAGCACCAAAACTAATTACAATTACCCTCATTTGATACGACTAACGTCCAAGTTTGTGTTCGCGAGTAATCCAATATATGCCTTCGCGTAAGAAAAGCCGAAACTAAGTTGGGCCATGTTGTTGCCTTCGGATCGTGCCGTGGCGAATCCACGGATAAAACGCATTAATCATCAATTTGCGATATGAATAATTTAAGAACCACGCTTCACACGCGGCGCCCACCACCTTACCTGATCTAAATTTCTGTCTTGGCCTTCATTAAATCGAAAAGGGGAGGAAGAAAATTGAGAGCATGGGCATGGCCTCCTTTGCCATAGGCGTACTGTTCGCGGGCTCAAATGAAAAGTACCTATGACTCGGGTCTATTTACTTTTCAGTCGATTTGCTTCACTATGTGTTTTTTTGTTTTACACCCATTCAAAAAATTGTTAACAACTTAGGAAACTTATCTGCAAAAGTCCGTATCATCCGGTGAACGTCTCTGCCTCGTCGCCGCTAGAAAATATTTCGGATCCAGCCGAGATGAAGTCAAGGAGACATAAATATTCAAGGGAGTGCTCGTTAGATGTCGAGTGGCCCATGGAAATGACAGACTGCGGTTCTATCTCGGATTCCTACCTTCATAGATCGCTTCTCGGTCGGGCAGAGCGATTATGCAGTTTTCCGCACAAGGGGAAATGTTTTTAAAATAATTACTAATTCTGACAACTAACACATAACACCTTGTTATGTGACAACTAAATGCTGTCATATGTCAATTGTTTCTTTAAAAGCCATTTTATCGTTAGTAAATAAATAGGCAAATCCCTATCCCAGTGCATTCGCCAAATTTCAAAAAAATAGCAGTATTCATGCTTCGGTGGAAATTTCATTCTATTCTCGACTATTAGCTGACCTCGACTTTGTCTCGGTTATGAACTTTAGCCCTCAGCTGTAATGAAAATCTTTCCACCTCGACATGTAATATAAGTACGATTAACTCTAGAACGCACTGCATCAATATTTTTTTATTATACTTCTTTGAAAACATCTTATTTTCATCTGTTTTAGCAATAATAAAAGATGGGGTTTTTCGGGCTAGCGCACGGAAACAGCGCATGGAAAAACTTTCCGTGCGCTGAATAAAAATACCGAATATATGGCTTTAAAATAGAAATATACAGCAAAGTAAACTAAATTTAAGAAACTCTATATGCTCTCTGATATTTAACATGTACCTATTTTGTATTTTAATTCGTAAGTGTTTCAATATTTGGATACATTTCTGTAATATTTTTGACGTTTTATTCACCTTATCTGACAATAACTAATTTACAACAAAGCACCTTTGAAATAATTTGAGACTAACCATGGAAACGCATCATACATAGCAAACACTATATTGTCTGCATTGTTTATTTTTTGTCAATTAAATTTATTATAATATGCCGATAAAATGTTTTAAGTTTCAGTTTTCAAAGATGTATAATAATAAATATCGTTCATTACACGTCCAGAAATAGATTTTTCCAGACTCGTAATGAAATATACTATACCATCATTTCTAGAACATGGTGTGTAGCAACTTACATGTAGGTATGGCATACAATGTAAGTTGATTGTATGTGATGAGCAATAAGTAGTTGCAAAATTTTGATTCGGAATAACGATTGCCTAAAAGAAATATGCCAACACATACAGAGTATGTGTAGTACTTTTATAAAATACACACATCAAAAAAATCTAAAGAACAGCTGTCCTCTAAATAGACTTATATGTGTCAAAATTCACAAAAGATAATAAATTCTTCAAATTTACGTAGATTCCAGAATAAAATTATGCATGCAATAAAGCAACATTAAATAATAACTAATAAAGGGGATTACCACCACGACTATTAACAACCGCTCTACATCTACGAGGCATACTCAGAATTAGGTTTTCAATGTCATGTGGTTCGATGGCGTTCCATTAATTTGAAAGGCACTCGAATATTTGTCGGTCAGTTTGAAACAAAATATATTGCACCAAAAAAGTCTTCATCCGAGTATGTCTTAATAAGTGCTAGAAGGAATTAAAGTCAGAAGATTGGGAAGGCCAAGGCAGAACATTAATTTCATTGTCCTGCGAAATTCGCGCACGAAACTTGGTGCATGAGGATGCGCATTGTCGTGCATTAGTTGAAATTTTGGTCCAATTCTCTCAGCATACGGAACAATAGGACGAAGAATAATGTTTTGATAATCATTGGAATTCAGGTACCGCTCCAACCAAACGAGATTAGTTCTTCTTAGTTGATACCGCTCCACACCATGATCGTACGATCCTACTTCCTCGAAAGGTGTGAACCGCTCGAACAGCTGCAAGGCGTTCTGCATTTCCAGGACAACTCTACATGCGATGCCTCCTTGAATCTGGCCGAAGTCCAAATCGGGGCTCATCAGCAAAGAAAATTAGAGTCCATTCCTGCTGGTGCCAATTTAAATGTTCTTGTACCCACTGTAAACTGGTTGTGCGATTTCCTCGTGATAATACTGGAACTTTTACATCAGGCCGGCGGCCATTAATGTGATCTTCGTGGGGCCTGTTTCAGACAGATTGATCACTAACCCGTACATTGTGTGTATTGCACGGGCGTAGCCAAGGGGGGGGGGGTTTCGGGGGTTCAACCCCCCCCCCCCCCCGAAATAAGCAAAATATTACCGAAAAAATACGAGGAGTGAAGAGTTAAATTATTATTACGTTTGAATATATGTAGTAATAGTAGCGCCTAGCGCCATCTTTTGACGAGAGGCAGACACAGTTGCAGCCGAACTATTTTGTATTGTAGGGACACTTTGCGTTGTTTCTCGATTATTCGCCACGCCCCTCGGTCGAAATGAGCGGAACTTTGTGGAAGTTCGTGGAAGTTTCTGGACGGCTACTGGGCTGCTATATAAGCGGCGCCGCGGCGCGTGACCGCGCTTACGGCAGTATTGTTCCATGCGAACTCGAAGCGAATAAAAGTGAAAAGTGGTGAACGAATAGTGAAGAGAATTAAGTGTACCGTGTAAGTGAGTAATTTTAGTGCGCTGTTATTCGATGACCTTGTTAAGGATAGATACGTGAATCATTATTACTGTCGAAAAATGGAGGGGAAAAAAAGGAAGGGTGATAAACTTAAAGGTATGGACTACTGGAAAAAGTGGTGTAGTCAAGGTCAAGGGGTTTCTAATAAAGAAACAAATTTGGATTTAGCTATCAAAGCTTCAGCTACCTTGCATGCTGATAAGAAGACTGCCTACCCCGAAATCTAGTTTGGAATGCCTAGATATGTGCGATAAAAACCTTTATCCTAATATTTACACATTACTACAAATCTTGGCTACCATTCCTGTATCCACTGCTACCCCAGAAATGTCTTTCTCGAGCCTAAGGAGACTGAAAAAGTATTTACGAAACACTACAAGTGAAAACAGACTTAATGGTTTGGCTCTAATGAACATTCACTATGGAACAGAAATTCATGCAGATGAAGTAGTGGATATATTTAAAAGAAAAAGCCGAAGATTTCTTCTTTAATGGTTTTAGATTTAGCGCAGAGGAACGAAATTAATTTATCCATTTCATTTAAAGTTAAGAACTTTATAAATATGTCGTAGTTTTTCGGATGAATATATAGATATTAAATTTCATGCAAGTATATTTTTGTTGTTTTATTTACTTCTCAAACTAAACCCCCCCCCCAAAACTAAATCCTGGCTACGCCCGTGGTGTATTGTGCAGCAGAATAACCAATTGCGACGCATTGATACTGCGCTCTCGCAAGGCTGGCAAACTTATAAATGTATCCTGAATTGGGGTAGTTACTCTTGCACGGCCTGTATGGCGTTCTTTGACGTCTCCTCTTTCTTGGTATCTTATCCATAAACGAGTAATAACACTCTTGGATGTGTTACGAGTTTCTGCGACTTCCCTTTGTGAAATTCTAGCCTCCAACATGCCAATAGTAGTTTCACGTTCCAAATGATGTCTCTGCATCAAAAAATGTTTAAAATCAAACCAAACTTGTCCAGCACTGAATAACAAATACCTATTAAACTAAGAACATTTTCGATTGAATTTTAAAAAATTCTGCAATGGTTTTTTCAATGTAATAACATTAATCCCTACGTTTGTATTCTCAGTTGCTAGAACTGCTCATAATCATACTGATTTTTTTAATATACGAAATAAATTAGGAAAATGTGCGCATTATTGTATTTGTCCCATACATTCTTTTGATGGGTGTAGTTTTCATGAATGCATCCACACGAGTAATTATGAATGTCTCCAAACTAAAATCACTCCATAAGTTTTCGGTTAGATTGAATATTGGATTAGGGCTGAACTCAAACTTGTCCCATCTGGACCTGGAAAACTATCCGCGACGAGCGGGAATTAATTCCAGGATTTCCAGGAGACAATGAGCGGGAATCGGGAACGCGGGAAGTTTGGAGAAATCTCGCGAGATGCGGGCACAGCTGCTCTCCAATCAACGGAACACTCCCGGGTGCGGAGCAGGACCAAAAATGAAACAGAACCATTGCGATTTTCATCCCACGGTTTTGTACCATACCGTTTGCTTCCTCACAATATTGGAAGGGTGAAATATGTGAAAATTCGCTAAAGTTAGGTGCTGCGGTCCATTTCCTCTTTCCATTTTTGCTGCTAGTTTCTTAGTTTCCTGTTTTCATTGTAAACCCTTTTGCTATATTGATTTTATATTATGATTATACAGATTAATGGTACCTACATGTAGCAAATTCATATATTTTGTTTAAGATGTAGCCATAATTAAAAAAATGAACTTCAACAACCTGTATCTCAGTAAAGAATACGTAGTAGGGTTGACTGACGTATACGTCAGTCAACGGTAGTAGTATTTTCTTTGATCTCAGAAACCACTGAGATTTGACAGTAGTTGTTAAGCTCAATCGTAATATTTTGGCACAAAAGATACGAAGTTGTTCTATGTAGCGGGACACCCTGTATAGGCAAAAAGAATTCTTGTCCCTTGTATTTCAGAGACTCTTATTAAACTTCACGTTTGCTTTCGAAGAAGTTTGAGATCGGAGCTCGGTGAAAGAAATTTAAATGATAGCTTAATTACGAAATAAGAAAATCTCAAATTCCGCAGTATTCGGATAAAGGAGTTGCAAAACAGAATTGCAAAGGAGTTGGAGACTGAAGTTTCAGGTCGTCGAAAGCGGCACTGCAATTTTAAATTTAAACATCTCCCCTAACGAAACTGTTGTAAGTTAACGTAAGTATAAAGGGTCCTTCTTCTGAAAAGGAATTAAATGGGGAATAGAGGGGAATTTTTCTCAATTTGGTAGAAATGTAATCACTGCATAGAAGAAACAGTTATTTTCGGGAAATTGTGGAAAATTAGAATTTACAGTCCATTTACGTTAAAGAGTCTGTAGGAACTTTAAAATAAATACACTATACTATAGTGTCTAAAGATTAGGTTAACTATGCCAGTAAAAAAATAATTTTTAATTTTTCACACAAGTCACCACTTATAATAAGTTTTGTTCGTCTTAAAACTTTGAAAAAGAGCGTTATAACCAAAAATATAGAAAACCAAAAACGCCTCAAGGATAAAATGACCTTATTTTGAGCGACACAATAAAAGTTATAAATATAATTTGTTCCTAAACTGGGCAAATTCAAATAAATATGGAATATCAATAAATTCAATTGAAATTTATCAAATGTCAATTTTTAAATTTTTCTGAATTTCGACACCCTGTACCTCGAAAACGAGATATAAACGATACTTTTTCATTACGAGAAAATTCAAAAGAAACTTAAGATAAAGCGTGCGGTATGTTTATGTTATTATAAAGTTAAACTTATTAGGTACCTATAGTTTGGCGATATTTTATAAAATACACACATCAAAAGCATCTAAGGGACAGCTGTTTTCTATGTGTCAAAATTTACAAAAGGTTTAAGAAATTCTTCAAATTTACATAGATTCCAGAAAAAAATTATGCATGCTTTTTCAACACATGATTAACAACAATAAAGCAACATTAAATAATAACTAATAAAGAGGATTACCACCACGACTATTAACAACCGCTCTACATCTACGAGACAACTCAAAATTAGGTTATCAATGTCATGTTGTTCGATGGGGTTTCGTTCATTTTAAAGGCACTCGAATACAGAGTGTACATGTAGCAACTTTATATATTTTGTGCAAGATGTAGAAATAATTCAAAAAATGAACTTCAACGACCTGCATCTCAGCAAAGAATGCCTAGTAGTATTTTCTTTGATCTCAGTAACCACTGAGATTTGACCGGTAGTTGTTAAGCTCAATCGTAATATTTGGCACAAAAGATATGAAGTTGTTCTATGTAGCGGGACACCCTGTATAGGCAACAAGAATTCTTGTCCCTTGTATTTCAAAGTTCGCGTTTCCTTTCGAAGAAGTTTGAGATCGGAACTCGGTGAAAGAAATTTAAATGATAGCTTAATTACGAAATAAGAAAATCTCGAATTCCGCAGTATTCGGCTAAAGGAGTTGCAAAACAGAATTGCAAAGGAGTTGGAGACTGAAGTTTCAGGTCGTCGAAAACGGCACTGCAATTTTAAATTTAAACATCTCCCCTAACAAAACTGTTGTAAGTTAACGTAAGTATAAAGGGTCCTTCTTCTGAAAAGGAATTAAATGGGGAATAGAGGGGAATTTTTCTCAATTTGGTAGAAATGTAATCACTGCATAGA